>CM073427.1:22559707-23837061 GCA_037114965.1 Monochamus alternatus | reverse complement strand
ATAATAATAATAATAATAATAATAATAATAATAATAATTTATTTGCCACATAGTACATAAAGTAATAACAAATACAACATTTGCATGAATGATGCAAAGTACAATTTCAAACAACAGTTTACAATTTAACTATAGCAAATAATCTGCGAGATAACCACAAAAAGAAACTTTGTCTGTGGTTTTCTCATAGAGTTTAGATAATGCTTTTACACCTTATACCTATATTCACAATAATTACCCTTTCATATACCTAGATACACACAAAAATTATATAATTACTTAGATTCTATATTTTTAGCAACTATTTGGGTAAGTATTTTTTAAATCTATCAATTGATGAACACGCAATCTATCTGTATTTAATAACCATATTTTCAATTTTTTTTTGAATAGTTGAACAGAATTGATGTTTCGTATGTCATGAGGAATTTGATTATATGTCCGAGGCCCCAGGTAAGTAAAACATCTCTGGGTAATAGTTTTCGTTACTTTAGGTACATTTACAGCAAGTTTTTTGTATCTGGTTTCTTGACAATGACTTATAATATTTCTATTTCTGTCCAGCTTTTGATGCAATAATATACTATAACAGTACAACTGACGAATATTTAAGACTTTAGCCAGCTGGTATAGAGAGTTTGTAGGGTAAGTAATAGTTTTTTTGTAAATTATTTTAAGAATCCATTTTTGTATAACCTCCAGTCTTTTTATGCTATAGTTGAAAGCACCACCCCAACCCAGAATACCATATCTCAATAATGATTCTACAAACGAATAATACAGGATGTTCAATTGCTCCAAATTCAAAACTTGCCTCAAATATATAAATTTTGGAAGTAATGTCCTGACTTTTGTAACTAACGCATTAATATGAGAATCCCATCTGAAATGAGCATCAACAATCACTCCCAAGTATTTAATCTGGACGACAGGTTCAATTTTGAAATTATCCATAACTTTTAGTGGTCGAGTCAGATTGATTCTATTAATTGAAAACGGTATATATTTTGTCTTTGAGAAATTTATAGTTAAGGTCTTAGCATCAAACCAATTTTTAATGTTAATAAAATCATTCTCTGCCTTTGTCAATAATTTGTCCCATGTATTATCTGTGTAGAGAACAGCTGTATCATCTGCAAAACTAAATACATGTCCTTTAAAATCTTGGTAAAATAAGTTATTTAGATATATATATTAAACAGCAGTGGTCCCAATACTGTACCTTGCGGTACACCGTACTCTACTATCCTGAATTTACTTAAAGTATTGTTTATAATTACTTGCTGCTTTCTTTCCGCTAGATAGCTCTGCATTAATTTCAAAGCTGTTCCCCTAAAGCCAATTTGTTCAAGAGCTTTGATAAGACCATAATGGTTAACAGTGTCAAAAGCTTTGGCCAGGTCCACGAAAATGCATATTGTTGGTTTACTTTCTTCCATAGCTTTATATATACTAGATGTTAAATTTGCAATTGCATCCTCGGTAGACCTGGCCTCCCTAAACCCATATTGAGAGTCACTTAGTATTTTATATTTATCCATATAGCTAACCATTCTTTTTTTAATTATTTTTTCTACTATTTTTGCTATAGATGATAATAGTGAGATTGGTCTATAATTTGCACATTCTGTTCTATCGCCGCTCTTAAACATAGGCTTAATTATTGCTGTTTTCAAAGTGCAAGGAAATATTCATGTATTAATTATTTTATTGGTTATTATGCATAATGGTTTTATAATGTAACTTACTATTTCTTTTATTGTGTTAGACCTCATAGAAATCATAAAGTATAAAGAACGCCAAAAGAGGTACCGAAAATAATCAAGTCAATATATTTCTATGATCTAATTATCATCATTCCGTTTTGGTTTCAATTATATGCTGGGATTAAAATGCAAGATATCCAACAGCTTACATTAAGTTTGCCCTAGATGGCTGCTTTCTAAGCTCCTACATAGTCTGACTATTTTTCAGTGTCTAATATAATGTAACACTTCTGGAGGTCTTTATATTTTATGATTTTTATGGGTACCCTCCATAAGGAAAAGTTATACAGGGAAAATTAGGTGTATTCAAGAAATTACCTTGGGTCAAATCAGTCAAGTAGCTTCAATATTAATGATATAGTGACAAACGATTCAACAGTCTTAAATATAAATAGTTTTAGTGAGAGTATGGGATGCATTGAAGCAAATAAAACCCAAATTAACGACATGCCTCGACAGTATTCCTTCTTTCATGTTGCGCGATTCTGCATATGTTGTTGTTCGTCCTTTGAGTGCATTCATTAATATATGTTTGAGAACGATCACAATTCCTGAAATATGGAAATTATCAAAAGTCTGTCCTATCTTCAAAAAAAGGTGATAAATCTAATATTACGAATTTCAGGCCTATCTCCATTATTTCTAATTTTGCAAGGTCTTTGAAATACTTTTCCATAATCGGCTATACTATCATGTCAGCAAAATGTTAACTATACATCATGGGTTTATAAAGCTGCTACCACCACTAATTTAGTTAATGCCACACAATTTATTTCTGAGACTGTGGACAAGCAGTCCCAGGCATATTGTTACGGCAATTATTATCGTGTGGTTTAACATTAAATTTAATTAATCTGTTCATTTCTCACCTGAGAGACAGATAACAGTATGTCATGTTCAATT
This sequence comes from Monochamus alternatus, assembly GCA_037114965.1. Lineage (NCBI taxonomy): Eukaryota > Metazoa > Arthropoda > Insecta > Coleoptera > Cerambycidae > Monochamus > Monochamus alternatus. Next base: position 23,834,392 of record CM073427.1, on the reverse strand, counting down.
AATTTAAATCTACGGAATACGTAGCTTCATCTGGAGTGCCCCAGGGAAGCAACCTGGAACATCTGTTATTTAATAATTTTGTAAATGACATAGTTAATGTAATAGATGTTCAATGCCTTCTTTATATGGATGATTTTAAAATTTACTATGTGATTCATTCTGAGGCCGACTGTGTCCGGTTATATGATAATTTGAAACGCATCGAAGATTGGTGCACTTTAAATCATCTCAAACTTAATGTAGCAAAGACGACTTCTTCAATGAGCCTAATAAATCTAGGACGAAGTGGCTGTTGAGCCTTAGTCGAGGATCCCTGAACCAAATGGTGGGGGTCCTGACAGGCCACTGCAGACTCAGGAGGCATTTGAATTTGATAGGCATAGAGGAAAGTCCCTTATGTCCGGAATGCGGAGAGGGGGAGGATACCCCTATCCACTTCCTAGGATATTGTGCGGCTCTTGGAAGACTAAGATATAGGATCTTTGGCACCGAGGAGCTGCAAAAGGAAGAGATGAGGGGCCTACCATGGACTAGGATCCTGGCGTTCATTAGGGCGTCGGGTAGGTTCAAGGAAGGCCGAGGGAGAATAGTGGAGGGGTGATGGGATGTCAGGGTAGGCAAAAAGGGCCCATGTGTGGCCTACTTGCCAGGCTGAGGCCGCCCACACTTACTACTATACTATGTTAATGTAGCAAAGTGTAACGTAATGTCCTATTCTCTCAAAAATGATCCGATCTATTATGATTGCAAGTTAAATAATATCATTATTATAAGACCAGAAACCATATCTGATTTAAAGGTAACATTTGATAAATGTTACAGCCTGTCAATAAATTAAATATAACAATACCTACTTAAATAATGTTTACCCTTTATGTAAAAGTTTTTATATATTTTTAGGTATTAATAATATTGTGTGAAACTAACTACTCTGTGGACAAAAGCCTCAACCAGCGTTGAATTACACCCACTTTTGTCATTATCGATATTTAATTTCAAATAATTTTAATTTATATTGTCACAAAGTGTGTGACTCTATAGCGGGGAAGCTTGAAACTCCACCAAATGTCACAAAGTGTGTGTGACTATCTAGTAGGGAAGTCTAGGGCTTCCCTCGAATGTCACGTAATGAGTGTGACTGTCCTGCACCACCTGTAAACATATAAAAATAATACCTCTCTTATATTCTGGGGTACTCGCTTGGCTCCTGCGAAAGGTAAAGAAACTCAACCTTTTAATAAAAATACATATTTATTAAAACCATAACACAATAAAGTGGACTTTTGCGCTGGGGAGTATCTCTTCTAGAAATCAGAGCCAGCCAACGGCTGACCGCCGACCTTTGGCCATGCACTGGCTCTGGCTATGGACTGGCTGACATTAGCCCAGTTTTAGTAGTATTTATACACATTCGGAAAATGCTGAGTACATCAGAATTATACTACCTATTGAAACAATGGGAACAGCCAGCAAGTCTATCGGTTAGTTCTTAGAGAGAGCAAGAAGGATAGACATAGTTTAGTTTGATAGTAACCTTGCAACTGGACACTTTTAATTGTTTTCAATTCCACTTGTGTAACATTGACACACCATCGATTGTAAATATGTTTATACTTTTGATTCAATAAAATAATGTGATATTCGTATGTATGCCAAAAAGGTTTTTAATTTAAAATAGTTAAAATATGTGCCCAGCTGTAAACCATCTCTCTAAGATCTTCTTTGTTGACAATATAATAATTTTTAACTAGATATTTGACTCAACTTAAAGGAGGCTACCGAAGAAGCAATCCTAGAAATGCAGAAATAGGTCAGATCTCATCTATAGTGGTTGGATTTTCGAGTTCCCACTGCCAAAAGTGAAGTTAGATATTTATAGAGTTTTTTTCATTAAAGCAGGTTAGTAAATTTAGATAGATTAATTTCTTTAGATAATTATTGAATAGAACTTTGTCTGTGGAATTGTTCATTAGCATACCTAGATGTTTGGTATCAGAGAACATACATATGACTTCATTGATAGGAATTGTAGGAGATTTGATTTATATTTGCTTAAATACCTTTCTAATACAGTAAAAAATGTTACAAAAGCTAATAATAAGGAATATGTGGGTAGATATTGTGGGTGTAATTCAACGCTGGTTGGAGCTTTTGTCCACAGAGTAGTTTCACACAATATTATTAATACCTAAAAATATATAAAAACTATTGCCCGTATTAAAAAAGTGTTCTTAGGTTAGTTTACTCTTGTCTTAATTAATTGTTAATTGCGGTAATTTAGTACATTTCCATCGTTCACCTCATCCTGTAATTAGTGTAAACTGTTGGATGTTGTAATTCTAAAACCAAAATAAAATTAATAAATGTAAAACTAATGACCGATGATGAATTTTTTGGTATTATACAGGAAGTGACATTTATAATGTATAAAAATTATAGGACAGCTTCTGAATAATATTTGGAATAAAAAAGTGGATGATGAAATTTTTGGTATTATACAGGATGTGACATTTATAATGCATAAAAATTATAGGACAGCTTCTGAATAATATTTGGAATAAAAAAGTCTTCATCAAAAAGTTCGATCTTTACATATTTTCATATAAATTAACTACCACAATTTGCAAAAAGGGCCAAAATATGAACGCCGGTTCTACATTTTATGCAATCTTCTTTAGGTCAATCCAAGTTTGCATTGTTTAAAAAAACCTATGTAAATATTTCGCGTTTGGTTTTTTATCTTTAACCTAGATCTGTATTCACTAAAGATGAAAGGGTAAATATTGACTCCATTTTTTTGAACTAGTATATCAGTGCATTTTGACTTACGTGTAGTGAATAAATGTTTGCCAGAATTGGGTGCGTCTATGTCATTCTTGCTTCCGCGTCCTGTAGGTCAATTTGATCATTTTTATCATTTATTGCCTCCAAAAACAAATAGGATCGTTTTGTGTCTAGTGTGGTAATTTAGTAGTTGTTTTGTCTAATTATTTCTAAATTTATATATTTGTATATGCAATTGATTTTTTACTATACATTTATTTTTTAGAATACATTTTCTACTTTTGGGCATAATAGATTTTTCTCTGCTCTTCTTATTTTATAATAATAATAATACTAATAATAATTTTCTGTGAGAATGGCAAGTTTTTATTTCATTTTATGCCTCGTCATTTTAATGGTTATGTGCGTTGTGATGTGTTGCCATTGCAATAATTTTGTGTCTACTATTTACAAATAATCTATTTTAGAGTTTAAGATAATTCACTATCGATATAAATAAATAAAATGATGATTTGTTTAAATTTTTATTTTAGTTAGTTTGTGCTTTTCTCTTGAAAAATCACAAATAAGTCAAAAAACTCTTACCATTTGGCAACACCCATCTGTTTATATAGCTACAAGAAATATTATCTATTTAGAAATACTCTATCAACTCTAAAACTTCAAAATTAAACGTAAGTTTCTTGAAGCATCTAAGTACCTAAACGAGACGAATTTGTTGTTCACATAGTAAAAACAATTCAATAATAATTCTGGGGAAGGAGGAAATAATAAATGAGAACGCTTTTGGTTAAAGTAGAGGTATTACGTAAAGTTCGTCTAGCAAAGTGACAATTGATAGTTCTTAACCACATTTTAGACCTCTACCCTACATTGTAAATGCATGAATTCCGAGTCAGTTTTCAGGACTACGTGGCTTCAAGCAATTTGTTACATCAAAGGATATCCCCATGACATGCCAACCTGTTGATGACCTCGCCTGTCGAGCATCCATGCTTATTGGAACATTTATTTCGTAAAACGCCACTGAAATATTTATACAGTAAGTTACAACACTTTTCGAACGTTAAACAAAATGCATTCATTAAATTATGTGAATAGATGATGATGATAGCAGGTCCAGGCGTATTTTGGTTAGGTGAATGTAGGTCTACAACTCAATAATTAATAATTAGTAAGTAGTTGAATGCGAGGAGTAAACTACTGACAAAAAATTGTACAGAGTATGGGCTTACTGTAAGGATATAAACAATTTGGTAGATACGCGTGGTGTAAAATGGGATGAGATAAGTTCCATGTTCCATTTTCCATCAAAGGTATTATCTTTGGGGTTTGACAGGAACGACTAATGATGTGATCAATTATATTAAAAAGCTCTCTTTCTTCGAATAAACTTTTATTACAGAAATTTTTGCATACTACTTCCCGTTTAAAAGTTATAAGCAATATCGTCCTAAAGAGTCTCAAATAGCACATATTAGCAGTGGAAGGATTAATGGCCGGTTTCTCAACATTTGGCGCAATCCATTCGATAACTATCGAGTACATAAATTTATCAGACCGATAACTTTATATTGGCTCCTGAACGCATGCCTTTCAAATTTTGTTCAATACATAACAGTTGAATGGATATCTTAATATCTGCAATAATTATAGAGGGAGCTAGCAAATGGACAAGTCTTTGCAGATGCCATTTATAGAAGTAAGACACTTTCAAGAAATAATTGTAGATGGCGTCACTATCGCCTACCTAATGATATCACATCACATTAACTAAATAAAATATATACAAACGTGTTGCACAAAAACGAAGTTATTAAAACCTTTTCCAATACTGATAGTGAATTTGTTCTGGTACTAGACACTTGATATTAGTTCTCTTATTAAATCTATCAATAAATTTACAGTTTCTTTCGTTAAGGAGGCCGTATTTCTCGCCGTAAAATGATCAAATTTGTGTTGTTTTTAGGTACTGAAATCTTGAAAAATAAAACACTTAGAACAAAAGTAATATCAAAAATAAATTACTGATGTTTTGTTTACCCACTTTTACTATTTAAACTCTCTTCAAATAATATAATAGCTTTTCAAATGCATTTGTATGACACACATTATTTCGCTATTCTAACCCCACATTTTAACAATTATTTTCACATACTTATAAACCAAAGTGAACAATCTTATATGCAGAACTATGCAAGTTTATGTTATATCAATGTCTACATCTATAGTTGAATTTAAAAAATACGTATTTGGAAAGATTTCAGTACTTAAAAATTTGCTGGATAGATCGCTTTCCGATGTTATGTTGATTTTACTTCGGTACCTTTGAATATTCGCCAGTGGCATGAGATAACATTGTTGTTATTTGCTAAACTCTATATTATTCAGATCTTAAATGTCTAAAATTACTTGTATTTGTAGAAAACACTATTTCAAGAATACGGCGCCTTTAAACGAAATCTCTCTCAAAATTCACTGTATTTTTCATACTGGCTTTCTCTTTCACGATAACGTCTTGGTCGTTCAAGATATCTGACTATATTTAAATATTCTTCATCTGATGAGGCAGACGAATCAGAATTTTACATTGCACAGTTATCGTCACGAAAATATCAAAAAAAGGTGGGTTAAGCCTTACAATAAAGATGTAAACAAGCAACAGCTAAATCGCTGCGCGCATGCGCTAATGTTTTTTGGACAGATATCTTGCCATTTTTCTTTGAATATGTGTTCAATAACTTATGCAATAGATAAACATTATCGAATGGTTCAGAAACCGAATTCATGGGATATCTCCAGTTTATGGAATCGATAAGTTTATTTAATAGATATCTACTAGTTGAGAAACCGGCCATAAGTAGTCGTTGGAAAATAATAGAATTTTCGTTGTGCATAAATGTCACAAAATACTTGTCATTACTCAATACGAACGCCAAACGTATACGTTTTGTGTTTACAAAATGTTTCCTCATTCAGAAAAAGTTGATATGTTGCTAATGTACGGAGTCACAAAAAAAAAATAAAAAAGAGCTGTAGAGTTATATCGTGAAAAGTATCCAGAGCGCTTTATTCCTGATCATAGAACCTTGGAGGCAACCTTGCGATAAAATGAAGACGCATTTTCTATTCGGAAGAATCAAATAACTGACGGAAGGAATTTCGAACAAAATCCACTAAATGCTATATGGCAGGTTAGCCGGGAACTGAATTTGGATAAATCAACCGTTCAACGAATTTTAAAGGCCAATGGGTATCATAACGGCCAAATTCACAATTTTGAGTTTTTGCCTTAGCGTCACATTGGAAACAAACTTAATTTTATAGCTCAAATTGTAGCAAATGTTGATCTGAACCTTTTTCGACACGTTCTTTGGACGGACGACAGTCGGTTTGTCAGTAATGGTTTGTCAAACAGACGCAGCGAACACTACTGGTCCCTTGAAAATCCCCACATTGTAAATCCAGTACGAGACCAAGGTCATTTTGGAGTAAATGTATGGTGCGACATCATCGGTATGCATTTCATTGAGCCTTATTTTTATGAATATACATTGAACAGCGTGAGTTACCTAAATTTCCTACAAGAAGAACTTCCTGCAGTTCTGGAGAATCTACCTTTGCAGCTAAGGAGGAACCTCTTATAATGAGTTAAAGGGCGATATCTTAATAAACGCAACCCACAAAGAAGTCAGGCGAAGATTAGATATGTGTCTTGAAATGAGAGGTCATATAGAGAATAGATTGTAATATGTATGTATAGTATGAAGGCGTTTGCGTCATTTTTGTTTTAACGGTATTAAAGAATTATCCAGTCTAATCATTTTATTTATTTCTAATGACATTTATTCACTTTAAGTAACAAACGTTCAATTATTTTCCAACGACCGTTAATATGATTTTTAGGTGGTATTTCTTTCTCATGCCATCTGCGAATATTCAGAGGTACTGAAAATAAATATATAACGCCAGAAAGCGGTCTAACCAACAAATTTTTAAATACAGAAGAAATCTTCCAAAATGCATATTTTTAAAATTTAACTGTAGATGTAAATATTGTTATATCATAAACGTACATAGTTCTGCACATAATATTTTGCACTTTTGTTTATAAGTATGTGAAAATAATTGTTAGCGCGGGGTTTGAATAGCAAAACAATGTATGTTTTACAAATGCATTTTAAAAGTTACTGTTTTATTTAAGGAGAATTTAAATAGTAAAAGTAGATAAACAAAACATCAACAATTTTATTTTTGGTATTACTTTTGTTATACGTGTTTTATTTTTCAAGATTTTTGTAACTAAATGCATCACAAATTTGATCATTAGCAGCTTAAAGTTGAATTATTTTTATATCTTATATAGATTTCAGTGTTCTCCAAAAACTTTTGGCAGGTTCATAACTTCTTAATAGTCGACTGACAGATAATTAAGCGAAAATTAGTCAATTTCGCCCGCGGAAGACTAGTTATTTCCATATAAATTTAATTAATAGGAAACTTAAACAAGGACAGAAACAAGAAAGTTTGGAAACTGAAGAACTTTATAGATGCCCCAGTTCACATACAGGGAGGCCAGATGAAAATGAAACAGAGCCATTTTCAGCAACTGCGTCAAGATTATAGAAAAACGCTCAGATCCGTCGATTTTAGATTAAAAGGGGACATTCTTTGCTGGTATTTTTGACTTCGCCACTTTCACCCCCAAAATATTTAAGTTGGGGGTTGAGTAATATATTTATTTTGAAAGCTCTTACAGTTCTCTTTACAACAGACTTTAAATTTTATAATTCTGCCCGAAATTTTAAATAAATTCACATTTTAAAATTTAGTTACTTACTTACTACTTAGTTGATCAAATGTTCAATCTGATGACCGCTCGCTTCCATATAAGAATAAAGATTTTATTCGAAACGTTCGCGCATATTCTTTGACGCAAATCTTGCAGCCACACTGGCTGTGCTTTATAGATTTTACTTTTTAGGTATCCTCATAAAAAAATCAAGGGACGATAAATCCGGTGATCGTGGAGGCCATTCAATGCTACCTCTGCTCCCAATCCAATTCCATAGAAAACGTTGGTCCAAACACTGACGAACAATTAACGTATAATGCGGAGGAGCACCGTCCCGTTGAAAAATCAAATGATCTTCATCATACTTTGGAACATTTTCAATAATATCAGTCAAGGCAGGGGCAATAGCGTCTTTCAGTAAATGCAAATACATTTGACCAGTCAAATTACCAGGTAGAAATAAAGCCTTTCGGTGACCGACTGGTGGGTCCCCATACATTTAATTCTTCCGGTTGCTGTGTATGCACCCCGTGGGTTTGAATCTGATCAATAGCGGCAATTGTGACGATTTACCGTTCCGTTCAAGAAAAAACTGCATTAATTCATCAGAAAAACAATTATTAAAAAGGAACTGTGAATCGTTCCCTGCTCGATCATTTATTATTTCGCAAAACTGCAAACAGCGGTCATAATCATCTTCATGAAGTTCCTGGACTAAATGTCTTTTGTATGGATGGAATTTATTATTCTTCAAAATGGTTTGTATGCTACTTCGATTGATCCCAAACACACATGCCAGTTGCCTCGTACTTAATGTAGGATCAAGATGAACTTGTCTCAAAACTGCAATTTCACTAGCTTCATTAACTATAAGTTTTCCAATTTCTCGTTTTTTATTGGCTACGTTCCCTGTCTCTTGATATTTTTTAACTAACTCTAGAATATACTTTCTCTTGACATGTCGATCTTGATGTTCATTAAATAGCTGCGCTGTTCTATTCGCACATTTGTTGTTCATAAAGTTAAAGCGAAATGATAACTACCCTTTCCGCAATGGAGTAAACCATGGTGTTTAATTTTCAAAAACACAAATAAGTAAACTACCAACCAATACTTCCAAATAATACTAGAAAATAAATTTGGAATCCACTAGTTTTAAGTTCGTTGTGTGTGTATTTTTGTTTTTTACAATTGTGCTTTTTTACGAAAATGATAACAAATCGCCAAAAAACAATGCAACGCAAGAAATAGTAAATTTATACCATTGGCGTACTTAACTTGAATGAATGATATTTTTACCGTTACTAATTGTTTGTACACAAGTTTCAACTTTAAAATCAAAATTCTTATTAAATATTGGGCGGAATTATAAAATTTAAAGTTTGTTATAAAGAGAATTGTAAGAGCTTTCAAAATTAATATTACCCAATGCCATTTAAATATTTTGGGGTGATGCTTACCCTTGATTGGGAGTGAAAGTGGCGGAGTCAAAAATACCAGCAACGAATGTCCCTTTAATCTAAAATCGACGGGTCTGAGCGTTTTTGTACAATCTTGACGCAGTTCCTGAAAATGGCTTTGTCTCGTTTTCATCTGGCCACCTTATATAATAAAGGAAGTAGGTAGCTCCAACAAGGTATTACTGAGAGGGCACGGATATATAAGTAAAGTCTGAAGGGGATATATATTTAAATTGATTTTACTCTAGATACCGAGTATGGGTAACATCTAAAATAAATTTACATAATATTTTGTTTCAATTTGCTATGGAACACACTACAACATACGTGTATAAACCCGATGGTGAACCTATGTAATCCTCTTAAAATTTCTAGATACATATAGCTTCAAACTACAGTATCATTTCATATTTTTATTATCAGGCGTTGCATATTGTGCCGCTTTCTTATTACCGTATGTGTGTATGTACTTACTGTATAAAATGTTTGCTAAAGAATAGGCCAAATAATATAGGACGTCGAAGTTAATAAAAAATAAAATTTAGTCAGAAACACAGTCTTATCATAACTGCACAATATATCCGGGGGTGTCATTTTGAACGTAGGTCATAATATTTAAAAGAAAACTACCTTTCATTCTTATATTTTTAACAGGTTCGCTGCCGGTGGCAGTTTCGATAACATGTTGTCCATGCCAGTGGTTCTTTTTCTATAAAATTTGAGGTTTGATAGTTGAACACTTTCTAAATTGTGTCTATAGGAGTGGTAATAACGAATTTGCTGACTGGACTGTAATTTTAATTTCGACGGCATTTTTCGTCAGTGGCACTGCACGTCTAACTGAATTGAAAGTTATACAACAGTTATACGTCGCAAATCTTGCCTGTCTAAGTTCAGTGAATTACTTTGAAAATTTGGATTCGGGGATTATCTGAGACAAAAAAAACGAATTTATATTTGAGAACAAATCTCAACGCTAGTGGCCGCTACAAAATGTAGGTAGTCTTGGAGGATTGCCCGTACAAATATGTTGTTAAAGTCGCCTTTGTATCAAATGCTGAACAATAGCAGTAACATGGAGGGTTTTGACATTAACTTTTGTGGTGTACGTGATATTAAAAAGTATTTTCAATAGGTGCGTGTGTATATTCTTGTTTTTTTTATTTATTTTTATCTTGTTTAGTAATTTTTATTTGTTTTTTAATTCTTAATTATTTTTATATTATTTGACAATTTAACTTTCAGGTATATTACTTTTTATTTTTACTAGATTTTAAACTGTTTTTATTTGTCTAGACTTTTATACTACTTATATTTTATTTTATACAATCGATTTTTAATATGTAGGTATCTTTTTAAGTATTTTTTTTCTCTTTCTGCAATTTTTCCAGTTTAACTACTTATCCTTTAAGTGGATTATACCCGTTGGATATTTTAAGAGTAAATAAATAAATAACATTTTTCTCATTGTATGTATCAAAGTAGAATAATATTATTCTCTTAGCTTTTGTACACAAATATGATGTAAGTACACACTAATTTCAAGCCGCTAAATTTAACCGTTTTCAACTTATTTACTATTTTTGCATTTTATATAATTTAATGCTGAATATAAGAGTATGTAAAATTATTTTATTTATTATTAAATTTCAAATTTAGACTTATTTAGTAAATTATGTGATAAATAAAATGTAAAATTTGTATTAGGTATATTAAAACCGACGATGTCATGAAAATTAAATTACAACAAACAGAAAATGGTTAAATTTAGCAACATAAAATTAGTTTGATAATCATTTTCTTGATCTACTTTGATACATACTCGTACAGTCAGAAAAAAGTTATGACCAATTTTTATCCGCGAGCACATTTTATAGCGCCTTTTGGCGTTTAGAACAAAGTACGGAAAGTACGGAGTTTCAAAGCAATTCATTGAAAACATTCTAAATATTTTAATAATTTTGAATTCAAAACCTTAAATTTGAGATCCTCTGTCTTTTGGACTAAGGTAAGTTGGCTATATTGCATTATTTTGTCTCCAACAACCTGCTTATTCACCTCACCTGCATCATCTGCCTCATCTGGATACCCAGTGTCGCTTTCATCTCCGTCGAACAACTATGTTCTGAAATTTGCAGGAAACGTTCATTTGTATGGTAATAGTTTATACCGGCTCTTTTTTTGAGGCTGAGATAGTACCAGGCTTGCCAGCCTTATTCTAATAAAAACAACAAGAAAGAAATTCGAACCGTGTAAACCTATCTCTTAAAACCTTTTCCGAATGCCTGTATAAACTGCCGTACTTGCACGAAGTACTCATATAGTGCAAAAAATACATGCACACAACCTGATTTTTTCAGGTCCAACCAAAAAATTACACTAGAGACCCTTGTGCGTGTTTTGCAATAAGGGTGGTTTTTTATTTACTTAATTTTTGGAATTTGTTTTCCAACTTGTACATAATAATATTAATATATTAACTTTTTTGTAACTTACATATTTGACGCTTCATCGCCCATTATATGAAAAAAATACGATATTTATTTATTGATTGATTCAGTAAAGATACAAATAAAAGGCTTAGGAGCTAGTTTTTAGAGGGGTCTCTTGAGTGGATACCCAAAAAAGCACAGTCTTCCCCTTCGGTGTTTTCTGCAATAAGGGTGGTTTCTTGGTGGTGGTATAGGTGGTTGTGTGAAAATGAGTTCAACTGACAATTCATGTCACTGAAAACACAAAGTTACTTGGATACTATATACATCCCATTCAGGGGCCAGTTCAAACTGGCGTACCTCAAAATACCTATTTAATTTGAACATTCCTATTAAATATGCTTAAATTTAAAAAAAATATATAGATCCTCCGGAACACGGGTAATGACTTTTATTAAGTACATGTATACAAAATATTTTAGATATGACACAATAATAATAAACCACCCCTATTGCGCAAAACAACGAAGGGATTGGACTGTGCTTTTTTGGATGAAAACTCAGAAGACAGTAATTGAAGAAAGCTGCTGGTCAGCCATTTGTTGTATCTTTACTGAACCATAATAAGTAAATTGCAAAAAACCACAACGGTGTCCAGAGTGGTTTTTTGGTTGGAGACAGCCTTTCATCCACCCTGAAAAAATCAGCTTGTCCGCATTTATTTTTTTGAAATATGATATCTGGGTTAATATTATAACTGATCATTTTACTAATTTAATTAAAAAAGGACAAGCAAAAATCATAACCCGTACGCAAAAAACTATGTCATAAAACCTTTTCATAGTGTCTATGTAAATTACCGTTCGTCAAATGCAGTGTCGACGTAAATAACCTAGCTATAAATGACACCAGAGAAGCGACGGAAAATTCCGTCAGCGGCACCAGAGTGATAGCGAGCCCGACGGATTTTTCCGTCCCTGGCACTGAAGTTATTAAATAACGTAGCAAAAATGAGAGCACAGATTCCTTAGGTGAAAATAAATCGATTTAACCTAACATACCTATATCCCAAGTAGCATAATAAAAAATATACAGGGTGTCAAATTTAAAATTTAATTTTTGATACTTTTTAAAAAATTCAAATATTTACATAAAATTCCTACCTATTATATCTGAAAAAGGTATACCTTATTGAAGTCGTTAGCAGTAACAGTTTTCGAAATAATCCTATTTAAAATATTCAGTGCACCGATTGAAAACTGTTATCGTTTCAGTGAAAGTGCCTTTTCTACTGAAAATGTAGCAAAATGTTACTTGAAAAAGTTATTCAGAACGGTAAACTATGGAGACATGCACAATTTCAAAAAGATCGGCCTCCTTTGATAAAATCTTTTTGCTTTATTGAAAAATGGTTTTATCAGACCTCGCCGATCTTCTTGATAGCACGTCTCCATAATTTTGCTGTATTTTCAGCAGAAAGAGCACTTTATCTGAAACCAAAACAATTTTTACTCGGTGCAGTCATTTCAAATAGAATTATTTCAAAAATGGTTACTCCTACCGATTTCGGTAAGGTATACCTTTTTCAAATAAAGCAGGTAGGAGAATCTATTGTTTCGATAGTCAGATGGATACACTAAACTGCAAAAAGTTCTGCCATATAAAAAAACATAGTGTGCCGCAAGTGGCGCCCTCTACTAGTGACATCAAAATTAGAAACAAATTTGAATTTCTGGCCCGCAGAAACCTCCGATGCGATTTGGGATATAGGTAGGTTAAATTGATTTACTTTCACCTAAGAAATCTGTGGTCCAATTTTTGTTACTTTATTTAAAATCACCCTGTATAATAATAAGTATATTCTTTCAAATTTCTTTGTGTAAGCAATTCTTTTTTTCTGAATTTAAAAGTAATGTTACACACAAACCATTTTCTCAATCGATAAACTAAAATGAACATATGTAATAAAATAAAGCGGTGACAAATTTCAGTATTCTCATTTCATCGAATTAAAGTACACAGCTTGGTTGTGCTCCCGTTTACTATTTCTTTAACATACAGGGTGATTGGAGGAGGGAACCCCCAATGTTCGAAGGGGGTGTTCAAGGAGCAAATGTGAACAAAAAAAACCTAATAAACATATGATCGAATATCAACGGTTACTGAGATAGCAATGCAAATATTTTTGTCCGAGTTAATTATTGTAATGCATCAGTAGAGAAAAGTGTTTATTCTGTAAGTATTATAACTCTGATTAAAGATTTATTATTCTACGGTCCTTTCGATGCATGCATCAGTTCGTTTGTGAATTGCACGGGTAGTTTGTTGAAGTGCACGGTGATTTTCTGTTATGAGTATTGCACAATTGACAATCCGAGCGCCTCTCTTGTATTCACTTTTGTTGCATATACTAATGATTTAAACCACCCCCAAAGGTAGTAATCAAGGGGATTCAAATCTGGTGACCTTGGTGGCCAATTTTGGAAACCACCTCGATCAATCCAGATGGGCAGGGGCATCATCATGCTGAAAGTACATGTTTTGCCTAATTTCCAATGGAAAATCGTCCAGCAGACCTGTCAAATTGGCGTATACAGATTTTCATCTGACCAACGATGTTCTTTGTGACAATTATTTACTCCATCACGAGTTAAATGAGCATCATCAGTGAATAAAATGTATTTGTAAAGTATATAATTTGCAATTATTTTTGCATATACAATTCCAAAAATGAAACCGTAAATCATTATCACCATCCTGAAGATACTAGACACGCTAAATATGGAGGTTTTAAACCATTTTTGTGATTTCTCATGCCGTAGTTTGATTAATTTGTAGACGGGTTGCAATGCGTCTTGTACTTATACCAGGACTACGTTCTACCATATTTAGAATTTATTTTTTCACTGCTAAACCAGGTCCAGCTTGCCTCTCAGATGTATTCCTCACACTGGGAAACATTCCAATTTAATATGCATTGTTGAAGACTGTCTAGAATACATTTCTGTCTGGCACTCTTCTGTTCCGGAACCGACATCGATATTCAGCAATTGTACGATTAGGCTACACTTGCAATATCCATAAATACAAATAATTGAATGGGCTTTTTCCACACTTCTGAAAAAAATAAAGATTAATTAAATAAGCCCTTGCGCCAAACGGATCAGTCAAGGATTATTTCTGAAACTAAGTTTGCCTAACCAAAAGATCACACTGAAGAAGCAGATAAGTATATATCACATCACTATCGTGCACTTCCGTATTTTTGGCATTTTGAAAAACTCTCTGTTTTCATTCTCAAAATAGTAAATGTATTAAAAGTATGTCAAGTTTGACAGTTTAAAATTTGTTTATCTGCTTCCATAGAGATGTTAAATGATTTTATTTTATTATTACTTCTTCTTGATACAACTATCGCCAACAATGATGCATGTTTACTGAACAGTTTGATACACACTTATCTCCGTTCAACAAAATAATCACGGTCTCTTTTAATTTTCTTTTTGTTGCATTATCTTCCTTCTCTAAAATTTTTGCTGAACCCCATTATTCCCGTCTTTTTATATAATTTTTATGTTCCTCAACTCTAACATTCATAGACCGAGACGTTTCTCCAACATAATGTTTATTGCATTCACAAGGTATACTGTATATGCAATTTTTTGCATATTGTATATCATTTTCTGGACCCGTTTTAGATAAAAATGATCGTAAAGTATTAATTGTCTGAAAAACTGTTCGAATATCAAATGTTTCTCGAACGTCAAAAATACGGAAGTGCGCGATAATGACGTGATTTTTGTTATTTTTTACTTATCTGCTTTTTACAGTGTGAGATTTTTTGGTTAGGTAAACTTATTTTCAAAAATAACCTTTGACTGCTCCGCTCCGTGTGGCGCAAGGGCTTATTTAATTAATCTTTATTTTTTTTTAGAAGTGGGGCAAAACTAAAATTATGCCACAAATAAATAGCTTCAGACAATATCTCATCCGCAACAGTGATGTAGACTTCACTAATTGCAATTCACGTAGTACCTACTATTTAAGAGAATTAAAATATCAACATTTCATATATATGATGAGAATGAGTTGCATGAACCAAACCATAACCACCCACACGATTTTACAGACACAGACATTTAAATAGATAAATTCCACAAGCTGAAATTTATCTATCACCCACAAGTTCTACCAACTGTAAAATACACTGCCAATAATCATGTTTAGAGCGTGTTCCAATTAGTGCAGCTGTGACAGGATGGCAAAGGTTGATCTGATATAGCTCTAAAGTAAATTGAACAAACGAGAATTGCATACATATGAGTCTACAGTCAAATTCCACATATGAAATTGTCTATCCACGAAATTAAACCCAGCACGCAACTATTTTTAGTTTGAAGTATTTTACCAATTACAAAAAATAGACGTATTTGTTATCTATAGTTCATTTACACAAGGTGATTTTTTAATATTGCAAAAAATTTCAGGGACAGGTTTTTTAGATAAAAATAAGAAAAAAAGTTCCCATTAGCATGTGTCCGGAAACGCTTCGTTACCGAGATACAGGGCGTTCATTTTTTTGTCATCTATTTTTAATACTTGTTATTTCATTTTGTATTATGTTATTTTGAATTTTGTATTTTGTATTATGTTATTAATGATACAAAAAATGGAATAAATAAGTGCAGAGCAAAAGTTATTAACATTATTATTTTGTAACATTTTGTATTGTTATTTTGCATTTTGTATTTTGTATTATGTTATTAATGATACAAAAAATGGTTCCTATTATTAAACATAAACCAGTCAATTTTCAAATAAATCGGTTAAAGGACTATTGAAATAACAAGTGTCGCAATATTAAAGAATCACCCTGTATATTTATATTTATAATAGACATAAAAAATGAATAAAATCGTCGACAAATGTGATACAGGGAGAGTAGTACACAATTTTTAATGTCCGTAGAAAAAAAATATTATAACAGTTAATTTATTTCACAAATGATAATGCTCGTATCGCTTATTAAACAGGCAGGTTAAACATAAAATTAATGAAAAATAGTAAATAGCAGTTGTAGTATTTTCAACTTTTACATCGCTGGGTCACTGTAGTCTCTAGGCAGGCGATTCCGAATATTGAAATCCGATTTCTTTTTGTAGGCACTATAGTTTTTGTGACGCCATATTTACATTAGTTTTTCAAGTGTAAAAAATGACTTACGTGTACAGTAGCAACTCGGAGTTGATGGATATCGTTTTAATTTATTACGCTGTGAAAATGCTTTAGCAGAACGATTTCCCGGTAAACATGTGCCAAATGCAACTACTTTTATGGCAGTGTGCATTCAGTGGAGTGCAACGCGAGGGAAATTTGAAACTGAATCGTGGAAGAGATGGAGGTCCAGGACTTCCGCGGCCTATTGCAGCAGTGTAACGTATCACATACGACGCTCAATTATATCCGTACCATGTACAGCATGTCGAAGCATTAACACCAAGGGATTGGATGAGGAGGACCACGATCGATCGATCTCCTGACTTTACGTCATTTGGACTCCTTTTTGTGAGGATATTTAAAAAATGAAGTGTATCGCACCGAAGTGGATACATACTATTGATGATATACGGAAATGTCATAGTTGTCGCCAATAACTTACGAGTTCAAAACGGACCAGAAGCAGAAATATTTGTGTTAGTTTATAGAAACTGGGTAAGACGGGTCTAAAATGTTGCATCAGGCATGTCAAACTATTTTATTAATTAAAACCACAAATTAAATCTATTAATAATTAATAACAATAGCGGCAAAAGCAGTAAATTTGCTGTATAAAATCGGCGTTATAAAATGTTATTTATTTCTTTATTTGAATTTGAATTTCTTTCCATTTTTTGTCCAGTCGCAGGTTGCCGCCTTATCAGGTTTTCAGTGCCGTGCAGAAGTGTATTTTTAAATCATTTTCGAACTTCCCTTTTTAAGTTTTTCTTTACAAATTTATATTTGTAAAAGTCTCCTGTCCCCTCAGAATTTTTTTTAGATAAGGTCTGAATCACCCTGTATAGTGGTTTTTCGGATTGTTTTGCGGATATAATAGAATTTAAGTGCACACGCCAAGGTGATTTTGTTGTACCAAATAAAAATATAATTTGCAACATCTCTGTGAACAGGATAAGAAATAAAAGAAATTTATTTGCAAGTGAGGATGAAAGTGGATGAACAGTGGAAAAACATTGTATCTCACAGAATTACTAATATCGGCTATTTATATAATAATTACGAAAGGAGTTGAACAAAGAAAAATACGTAATGGCTTAGGACATGATAATATCATGTAAAAACAATAGAAAATGAGTCCATTGACCTCGGAAAGACTATTAATTCCAATCAAGACCTTATTCCAGGCCCTATTATAATTGTGTTTAACATAAATTTCCAGTGTGTTTATGATTCACCTTCCAAATTCCAAATGTATTAATAACAAATCAAATAATTTTGCATTGTAAGTTCAAATAGAAAGAGAGATCCTTCCTTATATATTAAAATCCGTTGTTTTTTCTCGCTCCCTCCGGAGGGGTCGAAAAGTGGCGTTTTGCCGCCACAAAGGCTTTTGAGGCGAGCCGCGCAGCGGCGAGCACGAGGGCGCGAAGCCCGGTCGAGTCCGGTAGGCGTATTTTGACGAGTTCTTTTTACTCTTTTCCGGGCGAATTTTGCATTTTTCCGGAGGTCCGCGGACGCCGGTTTGCGATTTTCGCAAGGAAACGCGACAAAAGTGAGATGGATATAGCGCGGGCGGAGCTTATCGGCAGGGAATCGGAGAAACGTCAGTTGTTCAGTGCGAAATATATTTAGACGTCAAACTATTTCGGATTCGATATTTTCTTATTTTCCCGCATTCCTTTTCACAAAGCCATATCGAAACGTAAACTTTGAACCTTCTACAATGTGTCGCGTACCTCAGATCTGGGTGTAAAATTCGATTTTATAGCGAAAATAGTGAAAATATGCGTCCACGCACGTTTGTCCGGCGATCGGCCTTCAGAAACGTCAAACTTCGAGCCCGACGGTGCGATGCGGTGACATCTCCCAAGAAAACGTAAGAAATTTCGCTAAATGGGCCGATCGGAGGCCCGCAAAGGTCAGAAAAGGTAAATTTAAAGTCTCTAGATACTCTCTGTTATGCGAGCGCTGGGTTTTGAGTTCGTTTTTAGATGGCAATGTGCAAAAATAACAACCAAGACGAGAACGAAAAGTTAGGCGAATGGCCGACATCACAAAAATTTCAAAACGATTACATTCTCCAAAGTAAGTACCCCTTTATTTCCATAAAACCATATCGAAACGTAAACTTTGAACCTTCTACAATATCCCGCGTGCCTCAGATCTGGGTTGAAAATTCGATTTTATAGTGAAAATAGCGAAAATTCTCACGCCCTTCAGAAACGTCAAACGGCGACTGGGTGACAGTTCAGATTAAAACATAGGAAATTTCGCTAAATGAGCCGATCGGAGCCCCCCGAAGGCCGAAAACGGTAAATTTGAAGTCTCTAGATACTCTCTGCGAGCGCTGGGTTTTGATGTCGTTTTTGTATCGAAATTTGCATAAATCCGCACCCAGACGGAGTAACAGTGACGTCAGCAATGTGACGCTCTTCAAATTTTTCGAGGCGCTTCACGTATA
Source organism: Monochamus alternatus (assembly GCA_037114965.1). NCBI lineage: Eukaryota > Metazoa > Arthropoda > Insecta > Coleoptera > Cerambycidae > Monochamus > Monochamus alternatus. The sequence goes on along the minus strand of CM073427.1, from coordinate 23,815,243 downwards.
TACAGTGCGACTCAAAAAAGCTCGATGTACGGGGTGTTCCGATAAAAATTGACGAGAAAAAAATAAAAATTACAGGTTCGAGGAAATTTTCGGTTTTTTCGCTTCGGAGGGGTCGTCTGACGTGCGAAAGGCCGTTTTATATACAAAGTGTTGGAAAAATGTCGAACACTAAAAAAATGTCAAAATTAAGGGAACTGAAATTTTTTTTTTACGAAACTTCAGTCAGGGGTCTCTTACCGCACTACTTATCGAAAAAAATACGGGGTGTTTAAAAAAACCGAACCCTTATCTAAAAATCCTCAAAATTCGTGGATTTAAAAATTCCTTTTTTTTCTGAAACTCTTCGCGATAGTCTGCAGAAAAACTATACTAATTAAAAATACAGGGGGTTTAAAAAAACCGAACCATTCTCTTGAAATCCTCAAATTTCGTGGAATTAAAAATTTTTTTTGTAAACACTTTTTGCAATAGGCTGTTAAAAAAAATATATATACTAATGAAAATATCCAGTGTTTAAGAGAACCGAACCATTCTCTAAAAATCTTCACAATTCGTGGAATTAATATTTCTTTTTGTAGACACCTTTCACAATAGGCTGTAAAAAAACTGTAATAATGAAAAAATACAGGGTGTTTAACAAAACCAAACCATTCTCTAAAAATCCTCACAATTCATGGAATATTTTTTAATGAAACTTTTCACAATGATCTGTAAGAAAACTTTACTAATTAAAAAACTACTGGGTGTTTACAAAAAACCGAACCATTCCCTTAAAATCCTCAAAATACATGGAATTAATATTTGATTGTTATGACACCTTTCACAATAGGCTGCAAAAAAACCACCCTTATTAAAAAAATGCAGGGTGTTTTACAAAACCGATCCATTTTCTAATAATCCTCAATATTCATGGAATTAATTTTTTTTTTATGAAATTTTTCGCAATAGTCTGCAAAAAGACTATACTAATGAACAAATACTGGGTGTTTAAAAAAACCGAACCATTCTCTAAATATCCTCAAAATTCGTGGAATTAATATTTCTTTTTTAGACACCTTTCACAATAGGCTGTAAAAAAAACTGTAATAATGAAAAAATACTGGGTGTTTAAAAATACCGAACCATTCTCTTGATATCCTCGAAATTCATGGAATTAAAAAAAATTTTTTACAAAAGTTTTCACAAAAGGCTGCAAAAAACTACCCTACTGAAAAAATACAGGATGTTTAAAACATACGAACCATTCCCTAAAAATCATCAAAATTTAAGGAATTAATATATTTTTTTTGTAGACACCATTCACAATAGATTGTAAAAAAACTGTAATAATGAAATAATACAGGGTGTTTAAAAAAACCGAACCATTGTCTAATAATACTCAAAATTCATGGAATTAATTTTTTTTATGAAACTTATCGCAATAGTCTGCAGAAAAACCATACTAATGAAAAAATACTGGGTGTTTAAAAAAACCGAACCATTCTCTTGAAATCCTCAAAATACATGGAATTAAACTTTTTTTTATAAAACTTATCGCAATAGTCTGCAGAAAAACTATACTAATTAAAAAATACTGGATGTTTAAAAAAATCGAATCATTCTAAAAATCCTTAAAACCTGGAGTTGAAAATTCTTTTTTGATTTGTGATGAAATTTTTTACAATAGTTTGTAAGAAAACTATAAAAAATACATACTTTGGTATTATTATGTGTATATAAACACATACTTATGAAAAAATACAGGGTGTAAAATAAAGAACCATTCTCTAGATCCACAAAATTTATGGAATTTAAATTTTTTTATGAAACTTTTCACGATTGTAAAAAAGTTATACTAATGAGCAAATACAGGGTGTTTAACAAAACCAAATCATTCTCTAAAAGTCCTCAAAATTCCTGGAATTGAAATTTTTTTTTTATGAAACTTTTTGCAATGTTCTGTAGGAAAAATATACTAATGACAAAATACTGGGTGTTTAAAAAAACCGAACCATTCTCTACTGCTGATCTGCATCTACGATAATTGATAAAAGATAGATAATTTGAGAAGTGTTAAATAATAGAACAGATCATACTGCTGATCTGCACCTACGACAATTGATAGTGATAAAAATACAAGAGTGCATAATATTATAAACAAAAATTTTAAGAAGTGTTAAACGAAAGAACAGATCATACTGCTGATCTGCGCCTACGATAATTGATAAAAAACAGAAAAGCATAACTAATGTATTTAACAATTTTGAGAAATGTTAAATAAAAGAACAGATCATACTGCTGATCTCATGGAGGTATAATACTCCTTTGATGAAACTTTTAACAATGGTCTATATGGAAACTATTTTAATGAAAACTATACAGGGTGTTTAAAAAAACCGAACCATTCTCAAATAATCCTCAAAATTCATGGATTTAAAAATTTCTTTTTCTGAAACTCTTCGCAATGGTCTGCAGAAAAACCATACTAATGAAAATATCCGGTGTCCACCATCCCAAGAAAGGTCAAGTCGGCGATAGCCGACTTGCCACCTTTCTAGTTTTAATATTATATTCTGTAAACTTTGCCTAATTACGACCCAGTCAAACTGATGAATTTTACGACCCTGGTTTTGCCATTGTCGAATAAAATAATTTCTTATTTCTACAATCTATGAAAATAACTATATTTATTTCAAAGTGTACGAAACAAATATTTGTATTATCAAATGTTTTGCGTTCATAATATATATTTAAAACAGATGTTCAATAATAGGTTAAAAAATGTATGTTTGAAGCAGTAAGTAGTAAAATTTAATAATCTTTAGATATGACATGTGATTAAAGAGTTTTTTTTATTTAACGATGTTTAACAAAGGAAAAACGTGTATTTAATTTTCTCAACGGGTTCGCATATCAGATATAATAAATTGTCAACTGATTTAACTCTGAACATGACAATGCATTTAACATGAGTTTATTTTTCTTATTACAGCAATTTTAGTAATTGATAATTATACAAAAATAACTTGACCTTTTTTCTGCTCTTCCGATGTTTTAGAAGCAAGACTATTGTGAAAAGGTATGTTTATGTATAATTGTTTTTTAAAACAAAATTTAGATATACATATTAATTATTATACGGTGGTTAGTTTAAAATTATGTTTAAAATTAATCCTAACTTATTACCTGGCATTCTTTCAATAATTTTTTTCAAAACTTAAATTGACTTTTGAATATAAAACCATGCAATGTCGTAGGGTAAATATCTAGATATTTGATATAAAAGAGTATAGTATTAATAGGAATTGTATGAAAATTGATTTATATTAGTTATATTAATGTTATTGGAAGAAAATATTCTTCTAACATAAATAGTATTACATCACAGACCGTTCTGCTTACAGGTGCTTCTTAAATAAGAAGAATTAAGAGAAGTAGTAGTAGTAGTAAGCAAATAAGTAGTAGGGCGGCAAAAGCCTGGCAATTAGGTCACAGGTGGGTCCTTTTTGCCTTCCATACCATCACCTACCCCTCCGCTATCTATCATCGGCTCTCCTGGAACCTACCCAATGTCTTAATGAACGTCAAGATCATATATTCCCTTTGCAGTTCCTCAGAGTCAAAGATCCTATGTCTTAGTCTCCCAGAAGCCGAATGTGTCTTATAAAGTGGATGGGAGTGTCCTTCCCTTCTCCACATTCCAGGCACAAACAATCCTCCTCTCTCCATATCAAACTTAAATGCCTTCTGTCTGCAGTGGTCTGTCAGGATTCCCATCATTTGGTTCAGGGATCTTAGACTGAGGTTCAGCAGTCACACCATCCTGGATTTATTGGGTCCATCGAAAAAAGTCATGGATCTATCCACGTCCTCTATTCCTTCTCCAATTCCATCCTAATATATTTGGTAGACACATTTAAGCTAATAAGCTTTATGGCTCGGAACTCAAACCTAATCCGCCTCCCTTTGTCTAGCCAGAGACTCCAGGACATGTCCACATGCCTGAACGAGGGTAGGCAGATCTCGCCATTGGAGAGCTAAAGACTTTGAGTGGAACCTAACAGATCAGATAAAGATTCCCTTCTCCACACAATTTCTTACTCCTTCTTTGCTTGCTACTATTACAATAGTAAATACCTCTACTTGGAAGACTGTGGTATACATACCCAGCGACAGAAGTAAAGCAATAACAAAACAATAGGTTCAGTCGAATCCAAAAGTCGATTGAATTATGAAAGATGAAAATAAAATCTAGGCAAATGCACAGATAAGTAATAATGAGGAATTTTAGAAGAAAATTTAACTGAACGCAAAAATGATTCCAGTAAATAAACCAGTGCGATTACAGAATTTATATAGTATTGTTTACTACATAACGTAAACTTGTACTGGCAACATTTTTGCGGAATAACTATTGAAGATGTCTACAGTAAAGAGTAGCGAAACGTTCGAGAGCCTGAATACAACTAGATACAGAGGTTATTACGGAACGTCTCAGAATACGTTTTCTGAGGAGACATTCTGACCGTAGCAGTCGTAGTAACAATAGAAACTGTAATCATTGTATGGAAGATCCAGGGTTTTGATAGTGGGCCCATCCCCACAGAACTCAGAAAGAACAAGGACCTTTTAAAGGTAAACTGATAGAAATTTGTCTGCAATTTCACAAAATTTTACTTTGTGACCAGCGTAATGTTATGAAAAATTATATAATAATTTTGTAAATCTTATGAAATATTAATATACAATAGAAATCACATGAAAAATTCTGTAAAACTTTGTAATAAATTGAGTAAAAGTATTCCTAAAACTTCCTAATTTTATTATATATAAACACATATAATTGATTTTTTCTTAATATACAGGGTGATTACGGTTTAATCTTGATAATTTCAGGAATAGATAGAACAGGTTAAAATAATGTTCATTTGTGATATAAACTTATTTCCTAAAACGCATGGTTTCCGAGATAGAGGGCGTTGAAGTAGAATTTTTTTTCTCGTTTTTCCCTCATAACTTTTGAACCACTTATCCGATTTAAGTGAAATTAGGAACACAAACACTCCTTATGATCTTACATAAGCTTCTTAAGTTTGAACTACCTACCCCTCTGGGTATTTTCTATGCTACCCCCCCCCTCTTACTTTATTTCAAAACTACAAAAAAATAATTAATTTCAATAAAACATCTACACACCACTTTAACCTGATTAATTTCGAAACTTTTTGGTCTCCTGTTTTTTTTCGACGTTTGGTCTTGTTTCTGAGATATTCAAAGAAATTGGTAACACTGTAGCACCAGCCGCGTAAATTTTATTTAACGTTATAGCAACCCATGAAAACAAAACTCAGTGATGTTTTATTGAAATTAATTATTTTTTTGTAGTTTTGAAATAAAGTAAGAGGGGGGGTAGCATAGAAAATACACTTCCAAGAGGGGTAGGTAGTTCAAACTTAAGAAGCTTATTTGTAAGATCATAAAGAGTGTTTGTGTTACGAATTTCACTTAAATCGGATAAGTGGTTCAAAAGTTATGAGGGGAAAACGAGAAAAAAATTCCTACTTCAACGCCCTCTATCTCGGGAACGATGCGTTTTAGGAAATAAGTTTATATCACAAATGAACATAATTTTAACCTGTTATATCGATTCCTGAAGTTATCAAGATTAAACCTGAATCACCCTGTACAATGTATCTTTAAAATTGTACATATTGTGTAAAAACAGCATAACAAAATAGTGCATATTAACTCTGCGATTGCCGGCGGCTAGTTACCTAATCGGAGGCACAACCCAAAAATTCATAGTAGATTAATTTGCATTGGAACGGCTGATCATCGTTATAGCCGTATTCAAAATGGCAGTTATTTTAAAAACCACAAAGTCACATCCTTAATTCGTTTATTACAGGAAAAGCAAAGGAATAAAGCAAACATAATAAAATTAGATGACGGACAGATTTTCAAACCAACATACCCTAGGGGACATCGCGTGCCTGGGGTGTTTCATTAAATAAATCTAATTATACCACTCCTGCAAAATGTAATTTCGAATGAAATTGACAATCTGATCGAAAATTAATCGAAACTCATATTATATTTGGGGCAAATAAAGCCATTGTCTAATGTCGGTGTTTGGATGGCAATTTAAGAACCCGACAAGCATGAATATCGAAGTGTCAAGAGAAATTATTAGAAACTATATCGAAAGAATCGGATAATCTGAGATTTGATTCTACACGTTAATGAACATATATCAAATATAGCAGTTATATAGACGTTTTCCATTTTTTATGCAATTCAGTCAGTATTTCAAATGCCCAATTTACAGGGTGTCCCATAATAAATTGTACATAGAGTAACAAGTAATTTGTGACGTCAAAATACCTTAATCAAAAAGTTGATATTAAATGTGTTAAAGAGTGTCACAATTAAAGTTTTATTTTAAATAATAATAAATATTTTATTATTTCCCATTACATATATACCTCATTACAATACAAACTTACACATGTGATAACAAATGGAAAATAAAGGTTTTTTTCAGTTTACTGATTTTGGAAAATCAAGAGCTGCTTAACCTTTACTTACACAATACAAATATCTCTTTAATGCATTAACAATAACTAAATAGTAATATGCAGAAAAAGGAAAGAAAAAAATGCAAATTTTATACCAAGTACAATACAAGAAAGAGAGAAAGAAAATAATTAGTTTCATAGACATAAAGCGAAGAAAAGAAAGGAAGAAAAAGGAAAGAAAGATGATGATAATAGTAATAGAATTTTAATATATTAAAAAAGGACAAAAAAAAAAGGTTATGGGATCATTGCGCAGATAGGAGTTTTACATGTAGCTGTTGCTTAAATAACATATAGGACAAAGAAAAATCAGTAATATTTTAACCATTAATGCATAAGGCTATGTTATAACTATCAGATCGTTTAAACATTTCTTTGCGATGACGGGGCACATTTAAGATATATTTTCTACTGACATTTAAATTGTGAATGTCTGTTCTGTATATGATTTTCTTATGTAAATACGAAGTTGAATTGAATTTTAAAATCTTGTAACAAAAACATGTTAAATACAAATATCTGCGATTACTCATATTAAGACAATTCATTTAATTTGTAGGTAATTTTCTTTCTATGCCTGATTCCAAAAAATATAAATCTAAGACTTGAATTTTGCAATTTTTGTAAACGTTTCGAATCAATATTATCCAGACATGGGCCATATATATTATCACAATATTTACATATAGATAGAATAAGGCAATTGCATAACAATTTCTTTATATTTCTATTCAAATAGTGTCTGTGTGAACAAATTATTTTCAGAACAGAATAAGCTTTCTTTAAAATACTAATTACATGATCTTTGAATCTCAAATTAGAATCTATAACGAGACCCAAATTTTTTGCTGAATCTTTAAATTATATATTATTATCATTAATTTTATTATAAGATTTTCAAGCAATTTTTCCCTAACATTATTGTTACAGAATAGTAAGGCAAGAAATTTATTTGGATTTATATTAAAGTGTGGTTCTTAGATGCAGATGCCAAATTACTTAAATCATTATTAATTTTGATATTTGCTTGAACTACTTCAGAGGGATTAAAAGAAACGTGTAATTGTGTATCATCAGTGTATACAGTATGCGCCAAAAGTATGGAATAAATTCAATAAAAACGAAACAATTATTTTTTGGGAAAAATCCTCGAATAGGTCGATTTTTAATTTTATACATATTTTAGCGTAAAATGCGATTTTCAATTGTCATTTGTTTTCGAGCTTTCCTATGTAAGAGGGCAAAATTTTAGTACTGTCTGATAGAGAATTAAACGATCTTTCAGAATCAAGGAAAAAAATATGGTGTTGCCATTTAAAAAAAATCGATGACGTCATTACTCGAAAACAAATGACATTTTTCCCAAAAAATAATTGTTTCGTTTTTATTGAATTTATTCCATACTTTTGGCGCATACTGTATATGATAATTACAAAAAGTCAAAGATTTAATAACATTTAAGGTATAAATAGAATATAAGCCCCAATATGCTACCTTGAGGTACACCAGTTAACACATTCTGAGGTTGAGAAATACAATTACCAATTACTCCATGCTGCTTCCCATGAGACAGAAAAGAAGCTACAAGCAAAGAAATAGAATTAGTAAAACCTATATAATGAAGTATCGAAATTAGTATATCGTGATTAAGCGTGCCGAAAGCTTTACTGTAGTCCAATAAAATAAGTATCATAGATTCATTATTATCCCTTGCCATAAAAATATCATCAGTTACATCAGAGAGTGCAGTTGCACAACTGTATCCTCGCCTAAAGCCAGATTGTTTTTCCGGAAGAATATTATTATTATTTAAGAATACAATGATTTGCATTTCCATAACTTTCTCTAGAATTTTACTCAATGTTGGTAAAATTGATATCGACCGAAGATGGTTATGCTCTGTTGGGCTATTAATCTTAGGGAGAGGAATGACGTTTGCACATCTCCAGGAAAGTAGGACCGCTCTATATATACTTTGACAATGTGTATAATAAAAGGCACAATATATGGACAACATAAAAATATAAGTGTTATATTTAAATTATCACTTCCAAATGCTTTAGACTTTATGTTTTTTGTTATGTGAATAATTAAATTATCAGATACCACTTCAAAATTGAAACAAGTATTAACTAAATTATTATTTGCATAAAATTGTATTAATTCTGAGTCTGGAGCTACAATATTAGAAGAAGGTTCAGTAAAATATTTGTTTAAATTATTAACATTTTTTAATGCACTATGTCATTTCTCTTTCTCAAGTTCAATTTTCTTAATTCACGCCATTTATCTCTATGACTAGAATGTTGAAATTTGAAAGTAAGATACGCTTTCTTCTCAGCTCTGATATCAGAGGTTGTTAAATTCCTATACTGCTTTAACAGTTTGCAAGGGAGCATGTGCATCAAACAAATTAATCATGTTTGTGTATAATAACCTTCAAAGTAATTGCATGTATGTATTTTAGCAAAATTTGGTATCCCGGCATTTTTTGACATGATAAATTCAAATTTTCTCTTAATTTTGGTAGGTTGACTTTGTAGAGGACGCCATTTACATCGCCTTTTTTAACTTCTATAGTTCATTAATATTTCGCTATACGCTGTATCTTATTTTCTGATCATCTCTTCCTAATCCTAATCCTCTAATCCTAATCAAAACATTGTGCTAAGAGAATCGCTTCTTTAAATTGCTCCACACTTCAGGTGATTTGTCTATGGATTGAAAGATGTCACTAAACAACACTCAGTAGGTATTATGCTAAAGTGAATGTAATGAAGTAGTGTGAACGCTTCAGTAATAAGTAATGACCCAGCAGGGATTCCAGGATAACTTTATTCAATATATATTGAAAAATCAAAGTTTTTTTTTTTTTAAATAGCGATCCAACTGGTTATACCAAAACTTAAACGTAGTTTAAGATATACAAATTTATCCTAGAAAAATCAATTATTGCAAATAGAGACAGCCGTTAAGGATGTAATAAAAATGGTTTAATAAATGAACACATTTGTTAACAAGAACGCAACCTTTAGGAAAAGGAAAAGCAATGTTTCTATTAAATAGCTTGGTATGGCATGAGAAAACAATTGTCCTTAGTTTCCATAGCAACCGTAAATGTAGATCAACTGTCAAACTATACGTTCGAATTTCAGTTAAAGTGTAAGTAAAGTGTAAATATCTTCATTTCTTAAAACATTTCTATTACCTACATACTGAGCGGCTGTCTGGCGAATACGCTCCCTGCATATTTAAACGTGTTAAGATTAATTTCCCTAATGTTTTAAAATGTTTATCAAGAAACTTTTCTTAAGAACTGAAAGAACATAGGCAAGGTTTTAATAATATCTGAATAAACTACGCACAGGGTAGAGGTTTAATTAAAATTCAAGTTTAAATTTGACTCTTCGCTTTTGCAAAGTAGAAAAACCACGTTTATGAAGTAGGTAAGTAAAAGTTTTGATATATTTTTAGGTATTAATAATATTGTGTGAAACTAACTACTCAGTGGACAAAAGCCCCAACCTGCGTTGAATTACACCCACAATATCTACCCATATATTCCTTATTATTAGCTTTTGTTACATTTTTTTACTGTTTTAGAAAGGTATTTTAAGCTAATATAAATCAAATCTCCTACAATTCCTATCAATGAAGTCATATGTATGTTCTCTGATACCAAACATCTAGGTATGCTAATGAACAATTCCACAGACAAAGCTCTATTCAATAATTATCTAAAGAAAATAATCTAATTTACTCACTCTATAAAAATCTAACTTCACTTTTTTGGCAGTGGGAACACGACAAATTCAACCACAATAGATGAGATCTGACCTATTTCTGCATTTTTAGGTTTGCTTCTTCAGGTGGTCTCCTTTAAGTTGAATCAAATATCTAACTATAAAAATTATTATAAAAATTAAAATTATTAGAAGTTAAATAAATAGGTCAGATCTCATCTATTGTGGTTGAATTTGTCGTGTTCCCACTGCCAAAAAAGTGAAGTTAGATTTTTATAGAGTGAGTAAATTAGATTATTTTCTTTAGATAATTATTGAATAGAGCTTTGTCTGTGGAACTGTTCATTAGCATACCTAGATGTTTGGTATCAGAGAACATACATATGACTCCATTGATAGGAATTGTAGGAGATTTGATTTATATTAGCTTAAAATACCTTTCTAAAACAGTAAAAAAATAGGTAAGTAAAGCCACTTTTTTATTTTATTGATTGGATTTTATTGGTTAAATCATTTAAATAATCTATTCATTCCTAATAAAAAAAGTATAGAAATATTTGTTATAAATAGGTTTATTTTTATTCTACACTTCAGTAATTGTAGAAAATCACGGTTAAATTAAAAAATATTAAAAATTAATTATCACAAATATTGTAACACTTGGTATATAGGTATGTTTATTTCAATCGACACAAAATCATGTATTCTATCACCTCCTAAAATTATTGTAACGGCTTGCAAAACACCCTGTATACTTCAGCTCAGTTTTATTTTTTCTTAATGCAATGTTACTATTCAAAATTAGTTAATATTAATTCAAATATTTGCAGTAATTTTTTCAAGTCACTTGTGTCGAGTTATTCATATTATCTAAAATAAAACAAAACATTGCTTTAACCAAACATAACTTTATCTCACACTAATAATAGTAGTTCTCTTGATTTTGAGTAATTTTTATGCTTAAATGAAGCATATATAATCTTATTATACAAGAATAAGTTAATCTTTCAATAAAGTATTGCTATACTTGAGAAATAGTAAAACCAAGCTAGCGTTAGAATAAGTGTTATTAATACTCGTATAGTGGCTTATCATAATGTCATATTTACTTGTAATGCATCAAGGATTAGTTGCTCGGTATGTGCTATACCACTGTATTCTTTCCAAATACCATAATTAATCAGTAGTGCCACTTTCAGAGAAAATAAGTGAAGTGCAGAAACTTTCAGTAAAATCCAGGCCAACTTCGCGTTCAGCACCGCTAGAACGTTTAAAGTAAGGAATATCTGTCAAAACCATTTACCCGCCAGACAATCAAAAGGCGAGGAGGGTAGTTAATTTTAATTAAATGCACATTTTTATCGTATTTCCAGCTGAAGCGCCTCTGCGGTAGTCAAAAGCGGAGGAAAAGACCTTTGACCCCACTAGGCGAGTTCAAGCATCATCGTCGTTTGAGAAGTAGGAAGTGGAGGTTATCGTGGCCTCAACGAGCAACGGCTGAACTTACAATATTCATTTAATATCTCGCAAGAGCATCAAGACCACGAGAGCACTTGTCATGTTAAGTAGTAACTGAATTACTGTTTGTCGTATGGATATAGATTTGCGGGGTAATAAAGTTACTCTTATGTGATGCGTTAACGCAAGACTTGCAATTATTTAGGCTTTAGAAAAAGAAAACCCCGAAAACAAGTCCGACGGAGATAAATCTGATAACGTGCATGCCATTCATCTGTTAAAAATCAAATATGTTTATTTGCCCAACATGAAAATATCCATTTACAGCACAAAAACTAACATAAATGTAATGTACAAATAATAAATAATATAAAGACAAAAAAATGTAGTAGTAACTAAATACGAGTGCATATTGTTAAGTATACAGGGAGTCTCCGTTTTTTCCTTCTTAACTTTGGGAAATGATAGAGCGTGAAGAAATAATAGGAATCTTTCCTATAACATTTTTCCCTATAGCGCTCCGTTTTCGTGATACAGGGCGTTCAACAAAAATATATTATTTTCTTTATTATCTACTAAACAAATAAATATTTTTTGTTGAAACTTGGTATACAGTAAAAATATTTTGACGTGAATATCTTTTTCCGGTTATGGCCAGTGGCGTAGAAATGAGATTGTGTTTTGTTTTGAACCCCATAAACTTTAACGCCAGTGGTGAAAAGTATTTTTTCAATACAAATATTAACAACTTATTTTAATTTTATGAAAAAACTGTTTTTGATAAAATTCGCTAGGAAGCTTCGTTCTTGAGATATTTATTTTTTTTCTAATCAGGGTTATCTTAAGCATTACAAACATTTTACGATTAAGCAGGCATTGCTTGTTTCAAAATTTGTAACAATAGTATTGACAGATGTCATGTTAAATCAGTTTGTTTGCTGTGGTATATTTCGACCTTACATTTTACCAGACAGACTTGACGCCGTTACGTTTCTACAATTTTTAGAAACTAATAATGATATGTGGAAGTAAGTACCACTTAATGAGAGAAGAAATGCATGAATACAAATGGATGGCTGCCCTGCACATTACGGATGTCAAGTTCGTAATTGGTTAGATGTGATCTACGGGGAAAGGTGGATTGGTCGAGGTGGTCCAGTTGCTTGGCCAGCTCGATCACCCTACCTTAACCCACTAGATTTTTTCCTTTGGGGCTTCTTAAAGGAAAAAGTATATGCAACTCCGGTGAACAATAGAGATAATTTAATACATCGTATTCGAAGAGCTTGTACTGAAATAAATAATGACATGTTAATTCGAACAAGACGGTCGTTAAGAAATTGATGCTATCGTTGCATTGAAGAACTTGGTTCTCACTTTGAGCATCATTGAAATTAAATTCTTTATAAGCTGTTATTTTTATTTGTTTAATAAATTATTGATTAAGATTTTTTAAATTTCGCAAAATAACCCTGATTAGAAAAAGACTAATCAAGAACGAAGCTTTCTAGCGAATTTTATCAAGAACAGTTTTTTCATAAAATTGAAATAAATTGTTAATATTTGTATTGAAAAAATACTTTTCACAACTGGCGTTGAAGTTTAGGGGGTTGAAAACAGAGCAAAATCCCACTATGCCACTGGCCATAGCCGGAAAAAGTTAGTCACGTCAAAATATTAACCTTTTATTATAATTCCTGTATACTAAGTTTCAACAAAAAATATTTATTTGTTAAGTAGATAATATAGGGAAAAATGTTATAGAAAAGATTCCTATTATTTTTTCACGCTCTATGATTTCCCAAACTTAAGAACGAAAAAACGGAGACACCCTGTATAAAGTGGTACTTTAACCGCAAGGCTAAATAAAATGATATTTAACACCAAGATCTTTATGTTTTAAGTAAGTACTTATAACCACACCGAGAAAAAAACTGTAAACTTTACTTAAAAAACTGTTGACTAACATTTTTTCACAGCATGATTCAGAACTTATATAAAAAAAACTTTTGAATGTACAGACTCTTACAAATACAATTTTGTAAAAACAAAATCAAAAAGAGAAGTTCAAAAATGATTTAAACATACACTTCGAGTTGCCATAAGCCATTTTTGATATTAATGTAAATACTTGCATCACAAAAAAGTTAATACGATAAGTAATCGGATATTTGAAATCGCCTGGCGAGAGTCTACAGTAGCACAGCGATGTAAAGGTTGAAACTACTAGAACTTCAATAATTTTTTTCTTGGAAACTATAAGAGTTTTACGAAATTTGTTTTTACGATATTGACTCCTTGTGTCATGACTCATCTATTCCATTTTTTTTTTAGATAAGTTCTAAATCACTCTGCATATATAGCGAACCGAGAAACTACCGCACTTAATATTTTTAAAATGTCAACAAATATTTGTTAATCCAATATTCCATTACTTACTATTTTAGTTTAGTTAGAGATGCCTAAAAATGTATTTATTCAATCTACTATGTTGATTCTATTAACTGAAATAAAGATTTCAAACAACAATTGCTAAGCTGTTCTAATTAAACATCATATTAATTATCTAACGTTCTAAAAGTTAAATTTTGTGTTTATCTTAACAGTTTTTAAATGTTATAGTGTGTATAGGACAGGACGACCGAACGCCTTGTAGAGGTGAGCCCCCGGACTCCTTTATTCGCTCAGTCTCGACTGCGTGTGCAGCCGATGCCAGCAGCTTTACTGTGGGTCTCCTGTCTTCTGTTCTGGTAAACTCCATCGGTGTTTATCTTCTGGCAATATACAGGGTACACGAAATGTAACAAGCTACATATCGCGGTCATTAGCTACTCAATATCCGACAAAGCACGTGCAGTACAAATAACGGCAATAAATTTCATTGGCTGAGAAAAATTGTTTTCAAGTAAAACGCTAGATATATTTGAAACAACATTTCATAGCGTTAAACTAAAATAATTTACACTTTGAAATTAATGTTTTTTTTTGGTGCAGAGAATAATTATAAATGTTTAATAATTTCAAATCGCTAAGCCAAACAAGTAACAGTTCATGTAATATCAGTGTAATGTTGTGTCACAGAATAAAAAAAATGAAAACAATAAAGAAAAATTTTTGATTTAAATAATCAGAAGCTGTGCCCAAATAAAAAAAATACTTAATATAAAAGAATAGCACAAAGACGGAACAATTTGTGAAGCTGATTTAACATCAAACATGAGATATCGTTTAATTAAGCAGTAAGTCGTCAACAAATGGTTTTCGTTAGTTTAAAAACTTTTATGTTAATCATCTTTGTTTTATTTCAAGAAAAATGTTCTTGCGGCAACAATCAAAAAGTTAACATCAAGAAAACTGTTACTCCAAGAGTTTGTCTTTTCTCAGTGCACTAATTTAAATTATTATCTACTATTTGTAAATACAAATATTAATATATATATTACAATTAACATTCCCAGAAATATGCAAGGGTATAATCCTAATTTTTCTCCAATTGGGATACCGATGTATTGGCACCAAAGCAATGGTCTGATTTTCCACATTAAGTATATACTCGTATTCTGATACAGCAATCTTGTTGGCCACTTATTCCTTAATGTATGACTCTACTACGGAAGAAGACTGTCAACCACTCAACCACTTTACTATTACCAAGTCTGCACCAGAATTTGCAACCATCGTAGCTGCAGAACGGCGGAGGCAATGTCGAATATACAAATCTGGATTTGGCAGCTTTTTGCATTCCTTCTGTCGATAGTTGTTGATGAATTTGTTATGGATTCCATTCTGAAGGCGTAGGGCGATGTATTTTCGTATAATCTTTAAGACGCTGTGTCTAGATCTTATTCGTAATATAGAATGTTGGTTTTGATTTTAAGAGAAGAGAAAAAAGCATTACAAATTATCTACCGTCAATGTTTTCAACTTCTAATCTGTGCAACGTCACGCTCCATGTAAACCCATTATAGCTACAAACTACAATCCAAACGAATAAAATACACATTTATTTTAGAGGTTGGCTGAGTTTAACTTAATCTTTACCTTAACAAGGCAAAGAAAGAAATCCATCATCTGCAGCAGATCGAAGAAATTTCACCACATCTTCCGAGATAAAAATTTTGGACTAAACCGCTAGTTTATTATTTTAGGAACACTATGAGCTCGCTGTATCTACAAACAGAAATTCAACTGATACCACTCCTCAGTTCATCCTTACCTTGAAATATCGATATTTTCATTCACCAGTAAGTTTGGTACTTTTAAGCATTTAATAATAAGACCATAAACTTGATGGGTTAATTTTCTTGTTCCTTTTCCTAGCTCAATCGTGATTTTGATAGTAATAACTCTCGAATATCGGATGGTAATTCCTATTTTATCTCGTTTTCAGATATTTCTGCTTCCAACAACAAAACAACACCAACAAAGAAATAAATGACGACCACGACGATAACCAAAGAGATTACTGTTTAATCAAATTCTATAAAAACCAATGCTAGCTATGCAAAAGTTTCCCTAATTTAAAATTGCTTAAAATAATTTCTAAATCTTCCTTCATACTAAATGCATCCATATTTGGATTATAGAAAAAAAACCTTATTTTACACACGATGATAAATGTCCATTATCGTCTCCTGAAATTCTTTTTCGGTCGACGATAAAATAACATTTTATCATCATATCACATTTTTCGGTTAAATTTTCAAGGTAAAAGAATATGGACCGACAGTGTAAATCTTCGGAAATTCCTGTCAAACATTAAGTTTTTCTGGATGGAGGTGCGTTCCCCTCAAAATAGTCTTGGATTGATGTCCGGCCAATAACGGCAGTTGTGACAATTAACTTGGACTTTTTCTGTGCGTTATTTAAAGATAAAATGTTATGCCACGCAGCTTGAATTATTACGTTATCGTTGATAGTCAGACCATGGATTCGTTTATAAACATTATGTGTAATCCTGTTATTGGATATTGAATTTTCTGTTAAATTACCTGTTTCTACTTAAATAAATAAATGTATCTCAAAGTGTAAAGAATCATAAATCAATAATCAGAATACACAATGTCGGTTTATTCAGTTGTAAGAAGATATTGAATGTACAACTTATTTTCACTCAATGCTAACAAGATTAAGTTACTCTAAAATTGCTATTTCCATATCAATTATTACGATGCATATTTGAGTAATTGTCAAATGCATTCATACAAAAATTGTTTATCAGTTCTCAGTATTACGAATGAGTTCATTCCAATGCAGTGCGATGTAATAGTGATATCACATTGTTCGATGAATATATTGCCGTGTGGAATAATGACTATTGACAAATGAAAATAAAGGTTTAATAATAGAAGCAGTTGGAGGAAAAATGAAGGTTCAAATATTTCATATTCAATTTCTAATTGCTGACATACATTGAACATCTAGTTATATAAAAACGTTCAAATAATACAAAACTACCCATGACCCATGTAACTTGACTGTATAGTTTATTTTAATTTAGTTGAAAAGGAAAACCGAAAGAAAAATTAATATATTTAGTTAGTATACATGGTGTTTGGTGTAAAATTGTTTATGAAATCCTTACAATTTCTGAGAAAAAAATTATTTAAGTTGTAGTATTTTTAACCTTTACATCGTTGGGCTACTGTAGTATACCGGGTAACAACGGAGAATGGGAACACACGTAACTTTTTTATGACTGCTGATAAAAATTTGAAATTGGGTGGGTTTATACTAGATGGTGCCATGAATTCTTTAAGGTCATTTCGGATTTCATGACATTTCCGGTTTGACCGGAAATTACCGTAAATTTATATTTTTAAATGGGGCACCCTGTTTTTTTTTATTTTTTTGGAATCAGCGGATCATTTTACGTATGGTAGGACCAATTTTCTGACACATTTTCTGGATGTAAGTAATTTTTTTAATTTTTAAAAATAAAACTGAAAGGCCGCGACTGGCAGAAATTGTTTTCTTTTTTGTTTGTAATTAGGTATGGGAAAAATTCTAAATTTGAATATTTTTGTACATCTTTTTAGTTATTACCACTAAAAATTTCGATTTATTGTATGTATTTCCTTAAAAACTCATTTTTTTCAAATGTAAAGAGGGTGAGCCCTATTGATTTTTGAGTAATGGATTTTTTTCTGAATTTTGTGGTACAACAATTTTTAAAATCCGTCACCGGTATTTAGAAAAGTGTGTATTTTTAAATATACATAACATCTTCCAACTTTTTACTTTATAAGTAATTCAAAAGTAAAAGAAGGCTTTGAGAACAGTAAACACTGATATCACCCTCTTGTCAAAATTGTTGAAAAATAAAAATAAATAAGTGAAGTATCAGAAACATATTTTTGCAGACTTGTGCGGGAGAGGGAGCGGCATATCATTATTAAGTAGGTCGCATTTGCGCTCAGACACGACTTACGTTGGTAGACCCTAACCACCGTGCAGTGCAGAATTAATGGAAACCTCATTAATTAGGGGGATGGTCAAATGTCAACCGGTATCAATATTTCACATTGATCCAAGCCAACGTTCTTTCATTCTATCACACCCGCAGAGAAGGTGACAATCCTCTCCACAAATGTAGCTGATCTACGGTCTACAGACCGCAGGATTCGAACCTGAATACAAACATTCTACCACCGACCAATATAAATGTTTACTTACTGTATAAATTGGTGAAAAGTCATCTTAAGACATGAAGAATAACGTCAAAGTTCCACAAATTCACAGCTGATTTAAGATTAGAATCAATTACTGACATATATTTTTAGGTATTAACAATATTGTGTGAAACTAACTACTCTGTGGATTAAAGCCCCAACCAACGTTGAATTACACCCACAATATCAACCCATATATTCTTTATTATTAGATTTTGTAACATTTTTTACTGTATTAGAAAGGTATTTTAAGCTAATATAAATCAAATCTCCTACAATTATTCCTATCATTGAAGTCATATTATGTATGCTCTCTGATACCAAACATCTAGGTATGCTAATGAACTTAAAGGAGGCCACCTGAAGAAGCAATCCTAAAAATGCAGAAATAGTTCAGATCTCATCTATTGTGGTTGAATTTTCGAGTTTCTACTGTTTCAAAGTGAAGTTAGATATTTATAGAGTGTTTTCATTAAAGCAGGTTAGTAAATTTAGATAGATTAATTTCTTTAGATAATTAATGAATAGAGCTTTGTCTGTGGAATTGTTCATTAGCATACCTAGATGTTTGGTATCAGAGAACATACATATGACTTCATTGATAGGAATTGTAGGAGATTTGATTTATATTAGCTTAAAATACCTTTCTAATACAGTAAAAAATGTTACAAAAGCTAATAATAAGGAATATGTGGGTAGATATTGTGGGTGTAATTCAACGCTGGTTGGGGCTTTTGTCCACAGAGTAGTTAGTTTCACACAATATTATTAATACCTAAACATATATAAAAAACGATTACATACAGAGTACACATTATTTAAGTAGGTATTTGTCATATTTAATTTAAAATTCATTGACAGGCTAAAATCACTTTGAAGTTGTCGATATTTAATTTCAAATAATTTTAATTTATATAATAATTTTTATAGTTAGATATTTATTGTGGTTGAATTTTCTAGTTCCCAGTGTTTCAAAGTGAAGTTAGATATTTATAGAGTGTTTTCATGAAACCAGGTTAGTAAATTTAGATAGATTAATTTCATTAGATAATTATTGAATAGAGCCCTGTCTGTGGAATTGTTCGTTAGCATACCTAGATGTTTGATATCAGAGCATATATATGACTTCATTGATAGGAATTGTAGGAGATTTAATTTATATTAGCTTAAAATACCTTTCCAATATAGTAAAAAACTAATTACAGTTTCAAAAAGTGAACCTAGATATTTATAGAATGTTTTCATTAAACCAAGTTTAGCTAGACTTATTTTTATTTTAGATAATCATTGAATAGAGCTTTGTCTGTGGAGTTGTTAGCATACCTAGATATTTGATATCAGAGAGCATACATACGACTTCATTGATAGGAATTGTAGGAGATTTGATTTATATTAGCTTAAAATATCTATCCAATACAGCAAAAAAACAATCACTGACAGTTCTTCTTCTAAACATAGTAAACTAGTAAACATACACATAATATAAAACATTTTTTATTTTATTTTACATAAAAATGTTAATTACAAATAAACATCTGACGAGTAGTTTTCTATACTCTTTGCCAGAATTAGATAAGTACCGAATAAATACCTAGCTGAGAGAGGAAAATTGAACTTGTATTTAGTTTACGAGCTGCCATCCTGCCAACGAAATGAAAAGCACTTCCCTTGAAAAAGCATCCATAAGTACTTCGCCAAATTGGATTGGCCGAATACATCAATGTAGCCATTGTTGTGTATACATGAAAGCAACAAAGTTCTCTATGCCTCGTAAAGCAGACCTTATATCCAGGAAATTCGAAATAGAATGGAAATTACCAATGTCCAGGCCCCTAAATTTAAAGTAAATCAAAATGGCTTTATAACAGGAAGACTGTGAAAATGTTCTAGATTCAAGAAATTGTTTCTGCCTACACGCAAAAAAAGTTCACATTTATTTCTTATGTGAATGTTACTCTCAATTGTCTGAAATATACAATACCGCATAAATAGGAAGCTGCAAAAATAAATTACCTCTTTTTTTTCTTTAAATATAACGCATATACAGGGTGTCCTGATTTAAATGTAGGTGCGCGTGTAGCTATTAGAACTGTTTGTAAAAACAGATAATGGTCAAATATTTGTTATTTAAACCCTATTAACATGCATATTTATGAACTATAATTTATTCAAAATTGGCTGCTTCGATATTTGGTAGGATAATTCAATTTTCTGTCTTTATTCATTTAATATTTTCTGAATTAGTGAAAAACTACTAAATCACAGTTATATTTCTGTGAAGCTACCGCTGAAGATGCCGAACGTAAAGAACGACAAAACGTTTGTATGGGATACGACCAAAGACGCCTTCGGAACGTTTCGGAAAACTGTCGTTATCTGAGGAGCTGTTCCGACTGTATCAGCCCTAATACCAATAACAGAAACCTAAATCAATATATGGAAGGTCCCAGGGATACTGATATCTTGTTTGCCCTCACAAAACCTAACAAACCCGAGAACAGAAAGAATTGGCTCCCAGTTACCTAGGTTATAACAACCCAAAAAACCACTACAGATCAAATAGCAGCATGATCTTGCAAAAATTACCGGATTGATACCGGTCTATAGCTAGTAACATCAATCTGTCACCTTTTTTATGTATTGGACTGACTTTAGACTTCAAACCTTAGGAATGGTTTTTGATTTCAGGCATAAGTTGAACAAAGTTTGTGAAGGTTTAGCAAAAATAAATCTACAGTATGCGCCAAAGGTATGGAATAAATTCAATAAAAACGAAACAATTATTTTTTGGGAAAAATCCTTGAACAGGTCGATTTTTAATTTAAAAAATACATATTTTAGCGTAAAACGCGATTTTCAAATGTCATTTGTTTTCGAGTAATGACGTCATCGATTTTTTTTTAAATGGCATCACCATATTTTTTTCCTTGATTCTGAAAGATCGTTTAATTCTCTATCAGACAGTACTAAAATTTTGCCCTCTTACATAGGGAAGTTTTCGAGTAAATAACGATTGAATGTTAGAAAACGAAAATTTTATCCATAAAAAAGTGACAATTCTGAGGTATGTAAAATAAAATACAATTGATTAAATTTTATACTTAAATTAAATGTTCGAATTGCCATCCACCAACTTCTTGACAATGCGCAAGTCTGTGAAGAAATTCTTCTTGCACATTATGAATGATTTCTGGGGTAACTCTGCGTATTTCGTCCCGAATGCGATTTTGAAGTTCTTCTAAATTACGTGGTTTATTAATGTACACTTTTGACTTCAAGTATCCCCATAAAAAATAGTCAAGAGGTGTAAGATCTGGCAATCTTGCAGGCCATTCTTTCGGTCCGCGTCTGCCGATCCACCTCCCAGTTATCCAAAAAATCTCGTACAGGGCGCGCATGTCAGGGTCATTATCGTTAGGAAAAATTACTGCAAGGGCTGGAACAAGGTCATTTTCTAGAAACTCTAAATATCTTTGTCCTGTAAGGGTTCCTTCAAAGAAGAAAGGCCCTACTATTTATTCTGTCGTCAACTATTCCAGCCCACACATTTAATTTCTGAGGGTGTTGGGTATGTACCTCTGCCATCCACTGAGGATTTTCCCGACTTCAATATCTGCAAGTTTGACGGTTTACTGTACCATTCAGACAAAATGTGGCCTCATCTGAAAAAAGTATTTGCCGGTGTAAATTTCTATTTCCTTGACATAAATGCATTAGAATTTCGCAAAAGTGTAAGCGGCGATCGGGATCATCTTCATTGAGTTCCTGCAGAAGTTGAATTTTGTAGGGATGATATTTTTCCTTCCTCAAGATACGTACCATTGTGCTCTGACTAGTGTCATTGTTTAATGCAACCAATCGTGAAGAATTATGAGGATTATCCACCATACTTATCAAAATGTTCTGTTTCTGATTTTCATTAATGCTTGGACGTCCAGGTTTTGGAATATTTACAACATTGCCAGTTTCTCAAAATTTAGATTCTACCTTACTGACTGTTGATTGGCTGATAGGGCGATCTGGATATTTTTCATTAAATAAATCGCAAACTTTCTGCTGAGTTCTAGTCATATTCCCGCATCCGATAAGAATTAAAATTTCAATTCTTTGAGTAACAGTTAAATGTGCCATAATACTTTAAATTGAATAATAATTTACTTGAAAACTTTCC
Source organism: Monochamus alternatus (assembly GCA_037114965.1). Lineage (NCBI taxonomy): Eukaryota > Metazoa > Arthropoda > Insecta > Coleoptera > Cerambycidae > Monochamus > Monochamus alternatus. Next base: position 23,792,643 of record CM073427.1, on the reverse strand, counting down.
TATGTAAGAGGGCAAAATTTTAGTACTGTCTGATAGAGAATTAAACGATCTTTCAGAATCAAGGGAAAAAATATGGTGTTGCCATTAAAAAGAAAATCGATGACGTCATTACTCGTAAACAAATGACATTTGAAAATCGCATTTTACTCTAAAATATGTATTTTTTAAATTAAAAATCGACCTGTTCGAGAATTTTTCCCAAAAAATAATTGTTTCGTTTTTATTGAATTTATTCCGTACTTTTGGCGCATACTGTATATCATATCTGTCTTATATTCTGTAGAATCCAACCTTAAATTTTTCTCATATACTGCTGAAACCTTGTATAAAATATATTAATTATTTTACTGGAACAATAAAACAGTCTAATGCGAGACATCGTAAATAGATATTTCGCTCCAGGAACTTTGCAAAGTCCCTGGATACTGCTCGTAATTTTCTTACATAACTGTAACCATTATTTACACTAAAAGTATTGCATAGGGAACGGCTCGTATGCTTCACATACCATTAATTTAGTATTTGGTGAAATTATGGACTAACTTGTTCGCAAAGTTAATGTTGCTTAAATTTCCACCAAACAAATGGGAACTAAAAACCACTCACATTGAATTATTTAGAAATAGCTTTAAAATGTTTACTCAGAAATATTTCTCTGTGGAGTAAAACAAAAAATATGCCGCTTTGCATATCTTGAACAATTGTATTATATAAAATTTACCTCATTTGTGTAATACAAGGTGTGTTAATTAAAAATTGAAAGAGGTAAATAGTGCAACAGCGGTTAGCTAGGAACGATGAAATTTAGTATTCCAGTTGAGTTTAACTTTTGCCAGTGTAAATATTGTCCGAAATACATCATTGTTACCTGAAGGATTCGAACGAGGTCGAATATTCGACATGCCAGAGAGCGGTTCGCCTTTCCAGGATATAGCTTGCTGGATTGATGAAGACTCAGTTATAATAATACAGCTTCCAGGGGTTGGTTGAGAAAGTCTAACACGTAGTAAATGACTGGGCAGGTTTTAAAGTTTTATCATTGGTTATCAGGTCCTATATTTATTTAGAAGTGACAGATGTAGGACCGTATAGCGAATAATATATCTCAGCGAATTTTGAAATATTGTTATCAGTAGAGATAGTAGAGCGCGGATTTTAACAAGACCGTAGAAAATGTTAAAATTAAAGTATTTTAAAAATTGTATTTATTAAAAATTATTTCTCTGGGTCTAAAAGGCCTGTAAACAGCTTTATATATATAAAAATTATTTCGAAAGTAAACAGGAACATAATTAACAAATTAAAAAGATGGGTGAGTCTTCCATATCAATACCTATTATACAATAAAATTAACATGTTAATGTGTAAAGCCTACACCTTCAATGATACAAATAACACAGAAATGTGTAAAAGTTACACATGGCATTTGTTATACTAACACAGTGGATTGTGTTAAACCTTTAAAACACTGCTACATACAGAGAAATGTGTAAAAATATACAGAATTCCGTGTGGACCTCGATTAACACAGTATTGTGTTCTTTTGTGTTAAAATGTGTAATTATTTTTTTACAGTGTATATAAATTAAGATAACACGTAAAAATGACAACACTTACTCGACAAACCTTCCAAAGTAGTCAATAAATAAATGTATAATAGTTTCGTCATTGGTTTTGTCCAGCATCTTAGAAGCCAGTAGGTGGCAGTGTCCCTTTTTAACGCACCAATTTAAAAAAATAGCTAGAGGACGCCCACAAACATCAGTAGCTTCGTCTATAAATGAAATTGTCCGCAAAATCTCGCGTATTGATGTCAGAATATTGTTGTAAACTCTATCGACATATATCTTAACGTACTTTCATCAGGGATTTTTCAGTTCATCTCTAGTGTGTTTCGAATATTGCTTGTATGAAAGGCATCTTAAGCTCAGAAAAATACATTTTCGGCGCTGGACGAGGCATGGCTCTTTTTTCAGAAGAATTTCTAATGGGTTCACACATAGTACATAACAGATCATTTCCTTCAATACGTGTGTCCCTATAACCTCCGGGATCACTGTCAAAACACATTTGAAATAATTTCCGTCTATTTCTTCTCTTCTTTGACATGTTACTTCACTTTTCATTCATTTCTCCCTTCAGCTAATAGCTATTAAAGTAAATTATGTTACAAATTATAAATAGTTATTTAAATACACACGGCGAATACAATTTATAGCAGGCGTAAAAAAGAAATGTCTCGACGCGACGCCAACTATTACAACGTTCCGCAAATAACTAAAACTAAGAACGTAGTTCGAAATGTGAGTCAGCAGTGAATACCAACAACCCGCTCGTTCGATCCTAATAAGACTACGCGCTGGCACTAATTTTAGTTATAAAACACATTTTCATATAATAATATATCGGGTGCTTCAATTGTACAAACTAAATTTATATGTTTTTAAATAGTATACGACTTGGATTCTACGCTCAATCCAAAATATTTTCATATAAGGTCTCCTATATCTAAACTTAGTAAAGTCGTTTTTGAAATCATTGGGATTACATAAAAAATGTATTTTTTCCCCTGTATATAACTAATTATTGTCATTACTTTTAAAAACTAAAAGAACATTTTTTGCAGTAAAGCATATTATTATTAAGCAGCCCGCATTTGCACCCAGGAACGACTTACGTTGGTAGGCCCTATTCAGTGCAGGAATGAGGGAAAACCTCATTAATTAGGGGGGGTCAAATATCAACCGGTATCAATCTCTCACTTTGACCCAAGCTAACATTATTCCACCCTACCATACCCGCAGAGAGGGTGCCAATCCTCTCCACGAATATAGCTTATATACGGCCTACCGCCAGCTGGGCGCGAACCAACTCCGATCTAGTCACCTCGATTCAAGTCCTTAAACCGCGCGACCACTGATCGTAGTATAAACACTACCTGAGAATACCTCGGAAATCAGTACATTTAAACCACGACCGCAAAAAATATGCGTTTTATATCTAACATGGATAATTATATATACAGTGTAACCTCCATAATCCGGACACAGTTTAATCCAGACATCCAGTAATCCGGACATTGAATTTCTAAAGTCATAATCCGGACGCTTGCCAGGCGCGGCATAATTTTTACTTGTTTGAGCATGTCAGAGCGTCTTTGGCAGCCGGACTCTACGTTGCGCGCTCTTTTATATGATTTAAATTTGCGTCAAGTGCTTTCGGAAATTCCTTTATTCCTGTACCTTACAAAGGAAAAAAACTTGGATAACAAAGGATTTATTCCGTGAATGGTTCCATACGCAATTAGATAAAAATTAAAAAAATTTAATTTACCACCAAAAGCTCTGTTATTATTAGACAATGCCCCAGGGCACCCAGTTGATCTTAAAAGTGAAGGACAATCAAATCTGTATCTTGTATCTATCACTAATCTGTACACCATTAATACAACCCATGGATCAACATGTTATCCAAGTTATAAAACTGTTTTACAGAAAGAGACTACTTAAAAAAATTGTAGCGTCCGAGTCTGACGTTCCTACAACCTTGAAGAAAATTAATCTTAAAAACCTAGTTTTTTCGTTACAAGAAGCATGGTACCAAGTTTATCAAAACCTAATAAAAAAGTCATGGAAGCCTTTGAAGAAGGCTGACTGACATCTTACTAATAGACAACGATATTGTTGTTCAAACAAATGACGAGACAAATGATGTAGATAACGATTATTCTTCTAGCGACGATGATGTTCAAATTGTGGCAAAAGTTAAACACCAAGATGCCGTAAAGTCCTTCAACAATTGCATCGAATGGGCATCACAAAAAAATATACCAGACAATCAACTTGAGTTACTTTTCGAACTGAAGAATATTGCTGTAAAAAAAGATATTGAGTCAAAATAAAAAAAAGTATTACTGATTTTTTAAGACGGTTCGAAAGTAAGTTACATTTGTTTGGTTAAGTTTTTAAATAGAGTAGAATATGTACAAACTGTTGACGTTTTTCTGTTTAAAGTTTTAAAATATCTTTTATTGTTATTTCTTTATAAAGGAATTATTCTGGATTTTACTTGTATCGTAAAATTATGATCTAGCTTCAGTATTCAGTAATCCGGACAAATCACTTATCCGGACAACCCCATTACAATTAATTGTCCGGATTATAGAGGTTCCACTGTACTTAGTTTTTTAAATGGCGAATGCGCCAGTGATATCACTGAAAAATATTTTAACCAGTATTTAAACTTTCAATGTTTATATAATAATTCATTCATTTTTTATAATATTGTAATTTATTTTGATACCAAATCACGAACCACATACTTTTATTAAAAGAGGCAGGAAATACAGTTCAAAAGTACACTGAAAAAAGGCCAGGAACTTTACAAATATACTTTGTAAGAATAGCCTTATAATTGTCTTAAAATAATTCTAAAAATAATGATGATATTACTCTGATGCTTGTAATTTTACAAGAAAACTGCCAATATACAACAAAACCGTAAACTTATATGTAATTATAATATAATGTGTACATTTATAGAATATATTGTAATACATTTACAATTAGCAATGTGAAATTTATTTTTACATTGTAAAATTACTGAACATGCCAAATTTACTATATAATTGAGTGTAAAAATATGGCTAATGTGTGTGTGAAGGTACTACTAATTTTAAAACGCATTACCACTAACCGTTGAGCGCGTAGGGTGATGACGCCTTCATTATTTCTTGCTTCATTTCGATGAATGCAGCGTGCACCTAGATGCTTACAGAATTAATTTAGTGAGTAGTGACTAGCAATATAATCATATCTAGAGTGACAAGTGAGTGTTTTTAGTACTATAAATAGTTTTGTCTAGTGCTGGTTTTAACATAACCTAAACGAGATTAAGAAGTAATAGGTATGTAAGTTATACATAATTATTGAAGCAAAGAAACATTGGTATCCTTGCATCTACAAAAATTGAATACCCCACTGTTGATTTGTTCATCTTACATAATATATAAAAAATATATTATTTTCTATTAGAATTATATTTCATACATATTTGGAGAACAGGGGCTTCTGGAGGATTAGCATGATTTAAGTTCTGGGTACCTACTTATCTATATAATTAATATTACGTTGTAATAGTATAAGACCATCATAGATCTCATTTGAATATTATAAAATGTTAACATTAGTTCTATGAATATATTTTTACATTGCTATATATATTTTGTATAAAGTACCAAATTTTTATAAAAAATTGCTATAAAACCATAATATTTTATTATTTCAGTACCTGTATGTACATGTCTTTCTAAGCTAAAAAAATAAGCAAAGAGCAGTTAATATATTGAAGATATAATAAAGCTGTAACTATTAATTAGCTAATTCGGAGTACAATATAGATATTTATATAATCAGTTAGTGTTATATATATTTTCTATAAAGTAAAGTGTTCTGTTTTGTACAAATAACCTAAATGCAGGTACCAAATTTTTATAAAAAAATTGCTGTAAAACCATAATATTTTATTATTTCAGTACCTGTATGTACATGTCTTTCTAAGCTAAAAAAATAAGCAAAGAGCAGTTAATATATTGAAGATATAATAAAGCTGTAACTATTAATTAGCTAATTCGGAGTACAATATAGCTATTTATATAATAAGTTAGGAAAAGTATGGGTTTGTGTAACAAATGTTTTTCACACAATTTGTCCACAAATTTTATTTATATTTTATATTTCATAGAAAAAGGATTATTCTGCTGATTTTAAGGTACATAATAGAAATAAGTATTATTTTCAATCCAAATGAGTCATAAATTCCAAAGTACTTAATTTTTTGTATATAAATCTGAAAAGCATATAGAAAATGAATATTTTACTTCGGAAATGTTTAACTTCACTTGGGATATCATCAAAAATTAAGTATTACTATTAAGGATGTTTAACATTAGAAGCAATTGGCATTCATGGTTACTTAATATGAGTATATTTTTCTTTTGAAATAACATTCTGATGCAGTGATGCTATTGAGAAACTCACGGAAAAACCTGATATATTAATTAAGGTAAGTAGCAATCGTTAATTCCTTACGATATTTAAATTTTTCTCATGTACAATTACTATTCAGATTTTTTTTAGGTATCTATGTCAAAACGCTGTTAGTGAATTCGAGTGTTGTTAACAAGATGTCTTTAAAGTAAGATTTTCTAAAATTTACTGTAAGGGTTAGGTAAGTTTCGACACTTTTAGGAGGTTTCTTTTCTTCTCCGAAAATATAGTCCAAATGTCACGGGAATATTTTTTGAGAAAAGTTGAACAAGATTGATCTTGATTAGTTTTGATATAGATTTTTTTTTAATTTTAGGCTTTTTCTATGATGCCCCGCATATTACATACGTATGATGTTTCATTAAAAAATATATATGTTTGTTATAGTAACGGAAAACTAGAAGTTATAAAACAATATTCCTCAAGCTACTAGATACTACATATAGAGAAAAAATGTCTACAAGGTATAAATATTAATATAATAAGTAGAAAAGTTACCATAGAAAACGACCTAAATTTAAAAACATCATGTAGATATCTCTTAAACAAATCAAAATATCGAAATGTGATTCTCGCTATTCAACTTCTCTCAAAAATTAAGCTCCAAATATTATGGCTACTTTTTTCTGTCCTTTCGGAAAATAGAAGAAACCTTCTATACCTAAGACTTTACATTTTATATGTAAATTCACAATCGATAAGAAAATTACAGAAATAATGAGTGGTAAATAAATTGCCATCTATTTTAGCTGTAATTATATTTTACAGTGTAGAACACTTATGATTATGATGATTATTCCTTCCTCTAGAGCTAGGGTTTTAAAATATTTTATACTTAAGTTACAAAAAAGGGGAACATACATCAGATAAAGATCAAAACTTCACCCCAACGTCTCCCCTAAACGATGAAGTGAATATATTTAAATAAATACCTGAGAAGTTTATCCGCAAAGTTTATAAAAGTATACTTATACTTAATGATTTCATAAGAACATTTTTAAACTCTCCTTCTTCAGAAACTTTCTGATAAAATGGTTTAAAAATTCCTAAAAATAAGAAAATGTAATATTTACTCGTTTTAAAGTTCTAAGTAGATATTTTAAATAACATAATTACATTATTTTAACTTTTAGGGCTATTTTGATAATACACACATATTTGCAAACCTGACCATAGTACACAGCAATTAATATACACGCTACTATTTTGGAAGTAGTAAATAGTAAAATAATATGGTGTAAAATTGTACACGACTTATTTGTAGAAATGTTGCAAGTGTAAAAATATTTACAAGAACTTTAAAGGGTAAAATCTAGAATTTTAATTATTTGATCAAATGTACACTAACATAAGTAATTTATCAAATCGAGTAAAATTTAAATGAGAGCGGGTGAATCTGTTATGATCACGTGACTAGTGAACACTTGTTGCAATTGTTTATTACGCTTCATACGAGAACGACTCTTAATTCGCGTTCATAATGTTAAAGGTTAAAAGTAAATAAAATTTTGTAATTTATTGTGTAATGTTTCTGCCTGCGGTGTATTTATCTTTGAGGAAGATATCACCGATATCATTAAACTAATAATAATGGAAAATAACCAAACAAAAAATATGATTCAATGTAAGAAAACTTTTGAGGAATACATAAACTTACTTAGTTGTACAAGTCAATGTGATACATATAGGAGTGCACTTATAAAGACATCACGAAAATGTGAAGAATTTTAATGTTTTTAGGTACGGAATACCTTTACAGACTAGCGTTATTTTTTTAGAAATATACAAAGTAACTGTTATAAAATTGTAAATAAAAATAAAATATACACAACCCAACTAGCAAAATGGAACATTAAAAGAAGCGAATTATTTTATAACTATCGAATTGTGTTGTTTAACGAACAGTTTGATTTTATAGAGCAAATAATTACCATAAAATTTTTCCTGAAGAAAGCAATTATGTAAAATTGTTTTATAATAGTTTTTACAACGTATTTTATAGAACAAATAATTTTCAGTTCTTTAAAATTTTTATAAAAGTATTATAATACGTTATACAACATTTAAAAAAAATTATATATAAGGATGGAAAAGATATTGTGAAAGAGTTGTATACTTAGGCAAATGGCTTATAATTATAATTTTATAAAATAGTTGTATAAACGTGTTTTATTAAGGATATATAAGGAATTTAATAAAATTATTTTTTAGCCTCGAAATGCGCTTATTTATAAAAAAGTTTTATAGTTGTGCTTAATATATAAAAATATTCCCTGTTTTATAAATATGTTATAGAACAAAATTGTGACTTGAGAAAACAAAATTATTGTATATACCGCGTAATAAAATTATCAAGAAAGAATACAAACAAATTCTTGAAAGTAACGTTTCCAGTCAAGCGTTTTAGGTTTTATTATATAAATAATGACGGTGTCCATGTTCGAGAACTCACATTAAAAACGCTTCATGGCTGCGAAAAAATACGAAAAACCAGTTCGAGAAAGTAACTTTGATTTAATATTTTGGTCATGCAATAATTAGGTTAGATTTAAATTAAATACCTATTATTATAATTAACTAATAATATTTAGCTAATACCTAACAATATTAATATAAGTAATGATAGAAATTTGTAATTTTTTTATAAAACTTGGCAACTTCTTTCAATGCAAACATTATCTACTTGCGCACACACATTTTTAAATATATTTAAGACTATAAAAACATTTTATCGTATAAAGTTCTAATTTACACTAAAATATTTTGTTATGGTTTTATGTGGAATAAAATCATTGTATTATAAGTCGCCATTTTTAAATGAAGACTTGTTGGATCAGCGACTGCCGCCATTATGGAAAATTAGTTGTAAGCCTTATTAAAATTATATCTAAAACATAATTTTGCTGTTTTTGCAAGACTATTTTGTAACAAGATCATTAAATTTAATTACACAACGATATTTTATATTAAAAAAAGCATAATTTTAATATTTTTTAAATTTTTTTTTATAATTTTAAAGTAAATGTTGTCTAAACAAAAACGCATAATTTGTTTGTCACAAATATATCTATAGTTTATCAATAAAATTTGCGGCGCAATAAAATTTTCGTTGTTGAAACACTGATTGTTGACATGATAATATTGTAAGCATTATACCTATCTACCATTTACCCAAATGATCGCCATTGAGTGATCCCGTTTTTACATATAAGTACAAATATAATTATGAATCTGCGATATACGCCATTCTTAAAATGATTTGGTTCTAATATTTTTCACTAAAAAATATAATGTTTCTTTAAATAATACCAAAATACAGACTACAAAACGTTTTTATAGTTGTTGTATAAAATTGTTTTAAAAGTATTGTATACATTTTTTATAGAACTGTTACATAACCAAAGTGTTTTATAAAAGTGGGCCCTTTTCGATTCTATAAGTATCTTATAAAGGCATTTAATTACGTTATATGAATTTGAAGCTCCTATAAGATTTATATTATAGCAATTTATACAACATTTATAAAATTTATTTTGCTAGTTGGGAATTCGCAGCGTAGTTAGTTTTAATTTCAACGGTGATGTCATAACATTTTTAATAAGTCAGGTGTATACGAGTGTCCACTTATTTTATTTTTCAGCTTCATATAATTTTCTTGTAACTTATTCTCAACATGAAATTATACCTAATACCTATATAAAATTATTCAGAGATCAGTTAGTTCACCTGTGCACTACTTAAATGAACTTAAGAAGAAGAAACTAAATTTAATTTTAGTAGCTAATTGCATACGCCAAATTTTACCTAGTGATGTGACACTTTAAATTAAGTAATTTATAATAGTCATTGCCAATTAAAACCTAGCGTTGATCTGAATGTCACTGATTTAACATGAACATATGTTAATTATTATGGTAATTATATTGGTCTTTTGTTTATTTTAAGGGTTCAAAGGAAGAGTCTTAAAACTTGTATCATTTATTTCTTTTAATTATAACAAATGTTATTTGATTATCAAATTATGAAAGACAGAACACCATGCAGATTCTGAATAAATATAAGTTATACCACTCTCTGTCTGCAAAAATGGCCATTTACGAGGGACTTAAATAAGTAGTTTCCAATTGGGATATATTTATATACGAGGGATATTCCAAAAGTATAATGTAAGGCTGCTTATTGTAGAAATAAAATATTTGTAATGGAATAAATATAAATACTGTCACGGATTTCCCAATCCGAATTTTCTTATTGCCAGAAAAACAATCCGTTAATTAACTACTTCTTTATTAACTATACTCAGTACACTACTGAACACTAATTAGAACTCAACTAAACACTTATTTAATTAATCGCTATCTAAATCACTTTGATATCTCCAACTAAACACTTCAATTCAACACTGTAATACAAGACTTATACAAGACTAACTTAATCGGCTGTTTATTTTTCTTTTATAGACCCAGCGAATATTCCAGGTATATTCTAGTATCTCTAGATTTATTTTCTAGCATCTCTCGAACGCTTCTCGTCGTTTCTCAAATTTTCTAGTCCCGTCTCGATCCACGGCATTTTGTTTGTTTAACAGAATCGTGTAGGGGCGATCGGGGCAATCTTAGTAATTCGCGGCACAGTCGTCGATTTGGGTGTGAGTGGGGCAAATTCCGTGACAATACTATAAAACGATTATAGGTAAATGTATAAAGTTTTAAGGTATAGGTTAGGTATATTGATTTTAAAAATTTAAAGTAGCCATGAGGAAAATTTGCAATAAAATGTTTATTTAAATATTTAAAAAAATAATATACAGATAATAATTTGAGACATATTATTTTAATTTATTTAAAGATGTTACTGTACATACTTTTATTGTATACTGTTTGTGCACAGGTATCACTTGGAATCGCTGTATCAGTTTGAACTTCAGCATCTTGAAATTTTGGCGCTATCAGATACTCTGCTTGAGCAAAAAATGTACCTACTTACATAATTATTGCACACTACACTTTGTTTTTAATAAATACCAATACAAAAACTTACTTGTTAGTTCATACAAAAACAAATGTTTGATGTTTCATTTGAAAAATGTTTGCTTCAAATTCTAATTTTTTCATAGCATTGATCAGGAGTAACATTTGCTTATCTGTGACTTCCTCAGATAAATCCTAATTGATTCTTCCAAATCTGAGAGACGATTTTTACTTAATATGTATACCAACCGGGCATGTCAAATTTCCCGTAAAAAAATTCAAGAACACATAAATATGCGTCAGTAAAGAAAAATACAATTATCTGTTATTTTAAACAAAATATTCATAAAGACAAAGTTTAAACCAAGAGTAAGTGTTTAATTTCGTAAATTTTGATAAAACAAATTGTTTATAATTTAAAATAACACCCAAATACAATATTTCAAATGAAGATTCTAATTTTTATAGGGGCGCCGCATAAAATTTTATATCTTGACCTACTTCTTTATATTAGTTGATGAAATGATGAAAGTGCGTAGCTTGCTTTATACTTTGGACAATGGAAAAAGAAAAAACTACGTCTTGAGGGACAATTATTATTCACGATGCAATATGTCACGGGCATTTTTAGAAGAAAAATAAAATAAACACTAACAGATATTCAAAGTTTTTTGTCTCACACTATATCAATCGCACACACCACATTACAGTTCTAGAGTCGGCCGCCGTGTAGGTGCTTGGGTACCGAACGGTCCCCGAGACGGGTCAGAAGAGTCAACTTATATATCTATAACTCGCGACAAGAATTCAGACGACTTACGTCATACGAACAAATGAATAATTCATTGCATTTTCATCAAAATATTTAAGAAACTGCAACTGATAGTAATAAAACTATATACTACACTAAATGTTCGCATTATATTTTGTACTAAATTACAAAAAATGATTGCTTTTACCGCGACCAAATATCGAAAATTACGTTGACAATAAAAACAAATGTGTAACGTCAGCCGTGACGTAAGACGTCTGAATTCTTGACGCGAGTATATTTATTCTGTAAACTTTGATAAAGCATCCAAATTATTTTGTGTCAAATTATTATTACAACCTGAAATATTATGTTTGCAAGTAAATGAGAAAATATCGAAACAATGCTTTCTGTGTACAGCAACTCTGTCAATTGATTCAGTTCCGATATATTGAATCAGTAAATATTTTAAAATGGGAAAATAAATCCCAGAGCAACTTCGCTTTGAAGTAAAAGCGCTGGCGAAATTAATTCAATTTGAAACATTTTATGTTTTGTGCGATGGAATCTCTAGAAGCCAGAATAAAATTAAATTTCCAGCATTAGGACGTCTTCGGTTTTGTTAGAGATCTAAATGAAGAAAAAAATATAATTTTAGACATTGTTTGAGAAATAGAGGTATTTATTATATAAGGTGATTCAGTCATTAATTTTAATAGAAGATAAGGAAAAGTGAGTATAATATAGTATAAATACGCGATTTTAAATGCATATTTATGCCGACAAAAATATTTTCAAATTATTATTTATACCCCCTTTTCAGATTGTCACTGATCGCTGGCGGCAATTCAACTCGGTGTCGGTCTCACGTGCCGTTGCCAAATTTATATATGTTCTTATAGTACCTACTTATTGTAATATGTAATTAATGCTATAAATAATTTTTGAAAGTATGCAATTAACATATTAAGTTTCTACATAAAAAATAATTAATATTGAAATTAAAAATCTCCAACGGATTAAAATAAACCATTACATAAATAGTGAAATAAAATCCAATACTCACAAGGTTAAATTTTTAAGAGAGACAAACGATTTTTGTATTTAAACATAGACATGAATAAAAAAAGCCTGTGCTGTCAACAAAAAACAGTCCAAGACATACCTCATCAATTCCGCAATCCAAGTCTTAACCTATCGTATTTAGATCAATAATCTTATTTTTAATGACAACCGCTGCAGAGCTGCAGAACCGCTAAATAATAACAGAAACAAACAATAATTAAAGTTACAGGCACGGCACAGCTAAAATGTTGCCAGTACAAATTCCCGTTTAATTTGTTACCGGCGAACTAAGTCAAACATCGTTCGGGTCCATTTTCCTAAGGTAAACCCGCCTTCGATATGGGACAGATGCATGCGGTCCGACTTCTATTTCTTATTCATCCATCAGTCACTAATTTCGTGTTCGTATCGCCAGTGTAGTTTATAATTATTAATAAAATTTGTCCTGTTTGCCTAAATAAAAATGCAATTCAAGTAGAATAAAGTGAAGTAGTGAAAGACCGCGGTTGTTTTCTGCTGAACAGAGCCATGGAAAAATGTATAAGACATTCTAATAGACATGTGCATCTGTGTTATCCTTGAGCGTCTGTGTTATTCGGTACCTACTGATCATGAGTAATGGATTTGATCCTGATTCATATTCATAATTAAATGAAATGGTAAATATATTATTATTCTTACATAATCAAGAGTGACAATAAAGTTTATTTGTCTACGTGACGTGTTTCTACGCTAATAATAATATGTAAAAGTTCCACAACATTCATTATCTCGACAAAGTTAATTGTGTTAAACCTTTAACACACTGCTTGATACAGAGAAATGTGCAAAAATATATACAACTCCGGATGGAGCTCGATTAACACAGAATTGTATTTTTTGTATTAAAATATTAATTAACTATTTTTTTGCAGTGTATTCATATATTGTTCTTCTGTGTCCTTGTATTTGATGACAAAAATCTTTTCTCACAAGTGCAACCCAATTAACCTCAACATACATCATTTAAATATACTAGGTTACACATTCGTACACATGGAAAGAGCTGATTTCAAATAAGTACAAAAATCATGTGGTGCCATTTAAAAAAAAACAAAATTGGTTGTCGTAGTAATATTAGCGGCTCAAAAACAAACTCAAGGGTACCTACCAAAGAATGCGAAAAAAATAAAAAAATACTTTTTCCTAAACAATTTCTTTTATAAGAAGTTACAAAATATCACTTCATATACAGGGTGTTTCAGGACGAGATGTACACTGAAACACCCTGTATATAGTAGGACACCCTGTATATTACAATTTTTGTTGTACAAAATTATGTTTCCAGCTGAGAATCCATCCAGATTACATCGAAAACATCGGTAGTAAGAAATAAAGGAATTGGGAACTCGATAAGCCAGTTGAATAATTATCTCAACAAAAAAAGTGATACTGCCGTTTAATCTAAACCAAAACGCTTTAAAACGTGAAAATATACCCGAGCGACTTTATGGCCCTAATGAAATTGATTCCGCCGACCCTGAAGGGTCGTCTTTCAGTAATATCCATGATAACTTTTTTCAGAGTGAAGTAAGCGGAATTACCTCCCACTGAATGAAACCCAACGTCCGATAAGACGACAGATCGAGCAAAAGATTAAATGTAATGGTTGGTTTCATGTGAAAATAGGATAAAGAAAATCCGGAGACGTGAAAAGAGAGACATCAGCCCGGGCGTAATGGCGGTGCATTATCACCTTGTAGATACAATTTATGCGGTAGAAATTACAGCTGACGACCTATTAATCATGAACGATGATTGATGTTTTCTGCGTGGTGTGTTTCAATTCACAAACTTGTATATTTATGAAGATAATGTATAACCACGATATATTTAAACTTACGCGGACAGGTGCGCTGTAGGTAATTTGTACCTGTTCATTAATGTCTTCATAACAGTCTCATTTGAATACGTCGGAGAATTTAGAAAGTTTTAAATGAAAAACAAAATACCAAATGACTTTTTCCAATGGTCATGCGGAAAACAGTACTTTTCTGCACGATTTTTCGTGGCTAAAGTGGTACTTTCCGTAGTAGTACGCATGATTTTTGTTATATTATACAGTAGGCCTATTGTATTTTTGTGACAATGCTTGTGTCCAGCGTAATTCAGGGATGCAGACAGTATTAAGCGAAAAAGTTTCTCAAGGCGCTTAAGAGTCCCACTCGATGCAGCTACCCAACAAACAATTAAAGTTAAAATTACGTTAACTTGACCTCTGAATTGGTCAAAAACTTTTCATGACCAATTCCGTATAAGGAAAGTTTACCTATATTCTTTGGCCTTTTTCCTTATGTGGGGAAAAAAACTAAAGTAATATGGAAGTTAATAATTGGTCGGCAAGAATTTTATTCCAATAAGATAATTGGACCTAAAAGAAATACGGACCAATTTTATGTTAAAATTTCAAAATATAAAAGACATTATTACCAAAATATACCCTAATTACCCCTTTATATGACATACTTTTGCCTGAGAGAGACAACATTATATGTTTTATTTTATAGTCAGGCTACTAAAGTACAGTAGGAGTTAGTATATTTATAGATATTTAGATTTTAATATAATAAAGTCTGTATTTTTGGTTTCTATTCATAAAATTATACAACCCAGGAAATTTTTTCGTATAATGCCATGACCAAACTTTCATAAAAATAACGCGCCTTATAAATATACATTTTTACTATTGCTTTCTAATAATATTACTATACTGAAAAATAACCTAAAATAAAAATTGAATGTACTTCGTGGTAAAATGTGTTTAATAATCTTTCGTCATAAATGTATTAACTAATATTATCTGTATTAACAACATTTTAATGAGTAATCAATTAGAAATAATGAACAAAACATTTAGTGTTTATTACAACATGGCCGCTCAAATAAAATCAACTTTCAAGTCAATTTGTCTGTAAGTTTTAACCTATAGGGCAGATTGCCTATGCCAATGTTGACGTTACAGGAAAATATTAACTTTGTGTGGTTGAGATTTCCTCCAAATGAAGATAATTTATGGTAATTTATTACCAATTAAATTATTACTAGGTACCTACATATAGCATTCTGCTCTTGGATTTATTTGTGATTGAAAATTCAAATTAAAGCCAATAATGTTATGTATACGTAATAACAAAAACAAGACAAATATTTTCGAACGGAATTCAATTCGAATTTGAATTCACGTGCACTACTGAATTCATCTGACACGATAACAGTCATAAGAATATATATATATATATATATATATATATATATATATATATATATATATATATATATATATATATATATATATATATATATATATATATATATGAAGAGGTTATCGATATATTACCATTAGATTGATTTACATAATACGCAGTGTTGGCTTAAATTCGTTATTTACAACTCTGTAATACTGTGTAGGGCTTGGTTTTCACTGCAGATCGCCAAAACACAAAACAATTTCTACGCGCTATTACATGAAGATCTGTCGGAATACATATAACAAGAAGCTTGTTTCCTAAAAACCCTTTATAAGACACACTTACGTCGAAGTATTATTAACAAGTAAATTTGTACCATAATATAGAACAATATTTCTTTTGAAATGGTTAAATATTCTTTAGAAATTATCAACAATGTTGAAAATAGGTTGATATTGTAATAAAAATAGAACTTAACCAATTGAAGGATTTAATAGGGCAAAATAACTAGTTATTACCTTATTTTTAACTACTAGTTGAAGACAAAATAAGTTTTACAATTTCGTAATAAATATGTAAATATTTACCTATAGTAATAATTTAAAAAATTCTTGGATATTGAAGACAGATTTCAAGGCAAAGTTAAGTAAATTATAACTTCGTCTTACACGTTATTGGAATGTTAGCATTTGAAAACATAGAATAGGTAAACAATATGCAATTTCGAACTGTATAAATTGACATATATTTCATTTTACTTGGAAGTTATTATATTACTCTTAATTAACAAATTTTTGACTAAAATTTTGGTATTATAAGATTTTGTAACATTGAAGACTATTTTTATGGAGGAAAGTAGTAAATCTTGATCAATTTAGAATTATTTTTCTTCTGTAGTAGTATATTAGGCTTAAATGTTAGTTGGGTAACCATGTAACAGTAAATAGCAGTAAAGCTGCTATGATGCTGAATTACACTGGACACAAATAATGACTTATTGGATATAAGCTTTCAACTTTTCAATCTGTTCAGTTTGAAGGTTGAGCTTGATTAATTTTTCATTTCTCTTCGTCGTAAACTACCCAAAATGACTGAGGAGTCTCTCAATGAGGTTCCGACAGAGATATTGGAGGCCGCTAATGATGCAATTAATGCATTAATTCCTGCAAAATCAAGAATTCGCTATGAAAAAGTGAACGTTGCCTTCTACCAACAGCACATGGAGAAGAACAGTTCATCTTAAAAAGAAGAAGTATTTTTGGCCTATTTCTATGATATTACAAAATGTAACTCTCCATCAAGTCTATGGTCGAAGTATTCGATGTTTAAACTATGCTAATAGTGTACGCAACACGCTCGGAAACTGTTTTTTTAGCTTCGCAGACTTCTTGTTTACTTGTCCAAAAAACAGTATTTTCGGGACTTGTTACAAAAATTACTATTTCATTATTTCTAGGATTGCTTCTTCGAGTTGTCTCGTTTATTTTAAATTGAATCAAATTTGTAACTATATAAAAAAAATAAGATATACATTACAATTATTTGAAACATTCAATTTTGAAACGACAATATGGAAAGTGTGAAGCTATCTAGTTATGGCATGATCTACAAGTAAAGGCGGTTGACTATCTATATCTGTATAAACACTGGCATAACCTGAAATATCGCACAAAATTAGATGTTCATAATTATACTATAACCACAAATGACAATGTAATGTTTTCTTTGTTTGCTTTGTATATACGCGAATCATACAATATTTATTATGTTATTACTAAGGTCCGTGGATCATCCTCTCTTAAGTTGGACTTTGTTTTCGTAAAATATTTATAAAAGAGAAGGTTTTGCAACATATATTATGAAAAAACGGCGCTTTGTTATCGAATATAAAAAACTAAACTTGGTGCCTCTAATACAGCCTACATGCGACCTGGGGCTAGCAATTAGGTAAGGGTTAGATGTAGTGGCGGCGGATGAAGCAGGTGAAGCAAAAATTTACTTACTCAAACTCAAATAGTTAAATGATTTATTATTTTATAACAAAATGCTTTATAAATAAAGAAAAAAAATGTTCGTGAAAATCCTGTCATTTTTTATTTGCCGCGAATTTTAACGCCATACCTCCTACCTCCTATGATATTTATCCGTGTGAGGCAGAATCAAATATGACCTTGAATTTGAGATGAGTCGCCCCTCCATGACACAAAATATTGAAAATATCTCAGGTTGCTTCTGCTTGGTAGCTGGAAAGTGCAAGCAGCGAGCACCGAGGTTATGGTTTCCCCTGCTTCCAGTATGAGTAGCCTAAGCCTGTTGTGTTTGAATTCAGCGAGTTTAGTGCCTCTGTTAAATTGAATAGGTAGTAGTATCATTGTTTTGCAGTTTTATTTCATGAACACCATGCTTCCACAATATGACCCTATTTATGTTACTCTAGAAACTCCATTTTCTAGATACACTAAAGAAAATTAACAACTAATAGTTTCTACGTTGCGAAAGGTCAGTGCCTGTATTATGTGCAAATAAAAGTGACAGTGAAGGTTAAAGTTTATATCAGGCATTTTAAAATATCTAGTTCTCCTGGTATTCTCAATGTGAATAATTATGTGGTTACTTATTTTTTAAAAAACTTTTCTGTATGCCCTCCAATCTTCATTAAAAATCCTACCCCCTATTTTCGAAGATGCTGAACACGAGTCTAAAATTATTTTTAGGCAGTCTATTCTAGTTTGCA
Organism: Monochamus alternatus; assembly: GCA_037114965.1. NCBI lineage: Eukaryota > Metazoa > Arthropoda > Insecta > Coleoptera > Cerambycidae > Monochamus > Monochamus alternatus. The sequence goes on along the minus strand of CM073427.1, from coordinate 23,773,849 downwards.
GAAAAAAATCAAAATTGTAACTTATGTATACATTAGGTTGACGTTGCAATATGACGCTTTTGAAATCTTCATTTTATGACGTCACACTGTTGTCAAAATAAATAGGTTGTATATTACAATTTCAACCTAATGTCGACAAATAGTGGTTACAATTTTGAAATTTTTTTTTCTCGTCTACAAAAAACTAATTTTAGATTTTATCTAAAGGCACAAAAAAGAATGATTGCAATATGTTTATCACAATCATCTGATCTACTAGAGTAGTAAGGTAACTTTGTTTCACTATTTAATTTATTTACTTAATACCATTTACATTTACAGCAATAAACTTTTTGTTTTGTCACATTTAACTTCCTTTCCGTTAATAACAACCCTTGTAGCCATTGTTGCCATCATTTTCCGAACTCATAATATATGCCGAAGTTTGTGAAGAATTTACACAAGTTACGGATGTCTCTTCTTGAAAGGAAGAACTCCTCAACATAACTTTCTGCTACAGAAGAGATCTTCCATCTATCATGCCGTTTAATGGTTGTAAGATCAGAACCTTTATTGGCCAATAACGTTGTTGAAGTGCGCCTCATACAATGACCAGTATACACTTCTGGATTTGCGATATTCAAAAACGAAGCAACCATGGAGGGTATCTTTGCCAATGTGTTGTTTCCAACAAGCTGAGAAGAACATTTTTGATTGATGTATCTTAAAAATAATTTGTTATGTGTTAAATCTGAATTGGGAGCAGAAAAATATATTTTCTACATATTTCAACAACATTTACGCAAAATCCTTTTTCTATAATTGTAAATTTTCTTGAAATGCCCATGTTAGCGTCAAGTATTGGAACATGTGGGTAACTGCCAACGTTCTATACGTCAGTAATTTTCAAATTTGTTAATTCGCAGCATCGATAGGCACCAGAAAGTCCCCATTATTAGGACAAGCTAAAATAATTCACAATTTACTATATACCTAATAACACGTAAAAGGTAAAGAGATATTATCTTAATCATTAATATTCTTTATCGGAAGCCCCAGGCAAAAATTCTTTAATATGTACTTTTTCTAATAATGCAGCTTCGTTTGCTTTGTATCCTCTCGATTCACTCTTCAAATAAGCAGAAGACTTGTTATATTTTTCAATATCTATATTAGTGTAGATCTTTATAGTAGCCATCAACATCTAATACTTTGACCACATAGATGAAATTGCATATTTTTTCTTCAAATTTAAATTTGAATAAATGATGAAATGATTGATTAAATTTAAATAAAATTCAAATAGCGGAGCGGGCTTCGAAATTTTTGAATTAAGATTGGAGAGATTTCCGCTAATATAAATAATTACCAAAATATATAATCTGAAAAGATTACAAGGTACCTAGTGTAAGTACACCGACAATTCATGAACTCATATGCCCAGTTGTCTGCTAAAAATTTTTCTACGGAACTTAGTTTTAGTGAATAACTATTTTTGCACCCCAAATCTGTGATGTTTCACACCTTGAAGTGACCTTGAAGTTATGAAAATTTTTGCTGCGGCACATTTTTTTTTATTAACATTTTCTATTTCTATATCTCTGCTTCACCTTCATTTGTACCCACGAGCCGCCACTGGTTAGTTGCGGGATGTTCAAAGCAGTAATTTTCTGACTTCCTCACGAACAGTGGTCCCTGCTTTCATTTTATAGCGATTTTAAACAGTGAAGTGATCACAGGAAATATTAATGCTTATGGTACGGTTTCTTGCAGAACAATGAATATAATACCAAATAGAATAAAACATTCCAGTTAACTCATTCTATATCTGAGACCCCGCATGTTTTAAAGACAGGACTCAATTGTATATTTTTCTTAAATAAATTCTAAATGTGATTCAGATTGCAATTAAATATTTATTAGCTTGCCGGTAAAATCTCCTATTCAGTAGTTATTCAGAGACAGTTTTATGTGAGCAAATTCAGAAGTTTATTTATATGTATAGTACTGAAATTCAGATTCTTTATTGATTGCGGACATATAATAAGAGGGTATGCAGAGCATGGGGAGTTAATAACTTGCTTCTATGCAAAGTTGCACTCCTAATATGCAATTGGTTTAAAATTAAAAAAAAATTAATGTTTAAAAAAATAACGTAAAAAGTGATATGCTAAAAAGTTGTTTAGAAATCAAGAAAAATGTTCAAGTTCGCAGGTTTGATTTTTATTTAAAATTATATGGTATGATGTTTATTTATTTATTTATTTATTTAAATACAAACCCAACAGGCAAAAGCCCAATTACAGGGTAGGTTACGCAAAAAAAGAACATTGAAAACAACATAAAATTTAAAAATATAAATAACAGTATTACAATACAATACCAATTACAATCAACAAAGCACAACAAAAATGATTAATGAAGACACACGTAATAATTAAACAAGAAAACAAGAAAAAGCCTATCAATTATGGGAATACTGATTTAATTAGCAAAATTATCCAACAAAATATATCAATCTTGCTCTCAATTTTACAATAATTATGGATCATTTGGTAAAGTGAGGAAGCTATCAATAAGTTTGATCGGGGGGTAGGCATTTTAAAGATATTAGAGCATCGGGAAGAAAGTTTTGGTACCCTATATTTGATTTGATTGTGAAGTGCAACGGTATCTAATTTATTGTTTACAAGTTTGTACAGAATTATAACTGAGTGCAGCTCCCTCCTAGATTGAAGGCTTGACAGAGAAAAACGCTCTAACAACAGTTCATGTGAAAAGCCAATAGGAGGATAAGTTCCATCAATTATAAATGAAGCGGACTTCAAAAAGCTTCTTTGAACCTCTTCAATTGCAGATACATGTATATTATAAATAGGATTCCAAACTGCAGAGGCATATTCCAACCGAGATCTTACAGAAGTTATAAACAGCAGACGCATTGTAGTAATGTTATGAAAACTTTTTGAGTTGCGTATTATAAACCCTAACATTTTTTATGACAAAGAAGTAATCGTCTCAATATGTTTATTAAAACTAAGTTTGTGATCAAAAATAACACCAAGATCTTTAATCGTGCTAGGACGGTGCAAAAGTGAATCTCCAATTTTATAATCATACAAAACCGGCTTTAACTTTCTACTAAAGGATACAACATTGCATTTATCTGGATTTAAATGCAGGCTATTATTTATATACTAAAAAATTATTCATTTCAAGGCTATTTGAAGGTACTGGCAGGTTTAGTTGACATTTGTAGATTTCTGAAGGTAATTGTATTTCTCAAATGAAAGAATAAGCGTTATATTCCAAAAAAAGATCAACATTGTAATTAAATAAGAGATTGAAAGATATGAAAATCCAGAAAAATTGCCACGAGTTATGTTGATGATTCCATCAATAACAAAATTGAAATGTCGTAAAAATTATTTTCTAGTAGTCTATAAACGTTTTGTCGTTGGCTTCTACTTCAGTAGTCACTGTAGCATTAGATGAATCAGTTTCAACTTCATCGTCCAAGTTTTGTATTACCGAAAAATAATAGTTGTACCATAATTTTTAACATATGACTCAACCACTTTTTGGGCTGCCATGAAGCCTCTAATGAAAACTAGTGGTGATCTGCTACTATACGCGATAGTATCCCATAGCAAAACGCCTACTTTGTGATGAACAAGACGCTCTCTGTCAAATTGTGGATCGCGCCTTTCACCAAGTGGCTTTCTCAACATTATATGATCATCGCGCATCTCCAGGCAGCGACGGGATTCGTCACTAAAGATCACATGATTCCATTGTTAGTTCTTGATTTGCAATAGTCCTACTGCTGCTAAATCGGTCTCTGAGAGCTAAAAGCCACAATCGATGATCTTCAAACTCTGTGGTTCCTCTACCATGGCCAGTGCTTCTCATTCTGTGTCGACGATCTTCCTGAATTCAGGCCTGGTAACACCATGTACGTAAGAATTTGTTAGTCATTCTAGAAATTTCTCTCACGGATAAACTCGCGTCGCGCAACTCAACAAGTCGATCCCTTTGTCACTAAGCTGTGAAATCTGCTCAAATCTATGTATTCTAGGCATAAGCTAGCTGTGAAAGAATGCCGCAAACTTCACAACACTTGCAACACAAATGTGAGCAGAAAAAAATGTATCAAATAAACGTGAAAGTTTAATCATTTTTTACTTTCAACGAGAGAGCAAATTAAAATGATATTTAATGGGTGTTTACCTTTCTCTGTCACGTAGTATATCATTCTCAGTATATGTATACAGGGTCGGAAAACGCTGATGGTCTATCCGAGTTTACACGAGAGCGACAAAGTAAAGTATAGAAATCCGTGCGATAGACAAGGATGACTATATTGACGACGTTTTATAAATTAGAATAACATCTGAGCAGTCGCTCCCACTTCTAACCGAGCGCATCCGATTGGCCGGAAGGTTTGGCAGGCCTCTGTTAGCTTCAGGCTTCGGGCAGCTGGCAGCTTCAGTGCCGATGTTTCTATGTGCGGAGTAGGACGCATTTGCTTAAAACAAAGCAAATTCTTACGTACTTTTAACTATTTAGAATTATTTCATAAACCTAAAAAAATTAATGTTGATGTTTAACTAATAAGTTGTCCCCCCCCCCTTTGTACCTCGCAATACCCTAATCTGTCATAGAATTCGGTTCTTACGTGTTCTAGCATTTCAGGGGAAATATTATGTAGGACGTCTTCAATTCGGGCCTGTAAATTGACTAAATTACGTGGCCAATCATGTGAATGTCCGTAAATGGCCTGTTTTAAATGCCCCCAAAGAAAGAAGTCGATGGGCGATAAATCTGGCAATCTGGGGGGCCATGGAATAGTGCCTCTTGTACTAATAAGATGCTGAGAGAATGTGGTTTCTAAATATGCTGTTACTCGACGTGCATTATGAGTGGGACAACCGGCTTGTTGAAACCACACATCCTCAAAGTTGATATTTAATGCTCGAACTGGTAAAAAGTACAACTGTGAAACGGATAGTGATGGAAACTCGCGGAAGGAAGATTGTATTTTTAAAATGAGATATGGCGAAGAAACTAATTAAAATAAATATTAAAAAATAAGAATCTGGATCGAAGAATATTAAATTTTGACGAAACATGGGCGTATGAAGGTCATACAGAAAGCGGTACGATATAAGTGTTAATGTGTGACCGTTATAGTGACAGTGCTAGTAACCAATAGTAAATAGTGTGTATGTATTCTAAAGCCTTTTGTCCTTTTCAATGCGGAATTCGCAAATATTTGCGCGATTTATTTAACGGTGGAAAAATCTCTATTTGTAACAAATGTTGTCAACTACCTATAACATTTTCTACCATTTTCATCATGAAACTGCCATGGTATATTATCTGAAGTTCAAAACAAACTTATTAACACCACATAATAATGAAAGGGGCATTAATATTTGTAGTGTTTGACAGTATCGCAAATTGCAATTGTGAAAAGTTGAGATTTTCCCGCCATAAATAATTAAAACAGAAGTTGCAAAATTCGTGCAAAAATCCGTGAATTTCGCGTCCATGAGGACAAGGCTTAAGTGTGTTATCTGCGGAGTGCGCATCAGGTAGGTGTAAGTGGGTGGTAGTGGGCAATCGCCGTCCATAAGAACAGGGACACATTTAAAGTAAATTGTTAATGTGCTAGGTTCAGCCGACATCAACTTATTTTTGATAATTTTGTGTGCTTTAACTCTTCTCAAGTGGCACGCTTAGGTAATCATACCACCCTTACCCTTCCGTACTCATCTCTGTGTTGTGAGTTAGTCACTTTCATTATTTTCGACCTTGGGTAATTGACAAGATAAAAACTTTAAATTTTGAAATAATTCTTATAATTTTTATTATCTAACGCCTCGAAATTGGTAAAAACTGTTATATCACTGTTTCTACTCTAAAAATGATGGATGTTATGTAATGGAACTATTTTTGTCATTTTTATATATTTCTTATATCTGATCGCGTTCAAATTTAGTACGCCTATGAAATCTTGCTCCCCGCACGCTTCACCCGTCGCGCTGGTCAACAAGCGATTAGTCACTGTCCACAATTTCGACCGCTGGTAAAATATCAGAATACCGGAGTTGGAGTTGCACAAGTAGCGACATCTCTTGCGAAGGCGAAAGGCAAAGATGGCGATTGGTCGCTGAGATATAAGTGGGAGTGGATTTTATTTGTTGAATGACGAAATGGGCGGTGACTATTTAGATTTTAAAACGTCGTCAATATAGTCATCCTTGTCTATCGCACGGATTTCTATACTTTAATTTGTCGCACTCATGTAAACTCAGATAGACCATCAGCGTTTTCCGACCCTGTATATAGATATAATATTTGTCATATAATTCTAAATACTAAATACTACTGAAGTAATGATGCGAATTTAAAATAATTTCCGCATTATATTATTTTTATGAGTTCATGACAAGACAATAATGTACAGCTTACAAAATATCTGCCTCAAAGCGCAACACAGCTTAATATATGACCATTTATTCAGAACTTAATAGTTTCTGAAGATGTGGGCCGCCTTTCCATTGTTGCAAAATATCAGTAAACTTAACTATTAAGAGTTCCTCTTCAAAATATTTATTTAGAAACTGCCTTTGCGTAGGCAGTGATCCAACTAAAAAAAACAGTGCAAACACTGTTTTAAGAGTTTGGTTTAAGCTGTTAAAGGATCTCTTCAGTTGTCCAGTAAAGTAGAGCTAAACCCTTACTCTAGGTAAGGAGGTAAAATACTTGGGTGTAACCTTGGACAGTAAGTTGTCTTGGGGGCCACAGATTGAACGGGTTACCCGGAAATCAATGGCAACCTTTTGGCAACTAAGGAAAGTAGTAGGCAAGAATTGGGGACTCAACCCAAGGGTGCTTCACTGGGTGTACACGGCGGTGATCAGGCCGAGGCTACAATATGGGGCCTTGGTCTGGTGGCCGAGTGTGGGCCGGGTGACTGTGGCCAAGGTGCTGTCAAGGATCCAAAGGCTGGCTTGCTTAAGTATTACAGGGGCGATGAGGACAACCCCAACGGCCGCCCTGGAAGTTTTGTTGGGATTGCCACCCCTCCCAACATGGATTGTAAAGGAGGCGATGGCAACCTACCTGAGAACAAGGGATGCAGGCTGTTGGAAGGCAGAAGGTCGTGTGGATGGTCATGCTGCTATAGCCTTAAGGGCGGAGAATGAGATTCCAGTATCTGCTCTGTTTTCCCCTCGAGAGAGCAGTGGGAGAGGGCAGAAAACATGTTTCCCCCGGGATCTCTGATATGCTATACAGATGGATCTCGGGTAGGGGATGAGTTTTCTGGGGCAGGAATATATCTGGAAAACCTGGACATCCGGCAGAGCTTTTCGCTGGGCACACACCCCACGGTTTTCCAGGAGGAGGTTTTTGCTATTTTGATGGTAGCAGGCAAGGAAGAAGTAAGGAATTGTGTGGAGGAGAAAATCTTCATCTGCTCTGATAGTCAGGCTGCACTCAGGGCACTTAGCTCTCCGGTGACGAGATCTAGTCTTGTTCAAGAGTGTGGCGATGCCCTGGAGTCCCTGGCCAGACAACGGGAGGTGGAGTTGTTCTGGGTTCCTGGCCATAAGGGAATCCCCGGTAATGAGACGGCTGACTTGCTAGCTCGTCTCGGATCTGGGGCACCTTGCCAGGGACCCGAACCCTTTTTGGAAGTTACGCGAGGTAGTATAAATGGGCCTATCAAACACTTGAAGAAGGAACGGGGGATGTAGACAGGCCCACGACTTCTTCAATGAGCCTAATAAATCTAGGACGAAGTGGCTGTTGAGCCTTAGTCGAGGATCCCTGAACCAAATGGTGGGGGTCCTGACAGGCCACTGCAGACTCAGGAGGCATTTGAATTTGATAGGCATAGAGGAAAGTCCCTTATGTCCGGAATGCGGAGAGGGGTAGGATACCCCTATCCATTTCCTAGGATATTGTGCGGCTCTTGGAAGACTAAGATATAGGATCTTTGGCACCGAGGAGCTGCAAAGGGAAGAGATGAGGGGCCTACCATGGACCAGGATCCTGGCGTTCATTAGGGCGTCGGGTAGGTTCAAGGAAGGCCGAGGGAGAATAGTGGAGGGGTGATGGGATGTCAGGGTAGGCAAAAAGGGCCCATGTGTGGCCTACTTGCCAGGCTGAGGCCGCCCACACTTACTACTACTAAAGTAGAGCTAAGGCGGTGCTTGAAATATTTTCGTCTTCATACGTTGGAAGGTTGAATACTATTATTATAAACTATAATATTATGTTAATTTTGATGCCAATTAACAGCCCATAGAATTTTGTATTAAAAAATATAAATGCAATGCTGTCATTACACATTATTACCTACAATTTACTATATTTTTATCACATACCAGATTTTACCAAATGTGTCAAAGTAAATGTGTAAAGCCCGTCCCTGACATGTTCTTAAGCTGTTCAGTGTAGAGTCTACAGTGTGTTTCGTTTTTCAAGTAAACACCTCTGGAAATGTAAGAAGGCTGTGGAATTTTGGCAAGACATTTTTTTACAATTAGTACGCTGAAGGGAGATTATATTCTACTAACCATTTTATTGATTGATACTACAGTTTTTTGAAAGGGTCGTTATTCCAAAAAGTGGTATCAGGATTTTTTTTTATCAAAAAGATATTACCATGTTATTCAATACCCATCAAAATACCCATTTACCGCCTCATTTTCATGAGGTGCCGAACTTCAAAAAATCAGACAGCTAATACAGATAATAAGCAGGTCAAAGATTGCCATAAAAGTGAAAAAGATTTTTAAAATATGTTTTAGGTATGTCACTTCGCTTTTATTATACGCTAGGTAAAATATTCCCAGGCTCTTACATGTATACACGCATACCCAACGGATATGAAACGTCGTATATCAAGAAACAAAGCATGCCAGTATTTCCAAGAGGGACGTATTATGCTAAGAACTCTAGGTTTGGATAAATGATATCAAAGTTGAATGCTATAAATTTTAGAACCAAATATATTAGAGTGTTTGGGATTGTGTACTACAACGTGAGTTTCAAACAATAGTTTCAATAGTCTAATGCGTAAATGGGGTCGTAAGTTGCATAAATCCTTAAAAATAAGTATATAATATAGGTTCAAAATAGTGAGTGTCGATAAATGTGTACATGAAATTAAAAACATATATTCTACTAAGCGTTTTCATATATCTAATAGCTGTCGAGATTCTAATGAGCATCCTAGATTTGGGATCCTGTACATATTTAGCATGTGAAACAGGACATCCAAATTTTAATTTATAATTATATAATTTACCACTTTACTGTAATCACTTTTTTATTAATACTATTTAAGTAAAATAATATTAAAATGCAGTCTACGTAGTTTTTGATCTTTTGTGAATAGTAAACCGTCATCAATCAGAATTTCTTTAACACTCTCGAATAGTGATAGTATATTTGAGGCCCCTCAGCATATTGTTAATGCATATGTCTTTCACTTTAAATATTGTGGGAATCCACTTAGCTAAATATTATTTTGTTATATCTGTACTGCTGAATGAATAACACTCTGTATAGAATATTATATACACATTAGCTACAGGAGAAACTGTAGACGAAGGAATAATAAACACCTGTGAATCCCCTGTGAATTCAAGGCTGAGTACGGCATTGATAGGTGGTTAGGTAGACTATTACAACATTGACAGAAAACTAATAAACGAGATGTATTTAGTAATTTGTTTTGTTTTATTTAAAGCTACTCAAACCTCCCTAATTTCGTAAATATGTAGCACATTCGAGGTAAGTTAATAAATAATATCAATAAACACAACGTAGGTAAATCTTCTCAATTATTGGCCAAATACTTCCTCTTTCAACAATGTTGAACGAACCCGGGTATGTTACACTACAATATGTATACATATACCAACCATGATTCCTATAATTTTCTTACTATTGTAACAAATAACAGAGCTAAAGTATTTAAATCAGGGGAAACATAATGTCTCAAATTATGATTTTATAGATTCTGGGAAAGGTTTTATATAGTTCATAGTGGTATAGAAGAAATAGCTTCGGAGAATCAACACGGTTTTATGGAAAACCGTTTCACATCTACAGTCGTCTCTACGCAGAATCTGTCTGAAGCTATTGATGCAAATCAACCAGTCAATTTTATCGAAATTCATACGAACTTTTCGAAGGCTTTTAACCAGATTAATCACAACATTTTGCAACAGATTGCTGCTATTGGATTTAGTTACAAATTTGTTCAATTTTTTAAATCATATTTATCAAATGTCAATATGTTGAGTAAAAGAGCTTCAAATCAGCTACATGTATTGCTACATCAGGAATTCCTCAAGGTTTCATTTTGGGGCCATTGCTCTTTAATATATTTATTAATGACCTGGTAGTACAATTTAATATTAAATCACTTTCATATGCCCTTGGACTTGGAGCTGCTTCAACACTATGCTGGATTGTAAGGTGTTAACTTGCCTAGTGGATTGGTGTCAATAATCTGAGCCTAAATATAAGATTACGGTTATTACAAAAATAAATAAGTCTGGTTAATTTTGATTACCAGTCAACTTGAACAATGTCATAATACCTCTTAGGTGTAACATTTAATAATAAACTTTTATTTGACACCCATATAAATAATATTGCCTTTTCTGCGATGCGTTCACTGGATTCTATAATAAGATCGTGCAAAGATTTTGGTAACATAGATGCTGTACTACACGTTTATGAGAGCTCAATTAGAATATGCTATAGTCAGCGGTCGAAATTGTAGAGAATGACTAATCGCTAGCGTGTAGACTAGCGCGACGGGCGAAGCGTGCGGGGAGCAACATATCATAGGCGTACTAAATTTGAATGCGATTAGATATAAAAAATATACAAAAATCACAAAAATAATTTCATTACATAACATCCATTATTTTTAAAGTAGAAACAGTGATATAACAGTTTTTACCAATTTCGAGGCGTTAGATAATAAAAATAATAAGAAAATTTCAAAACTTAAAGTTTTTATCTTGTAGGTATTATCAATTATCCAAGGTCGAAAATAATAGTGACTAATTCACAACACAGAGATGAGTACGGAAGATACGGGTGATATGATTACCTTAGCGTGCCACTTGAGAAGAGTTAAAGCACACAAAATTATCAAAAATAAGTTGACGTCGGCTGAACCTAGCACATTAACAATAATTTACTGTAAATATGCCACCTGTGACATCCTCTCTACAAATTAGAATGCCATCCTTTCGGACGGCGATTGCCCTCCACCGCCCACTTACATCAACCTGATGTGCACTCCGCGGATATAACACTAATAAAATTAATTAAATTCATAATTAAATTAACGGAAAGATATACCCGTAATTTTGCCTTCCCGAACGATATACCCGCCAATGATAGCACTGGAAATGAAACAGTTGGATCCCACAATTTGTCGCAGCCAATGAAAAGCAGCAGCGCATGCGTACTAACTGCAGAGCATGCGTAGCAGAAGCTGTGTAATCAGGTATGCTCTCAGAGATATGCGGCACACGATTTTGTAGGAAAAATATACTTTGTGTTGTCTTATCTAGTCACCTATTTACCATACACACAAAACCAAACTTGAAAATATGCAGAGGAAATTTGTGAAATATTTATATTTGAAACGTTATGGTGTTTATTCCGAACATGGATTCAATCATACTACTCATTTACCTCAATTTGATATGCACACCCTTGAATTTAGAAGAGTAGTAGCTGGATTAATGTTTCTGTACAAATTGTTACATAATCGAATCGATTGCAGCTTCATTTCGGAGCATCATTTAGAATTTCATATTTTAATGTTAGAAACATGTCATTCTGCTACCTTCCACAAGTAAAAACATATGCTATGTTAAAATCACCTAAATATTCAATGCGCAAAATATGAATATGATTAATAGCTTAGTAGATACCTATGTATGTGTTTCACAGAATTCATGTGTTAGTATGGTTTATCAGATTGTACCTCGCTTGTATCTGAATACTGTTGACACTTAATTTAATAATTTTTGTCTCTTGTAGTTTTACTTACTATACTATCTATTTTAGATTAATTTGTTTATTTCTATTCTGTCTATATTTGCATATTTTTATTACATCTATTTATATCACTATTGTGTATATATTTAAGTTTTTTTTTATTATTATTTGTCGTTATCATTCAGTCCAGTTATTGAGCCCTGTAATTCAATAAATAAATAAATATTAGTACGAAATCGTTTGATTATGCTCACATAGCTAATCGTAAGACTGAAACTAACTTTAGTTTCTGATAGCTAATTATAAAATTAGTAATAAGAATCTTATCGGCAAATATATTCAGCGTACTTTTGTGAAATACTTAAACTTTAAAATTCAAGTAGATATGTCTAACTACAAATTTGAATTTGCACCCCCTGGTGCATGAAGCTTGTCAATCATTTCTAAACCTCTATCTGAATTCTATTTCCTTCCTGACATCTTACGAATTACTTGGTTAGGAGAGAAGCTGGCTAGTTTTTTCTCACTGACGTTTTAAAATATCTAAGGTGAAATACTTTTTAGGTGAATAATACGATCCTTCAATATCAAATATCAGTGCCACTGTGAGATTTGCTGTTAAAACAACAAAACAGATACTTTTGTAACGTAATTTTAATACTTTATACTTTTGATCTTATAAGAAATAATCTTTAATAGCCATAACATGCAAATAGTAAGAAGAAACCGAAAACTGAAAGTAAATTTGAAAGTTATGATATACAGGGTGGCCACTTTTACGACGCCCATCACAGGAATCTGGTAAACGGTAGTATATACAGAGTGGTTTAAAATAAGAAAAAGTTGCGCCTCTCAATTTTCTGAAAAGAAGTGTGAAATATTTTGTGTATCAACTGAAAACTGAAAAATGTATTTTCCTTTCATCACTTTTTTATTTTTCTAGTAAATGATGTGAAATTTTTTACGTTTATATTATTCCGCATTAGCTTTTCAATGGAACCTATGGATGGCGTAGAAGTTTTACTATATTTTAAATATTCTGGTTTGGAATAATAACAATTTGTTTGTTATTTAGAGATTGTTTTAAAAAATTGCCTTAGCATAATAAATATCAACGACGTCCGTCACTGGTCGCGCGGTTTAAGGCATTAGTACTTGAATCGATGTGACTGGATGGTATAGGTTCAATTCCCGCAGCTGATAGACTGTATATCAGCTATATTCGTGGAGAGAATTGGCATCCTCTCTGCGGGTATGTTAGGGTGGAAGAATATAAGAATGTTAGCTTGGGTCAATGTGAGGGATTGATACCAGTCGACATTTGACTATCCCCCTAATTAATGAGGTTTTCCAGGTTGAAACAAGTTGTCTAAAATTGCAATTAGCAATATTACACGGTGCATTGTTGGCTATTTATTGCCCAGGTCAATATTACTGTGAAATAATACACTAGAATGTAATGTTACAAATGTAATGGAAAATTACTTACAAATATGCATTTTTCATAATAAAACCGTATTTTTGTACACATGAGATATAATCTTATAAAGTTGTTATGTATTTTTAGAAAAAAAAATATATAAATTTACATGAAAGATGTAGAGTACGTAGAGTATTCATACGGAGATTCTTGTATTACAGTATAGATTTGGTATTTTCTACATTAGTGTATGATGTGAGCAATGTGTAAATTTGCAGTCATCTTTGTCTGTGTAGTAAGATATTTTTCTCAGCACAAAAAAGTTGGCATTTACAATTTTTATGTAAAAACTAATTCAGTTTAAGAATTCGGTAGAATTTCTATTCTATTTCATTTTGATATTGTTATTTATTTATTGTTGATATTTGTTATTTAAGGCAACTTCATTTTTAGTGTAGCCCTCTCAATGTAACTTATTACTTGTTATCATTGATAAAAAAAGCACTTCATAATTTGTTAACTAGAAAATGAAAATTAAGTTTAGAAATAAATTTATGATTGTTTAAGAAGTTGCGTTATTTACTATTTAAATAATAAACAAATTATTATTATTATTCCAAACTATAACATTTAAAACTTAGTACCATCACCATAGGTTCATTTCGTATCATTCATAGGTTTATTTTACTTTGTTATTCAGATTTAATACAGAAATATTTCCCCTTGAGATGTAAAATAACAGTAGTGATTAATTATTTTTTGATTTTTCTCAGAAAAATTTAAATTATTAATTTTTTATGAAAAAAATGTTCAAATACACAGACGGATTATATTGGTTAACTATGAAGACTTGGGCATCTAGTTGGTCTAGAATTGTTTTCCATTTCCAGTGGAAAGCTCATGTCAAACAATAAAAACGTATCAAACGTATCAGTTTAAAAATAAAAAAGTTATGAAAGGATGTAGAAAAAAGACTTATACGGTTTTCAGCCGCTATTTCAGGAAGTACACAAAATATCTCAAATTTATTTTCAGAAAATTAAAAGCCATAAAATACGGATAAGTTATAGGGAAAAAATATTTCATGAAATCATCAGTACAATTTTCACAATACCTATCTAAAACTTTAATTTTTGGTGCAAAATGATTTTCAATCCATTACGTTTGAATTCCATGCTTCAAATCTTCAGTCACATTTTTCGTCACCCTGTAAATATCATTGGAGCGTCGAGTTTGAGACACCGCAACATAACAATATAGAAACATAATGCATAAACGTTACATTTTATTTAGTAATTTTCATTTTAATTACTTGCATAACGTCGTCGTCGTCAGACAAGGTCTAAATTGATAATAAAAAATCATGCGTATAATCTATAGAAGCAGACGGTACCGTACAGTATAACAAAGTAACTATTTTTAACCGCAATCTCTAGAGGATTATATGCTAATGTAGGAGGTATAAGGGACATCGCTCAGTTACTAAATATTTGATCAGGTAGACCATTATTCTATAATTTCGCATCTGCCGGTTTGTAGGGCTGTAGGGATGAAATACTACAGTATTGCATAGTCTTGCGTTTTTTTTACTCCTATTTCTGTTTCTTTTTCAATTTAATTTTTTATAATATAAACTCATGTTTCTTATTAATTAGTAAATTCTATGGTGACACTTTAAAAGTAACTATGACATGCACCTATGTATCTAAAACTCTGATTGAAGAACTTTATTATGAAATAGAATTACAATATAAATACAATTTCACTCTTTCCCATAAACTTCTTAATATAAGCTATCGTTGTGACATAAGAATGAAACCCGACAGATAGTAATTCACTTTGAAATGTACTACACATACTTATTTCTTATTCAAATATACAGTATGCGCCAAAAGTATGGAATAAATTCAATAAAAACGAAACAATTACTTTTTGGGAAAAATCCTCGAACAGGCCGATTTTTAATTTAAAAAATACATATTTTAGCGTAAAATGCGATTTTCAAATGTCATTTGTTTTTGAGTAATGACGTCATCGATTTTTTTAAATGGCAACACCATATTTTTTTCCTTGATTCTGAAAGATCGTTTAATTCTCTATCAGAGTATACTAAAATTTTGCCCTCTTACATAGGAAAGTTTTCGAGTAAATTACGATTGAATGTTAGAAAACGTAAATCAATTAAAATAAAGCAAAATCAGAAACAGAACATTTTGATAAGTATGGTGGATAATCCTCATAATTCTTCACGATTGCTTGCATTAAACAATGACACTAGTCAGAGCACAGTGCTACGTATCTTGAGGAAGGAAAAATATCATCCCTACAAAATTTAACTTGTGCAGGAACTCAATGAAGATGATCCCGATCGCCGCTTACACTTTTGCGAAATTCTAATGGATTTATGTCAAGGAAATAGAAATTTACACCGGCAAATACTTTTTTCAGATGAGGCCACATTTTGCCTGAATGGTACAGTAAACCGTCAAACTTGCAGATATTGGAGTCGGGAAAATCCTCATTGGATGGCAGAGGCACATACCCAACACCCTCAGAAATTAAATGTGTGGGCTGGAATAGTTGACGATAACGACCCTGACATTCCTGACGATACCATATGGTTTCAGCAAGACGGTGCACCTCCGCACTATGCGCGCCCTGTACGAGATTTTTTGGACAACTGTTTTCCTGGGAGGTGGATCGGCAGGACCGATAGAATGGCCTGCAAGATCGCCAGATCTTACACCTCTTGACTATTTTTTATGGGGATACTTGAAGTCAAAAGTGTACATTAATAAACTACGTAATTTAGAAGAACTTCAAAATCGCATTCGGGACGAAATACGCAGAGTTACCCCAGAAATCATTCATAATGTGCAAGAAGAATTTCTCCACAGACTTGCGCATTGTCAAGAAGTTGGTGGATGGCAATTCGAACATTTAATTTAAGTATAAAATTTAATCAATTGTATTTTATTTTACATACCTCAGAATTGTTACTTTTTTATGAATAAAATTTACGTTTTCTAACATTCAATCGTCATTTACTCGAAAACTTTCCTATGTAATAGGGCAAAATTTTAGTACCGGCTGATAGAGAATTAAACGATCTTTCAGAATCAAGGCAAAAAATATGGTGTTACCTTATAAAAAAAATTGATGACGTCATTACTCGAAAACAAATGACATTTGAAAATCGAATTTTACGCTAAAATATGTATTTTTTAAATTAAAAATCGACCTGTTCGAGGATTTTTCCCAAAAAATAATTGTTTCGTTTTTATTGAATTTATTCCATACTTTTGGCGCATACTGTATAATAGTAAAAATACAGCCGATTCCAGAATTGTTTGTAGGTGATATGAAAAGATTTTAATGGAAGACAGTACCATATATCTTATAACAGTCATATAATATGAAAATTTATAGAAACTAATAACTTAAGGGCGCGGTATTCTTGAAATAGCGTTTTCTATAAATAAAAATAATTTAAGACTGAATAATATAAAGCTTAGCAATTAACAGAAAATGCTATCTCATGTCACCTGCAAATATTCAAAGATGCCGTAATAAAATGAATAAATAACGACAGTTATCGGTTGGTCTAACCAACAAATTTTAGGTACAGAGATCTTTCAAAATACGCATTTTTCAATTTAACTGTAGATTTAACTATTGTTATAACATAGATTTCATAACTTTTTTTAAAACAATCTTTTTTACGCACGTGCGTTAAATTATTTATTTATTATAAATATTAATCACACAATCTTTCAAACTGGATAATTGGACATTAGGTGAACATATATTTTTTTCTTCACTTCGTATAACTACAATATTGGAAGAAGATAGCACCTGCATCTCGATACTGCTGGTGCACTGAGTTCTTGGAATGAAAGTTATATTTTCTTTCTCCCCAGGAATTTTCCTTGCTATCGCCTGCTTATTTTGTATGCACTCCTCTGCCACAGAAGTCGAACGCCAACCTTCGTGTTTTTTGAGCATCGATATGTTGACTCCTGCATCTGCAAGGAAAGCTGCAGAACATCGTCTAAAGCAATGCCCAGTATACTCAATAACATTGGATAGTCTAAGAAATTCGGCAATCTTTTTAGGAATTGAACCTATGTTATTTTTGCTAAGTACATTTTGAATTACTGTACGTGATAAAAAAATCGGTTGTGATCAATGGTGGATGGACGTAGACTTGCATATTTGCGAAAACTTTCCAAAAAATTAACTCCTATATCTCCCTCTGGTATTGTAAATAATATAGGAACATTAGTTTTAGGTACTGGAAATAGTCACTTTAATGAATGACTTGGCATCTTCAATGTTCTCTGTACGTAAATAAGTTAATTCTTCTCTCCTGTAGGCTTCAAATATACCAACAACAAGACAATTTTTTGGAATAAATACTTTTCATCATCTGCCTCTTTGACCTGTTCCTTGGATAATATTCACAATTTTCTGAGTCTATAACGACTTGAAAGCAATAACATTGGTATATTTACTAATATCCATATTTTTATTCAAATACATTGTAGTGCCCAGCATGGAATAATTACTTCATAATGCATTTTAAATATAACTGGGACAAGTACACTAGAATAATTTCCTCCGAAATATTTCATACCTTTTTTTCGGCACACCAAATATCAAATTTAGCATAATATTTTTGGTAAAATTTCCTCGATTTCTGAGGAATCAATGTACATAAGACAGTTTTCGCCACATTTTCTTTTTCAGAATTTTCAGTATCAGTAGAATCTGCATCACACACACTGAAGTTTTATGAAGAATTAATACCGAGTTTAACTATTGGCGTTTAATGTTCATAAAGCTTCATTCACATAAGATTAGTGCGGTTGCATTGGTACTGCAGAAAAGTTATTAAAAAGGGCGCCGTATTCTTGAAATAGTGTTTTCTACAAAATATAAATAATTTTAGACATTTAATAACTCAATAAACTAGGGTTTAGCAAATAATAGGAATGTTAACTCATCCCACTTGCAAATATTCAAAGATACTGAAGTAAAACGGCGAGAAATACGGGTGACTTTTGTAACGTTCAGATAAACTTAACAGTAACGCCTTCGTACTGCAGTTGTATGGCAGAAGCTAAAAGCATTTTAGCTTTAACCAATCCTTTTCCAACAGTCATACAAGGACCAATCAGAAAACTGCTTTTTTGACAGTAAACAGAAGATTCACATTTTTGCAGGTTAAGTTTTTAAATTAGATTCTAATTTAGATATTTAGTTTAGAATTGATTTGTTTCTAAAAAAAATGAGCCAAGATGACTGTTTGGATTAGAAACAGTTACTTTTGCTGCTCTTATTCGCAGTGACGTCAATATGTATAAAAACTATACATGCAAAAAAAAATGAAAAGAACTGGTGGGTGCGACCTATTAACCGCAGATAGCACATGCAAGGTGATTTCTATAATTTATATAAAGAAATGCGAAATAAAAATGTCGATTATTTTTTCATTTCACTCGAATGACAGTGGCAGTGTTTGATGACTTGCTGAAATTAGTGGGGCCTCATTTAACCCACAGTATACTAGTATACTGCGATTTAACCAAACATTCAAATAGAGTATCTATTCCTGCAGATTGTAGGCTTATATTTTATCTAGGGTAGGCTTTTAATTACTATTCGGCAAATGATAAAAACCAACAATTTCCGTAGATAGGGACGTAGTTGACAAAACATAAACATAACCTCTCTGAAGGTCAAGAATCTTGAGATTTTGCACATCGCCAATTTACAGCGGAAAAATTCCCCAACTTCTTAAGTCTACAGTAATGTTATGTAAACAGAGTAAATAATATTTAACACCATACAATTACAATACAACAGTACAACTGCAGTGCCATTGCACTAACGTTTATCTGAACGTTACTTAAGCGTTTTCAGAAATTTTTAAAATGTATAGTTTGTAAATATCGTAACATAGCAGCTACTCCATAGCAACAATCTTATATTAACTTTAGTTAAAGTTGTTTAAATAAAATAGTCTAGCGATCATATTGCAAATGCAATGGAATATTATGTCAAAACTATTTTGTCGCAACTTAGGTATATCGAAAATAGCTATTTTGATATTACTTTTGTTCCTATATGTTTTACTTTTCGAGATTTCTGTACCTAAACACACCACAAATTTGATCTTTTTACGTCGTGAAATACGTCGACCTTAAGGAATTTTTCTTTTATTTTTAAAGCGTTTACTTTCATTATCGAATATAAATTATCAGGTACACTATTCAAAAAGCAATCAACTTGCTTCTTTGTAAATACTCGCGATTTTTTCTTTCGATACATATCCTTCATTTCATCTCTTGAGAAAAGCACGTAATTTTGAATATTTGCTTATATCAATCCTGTCAAAGAATCTCTTTCGCACACTCTAGCATCTCCTCAGGTACACTTAAATCTTCATTAGCATCCCTTTTTAACTGGCTTTTCAGCAAATTGAACTAACTAATGTTTGACAAGGTATCCATGACTACATCGATATATCCTACTTACATACTTTGCTTTATTATACAAATTTGGTTTGAATAATTTCAAAGCACATACTTAATATGGGGATTTTGGTTGGAGAAAAAAAATAGAATGTTTTATTCGGAGCAAAAGTATCTTTTTTGTCTCGCAAATTTGCTCGCTACAAAAGTAACACTTTTAATCCTAATATAACAACATACTAGTTATTTTCCTCACTGGAAAGGTAATTCCTTTGTCATAGAATAAATTCCAAACATACTTAAAGACTTAGGATTTAAATATTAGGCAGCAACTCTCAGATTCAACCGGAAAGCCTTTTTGTTTTATAGAGAAAGTACTTAAAGGTAGTCAATCATGTCGGAGTTACGTTTTTGTCTGCCAAACTCATAAACGTGGAGGAATATTCCGTCCGCAAATCCTTGCAATACATCATGTAAAACCGAGCTCTAAATGTAATTTACTTACCCAAATTCCAACTGTCTATAGGGCTGGAACAAAATAATCCCTTGGCGAGGAAAGCCCATTTGTGGCATCTTTATTTTAAACCTAATCGTGACTAATCAATAAGTTGTAACGTTATATTTTCGCGGTAACAGCAAGACTTAATTAAAATAAAATATTGACGCAAATATTATTGTTTGTTCATATTTATTCACCTAATTATTATACCTATTAATTTTACACCTATCGATTATTAGTTATTTTAACTTTATTTTGGTTACCATACACTCAACACCCTGTATCATGCACCTGAAATGAATACCTTTCTTTTTTTATAGTATATCTTTTCTTGTTACATTCACAATTTTGTGATAACATTAGATGCAGTTGTTCTATTATATTTTCTCGGTGAGCTTCGTTTTAAAGTTGAAATCTGTTTATTATATGTTCATTCATATCTCCACCTGTCGAGTAGCGGCCGAACTCCTAAATCGTCGCGATTTGAGAATATAAGTTCTATTATCGATTTGTGTAGATTTGAATGGTTTTTCATAATAGTTTTTTGACTAAGAAAGGCCGGGAAAAAAGCCATGTTTTCGTGGTTAGTTTGCTTGTATCCACACCAAGACAAGAAGATTTGTCGTTAATCTTTCTTCACGGGATTAATCTTAGTATGGTTTTATTTCGAGTGATTTCTAGATTTATCGTTATATTTTGTGATTTGAGTGAGATTTTGGTGAAATCACTTCCTATTTAGGGGATTATTGCAGCAAATTCGTAAGTACATCACCAACGCCATGTGGCTTATATATTTTAACTTGTATTTTCTTTTGTCATCCTTAGAATTGTTGAGAATTTCCAATAGTATTCGATCCACAATTTCAACATCTTTATACAGAGACACTCTTCATAGAAGGTACGTGTATATCTTTTCTTGGGGACATGTAATTATTTGATTTTCTTCCCCAAGGGTGTGTACGATAGTGGCTGTATTGGCACGACGGTGCCCTGCACGACACCAGCGACGTATTTTCTGGAGTGGTGTCCTGCCTATCAGCTGTCTTAGTGCAGCTACCTTGAGACAACTTCTTGATGCCCCGGTCGTTGGACATCAGCCCCGTTTGATCGGCATAGGACCACCGTTAGTCCTGAAAGTGCAGCACGAGGCCCAGATCTGTTGCACCTTGGCCCCAGCATCCATCCTTGCACTCTACAGCGTCCTGAAACACATAGGAGAACCGCAACTTATCCTTGATTCGAAATATTAATGAATTTTATGAGTATATTTCATTAACTTTACATAATACTTATCTGATTAGATTTTGAAACTGGAATTTCCAGTAAAGGTTGGGAACATTTCTTTCCCATATTATTTTCTATTTTATAATTCATAAAAAGCATTATCTTAAAATTAAATTTAATATATAGTAATTAGTTGGATATTTAGCGTTTAACATCATTTAGTAATAGAGCATATTATAGTAATTATACAGGGAGTTAAATTCCAAAAAAATTGTACAACACTGGTTAGTTAAATTTATTTTTTAAAGCTATTTTTGCTGAGTTATTGGTTATCCTGATATTTTAGTACACTTATGCAAGCGGTTACATATTGTGCGGCGTAAGCTTAGGCAATCGATATAAAACTGCAGTAATTCTTATTTATATGGATTATAACCATAATTTCGGCAAAAATTTGCTAGTTTTGATTCATTCTTTGGTCAAATCTATTATAATATACCGGGTGACTTATAATTCACCATACCACGTACAGGGTGATTTATTTTAGCCATCTTTTAGTGTGACGCCCTGAATTAAAATATATAATATTCATCGTATATTCTATTACATTCTTCATATTTTTGTCTTACAACATTTGATAGTAAGCAGATAACCTTAAATATTCTTAGATTCTTTATTCGTATTTGTATTACTTTCATTAGCAAACTTGGACTTTGTAAAATTTATAGTATACCTTTGCTTATAATAAATTCATAGATTTACTGTTATTTTAATTTTTCAATTATTATGTAGGTATTTAGAATCACGTTGATCTTATAACCTAAACATTCCCAACTAACATTTAAGCCTAATAGACTACTACACAAGAAAAATAATTCTAAATTGATCAAGATTCACTACTTTCCTCTATAAAAATAGTCTTCAATGTTATAAAATCTTATAATACCAAAATTTTAGTCAAAAATTTGTTAATTATGAGTAATATAATGACTTCTAAGTAAAATGAAATATATGTCAATTTATACAGTTCGAAATTACATATTGTTTACCTATTCTATGTTTTCAAATACTAACATTCCAATAACGTGTAAGACGAAGTTATAATTTACTTAATTTCGCCTTGAAATTTGTCTTCAATATCCAAGGATTTTTTAAATTATTACAATAGGTAAATAT
Source organism: Monochamus alternatus (assembly GCA_037114965.1). NCBI lineage: Eukaryota > Metazoa > Arthropoda > Insecta > Coleoptera > Cerambycidae > Monochamus > Monochamus alternatus. The sequence goes on along the minus strand of CM073427.1, from coordinate 23,751,024 downwards.
TTACATATTTATTACGAAATTATAAAATTTATTTTGTCTTCAACTGGTAGTTAAAAATAAGGTAATATCTAGTTATTTTGCCCTATTAAATCCTTCAATTGGTTACGTTCTATTTTTATTACAATATCAACGTATTTTCAACTTTGTTGATAATTTCTAAAGAATATTTAACCATTTCAATTAACTTAATAGAAATATTGTTGTAGGCAATCTGCCCTATAGGTTAAAACTTACAGACAAATTCACTTCAAAGTTGATTTTATTTGAGCGGCCATGTTGTAATAAACACTAAATGTTTTGTTCATTATTTCTAATTGATTACTAATTAAAATTATGTTAATATAGATAATATTAGTTAATACATTTATGACGAAAGATTATTAAACACATTTTGTCACGAAGTACATTCAGTTTTTATATTAGGTTATTTTTCAGTATAGTAATATTATTAAAAAGCAATAGTAAAAATGTATATTTATAAGGCGCGTTATTTTTATGAAAGTTTGGTCATCATGACATTATACGAAAAAATTTCTTGCGTTGTACAATTTGATGAATGGAAACCAAAAATACAGACTTTATTATATTAAAATCTAAATATACTAACTCCTACTTGTAGTTTAGTAGCCTGACTTATAGTCTTTCTTTTTCTTCCTATTCCTGTTCGCTATTAGAATGTATAAAATCAAACATATAATGTTGTCTCTCTCTGGCAAAACTATGTCATATAAAGGACATAATTAGGGTATATTTTGGTAATAATGTCTTTTATATTTTGAAATTTTAACATAAAATTGGTCCGTATTTCTAGGTCCAATTATCTTATTGGAATAAAATTCTTGCCGACCAATTATTAACTTCCATATTACTTTAGTTTTTTTCCCCACATAAGGAAAAAGGCCAACGAATATAGGTAAACTTTCCTTATATGGAATTGGTCACGAAAAGTTTTTGACCAATTCAGAGATCAAGTTAACGTAATTTTAACTTTAATTGTTTGTTGGGTTGCTTGTTTAAAATTACTAAATTCATGGTTGGTTGGTAATGATTACAATCTGGCTGGATATCAACCATGTGGCGCCCTATATTTTAGATCTTTCTTTGAACCTGCCCACCTTCACTGTTGCTAGCAGGCCATCCAAGTTCGACTGCTTAGTTACAACCGGGTTTAAAATATCTTTTTTTTATGACTTTAGTTGAATCAATTACCACCATTAATTGTGATCCTTGGTTGCGTCACAAAGTTTCAATCTTAAATAAATGTCTGAAGGTACTGCGTAAAAATTATCTAATTGTAAAATGGATACTATAAAATTAAATACATTACTTTCTGTAAATCCAAAAATCCAACCCCGTGATTACTACGTCCATTTTTAAAAATTAAAATGCAATAATATAGTATATTAAAGTATAAGTGGATATTAAGGTCTCTACGAGTATGACGGCGAAGTTGGAGTAGTCGAAATAGGGCAAGTGTTTTAAATACCAGTTATCCACGAATGCTATTTTTTTACTGGTACACTTTGAAATCATAAATACTAGTATTAATACTACAAAAAATGAAAAAAAAAACTAATAATGTAAAATGGTTGAATTCGTGATGTCACATCAGCACCACAAAGTATAAACTACAGTACCTCTTGTTGTCACATAAGATTAATTCTTGTCACGCCAGTTGTTACTGGTTATTTATTGTTCAAAAATGAGTTCTAACATTGATTATTTAAATAGTAAAGCAGAATCTTGATTAATCCAGCAAAAATCGGAAAGCAGTTATAAAAAAGAATACATCATCAAATGGATGGAAAAGCAAAAGTTAGAAGATTCACATGACCGAGTTGTGCTTGCTTACCTTCAGTAAATGTCGGGCAGTACAAGGCGTCGATTATGTAGGCTATTTATTCGAAATTGCAAAGTATGTTGAGGATAAACAAAGGGGTTGATATAAATCATTTGTAAAAGTGCAATTCATGACGGCAATTAGCAAGAATGATGTAGACAAGAAGACATTACGTATATATTATTGAAGGTGGTAGCCATTTGCGGTATCTTTGGCTCTTGTAGAAGATGTGAATTGTGTGACTTAGCTTACATGACATCAAGCAAAAAGGAAGCGTATTGCTTATTACTATCCGGCCATCTTAGACAGTGAAGGCTCTATGTTTTACTGTTGCCGACAGTGATGGAATTATTTATGTGCGTTTGGTGACGCAGTAGCTACCATTGCGTCCCCAAAATGTAAGTACAGACCTAGAAAATGATATTAACCATTTATTATTAAAAAGATATTACCAACCTATTCAGCACCCATTAAAATATATTTTAATTATAAACTACTAAAACTACAAATAAAAATTATAAGGTCGAAGATTGCCAAGAAAGTGAAACCGTATACAAGTTTAACACTCAGGTGTGCCCGCAGCACACTAAAAATAATAAGCATGCAAAAAATCTAATGAATTATGAAAATTGTTACTAAATTGTTATAGTATATTACACTATTAGGTCGGTAAGTGGGGTATAACAGAATCGAGGAAAAGTTTTCCGAGATTCTGTTAGCCACTTAATACCCTATAGTGTATAACGTTTTTCGCACAATTGCATTTATTAAATAAAATAATAAAAAACATTATTTTGATTGATGAAATGGCGTGGCCTATCTAGCGTGTTTTGAATTTGTTTTGTTGGAAACCAAAAAAACAATTTGAAGTTTGAACAATTTTGTGTTTTGTTGTCAAAACTGTGCTTATAATGGCTGATAAAGACGATTCAGAGGTAGATTCGGACATTGAAGAATCGTATCAAATAGGTTGTGGGTCATTAATTCCCACAAAATCAAAGGTGAGGTATGAAAAAGTCTATGATGCCTTCAGGAAATGGTTGAATGAGAAGAAAACGGAGATATCTGAAAAAACTTTGCTGGCTTATTTTGTTCAGAGAAATTTAAGATTGAAATCTCCGGGAAGCTTATGGGCAGAGTACTCTATGCTTAAAAGTACGATCAACTTAAATAATGGTGTCGATATATCGCAATTTAAGAAGTTAGTAGCATTTCTAAAGAAGAAAAATATTGGACATCATGCGAAAAAATCAAAGGTATTTACCAGAGAAGAGATGAAAAAAATCCTGCTGGAAGCCCCCGATGAAAGCAGTGATGATAATGGGAGTCGCTGGGGCTCTTAGGCGTGATGAACTTATGAAGATGACAATTGATGAAATTACGGATGAAGCTTCAGTTGTCATTGTTAAAGTGCCTGATACCAAAACACATATTAGTCGAATTTTTACAATCACTGACAAGGCCAATAAAAAAGTCCCTTTTTTTGATTTTGCGAAAATATACAGGCTTAAGACGTAAGAAGGCTAACTCTCGTCGATTTTTCTACTCAGATCGTCAAGGAAAATGTAAATCAAGTTTATTATTATCCTAACATGTCTATCTCAATAAGTAATACAGAAAATTCAATTACCGTAAAAGCAATAGATAAGAACGAGGGAAAAACTATTACGTTTAAGAATTGTACAAATTGTACCTTTAATTTTTACAATAAATGAGCCCAGCATTTGTTGGTGAAAAGAAGTTCTGATTTTTACTTACCGCATTAATGCTGTTATTAACTTAAACAACACTATTATTTTTTTGATTTCTATGGAAACAAGTGTTGTATATTCAACTTACAGAATGTGTCAACAATGACAGTAAGTGCATTTCAGAACGATTGTGCGAAAAATAATATTAAATTTAAATAGACGAGAAATGTGTTCGCTTAAACGGAGGTATGTTGGAGAAACTTTAATTTAATTTAGATAAAATAGATTTAAATTAACCTTTAATATATATTGTTTAATAATTTAGTATTCATAATGCATTAAATTTTTTGTACGTCAATAATTTTTACTGTGGCCGCAATTTAAAGTGTTAAACTTGTGGTATATGTATTCTTTGTCCAATTAGTATTTCTTGTCACTTTCTTGACCTGTTTATTATAGTTTTTAGTTGTCTGATTTTTCGAAGCATGACAACCCATAAAAAACAATCAATATGCATTTCTCGATCAAATTTGGTGTATGGGTATTATGATGGTTGTTGAATATAGCCTGGTAATATTATTTTGTTCATAAATAATGTCTAATACCACTTTCTGGAAAAATGATTCTTTTAAATAAATCGTAGTAGGCCAGGCATTCCTCACCTCACTAAAATGGTTAAGAGAATATAACCTCCCTTCAGGGTAATAATTGTAAAAAAATTGCCTTGCCGAAATTCCACAACTTTACGGCAAGAATTCAGACGACTTACGTCACGGCAACCGTTACGCAATTTTTTCCATAGTTTGTTGCGTTAAAAAATATTTTTTTTTGTAGTTTAGTATAATATATAGTGCAAAAATTTAGTGTAGTATATAGTTTTATTATTAGTTGCAATTTCTTAAATATTTTGTTGGAAATATAATCATGATATGATGATGATTTGTTGATATGAAGTCAGTCGTCTGAATTCTTGCCACAACTATAATTATACTTGAAGAAGCAGACAAATCATAAATACCTACTTTATAATATAGCCGTAGACAAAATCATCTTATATAAAAATTTCCTTTTGCTCGGGTTTCATAACCGGCCTATACTGATGATAAAATTTTTAGCAGGAGAGAGTGATACGTCTGGCTAATTATAACTTTAAACAAGAGCCTCCCTCGCTGTGAAATATTCAAGTATATTTTATCATTAGCCTTAAATTTAATTAACAAGAAGCTAAAATGTAAGACTGTGGTAACAAAATTAAATTTCGCAGCCATGAAACAGTATTTATCATTTATTATACGGCGAGCTCTCTGGCTAAAAATTTGTATCGTCTGAAATAAGTCGAAGTCTGTGTAATGTACGTCTTTCGGTTGGATGGCATTTTATTAGCTGTGTTTATTCAGCCTCAAAAGCTCATTGCTGCAATTCAAAGCGAACGCGGTGAACGAGTCGCCATAACCGAATATTTCACCGTAGGATATTGCTGCAAGCAAAATCAAACTGAAATAATTTGATTCTGGTACGGTTCTGTTCGTTTGCGTTTTTTCGTGAATATTAAAATTAAATAAGGAATAGTAGAGTAAAGTCGGCATATATGGAATATACCGGGTAATATGGAATATCCGTTATTTTTTAAACGAAATGTTCCATCTGTTGGATAATGGCAATATTAGCATGACCATCGGTATTGTGGATCACTATTTATAAGTATACCCAATAGGTAAAACTGCATATGGTTGCAAAACGTGAGTATGTGATTTTACTATATTTAATGCTTCTGCGCAGCATTACTGAAGAACGTATTTTGTTTGAATTTGTTGTAAAGAATTTGTTTTTATTACAAGGTGAGTTTGCTATAATATAATTTAGTTTAGTTATTGACAATTTAGCCCAATAATTTTATTAAAAAAATTTTTGTAGTGGTATTTGTTTACGTTTACTATGGCGGCTAATATGGAATATTCCATATTATCCGCCTTAATGGTATCCCATATTACTCGATGTTTTTAATTTATTGCAAATATTAATTTTTACAGAAATGTAACTATATTTTTGCAAAAAAAACGTGGTGTTCTGATGATATGCAAAAAGCTATAGAAGCAGTGAGAAGCAAAAGTTTGGGCTATTTAACCGCATCAAAACGATTTAATGTTCCAAGAACTACAGTTTTTCGTCTTTCGTCTTTAAAATCAATACAGCGACACCGAACAAGGAAGAACTTGAACAATCAATTAATAATTGTTCACGAGAAAAAGTTACTCGAAAAATTACCGATGAAGCTGGACCTAGTGTATTGAAAATAAAAAAGCAGAATCCAGAAAACAGTTTTCTTCTAGCTCTTATGAATCTGAAAATAACCTTGAATCTGATGATTCATCTGATGATGACCTTCCATTAAGTTATTCATTACAAAGTCAGACAATAATGATGCGGAATGTATATTTTGTCAAGAAAATTGCTTATGAGCCGATGTAGAGTGATGTGCATTATCTGCAATGGTTGGGCACACGAAGCATGCACGGCTGCCGAGGGAGATATTTTTGCAAATAAAGGGTGGTCCAACCAAAACGCACGATGTTAATTGTAAATAAAACAAAAAGTTTTCAGAGAATTATTTTAATATTTTTTATTATGATGGAAGGATCTATGACAATTATATGTCAAACAAAATATCGGCCAAACGCTCGCCACGGCTTCGGTGGCATACCTCTATCCGATGCTCCATATTTTCAATGACTCTGAGACATAATTGAGGTTCAATCTCGTTAATGTGCCGAATTATCTCATCCTTTAGCTCTTGAATTGTTCTTGGCTTATTAACGTACAATTTTTCATTTAAATATCCCTAAAGGAAGAAGTCCAACGGTGTCAAATCACATGATCGTGGCGGCCAATTCACATCGCCACGACGTGAGATAACACGGCCATTGAATTTCTCGCGCAAAAGAGCCATTGTTTCGTTGGCTGTGTGGCAAGTGGCACCATCCTGTTGGAACCACATATCGTCCAGGTCCATATCCTCAATTTCTGACCACAAGAAGTCCGTTATCATCTCGCGATAGCGAACACCATTCACGGTAACTGCTTCGTCGACCTCATTTCCGAAGACGTACGGCCCGACGACGCCGCCAGCCCATAAACCGCACCAAACAGTCACTCTTTGTGGATGCATCGGCTTTTCAACAATCACTCGTGGATTCTCAATTACCCAAATGCGGCAATTCTGCTTGTTAACAAATCCACTGAGGTGAAAGTGTGCCTCGTCGCTGAAGATGATTTTCTTTGTGAAGTCACCATTCACTTCTGTCTGTTCCACCAACCATAAGGCGTATTGACGACGCTTGAAATGGTGAGGAGGCTTCAGCTCTTGAGTCAGTTGAACCTTGCAAGCGTGTATATTCAAATCTTTATTCAAAATTCACATCAGTGGTGTTCGTGAGATGTTCAATTGTTGGGCACGACGACGAGTCGAGGTTGACGGCTCTTCTGCCACACTATAGCGAACAACAGCAATGTTTTCCGCAGAACGAACTGGGCGAGCATGCACAGGTGTTTTCACATTTCCTACAGACCCGGTTTGCTGAAATTTGCGTACAATACTCCCGATTGTGGACACATTTGGTCGATTATGCTGACCAAAAAACTCACGAAGTGCACGAAATGCATTTTTATTTGAACACCATTTTCGTAAAAGGCTTCAACAATCTTAACGCACTGCTCAATTATGTACCTCTCCATGGTTGAACTTGTCAAACACTGACACAAAGAAATGTCAAATTAAGTTGGGCAAAAAACTTGACAGTACGGTGTGACTCATAATTAACATCGTGCATTATGGTTGGACCACCCTTTATATTCGGTTTGTATTAAAATATTAACAAATACTTTATTAATAAAAAGTATTTCGTATTTTCGCTCTATTCCATATTACCCTACAGCACTATTCCATATTAGCCTCCATATTTAATCATCGTAAAAAATGCACTTTTTTTATTATCTTAAAAAAAATCGTTTAAAATAATTTTGATTCCTATATATTAAGAAATGCCATTAGAAGGCACCAGAAAGCATTTTTTCTTAAAATATTGTAGTCCTTAACACCTTGGTGTTCTATTCATAGCGCCCTAAAGGATGGGTATTCCATATATACCGACTTTACTCTATATTCTGTAACAAGGTTAGAATGAAAAAATTCGATACAAATGGAAGACCGCAAGTATCGAATTTTCATTTTAACCGAATAACAAACTATATTTTCTCTACGACCAAAAAGTATAAATCAAAAACCATTAAATCTAAATATTTATATTTATAGTGTTACAATTACTAAAATTAAAAACTGGTGCAATATTTTTCAATACATATTGATTGTCGTTTAGTTCGATTCGATACAGAATATTCATTCTGTACCCGTCATACAGGATGTTCCTAAATAATATGCAAATACTTAAGGGGATGATTCTACATCGAAAATTAATGATAGTTTGCTTTATAACCCATGGTCCAAAAACGTTCTGTTACAAAAATACGGGGTGTTAAATTTTTAGGGAAAAATGGAAAATAATTAATATTTTCGAAACCGCTTTAGATATTTTCATGAAATTTGGTATGTGATGACTATTAATAAAGATGCATATTTTGCAATATTAACATAATTTCTATCTTTAACAGTGGCGTGCGCACGAGCACTGACTATTATTTTTAAAGAAAAAAATGGTAGGTACGCCAATGGTTTTCTCCCAGATAAAAATTATTTTTTAATTCCCCGTTTAATTTGAAAAATAAGAGCACTCTTGAGTTTTTTGACTGCAATGCGCCGTTTTTTGAGAGAAAAAAAATAAAAACCGTTGGATTGTCTAAGATAATTCATGTAATTATTAAAGGATACATTTTTGCAGTAAATCTAGTTGGCCTGGAATATGTCACGCTTTATGATTTGACATTTCAATCAACTTTTTTTATCGTTAAAATATGTTTGCTGTGAATATCATATTTTTACAAACTCGCTAATAATGATAAACTATTCAAATGTGGAAATGGTAGAAATGCATTGCATGTATGGCCTAGCCAACGGTTATGCAGAGCAAGCTAGACGTATTTCTTACAAGAGATATCCCATTGTACTTTGACAGATAGTCGCACTTTTTCTAATATTCGTCGTCGTCTTCTTGAAACTGATAGTGTCAGAAAAGGTGCATCTGAAGGTAGACCTCGAATTGTAAGAACACATTATCGAAGAACATCCTAAAACGAGTACCTACGAGGAAGATCGCTACAAATTTGAATATTTGCCTCCAAATGGTTTTGGAGAACTTTAGTGGATTTTCTGTTATATCCTTATCATATTTTAAGAATGCAGGTGTTACTCCTCACAGATTTTCCAAAGCGTATGACCTTTTGTCAGTGGTATCTTCATAATGCTGCCCAAAATCCGCAATTTAAATTGCATATTCTAATGAAGCCAATTTTTCAAGAAATATCATTCATTTCCATAACAATTATATTTGACCGGATGAAAATCCTCATGCTATAACTGAAACCCATCTCCAACAGCAATTTTCGGTTAACGTATGGCCAGGTGGTCACTTTATTGGACCATTCTTCCTGCCGGGACGAATTGACGGACAATCTTACCTGAATTTTCTTCAACAACAGTTACCTTTGTTGCTTAAGGATGTTCCTTCAGGAATAATCAGTCAAATGTGGTACATGCACGATGGTGCATCAGCATATTTCAGTATAACAGTACGCAATTATTTACAAACAATTTATCCAATTGGATTGGGCGCCGACCTCAACAGTTTAGATTTTTTTTGTGGGGCCACCTTAAGACGCTCGTGTACACAAGTCCCATTAATACTGAAGAGGAATTAAGAGAAAGAATATTAAGTAATGGAGGCCATTTTCAATTTCTGTAATAATGATTTGTTACCATTATTACAGAAATTATTAGTTTTAATTTAGGTAGTTGTAATATTATGTTAATGTGTTATGTTGTTAGTTGTTGTTGTTTTCTATCAAAATTGTATCCTCTCGTGAGCACGCCACTGTTAAAGATATAAATTATGTTTATATTGTATACCAAATTTTATGGAAATATATAAAGCGATTTCGAAAATATGAATTATTTTCGAAACCGCCGTATTTCGAAAAAGTAGACCAGTGCTGCAAAAACCGCATCTCTTGTAGTTTCAAAGATATCCTGCAATTACAAGGAAATTTGGACACTCTGTAGACCATTATACTTAAAAAAAACAGACAAATAATGTAGGTAAATATTATAATATAGTCGTGGAAAGAATATACTTTTTTCCTGATTTAAGTTTCGAAAAACTGACCAATTTTCAGTTATTTACTTTTGAATTACCTATAGATACATTCTTAATATTCCATAAATTACTAAAAGCGGAATATTTCAATTGTACACGGTGAAATAGATGAGTAGGTATGTTTTACATATCAAAAACCTCAACACACCTAAACCACTGTTACTTAGAAATGAGTTTCTATTATCTTAATAAATATCGTCAAAATTCAAATAAATTTTATGGATTTTTTTATATATTTTTAGGTATTAACAATATTATGTGAAACTAACTACTCTGTGGACTAAAGCCCCAACCAGCGTTGAATTGCACCCACAATATCTACCCATATATTCTTTATTATTAACTTTTGTAATATTTTTTACTGTATTAGAAAAGTATTTTAAGCTAATATATATCAAATCTCCTACAATTCCTATCAATGAAGTCATATGTATGTTCTCTGATATCAAACATCTAGGTATTCTAATGAACAATTCCACAGACAAAGCTCTATTCAACAAATATCTAAAGAAATTAATCTATCTAAATTTACTAACCTGGTTTAATGAAAACACTATAAATATCTAACTTGAATATGACAGTGGGAACTCGAAAATTCAACCACAATAGTTCACACAATATTGTTAATACTTAAAAATATATATAAAAAAAAACTATACATAAAGGGTAAAATTTTGTTATTAACGTAGTAGGTCTTTATGATGTTTAAATTCATTGACAGATTAATCAATTTGACATTGTCGACATTTAATTTCAAATAATTTTAATTTATTGGTATAATAATTTTTATAGTAGATATTTGATTCAACTTAAAGGAGGCCACCTGATGAAGCAATCCTCAAAATGCAGAAATAAGTCAGATCTCTCTATTGTGGTTGAATTTTCGAGTTCCCACTGTCAAATTGAAGTTAGATATTTATAGAGTGTTTTCATTAAACCAGGTTAGTAAATTTAGATAGATTAATATCTTTAGACATTTATTGAATAGAGCTTTGTCTGTGGAATTGTTCATCAGCATATCTAGATGTTTGGTATCAGAGAAGATACATATAACTTCATTGATAGGAATTGTAGGAGATTTGATATATATATATATATATATATATATATATATATATATATATATATATATATATATATATATATATATATATATATATATATATATATATATATATATATATATATATTAGCTTAAAATACCTTTCCAATACAGTAAAAAATGTTATGGATATTTATTATTGAAATCCTCGAAAACAAACTGTAATACAAAATCAATTTTCAGACAAACAAGGTCTCTCTTATTATTTACGATGCATACGAGCTTATTATATATGATATTTGATATATCATTATTTTCTTCTAGAAAGCAAAAAATTATGATCATTTAATCAATAAAGTTGAAAATTTGGTAGCTGCCTATTAGTAATGCTTATTAATGCCAAACATAATATAGAAATTTATAGGGCAATTCAATACAATTCAAATGTTGATTGTTGGCATATTATACAGTGCCGTAATATTATATTGGCATTATATTATTTTTACAAACTGTGGTGTTTATACTAAAGAAGAAAGTTCAATAATCACATTTTCTGAAGAAAACTAAACTTGAAATTGTTAATGAAACAATGATTACCAGTAAGACCCTGGCTACAATAGTTGCGCTGCCACTATACAAGATTTTGAGATTATTGGATTTTATTTTCTTGTTATTTAAAAAATTTCAAACAATTGAGAATAATCAGAAATTTTAAGTATGACTTCTCGTAAATTATGCGATACGACTTTCGCTACCAAAAAATAATTAAGTGCTAAGCTACAATAAAACTAGTAACTATATAAGATGACAGCAAACCGCTAATTACTACAAAAGCTTACGTTATTGTTGTCTTGGTTATCCATTATCAACGCATTTTTTCATTAATTAAGAAGAAAAATGCAAAAAATAGAAAATGTGTATACATAATTTGAAAGAATGACAACAGCCTTTTCTTCCACCCATCTATGACTGGTCCAAAACCCAAACAGGTGCATATCTCAGCCGGTATTCTACGGTAACTGTGATGAAGATAGAAGATCTTAACAACGACTCTCATACCCTTCTCTTTCTCTTATGCAGTAAACTAAGATAGGGCTGGTTAATAATAATCTTTTTCTACACCCGTATTATAACAATGCACTTATATGCCCATAATCCGTTTCATAATGATACCCATTACGATACAGATTTTTCATTACGATACAGATTTTTAAACAATAGAAACCCATAATTTTTCAATCAAGCATGCTGTGCATTTGACGTTTATCCTAGGTTCTTATGTAATTATTTTAGATGTCAAAATCAGTACGTATTAAATTTTCGTAGATACCTAGCTAAACTTCGATAATTTATCAAAATGTCTGATATTAGCGATATAGAAGAATTACCATTGACTCCTCCACACATATCGGAAAAAGCAGAAAATGCAGTTCATACGAATAATTACTGTTACCTATTGTGTTCAATAAAAATATAAAATTTATGGTTTTTGATTATTTATCGGGCGTAGAAAAAATAGCGTATGCAACTCTCATGTAATGGTTATTAATACACTCGCATAAACCATACGAAACTTGCCTTCGGCTCGTTTCGTATCCCGGTTAATGCTCGTGTATTAATAACCATCATTACATGATCGTTGCATAATATACTATTATCAAATTCAATTAAATTTTATAATGCACTTCCGGTAAGTCAGTTTACTTGTAATTATTTTGTAGTTAACTGTAGATGGTAAATATAATGACTGAAACTTAAATTATTGTCATAATTGAACCCCTTACTGTCACAGCGGTACAAATCGGTATCACGAGCAATTGTGTTGCTAAGTGAACTTGTTTACTTCTTATTGCAGAATGCGTCACAAATATAAGCGAAATGTACCGAAGGATACTGTACGTCATGGTGTGTACTTTACAGCAGGATAGTTTATGTGTTCTTTGTAATTTTAATAAATATGGAATGCCAAACATTATTAGTGCATCAGTGGAATTCAACATGAAGGTTTTGAGTATACTGTTTTTATTCGTCAGCTAATAATTTCTCACTCTATTGTTGCTGCATCATCCACCAATTCATTCAAGAATGGTTATGACCATCTTCATGCTCCATGCCAGTGTAAGTGCGCGAGTTTGTTATCCGTGTGTTATCCGTTACAGATAATTTAAAAGTTAAAGAGTACTAGTATGGCAATATAACATGTTCAATTATTACTGCATTACAGTTAATTATATAATGTACAGTTCACTTGTCCTTAATGTATCAGAAATACATTTAGCTAAAAGTTTTAATAACAGTTCAGTTACTAAAGATCAGCAGCAGCAATTTCAGTCATAGTTAGATGGCATATTCATCTGTAATTACTGACTGGTTTTCAGAAAACTTGATTTAGTTGCTTGTTTGTCTGCAGAAAGTGCATTTTTAGGTACCACTAGTAAATTGTATCCACAGTGTACACTTAAAAATAATAGTATCTATGAATAATAGAGTACATTCATGGTTGATTAAAAAAATAATTGAAATATTAATCCCATATAATTTAAAAAAAAACTATAAACTATAAAATATAAAAATATGTTTTAACTGTATATAAATAATATTGGATTTTATCTCTTATCTTATATACGTGTAGATGAATGTGATAATATGCCCAACACTGCTTTTTACTGGCTCGGGTTATTTATTTTGCACATTATTCAACAAACTGCGTAGACAAAAATGTTACATTTTTCAGCAAGCAGCTACCATTACGTAGTAACGAGCAAACGAGATGACTGTAACGTTTATTTCGCATGTAATTAGTGTTATTAGTGTCTTGTTGTAATACTTTTTTCAGAGAATATGGTTAAATATGAAGCTTGTATAAAAATATAGGTAGTCCTCGTATTTTGTTCCATGATGTTTCCATCAAAACAGTCAAATTTAAAAATTCTACATAAAAGTGTCTTTTATTAACTATATTGTCTATTTAGTTTCTTCCACATTGCTAAGAAAGTACATACATATATCGTTAAATTATATCTTGAACCTAAACTGAAGGTTTCCACATAGTTTGAAATTCAGGTATCAAGGATATCGAAAGAAGAGATTTATATATGGTAATTTCATAACTTCTACATCCCTGATGGATGATCTATCGCCTTTGTTCACCCTGAACATTTCTAAAGAAAATTTAAATTTTAAAATAGAGTAATATTGCATGCATAAGCACAAAATGATGAATAAAAATTGCTTCTATGAAAGTCGATTTTGGGTACTTTCATAATATATTTTGTTACACGAAAACACAGATTTATTATTTAAAATGATATTGCCTCGTTCATCATAATGTTATATTTGCAGATTATTTGAACATATTTTCAATGGTTCTTTTGATGTTGACCGGAATTAATAATTATCTGAATAATATTATTGTATCGTGTAAAAAAGAATAATGATGTCGGACTTTATCGTTATTATCACCAGGTCAGTTTTTGATTTCCCTTTTACTCTACGAAACGTATTGGATCTTAGCAGAGGTTTTATCTTGAATATGACAGCAAGGTGCCGATTCTATTGGTATCAAATACCGAATGATTCAGAAATACTAGGGAAAAAATTGAGTATACAGGGTGTCCCAAAATAGAAGGCCATACCATTGACCACATATTCTTTGGACAAAAATAATGCGACTTTTCTTATGCCATTTTTTATTTGGGCGTCCCTGTTTCAATATACGGGGTGTTAAAGTTACATTTTAACAAACCATTTTTGTTAATAATTCCATTGTTTTGTAAGATACACACTTGAAATTTTGTACGTACTTTTATCTTATTTCGGCATACTTATCATGTAATGCAGTACCCTTTATCCCCTCCAATTATTTCTAAGTACGCCTATGCAGCTCTTTCTTGAAAGCGTAGAATTTTCTTCTGATCATTTTATCTCTTTTGTAATTTTTTGTTTAAATGCTCCGTTTTGGAGAAGAATGACATGTATTGATGGGTTACAAATGTCTTAGCAGCCGATGAATGTCAGGAAAAAATAGTGAGCTTCCTTATTCGAAGGATCAAGGTTTTTTAAATTTGGATCGAGATCTTCGTGAAACCGGAAAGTTTATGGATAAGAAGTTCGTGCGGCCTACATAGAAAATTAAGCCCTTAACAAAAGGAACAAATCTTAGCACTGGTAGAAGAAGAACCAAGCACAAGTATAAAGATCGTTTCTCGACAAATAGAAAATTGTACAAAAATGGATGTTCATCGGACTTTAAAAACTGCACCCGTATCAAATCCAACCCGTACAAAATATTCTTCCCCAAGGATGCTTCTAGGATGTGATTTAGTCGTTGGTTGTTAACACAGAATGATGCAGAAAAATTCTATTCACAGATGAGGCAAGCTTTACAAGAAATGGATTGACAAACAATGGATTGACATAACAGCCACGTATGGATGATTTGAATCCCCATGCAACCATTGTAGCACACCATCAATCATCATTTTTAAATTTTCTGCAAAATGAATTTCGAGATGTTTTACATGATTTACGTACGTGACGGTATGTGGATGCAGCTTGACGGTGTTCCACCCCATTATGGTAGAAAAGTCCGGCAGTATTTAAATACTCATTTACTTCCCATTCGTTGGATTGGTCGAGGACAAGACGCACTTATTCAATGGCTACCACGATCTCCTGACCTTAATCCATTGTTTTTTTTTGTGGGGTTATATGAAAGATATGGCTGCAGAAATAAACGACATTAAGCATCTCAGAGAGGGAATAGTAATGGCAGCTGGTGAACTTACGCAAAAGGAGAATATTTTTCAAAAGATAAGGTTTTCACTACTTAAAAGGGTACGTACATGTGTTAATGAGGAGGGTGGGCAAGAGAACGTTTGTTAAATTAGTAGTAACTAATTAATTATTTTATTTAATGTTATTTAGGTAAATAGTTATTATGTTGAACGTTCATTATTACTAGTACTAAATGAGACTATTATTTTTTGATTGATAAGAGAACTGTATTACAGATTTTATTGTCATATTATTTTTTCAGTTCATAAGTAATCCTCATTTTGTAACATTTAGAATTATCCATTTTGTTTTAAATAGCTAATATTTATTTAGTAAGTATTACGATTTGCTAAGTTGCCAAGGCATTGGCAACTTAGCAAAATGATAGTGAATTATAGATTTATGGGCACTACAAATTGCCGTTTTTCTCCAGAACGGAGCATTTAAACAAAAAAATATAAAAGAGATATAATGATCAGAAGAAATTTCTCCGTTTGATATTTCAAGAAAAAGTTGCATAGGCGTACTAAGAAATAATTGGAAGGGATAAAGGGTACTGCATCCCTCAGTTACTTCCATTCGCCTTTCAATTTTTTTCACCAAAATTACATGATAAGTATGCCGGAATAAGATAAAAGTACGTGTAAAATGTCAAGTCTATATCTTATAAAACAATGGAATTATTAACAAAAATAGTTTTTTAAAATGCAACTTTAACACCCTGTATATTGAAACAGGGGCGCCCAAATAAAAAATGACATAAGGAAAGTCGCGTTATATTTATCCAAAGAATATGTGGGTAATGGTATGGCCTTCTATTTTGGGACACCCTGTATAAGCTCCATGAAAAATTATTTGGCACGTATGTTTTTATTTTCCCGAAATCTAATTTTTAGAATTCGGGAATACTTAAATTTGGACCTAAAATTTTCTTTTTTGCAAATATCTCTGGAACCCCTGAATCAATTTTAGTGGAATTTGGATAGGATTGTAGATAGTCTATCTGAACATTATTACGAAATTAGTTTTGTCAAGTATCACAGAGGACGCTAGTTGTGCGTAATGTCACTTAGTTTTCTTCAAAAACTTTTATTTTCATTTTTTTCTAAACTTTTTGCCAGTGCTCTAGAAAAATCATTTGATTCTATTAAAAAAATGTACTCTTTACTTTTTTTCATTTGAAGCTTAACTTTCCAGAAGAAGTTTCTTCACTCTTGTCAATGGAAGTAATGGTATCCATGCAACTGACGTATTGAAAATGTACATGAGTATATTGAGCACACTTTACTTGCTGAAGTTGTCAGTATTAAAAAGACATGGTGAATGACGCTCTGATTCTATTGCGGAAGATTATATAGAGCAGTCAACTAAAAATAAAATTGAAATTTAATAAAAAAATACATATTAGGCGAAGTGAATAAAACTTTCCTAACCAAATTGCAGTGATGAAAAAATAATAGGGTAATTTAAAAAATAAAAATTCTTAAATGAATAAAATATTTGTTACAGTTGTTATGGAGTTAATAAAGTCATTTAAATCTGCCACAATTGGATAAAAAAAATGTAAGCAACTCATCCTTAAATAGATCATCATCTGATATTGCTGACTCGATAATTGCCTCCTCCGTAAACCAGATCAGATTTATCCGCTAAAACTTAATTTTAAGGATTTGTTACATACATATCTATTCCGAGCACTTTATGTTTACATGATATAGAAACCTCCCTAATAATTCTAATAAAAAAGATATACTAAACTACCATCCCCTCTAATTGAAAACGGAATCATCTTCGTTCATGTAATTGCACCTCATTGTTGTCAGGGTAGAAAGTTTTAGATGAAACGATGAATATTATATTCACTTAAACTGCAATTAGCAAGGCAATCAACCTCAACCCGAGCAAAACTGCATTTGAGGGGAAAACGTAATTATTGTATAAACGGATAAAGTTGGGAACAAACCATAATCCTAGACAAAGTAAAACCATAAAAGGCGATTAATTAACTAGATATTAACTATACAGTTCGTTAGTGTATATCATTCATAATATATTAAATGAATCTAATGGAAGGAAGCAAGTGTTTGCGCAGTTAAAAAAACAGCAACGCTGAATATAGAGCCAACTATAAGCCCATAACATTATTAAATAATTTTGTCAAAGGTTTTATGAAAATATCGTTTTTGTTTAAATGAACGTCTAAAAAGTTTGTACAGGATTATTCATTATATTTGGGCTACTCTTTATCATCTATATTATCAGTATCTTCCGCTCCAATCTCTGACACAAGTTAAATGTGCTTTAAAAGAACTGAAGTCTAAAATTACGGCTGGGCCTGATGGATTACCTGCATTTCTTTTTAAGGATTGGGTCTCAATTTTTGCTAAACCATTGTGCTTTTTATTAAATCTAGCTTTAAAGACAGGCAAGTTCCCTTATATATGGAAATTGGGGCAAATATGTCCGATTTTTAAAAAACACAGAAAACTGAAATCGAAAATTATCGCCCGATTACTATTATTAGCAATCCTTCAAAGGTTTTTGAAACTCTTATATAAATCTGTTCTCTCTTGTAAAGTCTTCCATAGTCACTGAGCAGCATGGATTCTTTCCAGGTCGATCAACAGTCACCAACTTGACTTGTCTGACGCAATATATTTCTAAGCATCTGGAGAGTAGTGGTCAGGTCGATGTGATTTATACAGATTTTTCCAAAGCTTTCGATCGGTTGGACCATGGCATTCTACTACCAGAACTTTCCGATATAGGACTCACTAATTCATTCCTTATGTTGTTTACCTCTTATTTATCACAGAGAAAATTGACAGTGGAGTATCGTGGTTCCCGATCGATAGATATCAATGCTACATCTGGAGTTCCTCAGGGGTCAGTTCTCAGTCCATTATTGTTTTAATATTTATAAACAATATCACCTCGACCTTAGACTGTAACGCTCTTCTTTACGCTAACGATCTCAAGTTGTATTTGTCAGTGTCAGGTATTAGGGACTGCCTCTTACTCCAATCCGATGTAGATAAAATTAATTATTGGTGCACTACAAATTCACTTCCTTTGAACTTCTTCAAATGCAGTTCGATGACTTTCACTCGAAAAACTAATCCTGTTGTATATGATTACTCCATCGATGACAATTTGATTGAGAAATGTAGCTATATCAAAGATTTAGGTGTAACTTTCGATGTCAAATTAAACTTTATCCAGCAGATCAATAATATTCAATGTGAAGCATACAGAAACCGTGGTTTCATCTGGAGAAACTCTCAACAATTTACAGGAACTAAAGCAGTTTCCATATTATTTAACGCTCCTGTCTTTCATAAACTAGAATATGCCGCCTTGGCATGAAATTCAGCATATCAAGTTAAAAATGTTAAAAAGTTGGAAAGTATTCACCGTAAATATGTGAAATATTTGTGGTTTAAATCGGACAATTTTTATCCACCACAAGGAATACCACAGGACATGTTACTTGGACGGTTCCTATTAAAGGACCTAGCGCGAAGTATGTGCAATTCACTGATATTCCTTCATAAAATTATTACCAGATTAATTGTCAGCCCGGAACTATTAGCTGTTTTGTTAGTTTTAATTTTAATTATGGTTTCTGGGTTCTTGTGTCTTTCATTGGTTTTGTTTTGTAAAATTGTTTCGTTATATTTTTATCTTGTTGACTGCTTGCTACAACACTTTATGCTATATTTTATATTTTAACACTAGTTATATATTTATTATATTATTGTCACTTGTTACTTCCCACCCATTAATTGGTTATTTAATGTTAGGTGGTGTAATCCAAATAAATAAATAAATTATTAGAGATACAAAACACAGTTTCGAATAAAAGTTGTAACTGAACCCTTTAATAAATTAATGAAAGTACAGTGGCGTGCAGAAATTGAGAGGTAGAAGAAGCAATAATAATTTTTTTTAATGTATTGTTGTATTGCTCTTTTTTTTCTGATTTTTAAAATATATATCTTTAACCATTTTCGAATTATTGAAAATCGTATTTAAACAATTTGTTATACGAACGGAAATAACAATTATTAAATTAGTCTATGAAAATGACAAATATTCTGATATCATATGACAATTATTTAATCAAA
Organism: Monochamus alternatus; assembly: GCA_037114965.1. NCBI lineage: Eukaryota > Metazoa > Arthropoda > Insecta > Coleoptera > Cerambycidae > Monochamus > Monochamus alternatus. The sequence continues at coordinate 23,731,225 of CM073427.1, read as the reverse complement.
TCAATTGAAATTGAAATATATGTTTTGAAATTTTGAAAACGTTTCAAGACAGGAACGTCATAATAAGAATTAAATAAATAAATAAATAATAATATGCTATATTTTTGAAATCTGGAAGTACTTAGACGACACGCTTCGAGACAAGCAGAGATATAGCTGAAAATTGTTTTCAAATAACTTTATGTTGGTTCTTTTGGTACAAAAGTTACTAATAATTTTAGTTTAACTTTTGATTAACGATTTAAAAAACATTTTAAAAAATGTATAAAAATATATATTTAATGTGTTGTCTAAAATATAGCTAACTACTGTTAAAGAGTACTACTGCAGAAATACAGTTTATTTAATCGTATATCAAAACAAAAAATATATTACAGTTGGTATATTCAATTATTAATATTAACTTTTAATGTACAGTTCACTCACCCTCAATGTATCATTAGAAATATATTTAGATAAAAGTTTGAATAACTGCAGTAATATATTTCAGACACTTCAACATGAGATTTAAATTGGTGATGGTCATTACTATTCTTGAATGAATTGAAAAGCGTGAAGATTAGTGGCTCCTCTGATAACATGAGGCAAAGAGTTAAAAATATTAGGAATTATTAGCTAAATGTAATTTAAATCGTTCGCCTAGCGTACACCAACCAGAGGCTCTGAGAGCATCAGAAATGTGATCATATTTTCTTAAGTTATAACAAAACCGCAAACAGGCATTTTGTACCTTTTGAAGACTATTTTTATCAAGCAAAGCAGGCCAAAACACAATATCGCAATATGATAGTAAAGATAAAGTTAAACTATCAGTCAACTTTAATTTGATGTCCTTGGAATAGAACTTCCCTACAACTATATGAAATTTTTAATTTGAGAAAACACTTTTGAACTAATTTAGATGCATGAGTACTAACTCTAAAATCTACATTCATGATAGTCCAAGATTTTTATACTCATTGACCGGTGTAATAACTGTAGCATTGACCTTAATTTCAAAGGCAGGATTGTTTAAAATTGAATGTCGATGATAACCTAACACAAGTAACTGAGTTTTCATTTCAATAAGAATTAAATCATGCTGAATGGAAAATTTACAAATAATGTATAAATCTAAATTGATGTTGGAAATGGCAACCTCCAAATCATTATACAACAAAGAATAACATAATTGCATATCATCAGCATATTGGTGTACGGAATAAAAAGTTAAATAACGTGACAGGACAGAAGTATATACAGAAAACAACAGGGGCTCAAGGATACTTCTCTGGGGAACACCTTTACTTATAGGAAGAAATTTTGAAGACGCATTAGTCATACTCACTCTTTGACGTCTAAAATTTAGATAATTACTGAAAAACTTGAGCGCCACATTACCAACCCCAAAGTACTTAAGCTTGATCAACATAGAATGATTTATTGTATCAAACGCCTTGCTATAATCTAACAAGAGTAAAAAAGAAGATTTATTGGCATCATGGGCATGGAATAAATCATCATATTAACATTAAGTAAAGCCGTTGTTGTACTGTGATTACTTCGAAACTCCGATTGTGTATCAGATAAAATTTTATTCATGGTTAGAAATTCAGTAAGTTGTTCACAGACGATTTTCCCAAGAATTTTAGATAACACATTAAGAATATTTATTGGTCTAAAATGAGAAAGTGCCGATGGGCTCCCAATTTTAGGAACTGGAATAATATTAGCATTTTTGCATACACTAGGAAATTGTCGAGAAGAAAGCCATTTGTTAATTATAAACGTAATATTACACTATTTAAATAGGGTGTAATAAATATTTGTACTTATTAAATGTTCACCCTGTATAGTCGCCGTTATTTGCCTGTGGGTAAGATACCAGATAAAAAAAATTACGGTAATTATTTTTTTAGCAGCACTGTTTACTTGGAAGGTTTTAGTGTAACGATGTTGATTTTCCTAACGTCCTGTACTCTACAAACGAAGACGTTTCAAATTAATGATTACCCATTACACTCCCCGAGTTTTCCGGCATCTTTGAAACGAACTGTAAACAAGCAGCAACGCGTACCTACACCAATTACCTGGCAATCTGTTCCCTCAGACTCAGCATTTATATGGCCCTATTAGATACTCAATTAAATCGGTACGCATCTCCTTTTAGCGGTTCTGTTTGGTATATTAAGTGTTAGACCTCCGTTAAGTGAGTCCAAATTGAATTACCACTGCCTAGTTATCCATTATCTGTGATTCCCAAGCCCCGAGGACCGTTCGGTTCCAGCTGCTTCGTAATAATAAATCGGTTTTTCAATAACGCAATTAGCCTCATTTCGGGAAACGTGAATCCCGTTTACGGAGTGAGTGAATAGCATTCAATGCCAATGGAATTATTACCATTATGAAATATTAATTGGGGCTGTATCTGGCGCACAGATGGGGGCTGGTCGTTTGAATAATTCATCGTTTTTCCATAAGGACTCCATTTGTTTGAATCTTTTGTTTTGCACGTAAAGAAGTCGTTGAATAATTTATGCGAACTGAGCTTCTTGTGTCTGGTTTTAAAGGTCCTTAAGTGCCGGGATAAAATAACTGCAGTGTGCAAAACGGTTTTTCTAAATTAATAAGTAGGCAAGGAGTAATGAAATTAAGGTACACGAGAAGTTTTACAGTAATTTTTGTTTATCCACATTGATATTAAATACACAGTTTGAGCACGTATTAAAATTAAATAAACCACTAACCACTACCCTCATTCTTGGATCAATTATCAAAACAGTCCAACACGTTTCCATTAATATTATTTTCTGATGTTGTAAAATCAGAAATGACAACGGTGATTTGTCATTATCACTATCAACTTTCAGTATACTTTTCGCAGTATTTTCTTTATTCAAAAGTGAGTCTTCAATGTAGCCTTCCGCCACAGTGCTCGATCTTCATTCTCCGTATCTTTTAACACAAGTGAGGTCAACTAAAAGGGTAGCAGACGTTCGTCATAATGCCTAACCACTGTATTCTTTCCAATTGTCCAGCATCAAAAATGTTGCCACTTCTTGCGAGACGACACTGATTTTATACCGACCACTATTCGATGACACTTTCCACTAATATATCTGAGAAATAATTGATGTTCTATCAATCCGGATGGACGTAAAGCAACATATTTAAAGCAACAAGCTTACATAATTGTCTTCCAGCACAGTAAAAGAACATGGTCTCTTGGTTTTGGTATTCGAATAGTTTATAACTAAAGCGGATTTCACATCTTTAACATTATCAATTGTTAAATTGACTAATTTATCAAAACGACATGCGCTTGCAACCTCCAATATTAGGACGATGTATAAAGAAGCTTTTTAAAAATTTTGTTCTTTTATTTTTTAAGCAATTAACTTGCTCCTTTGTAAATACCCGCTATTTTTTTTGGTAGATCTTTTTGTTTCTTGAGAAAAATACATAACTTTGAATATTTGCTTATATCACCTTCCAACGTTGACTGCAACATTGAATATTGTGATCAAAGCATTGACGGCTTTATTTTATTTGCTAAGTACCATAAATACATCTTCTGAATACAATTTAATGTTTTTTTTCTTTGCACCAATCCATAAAACGTTGACACATTCATAAATTCCTCGAAATTTCTTTGACAGAAGATTCAAAGAAACCTCTTTCACACAGTCCATTATTTCCTCAGGTACACCTAAATCTTCATTAGATTCTATATTTTTCATAATTTTCAACAAATTGAACCACAAATGAACTCAATTAGCAATATGGCGACTAATGTTTGACAAAGTATCCACCGATATCGTCTACATCGATATATTCTAGTTACCTACTTTGCTTTATTATCCAAATTTGGTTTGAATAATTTCAAGGCACAAATTAATAATTAAATAGTGGATTTTGGTTAGAGAAAAGTTGTTTTATTCGGATTAAAAGTGCCACTTTTGTAGCCGAGCGGATGCAAAATAGCGAGACTAATATAACAATATACTATTTCTAAATTAATAAGTAGGTAAGGCGTAATGAAAATAAACTAGGCGCGAAGTTACACAGACATAATATGAAGATAAAAAATGCGAATAAAAATATTATTAATACATGATTGGATATTGAAACCTTGACCCAGTAGATACCCAATATTGCTTCCGAAAATTGAGAAAATATAAAAATCACTGATTACCTTGTTTAATATCGTTATTCGATAAAGCTATAAATAAAAAGCAATGATCAAAGTACGGAATGAATAAAAATGACAAAGGTCAAATTTTACTTCAGAAGCTGCTTTAATAATGCTTAATTTTGTTATGACTTCATCATCCCATATAATAACCAATACTTTTTTTATTCTGTTTAGCGTTAAGGATGATGAATCGTATCTAAACATGAACAAAAAAATCCATCCAGTAGGTGGAGGTTCTTTTTAGCGTAGTACTGAAATATAATGCTGTAATCGAATTGAATGCTTTAACTTTTGGCGGGAAAATGAGCAGGGAACCTGAAAATCCATACCATAACTCTGTATTCCCATACACTGTGAAAAATACTAATAATTTACATCAATCCAAATTTTACTAGTTTTTTAAAAAAATGCTGCATTATGTGATAATGTTCATATAATTCTGTCAATGTTCAGCTGACTTGCAAAATTCAGGAGTATTTATGATAAAACAGGTGAAAATTATACTTTCCTTTCTTATTCTAAATGACTTGTTAAAACTTATATAATTCACACAGTGAAGAGATATTCTTTCTAACTTACACAAATTTTTTTTAGACTGTCTCAACAAACAACTATGAAATTCGTTCAAAATTTGCGTATAAAAACTATATTATATTCTTGAAATAGGATTTTCTACAAATACAAGTAATTTTAGACATTTAAGAACTGAATAATATATAATATACATGATCTAATATATAAAATTCTCGTGTCACAGTTTTAGACGCCATACTTCTCGGAAACGGCTTGACCGATTTTTATGAAATTTTATATGTATATTCGGTAGGTCTGAGAATCGGTCGTAACCTATTTTTCATACTCCTAAGTGATAAGGGTGGTCCACCCCAAACAATTTTTTTTTATTTTTTGGACACAATTTTTATTTTAATTTTTTTATGATGTGGCATTAAAAAATACATACAACCCTTAATTTTCATCCTTCTATCACAAACCCCTATTTTTTAATAACCATTTTAGTAATTTAATGATTTTTAACCCTGGCCGATAACTGATTATCACTAGATCAGTTATCCCCGCCAAGCATCTACCGGTGTAACTTCTCACCCAGTAAACAGTACGGAGTAGGGATGAGAACGAAGCCGGTCTCCTGTCTCTCTCACACAATAAGCCTTCTCTCACTCCCTGTACAGATTTCGACGATTATTATTGAGTACGAATCGAGCGTAGTAGTGACGTTTACAATTATCATTTTACCTTCTAAGTGTAATTCTTTAGTAAATTTATTATTAATTTGCTGGGCCATAATTATTGATTTCCTATTTTATCAATAATTAATAAAATTATTAATTTTAAGTGTAGTTCTCATTATTAGTTAATTAAGTGATCTACATAACCTCAAAAGTACGCAACACGTGTCACGAGCTCCCGCCAACAACGGCTGTTATTTTACTATATGGCTATTTTTTGTACAGTGAGCAATGCCAACAAGACGTAAAGAGGCTAATTTGGGCCGTCAAACAAGTAAAATTGCAGGCACGCGAAATAATTCACAAAAATTAATGTTTTGTGTTTTGTTATTCTTATAGGCCGTCATCGTTCACAGTGCTCCATTCCTCTTTTAGTCATATACCACATCTCCACACACAATAAATTAGTTATTTTTTATTTAACTGCCAAAATATGTACTAGAAATAATTCATATGGCAAAACAACGTTTGTCGGGTCATCTACTATAATATAATATAATATATGCCACCTGCAAATATTCAAAAGTTCCGAAGTAAAACGAATATATAACAACAAAAAGCGATCTAACCAACAAATTTTTAGGTACAGAAATCTTTCAAAATACGTATTTTTTTAAATTTATAGGTTGATAGTTGGAAAATATATCTAAATGTGAAAAAATACAATTAATTATACAGCCCCACAAAAAAAAGTGTTTGGACTTGTGGGTCGAACATATGTATTCCCATGTATTTTTCGACGCTGAATCCGAGTGACCAGGATATCTTCGAAATGGAGGAAGGTGGGATATCCATATGATAGCGGATTTCTGTTGGTCACTGAAAAAGGACACAACAGAGAGCCATAAACGCCAGGCTGTGCCGCGATCCTTTGAATATAAAGTTCAAAGATACTACAAAAAAAGAGTGTGAAACTAGAATCCCACCTTCATCCCCCAATAGCATGGCAAAGACTTGAGATCCAGCGTTGAGAAAGATATCAGCATCCCATCGTTACGATTCCGGCGTCGATTTGTGTTTGGTCATTTTCCCGATCCCAAACGGGAGATTCCAGTTGGCCATAAACTTTTCGAGCACAGTTTGAGTTCCAGAATTTAAAAGTACATAAAAATACCACTAACCACTGTTGCGATTGCTACGTCCGAAACACGAATTTCCGGCTCCTAATGGGTCATTATCCCGGTTCCAAATGTGAAATTTCAGTTGGCCATAAACTTTTCGACCACAAATCTGCCTTTGGCTTGAGAATGCATCTTCGACCTCGCCTCATCCCGGAATCCATCTTTCAGGCCCTATAGAGGCAAATTCCAGACGTGGAGGACCATTTCTGAGCTCGGGATCGGATTCAGCATCGAAAAATACATGGGAATACATATGTCTGACCCACAAGTATGAACACTTTTTTTTGGGGGGCTATGTAATTAATTGTATTTTTTTACATTCAGATATATTTTCCAACTGTCAAAGGGCTCATTCATTCAGTTAATCAAATTGCATAGTTGAAATCAACAAAGCATTAATACTCATATTCCAATAAATAAATTGTAGGGAATATTTAGCAAAATTCAACTGTATGCTGCTTGTCCTGATTTATGTACCTGAATACATTCTATTTAAGAAATTATATACATATGCATCTTGTAGAGTCTGTTTAGAAATGAAAGAGAGTAATAAAAGCTTATTACGTGTGCAAATCGTAAATAAATGTAGTACTGGTGCTTATATTCAATATTTTTATATTATGTATTATTGGTATAGATGAGTGGTACTTTTAAAAAAACTTTGTGTGATCGAACCGTACTAAATTGTAGCAGGTAGCTTTAATCCCCGACAATCCGTCTTTGTCTATGCCGCTTCAATTTCTCGGTCCATTTCTCTTATAAGTAAACAATATAAAACAGCATTTCAAAATATGAGGCAACTTTAAACATGACAACCGGGTTAAGAGGGTTTTTAGTAATTCAAATAAAATTATTCAATATTATTATCAAAATATTTATTTAAATTTAATGAATAGACTTTTATTCCACACATATAATAAAATATATGTATTTTGAAAATTCAAATTATGATGAGTAAATGTAGTGTTGTATAAATGTACAATAGAGAAAATGAAAAAGTAGATATATTAAAATTCATCCTCTGAATATTCTGATGAATTATCTTCGTCTCCTAGATTGATAACGATAGGTTCCACAGTAATGTCAATTAAATTATCGAGTTCCCACATTTTCTCTTCTTCTTTTTGTACATGATGTATAGATCTTTACCAGTTATCTGCAGTTACTCGTTCCAAGGAATTTTTTAACAAAATTTTCACATCACTTAATTTAAACGTCGTATTATTTCGCGCTACATCTCCTTTTACCTACGCCCAGACTAGTTCGATTGGGTTAAGTTCACAGCGATAAGTGGTATCCGTAGTACCGTTATTTGGCGATTTGTTGCCATTTCATTGATAACATATTTTTTCTGATATTTATTAAGATTGACAAGTGTCAAAAGTTGCATTTTAACCATATTTGTTTCAAAAGAAATGTTTTTTCCGGATAACCATTGAATTATATCAGCTTTCCTCCAAGCAGTCGTAGGCGTCCGCTCGGTCTGCCGTGAATGGTAACTGGCATTATCCATGACAATTATAGACCTCGGAGGAATAAGATCCAACGTCTGTATAAAATACTCTTCGAAAACATCTGCGTTCATGTCTTCGTGATAGTCACCTGTATTTTTAGATTCAAATAAAAGTAAACCGCCATCTACAAAACCACTGGCATTACCTTCGCCCTTTACCTGAAGGTGCCTTGAACCCTGTTGAAAATCCATCCAAAAATGCTTGTCGAAAACTTTTTACATTTTTATCTTGTCATACTTTTGTTACAGTATATCCCTCGTTGACACAAGTTTCGTCTAGATAATAAATATTCCTCCCTTCGTCACGGAATTTTCTAATTGATCTTAAGTAGGATCTTCCCCAACAAATAATTTCATCTTTATCGATAAGAACTGACTTCCTGTTTTGCTTTTTCCAGCAAAAATTCAACTCTCGTAAGACGGCCCATAATTTGCTTCTACTGATTTTTGGCAAATCGTTGTCCTCTGAAAGTTCACTTAAAATTTTATTTAGCGTTGGTATTTCTTTTTTAAAATAAAATAAGTGTACTTTTCTGTGAATGACATTTTTGAAGAAATTATCTATAACGACTTTTGACGTCCCTGTAGATGATTTTGAGGGATTTACAGTATCTTGTTCATTTTTTGTTTCCTTTAAAAGTCTGTAGATAGTCGATTTTCCAATCCCTGTCATTTTGGAACACTTTTCCACGATGTCGTCAACACTGTTGGTAGGATTTTGGTGTTTCAATGCATTAAATACATTTAATATAACAATCTTCTCATTCTGAGACAGCGCACATCTTTTCACGCGTTTAGCAGGTACGTAATCTGATAAGCTCGACATTTGACTCAAACAATATTATATCCACTGGCACAATAGTCACTAAACATACGTCGAATTTTACTCTAGTGCACTAGCACGTCTTCGTATATTCAGCTCTAAGACTGGATTGATCTGTCACAATACACTGGCTCCTGCCCTATGCTGTATCCAGTAAAATATACTAATGTACACCCATTACCTGTTAGCATTAGTGTTACCCGATAATTACCTGAAACGAAATATTACCACGCCCATGGCCGGTTCTTATTTCGGGGTTTCCACACAGACTATAGTAGGTGTACACTATCATGTTACTACCATCACATGTCATTTGTTAATAAAGAAACTTCATATTTACAAAAGTACTTTGATTTCATGTTATTTTTCTCTACCTGGGATTTTTGTCGAATCAGTAATGGTCATTATGATTTTATGTAAATCAACTTATACTTAGCCGATGAAAACATAGTATGTATAAAAATAATATCCGTATGAGTATACGCTCCGACAAAATTATAAATTTATCTATTAAAGCAATTATTATTAATTATGTAGCTTCGTATAATATAACGAAATTTTTGACAACTTCCGGTAAAACAGAAACATTAGAATAATTTGTCCTAAATAACAATTCAGTAGGTAGCCATTATAGTTAGTATCTACTATCCAAAATATATAATGAAAGATTAAAAACTTTATACACTGTAATACTGATCGTTAAAAATTCATAATAATGGTATATATTTAATCGTCATATTGCGTTATAAACTTCTAGGACTCTTAACGATTGTCTAAATCTATCTAGATTGTCTGCCCTTTATGTGTTGGCGAGCATTTACTTTGCTATAGCTGTTCCCACCAGTAATGTCCTGAATACACTTGCCCGACTGTCATTTGCATTGAATTTGCAGGCGTCTTTAATATATTTCATAGCCCGCTCATTCTTCTTTCTTTGATATGTCAATGGAGATAGGTAATTATATGTATACCGTCAGTGAAGTTATCGTTTTTAGTACTGGCATAAATTGCCTGAGATCTATCAAAAGCTAAATTGCGTAAGAAGGCCTTCTATCGACTAGCTCGTTCTCCAGACATCTGTTGACAATAATTAATTACTATGTGGGTAATAATTTGTATTTACCTAAACTAACAGTCTGATTTTGTTTTGATCTGTTTTGCATAATCGAACAAGAATTCCGCAAACTTAGAAGAGTAGTGTTCACTTTAACATGTGTTGTTCAAAATAAGAACAGCTTATAAAATGATTATGAATTACCCATTGGAATCAATTAAAGACACAATGGTTATTGAGCAAGAAATATACATTAATGATGGCGAAAACTAAGCTGAACTATTATCTTACGTTATAAACTTCAGTCAGTTCTAAAAGCATCCTGATTTTATAGATTTGAGCTAGTTGAAAGCTCCAATGAATAAAATTGAGGAAAAACAAACAATAATTCTTTTGTAAAATTAGGGGGATATGGAATGAAATATAATTCAAATCATTATTTGAGGAGATTGCAAATTGAGACGCAAATGGATTGAAAAATGGATATGATTTACGGCTAATTCCAAAATAGGCAGTCGAACAGGAGCTGAAATAAATAGACTTATGTCCAGATTAACGAGAATCCTGAGAGCCTTCTTGACATTATTCTTCGTTGCACTCTTAAAGTTGTGTAGATATTCGCCACCTAATAAAACTTACTCAAACAACGTGTGTTTTTAAAACTATTTATTGTAATGTGTTTTTTTATTTTGACACCAAGATGTCGTTTATTTCTAACACTTTTTTTATTAATTTTAATTTTTCTGGCTCACTGTAATTCAGTTCTCCTGAACTTTCTATATAATTTATGTATTATACGAGTTTTTTTTTAAATAATGGTATACGTTTGACATGATACTACACAATCAACATGACCTCTTTTTCCACAGGCGGTTCACAAAAGAGATTTATTTTACTTATATGTTTAATCAGAAACTTTATATTTTAATTTGTTAAATCTCCACAATACTTAAATAATAATTGACGTTTCCTTTTAATAAAATAAATAGATTCAATAAATGAATGACTTTTACAAAATAATCTTAAAAAATATTAGATTCAACAAGTTTATTGTTTATTTGATAACATTTTTACTAATTTGTACACCTAACTTGCGATAAATATCCTAAATCTATTACAAGAATGTATGTACATGATAATGATACTGATAATTGAACATTATTATTCAATCCTTCTTTTTTCTTTTTTTTAACCTCCTCCCTTTGTTTTTCCCGTATCCAAGTTCTTGAAGTCATTTTCACTCACTATGTGTTTATTAATTTATCCACGACCTATATATGTATATATATATTAAGAAGGTTTAATACGTCTGTTTTCCGTGAATCAAAAACCTCTTAACACACTAGTGGATTAGAATCCATAATACCACACTTCGATTTTATAACATTTATCTCTTGCCATTTTGACCGGGGTTATTGAAATTCACTTGTTAAGCAGTTTCTGAAGGACTGGAGGGGTCCACAACATCGCCAGGTAGGACCTGGATTTTTTTTAGCAATTACTTGCTGGACAATGAATCTTTACATACCTTTCCGCTACCGTAGTTGATTTCTTACCACCATGACGCTTCGCAGTGGTAATATCATCCCCAACATTGGCCAGTAATATTGCCGAAGAACGACTTATTCTATGTCCGATAAAACTTTCTGGATCAGCGAGCCCAAGAAATGCAGCCACCTTTGAAAACGTTATCGAAATTGTATTGATGCCTGCATGTTGTGTAGTACATTTTCCAGCCACATATCGCAAGAAAAATCTCCCACTGGCGTTTTTGTCGTTAAGTATACTTTAGATATGATACAATGAAAATGTAAAGATCATTGGAAACATTAGGCAGTAGATCAAGAGATGTGAAGAAAATATAAAGTTTTCTTTTCTAGAAGAGTCAATTAATTGCTAATATAAGCAACACCAGGTTCAAAGAAATGCATAACTCTTACAAATACTGCCGATGGACGAAGCATTAGTAGAGAATTTGGTCTACCAAGGTTACATAACTTGGACTTGCATATGAAATAGGTAGGCAGTTAGCAGCACCACAAGTCAGAATTGGCCACGTTATGCAAAGGTTCTATGGAAAACGAATTAAGTAGAAGTCCGAATTATTACACTACTTATTTCAAAATACTTCAGATATATTGTTACTGATATATTTCATAAAACATTCTTCGTATGAGTATCGTAATGTCAATGTCGGAATTAAGTTTTTCTCTCGTGAGATATGCCAGGGTGAACCTGGTGCTACGTTCGGCTTCTTTGTCTGGAATATAATAGAATTTAGGTTGATACCTCATAAAGTTCCAGTGAATCGAGTTTTAAACCTGAGATGATAGGTTTTAGTAATAATAAGTCGAGGAGACGGTTACTTTCCCAAGCACGATGAAAAGATAACAACGCGCAGACAAATTATGATGATCGGAGTTTGGCAAAGTGTAGGCTTGTTTAGCGTAGCTGAAACTAGTTTTGGTGAAGGTAAAATATGGAAGCTTTTAAAACTTCGCTTCAATAAAGTAACTATTTATACTTGCAAAATTTTCGGTTAAACTAAACATTAGTTTATTAATAACAGTATCAAACTAATGATACAATTTTAAGGCGACTGAAGGGAAACCCCAACCATTCGCTAAAAGGTGTTCAGGGGGCAAAAGTGAACAAAAAGGTCTAATAAACATATGGTCGAATATCAACAGTTACTAGGATAGTAATGAAAATATTTTTATCCGGGTTAATTATTGTAATGTATCAGTAGAGAAAAGAATTTATTCTGTAGGTGTTATAAATTATAACATTAATTAAAGATCTAATAAACCGAAATTAATGAATTACATTTTCACATATACCACCGTCCGCCTCGATGCATGCGTCAGCTTGTTTGTGGATTGCACAGGTAGTTTGTTGAAATGCACGGTGATTTTCTCTTATGAGTGCTGCACTATTGACAATCCGACCGAATAGCGCCTCTCTTGTGTTCACTTTTGTTGCATATACTAATGATTGAAACCATCCGTAAAGGCAGTAATCAGCCAATCCAGCGTTGTGGAAAGCAATTAATTGTTAAGATGATTGATCACAAGACAACTAAAATGGGCATCATGCTGAAAATACATGTTTTACCTAATATCCAATGGAAGATCATCTAGTAGATCTATGAAATTATTTTCTAAAAATTCTATGTATCTAACTCCAGTAAGACGACCTTCTAGCACAACAGGGCCAAGTAATTGATTATTATTCATACCACACCACACACTAATGCTGAACCGATGCTGAATGTTACTTTCCACCGTGGCGTACGAATTTTCATCTGACCAACGATGCTCGTTGTGACTCCATCACGAGTGAATGAAGCCTCATCAGTGTAAAGTGTGTGAATGACTTTCCGTGCCATAGTTTGATTAATTTGGAGACGGATTGCAATGCGCTTTGTACTTACACCCGAATTTCTTCTTCCGCTGCTAGACCAGAACCAGCTTGCCTCCCAGATATAATTCTCACAAGGGAAATGTTCCAATTTCACATGCATTGTTGAATACTCTCTGGAATATATTTCTATCTGGCACTCTTCTGTTCGGGAAGCGACATCGATATTCATCAACTGTACGATTAGCGCTACAGTTGCAATACCCATAAATCGATGACTAAATGTGGCACGCATTACGAAAGTATATGTGTAAAATATCGACTAAACTAACGCACATGTAAAAATAATTGCAACAGTTATAAAAGAAGCGTTTAAATCACAACCGTCAAAATAAATGTGACAATTAGTAATCACTAAATGCATAACCTACTCAAAATAAAATATCAAATAATAACAACTTTCGCAAAAATAGCAATAAAAATATTTTCATTATTATCCCAGCAACCGTTGATATTAGACCATATTAGGGTTTTTTGTTCACTTTTCCCCCTAAACACCCCTATTGAACATTGGCAGTTCCCCCCCCCCCAATCACCCTACTTATTAATAAATAGTTTGACATCCGTATATTCAATTTTTATTTGTTTTATTTTTTATTTTAATAGTTATTGAAAACATTATTAGTCAATTAGCCTTACCTTACGAGAGTTCCAAATGATAGACTCATTTACAGCACTTATATGAATACGGGAGGTGAGAATTCAGGGAACAAAATTCCATAGACGTGCCATTTGAGAAGGGTTCAAAAAACACAAAATTATCAAAAATAAGTTGAAGTTGAGTGAATTTAGCACAAAAGAGTACTTTAAAGAGTGTATACGCCCCGTAGAATGCCGTCCTTTTAGATTGCGATGTCCTACCACCACCCACTTACCTCTACCTGATGACACACTACTTGTTATTAACACTGTCACTCTAATGGTCGCACACTATTATTTAGAGTGCATTGTCCATTACAACTACAGCACCAGGTTCCATATATAGCAAACAAGTGCCACATTTTTGTCACCGTATGGTCTTCATTTATCCATGCTTTGTCAGTGTAATATAATTCATCGATTCAGATTTCAACCTTCCAATATTTGTCTTAAATAGAGTTTTCGCCATATCATTTTTTTTTTCTATGAGCATACTCTTTGGATTTTGTTTTATAAAAAAAATAATGTCACGCATAATTCGAAAAACTACTCTTATAGACATTCTAGGCAACGTTTCGTCCTGTGAGGCAGCAACCTGATTTTTTTATTGTAATGAGCTCATTTTTAAAATGCATTCCATGAATTGTTCTACGAATCGCATATTTTGTATCATCGGCTTTTATATTCTTCATTCAGCCAGTTTCCAGTATTTTCCGGTTCGCAGTTGTATATTCTTCTTTGCCATACTTTATTTCACTAAATACACTACTCACAGACACTTACTAAAGAGCTACATATTTCAACCGCAGCACTTACACTCATATTTTGGCTTCGAACCCTAATTCCTTCATGCAAATTATTGACCATCCAATATTTCTCATACTCTGCCAAATATGTAGAATATGTGAATTTGTTACAATTTTATAGAAAAATATACGAAAGGCATGTATTTCTTTTTGTTTTGAATGTTACAAATTGTGAACAGGTTTATAATGTGAATCAGTAGCTATTATTTTGAAACTCGGGTATAAAATGAGACCGTAAAGATTTAGAAAAAAGTAAATTAAAAGAACTTTGGGTATTCACAGAAAAAAAAATTGGAATTTTGTCTGAATGCTTTAGAAAATCAAACGTCATCCTTCTAAATCAGAATTTATAAGAGTTATAGGTTATGGGTTATGGTCAAGAAAAAAAACTATACCTATTTGCTTACTAACCTTATGTATAATTTTTAACTATTAGAAATCGAAGACCTAAGATCTGAATTCGTTTGAACAATTCAGGAAAATGCATATTTTTCCACAAATATTAAAAGTGTCCACGGAAAATGTTTCCACATATCAGTGTTTTCAAAACAAATCACATCTTCAATTTAACATCTTATCAACTAATTTCAGTGTGTATTAAGTTATAAATATATGCAGTTATGTCTTCTTTTTATGCAGTGGTAAATTGTGGTATACCTAGTAATGCTGCCAGAGATCAAGAAAGTATATTTTCCCGGTAAACCAAATACCCATTTTAATATTTACTTAACACTTAATTATGGTGTCCATTAATCAATGTTAACGTTAATGACATTGTCTAATTCCTTCTATGTATGGTTTCAAATATAAAAATTAATAAATTAACTCAAAGAAGAAAACAAAGACAATATTTAAATTTGATAATTCTGTAGAACAGTCTTCGAAATTTTCCCCATATATAAATAGATCTATTCTTAGATATTTTTCATAAATATCTTTCGTGATGCTACTTCTTTATTTTTAAATAGTGCTTATCTATCCGATCTTTAATATTTAATAATTACTGATGTTTACTGATGATTGTGAACTAAAGTCCCAACCAACACTGAATCCCTATCCTCAAGTCAACAGTTAAGGTCATTCTTTAGTAGAACCACTAAGATATATCGGTTTAATAACTTATTAGTTATCATTAATATATCGTATATAATTCATTATTGATGTCTATGACAACTTTGTTAATTTAACGTATGCTGCAAGAATGAGAAATATACAATCTTCAAAATAAAACAAATAACACCAAACCTTCGTAACTTAGCAGTATTCGACTCGATCATAAAAACGTTATGAAGAGCTCCAGTTGTGGCATTATTAACATCGGTTCCCTTTCTCTAAAACTTCCAATATGATTTCCCCTAACAATTTGTCTCCAGAAAATATGTAATTCCAATATTCTATCTACACCATTCTTACTATATTTGATTCCTTAGAATGTATCACATATTCTTTGACGACTTTCATAATACCAAAAATGTTTTAATTTCTTTTTCCAACATACAGTGTGGTCCATTAAGGATTAGGACACACCTATAAAAATGTTTGGGAAGCGCGAGTTTAGTGATTTCTTTATATACAGTGCTCCATAAAGTAATGCATAAAAATTCATTATCAGCTAAATAAACGATATTATTAAAAATTTCCGAAACAGGTCGATTTTTAATTTACTGTTTTTTCAAATAATAATTTAATATACTTACCTTCGAGTAATGACGTCATCGCCGATTTTTTAAGTTACTTAAGTTATTACAAATGAAATCGTTGCTTACCCAAACAGACTATCTTACGTCTCATCCAAGAATTGGGTGAAGACAACGTTGACCGAAGAACTGAATTCTGCGTGTATATGATGCAAGAATACCATACGCAACGACCACAAAAGATCAATATGTGGGCTGGTATTGTGAGAAATACAATTATTTTTGGTCCATATTTTTTTTTATGAAAATTTGACAGGAGCATTATATCTGAATTTAGTAACGTATAACTTTCTATTAAATAACTTTGATATTGTTGTCCACCCTGTACCTGTTTGAAGCAACTTGTGATACATTTTTGGAATCAGCTCAGCAAGAGAAATCGGGAATGAAAAAAAATGTGGTGTTTCATTTAAAAAACCGGTCTAGAATAATTATTAGTGAGTACCGTAAAACGGGCTACTTTGTCACCTTGTGCGCGCTTGATGGTTTTTAATTTTTTCTTTTTTTCAGAACTTTTGTTATCTCCTGCTTCTGGTAAGACTAGGTTTCCGTTCCTAATTAACTAGAAAACAATGCGGACCTACGAAAAAACTCCGGGTAGCTTATCACAATTTCACTGAAGAACAGGTGGCCGAAGCGGTGCGTGCGGTGCAAGATGGTATGAGCAAAAAACAGGCGTCCCGGGCTTATAACATTCCACGGAGTACCCTTACTAATAGATGCCTTGGTAGGCATACAAAACCTCAAGATCATCCAACCATCTTGAGTTCGGAGGAAGAAGCCATCATTGCAAGAACCCTTGGCGTCGTTGCAGATTAGGGATTTCCGCTTACTAATGCCGATATCAAGCAAATAGTGAAAAAATTTCTGGATAAAAAAGGTATTGTTATTCCCATACTAAAAGACAATCTCCCGGGGGATGATATGGAAGTGTTATTTATCCAGAGGAACAATCTGTCTGTGAGGATAGCATCCAACATAAAAAGATCCCGCGCCTCTGTTGATCAAGATGACGTTAATAAGTTCTTCGACAACATAAAACCAGCTTTGTTAGAATCTACAGGTGACCATATCTACAATTATGATAAAACCAATATTACAGATTACCCTGGAGCACCAAAAATTTTTGTTCTTAGAAATTGCAAAAGAGTGGAACGGGTTCAGAATTTCTCGAGAACAGCAATCAGTATTATGGTGTGCGGAACTGCGAGTGGTGAAATAAGGCCTACAACCTTTACGAACATTGGCGTGTCGGTGGACCTACTGGGACGGTCTATAGGAATAGACGGTCTATAGTGGATGGTCCGATGCCAATCTCTCAACTAGGCAACCAGGGAAAAGAGTCATCGTAGTGAGCGATAATCTGGCTAGTCAATTCGCCCCAAACGTCAATAGGATTGTACAGGAAGAGGATATGTATTTAACACCCTTTCCACCAAATGCCACGCAGTTGATGCAGCCTTTGGACGTGGCAGTTTTTGCACCAATGAAGAGAACATGGCGAGTGATTCTAGACAGGTGGTTAAAAGAGAGCCGCTATCCCGGTTCTATTCCTAAAGAATAATTTCCTCTGCTGCTGAACGGACTGTGGTCACAGATTCAACCAAATGTCAAACAAAATTTAATGTCTGGCTTTAAAGCTACCGGACTCTTCCCATGCAATCCACAGGAAGCTTTGAAAAGGTTACCAAATGCTGCAATCCAGCAGGAAGAGGTGGGGCGTCTACTGGACACAAGCCTTATTGAACTATTGAAAGAACATAGGGGTAAAATTGCTAAAGATCCGTCCACCAAACGCAAGCGTGGTAAAAAGGTTGAAGCTGACACGAGAATTTTGCCTTCATCTGTGACTGCAGATCATTTAGGTGACATCCCAGAAGAAAGAAGAAAGAGAGAAAAAAGCAAACAGTCTTCAAAAGAAAATGCAACAGTAACTGCGGTAAGCATCAAGAAAAGGGCTTCCAAGAGAATAAAAGACATAGAAGATAAATGCGGAATTTGTAGAGTGAGGTGGACAAACTACAAAGAGCGTGTGGGCTGGCTTCAATGCTGCAAGTGCCACAAATGGATTTGTGGAATATGCAACAAAAACAGTAAGGACCACTATTTTGTCTGCGCAGTATGCGACGATGATTCAGGAGATGAAGATCCATTCCAGACAGATGAAGATGAAGAATTCGTCCCCTAAAACTTTTTCCGGAAAAGTTTTGGTGATTTAGAAATTTATAGTGATTCAAAGTACAAGAAAGAATACTATTTAAGTGTTACAGAACTCATTAATGTTACAGAACATTTTTAAGTTTGTTAATATTGTTTTTCTGTTTGAAATGAAGCATCTTGTACAATTAAAATTATTTCTTGCAAAAAAAAGTCTAAAATCTTATTTAAAAATTAAAAAAATATATACATATATTTTTTGTCCCAGGTTACTTTGTACGGAAGTACGGAATAAAATTCATATCTCTTGAATGAGTTAATTTTTTAAAAACGCCGAAACGCGTTAACTGATATTGATTTTTCCCATCTTTCGGTTATATAATAATGAATTTTTCTTCAACCCCCTAACCCCCAGTTATCCCTACTTTTTTTAAATTGAAACATAAGGCATGATGGAGCTCGTTGAAAAGCTTATAGAAAACCGAATTCAGTCATACCAAATAAACAAGTTTTATGTTTAGTTTTAATGCTTAGTGTTAAGTTTAAAAAAAAAATCACTTTCAAAAGATATGAATTTTATTCCGTACTTCTGGCCATCCATCTATATACATATATGGTGTTACTACAAAATATAGATGCATTAGAAATATTAGAGTACAGGTATATCTACAACAAAAGTTTTGAAATTAAACAGTTTTTTATCAGTAAAATATATAATCTTGTATTTTGCAAAATGTGTTTCAATAACCGACAGACTAATATATTTTTCTGTACGCCATTGTTGATCAAATAAAGGAATGAATAGAGTTTAAAAAAATGCGAAATGTCGGCAACAAAAAGCTTTTCCCCAGCTAAAGTGTATTACTGAAGTCTTCTTCGGGAGTTCCTTTATTAAATTAAGTTGTATTTTAGTCTTAACTTCTCATTTAGTAAATGTAGTATACCGCAGGGTGCATTTGGCGTGTCTTTTGCGCACTTGGTAGGAGTAAGATGAGACTGGGGAGTCTGGCAGATACAATTTTTTACATCGAATAGCTATACTTGTTGATTTCTTAAGTTTCTAAACTTTATATTTGAAAAATTAGACATCAATAACGTCTGAAGACCTAATAAGCTTTCTCAAGAAAAATATATTGTACCGATATATTTTGCCTTGGTTGTTTCATTCGAATTTATGGAAGACGCTTCGATTTTATATATTTCTGCAAAGTCTAAAATACTGTATTGATGCATAAGTTCCAAGTGCTTTTAACGGAATCACAATTTATATATATTTTTATTGGAAAATATATGAACTAATCAAGGATACATTACCTTCATTATTTGTGAATGTCACTCAATAATCTGGGCATTATTTCAGTTCCACTCTTGAAGAAATCTGATTGTTTGAAAGTAAAGAACTCACCATACCAATTTTCGATACGACATTGGCATTCAAAGAGATTCCTCGAATATAGGAAGCAAAGCAAAGATGCAAATATAATGGTTCAAAATCAGGCAGAATAAAGCGAATGTGAAATAACTTTCCAACCACGCTCTTGTATAACCACTTATGCGATGAAGATGAATGTCATGTTACAAAATATAAAAAATATAGCCATCAAAAATATTTCGTTATTGTTGCTTACATTCTGAGTGAATTTACTCGTAATTATAACTGGCAGAACAAAACTTTTCCTTATATCTAGAGCACTTATAAGTCCTAGGATTAGTATGATTAAACCATCAATATTTGTAGATATGTACCTGATGTTATCAATTTAATTTCAAATTTATTGTATATAAACGTTAGTGTAGTACTGCTCTCTTTCAATTTTGTAATAAAAAAACAAAGAAGTAAATACATTTATTTATACAGGGTGAGTCAGTTAAATGTCATTAATTTTAAGAAGGAAAAATTGATATAATACGAAGACCTGATTTAAATAAAAATTAAATGCATATTTATGCCGAAAAAAAAATATTTTCAAACCAATATTTTAACCCCCTTTTAGACTGTCACTTACAGCTGGCGGCAATTCAACTCGGTGTCGGCCTACCGCGACGTTGCCAAATTCAAATATTTTCCTGTAGTACCTACTTATTGTAATATGTAATTAATGCTATACATTATTTTTTAAAGTATGCAATTAACATATTAAGTTTCAACATAAAAAATATTTAATATTTAATTTACACAACAACGGATCAATATAAACCATTCACATTTCATTACATAAATAGTGAAATAAAATCCAATACTAACTACGTTAAATTATTAAGAGAGGCTGAAATGTTTTTGTATTTATATACAGACAATAATAATAAAATGCCAACCGCAGTAATCAGCGCCGTCATCAGCTAAAAAGTTGGAAGCTTAAATTTCCGTTTAAAGGTCTATTTACACACATTTCAGTATCGGTGTTATTTGTGGTCCATCACTGATGTCAGTTTACACATATCCGTCCGTAGTCCGCAAAAAGGAGTTAGTAGACGTTCAAACAAAGAGATCTGAATATATTTATCATGCAGTTGATCAAAATTTCGTACTAGCTTGATAAGCTTTTCGTCCATTCTAAGTAATAGACAAATCTGGTCAGTTCGTCAGTAGAATTGCAAAAATATCATCGCCGGCATATTTAAAAGCCACTGAACGGACACTGAAGCAGCACTGACAGCACTGATACGGCACTGTAACGGATGTGTATAAACACGGCAATTTAAAATCTAAGCAACGATTTTATATGTTTCACTGATACTGATACGGAACTGACACGGCACTGATGTGTGTAAATAGACCTTAATAAGTTATCGGTTACATCATCTTGGTCCATTTTAATAGGCAGATCAGCCCACTGTCACACGGCCCGACTTATCTTCCTTCTTCATCCATCAGTCATTATTTTCCCGTGGTAGAGGTTGGTGAGTTTCGTGTGCTTGTGTCGCCAGTGTAATTTATAATTATTATTAATAAAATTTGCTATTTGTCTAAATAAAAATGCAATTCAAGTTGAGTAAAGTGAAGTGAAGACCGCGGTTATCCTCTGCTGAACAGAGTCGTGGAAAATAAATAAAAACCATTTTAACAGACATTTTCGTCTGCGTTTTCCGTGTGCGTTCATGTTATTCGGTGCCTACTAACCACGAGTAATCGATTTAGTTCTTATTCATATTCCTAATCAAATGCGATTTGTATTATTTGGGAATATCACGTACGAGCTCAACTTGATTCTGCTTTCAAGATTATAACAAAATGGTGACAAAAAATAGGTATGTTTTATCCAAAATTATTTACTGTATGACATTTTGTTGAGCTTTTGATCTTGCATTACGAAGGCAAGGAATTTGACAAAACGTTCAATGAATACTTTAAAAGAAGTTTTTCATTAGAAAAAAAATCTATTACTTCAGTACCGAACATGCTGTTATTATATGCATATGGTCCTGGCAACGCTGCTGGACTTCTATATAGCTTCAATACTCGTACGGGTCATCAGAAAATGTGTATAGGGTGATCTGTTTAATTTTTGAAAGGTCAAGTAAAAATTTTATTTTTTAGATTTTCTGTCTTTATTAGGTCTTGCGAATACGTGGTTAAAATTAATTACATTATGACTGGTCACCCTGTATATTAACTGTTACTTCATCCGTGGTAATTACGTTCATTTCCAATTTGTCTTAAGTGCTGTGGGTGACAAATTGATTTTTACATATTTCAAAAAGTTGAAGAGCACTCTTTTTATGTACTTCCTATGCTTTTAATCCTTTCACGTATTAAGAATGTGATTAGTATCTGAACACAGTCACCAACGCGATGATAACCCATTTCTGGAGACTTTGTTACCTCTGCGGAATAAATTTGCGTTCAAGATGAGATTATCAGACGCGCGCTGTTTTCGCCTCACACTAAAATGATTATAACAGCAAACCATGAACTTCTAATTTGATTATGATGTTAGCCAAAAGTCACGTATAAATTTTATCAGTTCCTTGCTTCAGCGAAAAATTACCATGTCCAACAAATTTGAGTCATTACTTTTAATTTTAATTTACACTTCTAATTTTCTTTTTACATTCTTAAACTTTCATTTATTTGCCAGTTAAATGAATCTTTAAAATGATACGCGTTAAAAGTGACAGATTTAATTGAGAACAGTTATTAACGAATACGTGCTAAAAGTGACATTTTATTTTGTAACGAAGGCGGGGTGTCCCATCCTTTCGAACAAAATAAAATCACTTTTAACACATATATCATTCAAGGCTTACAAAATATTATTTTGAAATCTAATTGACCATGAAGTGAAAGCAATAGCAGGAATTTTCGTATAATAATAATAATAATAATAATAATAATGGTCTTTATTATCACATAATCACAACAAACAAAGAACAAAGAAAAATTAACAAATATAGGATAAGGGCGAGTTTCAGGTTAACTAACGAATTAGCTACCTGTTCTACCAACTAACCCACTACATTCGCAGATGTTAAAGATAATTATCAACAAAGATAATAAAAAAAAAGAATCAGAAAGATAGGAATATAAGTATCCCATAATATAATCATTATAACTCATCTTGAATATGACTAACCATAAATAACAGTATGTTGTATATAAGGGCCCTAATAGGCACAAGCCATGGTGGCATCAAAAATGTATTTTTTAAACTTATTCAAAGGCATAGACTTAGTAAAATTAGCTAAACTATTTGTAGTTTTAGAAATATTATATAAAAACGATCGCTTGTAGAACTGTGTGCGATGTATAGGAGGTGTGATGATGTCTTTGCGGCGGATATTTACGTTATGGACATCAGTCCTATAGCGTATCTTGTTATACAAATAGGGTGGCGTTTTTGTTAAAAGAAGTTTATGGAAAAAACATGCTGAATGAACAAACCTTCTATTTTTCATATCTAGCCAACGAATTATTCTAAAAGTATGGCTTATATGACCATATTTACGAATACCAAATATTAAGCGTAAACAAGAATTTTGTAATTTTTGGATTCGACTGGTATCAAATGCCGACAAACAGGTGTTATACACGACATCACAATAATTCATGTGACTTAACACTAATGAATCACAAAGTACAGCTTTCATATCACGATTTAAAAAATATCGGTTAGCATAAATAGCTTTAAGAGCCATGTAGCCCTTTTGCAAACATTTGTTAACATGTAGTGAAAAACTCAAGTCCTGATCAATTGTTAATCCTAAGTTTTTAACCGAATTAGTAAAGTTAATATTAATATCATTTATAAAAATTGAATTACCAAACTGTTCCACAAAATTCACTCTTTCTTTTTTATTGCCGAAAATAATTACCATAGATTTACCACCATTAATTTGTAAAGAATGCCCTCGAGCCAATTTTGCAAAATTATTTAAATCATAATTAACTGCTGATACAGCTTGTTTACTTTCATCAGGATTGAATGACAATAAAATTTGAGTATCATCTGCAAAATAATACTGCATGCATGACATAAAAGCAGACGGAAAGTTCGACGTATAAACAATAAATAGCAGTGGATCTAGGATTGATCCTTGCGGTGTACCTTTATCAACATGTAAAAACTGAGATAAATTATTTTTGTAGAGTACAGCTTGCTCTCTATTTGCGAGATAATTAGAAAGGAATTGGACCGCGGCCGGACAAAGTCCTATATACTTTAATATTGCAAATAAAAGCTTATGATTTAAGGTATCAAATGCCTTAGTAAAATCTAACAGTACTAACAGCAATAATTTCCTTTCATCTAATGCAGAAAATATATCATTCGTTAAACTTAATAAAGTAGAAGAGCAGCTGTGATTCTTTTTAAAACCAGATTGATGAACAGGGATTATATTATTTACAACTAAATGGTTACGTAACTGTAGCTCCATTACTTTTTCAAGAATTTTTGAAAATGTCGGAAGTAAGCTGATGGGTCTAATATTATTTAAATTTGTTGGATTTTTAACTTTAGGTAAGGGAACAATAAGAGCCTTTTTCCAAGAAGATGGGAAGACAGAATTTAATAAGCAAAAATTAATAATATGTGTGACATATGGAAGTAGAAAAGGCATGCATAATCTAATAGTTAATATATTAATACCATCGTAACCTACAGCAACACTTTTGATATTGGAAATTATCTGTAAGACTTCAGTTTCAGTAACAGTTTGAAATTTAAAAATATTGGTACTTATGTCTTTAATACAAGCTTCATAATAAGATATAACATTATTATCAGGAGGTAAAGCAGGAACTGCATTAATGAAGTGATTGTTAATAGCATTCACATTAGATAAATGAATCGGTAATTCAGAGTGTTGTTTATGACATCCTATATTTAACAAGTTTACAGATGACCATAATTCTTTTCCTTTTTTATGTTTAAAAACTTTATTAAAATAGGCTTTCTTTTCGTATAATCGCGGTGATGGTGTGATCTGAATGATGTTAGTGGCAACTTTAGTGACAAAGTGCTTTTGGTAAACTTTGAAGAAAAGTTCAAAATATGGACATCGTACAACGCTTTGGTCAAATTACTCCATGTGTTATGGCCGGTTTCTCAACTAGTAGATATCTATTAAATAAACTTATCGATTCCATAAACTGAAGATATTCCATGAATTCGGTTTCTGAACCATTCGATAATACTTGTCTATTGCATAAGTTATCGAACAGATATCCAAAGAAAAATGGCAAGATATCTGTCCAATAAACATTAACGCAAGCGCGCAGCGATTTAGCTGTAGCTTGTTTACATCTTTATTGCAAGGCTTAACCCAACTTTTTTTTGATATTTTCGTGACGATTACTTTGTGCAATGGAAAATTCTGATTCGTCTGCCTCTTCAGATGAAGAATATTTAAATATAGTCAGATATCTTGAACGGCCTAGACGTTATCGTGAAGGAAAAAACCAGTATGAAAAATACAACGACAGAATCTCGAGAGAGGTTTACGGGCGTCGTATTCTTGAAATAGTGTTTTCTAGAAATACTAGTAATTTTAGACATTTAAGAACTGAATAATATAGAGCAAATAACAACAATGTTATCTCATGCCACCAGCGAATATTCAAAGGTACCGAAATAAAATCAATGTATAACGTCAGAAAGCGATTTATCCAGGAAATTTTTAGGTACTGACTTGTTATAACATAAACTTACATATTTTTGCATATAACATTGTTCACTTTTGTTTATAAGTATGTGTCATGTCATACAAATGCATTTTAAAAGTTATTATATTATTTGAAGAGAGCTTAAATAGTAAAAGTGGATAAACAAAACATCATTAATTTTATTTTTGATATTACTTTTGTTCTACGCGTTTTATTTTTCAAAATTTCAGTACCTAAAAAACACCACAAATTTGATCATTTTACGGCGAGAAATACGGCGACCCTAACGAAAGAAACTGTAAATTTACTGATAGATTTAATAGGAGATAGTGTTCAAGTCTCTAGTACTAGAACAAATTTACTATCAGTATTAGAAAAGGTTTTAATAACTTCGTTTTTATGCAACAGGTTTGTATTATGTGCTATTATTAGGTAGGCGATAGTGGCGCCATCTACAATTATTTCTTGAAAGTGTCTTACTTCTATAAATGGAATCTGCAAACACTTGTGCATTTGCTAACTCCCTCTATGATTATTGCAGATATTAAGATATCCATTCAACTGTTATGTATTCAACAAAATTTGAAAGGCATGCGTTCGGAAACCAATATAAAGTTATCGGTCTGATAAATTTATGTACTTGATAGTTATCGAATGGATTGCGCCAAATGTTGAGAAACCGGCCATTAGAGGTATATTTTGTTATGTATTTAGAATGTAAATTCTAAAAAAGTCGTCCTTTAGAGCCAACTAAGTGATATATAAAAATGATGTTAATCCAAAATGACAGCAAAATAGTTAGGCACGGTAATCACCGCCGTGACCTACATGGTCTAAGATCCCACTATAAAACGACCTTCACCGAGCTGGTTAATGGATGAAAAGTATTTTATATCCAATTAAATATGTCAATAAATATATTGCAAATGGGTTGTCTACAAAAATTCAGTCCAGAATATGATTAATTAACAATTAAAAATTATTATTTTTTTAAATATTTCACTGGTTTGGTTAATAGACAAATTCCATACCAATCGAAAGTATGAAGCCCATAGAATATGCAAACCTTAGGTTGACTATTTTTTCCCGTCACAACTCTTGGGTAAGCAGGTATAAACAGGTAAATCAATACTAGTAACTTGCACCAGTGTGGTTAATAAATTAAAGTTATATTAAAATAAAGACTATTTCATTACCAACATGGTGGTATAGGGTTGTCTGCAAAAAATCAGTCCTGAATTCCGGTTGGCGAGTTTTAAAAAGTGAAATATTCCCCAGCCACCATTCCATGCGATAGAAGAGTACACAGCATTGCAGCTGTGTGTAGTTCGTCCATACCGAAAATGAAGACGATCCGTTTATCCGTGTCTTTAAAATTTCTATTCGACCGGTTAGGGGGCTGCTCCGGGGGCGGTATTCCGTTTTTTCAAATTTTTTCGGTACATTACCGGATGCGCCCCCGCCTTATCGCGAAGTATACGTACATAAAATTTGAGGCCGATCGGATTCGATTTGTGGCCGTGAGATGTGCGGATTTTTTTAACTTCTAACGACGAACATGAGGCTAGGTGGGACGGGATCGGAGGTTTCCCGAATTTCCCCCAATTTTAACTTCAGATTTGTGTTCAGCGGGAAAAAATACAAAAGAAAAATATAGCCTAACTCCCAGCACACATGACTTTTTTTTTGGACCTGTTTAAAGTTTTAATGTGATTTTTATCATTCTTATGGGTTTTCTCTAAAATTTGATGTGCGACCCCCCCATTTTTACTTCAGATTCGTGTTCAGCGGGAAAAAATACATGAAAAAAATGTAATGGGATCTTCAGCACACCCCACTTTTTTTGTGGACCTGTGTAATCATTCAAGAATTTTCATTAACATTCGTTCATTCATTTATAAATCTGCCACAACTTCAGTTGGAATCTACACATTTAATAAGATGCCTGCCAATATTGCAAAATTTCTAAAGTGCATGTTTCTGGTCTTATCTAAAAATACTCAATAGTCAATATGGTACAAATTATTTTTGTAAAATCCTTATAGTTCCCGAGAAAAAAAAATCATTAACACTGTAGTATTTGCAACTTTTACATCCTGGGCTACTGTAGTCTTAGTATTAACGTTTTTCCGATAGTGTTTGCATTCGCTTTTTAGGTGTCCAAAACGGCTTATGTGTATAGCAACTTGATTGATGGATGTCGTTTTAATTTATGGTGAAGTAAAACAAAATGCTTTAGCAGTTTCTCGTCTGTACGCAGAACGATTTCCCGAGATATGTGCTAAATACAGCTACTTTCATCGCAATAGTGCAACGAATACATGACACGGGAATTTGCAACCGAATCTTGGAAGAGAGGGAGGTCTAGGGTGTCCACGTTACAGCAGCTAAGGAATATATTTTAGAGATTGTTGAAGAGAATCCCCAAATAATTACCAGGCAAATCGATCAATAAGTGCAAGGAATGTCTCAGTAAACAGTGTGGCGTATCATACAAGAGACTCAACTACCATGTACAGCGTGTTCAAGCATTAATACCAAAGAATTATCCCTTACGAATTAGATTGCCTATGTGAATGATTGCTGGAACAAATTGCTCAAAATCCCAGATTTACACCTGAGGTGTTAGTTACAGATGAAGTAGATTTTTTACAAGGAATGGGATGTATAGCATTCATAATACTCACGTTTTAGGATTTTGAAAATCCGTACGCCGTTCAACAGGATCATTTCCAACACCGCTTTTCCTTTAATATTTGGACAGGGATTGTCGCTGATAGCTTGATTGAACCATTCATATTACAAATCGAATGGATGGGGTCCAATATCTCGAGTTACTTCGAAATGATCTGCCTGAACTCCCGAAATATGTGCTCTTAGCTGGCCGACTCCGAATGTGGATCTTGCACGATGGTGCTCCCCTTCATTTTCAGAAGGGCCTTAATAAAGTTCAAGGAGTATGATGGATTGGACAAAAAGGGCTATTATCATGACCGCCATGATCTCCTGACGTAATTCGTTTGGACTTATTTTTATGTATCGCACCGAAGTGGACATTAGTGATGATTTACGCGAACGAATCTTAGCTGCTGTCAATAACAAGAAACATTTATCTTAGTTCGGAGGAACTGGATATGATGGGCTCAAATGAGTTTACACGTCGGTGGACAAAATTTTGAACAGTTGTTGCAGCATCAGATATGTCAAATTATGTGAAACCACAAATTAATTTTATTAATTAATACTGACAATCGCGGCAAAAGCAATTGCATTTGCTGATATAAAATAAGTATTATTAAATTGAATTTATTTCCATCCTTGGAAAATTCCTTCAATTTTGGTAAGTGCATTTTTTATAACACTTTGCCGCCATGCCAGTCGCCGAATACATGCTTTGCCTTGCGGAAGGTCAAGTATTATAATGAATCCGATTTGATTTGACAAAATTTTATTTGTAAAAGTCCTTTGTACTTTCAATTTTTTATTTTTGATATTACAAAATATGAAGAACTAGTTCTGGGCATTATAAGGTGTTCAAAACTAGTTTTGTGCATTTTGAAATGACCAGAACTAATTCTATTCATTTTCTGAAAGTTATACCAATGAACAAATTAAAAGTAGGGTTATGTCTGTATTGTCATCAGTTATCACACAGTGGTGTTTAAGAATTAACTCGTAAATGTATGAATCGAGCGTGTTCTTGTCGAAGAATATATTGTGCAACTCGAAATGTCATCATTCCAGTTCGTGCTCAAATAAATAATACATTTTTTATTACAGTTGGCAATATTTGAAATAAAATATCTAAAATAATACATCTGCATTCTTATGTTGTAACTATTCAATTACCATCTCGTTCCGATATATGTACATGCATATTGAGCATAAATCTTAAGGGGCCTCTTTAGGTGTCTTAAAACTAGTTGCAAAATAACTCCCGATTTTGATGCGGCTTACACCACTTTTCTTAGAAAAAATCTAGTTCCTAAGATGCTTAAATCATATTTTTTGATACGAATAAACTAGGGTTTAAAACGTAAAGAGAACAAAATAAATGAGCATCCTAGAAGCGATGCATTATTTTTATTAATTTTAATTGTCTAGATAATAACTTTGTTAATTTATAACTAAGAAAATGCAATGGCATACGTTCAAATAGTATTAGGCGATGTGAGATACGAAGCGGCACGCAAAGATGGAAGGTGTAAGGAAAGTCATACGAGTATAGACGCGAGCTGTACGAATTTGTATGGCTGCAACTAGCGTGGCCCCTTAATAAAGTATCTAATTGTAGTCCTTCATATTTTGCAATAGTCAAAAACCGTATAAACGTAAAATTTCGGGTTTGGGAATTTTTTGGAGCTCAGAACTAGTTTTGCATACTTTTTTCGGACATTGTCTGAATTCGAGTATCGTGTGTAACATAACTTTCAGAAAATGAATAGAACTAGTTCTGGTCATTTCAAAATGCACAAAACTAGTTTTGAACACCTTATAATGCCCAGAACTAGTCCCTCATATTTTGCAATATGCAGTAACCGTTTAAATGTATAATTTCGGGTTTGGGAATTTTTCGGAGCTCAGAACTAGTTTTGCATACTTTTTTCGGACATTGTCCGAATTCGAGTATTGTGTGTAACATATGCACAAGAGTTCTACAACGTATATTTCTTGACATTTAAAAGTTGATTTCATGTTATGAAGGTAATCATTTTTAAAATGGTGTTAGCTCATAATAATATACATGTGTTTATCGTCACTAAGCTAATTTATATGAGTTCTGGAAAGTTGCCTCATCAAATGATGTCATATAATGCTTTGATATCAAATATCTAGTAAGGCTCAATTAATTACAAACTTTTTAATATAAAAACTAAATATTAACAGACGTATATGACATTCAAATAATTAATATTGATATTTTTTTCTAATTTATTTTATCTACAACCACTAATTAAAGTATACCCTACTTTGCTTGACAGTGACAACGAAAGATGACGTTTATTAAGCACGCGTCGTTAATCACAATCAAGTAAGCAGCGTCCTTTTTAAGTAATAAATTTAACAACTCTCAAATTTTGTAAAATTTGCGGAGTTTCGTTGAGATAATTTTAGTTGAAAAAATGAAAGAAGTCATATGATATCCCGAATACACCTCCGGAGATTATAAATGTTGTAGAAAGTGTAACTTTAGGTTTGTTGGCAGGTACAAGAGAAGCAATATAACCTATTTGTGTCATAATGTAAGTCGAAGAAAATTTATAAATATTCAGAAAACGTACTCCTCGTCTATTTGTGTGAGAAAGCAAAGAGACTAAAATCGTTATCATTATGGTTATCTACCATGAATGATATTGACTGATGTAAGTTCAAAAAGTTGACGGCATTTTTAAAACAGCAGGGAGTTGGATATAAGCCTAAGAAATCAAAATCTTTTTCGCGAAGGCGATGATGAAATATACTTATGAAAATGGTAAATTTTGTACATACTCAATATTATAAAATCTCTAACTTAATAGAAATATCTTTTGAATTACATAAGATTTTCGAAACGTTAGCAAAATGTTTGTTTTTGTTCATAGAAAGTCATTTTTATTGAAAACGGTTGACTTTAGAGCAGTGAATCAAGAGAAGTATTTTTTTGTAAAATTCATTGGCGCTTCAGAATTTGCCGTCAAATGCCAATTTTTCCAGTGGCATAAAAGTTATGGGGGAAAAAAACCCTTCCCAAAATTTCCACCACTGGCACGTCCAATGAATTTGAAAACAGTGAGAAAAAGTAGCTATTAATAGTGGTAATGTATTTACAAAAGCTCAATCCTGTAGCTCAAACGGTTCCTAAGATATTGAAAAAAAAAAACTAAAAAAATTAAAGTTTTGACATCATGTATGTAGAGAAAAATGGAAGAGGAAAACATGTTTCTTTTTTCAACAGGAATTTACAGATTTCCGTTGCGACACTTATTTAGGAACACCCTGTATACAACACTAAATGTTTGCATTATTATATTGCACTAAATTGCAAAAAATTTTTGTTTTTAACGCGAGCAAATATCGAAAATTACGTTGACAATAAAGACAACTGCTGCCTAATGTCAACCATTGACGTAAGACGTCTGAATTCTTGACGCTAGTATATCACTGTTCGCTCTTAATACACAAAATAACTAATTTTAATTGTTTGAATATAAAATAGAGACAAAAAGGATCCAAGTAGTTACTATAATTTGGTATCTTTAAATATAGTGTGTTTCACTTTGATACTTGAAAAATCAGTATTTTTTAATAGAGCATCCGATTTAATCTTTTCTTTTTTTAAATATATTGCATTTTTAACAAAAAAACTATTTGTCCAATCCATTTAGTCATGCCTCGAAACCCTTAGTACCAAGTTTCAAAGTTGCATCTGATACAGAGTGTTTATAATTTAAATGCAAACTTCGAAAAATACCAATGTTTAGGAACACCCTGTATTAACAGAATAAAATATTTTCTTGATTTCTTTCTTTCGATAGAGGTGTACTATGGCTTTGAAATTATACTATTTTTATTGGCCTAGTTAATACAGGGTATTCGTAATAAAAAATCAAATTTAAGGAAATATCGATTTTTTTCGTTTTTATTTTTAGCAAAAGAAATTTAACTGAACATAACAAAAAACTACCAAATTACCAAATATCTTTAAATTTTCGCGACTTCTATTACCCCTCCTTCAACTTGAATACATTTTTCTAACCTTCTTTGGCAATGATTCATTACTTTCGCGAGTTCCTATTGAGAAATTAACTCGCACCTTCTATTATCCTCTGCTTAAGTTTTTCCGCATTATTGGGTCTTGTACGGTAAACATTTTCCCCCAAATATAAAAATCGAGTGACGTCAAAACTGGCGATCTCGGAGCCCACTTAATGTCTTGACTGCAGCGTCCAATCCACTTTCTGGGAAACTTTTCAAACCAGTTGTTAATTATTGCTGCAGTATGGACGGGTGCACCGTTCATTTGAAATATCATGTCGGCGCGTCTAGCATTTGGCAGTTCTTTTAAGGCATCCCAGAAATTCGTATTTAGAAAATTTAAACGTTTTGGGCACTTAAGTTATGTTGGAAAAAAAGGATCAATTATTTGTCTATCAAAAATTCTGCACCATACATTAATTTTTTCAGTATATTGCCCTATTACAATGAATAACCCAGTGAGGGTTTACTTCCGACCAGAATCTACAATTTAGACAATGCCCTTGACATCACAGAGCGTATTCCATTCGAGAATTTTCATCATCATTTTCTAAAATGTGTAGGAATTATGGTTTGAAAGCAACATTTTTATTTTTCTTTAGACATCGCCAAACTTTGGTGGAAGATATATTAGTTTTTCGCGAAATTTGTCTAACGCTAATTTTAGGGTTGTGCCGAATTTGATTTAAAACAATGTTCTCTCTGTTCTCAATTAAATTGTTTCCCTTTCTATTTGTGGAAATAACATTACCAGTTCTATCGAAAAGAGAATTAATATTTGCTACAGTTTAAAAACTCACTGGTTCTAGTTCTTGGTGTCTCCTGCTAAATTCTTCTGCAGCTTGTTTATAAGTTTTTGCATTGTCACCAACTAGTCTTATTATTTCAACTTTTTGTTGTAAAGTTAATTTATTTCTAACAACTTTAATGGTACACACAACAACGTTTTAAGTAATATAACAGCAAATGTCAAATTGTTTGAAGTTTGATACATTTTTATTCTCATGGCCTGCTTCACTAGCGTGAGACAAATTTTACGAAATACTATTACCTTCACCAAAGTTTGGCGATGTTTCAAAAAAAATTCTGGTCGGATGTAAACCCTAACTAAAAGTAAGTAAAAATTTATGATAAACAAATCACTCACTCTTCCAACATAATTAAATAATTAATGTTCTCAACTTGGACAAATAGTTTTTTTGTTAAAAAAATGCCTAATACGATTTTGCTATTTTTGGGGTTACATTTAATACCACAGCAAACCATGCAAAGGGCCTAAATAAAAAAAAACGCACATCACTGTGTAGAGCTTTTTAAGTGCAAGATATTTTAAAAAAGAACAAATTAAATCGGATGTTCCATTAATAAATACTGATTTTTCAAGTGTCAAAGTGAAACACACTGTAGATAACCCCTCGTATATTTCATTACCTTAAGAGCATCATACGAAAATTCTATATAAAGTGCAGAAAGAATTTCGGCTGATAACAATAAGAATAATCCACAAAAATGTTCCTCTAACTTATACAGCCGGTTGGGCTCAAAACATTTTCAAGCAAATGCTTTAATGAAATATCTCTTAAAGCACAAACCGGAATTTTACGTCTTGCTTCTATACAAATTAATGTCAGATATTAAGAAATAACTGAGGGAGAAACATAATATTGCAAACTTTTGCAGGGGAACAAATTGATGCCATTAGTCGAGACGCAGTACAAAAATAACAAAGCCAAAGGTAAGGGAGCCCTGCTTTATGAGTGTCCTTTATAAGAAAATCTTTTTTGGGAAGATCCTGCTTGGGTCTGGACTAATGGTGAGGGACGAGAACTTCAATATTTGCCCTGCCACTTAAAGGACGAGTAGGTTTATGCCTTATAATTTAAAAAATAATGAATTATTAGTAGCCGGTACGTCAAGAACATTTGATTTCATATGTTTTTAATGTTATATCATCTACCATGATTTTGCTTTTTTGTTGTTTATTAATGAATTATTGATCTAGCGTGTGAGAAATTAATATTTGCAGATGACCTTAAGATATATTCTAAAATAACTATATCTAATAAATAAACAGCTTGTCAGATTCCGAAATTATTCAACAACAACTACAAATATTAGAAGTAGTCTTATTATTTCAACTTTTTGTTGTAAAGTTAATTTATTTCTAACAACTTTAATGGTACACACAACAACGTTTTAAGTAATATAACAGCAAATGTCAAATTGTTTGAAGTTTGATACATTTTTATTCTCATGGCCTGCTTCACTAGCGTGAGACAAATTTTACGAAATACTATTACCTTCACCAAAGTTTGGCGATGTTTCAAAAAAAATTCTGGTCGGATGTAAACCCTAACTAAAAGTAAGTAAAAATTTATGATAAACAAATCACTCACTCTTCCAACATAATTAAATAATTAATGTTCTCAACTTGGACAAATAGTTTTTTTGTTAAAAAAATGCCTAATACGATTTTGCTATTTTTGGGGTTACATTTAATACCACAGCAAACCATGCAAAGGGCCTAAATAAAAAAAAACGCACATCACTGTGTAGAGCTTTTTAAGTGCAAGATATTTTAAAAAAGAACAAATTAAATCGGATGTTCCATTAATAAATACTGATTTTTCAAGTGTCAAAGTGAAACACACTGTAGATAACCCCTCGTATATTTCATTACCTTAAGAGCATCATACGAAAATTCTATATAAAGTGCAGAAAGAATTTCGGCTGATAACAATAAGAATAATCCACAAAAATGTTCCTCTAACTTATACAGCCGGTTGGGCTCAAAACATTTTCAAGCAAATGCTTTAATGAAATATCTCTTAAAGCACAAACCGGAATTTTACGTCTTGCTTCTATACAAATTAATGTCAGATATTAAGAAATAACTGAGGGAGAAACATAATATTGCAAACTTTTGCAGGGGAACAAATTGATGCCATTAGTCGAGACGCAGTACAAAAATAACAAAGCCAAAGGTAAGGGAGCCCTGCTTTATGAGTGTCCTTTATAAGAAAATCTTTTTTGGGAAGATCCTGCTTGGGTCTGGACTAATGGTGAGGGACGAGAACTTCAATATTTGCCCTGCCACTTAAAGGACGAGTAGGTTTATGCCTTATAATTTAAAAAATAATGAATTATTAGTAGCCGGTACGTCAAGAACATTTGATTTCATATGTTTTTAATGTTATATCATCTACCATGATTTTGCTTTTTTGTTGTTTATTAATGAATTATTGATCTAGCGTGTGAGAAATTAATATTTGCAGATGACCTTAAGATATATTCTAAAATAACTATATCTAATAAATAAACAGCTTGTCAGATTCCGAAATTATTCAACAACAACTACAAATATTAGAAGTGTGATGTAAGAACAATAATTTTTTTTCTGAATGCGTCAAAGTGCAAAGTTGTCAACTATACGAGCAAAATTGATCCAATAGTATACAAATATAATATAAATAATTTTATACTTGAACGATGTGAATCAGTAAAGAAATTAGGTGTATTTTTTTACTCAAAATTGGCATTCTCAGATCACATTACCGAGAAAATCTCGGGATTCGTTATTAGAAACTGCAACACGTTTACTAATGAATTAGGTAGCCCTAAAAACATTATACAAGGTATCCAGAATATGAGTGCCTTAGTTTTGCCATATAATAAGTTGTACTAAATAAAACATATATAACTTAACAATATTTTTTTTGACAGCAAACAGGTCATGAATATGTGACAACGTCGAAATTGATGAGTTCTATCCGTAGAGAGGGTATGAACATTCTAGTTTACTGAACAGATTTAAAATTACATCATTAGAAACACGTAGAGCAATTAATAGTTTTAAAATGTTATACTATTTGCTTCATAATAATATTGATAATAATATTGATATCTCTGTTAAATTTGCTCCCCTTTCAAATACCTCGAATGAATTCACGTTGAACAATTGAAATAATGAACGCAAGATTTAATTATCGATTTATATACATGCGATGTAGCACTATAAAACATCACAATTGGAGGAACTTTTTAAAAAATATAACACAGGTCCACAAATTAAAGAGCATTTCATGTCACATGGAACTTTACATTGATTTCTGAACAAATTTGGGTCCGAATCCAAATCTACCCTCAGAATTGCGTAATTACGTCAAATTTTTGAGACAGTGTATTCTAGAAATACAAAATTGGTTGTTATAAGGCATTTTTAAAGTTTACTGCTGCTTGCACAAAAGGAATCGTTTGGCATAACAGAGGAGATATTAATGTCCAAAGTTCGTTCCGCCCTCAATTAGTGTAATGGGCGTTGTGACGTCATCTAATCCTATCGTTTGCGGCATCCGCCAGCGACAGTTACTAGGGTACGTGCAGAGTGACGGGCCGAGCGGTGGGTCGAGTAGAGAGCAAAACGGATCGGCGAAATCGAACACCTGTATTTAAAGGCAGCCTGCATAGTGCACAAGCACAATCGCATATTATACAGGGTGTAACATTTTGCTATATTTTCAGCAGAAAAGGCACTTTACCTAAAACCAAAAGAGTTTTTACTCGGTGCACTGAGCATTTCAAATAGGATTATTTCAAAAATGGTTACTCCTACCGACTTCAGCAAAGTATACCTTTTTCAAATAAAACAGGTAGGAGAATCGATTGTTTCGATAGTCAGATGGATACACTAAGCTGAAAAAAAGTTACACACGCAAAATACCAAGGGCCCTCCCGTATCCACCCCAATCGACCTTGTGCAAATAAATGGATTAGTCCATCAAATTGCTCATCATAATCTAGCTGTGTATACCAAATTTCATTCATTTATCACAACGCGATTGAGAGATACTGCAAGAAAATGATTTCCATTTCTCCCTCTTCAATGGGTCCCTGTGCCCTTAGCAAGCATTTCCGGACCCATGTTCATATGAACTTTTTTACTTAGTTTTGATCATAGAATCGGCCTGTTCAGGGTTGGCAGCTAATTATGAGACATCCTGTATATTATACATTATATGCTGCGACATTTCCGTTTTGAGACATAATTACTGCTGTGCCACTGTAATATACCAAAAATATTTCCCTCCTTAAGAACAATTTTTAATATCCATCAGACTATAAACTATTTTAGTTACTAAATCTAAATACTTGATGAAACTAGAATGTACACATGAATGAGGTTTAAGAATAGTAAATTCTCGAACTCTATTCTTAAACTGGTTATCATTTTTGCCTTTTCTACCTCACGTTTAGTGCTTTTTTACTAGCGGATACAGCAAGCGACCTAATGTACAATCTTGCTAACTGTTCTTCTAATACTCTATCAAATTACAAAATCCGGTTTTTCAACAAATTATCAAAAATTCCCACAACGTCATACTTTCCTTTTATATATAGATTAGATTAGTGCCTGTTTGATGTGGCTTTAAGACTCTTTCCTCAGTTAAAGTAAAAGTAAAATTAAATCAATTAAGAAAGGCCTTCAAAGTAAATGTTCCAGTTATGTAACTTTGCTTTTCAGTCTCTTTCATTGTACCTTTGTCCCTAATTAACATGTAGATGAAACCAATTAAGTCCACTTCTATTAAACTAACTGGAAAAATTGGTGTCGCCTTCTCCACTGATCTCTATATTCAGTGACCCACATAGAATGCAAATGTCAACATAATTTATTATTCAAGGCTGCAAAGGATGAATATTTTTAATGTAAAACTAATGTAAAAATACTCAAATAACTAAAATTATCAAAAAAAAATATATAAATCAAGAAATATATCCAAATATTCCTATTTTCAATAGAATTCAATTATAATAGACAACGATGAAATTTCCACGTTGGAATAGATCTCTGCCAAAACAATTAATTAAAACAATTTTAACTGTTGTATCAGCAAGCTTAACTTTGTGTAATTCAATTTTATGTCTGTTTAGTATCATTTGTCTTCCGTAAAAGAGAGACGAGTTGGGCTAATAATATTAAAAGAAATGATGACCAAAAGACGATTTTCAGCGCTGTTTAAAAGAATGCTAATAATTGGAAATAATTTCATTTCAAGCAATTTCATGGCTCTCTATTGCTTTTGCATAAGAGGAACAAAGTAAAACGATGGAAATATGTGCGATAGACAATGGCGGTTATATAGGCAAGACTTCACAATATAAATATGCCGTTTATTTGTAGTAGAGGAATCTCAAATAATTACTCCATAAAATCAAACCTTTCACACTCATTGTGGGACACTCAGGTTGAGGCAACGCAAGGCAGATATCAATATTGAGTTGGTAGGCTGGAAGGAAAGCGTCGGCAGAAGAAAAACTTTAGGTTGGAAGTAAAGAGACCTATTAGAAGATTATTGGATCGTAGACCTACTTACATTCCAAAAAGATATATCTATCCTATTTTCTTTGATTAATGTTTATAAGCACATTTACATTTTGACAGCCTAGAAACATTGGATGAGTTTGTTTCTCTGCCTGACCGCTTTAGTTCAAGACTTTATTTCTGCCACCATAAGATTACATTGATAGTATCCAAAAGTTTTAGCCTTGCTTATATACGCCATCTTAACTTACGGATAAAAACTAGATGCTTCATGGCGACTCCCGACAAAATCTTTGTGATTCTTATTTAATACTACAAACAAAAAATACGTTCCTCCTGACATGCATATGTTGAATGTATTTTGTACTACAGTAGATTTTACTGCACTTTTAGTTAGCAAAGAGTATTAGCATTGCAGTAGCGTCTACTGTTGAGTGGTGTCATGTCCAGTACTAATAAAA
Source organism: Monochamus alternatus (assembly GCA_037114965.1). Lineage (NCBI taxonomy): Eukaryota > Metazoa > Arthropoda > Insecta > Coleoptera > Cerambycidae > Monochamus > Monochamus alternatus. The sequence continues at coordinate 23,691,951 of CM073427.1, read as the reverse complement.
TTAGTAAAGGAGTTCTGCACGGTAGTTTGTTGGGTCCTTTATTCACTGATGTTTTGTATGTATACAGCAGATTTTTCTACGACACTGTAATTCACATCAATTTGCTGACGATTTCCAACTATTCCTTATTTTTTTTTTCATCGGATAGGTAGTGATCAAGTTCAGCGCAAAATTTATGAGGACTTACCGGCTATTTCAGAGTCAAATGTTCAAGGCTTAATCCTAATGAGCTTAAAATAATTAACTATTATTAACAAAGTTTTAGAGTTCATATGTGTTGTCTTGTTTATAAAGTTTATGAATCCAAATGTACCAAATATCTGTATAACAAATTCATCTGCTCATAGAAGATTTCATTTAAAATGTTCATCTATACATAGCAAGGTTTAGTGTTCCTCAACATTCGGCTTTCACACCACTAAAGCATGATTTTTAAGAAATTATTTTTATTATTAATCTTTACAATATGATTGCATTACAAATTTTCTGTTTACATTACAGAAAGTGGCGTGTTTTCAATGTATTTTCACCTAATCTAATTTCCTTTTATGACCTTTTTAAAACATAATAGCGACCACAGAAAGTTTTAGTCTATTTAAAGTCGCCTTGAAGGAAATTAAGGCTGAATTCCTTTCTACTTCCCAACCACAGCAAGGCAGCTTTTGTTACGTAATGATCGTCTCTACAGAATCAAGTTTAGTATACGGATGATTAATGCCAGGAGTTCATTAGAACTTTAGAGAGCTGTAATGATAACTATTTTGTGAAGATTTGTGGTTATACAATATTCAATATATCTAAGCTATACCTAATTCATAACTTTAGAAGGAAATTTTCGGAACGTGTTTTTCTTTACAACGTAAAACCTATGATTTAAAATAGAAAAGTATGCAGTAAATAAAAAGGCGGATAAAATTTAGTCGGAATTTACTTCGTTTTTGGGAAGTTTGCTCGGAGAAAGGGTAAAATTTACTCTATCGCGATTTCGTTAATTTTACAAAGACGCTTGAGTAATATATTTTGACAAATATTAGGTACAATTTACTTGAAATAGGGTAATTATCAATGCAAATATGTTAAGATCTGGTGGCAATCAGTTAGTATATGCGGTGTAAATTTTCAAACTATAGACATTAAAAATTACAACGTCTATTATTAATCCGAGAAAAGTGTGACTATATGCCATCCTATTGAAGTAATATTTTGTACAAATTCATAAAGCTATTTACATAATAAGTCTGTTAAATCAATGATACTAAGATCATCGCTAGCTTTTATTTGGTAAAAGTTTTAACTATTAAAAGTAATTCATCATATTTTTAACCATTTCTATTTTAAAGACTATCATCAGTAAAAGTGAAGTATTGTGAAACATTGTTATCACTCATATAACCATCATTTATAGCTTGAATAATAGTAGTAGCAGAGTCATTTACTAATCATCACTTTATTTATTTTATTTTTATTTAAAAATACACTACCCTACAGTATTCAACCAATTACAGGGTACGAAGTACAATTACAATTACTACAGAAAGCAGAACATATGGCAAATAAAATACATAAATATGAGTCAGACAGAAAAAAAAGTAGTAAGAATTAAATTATGACTTGAATGTATCTATAATAGATATGTTACATCAAATTTAAAAAAAGTATCAATATCTTGAGATTTTATTGAAGCCACAGTGCAATAAATATATCAATGCAACTTTACAATGTATTATAGTTTTGACAAATCTAGTGACCGGGTGAATATTTTGTTGTATTAATTCTAGATGTAGTAGTCTAATATTCTGAATATGAGGCGTAAAGTATAATGTACTATCAAATGTTATCCCCAGGTCGCAAAATATAAATGATCTGGAAACAATAACATTGTCCATTTATAATGATATTCTATGGTACTATTTTTAAGTGTAAAAGAGAGAACATTGCATTTTTTGACATTGTTAATAGATCACCATGTATTTAAACTGTTAAGAGAACTTTGCAAATCAATACAATTGTTAAAGCAGTCAATTCTTTTATATATTTTCATGTTATCTGCATACAAAAGACATTTAACATTTATATCAGCAACTATGTCATTTATAAAAATGTTAAAAAGCAATGGTCCAAGGACCTAACCCTGTGGTATTCCTGATGGTGGTATAAATTGATGACTGTTGACCAGAAAATATTAACATATTATGAGAAAATCCAATGTTATCTAATTTAGATAGTAATGCTGTATGATTTAATATGATAAAAGCTTTGTTGAAATCAGTATAAATGACATTTACCTGCGATTTTTGATCAAATGTATCACAGTAGCGTAATAAAAAAATTGGAGTTCTATCAGGTCACATGGTATATTTATATTTTCTTTTCAATTTACGTAAGCAATTTAAGAGTTCAGTTTCAGTGAAGGCATGAAATAATTCACTATTGTTATCCATCGGGTAATATACACTGTTAACTATGACAAGTACAAATATTTTAAGAGGGGATAGAGAAAATTAAGAATTAACGGAATAACCCTTCAAAAAAATTCCAAACTTATAAAGAGAAAAGAAATGTTTTTCGAAATTATATTAAATCCTTATTAAACGCCGCCTATGCGACTTGTCCGCCACACGTTTATAGAATCAGAGTAGGTAACGTAGGCAACTGTAAAAACCTGACAGCCTGTCAATGAATTAAATATGACATTATCTACTTGATATTCATTGACATTGACATTGACAGGCTGTCACTTTTGTCATTGTCGATATTTAACTTCAAATAATTTTAATTTTTATAATAATTTTTATAGTTAGATATTTGACTCAACTTAAAGGAGGCCACCTGAAGAAGCAATCCTAAAAATGCAGAAATAGGTCAGATCTAATCTACTGTGGCTGAATTGTCGTGTTCCAACTGCCTAAAGTGAAGTTAGATATTTATAGAGTGTTTTCATTAAAGCAAGGTTAGTAAATTTAGATAGATTAATTTATTTAGATAATTATTGAATAGAGCTTTGTCTGTGGATTTGTTCATTAGCATACCTAGATGTTTGGTATCAGAGAACATACATATGACTTCATTGATAGGAATTGTAGGAGATTTGATTTATATTAGCTTAAAATACCTTTCTAATACAGTAAAAAATGTTACAAAAGCTAATAATAAGGAATATATAGGTAGATATTGTGGGTGTAATTCAACGCTGGTTGGGGCTTTTGTCCACAGAGTAGTTAGTTTCACACAATATTATTAATACCTAAAAATATATAAAAACTTTTACATAAAACATTATTCAAGTAGATAATGTTATATTTAATTCATTGACAGGCTGTCACTTTTGTCTGTGTCGATATTTAACTTCAAATGATTTTAATTTTTATAATAATTTTTATAGTTATATATTTGACTAAACTTAAAGGAGACCATGAAGAAGCAATCCTAAAAATGCAGAAATAGGTCAGATCTCATCTATTGCGGTTGAATTGTCGTGTTCCAACTGCCAAAAGTGAAGTTAGATATTTATAGAGTGTTTGCATTAAAGGAAGGTTAGTAAATTTAGATAGATTAATGTCTTTAGATAATTATTGAATAGAGCTTTGTCTGTGGAATTGTTCATTAGCATACCTAGATGTTTGGTATCAGAGAACATACATATGACTTCATTGATAGGAATTGTAGAAGATTTGATTTATATTAGCTTAAAATACCTTTCTAATACAGTAAAAAATGTTACAACGGTGGTTGGGGCTTATGTCCACAGAGTAGTTAGTTTCACACAATATTATTAATACCTAAAAATATATTACCTATATTTACTTTGAGAAGTAATTATACATTTTATGTTAATGAAGGTATAGTATTTATATCAAGCTTCCAAAATTAGGTAACATTTTCTATATCTGTGTTTTAGTAAACCAAAAAAAAACTATTCTGAAATTCAAGTAGGTACACGGTGCAGTTAAAGCACGTTCTAAATTGGGACAACTATTTTGAATTCGGTCCTGAGCGAGAGAGAAACATGCTTCAAGGTCAAATTTTTTGTGTTTAATACTTCAAAGGTGCCGCCGCAGAGTCTGTGAACTAATTGTTATTTAAGCTGTGCTGTAGGTATTAAGAAAGAAATAATGAGATGCGTATTACAGTATGTATACAGAAAAATTTTAGTAGAAATACATTAATTACGTCTTTGCAACATTCCCTTTGTTTGTTAAAGAGATTATAGTGATTATACCTGCTTCCTACGTTTCTGTACACCCTTAGAGTTAGGCAAAGCATCCATTAATTAATTAATTCTGAAGAAAAACATATAGTTCGTCGTCCTACGCGTCTCCGCCACACTGAATGATTTCCAACCAAAGAGCAACAACCTTCGGTGGCGCCAATAGCATTTATAAAGTGCACTCCCCCTGATATATTGACTTCTGTCGGGGCTGGGCATTTGTCGACTGAAATGTACGTTCATACTTCTGTCCTGGAAGCTAAAAGCTCCGACGGTGTCGCTTTCCCGTGTGGTGTGAGAAAACAAGCACTGTATTTCAAGGTCAAGAGAACAAGTTAAAGCGTCAGCAGAAATGAAGATGTTTAGAAAAGTAAATTCGATAACCGGGAAAATACGTAGTTGTGGACAAAAGAAACTTTTTTCTGCACTGCAACTCAAGTTATAATAATCGAATGAAATATTTTACTCTAATGGAGCCGATTACCAACTTTTTATTATTATTATTATTTAATTTACATACAATATTTAACTAGTGTTTCAATTTTTAATTCGATAGTGTTCTACAAGATAGGTATAATAGTTATTTATGTGTGTTAGAAGTGCATTTTTAAGGCACGCATGTAAAAGTTCATACAATATTTTTTGTACAAACAGCATTAAAAAGAATTAACCCGGGTAGAAATAAGTTAAGTTTTAAATAGCATGGTAGACACTATATCAAATTTTCGAAGTGGGCAATTGCCAATGATATATAGTAACCATGGTGGCAACCATTGTTGTTTTTTTACTGTATTAGAAAGATATATTAAGCTAATATAAATCAAATCTCCTACAATTCCTGTCAATGTCATATTTATATTCTCTGACACCAAACATCTAGGTATGCTAATGAACAATTCCACAGACAAAGCCCTATTCAATAATTATCTAAAGAAATTAATCTAAATTTACTAACCTGCTTTAATGAAAACACTCTATAAATATCTAACTTCGCTTTTGGCAGTGGGAACTCGAAAAATCAACCACAATAGATGAGATCTGACCTATTTCTGCATTTTTTAGGATTGTTTCTTCAGGTGGCCTCCTCTAAGATGAGTCAAATATCTAATTATAAAAATTATTATATAAATTAAAATTATTTTAAATTAAATATCAATAATGACAAAAGTAATTTAACTCTGGTTGGGGCTTTTGTCCACAGAGTAGTTAGTTTCACACAATATTATTAATACCTAAAAATATATATAAAAAAAACGTTATGTAATTTTACAACTATTATGCTAAATTTCATCGTAAATTTCTGACACTACAATTTGTATTGATTTTTATACATTGTAATTTTATGTTATAATTGAATTTAGTATCTACAAGTCTGGATTAGATTTTACGGCAACCACGTGTTTGTACCTTATTTCTTGCTGAAACGTGTAAATTCAGAAAATTTCTACAATTTTTAAAAAATGAGCATGGTAATATGTGGGAAGACATTCCTTTGAATTTAAGAGGACAGTCTTGGATTCAGTTTGATGGGTGGAGGGTCCATTATGACAAAAATGTAAGAAATTGGCTAAACAATAACTGTCCATGGAGGTGGATAAATCGTGGAGGCGTGGCCTCCCAGATCCCCTGATTTACCATCACTTGACTTGTGTGGGGATTTATTAAGGAAGAAGTGTATACCACTACGGTTAATACACTTGATGAACTTCACAATCGCATCAGAGATGCTTGCAATAAAATAAGGGTGCATCATTTAGTTAACTTAAGACTACTAGTGTTATTGTAATTAATTGTTGTACTTGTTATTTATAAATAGTTATTGCTGGCAATTGTTATTAATTCCACAATTGTTCGTTAAATATTGTTATAAATTCAAAATATTTCTCCAGAAACATTAACATCAATGTTCATTCAACGTTACTTTTTTTGTAATTTAGTTGCAGTACATTAGTATCTACGCAGCACAAAATAAATAAGGATTGTTAAAATTTGTACACTAAACAAGTTTCTACTTATAAAAGTCTTGTATTTGAGTATGGCTTGATAAGACAAATATTTATTTTGACTACATTAGAAAGAGATAAAGAATAAGAGATTTCGGCTTGTTAGAATCCTTAAAGAAGAATTAAATATTTTACCAATAATTGATAATAAATAAATTACTTAATTTAGTATCACATCAAACACTAAAAATAACTAGGAAACGCACAGGAATTTCTAAACAGAAGGAGGAACATTATTTTTGGTAAACTGTATGTAGATAATTAAAATAGCAGTTTTTTTTTAAATCGTCATTGACGTAGAAGTTCTGTTTAAGAAAGCGGTTGAGCACCCCCTCCACTCCGCCACTGTGCAAGTTTTATGCCTCTTAATTAATAAGCATTATCTCCCAAATATGAAAAAAATCTAAGCATTCCTTTATAACTTATAATGAAATTTTGAATAAAAATTTATATTCAACACCCTGTATCTCTGAAACGAAGCCTTCTGCGACATATGTTTATAGGAACTTTTCTTCTTAAAAACACATATTCTATCTTCTGTTAAAATTTTTCTACAGAAAACTGTACATCTCTGTACGATTTATTTCCGAGTTTCGAAATCCCAATATATGGATCACCAAAATAATACAATTCATACTAATTACTAAGATCCATTATCTATTTAATGAATTTATATATGAACGACACATGCCGCAATATCTTAAGTCCACCCTTACGCTGTCCCGAAAATTGAAAATGATAGTACCTTGCAAGAATAATGAGAAAACTTTCTTCATTATTTAAAAACAGGGTCTGTTATCTGCCATATAACGTAGCGTTTATCCTGGCGTCATTACCGAGTTGAACAAAACCTCATCCATAAACTACGTCAATTAATCTTCCCGGGATAAACAAAATTATCTTTCGCTCTCGTCTAACGTCGGCGCACAATCGCAACCGCAAAAAATTGTTAACAAACAATATATAAATTTTACCCCTATCATTCACACGCCGGCAACTGGACAAAAAAAAAACAAACTCGAAAGGTTTACAAAGAGTCTTTGTTGGCGGAGACACAGCGGCAATCCTATTATTTACACAGTTTTTGTTCTCTCGGATATAAAATAGAGATGCTCGGGTCACTAAGACAAACACGGAATCATACAAATAGACTGAAGTTTTTGATTTTTGTATACATTTCTTATTAACCGAGGAAGAATCGTATATTCTAGATTTATCACTTACTAACTTCCAAACAAGAAACAAGTAAGGTAAAATAAAATGGAAAATATTTCGATCAATAACGCAATGTTAGTGTTCAAAAGTGTGGCTATATTACTTGGATGGACTTGGAAATGTTTGGAGATATTGGAAAAGTCTACAGGGTTTTTCAACTTTGGGACACAGTGGAAGGAGGCATGAAAATATATTATAGTAACTCCGGTTCCAAAATAAGTCGCTTTGGCTAAGAAAATTTTTCTAGAAACGTAAGTAAAGGTATATTTTTTATGCATGCCATTAGTGTCTAAAATTTCATTTTAAGGCACTGATGTTAAAATTAATTCAATAACCAATCTCATTAGTAGCTTTAATAGTAATTATTATTTCTGTGAAACTTGTACCAAGATAGGGAGCAATGTTATCCGCCGAAGTTTTGGACAACATTTTGTCCGTGATGCTTTTTTCTTTTGTAACGAGTCTTCTATATAACACTATGCTACTGTACTGGACTTCCATTCACTATGTCTCTTAATTGTAGAAAGATTAACACTACAGTCTGCCAACAAACTAGCCGAAGATCGTCGGAAGTAATGTCCAGTATGAAGGTGAAAATCAGGCTAATTTAGAAATTCAATAATATTGGCATGCGTCTTACTACATTTTGTTTACAATTGGAGTCATGGCACATTCTTAATGTGTTTTAGTGTTCACTGAACGAAGGGCTATGCACTTTTTATAATAGGTCAAATGTAATGAACCAGTAATAACGAAAGTTTGTTGCATATTAGTTTTGTGTATATGCACAACAAGCTTGTAATATTTGCTAATGTCGTGTTCATCATCGTCTTCAACATGGAGTAACTTGATCAAAGTGTTGACGATTTCCATATTTTGATTAACTAAAAGCACTTTTTTTACTGAGTTTGCCACTAACATTTTTCAGATCACCCCATCTCAAGAAAGTATTGTATGAAAATTCGTATTGTTGCTTTGACTTACTAGGCAATAACTGCTCGTATGTTGGAAGGATTTTCTTATTACATACGAGGCACTGTTTGCTTTTTTACAACGTGCCTGATATGTTCTTACCACGAAAGAGTGCTGTTTATAGTAACTCCCTAAATCATTTTGACTATCAACAGATGTAACTGGCTACCCATCACTAAAGATGTATAGGTGTCTCGGATTATTTTTACCTATGTGTAAAACACTATATTTATTTTTATTCAAAGGTATCAACCAGTTTTCACTCCAGCGTTCTATGGCTACAATCTCATCTTGAAGATGTTGTTTATTGCTTATAGGATCACCAAACACTTTTGTATCGTCCGCATAAGACGCGTGCATAGACTTAGGGTGTTGTGGAAGATCTGAAGTATAAATCAGGAACAAAATAGATCCTAACACCGAACCTTGAGGGACGCCCGATAGAACTGATTGATGATCTGATCTACTATTGCCCACTCTGACATAAAACGTTCGATTAATTAAAAATTGATTAATCCAGGCAAGTAAAGATCCTCGTTATCCAAAATGTTCTAGTTTATAGAGATTCTTTGGAACCCTCAAATGTTTTCGCCAAATCAAAATAAAGCACATGAACTGAAAGACCTTTATTCATTTGTAATGTTCAATAATTTACAGATGACAAAAGATTTGTAAAAGTGTGTCCCAAACTTACCTTCTCACAAAATAAAATGTCACTTTTAGTATAACGGTTATGCTTCCCTAAAAGGTTTTACCTCAAAGAAAACGAAATGGATCTATGCAATTTACGTAACATTAGCAACTTATCTTTGACTTACAGAATTTCAATTCCAATAAAGGATTTATCATTTGTTAAGTAAATGATGGGCTAAAAATGACGACCTTGAACTTTATTACATTTATGAAGACGACGAGTCAAATATTCCATCTCCATCTTCCAACCAATCAGGTTTTGCATACAATTTAAACAAATGTTGCCCATCTAAATGAAATGGTAACATATATGGTCCAATGATATAACTTTCAATGTCAGTTCAGGAGTTAACTGAAAACTGATTTCTTCTGGCAACCAAAGCGTGAGGATTGTGGTCGCTCCAAATGCAGCTGATTCTACTGTTAAACTAACCATCCCTTGTAAAGCAGACTTCGTCGGTAATTAGGACGATGGATGTAAAATTCGGTACTTACACAGGCACAGCAAAAACCAGACGGTAGAGTGGGAAGAATCCATTCTAGTAGCTATTGCTGGGAACACGTCAAAGGCTCTTCTTTGACTACATTTAATACCTTTTCGTTAAAATCCACTGATCGTACAATCTTGAACACCTTGAACCATCATGACCCTGAAAACCGTCTTGTTCCCGAAGTCTTTGGTGAACTGTGGCAAACATTTTATACGATGGGTGAAATGAGAATCGCTGCTGATAAATATGTGCAGCTGTATACAAATTTTCATTTCACGTTCTTTCACGATAACTGTCTTGCAACAAAAACTTCCAGAAATAATTTTTCATTTGCCACAGAAATATGGTAACCGATTATTTACTTAGCAAAAGAGTCCTTTATTGACATTGAGATTCTGAGAGTCAAAAAATAATTTGCTAAAGTTACGTAAATTATGTGGACCCATGTCGTTTTTCTTTCGAGTTTTCCATGAGAAAATACTGCTTTAAAGCCTTTTAAGGATACATAATCGGTATTGAGAACAGGGTCAAAAGGTTTTTTAAATAACAATAATAATTACCATGTTACGTTGAACTTAAAACTAATACAGATAATGACACTTACAAATACAGATAATATAAAAGCGGTAGTTCCTGATTATTTCCTCTAGAAAATGTAATCATCTACGTTTTATCTTTATTCAACTCAAAGTCCAAAAAAGCAAAATAATGTAAGGTTAATTTCCATAGTACTATTTATCGTGCTTTGAATAAGGTGAATCAAAAATTATTGTACTATTGCCAACGTACTGTACCTACTAAATACTCACTTGTTTTTAATTGTAAACCGTTGGTGTGGCTAATGTATAGTACATGTCCCAATATTGATCCCTGAGGTACACCTTTTTTTATTAATATCTTTTCTAATTTTACTAATTTTTCCATTCTTCTTCAACGCATTGCATGCGATTGTGAAGACATAATAATAATAGCCCAGAAGTCGCAGACTTGTGTGGGAGAAAGAGCAGCATATTATTATTAAGCAGACCGCATTTGCATCCAGGAACGACTTACGTTGGTAGTCCTAACCAGCATTCAGTGCAGGAATGAGGGAAACCTAGAAAATCTCATTAATTAGGGGAGTAGTAAAATGTCGACCGATATCAATCTCTCACATTGACCCAAGTTAACATTCTTCCACCCTATAATACCTGTAGAGAGAGTGTCAATCCTCTCCACGAATATGTATGATATACGGTCTACCGGCTGCGAGGCACGAATCCACATCGGTCTAGCCACATCGATTCAAATACTGACGATTTAAACCGCGCGACCACTGACTGATAATTGTTATAAGACTATTTGCTACATCTTCTATTCCATACTCTCATATGTTCATTAATGTTACAGCTGTGTGTTTACTGTTCATGCTGGCATCTAAAATTTTTGGCAGAGCTTGACAGACTGCTCTAATATCTATAATTATGTTAACTTCCTCTATTATGTCCCAAAGTTTGTAACCTTTCTTCTTTTTATAAAAAAATACCTGAATATTAACCCAATATAAACACAAAATTTTTAATAACGATGAGGAAAATTTAACATAAACGGACTGAACAGCAACTGGAATATATCAACCGCAGAGTAGAATCTTCTAATAATTTTAAATGTACACGTTTGCACTTGTAGGTCGGGAGCGGGATTCGCTTGCATCTCGGGTTTGGCCGAACATTTTGGAAAAGAGCTAATAAAAATACATCTTCCACAGAACATATTTTGACACCTAAATACATATGACTAATTAGTTACTCATATGCCTAAATAGTAGTAGCAAAAAGTCGAAAGCGCATAAAAACGACATATGCGAGTGATTTTGTGATCAGCTCGGCACAAAGCGGTCAGCGATGCGCCTCGACCCTGACCTGAGCCTTCAAATAAGTACCTAAATACAAATGAGAGAGAAATAGCTATGATAAAAAAGAAAGTGCATATACCTTCTCTTGAACGTCCTGTATATGAATTTATCTTCATACCTAATAAAACTGTGATTAGTAGACTGTTTCGAATCAATACAGGCACACCTCCGCTAGATTTTACGGGCACACTCGCTCCAACTGATTAATCTACAAATTGATACGGGCACGAACCTCTCTCAGGTTTGATCCCGAATGTAAAAACACGTTATCTAAATTACACTGCTATCTAAATTACACCGCCGTCGAATACGGACCAAATGAATGCTAGAGACAAATTAGTAGGTATTCCGATCCCAAACTTAGGTAATTTAAAATGATATATTCGAAGGCGTTTGAAGTCGGAAAAAAGGTCCGCGATGCTTCAGCCTATGGGGTCATTTTTATCCGTTGGTTATTTACGGAAGAACCGCATAGAATTGATAACTTTTAAAACTAACTCTTGGCGATAAAAAATACGTTAAAAATAAATTTTCTATGCTCTTCCACAATTGTAATTGTTTTTTCGAAAAATGTATAACAAATAACATCTTTATTTCTGTTAATGTTTTAATTTTTATTTAAAATCTTCCTCAAATCTAGTTGTCCATTATCGAGAGTTTATAGGTTCCAAATAAATACGTTTCTACGGCCACGATACCGTTTACTTGACCGAAAAATGAGTGGGGGCGAACATAATATAACCTCTGAATTTAACTTTGAAGTTGTAAACAACCTCGTATACAAGTCATTATTTAAAATTAAAAACTAGTCATAGATAGACATTTTAAAATTCAATTTACTATTTATCAATCAAGAAAACAACTAAATTGAACAGCTTTAATGTCAAATCTAAACGAGATTACTTAGTGCGCTTGTCTATACAAACAGTTCACAAGTAGTTCCTATACATGACCATGTACTGATATTATCGCCGTGGTACGGTTCAATGCTCGTCCCAAAGATATTTGGAACATTAAGAAAATCGTACAATGAATGATAATTTTTAATTTGGAACAGTTTTTTGTTATTGCGCAGATTTGGAACAAACCTTATAAAAATACATCAATATATGAATTAGTCAAATTGACTTATTTTATTAATGTTTGTAAGACAAAATAAGTTAAGGTACGTGTGCACTTACTAATAGTTTCGTACCACACTTTAATAAGTTTCCATTAAGTTTATATTATGAAACAAAATACACCTTAAATAAAAAGTCAGACTTAAGTGAAATGCTGATTATGAATTCCGCCTTTAGTGATGTATGTTGTCTTGATTATTAGGTAAGTTACCACTGAGTATCTTGGCATGCTTATTATTTGTTTTTTGGCTAATTTAAAATTTGATTAATTAATTATTTGAGATTATGAATGACAGCGTATATTGACGAGGCCGGCCTATTATTGTTTTCTGTTTTATTTGCGGAGCCGTTAGCTGCGTGTGACACGACATGATTTTGAAGTATGGGGTATCCTAGAGCTGTTGATCTAAGAAGCACATGTTTATATCTAGAAAATGTGAGGTTATGCTTTGGTACTCATGTGTTTGCCTTTATTTTGTTGGAAGGTTCTGAGCTTATTGCAAGAGCTGACCCGACGGCAATCTTATCTAAGAAGCACATGTTTATGCTTACAGAATGTGAGGTTATGCTTGGGTACTCATGTGTCTGCCTTTATTTTGTTTAAAATTTCTAACCTTATTGCAAAAGCTGCATGACAGAAACTATATCCTAACCTGAGCTCAGTAAGTGTTTCTGTGTATTTAAATTTATATAGTGTTATTTACAAGACAATAGAATATAAGAAGTTACGTCCAATATCATACCCTGTATACGTAGAGATGCCTCTGACTTACGTGATATTCCCATTTAGGAGAATTAATTAATTAAACTTACATCTTTAGCACCAAGTAGGTGAAAACTTTTCTCAAACTTTATTAGTCTATGAGGGTGAGAGCTCCTGGCTACTTAAACTAATTACATTAGATTTAAACGATAATTTATCAGACTATAATTTATAGTTGATAATTAAAGCGCATTCATACATCAGATTATAGTTAATAGTTCATTACATATTAATAACGATTCTCTCGATTTATAGTGGCGACCCTGTCACACAAGTTGTTGATCTCTGAGCTAATCCGTACAAAGTAATCATTGTATTCTCATAAATTATTAAGATACGTACCACAACTACCAGAAAAATATCATATACAACAGAAAATATTACTTCAGTCAATATATTGAACACATTGACAACTACAGGGAAGTAATATTTTACCCATTTCTCCCCTGGGATATTTTGCAATATTCAAATATGAAGAACAGGACGAAAGTAGGTGATAGCGGGAACCTCAAAAGAGTTTAGATACGTAGGTAAATTAGATTCCCGCACAACTGGTGTCCAAGTTTATAACTTTTTGTTTTAGAGTTCTGCAATACCAGAATTTTATTTTATGTCAAGTTTTGTATTTCGCATGAGAACAGATATAAAACAACAAATATAAAACGAATATTTTCATTGATCCAATAATAATTTCATTGTATTAAATAAACAATGCTTGAGGTGTTATGAGGTTAAACACATATAAAATGTTAAGCTTTCTTCTCAGAAACTGTAAAGATTTTTGTAATTGTGCTACTTAAATTATTGTACTTTAGTTTTATCCGATTTAAACTTGAGTCATAATGCCATAAAGCTAACATTGAATCTGTTGAACGAAGGTTTTTAAAGCACCTTTTTATAAGTTGGATGGTGTTTACCCCATGGGGTCATTAATAATTCTTTGCTTACTAACCGATTTAATATGCCCTATTTGGAAAATAGACGAATGATAAATTTGATAAAATTTTTGTATAATTTATTACATAATGGTATTGATTCTTCTCACCTCCTTGATAAAGTAAATTTTCATACGCCTAGGGTTACTACGAGACGAGGTAACTTTTTACTGTGAAAATCATAGAATAAAAGTCTTAGCAAAGTCGCCCATATTATATGTAATATGCAACAATTATAACAGAATCTCTCATCTTTGTGACATTAATTGTTTATCATTAAATAAAATTGTAGGTTTTGTGGTTAATATCAAATCAGATTTGTAGTTCTGAGTAAAAAATTAATTATATTGGTGAGTGGAAACTACTAAGAGCTAATATTGAAAGATGAAAGTAAATTTTGTTACGATACGTCAGCAGTTCAAAATAAATCGCCAAATTCGTTTCAAAGAGTGACATTATTATTAAAATAGATTGTACAAATGCTCAGTCTTTACTAAACATCTTCCTATATTTCCGAAATAAATTATTAAACATTTTTTCATTCCCATTTCGTTAAATATTATTCAATGTTTTAATCTGAATAAATCTATTCACTACTTAGATTTAAATATAATAGATAAAATATCAATTTAACAGAAATGGCAAGTCAAGATTTTATTTTATATTTTTTTCTAAAAGTAATGTGAGTTAATAAATACCTATAATTTGTATAAAAAGTAGATAAGAAAGCGTTAAAATATAAGAAATAATAATAAACATGAACTTAAAGAAATTTCTGAATTCTACTAGTTGATGAAATTCTAAAATTCACATAAAACAATTTTCCAATACAACAATTTTTGGAATATGTTTTCTGAAGCTATTTATGTCAAAACATGGAAATTTTAAATTGTAAAGGTTTTCTGTGACACAAGTGCTCCAATTTATATTTGAAGCCTATAGACTAGTTCCATTACAGAAAGTGACAGCCATTACAACACTGTAAAAAAAGTTGCTGTGTAAGCGAGATTTTCCAGTGTGTAATTTAGGATGCGTAAAATTTCCGTGTTAATAGTTTTACACACCATGGCTTTTTTATACGCTTTACACAAAATGTGTTAAACTTACTAGTATTATAATAAAATATACTGAATTTGTATAATATTTACCAGTGATCTGTTAAAAGTACACCATTTTGTGTAAACTTAATACGCACACAAATTAATTGTGGTCTATATTTCTACTCCTGACTGGTTGAGCACAACTGCGCAGCTGCAGTATATCAGCTGATCCAACACACGCCACTGCGCCATATTGGTCATGTAGCGGTGTTGTGTACAGTTACCTCTTGTTCACTGTGTTCAAATGGGGAATATTTAAATTTATATTGAGGTTTAATCAAGGAACATAGTAAGTACTTACCTAACTATAACAAATATTGATGATAATTGAAATAAAGCTAAAATTAATTAGGAATATAACTTTTAAAAATATTAGTTCACTCTGACGTTTTACATTACTTTGTAATCTGATCTTTTTAACTTTAGACAAAGACAATTTTATGTTTAGATCACTACCAGTTAATTTTCGTAAACTGCTATTTATGTAGTGCCTAAATACATCTTTGTTTAATGTTTGCTGTTTCATTGTTTATGATTTACTAGAACATTGTAAGTCCCTTATTAGAATAACTATACTGCTAATTTTAATACATATATATTTTGTTAGCAAACTTGGTTGTTGTTCATTTGTACTGAATTTTATTTTTTTTAATAAAATCATAAAAACTGAAATATATTTTTTTAATTACTTAACACCATAATTCTGAAAATTCTGTATATTGATACGGAAGCTCACCTACATTGTTAATTATGTTCCTCTTTACTCTTGACATTATAATTTTTGTAATACATTTATTCTGGCATTTTCTAGAACATTCCAGGCTACATTTAATGCATTCTTGAGGACTAGCAAAACCTTTAAAAAACGTCAAAATAAAGGTATTTCAAAAATTATATTTATTAAAAATTATTTCGAAAACAAACAGAAACATAATTAACAAACTAAAAAGGTAGGTGAATCTTCCATATTACCTGTTATACAATAAAATTACATGTTAATGTGTAAAGTCTACACCTTTAATGATACAAATAACACTGAAATGTGTAACATGACATGACATTTGTTATATTAAAACAGTGGATTGTGTTAAACCTTTAACACACTGATACATACAGAAAAATGTGTAAAAATATACACAATTTCGTGTGGACCTCGATTAACACAGTATTGTGTTCTTTTGTGTTAAAATGTGTAATTATTTTTTTACAGTGAATGAAACTGTCACCATGACAGATGCTTATTATGTGAATATGTTAAAAAACTGTTACTGTTCTAAACCATACATTTAAAAAAATAATTATTTCTGCCTAAACTATACATAATTCTGAAAAAGTAGAGAATTTTTTTCTTTAAAGAAATCTAATTCATTAAAACAATATTATTTGCCTGAGAATTCAAAGGAATAAAAAAAATCGAAAAATATATGTTAAAAGTAGTTAGAAAACTACTATTTACAACCGGTTTTGAAGTTAAAGGCCCTAATGATATGATTATAAGTTACAATTTTTATTCCATTATCAATCAGAAAGAAAGTTTTAAAAAAATATATCCTTTGGAGGGCCAATCTCAGTAACGTTTATAGGAACTTTTTTTGTTTTTTTGACTCTACTTTTACCGTCTTAAGTTTTGTACCAACTTTTCCAAATACCCTGTATATAAAACCTAATGTCATTGAACCACCTACGTGGTCTGCTCTTTAATCTATCGATCCATCAAGGGGGTAAAATAAGGGACAATGGATGTTACATGTTGAGATCTGCTTAAAATTTCATTTGAGCCCTCAGAAATACAGCAGAATTTTGAATTAAGAGTTGTAAGATAGGTGAGCCATTCTATTTCAAACATTCTATGAATTTCTCCAAGTAATATTAACGAATAAGTACTTACTTCTCTACAACTATTTGAATTAGTATGATTAGTTAGTAACTGTGCCTTTACAGCTCTCAAAGTATGAAAATATCGAAGGAGTAGATTTCGCAAAATATATATTTTTTAGAAATTTCGCGGAATGCCGAGTAATTTCAAATAATTTCGCATAGGATTTCGCATTTGATAAAAATTACCTCGAAAATTACTGTACTTACAGGGGAAAAACCACATACTCCGGGGGTCTAAATCAAGTTACCTCCGTTCAAATTATTATAGTTTCAAAGATACAGGGTGTTGATTTTTTTTAGTTTTTTCTCAATAACTTTATTATAAATTGTAGTAAATATAAAAACTTTGCAGTGGTGAGTTTTTTTGGCACGAGAAATTGCTGCGAATTGAGGGTGCCACCTACAGTACTTCACATGCATTTAAACAATATAAATTTTTGGTGCACTGGTGTATTTTTTCCAGAATTTTTTATTCTCTGACTTTTTTTTCTTAAAGAAATGTCTTGAATACTCGTCTTTTGGATAGGATTTTAAGGATTTATTTCATAAACATAACTTATTGTCTTCTATCATACTTTATTCAATTAAGTACTATCAAATTTTGGACTAAGTTAAATTGAGTTAGATCATCACATATTGGCCCTAGAAACAAGTGGCAGTATTTTATCCAGGTTTTTTAAAGACACTCTGGATGTACAGGTACAAAAGGTTATGACGATTCAAATGCATGTGAAGTACTGTAGGCGGCGCCTTTTACAATTGACAGCAATTCCGCGGACACACCTATTTCAATTTTTGGTGTCAGAAAATTCTTCTATACCAATTTTGCTGCATTTACTACAATTTATATGACGTTACTGGGAAAAACTAAAAACAAAATTGTAATTTCAACACCCTGTAATTTAGATCGTCATATTTTGGCTCTCGGAATATGTGTTTTACAGACATCCTGTATACGCAAGATATCGAAAAACTTTCAAAAACATCCCGATGTATTAAGTCACCAATAAATAATCTTTCAAGGATTACTCAGAATTGTAACAATCTTGGTCAAATAACTGATTTTTTGCACAATCCTAGTCACACCCTGTATAACAGGAAACAACCGTAAAAAAAATTATTCCATTCCAATGGCGAAACCGCGAAAGATGACAGCTTTACGACATGACTGAAACTGACATTGACAAAAAATGTGAAATTAACAGTTTCTTAAAAATAGCGATTTTTTACACAACAATTGAATTATTTCAGAAGATGAGAAACACCGCGAGTTAACCCTCGACTTTTCCCGCCTCCCAGGTATAGGTTGCTTATAAGCTAGTGGACGGGGACACTAATTCAAAATTTAGACAAGCAAGCTTTCTAATAGTTCCAAACAACCGTGATACGTGGCGCGCACCATATGCTCTCGACTCGTCGCAGCGGTCATAGGGTACCGTAAAATGGGGCTATTTTGTCACTTTCTGGACATATTTTATTATGTAATTCTTTTATTTTTCCGACTTTTGGCTTGAAAAAATCAAGTATACCGACGTTATCATTTTGTATGCGCAGCCAGAAAACCAACTGCCTAACATCCATGGGGAATTAAAAAAAATACAGAATAGGGTGACAAAGTAGCCCCAAAACACGGGGCCGTGTAATAACCCCAGATATGGAATCCTCGGACAAAAATTTTATATATGTATATATTTTTTTAATTTTTAAACAAGATTTTAGACTTTTTTTGCAAGAAATAATTTTAATTGTACAAGATGCTTCATTTCAAACAGGAAAATAACATTAACAAACTTAAAAATGTTCTGTAACATTAACGAGTTCTGTAACACTTAAATAATATTCTTTTTTGCACTTTGAATCAATATAAATTTCTAAATCACCAAAACTTTTCCGGAAAAAGTTTTAGGGGACAAATTCCTCATCTTCATCTGTCTGGAATGGATCTTCATCTCCTGAATCATCGTCGCATACTGCGCAGACAAAATAGGGGTCCTTACTGTTTTCGTTGCATATTCCACAAATCCATTTTTGGCACTTGCAGCATTGAAGCCAGTCCACACGCTCTTTGTAGTTTGTCCACCTCACTCTACAAATTCCGCATTTATCTTCTGTGTCTTTTATTTTCTTGAAAGCCCTTTTCTTGATACTTACCGCAGCTTCTGTTGCATTTTCTTTTGAAGACTGTTTGCTTTCTTCTCTCTTGTTGGTCTCTCTAGGTTTCTGTAAAACTGATGTTAATGGTGTCTGATCGTCAGGTGGATTTCCTGGTATGTCACCTAAATGATCTGCAGTCACAGATGAAGGCAAAATTCTCTTGCCAGATTCAACCTTGTTCCTACGCTTGAGTTTGGTGGACGGATTTTTAGCAGCTTTACTCATGCGTTCTTTCAATAGTTCAATAAGGCTTGTGTCCAGTAGACGCCCCACCTCTTCCTGCTGGATTGCAGCATTCGGCAACCTTTTCAAAACTTCCTGTGGATTGCATGGGAAGAGTCCGGTGGCTCTAAAGCCAGACATTAAATTTTGTTTGACATTGGGTTGAATCTGTGACCACAGTCTGTTCAGCAGTAGGGGAAATTTTTCTTTAGAAATAGAACCGGGATAGCGGTTCTCTTTTCTCCACGTGTCTAGAATCACTCGTCATGTTCTCTTCATTGGTGCAAAAACTGCCACGTCCAAAGGCTGCATCAAGTGCGTGGCATTTGGTGGAAAGGGTGTTAAATAAATATCCTCTTCCTGTGCAATCCTAATGACGTTTGGGGCGAATTGACTAGTCAGATTATCGCCCACTACGATGACTCTCTTCCCTGATTGCCTAGTTGAGAGATTGGCATCGAACCATCCGCTACTTCACTATTTGCTTGATATCGGCTTTAATAAGCGGAAAGCCCCAATCTGCAACGACACCAAGGGTTCTTGCAATGATGGCTTCCTCCTCCGAACTCAAGATGGTTGGATGACCTTGAGGTTTTGTATGCCTACCAAAGCATCTATTAGTAAGGGTACCGTGGAATGTTATAAACCCGGGACACCTGTTTTTTGCTCATACCATCTTGCACCGCGCGCACCGCGTCGGCCACCTGTGCTTCAGTGAAATTGTGGTAAGCCCGGCTACCCGGTTTTTTTTCGTAGGTCCGTATTTTTTTCTAGTTAATTAGGAACTAGAAAACTAGCCTTACCAGAAGCAGGAGATAACAAAAATTGTAAAAAAAAATGTAAAACCATCAAGTGCACACAAGGTGACAAAATTACCCCCGAGTGAAAGTAATCCCGTTTTACGGTACAGACAGGGTGAAAGTCTTCCGCTTACTGGTAACCTGCGCCGAATATGTACTTATAAGCTATGCAATTTGTAAATATAGATTTAAATTGATATAAAAACAGCAGTTTAAAGCAGGCTAAAGCGAACACAGTGGAAGCGATTTTATGCTTACTGGTACCAAAGTATAGGGAGACCAGTAGAATCACTCGGGCCGAAATAATAAGTCGCGTTTAGCAGCTCGCGCATCCATTTCAGGCTGCAGATGCCTCAGTTTACATCACGGGTAGCCAACTCGTATAGTAAAACCGGCAACAATCGTCTATGCAATATTCCTTATTAAAAAGTAAGTAAGTAAATCGGTAACCCTGCTAACAAAAATCAGTGCTACCGGCTACCGGTAGAATGATATAAGGATGTTTTAAGCATTTATAGCTTTCTTTCTCAAAAAAATTTGAACTGACATTGTAAAATTCAATTTTCTTCATTATTTTGTATATACAGTATGCGCCAAAAGTATGGAATAAATTCAATAAAAACGAAACAATTATTTTTTGGGAAAAATCCTCGAACAGATTGATTTTTAATTTAAAAAATACATATTTTAGAGTAAAATGCGATTTTCAAATGTCATTTGTTTTCGAGTAATGACGTCATCGATTTTTTTTTAAATGGCAACACCATATTTTTTCCTTGATTCTGAAAGATAGTTTAATTCTCTATCAGACAGTACTAAAATTTTGCCCTCTTACATAGGAAAGTTTTCGAGTAAATAACGATTGAATGTTAGAAAATGTTAATCAATTAAAATAAAGCAAAAACGTTATCAAGTTTAGTTTTTCGAATTCCATAGTTCTTTTATGGATCACGTAATAATAAGTAATAAGTATTGTAAGCGACATAGAAATTATTATTCAATTTAAAGTATTATGGCACATTTAACTATTACTCAAAGAATTGAAATTTTAATTCTAATCGGATGCGGGAATATGACTAGAACTCAGCAGAAAATTTGCGATTTATTTAATAAAAAATATCCAGATCGCCCTATCAGCCAATCAACAGTCACTAAGGTAGAATCTAAATTTAGAGAAACTGGCAATGTTGTAAATATTCCAAACCCTGGACGTCCAAGCATTAATGAAAATTAAAAACAGAACATTTTGATGAGTATGGTGGATAATCCTCATAATTCTTCACGATTGGTTCCATTAAACAATGACACTAGTCAGAGCATTGCTACGTATCTTGAGGAAGGAAAAATATCATCCCTATAAAATTCAACTTGTGCAGGAACTCAATGAAGATGATCCCGATCGCCGCTTACACTTTTGCGAAATTCTAATGGATTTATGTCAAGGAAATAGAAATTTACACCGGCAAATACTTTTTTCAGATGAGACCACATTTTGTCTGAATGGTACAATAAACCGTCAAACTTGCAGATATTGGAGTCGGGAAAATCCTCATTGGATGGCAGAGGCACATACCCAACACCCTCAGAAATTAAATGTATGGGCTGGAATAGTTGACGACAGAATAGTAGGGCCTTTCTTCTTTGAAGGAACCCTTACAGGACAAAGATATTTAGAGTTTCTAGAAAATGACCTTGTTCCAGCCCTTGCAGTAATTTATCCTAACGATAATGACCCTGACATTCCTGACGATACCATATGGTTTCAGCAGGACGGTGCACCTCCACACTATGCGCGCCCTGTACGAGATTTTTTGGACAACTGTTTTCCTGAGAGGTGGATCGGCAGACGCGGACCGATAGAATGTCCTGCAAGATCGCCAGATCTTACATCTCTTGACTATTTTTTATGGGGATACTTGAAGTCAAAAGTGTACATTAATAAACCACGTAATTTAGAAGAACTTCAAAATCGCATTCGGGACGAAATACGCAGAGTTACCCCAGAAATCATTCATAATGTGCAAGAAGAATTTCTTCACAGACTTGCGCATTGTCAAGAAGTTGGTAGATGGCAATTCGAACATTTAAGTATAAAATTTAATCAATTGTATTTTATTTTACATACCTCAGAATGGTTAGTTTTTTATGGATAAAATTTACGTTTTCTAACATTCAATCGTCATTTACTAGAAAACTTTTCTACGTAAGAGGGTCTGATAGAGAATTAAACGATCTTTAAAAATCAAGGAAAAAATATGGTGTTGCCATTTAAAAAAAATCGATGTCATTACTAGAAAACAAATGACATTTGAAAATCGTATTTTACGCTAAAATATGTATTTTTTAAATAAAAAATCGACCTGTTCGAGGATTTTTCCCAAAAAATAATTGTTTCGTTTTTATTGAATTTATTCCATACTTTTAGCGCATACTGTATGTTTTGATTATTCAAAATTTCTTTTTACCTAAATACGTAGGTATACAGACAAGGTTTCAAAATCGAAATAACTATGTTATAGCGAGATAGAAATTTAATTTAATTTTATATCCTCTTGAACGTTTGAAAATGTAGAAAATTTTAGTGCAAATGTGAGTATGTGCTAGTAAAAGTACCTACCTACTTTTTATACAAAATTGTGATCTTTAATAAACGCTTCATCACATTAATTTGTTATTATATTTCAGGAAGAGGAGTTTCAGTATTGATATTTGTTAATATACATAGAGATTTGATTCGTTTAGAAGTTTAGAGGTTATTGCTTTGTCGATCAGATCATCCCGAAGAAATATTTATGAAGACATTCATGACAGATGAAATATATTCTTTGTTTTTTGGATCTCTATCACATAAAAGATGTTAACAATGCATGGCAATATCTTTGGAATAATTTACTGTACTGTTTAGATTTAACTTGCCCAGTTACTAAAACTAAAGTTTATCTTAATTCTAATAAAGCTACTAACTGGCTTGATAATGAGATTATAAAAGAGAGCCAACAATTGAAAAATGTCTATTGGCTATCAAAATGTTTACCAGATGAAACAACACATGAACGTTACAAAATCATGAAAAAAGAATTTTATAGTAATTTGTTTTTGAAAAAAAGACAGTTTTATGAAAGAAGATTAGAGAGATCTTCCAACCTAACCAAGGACGTATGGGCTATTGTTAACTCTAATACAGGTAAAACTAAAACAAATACAAACATATCGTATATTACAGACAACAACATTACAATAACAGATCCAATAAGGATTGGAAATGTTTTTTGTTCTTACTTTGCCGAAATTGCAATAAAAACTTTACGGAATACATATCCATTATCAAATGAAGATTGTTCTACTGGAGTGGAATGTCCCTTTTCAATTTTCTTCTATGATATCACACCGTTAGAAATTGAAAACACTCTGAATGTAATGCAAAATAAATCCTCGAGTGGGCCAGATGGCATTCCAATCAAAGTTGTAAAATATATTTCTCAGTTTCTTATTTATCCATTGTGTCACATATTTAATTTATCAGTCAGATCTGGAATCTTTCCTAATGCTTTTAAATTAGCCAATATTATCCCATTACACAAAAAAGGAGAAATGGACTGCATTGATAACTATAGACCTATAGCTTTATTATCTAGTTTTTCTAAACTGTTCGAAAAGATTTGTCACTGTCGAATTTCTAATTTTATTCTTAAACAAGATATATTATGCAGCAGTCAACATGGTTTTAGACCACATTTATCAACAAATACGGCCTCATTTTCATTAATTAATAACATTGTCAACTCTATCGACAAAGGTAATTTCATTTTAGTTCTTTTCTTTGATTTAACGCGTGCTTTCGACTGCGTTTTTAAAGACTTTTTGGTAAACAAACTAAGAAAAATGGGTTTAAGGTATCCAGTTGACAACTGGATTACTTCTTTTTTAACTGACAGAGAAATAAATGTAAAAATTGGTAATAGCGTATCTCACTCTTCTAGGACTCCATTGGGTGTTCCTCAGGGAAGTGTTTTATCTCCTCTTCTATTTATATTATTTATAAATGATTTAGAGCAACATATAACTGTCGAAGGTACCAGCTTAATTCTTTACGCAGATGACAGTACAATCTGTATTAGTGCCTCGTCTGCTGACGAGCTTCAAAGGAAAGTAA
Source organism: Monochamus alternatus (assembly GCA_037114965.1). Classification (NCBI taxonomy): domain Eukaryota; kingdom Metazoa; phylum Arthropoda; class Insecta; order Coleoptera; family Cerambycidae; genus Monochamus; species Monochamus alternatus. Next base: position 23,667,350 of record CM073427.1, on the reverse strand, counting down.
ACGACACACTTCAACAGTTTTATACGTGGTGTTTTAAAAATAAACTTATTATTAATCCAACGAAGACTCATTACATTACCTTTTTTAAAAGACGAATATGCCCTAACGTAGTAGTTTCATTAAACAACACGATCATTGAGAAAGCACAACACACAAAGTTTTTAGGACTTTTCATTGATGAGCAACTTACTTGGTCGGTTCATATTGAGCATCTCGTAAAAAAATTAAATACTGCCTATTACGCAATCAGAAACCTGAGAAATATAATGGATAAACATTATCTTTTAGATGTTTATTTTGCATTAGCATATACACATTTAAAATATTTAATAATTTACTGGGGGACTAGTTCTGAATTTCATAGAATTTTTATTTGTCAAAAGAAAATTATAAGACTAATTCTCTCCCTCAATCCTTTACAATCTTGCCGACCATCATTTATACAATATAAAATTTTTTCTCTGCCTTGTATATTGATATATGAAGCAGCACTATTTGTTAAGAATCATCCTGAATTTTTCATACAGCATAACAACATTCACTCCTATAATACACGAGGAAATAATTTAATTTATTTAAATAATCACAACTTAACAACATACCAGAAGGGGCCGCTTTACTTATGTGGAACAATTTTTAATAGATTACCCGTGAGTATTAAAAACAATGCAAATATTAGGTTATTTAAAAAAGAGCTACGTTCCTTCCTTGTCGGAAACTGTTTTTATACATTACAGGAATTTTATGATTTTCCTGCTGCAAGGTGAATTGTTCTTGTTAATATGTATAGATTTCTATTATTTATTAATTGTCTATTGGTTTGTGCTGTTTATGTTGCTACGCAACTAGTCTAAATTTGTATGTCACACGTTTAGTAATAATATGTATGTTAGAATAATTTATATGACGTTTCATATCCTGTGATAGGCCTACATGAATAAAGATCTATTATTATTATTATTATTATTATTATTATTATTATATAATTTCCATGAGTGACCACTTCGATATAGATTTTCTATTCAAAATAATTTTAAACGCATCTTCTACACCTTCAATTATAAAGCGATTAACTTTTCACAAACAAATAAAGCGCAAATTTAGTAAACCCAGGAATTAACTGTATTACTTTCAGATGACACTTAAAAGCATATCCTTGTATATGGAAATCATGTTCCGATTCGCGGCGAGATTGAATTTGCATAATTTTAATCCCTGCATACTCCTAGCTTTCCGCTTCCAGTCGCGGTAGGTATTTCACAGAAATACATCTAATTATCGACGGAAAGGGGAGAGAGATCGGGCATTTCCGACCGCCGGTTGTTCTTTATAATGGATGGCTCGAATATTCAAGTTCGAAGGAAATCTCTAAAAGGCCCGTGAATTATTAAATCTCGAATTCGATTACATTGATTCAATGAGGAGTATGTGACGAGCATCGCTGAAAAATCAACAGGGGAAGTGTTGTTCATTTAGACCTTTTTCAAGAAACTTGGGAAAATTGCCTTCTGAATTCTGTTTCAAAGGATTGAACTTCTTTCATTTTAGATATTCAATGAAATATTATACGGTCTGTTTGATTATAAAGGCCCCGAGCTCGATTAACCATTCTTTACAGGGTGTAAAGTGAAATAAAAAAGTGTAAAGAAACAAAAAGTAAGAATAATACAATGGAACATATTTTGAACTATTTTATTTGTAATATTATAAAGAGTGATGTATTTTTTTGGCAAATCATGATCGATGATACCCACACCTCCGTCACTGGTAAGTTTCTAAAGCTGGTAATTTTTTGTTTCATATTTAATGTCATACATGTCATGCATATTTATATGCACACCGAATTTGGTTAAATTATCTAAAGCGGTTTAGAAAGTAAAAACTGATTTTCTTTTAATTTTTGACACGCTGTAGTTGAACCATGGCTTTCCTAAGACCCTACATTTATATAATAAACGACCCTTATTTTTGGCCACGCCCCTTGATTTTTGACCTCTACTTAAGAAATACCCTGTATTTTATTTGAAATTTTTATTTCACATACTTTCATGAACCCTATTTTGCAGATTCTGGTTGGTAACAAGTAATGTAATATTATCTATCATGTCTTAAACATGCTGGGTTTGAAATTGAAAAACTTAATTAAAGTACCTGCCCCCAAATAATAAACTCAAATAATCCGCTTTTATATATGTTTCTGAACAAAATCGTTTTTAATTTGATATCGTTGGGACGTTTTATTATGACACACCTACTGAGTATAAATTTTGGGAAGGGTCGCAGACATTTGCTTGCTTCGGAGATGAATCCTTAAGCTCCTTACCAAGGGGATTACACCGCTTTTTTCACCGCATCTGGATGTTCACACGCCCAAGGCGAGCGATTGCAAGGCGCTGGACCACTGCCTGACTGAGAGATATTAAATCAAGATATTCTTAACTCCGTTGCCAAATGATGTGAAAAGAGATTTCAGTATCAGATCAAGTGTACTCATAAGCTAAAGAAAAAACGTAAACGAATTTTGACATGATGGAAATAACATGAAACTCATTATACCAGTGTTATTTCTCATACATTAGTTGCACCTGGATAACATAAACAGTTTCCGAAAAAAAGAGCAATTGATGTTTTGTGACAATATTTTACAATGAGGAATTACAAAAAAATGTATTATTTTAATAAAAATGACAATTTCCTAAAAAAATAAGCCTATAGTCTGTTTGGAAATGAAAGAAAGTAATAAAACCCCGAGATAAGAACCGGCCATGGGCGTGGTAATATTTTGTTTCAGGTAATTATCGGGTAACACTAATATTGTGACAGATCAATCTAGTCTTAGAGCTAAATATACGAAGACGTGCTAGTGCAGTAGAGTAAAATACGACTTGTGTTTAGTGAATATTGTGCCAGTGTATATAATATTGTTTGGGTAAAGTGTCGAGCTTACCAGATTACGTACCTGCTAAGCGCGTTAAAACATGTGCGCTGTCTCAGAATGAGAAGATTATTATATTAAATGTATTTAACGTATTGAAACACCAAAATCCTACCAACAGTGTTGACGACATCGTCGAAAAGTGTTCCAAAATTACAGGGATTGGAAAATCGACTATCTACAGACTTTTAAAGGAAACATAAAGTGAACAGCATACTGTAAATCCCCACAATCATCTACAGGGAGGTCAAAAGTCGTTATAGATGATTTCTTCAAAAATGTCATTCGCAGAAAAGTACACTCATTTTATTTTAAAAAAGAAATACCAACGCTATACAAAATTTTAAGTGAACTTTCAGAGGACAACGATTTGCCATAAATCAGTAGAAGCAAATTATGGGCCGTCTTACGAGAGTTGAATTTTTGGTGGGAAAAGCAGAACAGGAAGTCAGTTCTCATCGATAAAGATGAAATTATTTGTTGGCGAAGATCAATTAGAAAATTCCGTGACGAAGGAAGGAATATTTATTATCTAGACGAAACTTGGGTCAACGAGGGATATACTGCAACAAAAGTATGGCAAGATAAAAATGTAAAAAGTTTTCGACAATGATTTTTATATGGACTTTCCACAGGGTTCAAAGCACCTTCAGATAAAGGGCGAAGATTAATAGTGACACATATAGGTAGTACCACTGGTTTTGTAGATGGCGATTTACTTTTATTTGAATCTTAAAATACAGGTGACTATCACGAAGAGATGAACGCATATGTTTTCGAAGAGTATTTTATACAGATGTTGGATCTTATTCCTCCGGGGCCTGTATTTGTCATGGATAATGCCAGTTACCATTCACGGCAGACCGAGCGGACGCCTACGACTGCTTGGAGGAAAACCGATATAATTCAATGGTTATCCGGAAAAAACATTTCTTTTGAAACAAATATGGTGAAAAAGAGAATTTTGACACTTGTCAATCTTAATAAAGATCAGAAGAAATATGTTTTCGGTGAAATGGCAACAAATCGCCAAATAACGGTACTACGGTTACCACCTTATCACTGTGAACCCAATCGAATTAGTTTGGGTGCAGGTAAATGGAGGAGTAGCGCGAAATAATACGACGTTTAAATTAAGTGACGTGAAAATTCCTTGGAACGAGTAACTGCAGATAACTGGCAAAGATGTAAATATCATGTAGAAAAAGAAGAGGAGAAAATGTGGAAACTCGATAATTTCATTGACGTTACTGTGGAACCTATCGTTATCAATCTAGGAGACGAAGATAATTCATCAGAATACTCAGAGGATGAATTTTAATATACCTACTTTTTTATTTTCTTCATTGTACATTTATACAACACTACATTTACTCACCATAATTTGAATTTTCAAAATTTATGTGGAATAAAAGTCTATTCATTAAATTTAAATAAATATTTTGATAATAATATTGAATAATTTTATTTGAATTACTAAAAACCCTCTTAACCCGGTTATGATGCTCATGTTTTGAAATGCTGTTTTTATATTGTTTAAATGGACCGAGAAATTGAAGCGGCATAGACAAAGACAGATTGTCGGAGATTAAATTTGAGCTACCTGCTACACTTTAGTCCGGTCCGATCACACAAAGTTTTTTAAAAGTACACCTCATCTATACCGATAATACATAATATAAAAATATTTAATATAAACACCAGTACTACATTTATTTACGATTTGCATACATAATAAGCTTTTATTACTCTCTTTCATTTCTAAACAGACTATAAAAACGGAATTTTAAGTCTGGCTACGCCCCTATAATACGATAACCGCCACAGCGTAGATCTGTGACGTCAGGCGCCGTTCGCACGTATATACCTAAATACATCAGTGTGTTTTTAGTTCATATATGAATACGATTTTCATGCTTTCGGACAACGCAGAAGAATTAATTTGTCATTTGTGGTGTTGTTTTAAACAGACATTGGTGTGGTGTTGTTTTAAACAGACATTGGTATTGAATAAAGTTGCTGAATGCTGAAAGATTCATTCGCACCTCTTCCCGGATTGCAAACGCTGTAATGAATATTGACCGCTGACTGACAGCTGTCATGATCAGAGATTTCAATGTTGCAGTTATTTTATTTTTATCGGATTGAGCGCGTCATAATTAAATGAGACATCATAGTTCAGATCAAAGAGAATAGCAAAGAAACATGATGTGTCACAAGTGGCGCCCTCTTCTAGTGACGTCAAAATTAGAAACATATTTGAATTTCTCGTCCGCAAAAACCCCCGATTTACAAATTTTATGTAAATATTTGGATTTCTTAAGAAGTTATTTACAAATATCGAAAATAAAATTTTAACTTTAACACCCTGTATCTCCGTTAATATTGAGTTTTCGAAAAATTGTTATAGAACTTTGTGACCCTAATTTTTTGTGAGAAATCACCTCTTGAAATCTTGACGCATAATTTCCGGAGATCCTGTATATTATGGCGTCAATGCGTAACATTCTGTACTTTTTAGTCACAAGCGATATTTTTATATAGGATATAATATAATAATTATCGCTCACCATCCGTAACTAGCTTAAATAATACTTACAGATTACTCACAAAATTTAATTTATTCTTCATGAAATCTTAATTCTTTAAATGTGAACACCCAAAATATAATAATATATTGAACATAAACTTTAATAATACGAAATACTATTTTTATGTTATATTTACTCCAATCAGAGATAAAACATAAAAAACAAACTTTATGCCTGCAGTACTAACTATTGTTTTGTTGTTATTATTGCTTGTGCAATTAGTAAATTGATATTTGACAATTTTGACGTTAAATGCCTATACGCGCAACCCCAGATGCGTAGGGAGGCGCTGCTATTAATGTTGCCAATGTTGGCATGCTTTCAAATAGTCTTATTTTAATTTGTCTATGTTCCAGATCCCCAGACGATGACCTTTATTTTTGATAACCAGTATTATTATATTACGTGACAAAGAAAGGTAAACACCTATATATGTTCATTAGATTTTAATTATTTTTGGTACACAGGTTTAGGGCCACTCACTGTACATGGTTACATTTTCAGCAAGATCAGAGAACCTACTGCAAAAGTTGGTTCAATAGTGTGTTGAGAATTCACGATTCCTAATATACTCATCGATACGCCTGAGCTCGGATCTAACAAGGTTGTTGATAAGTTTTTAGGGTAATTCATTCCAAGTTCTCTGAACTTCATGGGTAAAACCTGCTAAAGTCTGTGGGGGATGTTGTAAATACAGCACTCTACGTGTCATATCCCAGACATATTCAATAGGATGCAGATCCGGCGATCTTGGTGGCCAGGATTAACATTTGATTCATAAAAGCTATTGTTTGTCTAGCAACATGTGATGTAGCATTGCCTTGCTGGAAAATGACCTTTTGGATGGTATGAAGTTATGTAATGACATATGGCTCCACCACTTCCGGGATGTAGTGTTGGTTGGTCATGTTGCATCTAATAAAAACTAATGGTGATCTGCTGCCATACGCGATAGCAGCCCATACCATAACGCCTACTGCGTGGTGGACATGACGCTCTATTACAAATTGTGGATAGGGTTTTTTACCACGTCGCCTCCCCACCCTAGTACGACCATCGTGCATTCCCAGGCAGAAGCGAGATTCGTCACTAAAGATCACCTGATTCCATTTTTCAAACCACTGATTCGTAATACTCCATCTGCAAAGGCAGTAGTGGTACTCTGCTGAGGTCTAAAACCGGACTGAAATGGAGGGATTATTTTATTGTCAAAAACAAACTGTGAATCAGGCCTATGATTGAACATTCAGGTTAGCGTAACCAATGACAGTTAAGTTACGATAACTGGGTGGGCATAACTGAGCTCTTAACCGAAATGGAAAGATCGCTATGATCGAACAAGCAGTTATATGTGCCTGTTATTATGGCCAGATAATCTTGTCATGGCAGTTAATTATTTAAAATACGTCATCTGTCATCACTCAAATGTCAAAAATTGTCAACGCAATTAAAATTTAAATCATAGGTACTTAATAGTGGGTACAAGTGGCAAGAAGATTAGGGCACACGACCCAACGCCAATATGAAGAAATGCTAATTTTTATTAAATGTAAGAAAATATTGTTGGGAAGCAAGGTAAACCCAACGCATGTTAATATAAGTAGGTAGGTAGTTTGGCAAATTTTTGAAATACATATAAATTCTTTAGTGTATGGACCGCAAACAAATCCCCAACAGTGGCGGTAGATAAGTAAAATATTTCATATTAACTTATTGATACAATTATTTAAGTTATTTTAGATTCATGCAGAGTAGAAGAAGAATGTAAAAAGGAAGAGCAGAAAACTTCATCAGGATCAAAAACTAGTAAAATCTGGATGCACATATTCAATATTTATACACAGTTTACGTGGGTAATCAAAAATGTATTTTTAGGAATGTGATCTGTGCTACTGTGCTAATTACAATTTACTACGCCTTGGTGGAGTCCATGATGTAATATATTATAATTATAGGAGGATAGTATAGGATGCAGCATATCAGTGTTACTGTAATCCATTAGAAATTATTGTCAAAAACACATAACTATCTAATAAAAATAATATTTAAAAAAGATAAAATGTATTATTTACACCTACTCTTTATAGAATCTAAATTATTATCAATAATTAAAAACTTTTGTCATTGTGCATTTCTTCTATTCATAAATTAATTATTAATAATATTAGGTAATAATATATATTTCTTTTTGTTTGTTAATATTCATTTAGGTATCACTATCATACTCAGAATAGCAATCTTAATTGTATAAAATTGTAATCCCACTTAGAACAAACTTCAGGTTTTTTTTAGGCTGTATTTACTGTCAAACTATTAATACCGTATATTACTAATTATGTAAAACTATAATATGGCAATAAATTGATACTAAATTGTGCTATAGACAAATAATAAAATTATACAATATATTAATATGCCAAATATCATACGTCATTTACCAGAAATAAAATTAAAATTTCTGACCAATAAAAAGCTCCAGTTACATTTAACGGCAGGTTATTTCAAGCAGTTTCATAACTGGGTCACGTGATCATTCTCAAGTTAAGTAACTGGGAAAAATAAACTTGACAGGTGTGTCAATCATACGAATTTCTGATTAACCTACCAGTTACCGTTAACAGGCCCGTTGCTAACTAGATGTGTTCGATCATAGGCCCGATTGTGTCCTCAAATTTTTTGCCCTTCATTTGGTATCACCCTGTGGAATGATTACCAATTGAACTAAAACGTGCTTATGTACATAATCGATGAGAATTCTGCAACATATTCGAAAATATACACATCTGTTTCTATTAAATTAAATGTAATTGACTTTCCACAAACCACAAACACGTTATTTCCTGCAATCGCGGAAATATGAATACTTTTTGCGGTTAACGGGCGTTATCAAAACAGTATTCAGAATTTTCGGATATCGCAAGTGATGTCTCCTGTATATTTATATTTTTGCTTATTAAATAATACCCAGTTCATAACTTAGTTATTAAGAATCTGTAGTATCAGCCTCAGATAAAATTAATGTTTAGTCAGCTTTTGCAATTCATATAAATTATAATACTTTAACCTTGCTAGTCAGTTATAACATATTCTTTGAGCCGTAATCTTGTACTTTCTTCAATAAAATATTTGTGCTATTAATCGGATTATTAATTTCATAAATAAAACTGGCGACGAGGATGGGATACAGTGTCGTTTGAACCTCTGAAAAAAAGTTGAGTGATTCGAATAAACTTTTCAAAGTTGAAGACTCTGTGCCCGCGAAACAAAAAAGTGATAGACTGTCAATTAGTGCAAAGGTGACCACTAATCAGAAGCTGATCTTCGAAGACAAGAAATCACGGCCGAGGCTATTCTACCAACTGAAGAATTGTTGAGGAGAATATACGAGGCAACACAAAAGTAAGTCAAGCATTATTTCCTCTCTGAACCTTGTTATAACTCAAAACCTATTCTCTCTGAAAAATTCTTTTGAGAACAATAGGCTCGCTATTCATTGTGAATACGTAGGTTAAGAAAAAATCTCACCAAATCAAATTCAATTCAGTCAAATCAATCTTAATTTTAAGTGTTAGTTAGAATCTAGTCACATACAGTTTTGGATCTTATTTTTACTTTTATTTTTCAAAAATTTCGAATATATCAAATTTAGTAAACTCTTTGAGTAATTTAAAAATTTCTAAATCAAATAAAATGGCTACAAGTAGAGAACCAAATGCTCCACAAGTGGATTATCAACTGTTGCGTTTATATATTGACAATATCCCTAAATACGATGGAAATCCTTTTGGATTAAATACATTTATTAGTTCATGTGACAATTTGATAAATAATTTCTTTCATGCAGACAGGGAAGCACTAAATTCGTTCATACATCAAGCTATTTTAGGAAAATTAGTAGGCAAAGCTCAAATGCTAGTAGGCTCTCGCATAGAAATTCAAAATTGGTTGCAAATAAGAGATATTTTAAGATTAAATTTTGGTGACCAAAGAGATATAAAATGCCTAGAACATGATCTATTAAATCTGAGAATTTCTAAAAATGAAAATTATCATAGTTTTGGTTTAAGATGTCAAGAATTGCGTAGTTTATTAATTAGTAAATTAATACATTCAAAAAAGACACACAGTGAAAAGGAATTTTATGCTAAGCATTATGAACAATTGGCATTAGATACATTTACTAGATCTTTAAATCCTATGTTACAATTTATGATTAGAGTCCAGCAAGTTGATACATTAGAAACTGCTATAAGCAAAATTCATGAAGAAGAAAATTTTTCTAATTATAGTAAATCTTTTCAAAATTCAAATATTGCAGGTAGATCAGATTACCAAAAACCAATATTACCATCACCACAAATTAAACAACCACAATATAATTTTATGCCACGACAAACTGTAGGTTATAGTCCAAATTTTTCTCAAATTCCAAATCAATTTAAAAATCAAAATTTCCAATCTCAAATGCAAAAACCAAATTTCCCGTCACAACCGATTAATATACAACCTAGACAAATGCCCCAACAAAAATTCCATACAAACAATAAAATTTTCGGAAAACCACCACCGACACAAAATGTTTTTAAACCTACGAATGTAACCCCTTCGTATAAACCCACACCAATGTCAACAACATCCAAGGCAACTGTACCAAGACCCTACAACCATTTCCAGTCTACAGGACCAAAAAATTGGATCTCTGAAGAATTACACAATGTGGAAGACATGACATCCCAAGAAGAATATTATCAAGACCAACAATTTGAAGAAATTAACCAATTTCCTTATGAAGAACATGATCAGTCAGTTCAAGAACAATATACCGAAGAAACTCCAGAAGAAGATATAAATTTTCCTATGGCTACGAATCAGAAGAACCCTACATAGAATATGAAGAAGATGAATCCTACCCTAACGAAATAAATGCCCTTAAACAAACCTGTCCTTTACCTTATATTGTTATCCAAAATCCTCCCATGAAATTGTTAATCGACACCGGTTGCGCATCATCAATTATTCGTCCTTCTTTAATAGAAAAATATTATCCTTCTTGTATTTATTTTGATAAAACTGAATTAAAAACTTGTGTTGGAACAGCAAATGCACGTTGCAAAGCTGATATCCCAATTTTCGAAGAATTCAATTCTGATAAATTTATAACAGTTATTCTCCATGATTTTCATGAATATTACGATGGTCTAATAGGTTTTAATGATTTGCAAAATTTACAATTATCAATAAATTTTTCTGAACAATCTTTATGCAACCTTAATAAATCAATAAATATTCCAATTTATTATAGAAATCCAAATGATACTACTAAACGTTATTCAATAAATGCCCATGAAATTTTAATTAAAGAAATTCCCGTTGACGCTCCAGATGGTGACATTTACATTCCTCATCAATCAACACATGATCTTTTCATACCAGCTTCCATAAGTACATGCCATAATGGTTATGCTACTGTAGAAATTTACAATATGTCTGAAGAAGCCCAGTTCGCTGAATTCGAACAACCTCTTTCCGTTGAACCATTTTTAGAAAATTATGACTCTTTTGATTATAACATAAAATCTCCCATGGTAGAAAATAATAAAGGCAATATCGAAAATTTGCTTCGTCTAGATCATTTAAATTCAGAAGAGAAAAAAGCTCTTTTAAACGTATGTAATAAATTTCAGGATATATTTCTAAAACCAGGCGATCTTTTAACCTTTCATAATTCTGTCAAGCACGAAATTAGAACAAAAGACGAAAATCCTATATATACCAAATCCTATAGATTCCCACACGTTCATAAACAAGAAGTACATAATCAAATCACGAAAATGCTGCAAGAAAATATAGTGCGCCCAAGTATAAGTCCATGGTCCTCACCAATTTGGGTAGTCCCCAAGAAAAAAGATGCTTCTGGAATTCAAAAATGGCGACTCGTGGTTGACTATCGAAAACTAAATGACAAGACTATAGAAGACCGTTACCCCTTACCAAACATTACGGACATACTAGATAAACTAGGACGTTGTAACTATTTCACTACATTAGACTTAGCTAGTGGATTTCATCAAATTGAGGTACATCCAAATTCTGTAGAGAAAACCGCTTTTAGTGTTGAACAAGGTCATTACGAATTTTTAAGAATGCCTTTTGGTTTAAAGAATGCCCCTAGTACATTCCAAAGAGTTATGGATAATGTTTTGAAAGACTTGCAAAACAAAATTTGTTTAGTGTATATGGATGATATAATTATTTTTTCGACCTCATTACAGGAACATATTCTAAATCTCCATAAAGTATTCGAAGCTTTTAGAACACATAACCTCAAAATTCAACTTGATAAATCTGAATTTTTGTCAAAATCTGTCGAATTTCTCGGACATGTTATCACTCCAAATGGTGTAAAACCTAATCCAAAAAAGATTGAAGTTATCAAAAATTTTCCGATACCACAAACACACCGCGACATCAAAAGCTTTTTAGGTCTTTTAGGTTATTATAGACGTTTCATTAAAAACTTTTCCAAAATTACTAAACCCTTTACTAAATGTCTCAAGAAAGGAGAAAAAGTAGTTCACACCCCCGAGTTCATTAACACATTTGAATATTGTAAAACACTTTTATGTAACGATCCAATATTAGCATTTCCCGACTTTGAAAAACAGTTTACTATTACAACTGATGCCTCAAATTTCGCTATAGGCGCTGTGCTTAGTCAAGACGATCACCCAATCAGTTACGCATCAAGAACATTGAATCCGGCAGAAATAAATTATAGTACTATCGAAAAAGAATTGCTCGCGATCGTATGGGCATGTAAATATTTTCGACCTTACATTTTTGGTAGAAAATTTATTATTCAAACTGATCATAAGCCATTACAATGGTTATTTAATTTGAAAGAACCAAACAGTAGACTTGTTAGATGGCGACTCCGACTTGAAGAGTATGACTACGAAATTAAGTATAAAAAAGGTAAACAAAACACTAACGCAGACTGTCTATCTAGAATAAAAATTGACGCAAACCCAATTGATTTAAATACTAATCCCGGAGACAAAATTACAGACATAGACGATTTTATATCAGAAATAGGCGATCAAATTGGAGAAAGACTAATTGACACCCCAACAATTGAACAAATATTTGAAGAAATTGAAACAGACCAACCACCCCCACAAGTTCCACAAGATGACGTAGAAACACAACATACCGCAAATGAAAATCCTATACAAGAAATACCCTACACAGAAAATTGTTTTAACCAATACAATCACCAAATTATTATTCAGGAATCAAATAATACCATTATTAACTCATCAACATCCGAAAATCCATTTAAAACAAAAATCAGACATCTAGTAACTTTTAGAACGACAGCATCCGACGATGACGTTACTAAACTACTAAAATCTTTAATTTCTCCCAAATTCACTTACTGTTTATATTTCAAAACACCAGAGATAGAAAAGAAAATTATTCGCATTCTTCAACAAAATTTCACTAATTTAAAATTATGTATTTCTCGAAAACTACTTGAAGATGTAGAAAACAATGAGGAGCAAAATGAAAAACTTAAATATTATCATGAAGGTAAAACCAGTCATAGAGGCATCACCGAAGTTAAAACCTCACTTCTTAAACGATATTATTGGCCAAATTTAGTTAATGATGTTACAAACTATATCAATTCATGTAAAATATGTCAAAAAGCAAAATATGAAAGACACCCTCAACATATTAAATTTCAAATAACACCAACTCCCAAAAGACCATTTGAAATAATTCATATGGATTTGTTTTTCGCAGAATCAAAAATATTCTTAACAATACTAGATCCTTTCTCAAAATTAGGTCAAGCATATAATATTAAAACAAAAAATTCAAAACAATAACCTTTTTAAAGAATTTTGTAATTTACATCAAATTGATTTTCATATCACTACACCAAAAAATTCAAATTCCAATGCACCTGTAGAACGTTTTCATTCTACACTTTTAGACTTAATACGTTGTACTAAATTAGAATATCCTAATAAAGATCTGACTCAGATTATGAAGTTAGCAATTATAGGTTATAATAATGCCATTCATTCAGTCACAAAATTAACACCATTTGAAATTGTATTTGTTAACGGAAGAAAAATTCCATTCGATATTAATGAAACTGAAATTTTAAATGACTACATCAGTGAACAAAAAGATATTTCTAAAAAATTATATAACAATCTAGAACAACAAATTTCTAACAATAAAGACAAAACAATTTCTAAACTAAACGAAAAACGTGACGAACCAGTAAAATGCCAGACTGACGATACTGTTTATCTAAAGACAAAAGACAAATTTACCTCAAAAACTAAACCTATATTCAAAGAAACACAAATCGTTGCTGACAAAGACCATTTAGCGACAACAAAATTAGGAACTTATCATAAAAATCTAATCAAAAAACCCAGAAAGAAACTAAAAGATTCTTCTCCATCACAGGTTCCAGACGAAGATGACTTTGAAGACTATATTACTGCTTACCGTATTCAACCTGTCCCTGAGACTGAACCAGGCGAACAGCCCCACGTTCCAGACAATAACGAACCCCATCTTACCCATCCAACTAGGACCGGTGAAACAAATTAAATCGACCCATAAATTTGTATATCAAATAGACATCTCATTACTTTCAGATTATTTGATAAAATTATATCAGTCCTTTGAAAACCTTAAGCAAACAACCAACGATGAATCTTTTTCTCAAGTGAATTATACATTAAGTAAAGTTGCTCAAAAATTAGATCCTTTAATGCTAAGTAAAAATAGTAAAAGAGGTTTAATAGATGGCATAGGCAAAATATCCAAATATCTCTTCGGAACTCTAACAGAAGATGATAAATTAGAAATAATGAATCAGTTAAAAACTTTAAATAAAAACGAACATAATATTGCAACTCAAATAGATTTGCAACTATCCGTTTTACAACCACTTTTGAAAACTTTTAACGAAACAATTTCAACTTTGTATACTAACCAAAATAAAATTGCAACTGACATAAAAAACTTAAGAGATGACTTTCGATTGGAAAATATTAGGTTTGTTGGACAACAAATTATTAATAATTGCAACACTCTTTTAACCCTTATTGACGAAATATATATTGCAATTTCATTTTCCGCATTAAGAACAGTTTATAATCCTACTATAACTTTTAATGAAGTAAAATTTATGAAAAATACACTTTTCCGACTCTACGATAAGTCTGAGTTACTAAATCTAGAAAGCGACCTTTCATATTTTAAATTAATGCATCAAGACGTTTTCTTTAAATATCCAAAATTTAATTTTGTAATTACTTTACCATTGTTCTCGAATGAAAATATATTCCTATATAAACTTTATCCAATTCCACAAAACAACCATACCTTAATTCCTCCCAAACCTTTAATAATGCTTGGCGAAGGAAATCAAAAATATCTTGAAAAAGAGTGTCCGTTGGTAGAACAGTATTACATATGCAACGAAAAGCCAGATCCTGTCCAAGAAGACTGCATTGCCACAACTATCCAAGGTCGACAACCCTCTAATTGCGAATTCAGAAAAATCAGCATCACACAAACCATAACAACACAAGTTGCCTTAAATCAAATACTTCTGATTCCTCAAAAAGATGTCAATATCAGATTCCGATGTGATACTAATGGAGCTGAGAGGAGAAGTTCTCCAACGCTGATCACTATTACCACTCCATGCCAAATTTGGATTAATGAGGAGTTGTTTCTGTTATCTGCCGATCCAACAACAAATGTAGGAACAGGGATCCTACTACCACCCTTGCCTAATGAAATCGATGTCTCAAATAACACATCACATAATCTAAAATTGAATGCAATCCATTTTGAAGATATCAATAGAATCATTGAATCCAGCCATCACATGTCATCAATTGACCATATCGAGCCACTTCCTGAGAATCAATCCAATTCATTATGGATTGTCTTAACCATTATCATCATCATTACCTGCCTTCTGTCCATCTGTATATGCTGTCAGAAGAAGATCCAGTCCATTATTCTGAGGATTCCTGAGAGAAGAAGAAATTCCCAGAATCCTGTCGAAGACGTCCCAGCGGTACCATTAGGTCCCTATGGTCCGTTCTAAATGGGGAGGAGTGATGTCTCCTGTATATTTATATTTTTGCTTATTAAATAATACCCAGTTCATAACTTAGTTATTAAGAATCTGTAGTATCAGCCTCAGATAAAATTAATGTTTAGTCAGCTTTTGCAATTCATATAAATTATAATACTTTAACCTTGCTAGTCAGTTATAACATATTCTTTGAGCCGTAATCTTGTACTTTCTTCAATAAAATATTTGTGCTATTAATCGGATTATTAATTTCATAAATAAAACTCGCATTTAACATTTCCCACTTTTCATGGAGCCACCCTGGTATCTCGCTCACTTGATATCCGAATAATTTGGAAATTTGGTGGTGAATATATACCTATAAAGTGAGTCTTTAGACGTAGCCATATTGATTATAGTCAGAAGCGTCCGATTCTAAGTGGAGAAAGGGGGTTCAAAAAAAAATTAACGATTTTTTTAGAAGAAAACTAATATGATATTCTTAATCAGCACCTTTAGAAACCCCCTTGTACAAAATTACATCGTTGTGGGTTCAAAGGTGTTTGAGATATGGGCCGTTGAAAAACAATTTTTTTCAACTAAAAAAAATAATTTGCATCTGTAAAACGGGCTCTCAAATGAAAAAAATGTATTCTTTATTTTTTTTTCAGAACAATGGTATCTACTGGTATGAAATGATTCTACAACAAAATAATAATACAAACTTTTATTTTCATGGCTTACTTAGGTTTTTATTGAAGATTATAAAATGATACGTAAATACCTACTTACAAATTAGAATTTTTGTCTTATTAAAAAAATATTATTAGAAACTTGTCTTTACATAAACTTATTAGCATTTCTATCATGTCTTAATATGTTTAAAATTAGACAGCACCAACATTGACCAATAGTAGCGACTGATATAAATCTACAATGCATTGAATTTAATCGCTCTTTTGACGAACCGTAAGTTGTTATTGTTCTTGTCCATTGAAATTGTACACTGATAAAAATGGGTGGAAATGTTCATGTTTTGTTATGCTATTTTTACATAACATCTACTGGCAATTCGTTTTTACGTCGTAAGTCTAGGAAATTTCAGGAATAATGTGATAATATAATGTACTATTTCGGAACTATTTACTTTTACTCAATTTATTATCAAAATCTACAAAATTTTGCACGTTACTTCTTTTGCACCTGTATAAGGGCTTTTTGTGGGATGCTCGTAAGTATAAGATTATATTTTATTACGTATGTACGTGCAGCTTATGCCAATTTAAATGTTATACAATTCATAAATATAATAGAAACTGGAACGGTACGTTGTTTAGATGCTTGCATCAAAACTGCGCCATTACCTGTGTCTCTAATCCATACAACATTCATTTCAAACATGTTTATCTTTGTGACAGTAAAAGTGGTAACAGTTTAGAATATTAACATTAGTTTACTGTAATTAAAAATTGATCGAAAAATATTTATTTTCACACACACATATCTATATCTACCAATATTTCCAAAAACCAAGGAACATAAGATATGAATGTTTTAAGAATAAGATGTCATTTTCAGCGAAAACATTTCAACATGTTTTCTAACGCGAATGAAATACATTTCAAAACATTTTTAAATGTTGAATTAATAATACATTTTTACAGAGAAAGATGGAATCCCCTTGATTTTTATTTCTGGGGTAACGTTAAATGTTCAGTTTATAAAGATATTATACATACTGTGGGCAAAACTACAAGAATCTGTTAACATTATCAGATACCAACAAAAAAGTCTATTCAGTGTCAGACAAAATTTTAACGAAAGAATAAAAAAATTTATTGAAAACAATAGTCGCCACTATGAGAATCTTTTGTAATTAGACTTAAGCATAATAACATTTTCAGTTGTTACCGTGTTTGTCTTAATTCGTAATTAAACGTAATTAAATCTTATTTAAAGGCGTACGTTCAAACAAATAATTTTGTAAAGAAATACTAAATCGTTCTTATTTCGAAAACGGTTAAGTCGATTTTTAACAGGTAGATCTTTTTTATTTAGAATTGAACGTAGTTTAATAATTTTTTATGGGAAATTCAGATTTTAAAGGACAAAAGAGTTTTACATATGTTTACTACGACGGAAAACTAGAACTAGCGCATCTTAGATGTGATTGCAAAATAGTTACCATTTTCGTAATTACCACTTCAGAAAACATAGGTGCGTCTGCTGATAAAGATATTTAAAAAAATCGAAAATATTTTCTTAACTTTAACACCCTGTAGATTGAAAAGGAGCAACATTCGGATAAGGCATATTTGGCTTAATCGCTATATTTTGAGGTCAGCACCATTCCCTTAAGCTCTGTCCCATTATTAATAAATCACCCTATATTTTCACAACCTTTGCCTGGTTGAGGTTTTCTTAAAACAAACTGGTACATCCTGTATAATTATCACACAAGCGAATTACACAATTTGTATTAAGTAATTGTTTACCTTCGTATGTCAATGTTTACCTTTGCAGGTATATATTTACCCAACGTTAATTTCAATCAGGGTAATGGACACACGTATAAATAAACACAGTTTTTTTTAATAAACATGTGTATTTATACAGTTCCCATTGTCATTTCTCAAAGTAATACCACTAAAACAGCTTGTTTGAAATTTTTAATTATGTATCCATTTTATCCTGAATCGGAACTGTATTTGGTTGGTCAGCTGGTAAATTATTATGTATGTACACATTATATACAAAATAAATATAATTTCCATTATAAATTATTCATGAGTCCATCGTCATATATTGCAAAACCTACATAAATCTGTTTAATCCTGGATCCGAGCGCTACCGAAATCAAAATTGTAATCCTTCCAGCAATATGTATTAAACTGATAATGATCCGTAACATAGTTATTTGCTTTTAATCAGAGCGGATAAATAGAGTCAGGTTAGTATAAACTTGGAATCGTTTGTGGTTCAATTGTATTTAAAAAAAAAACAGTGTAATCACAATGTTAGAGCAAACAACGGGGGTGGAGCTTGTAACCCTCGATAATCATTTTTTTCTCGTTGGTGTTATATCACAAATAATACGTAAATATGCAAAATATATTGGACTGATTTAAACCAGTTTTACAGAGGATTTCTCGAAATTAGGTGGTAATATTTCTCTAGGGTTTTATATTTAGGGTTTCTTCATAGAAACATAGGTTCAAAAATTATTTCTAAAGAAGTTATAGTCACTCTGATAAATAAATTAGAAATGATAAAATTTTAATTGCACTGCACTGGAATTTTAAATAACGAAAAAGGAACCAAGAAACGACCGTACGATATGGAAAACTATATTGCCAATCTACGCTATTTCTATTGCACTCTAATAGAGACGAGGCATGCCTCTCAAGGGATTCCTGCATTTCGATACCAACGAGTTGCATGATCTCCATCTCTTTCTTACCTATATGTTACCAATAACACATGCTCAGATCCGTCTTTATTTATCTTAGTGCTTATCAACGTACTGAAGATTGCCTATACATATTATTGCATATTATGCACATAATCTACTAACTGTGGACATTACTATGGTGCCAGAATTTTTAGATATGTGCAAAGATTTGAATCAGGCAGTAGTGTAAAACAGAAATTTTTTAATTTTCATCTCATGATTTAAAAAATAAGTCATGCGGTTTTGGTATATTTAGTATCTTGGTGACGAAAGTTTCTAGATTTATTGTAGATATTATTACCCATATTATTAACACGTTCTTCGACAAAGGCGTTTTTCCATATTAAAATCTTTCCTATTCTAAAGCAAGTCAGTTCTGAAATTTTGTCAAACTATCGACCTATTTCTGTCCCATCTGTTATATCTAAAAATTTTTAATATGCTATGCTAAAACATTTCATAACATTTCTTTAAAAAATATATATATATTCTCAAAAAAAAACATGGTTTCAGATCAAATTTTTCAACATCTACAACCAAAAATTCCTTTTACAGTGAGCTATTAAATTTAACAAAACGAGACGAAAGCACGATTCAACATGGTATTTTGAAAGATAAACTGTATAAATATGATAGTAAGGCACATGATTGGTTTACTTTCTACTTAGGTAATAGAAACCATTTTTTAAAATTACGAATAAAAGAAACAGTTATGTCCAACTCTAATATTAATAGATGCCACAAGGATCAATATTGCAGATGGCTGCATTATTGTTTAGTGACAAGAATCCAATTGTTCTCCATGAAATGATTTTAAGTGTACTCTCTAAATTATCCACTTGGTCTAGTGTAAAGTAGTAAGTAGTCTTCCACAAAATTTCAAAATGTTTTTAAACAGCTAGTAAAAATTTTTCTTATAGAAATGTGTCTATATTCAATGCAAGACTAGTGAATAGTTATGTATGTAAGATGTGCGTAGTTTTATTTTACTGTATTCCATGTTCTTGATGTATTACTGTTTATTCATATGCGTGGTGTCTTAATGTTTCGTTTTATATATTTATATGTGACTTTGACGTTTCGTATGTAATTTTATTATCTTTTGGATTAAATATACTTTACTTTACGCCATCTGGTGGTCTGTTCCGCGATGTGACGTCACAAGCACTAATATCGCCGCAGGTACCATTTATTACCCTCGTTAATTTCGGTATCTATATTTTTAGTTTATTTTGAAGAAGAAAATTGTTTAGGCAGTTTAATAAACTGTTCCACAAAAGTTAAGGCAGTTCACAAGTATCGATATTTCTGGTTGACGTTTTTTGTTTTTCAAATAGTTGTAGATAATAAATAACATGTTTACTTTCTTATCTGAGTGGTTTTTTTGCTCATCATTCAGTGACTTTTTCAGTTTTCGGCTAACTTTTATCTTTGGTCTTTTTAAGAATTTTGGATCAGTCGTTGTGTCGTTTATATAGTCAACTCTTCTTCAGGACCTAAAAAGTTTGTTTTACAATAATGCCTAGACGTAAATTGGGTGCAGCTGAAGCCAATAGAAGAAAGAAGTTACCAACTGCTTTCAGGTCAGTGAAAGCGTAATTTCAAGGCTTATGCATCGATGTATAGAAACAGGAAATGTCATTGAAAGACCGAGAAGTGGTCCCCCAAGATCTACTATCCCTGCACAAGACCGGTTTTTAACAGTATCCAACCGTAGAGAACCTCTGAGTACTTGTCAGATCATGCTTCTGATGTGGCGGTTTCAGTTAAAACAGTTCGTAGAAGACTGCAAGATGTTAATCTACGTTCACGACGACTTTTGAGAAGAGTTCCACTGACACAAAACCATATGCGACTTCGGTTGCTATGGACTAACGAACACGTGGATTGGAGTAACCAATGGAGGTCTGTATTGTTCACAGATGAGTCGAGATATGGACGGTTTTTGGATAGTCAGCGTGTTCGAGTATGGACCTTTCCTTTGATACCCAGAAATCGTAGAGTCATCCAGGAAGCTTATCCATTCAGAGGTGGTCCAGTTGCTATTTGGGGAGGTATTTGTTTTAATGAACGTACAGAGTTGTTCGTGCTTGATGGAAACAAGAATGCACAGATCTACGTCGAACAAGTCATCAATAATGCCATCCCTTTGTTCATGCTACAATTGGGTAAATTTTTTTATTTCTCGACGATAATGCGCGACCTCATCATGCGAGAACTGTTGTCGATGCCCTGGTATTTCATAGTATTCCTTACTTAGCACTACCGCCTCTGTCGCAAGACCTCAATCCAATTGAGCACGCATAGGATCGACTACAAAGAGCCTTGGATTCGCATCGACCATAAGAATTTGAATTTTGTATTAAAATCACCAAAAATAAAACTTTGCCAAAAACTGAAACGTCCTTAACTTTTATGGAGCAGTTTAGTTATATAGTACGTATTTCTATTGCATTTGGTAATTTTTTATTCTAATTAAAATATAGTGGACAAACGTATTCGAAAACTGATGACCCATGACCCATGCGGTTTACAAAAATTCCTACCTGCTAGCCGTAGAATTGACACTCGTGTTGGATCTAGACCGCCTATTAATGATGGAGTCGCCACAGTTCACCACGCCGCCCTTGTTGGTGATGCTGAAGGTGCGCAGCCGATAGAGGTCGTCGCTGAGCCGAGGATTGTAGGGTTTTTCCGGAAGGGAACACACCCGGGGCCGAATGTGGTCTGGAACTAAATAAAACAGGTATTAATGAAGTTGAAAAATTATACGAAGGCCTCTCTGAAATTCACGCTCGTTACTGCTGCTGAATTTATGGTTTCAGTTTATTACGGGTCTTCGGAGGAGTTTCTTACGAAGTATATCCTTTATGAGATTAATGTGTTGCCCACCAGTATCCAGTTGCCTCTTTCACGGTGATAGTTCATGTATTTTATTTTAAGGTAAAGATTCGCAGAAAAAATATTGTTACAAATAAAAAGCTTTACATACAGGATGCATTAAAGACACCGTATTGTTTATTATGGTTGCTATTCTCTGTTTTTTTTGTTACTCATGTCAGTTTGTCAAAACCGTATTAATCAAGAAAGTTTATTTTTACAAGCATTTTTTTCTATCTATAGACTTAAACAAAAAAAGCTAACAGAAAGTGTCGCGTGACTAGTATTTGAAGTATTTTAAGTTACTTTTTAATACATTTACATACAAAAATTAATATAGTGAATAATTCATTCTTTTGAAGAATGCACCTTTATAAAGACGCCTAGGTTCATTCGAAATTCCATTTGCTTTTCCATACATAAAATGTATGTCGGTAATTCTTCAAAGGAATAATATATTGACAAATGAATAACAAATAAAATATATAACAATACAGGTAAGGTACCGATTTTTACTAGCTCCACAAGGTAATTCTACCTGATACAAAAACCAAGAAATCTGGTAGTTTCACATTAATGCAGAAAGGATTTTCAATCAATTATGCATAAAACACATATCTTTAAAGTCAAAAATTGCTACCCATAAAACATTTTTTTGAATTTTATAAAAACAGCAAGTCTACGACGCAATGCATTGAAATAAACACAATACCCTGAGTTATACACCGATCACTGTATGAGATCATCCGCTAATTAGTAAATACAGATGCATACATACATAACAACATTAAAACGACTTGGAGGATGGAGATCTGCAACTGTCGCGGAAAGACATATAGAGAAATCCATTAACAATAAAACTAATATTGCAAAAAAAAATCCAGTGTGCTGCAAGTGGTCCAAAACGATTTGATATAATAACAGAGACAAGGTTTTACCATTTCTGAATCTTCAAACTACATTTCATTCTCAACGTTAATTTCAGTAAAAGAATAAAGCTTGAGTGTTTTTAGAAAAAAAATGCGTAACTTATAACCTAAACCTAAATAATTTAGACATAACAGATGAGATAGAAATAGGTCGATAGTTTGACATTTCAGAACTGCCTTGTTTTAGAATAAGAGCAACCACAGAAGATTTTAATGTGGAGGAGAAAACTCCTTCCTCAAAAAACGTGTTAATAATATAGGTAATAGGATCTACAATAAAAATAGCAATTTTCTTCACCGTCATCAAAACTGCATGATGACATTTTAAATTATGAGTAATTATATGTAACACATCATTAGATGAAACATTGGAAATAAAAGTACTATTTATTGCAAAGTCATTAGTAGGATGTTATATTTATATTTGGTTAGATCTTCTTTTTAAACCTATCTGCTATTACCTGTGGATCGTCAATTACACAATCATCATTTTTTAAAGTTTAAGTTTTAAGTTAAATAACTTTTGTTTACTATTAAGTTCATTTATAACATCCCATTATAGTATAAAGTACTTTTTAGGTTTTTAATCAATTTTTTATGTTGTAATTTTACAATTTTGTACAATGAAATGTATAGATTTTTTATATTCATAGATGAATCGTCATTGCTAACCAATTTTTTATTTTCATTATGTCACGCTTTTTTTATTTTTATTGAAACCAATATTATAATAGTGAACAAGTATTATAAAAATAATGTAATTTGGAATTTGTATCTGGTGCAAGATAAACGTCATTCCATGTTTCCTTAATTTTACACGTGTGTTATTTATTCTTCCCTTCAAGTGTATGTTATGCATACGAATAATGACTGCTAATATAAACTCAAATAAGATATTTAAAATCGTTTGTTTTTGCTAAAATCAGTATTTAATGGAAATTTCACCCTTTAGTGTGTCAACGTGATACCTTTAGGATTCTCAGCCTAGGCATACAGCTGAAATTTATGTTTCTGACATTCTTAATGTCGGGTATTTATATATGAGTACACTAGAGAGTTGAAAACTTATTCAAAGTAATTCACTATCGAGGAACGCTAAAACGCATCGTGCATTTAATATTAATTAATTTCCACGCCTCATATTATGCAGTGAATTTCACAGCTATGGTACTAAAATGCTTCATCCTATCATAGAAGTGTGCTTGTAATTTGTTTGTAAAGTAATAATATTCTTGAGCAGAGCAATTCCCGAGCAACTGTTGCGGAAGTCTCCATTCTGCATTAAGTAGGCAGCCGACTTGTTGACGCTTGGAATGTCATCTTAGCCTTCATACACATGTTGTAAACACAATGCAATCCGTTGTTATAATCTTGAACCCTTACAAGCAAAGCAAAATGAGTGTCAGCATTATGGAAATGCTGAAGCTTAAATTGTTAGTGTGTAATTAATAATTATGAAATGTAAATTAGAAGCTGAGCTCCAAGGGAGATATCAATACAAAACGTTAATTTTTGTAACGTACCTCTTCTAGACGTCGTTTGATAGGATGATTAAATTATTCCGCTGATTTTTTACTATATAAAACCAACATAAATTGTATACAATCATCTACGGGGTGTTAAGTATAAGAACCGACATAGAGCAGGTGCATGTAGGTGTAGGTGAATGAAATTTGGTATACACAGCTAAATTTTGATGAGCAATTTGATGGATTAATCCATTTAATTCCACAAGGTCCATTGGGGTGGGTACGGGGGGGCCCTTGGTATTTTGCGTGTGTAACATTTCATCTTTGACTTTTTAACAAATTGGACAGCAATTCTTCCAATCTGAAATGTTAGTAGCACATCTAATCAATTCTGTTAAGGAAATCTTTAAGATATGTAGTACCGTAGGCCGAGAAACATTTATTTGCCTTGAAATGTTCCGTATGCTAGTCGTAGGATCTTGCTGAATAGCGTCAAGGACCTCCGATTCCCTATTAATCCTGGAACGTCCTTGACCCGGTGCCTTTCGAAAAGTGGCGGTTGCAGCTAAGTTGCGGAATATCGTAGGGAATGTCCTCCTTGATGGCAGCCTTCGATTTGGAAACCTTCTCCCGTACTCGCGTTCTGCCGCTGCAGCATTACCATCGCAAAAGCCATAAATAAATATCATATCAACTAACTCTTGTCCCGTAAACTCTTGCATTTGTTTCACTTAGAACTATTAAATTGGCAATCGGGTTGACAATACTTTGACATAAGAATACCTTGATAATTTTGTTTAAATTACTATGAAATTGGCCAAAGTGGGATTAATTCAAGAGCGATTTTCTCAGAAACCGTTAAAGATAACTATTTGAAACAAGAGTATCTTTTCAAGGTAAAACAGTTCGGGAAAACGGAATTTGCTATCCAATTTGTTAAAAAGTCAAAGATGAAAAAGTTACACACGCAAAATACCAAGGGACCCCCCTTACCCACCCCAATGGACCTTGTGGAAATAAATGGATTAGTCCATCAAATTGCTCATCAAAATTTAGCTGTGTATACCAAATTTCATTCATTTATCACAACGCGATTGAGAGATATTGCAAAAAATGATTTCCATTCCTCCCTCTTCAATGGGTCCCTGTGTCCTTAGGAAGCATTTCCGGACCCATGTTCATATGAACTTTTTTACTTAGTTTTGATCATAGAATCGGCCTGTTTAAAGTTGGCAGCTAATTATGAGACACCCTGTATACAAGAAATTGTTCAAAATGGGCATGATTTTTTTCTGAAATATAAATTTATTCTTCGTCGAAAATTGAAATTTACTCTGTCTAATAAATGATGATTGGTTCTTATAACGTTACATTTATTTTCCACAAACCTTCTCGGGATTCAACTGGCGAGGAATAAACAAAATACTTCAATGTTCTCCAAAGAAAATAATCAGATTTGTAGAGTTTTGGCGATCGTGATGGCCACTTTTGAGGACAATTATTTCCTCGTCCTAGCCATTTATTTAGAAACATAGAAGTCAAAAGGTCTCTATAATCAAATTTTACAGAAATTTGAAATAACTCGTCATTTAATCGGTTTGGTAAAATAACTGGTCCCATCAGATAACTATTAATACAACAGGCCCAAACATGTATCTTAAACTTGCTCATGTCTAGTAGTTATTGCATAGGGGTTTACATCGGAACATTCATGAAAATTGTGAACATGAATAAACTCGCAAAAGATTACTCGGCGATCCAAATCTGAAAGCAATAACTCTTGCATTTATTGAATGTGATATGGATGTAGTAGATTACGTTTAAAAATTTAGTGTACAAAAGTTCTTTATAATCCAGATTCTCGTGATAATCGATTAGTACTTATTTGCTGTTCATCTTCAACTATTTGTAAAATGTTTTCTTCATATTGTATCTTTATTACACTAGGACGTTCTCGGACATTATTGAAAAGCTTTCCTGTCTCTCCAGCCCGTTTTTTAACCTCCTTCACAAAAATCTAGCACAAGTAACAAATCAACTTGTTCTTGTACTGAATGTAAATTTTCCAGCTATTGTCAACAACAAACAGTAGCAGAAATAAAATCGTTTTAAAAAATCTTGTTTCAATTAATGCACTTTTCTTGGAAACCTTACAGTTTTTAAAATTTAACAAGAGTAAAAAAAGTGTTTTAAATTATGCGCGGGATATTATCATTCTTATTAAATTCGATCAATGGAGTAACATATTTGGTATAATTTTATGAGTGACTCACTCTAAATGGCCACCTTGTAGTGTTTCAATTTACTTGAACTCATAGTCAAAGAAGAAGTTAATAAATCTAAATTATGTAGATATTTTTTTTCGAAATATTTGGTCCCGCTTTGAAAGCCTGTACCTCCGCCTGTTCAACTTTGTATATGATTAAATTGCAATATTTTGGATTTTATGCTGAACACCCTGTGTTTTTTTCTCTAGGAAAAAATATAAAAACAAGTGTTTAGAATTTGTTCTTGTGTTCTGCAGCATGTAGGTTTGAATGCAGAGTTTCTTGGAAATGAAAATGCACATGAGTGTACTGGGCATAGTTTTCGAAGATTTTTGGCGACTTTACTAGCTGGCGCACAGATTCTTTTGCGGAAGGCTATATAGAGCAGTCAAAAAAAATTAGACGAAGAGGATATACATTTGGGTATCCTGAGATTAATAGCTAATAGAATTAATCAAATAGCAGACGATAACTAACTGAAAATTAAATCGTTAGAAACATTGTTTTTAACGTTTCGGAGCAAGTATCCATTCCCAGTCGGTAGTGGTATTAGTCTCAACTTCACTGGTTTAGAGAATGTAATATTAATAATAACATATGCAGCGGAAACAATGTGTTTAATATGTACAGATAAAGTAAAGCTAAACATACTAGAAAGAAAGATACTAAGAAGAATCTTAGAACCAAAACAAATACAGGGACAGTTCAGAACACTTATGAATCATGAAATAAGAAATCTAATAAGTGAGAAAGACATTATAAGACATTATAAAATTTGGACACATACACAGAAAAGGGTGCGATGAACTTATACGTAAAGTAACAAACTGGAGACCTATGGAGGACAGACCAAGAGGAAGATCAAAAATTAGATAACAAGATCAGATCATAGATGAAATACATAATATGGGAATTACAAACTGGAGGGGGAAGATTAAAGATAGGAAGAAGTGGTAGGAAATTACAGATAGGGCGAAAACGCACCACAATCTGCAAGTGAAACAGAGAATTATGCGGTCCACACAGCTAATCGGATCAAAAGAGCGTATGAAAAATGAGCGGTTCATGCTCCGTCAGGAGCGACAGACCTATATACATGGTATCCCATAATGATGTGCGCTCCTTTGGAGGGTGTATTTCTTGCGTCATTTTAGAGGGGGGGGGTTCTTTCTATAAAATTTTTCGATTTGAGCCCTCCCTGATGAGATAAGGGCTTCTAAAAATTGAAAAATTTCGGTTTTTATTTTTTTTTTCTCAAAAACGGTTAGACTTATAAATCTGAAAATCGCTGACTACATTTAGTTAATTAAGTGACATTGTTGAATATGATTTTTATTTTTACCAAATGTCTACAAGGGTGGCAACCACCAACCTCTGTTGTTTTTTTAATTAGAACTTTTTTTTTAAACGTTTCTCGATATCAAAAAATTACAGTAAATAGAAAAATCAATTTACTAAATTTTTCCCCTCTTAGTATTTTTATGCAAAGACACGCGTTTTCTTTTAAAAATATTAAATTCACATACGTACATATCCTCGGGTGTGGAATATGCACGCAAAATAATTCATATGGAGTGGAGTGGAGTTAAGAAAGTCGTTTTAATCTGTCACAATTAGATACAAGTTATTTTAATCAACGCACAACAACCACCTAGTCTTCAAACATATCGATTAGTAGGAGCGACCTTTATACTTACAAAGCAACACAACTACATGCGGAATTTCACACACACATTATAAGGCCTTTGCGCAATGACATTAGAAACTCAACTGTGGTAAAAATTAAGGAGGAAGATCTATCGAACGCTTGTGAATGTCTCTAGGAGGACACCCTCGCGTGAGCCGTGAATTTGTGAGTTGAACTTGTCGAAACTTAATTAATAATTAATGCGCCCTTTCAGCTCGAATTAAGTAACTTCCTTGGATTTCTTCGACTCCTAATGAAATTTAATGCCTTTTCAGCGCGTGTCTGTAACTTGTAATGGTAAACGTCGTTTTGCAGAACTGGATACTTTAATCCGCACACTTAATTGGAATGGTAAATTAGATGGTTTTTTATTAATTAAGTGCGGCTTTACGTAGCAATTCTTCTAAATGCCAGTCTAATTAGAAAAATTAGTTGTTGGCTAACTGTATTGTTTAAATATGGGAAATATATTTTTAACTTATATTCATCGATATGTGGATTAAATTGATCTGTTTTTTGCACTTTGGTGTAAATGCGGGTAATCCGATTTTAATGAAAGCTCGGAAATGTTATTAATGAAAATCCTGTAAATTTGCAATATACAATGCAATATAAAAATAAAATACAGATTCGGAATATTCGGAATGAATAATTCCTATATTCACGTTTACCAAGAAAGCATTTTTAAGATTTTTTTAGTAAAAAAAATAAATCCTAGTACGGCTCTGGTAAAAATGACAATTTGACAGATATTAACCTAGCGGTTGCCTATTCAAAGGTAGAGTCAGTGCTGCCAGATGGTATAAATTTTAAAAAATGTATAAATCAAACAAAGGATTTTCATACACTAACTTTGAACTTAATTTGTAAAAGAAATTTAATATTAATAAAACTTGATATCATCAACCTTTTATTGTTTCGTCAAGGCTAGACTAAAATCAACAAAAATAATTAATTGTAAAAAGTTGAAAACATGTGTTTTTTTTTCAACGACAAGCCTAAATTCTCGAGAGTGATGCAGTTCAGAATCAGTATAAATATGGACATTAATTAATAATTTTAGACAGTTTAATAGAATCCTCGTTTTAATAAAGATAAATAAACTGTAAAAGTTAATTTGTTGCTTATCTCTAAACGCTAATGTATGATCCATAAGATGTTTGTAGAAGCAAAATACGGGGTATTACAGAAAAGATTACTATTATTTTAATGTGCTTCTTATTTTACTTAATGAAATTTACAATAACACTATTATACACTCTTCTGTTACTCAAATCAAACAGCAAAACAAGCAGAACACAATGCAAATCCATAATAGTATATTATGCAACGATCATGTAATGATGGTTATTAATACACGAGCATTAACCGGGATAGGAAACGAGCCGAAGGCGAGTTTCGTATAGTTTATGCGAGTGTATTAATAACCATTACATGAGAGTTGCATACGCTATTTTTTCTACACCCGATAAATAATCAAAAACCATAAATTTTATATTTTTATTGAACAGAATAGGTAACAGTAATTATTCGTATGAACTGCATTTTCTGCTTTCTCCGATATGTGTGGAGGAGTCGATGGTAATTCTTCTATATCGCTGATATCAGACATTTTGATAAATTATCGAAGTTTAGCTAGGTATCTACGAAAATTTAATACGTACTGATTTTGACATGTAAAATAATTACATAGGAACCTAGGATAAACGTTAAATGCACAGCATGCTTGATTGAAAAATTATGGGTTTCTATTGATTAAAAATCTGTATCGTAATGAAAAATCTGTATCGTAATGGGTATCATTATGAAACGGATTATGGGCATATAAGTGCATTGTTATAATACGGGTGTAGAAAAATATAATAACGTAACACCGATCGTTTTCACAGAACTTGACTTGACAATTTAAACATTTCTTTACGTAACAAAAACCTTAATGGAAAAGCAAAACAATTGTAATGCTTATTAAAAAGCTTACTCACAAATATTATATAATAATAATTTAACATTAACATTTAAGTAATATTTGTGAACATAAAAAAAGGGTTAGCAGTTTTGCATAAGACTTTTATATTAAAGAATTAACATGTGTAACTAAACTAAATTTTTACAATTATTACAGTCCAGAGTTGTGCCATTAATAGAAATTTTAAAACGAGGATCATTTATAATCAAATTATTATGCTCACCAACAACAAGAAGCTGTGTTTTCTTTTTATTTAAACCATGTACCTGAGGTACTACTAAAATATTATTTAAGTAACCCTTAACTTGAACAGAATTATTCAGGTCACCTAGCGGAAAGCAGAAATATAATTGAAAGTCATCTGCATATTAATGTGAGTAAGCATATTTTATTGCACACCCATAGTAATATTAGTTAAGGTGAAGGAAGTTCCATTAACATCATTACGCCTTCCTGATAGATAACTGAGAAAGAAGATAATAACACTAGAATCAAGGCCAAAATATTTAAGTTGATAATATAAAATAGTATAATGAAGCCTTACTGTAATCAAGCCACACAAGACACGCATTCTCACTATTATCACATGTTCTATAAAGTTCATCCAACACATGTTTGACACATTGTATTGCAATATGCATTTTTATATGTTATTCTTATGATATATTACTTTAGTACTTACTTATTCTTTAATTAGGTTCTGTTCCCGCTGAATATTTTAAAAAAGTAAAAATACATTTTATAATATTATTTATTTCACATATTCTTAGAATTCTTTCCATTTAACATTATCAGCATATCTTTTAACTAACCCCCTGAATTCTGGATTCTTTGGATTGTTGATATGATATTATGTAATATAAATGTAAAAAGAATATATATATAGAGTACTTCTCTCATTCTCGCTCTACACGAATGTGCTTCTCTGATACCTCTCAACATTTCCTTTCACCTTCAGTCGTATTCATCATTCCAAACTCTCCGGAAATACCAACCTTAAAATTCTAATATATAAATCTCCGCACAGATGTTCGTGATGTCTCCAAAGAAAAATTGATTTATAACATGCCCTTTTATAAACAGAATATATCACCTTTTCGATTCCAGGATAGCTTGGTTAAACGTTTATCCAAATTTTCCCTCGGGACATGCATTAAATAGAAATATTGGAATTTTTATCTGCCTACCTATAGACTTTTTGTTCCAATTCAAATATGGCAATACTTTCCCTGTGGAGAGAGTGTACTTATTGGTCTTGTTTTGTGTTAAAGTTACATTTTTAATATTAATTTAAACAAAAGGAATCACATATTACTTCCGTAAACAATGAGTTTTCATATACCTACCCACTTCACAAATTTAAATTGGTTAAATTAAAAAAAAGTTGTACAGTGATAGACGCTGAAGATAATAATAATAATTTATCTATAAATATTAGCAGCTCTAAATATCCTGGTATATCATAAAATTATATTTTCTTAAAATCGCTGCATAATAGTATTTCAAATGTCATTTCAGTATCAAAATTACAGTCTTTTAGGTACATCTGCTTAAAACAATCTTTTTTACGGACATGTGCGTATAAGTAAAATAAAATAACTGAATTTTAAATTACATATTAATTATAAATATTAATAACACAATCTTTCAAATCGGATAATTGGTCATTAGGTGAACATATATTTTGTTCTTCACTTCAATATAAAGAGAACACTTGTTCTGCTGATGTTTTTGGAATGAAAGTGATATTTTCTTTTTCCCTGAGAATTATCCTTGCTATCGCCTGCTTATTTTGTATGGAATTTTCTATGTACCCCGCCACAGAAGCCA
Source organism: Monochamus alternatus (assembly GCA_037114965.1). Classification (NCBI taxonomy): domain Eukaryota; kingdom Metazoa; phylum Arthropoda; class Insecta; order Coleoptera; family Cerambycidae; genus Monochamus; species Monochamus alternatus. The sequence continues at coordinate 23,635,222 of CM073427.1, read as the reverse complement.
ACCTTAGTGTCTCTTGAGCATCGATATGTTGGCTCCTGCAAGGCAAGGAAGGTCGCAGAACCTCGTCTAAAGTAGTGCTCAGTATAATCAGTAACATTGTGTGTTCTTAGGAATTGAACCTATGTTATTTATACCCACTGCTTGTGTAGTATATTTTGAATTCCAGTATGTGATCAAAAAATCGGTTGTGGTCAATGGTGGATGGACGTAATATTTCATGAAAATTTCCAAAAAATTTACTCCTTCAGATATTGTAAATAAATTACTTTAATACATTTTAGTAAACGGCTTAGCATCTTCAACGTTCGCTGTACGTTCTCCTAAAAGCTCAAATATACCAACAATCAACTTTTTGGAAGAAGTACTTTCCTATTAATGAAGTCATATGTATGTTCATTGATATCAAATATTTAGGTATGTTAAGGAATAGATACGGTTGGATTCAATAATTCACAGTACCACAAAAAGTGGTTAATTCTATCGCTTTTGGTTCAAGGTCACTAAGATCAAAGCGGAAGATAGATATGGAAGTGAACCAGATTATCGTATATTTATGTTTTCATGGTCGCTGGATCCGAACCCAGGTTCAAGGTCGTTCTAAGGTCAAAGCGAAAGATATGTTAGTGAGCCAGATTATCATATATGTGTTTGCGGTCGCTGAATCTAATATTTGTTTACCCTATCAGGTCAGTTTTAAGGTCACTCCAAGAACAAATCGAAATAATGATAGGCAAATCGGCAAAATCATCATACAATTATATTTGAGGTCTCAGAGTTTTTACATCGTGGTTGAAAAATATTACTTAACATGCATAACAAAAAATCTTCCGTTTATCGTCACTGAATCAGTGAACTCTTGAAATATTTTCCGGAAGGTGATGCATTTCCTCTAACCTACTGATATTAAGCAATTAATGAACAAACTCAGTCAATGGAGATTGTCCATTGATTCTTTGAAGAGAATCCTATAAGCCGTCTTTTTTCATAGCACTAATGTATACCCCTCCATTCCAGTACCGCATTAAGTTGTTCGAAAGAAGAGTATACGATGAACTCAGTTCTTGAAAAAATGAATTGCAAGCATGGATGACAAATTTGTGGGGATTTGAAAGTTGTCACTATTTTATTTAGACATCAGGTTTCACAAAATATCCGTGCTTATTATGTAAATGGGATAGTAGAGATAGAAATACTATATATATATATATATATATATATATATATATATATATATATATATATATATATATATATATATATATATATATATATATATATATATATATATATATATGTTAAAACAATGGTCAAAAAGGGCTTAATTTCAACAGAGTACTAAGAACATCAATGGAGAAGCATTAGTTGCTCCTCCTAAAGGCATGATTCCGACTCACTTCACATCAAATTAGGAGTTATGAAACAATGGGTAAAAGCCGTTTGTTAACAAAATCTTTAACATTTTAAAATACCAACATACATAAAACGTTTATAAAATTGTTTGCTATGATTTCTTCAAAAATATTAAATAAATGGAGCAACTCATTTTAAACATTTCCTAAATATTCTTAAGAATTGCCGATGAGACTGCCTACCTATATATAACGAAGGCAAAAACAAGACACTTTAATTCCAGAACCTAATAATACCTTATGCTTAATCCGATGCTCAATCAGACATGTCGAATAATAAACAAATTGTACATCCAACCCCAGTTAGCAAACTTTGCCCCCTGGCGATACATCTCCCCTATGTATTAGAAGGATATACCACCTAGCTTACAAATCCAGATCAGGAAAAGTTTTCTGGAAAACAATTAATCACAACGTTAGGATACCAGAGCAACCGCTAAAGAAAAGCCTTTGGCTGCCTCTTATTGGAGTAGATAATTTGGAATTAGTTCAATAATATAACTTCACTAACTAGAGAACGCCTACTGTAGAGTGTCAGCACAATCGCAACGATTTTTCGTAAAAATTTTATGATATTTCGACAACCGGAGAGTTTTTAATCAACAACTGAAGAATCGTTGAAGACATGATCTTGCATCAAACTACAAACCTACATGCAAAAAATGATCAAGCCAGTAGCGAATAAGTAATTAACGAATATAAAGAATCTGTTCATGGATCGAGGTAAGGCTTGGAAAAGTCTGCAAACAAAATTTTTTGACACCTATTTATATTAGTTTGACATACTTTATGTTACAACAAGTGTTCACAATTTTGTCCACCACGTGTAAACACATTTCGACCCGCCATACCCAGTTTCTACGAACTAACAAATGTTTCTGGTTCATGTCCGTTTTGAACTTATATGTTATTGGCAGCAGCTATGATACGTTAGCGTAAATAATTGCTAGTGTCCACTTCGTACGATGCACGTCATTTGTTAAATATTCCCACAAAAAGAGAACTTAAGGCGGGCTGCCATGGTACCGGTCTTCTTCGTCCAATTCATCGTACCCCTTGTAAGGTACTCCCAGCCATTTGGTCGAAAATGAGGGGGAGTACCATCGCGCAAGATGCACATTTGAAGTCGGACAGCTACGGGCACAGCTTCCAGAAGTCCAAGCAGACCATTTCGAAGAAACTGGAGATACTGAACACCATCCATTCAATTTGCTAATATAAACGGTCCAATCAAGCGATCATAGACAACCCTCCTAAACATTTAAGAAAAAGCATTGCTGGAAATGATCCCGTTGAATGAATGTTATACATCCCATTCCCCAAAAATAGCTTCATCTGTAACTAACACGTTAGCTGTAAATCTGGGATTTTGTCGCAGTAACCATTCACAAAATCTAATTCGTAAGGTATAATCCTTTGGTACGCTATACACGGCACGAATAAGATTGAGCTCGTGTATGATACTCCACACTGTTGATTGGGACATTCCTTGTACTTGTTGAGCGATTTTCCTGGTACTTATTCGGAAATTATCTTCAACAGTCTTTAAAACGTGTTCTTCGGCTGCTGCAATACGCCGTGGACCTCCATCTCTTCCACGATTTGCTTGCAAATTTCCCGTGTCACGCCCACGTTGCACTACCGCGGTAAAAGTAGCTGCATTTGGCACATATCTACCGAGAAATCGTTCTGCGTACAGACGAGAAGTTGCTAAAGCATTTTCTTAATCTTAATAACGTTAAAATCGGATTTGAGTATCCGGAATTGCCTGCATTCCGATGACGCTAAAGACTACAGTAGCCCAACGATGAAAATACTACAACTTCAATAATTTTTTTCTCGGAAATTATAAGAATTGTACAAAAAATATTTTTTTCTACAAAACTGTTAAAAGTAGGATTTTTAATTGTCATTTTTGATGTTAAAAATGTCATTTTTTGACACGCGTGTTAAAAGTAAGTTTATTTAAATTTTGTTTTGAAAATTAATAAAACGTTTTAACAAACACATGAACAACTTTTTATTTTAAATAAGTACAAACCAACATATTAACTAGTTATTACTATTGACATTTATAGTAAAATTAGAACAATTTGAAATAGTAATTCCCTGTGGAGTCATCATACTTAAGTTGGTTTTACTGTCAACATATGTGACACATCTATTTTCTGTAGAAATACTACTGGTAGTACTAGTGGTCTTGCTAGTAGTTTGGCACGCAATTTCCTTCTTCTGTTCCAGTGAATTTTCAATGTAGCCTTCAGCTACCGTCGAAGATTTCCATCCTCCATGTCTCTTGATGGTAGTAAAATTTGCACCAGAATCTGCTAACAATGTCGCCGATGAACGACAAAAACAGTGTCCGGTGTCGAGTTGAGGATTTGGTAGATTCAAGAACTATGCAATGTCGGCAGGCATTTTACCAAACATGTTAATTCCGACTGGATTCTTCACACATTTATTCTTCATATATTTAAGAAAAAGTCGTCTATGGTCAGCGTTGGGTGGCCGGAGTGCCATATACTTTCTAAAAAAGTTTAAATAGAATTCACCAACAACACTGAAAGTCCGAGGCACTTTCGTTTTAGTATCTGGTATGGTCACAACAACCGAAGTGCCCAAATATTCGATATTGTCGATGGTCATCTGACACAATTCCTCCCGGCGACACGCCCCGAAGACACCCACTATTGCTGCGACTTTCATCATCAGATACTTTTCGTCTTCTGCTTCTGTGAGAAATTTGTTGATATGCCTCTTCGTCAAAACTTGACTTTTTTGCTTGATATCCTTCACCCTTCCGTTTTAAAAAAGCAATAAGTTTATAATGTTTGCTTATATCTTGATCTTGCTTTATTTTTAGCATAGTTTTGATCATGGAATAATTTGACCACAGCGTTGACGATTTCCATATCTTGGCTTTTTCCTCAAAATATGCCAGTAAAATACTTTTGTTACATTTCCCAGGGATCTTTTTAATGTTGCACCATTCCGAAAAGCGTCTATAAGCGATTTCGTACTGTTCCTTTGATTTCGCCGGCAATAATTCCAATGTTGCTCGACTGGCGGCTTCTTCGATTTCAGCAGGGATGGATTCGTTACGCTCATTATCGAGATTATTCATTATACTTATAATATTACTAGAAAATGCTGTCAATATTTTTGCGTTTTTTTCCGTAACTAACAACAGCACTGGTTGCTACGAAAATTTTAGTTCATAAACATTGCGATCTGTGTGGTATTTTTTGATTTCTTATTTTTATTGAGTTTAAAGTTCTTCCGATTGTTTTGTAGAAAAAATAGTGTATGATATACGTGTTAAAAGTGATTTTATTTTGTTCGTGAAGTTAAAAAACTCGCTATGCTCGTTTTTTAATCATCTTCACTCACAAAATAAAATCTTACTTTTAACACGTATATCATAACGCATCTATTCCCAATTTTTTTTTAATAAGTTGTGAATCATCTTGTAGAGTAAAAAAAATAGTAGTACTTCGTCAGTTAATAGATTATTTGAAGTAAAAGACAGATCTCAAGAAGTAGTAAATAGATAGTACATATAAAGGAACATTTTCTATCCCTACTTATTTACACTCAATTAGGTAATGATAAAATGAAAACATACAAGAATAATATATTGTCAGTCTTATAATGTTTTGCATTGAAACAAGTGAATATATACTGTTACTACTTTGGATGATACGATTCAGCAGCAATTTGCTTGATACAGGTTTACGCTTACCTCAATTGATTTTGTATCATGTTAGCATTTAGCGGCTGCCTTAATTATCACATGGGCATTTATAATTTGCACAATGCATATAATGTGGAGTACTATATAACCTGATATAAATATTGAAATCATTAGTAATTACGGTATTCGCATTTAATTTTATTATAACTGATTATTCTGTTTTCTATGTTGAATAATTATAATAGAGTTCAAAGATTTTTATATATTTTTAGGTATTAATAATATTGTGTGAAACTAACTACTCAGTGGACAAAAGCCCCAACCTGCGTTGAGTTACACCCACAATATCTACCCATATATTCCTTATTATTAGCTTTTGTAACATTTTTTTACTGTTTTAGAAAGGTATTTTAAGCTAATATAAATCAAATCTCCTACAATTCCTATCAATGAAGTCATATGTATGTTCTCTGATACCAAACATCTAGGTATGCTAATGAACAATTCCACAAAAAGTGAAGTTAGATATTTATAGAGTGTTTCATTAGCAGGTTAGTAAATTAAATTATTTTCTTTAGATAATTATTGAATAGAGCTTTGTCTGTGGAATTGTTCATTAGCATACCTAGATGTTTGGTATCAGAGAACATACATATGACTTCATTGATAGGAATTGTAGTAGATTTGATTTTTATTAGGTTAAAATACCTTTCTAAAACAGTAAAAAAATGTTACAAAATCTAATAATAAGGAATATATGGGTAGATATTGTGGGTGTAATTCAACGCAGGTTGGGGCTTTTGTCCACTGAGTAGTTAGTTTCACACAATATTATTAATACCTAAAAATATATAGAAACTTTTACATAAAAGGTGAACATTTTTCAAGTAGGTATTGTCATATTTAATGCATTGACAGGATGTCACTTTTTGTCATTGTCGATATTTAACTTCAAATAATTTTAATTTTTATAATAATTTTTATAGTTAGATATTTGATTCAACTTAAAGGAGACCACCTGAAGAAGCAATCCTAAAAATGCAGAAATAGGTCAGATCTCATCTATTGTGGTTGAATTTGTCGTGTTCCCACTGCCAAAAAGTGAAGTTAGATATTTATAGAGTGTTTCATTAGCAGGTTAGTAAATTAAATTATTTTCTTTAGATAATTATTGAATAGAGCTTTGTCTGTGGAATTGTTCATTAGCATACCTAGATGTTTGGTATCAGAGAACATACATATGACTTCATTGATAGGAATTGTAGGAGATTTGATTTATATTAGCTTAAAATACCTTTCTAAAATAGTAAAAAAAAAGAGTTCAAAGATATTTAACCACAACGAAATAAGTACAAAAGTTTTCTATGAAATAACATCAATTCAAAATGACGTTTTTCTCTTTGAATATAAGATCCTGAAAATCAAAAGTGTTCCAGAAAAAAGTCAGAACACTGGTGATAGAATCCTTACCGCCATTTTCAGGGCATAGTGATAATTACAAACTAATCAAAACAATGCATACAGGGTGGACCAATAATAATAAGTCATAGAGCAGGGGCGACATCTTTACAACAAAACGTATCTTCGTACAATATTGCTATTAAAAAAGATACAGAGTTGAAATATTTGTTTTGTTTTATTGTGTTTCCCGATTATTATCAAATTTGAGAGGGAGGAGGAGGAGGAGGAGGAAGAAAAAGAATCATAATTTCAAAAAAACTTATTTTTCGTTGTGTTATCGAACACACAAATTCTACAAATTGAAATAAGAAAAAAAAAAATCAGAAAATTGGTGATGCAATCCTTCCGAAAATAATTTTCAATAGCATTTATGAAGCCGCGCAAAGCGGAAATCTTTTAGAGTAATTTTCTTGAAAACGGTACGAATTATCAAATTCTGCCGAGTGTACCTTTTTTACATAGAAATGACGCCTGGATAAAATTCTGTAGCCAACGGAATCAGAACGTTTCATTAACAAAAAATAAGAGAGAAATTCATCATCAAGCATTGCCAATGGCGCCCCCTGTGGCCGAACCTAATTTAATACATAAGTTATATTTTCTCTTATTAAAAAATGTTTCCCTACTAAATTTGGTGACAACTGGTTGTGCGGTAAAAATAATTTCAACTTTGACATCCTGTATCTTTTTCCTCAGCAACATTTTACTAAGATATTTAGTTATATCTTCATATTTTGTCTTAATGATGTCGCCCCTGCTCTATGGCCCGTTATTAATTGTCCACCCTGTATACTTACTGATGTGGTTGTAGTTATTTACGCGTTCCTACATGTTGAACAGTGAATTTGAATTCTGAAAGTTATTTAATGATTTTATTAAGCCAAATATGTAAGAAGCAGTCTTAGAAATGAAATGTTAGATATATAGTGGTTGTTTTCTTGTTCGTTAATTTTCAAAAGTGAATTTAAGTTTTGAAAATAATTTAATTACTTCAATAGGCCAGCTATGTCTTCTTTTCATTACTAAATTTAGCTAGATTAATTTTATCTTAGGATATAACCTTGTCTGTGGAATTCCTTAACCTTAGCAAGAACAAACATGATTTTATCAATAGAAATTGTAGGAAAATTAGTTTGAATGAGCCTAAATATTTTTACAATACATAGAAAAATACTCAATTGATTCTACGAATTTAATAAACATAATTGTATAAATTCTAACTGACGATTAGTTAATAGACTAGAAATTTTTACTTTCTTCATCTCATTTCATGAAATGAAACTTATCTGAAATTGGATTAGACAAGAAAACCGCAATATATTTTTAAGAATTTTCTATGAAACTCTGGGGAAAAATTATAATTAGAGTTGCTATAAATGTCGAACAATATCAAGCTATGCTGGTCGTTGGCGGCGACAGCAGCCTGAGAATAATTTAAAATCGATAATTGCGATAAATATAAATATATTGCAATATCTGCTACAGGTTGCTAGCGAAATTCCAGCTATTGTTTATTTGACATGCATTATTAATTTTCCTTTTTTAAGCACAAATGACAACAATATTAAACTAAAAACAAAGAAACATTAAGGAAATAAATAATATCTTATAGACATTAATCCTACTTCTGGTGTTCCTCAAGAGTCAGTCCTCCGTCCCTTGTTATTTTTGATATTTATAAACGATATCACTTCGATTCTAAGCTGTAATTCACTTCTTTATACCAGTGATCACAAGTTGTGTTTATCTGTAACAGACTTGATTGACTGTCTCTTGCTTGCTTTAGTAAATATAATTCGATGCCTTTTACTGGCAATAAGGAAATGTAAAATAAATCTTGGGGTGTCACCCGTTTGACGTTAAATTAAATTTTATAGAATATAATCAATAACATTCACCGCCAGACATAGAAGCCTTCACTTTAAGACACTTCCAACAATGTGTTCTCCATAATTTAGAATATGCTTCTTTTCTTTAGAATTCACGTAACATTCATGTTAATAAATTAGAACATTCAAGGCAAATATGAAAAATATCTATGTTTTAAACCTGATAATCGTTATCCTTCCCAAGGAAGTCCTCAAGATACTTTGCTCAAACAGTTAAAACTTAATGATATAGTTTCATTACGTTTATGTAGTTCTTTAATAACCCTACTGCCGAAAAAACTGATTGTACAAATTTACTAAAAATCTCTCTCTTCCCGCTCTGCCATTAGCTCTTCCTCTTTGTTTTATCTACACAGCGTATTTAAATAAGTAAAATAAAAAAAATCTACAAAAAAATATAGTAAAATACGAAGACTACGCACGCTAGATGCTATAATTGCTCAGTGATGTAAAGGCTGAAAATACGACAACTTTGTAGACTATAAGGATTTTACAAAAAAAATTTTGACGAAATTGACTCCGTAAATTGAGAACCACCCTGTATATCGGTATAAAGCAATACATCAATATTAGAACATTGTGAGTTTACTCAAGGGAGTAAATTCCTTTCCACATATTGGCAGAAAGATCTAATAACAAAATACCTGATAAAATCATCATCTAAATAAATTTCAGGTTGAAAATAATACAAAATTAATTGAGTTTCGCTGTACGTTTTTTTTATTCCTATTCCCTTTCTTATTAAAGGTCTCGCATTGATATAATATTCCACAGGTTGTCCATGGAGCCAGAATTCCATTTAATAAAGAGGGGATTTTTAAATGAAGCTGTCCTTTCTGTATTCCCTTCAAATTAAATTCGACTTATTATTTATGATGCCTGGTTTAAATATCACATTTCATTTATTGACAAAAAAATCTGAAGTTGTGAAGAATATTTACAAAATTTCCATATTCTTATAAGAAATCATTTTCACTTCAATTTAAATTCAATAGCACTACTACACATGCACTTGAGATGTCCAATACAATATTTTATATTCAATATTTCATTCCATTCAATAGTAAAACAGGATAAGTATAATGGATTGTGTCCCAGCAAGGATAAAACAAAATTCATATATTTGTTTGCAACTGAGTTAAAAAAAAACGGCATTTGTAGAAACTGGGTAAGACGGGCCCAAAATGTTGTAACATAAGGTATGTCAAACTATTTTTGTAATTAAAACCACAAATTAAATCTATTAATAATTAATAAAAATAGCGGCAAAAGCAGTTAAATTTGCTGTATAAAATCGGCGTTATAAAATGTTTTTTATTTCTTCCCTTTAGCATTTCTTTTCATTTTTTGTCCAGCCGCACCTTTTATATCGTTTAGTTAGAGTGGCGGAATAACGTCTAAGGCAGTGTCCTGCATAAGTTTCCCGATGAAGCAAATTGACATGAGTTACTCGCTCCTTGACCTATAGAATATATTGCAAAAAAGTGTCATTTTATGCACTAATTACCTTGTCTTAGCGATTTTTTAAATTTGTATTAGAAAGAAATACGATGTTCCATCATTTTAGGACATTGTAAAAGTATCCGCCGTTTTATGCATGTTCGTGATGAAAGTCATGCTGAACCGTCATTATAAACATTTCAGCAACGCCATTATTTGGACACTTAAAACATAGAACCTTTTTATCGACCCCTTCTCAATCAAGATTGCAACGGTGCAATTTGTGCACCATATTATTTTCTCTTGTAGAACAGACGTTGCCTAAAACATAGGGAATTATACTTGTAAATGCTGAAGAATTTAAGGCACGACAGGAAAAATAAATTTTGATTACATTATTTTCCGTTACAAGTTATATTACTTATAAAGAAATTGTAAATTAATAATTTTAACATATCTTATATTAAATTAAACTAAATATGCATATTTACAATCTATGAGAACAGGTGGAAAAAAAGTTTGTAAATTACTTAGAGAAACACTGTAAAATATGTTTAGGAGAAAAATTTTGTCAGGTAGGACCTTTCAGCTTAGCACGACAGTATATTGAAAAACCTTAATATAGGTAAACCTTAATATAACATTGGTAATAAAATAAAATCTATAGTGACCTCCTTCGAATCCATATATTTATCCATTCAGTATATTTTTAATGTTTTACTTCCATGCTTAAAATGTTGGTACACGTCATTTTCAGTATTTCTTGCACGCAAAATTGCAAAATATTAGATAGTTGTCTGATTTTTTTTTGTAGCAAATTATAATGTTTTTGCAGCTTCAGCAAGTACATTCATTAAATTTTATACAGCTATCGTTTGCAGAGACTGACTTAATGATAATGAAGCATCTTGTAATTGATTAGTAGCATTTACCCAATTGCTGAAACCTTGCAGGTGTAGTGTGTTTTTTTTTCAACTTTTCCAGATTTCCATGCATTTGTTGTCATTCTTTGAAAAGATGAGATTCATTACGACTGAATGATTTATTTAATAATTGAAAGAAGCAGTCCAAGAATACCGACGAAGATACTCAAATAGACAATCTGTTCACACAATCTTTAGTGTGTGAAGAAGTTGCATCATTTCGTAGACTTTGAGAAAAAAATAACTCCGCTCCAAAAAAGGTGAAGTGAATGTACAAAATACTAAATCCCACATATTTTCAATAGCATTCATGTCAGGAGAGTTGGCTGGCCAATCTAATCTATTGATATGTCCTACTTTGAGTGCCTTTTCAACTCTTCTTGCGCGATGTGGTCAAACGTTGTCATCCATAAACACAAAATTTTCGTCTAATTCATTACGTAGGGGGTAGATAATGGACAACCTGTTCGATGTAAATTTAACGTCATATTCTGTGGTATGCAAATTAATGGGGTGCGGCGGTTGAATATTATTCGACCTCAAAACATTACGGTACCCCTTTCATACGGAGGAACTTCACGGGGAAAATGAAGTAGCTATTGACGACCTGGTTCCCTCTAGACTCTTTATCTATTGCCATCAGTAACCAGTCCAATTCTGGTTTGGCCTATAAATAAGATCCACCGCCACTGGCGTAAAAGCCAACTCCTATGCTCTGGCGCTCACTTGAGACGGGCAGCACGATGCCTTGGAAATAGAGTGGAAACCCGTAATGGTTCTCCAGCACGCAATTTTGTCGAATAGTAGGTGTCGATATAACACGGCGAAATGTACCTTAAAAGTGGGCCTTAGAGAGCTGAAGCTGAAGATGTGCTGTGTCTACGGGCATATTGCACCAAATACCGATCCTCCCTTTCATTAGATTCGAGGACGTCCACTACGTTGTCTGTTTTCCACTGTGTATCAAATTCTTCATATCTGTGTAATATTCGTACAACAGATGATCCTGGAATGCCCGTCATGTTCGATATATGATGATTAGAATGTCCTGCATCATGTAAAACAGTCATTCTAGCTCGGGTAAGCGCAGGAATTTTACATCCTGGCATTATAATGTACAAAAATTCAAAGGAACACTTGGCTGAATACACTGCCAAACTGATAAGAATTGTAAAAACATTGGTAATAGAGTAAAGGTTCGTGGTCTGCAATTTTTTATTGCCTTTTTTGTTCCCTAAGTACATATACTTTTTTACCACATTAAGAGAAACCACTAGGTTTAATCGAATCATTTTATATACAGGGGATCCAACAATTTTGACATTGTGTGTAGTTTTTACCAACATACTTTTGTCTTTTGTATCATACTGATGATAACTTAAAATAAGTCGAAATCGATGTGGAAAAAATAAAAGGTCTACTCAATTTTTCTTATCTCTTAAATATTTTCTTGACAACTTATAAATAATAAATTCTTAATATCTGCAATTATTTTCAAGTAAAACAAGTAAATTCTAAGAGTATCAAAACACGTGACGGAATTTCACTGATATTCAACTACGTTTGATGTAAAAGCCAATTTTATTCAATGAAAATGCCGAAGATAGCACTGAGTATAAACCTGGTACTATTAAGCTAAAACAAACACTAGAACATTAGTTATAGGCATGCATCACTAGAGCGTAGAGCGTAGATAACATTAATTTATAGTAGTACAACATCGCTGTTTCGTATTACGAGCTCAATTTATAATCTTAGATTACGAAATAATGCCCCCCCTTCCCCCCATTATTTGTATTAGTAAAAGAAGCTTATTTCAATATTGTTTTAGAATTATAAAGGGCATTTTAGCTAGGATTCGTTTTGAAATATATGATATTTTGTAATGTTTGATTATCACTGTTAAATTTATTAATAAAAATTATTTTTAAAAATCCTCCACTAATGACCGGGGAGAAAGCATTGCTTTAAAAATAAACTTATATAGGCAAAAGAATATACGTGCTCTCAAAAGTGGAAAAAAGCAAAGGATATCAATAGTTTCAGTAAAAGGTACTTTTAACATACTTTTTGGAGGAGTCAAAATTACTTGTAAATGACGTGTGTACCGTTAAAAAATGTGGAGTGGATAATGTCAGGAAATACTTCTATACAGGGTGAACCTTAAATAAGTACAAATATTTTAACTGCAGGTGTAGTTCGTCATATAGATGAGTCTAGTGAAAGTCATTTTTAAAAATTTCAAATATTTACGGAGATATTAATTTTTTTTAAATACCCATATTTTGAGGACCGCTGATCAGATAGACCACTGACGTAACCTAATAAAATAAACCATATGATTTAGTGAAAACGAGGTTGCCATATCGTCTGTAAGATAAATAATTTTTTAACGTAATTTCAATTTTTGCTGTTGTTTCTAATTTAAAAACACTTGTTTTTAGCAATAAGTAAAGTAAGTAAGTATAAATTTCCGCAAGTTCCATATTATCAATTTAAAGTGTTTAGGAAGTTACTTTGCTCAATGATTCCAAAAATTATCCATTAACGTGCATAAAAGCTCACTACTTACTGAAAAACCAACTATTTAAACAGTCCATATTTCACAAGTTAATACCATTGTACACTATTTGAAATATTATCACAAATTATCTCCTTAAATTATTTTATGAAGAATAACAAAAAACTATGATTTTCACACAACATCTTAGAGTTAATTTTCGCCACATAACCTCAAACAACGTGTCAGTGCTAACCATTTTATTCTTCGTAGTGGGTGAAGCAAATTATAGAAATAAACACAAAATAAGGAATAATAACTAGCTTGATGTATGCGTTCAATATCAAGAGAAGACAAAGTAAAATATTTAAAGCAGTCAATTGCATGCAAAAAAGAAACTCGTGTCGTAGGCACAGGTAACAGGTAGATGTCACGAGCAGTAGCGAGCGAATTGTCTCGGACCAGTCCCATCCTCTACACTAGGATTGATAGAGGTTATGTTGATACCGGTACACTAGTATGGTCCAGGGTAAAGGAATAAGTTGTGGCAAAGCCAAGTGAAAACAAAATATGTAATATTTGTGGAAAGGGATTTGTTAACTTCAATACACGTAAATTGAAGTTAATAAGAGATACCTTTGCATCTTCTGAAACCGAACTAAGCTGATTCTTTAAGTAATGCACTGCTTGACGCATCTGTTTTAAGAGTTGCGGCACTAACGTATAAAACGTATTTAAATCGTCTCATTATTTTCACGGGTAGTGGTTTTCTCTTATGTGTTTAATCCATATTTTTCGTGAAATACTGTGTGATTAAATAAAATATGGCGCATTATTCAAACAGTGAAAAGGTTGACATGCTAAAAGCATATTTGTTAAGTAGTGATAATCAGTGATAGTGATAAGGATAATTTATTGTGAAAATCAGTTGGAATGTACTTAAAATGGATAATAACCAAATTCTAGATTGAACTATGATTGTGAGTAGAGCAGTTTATATTTTCAATTTATTGGTTAGGTATAGGAATGGCAAATGGGAGGATATTAGGAATTAATATCATAATTCTATGACATGCCTAAAAATTCTAGTTAACATTGTTGAAGCCTATTCGAATACACTAGTGTAACACTGGCATCGCTGTGGAATTCTCATCCACCGTGACTCTTAATAATATTAGTATAGGAGTCGGATCAGCGGTCCTCAACAAGTTTTCGATTGAAAAAATACGAAATTTATTTAAAATTTGACTTTTTTATTTCTGTGTTTATTTGTGCTTATTTAAGGTTCATCCTGCATACAGGTTGTTTTTTTTATTGAGTACACTTTTCTACAGATTAAAGCAAATTACAGAATAGAGACAATACATTCACATAATTTACCTACATTACAACATACATAAAAAAATATATAAATACATACATAAAAACACACCTACATATTTATCATGGAAAACGCATTTGTCTCGGAAACGGCTCGGAAAGCAAATTGAATTCTGTAAAAAGCTTTCAGTTTGGGCCAACTGATACTCTAAATTGAGATAAATAACGAAGTTACAATTAAACGACGGTAGGCGCCGCGACGCTCTAATTTTTTTTCTCTTGGAAAAATACCTTTTTTATTAAAGACATTGAGACATCTTTTCATTTGAAACAATATTTATGTCATTCTGTTTTATCTTTAACCGTACAAAAGTTATACAGATGTTTTTATACACAGGGTAAACCATGACTAAGTACAAAAATTTTAACCACGAATTCAGAGAGATCTAAAGAATTTTAGCTCGATATTTAAAAAATAGAGCAAAGTCTTCTTTTCCTGCGGAAAGTCGGCGCCTATGATAAGCATCGACTGAGTTGGCTTACATCCATAGATAAAGATTACATCCTGTCAACAATGTTAACTACCATGCGGTTGTTTTTTGCAGCATTTGTAAATACAGAAACGACAAAAATTAACATTATTAGTAATAATACCTGATAGATAGGTAACAGCTAATCCAGTTAGCTGCATTATTTTGAATTCGTTTTTCATTATTTCGTTACCAAAACTACATCATCATTACAACCACTCACTACAGCTAAAAAACAACTTCCCGTAGGTACAGTTAGATAAAATGTCTATTTATTATAAGATAGATAATAAAACACTTTTAATACGCCTGCAGCAGTCTTGTCCCATAACGTAGAAAAACAATCCGTCGAACTATATTGTGGGAAAATATCTGTACCCGACACAAATTCATTTATCTAATAACTATAAAACGTTTAAAATTAAAATGAGGAACTAAAAACTGAAGATGAACACAAAACTATAACGTAAACACAGGAATTGAATTATGCCATGACAGCGAATCTTCTTTATTATTAGCTTCTGTAACATTTTTTACGGTATTAGAAAGGTATTTTAAGCTAATATTCAATGCTGGTTGGGGCTTTTGAGTAGTTAGTTTCACACAATATTATCAATACCTAAAAATATATAAAAACTTTTACATAAAGGGTAAACATTATTATCATATTTAATTTAATTCATTTAATTCAGGATAATGTCACTTTTATCTTTGTCGATATTTAATTTATATAATAATACTTATAGCTAGATATTTGACTCAACTTAAAGGAGGCCACCTGAAGAAGCAATCCTAAAAATGCAGAAATAGGTCAGATCTCATCTATTGTGGTTGAATTTGCGAGTTCCTGCTGTCAAAAGTGAAATTAGATATTTATAGTGTTTTCATTAAAGCAGGTTAGTAAATTTAGATAGATTAATTTCTTTAGATAATTATTGAATAGAGCTTTGTCTGTGGAATTGTTCATTGGCATACCTAGATGTTTGATATCAGAGAACATACATATGACTTCATTGATAGGAATTGTAGTAGATTTGATTTATATTAGCTTAAAATATCTTTCTAATACAGTAAAAAACATTTCTTACTGTCAGTTATATTATAATCATTTCTCAGATTTCTCTTATTTCTGATATACTGAATAACTATTTATTAGTTCCATTGATTCAAAATGTAATAGTTTCAATGTATAATCATAAGCAAGTGGATGCTGTGTATACTGATTTCTCAAAGGCGTTTGATAAAGTTCACCACAACACTCTGTTTGTAAAGCTTGAGAATATCGGTATACATGGTACTTTGTTAAAATGGATAATGTGGTATGTACGTAACAGAACACAATGCGTCAACATTAACAATTGTTCTTCGTCTTATGCTGATGTCACTTCTGGTGTTCCGCAGGGGTCGCACCTTGGACCTCTTCTTTTCTCTTTATTTTTATATGATATTGGTGACTGCTTTTCACATTCTCAATTCTCTCTCTACTCTGATGATTTAAAGATTTATAGTGAAATCACAAATTTAATCGATTGTCATAATTTGCAGATGGATCTGTCTAGATTTCAGGAATATTGTCAAAGGAATAAATTATTGTTAAATATAGATAAATGCTGTTCTATAACATTTTCGCGACTTTCTGCTAATTTCGACTGTGATTATTTCATTGACAATTGTAGACTTAAGAAGACCAATTCGGTGAAAGACTTGGGAATTATACGTGACTCAAATTTGACGTTTGATTTACATATTGAATCCATTGTCAGAAAAGCTTATCTTAATTTAGGTTTTATTATGAGGACGACTAGAGCATTTACCGATCCCAAATCTATAATTTTGCTATATAATTCCCTTGGTCGAAGTGTTCTTGAATATGTTAGTATAGTTTGGACTCCTACTTATAATAAAAGTATTGATCGTATAGAGAGAGTTCAGATTAAGATGTTAATATTTTAAATTATAGATTTAATAGACATCTTCATTTTGAATCGTATTACATCAGATAGAGACATTATAATTTACTAAAACATCTCGTAGACTGATTAATTATGTACTTTTTATTTATAAATTATTTAATCACTATATTGATTGCAACTATATCATAGAAAATTTTTACTATAACATTAAACAGCGGTTAACTAGATCAACTAATCTATTTCAATTGAAGTTCGGTTCTACAAATTATTTACTTAATTCTACAATTTATTTAATGCAAAAAATATACAATGAATATTTTAATGACATAAATTTATTTTATAGATCCTTAAATCAAGTGAGAAATGATGCCATATCAGTTTTTATGTAGTTATTTGTTTTAACTTATTTCTGGTTTCTTTTTTGCTGTCTAGTTGAATCTAGTGTTAGAATTAATTTAATTTATAAAATTATCAATTTATGTATGAGCAGTGTTTACACCCAGTTTAAAATGTGTAACCCTATTATTGGAATTTTTGTAAGAATTCTGTTGGGTTTCCTTAACTGTATAAATAAATAAATAAATAACAGGAAAACCCGGAAAATGCATTAAATTCGCGAAGATTGCATGTAGAAAAATATCCCGAACGAACCCAGCATACAATTTTAGCTAGGTTAAAGTTTACATCGGATACAGCATTTTCAGGTATACGTTGTTATATATATATATATATATATATATATATATATATATATATATATATTAAATTCTCTGGGTAAGTTAAACTTTCAGATAAAAAGTCAAAAACAAAAACTGTTACAACAAATGATAATGTGGTTATTATATTGAATTGTTTTAAAAATTATCATGAAATCTCTATAAGAGAACGAACAAATATCGTGACTACAATTTTCAAATGTGAAAGAACTTTTATTTAGAGATTTTGAACATAGAGAGGATTTTGTTTGTCAATTTTCAATGGCTCTGGATGATAATCCCAACATATTTTCTCACGTTTTATGTACAGATGAAAGAAATTTTCTTAGTCCTGTATTAGTAACTAAAAAAAATCCCATTATTGGTCTGAAGAGAACGATAACAAAATTAATCAGGATGTTTAAGGCTACTTTGGTGTAAATGTATTGTGCGGAATAGTAGACTGTCACTTAGTGAGGTCATATTTTTGTGAAGGTATCTTAGCGGACAGAAGGTATTTAGATTTCCTTCAATATCAGCTCTCGCCTCTGCTGGAAAATTTGCCAATGCAAGTCCGAAGAATTTTATGAGATGACGCTACTTATCATAATTCCCCAAAATTATTTAAATTCAGTTTATAATGCTAGATGGTTGGGAACAAATAGTGTTTAAAAAATTCCTCTTAGAAGCCCAGACTTGACGCCATTGAATTTCTTCTTAGGCGGAACAAAAAATAACGATAAGGAACATTTGAAACAAAAAATTATTAATGCATTGTGATAATTGACATAAATTGCAATTGAATGTTTGTACATTATTTTTAGTACGGAGGATTGCTTGAGGACGAGTTAGTTTACGAGTTAGGTATTAGAAATTTACCCATAGCAAATACGGTTGAAGAAAAACGGAATATACTTAAATGTTTTTATTGTTTATTATAAGAAACTTTTAAGCCATTTATTCAATTTTACTATTTTATCAACTAATTTTAATTCCCACCTCAAAGCGGTCATTTCTAGTCGGTGCAAAATTATTTTATTCAAATGATAATATTTATTGATCTTTTTGCTCATGGATTAAATACAAATATAAATATATAGATTTAGGAGAATTATCTTGCGTATATTACAAAAAAGAATAAGTAGAGTAAAGTCGGCATATATGGAATACCCATCCTTTAGGGACGGAATAGTGCGGTAGGATAATATGGAATAGAGCGAAAATACAAAATACTTTTTATTAATCAAGTATTTGTTAATATTTTAATACAAACAGAATATATACATATATTTATTTGCAAAAATCGCATACAAAAATATCTCCCTCCGCATCACCCATATCATTCTACATCGGCTCATAAGAAATTTGTCTTGACAAAATATACATTCCGCATCATTATTGTATGGCTTTGTAATGTAATAACTTAATGGAAGGTCATCATCAGATGAATCATCAAATTGAAGGTTATTTTCAGATTCAGAAGAGCTAGAAGAAACCTGTTTTCTGGGTTCTGCTTTTTTGTTTTCAGTCCACTAAGTAGGTAATTTTTCGAGTAACTTTTTCTCGTGAACTATTATTAATTGATTGTTCAAGTTCTTCCTTGTTCGGTGTCGATGTAATGATTTTAAAGACAAAAGACAAAAAAGTGTAGTTCTTGGAACATTCAATCGTTTTGATGCGGTTAAATAGTCCAAACTATTGCTTCTCACTGCTTCTATAGCTTTTTGCATATCATCAGAACGCCACTGTTTGCAAAAACATAGTTACATTTCTGTAAAAATAAATATTTTCAATAAATTAAAACATATGCGTACGGGTAATATAGTATACCATTAAGACGGATCATATGGAATATTCCATATTAGCCGCCATAGTAAACGTAAACATATACCACTACAAAAAAATTTTGAATAAAATTATTGGGCTAAATTGTCAATAGCTAAACTCAATTATATTATAGCAAACTCACCTTGTAATAAAAACACATTATTTACAACAAATTCAAACAAAATACGTTCTTCAGTAATGCTACGCAGAAAGATTAAATACAGTAAAATCACAAACTCACGTTTAACAACCATATGCAGTTTTACCTAATGGGTATACTTATAATAGTGATCCACAATACCAATGGTCATGCTATTATTGCCATTATCCAACAGATGGAACATTTCGTTTAAAAAATAACGGATATTCCATATTACCCGGTATATTCCATATATGCCGACTTTATAGGTATTGCCGAAATAAAGAATAGATGGTGACGTTTGGACAAAAGTAGCAACTTTCGAAATAAGAAAACGATATAATTTATGTTTAGATAACAATGGTGCATATATTTCATAAATTTTACTTACCATTTTAAATATGTTTATTGTGTTTTATTGATTATTGTTTTTAAGTCATTTAATAAATAATTACCTGAACTTAACAGAATTATTATTACACTTACGTAATAGTTATTTAATTATTTTAGTATAAAATAAAATTTGACAGAAGGCAAGAAACGTAAATATAAACAAAATTTGTTTTTCCAAGACCAATCTGATAAAATTAATAATAAAACTCTACCAACGGAAGAGCGACCGAAAAACTTTATAGGTATGCATGCATTATACAAAAACTTATTTATAACTTTTGAACAGTTAAAGATAAAAGAAAATTGCTAAATATTGTTTCAAATTAAAAGAAGTAGCTGAAGTTTAAATGGAACACTCAGTATCGAGAAATATTGCAGTATAGAAGAAATGACTCAGTTCATTTTAATTCAAATTAAAATAAGTAGCATATGAAGAAATGCCAATTAAAAAATTAAATTATAGTCTGTTTGGAAATGAAAGAGAGTAATAAAACCCCGAGATAAGAACCGGCCATGGGCGCGGTAATATTTCGTTTCAGGTAATTATCGGGTAACTAATGCTAACACATAATGGGTCTTAGAGAATATACAAAGACGTGCTAGTGCAGTAGAGTAAAATTCGACTTGTGTTTAGTGACTATTGTGCCAGTGGATATAATATTTAATGTAATGTATTTAATGCATTGAAACACAAAAATCCTATCAACAGTGTTGACGACATCGTAGAAAAGTGGTCCAAAATGACAGGGATTGGAGAATCGACTATCTACAGACTTTTAAAGAAAAAAAAAATGAACAAGATACTGTAAATCCCCCATAATCATCTACAGGGGGTCAAAAGTTGTTATAGATGATTTCTTCAAAAATGTCATTCGCAAAAAGGTACATTCATTTTATTTTGAAAAAGAAATACCAACGCTAAACAAAATTTTAAGTAAACTTTCAGAGGACAACGATTTGCCAAAAATCAGTAGAAGCAAATTATGGGCCGTCTTACGAGAGTTGAATTTTTGCTGGGAAAAGCAGAACAGGAAGCCAATTCTTATCGATAAAGATGAAATTATTTGTTGGCAAAGATCCTGCTTAACATCAATTAGAAAATTCCGTGACGAAAAGAGGAATATTTATTATCTAGATGAAACTTGGGTCAACGAGGGATATACTGTAACAAAATGGCAAGATAAAAATGTAAAAAGTTTTAATAGTGACATATAGGTAGTGCCAGTGGTTTTGTAAATGGCGGCTTACTTTTATTTGAATCTAAAAATACAGGTGACTATCACGCAGATGTTTTCGAATAGTATTTTACACAGATGTTGGATCTTATTCCTCCGGGGTCTGTAATTGTCATGTATAATGCCAGCTACCATTCACGGCAGACCGAGCGGACGCCTACGACTACTTGGAGGAAAGCCAATATAATTCAATGGTTATCCGGAAAAAACATTTCTTTTGAAACAAATATGGTGAAAAAGGAACTTTTGATACTTGTCAATCTTAATAAAGATCAGAAAAAATATGTTATCGATGAAATGGCAACAAATCGCCAAATAACGGTACTACGGATACCACTTATCGCTGTGAACTTAACCCAATCGAACTAGTCTGGGCGTAGGTAAAAGGAGATGTAGCGCGAAATAATACGACGTTTAAATTAAGTGACGTGAAAATTTTGTTAAAAAATTCCTTGGAACGAGTAACTGCAGATAACTGGCAAAGATGTATACATCATGTACAAAAAGAAGAGGAGGAAACTGTGGAACCTATCGTTATCAATCTAGGAGACGAAGATAATTCATCAGAATATTCAGAGGATGAATTTTAATATGCCTACTTTTTTATTTTCTTTATTATACATGTATACAACACTACATTTACGCACTCATTTACTCATAATTTGAATTATCAAAATACATATATTTTTGTGTGGATTTGTGTCTATTCATTAAATTTAAATAAATATTTTGATAATAATATTGAATAATTTTGTTTGAATTTCTAAAAACCCTCTTAATCCGGTTATGATGCTTAAAGTAGCCTCTAGTTTTCAAATGATGTTTTTATATTGTTTACTTATAAGAGAAATGGACCGAGAAATTGAAGCGGCATAGACAAAGACGGATTGTCGGGGATTAAATTTTAGCTACCTGCTACAATTTAGTACGGTTCGATCACACAAAGTTCTTTTAAAAGTACACCTCATCTATACCGATAATACATAATATAAAAATATTGAATATAAGCACCAGTACTACATTTATTTACGATTTGCATACACAATAAGCTTTTATTACTCTCTTTCATTTCTAAACAGACTATAGTTTATTTACCCTTGTCTTTAAACTCTTCCAGGTTTAGGTCTGCTGATTTGAATTGTATAGAGCACACTTTAGCATTTGCTATAGAAAGAAATTGATTTCTATAGGACATAATAGAGACGTTGTCATAGGTCAGGGTTTCATAATCCTGCAACTGTTAACGGGGCATAATTATGGAAAAGTTAAAGAAATCTGACTATTTTTTATTCAAGTAGATGCAAATTTGTGCTAAACCATCAATTATGATGTCACGGTTTTTGAACATGAACAGTGCATTCAAAGAAAAAGTTCAAATCGCATAAAAGTCTCAATTCTTTTTATCCAATTCCGATACCGAATATAACTTTCTTGAATTTTAATTCGCTTGATGTTGTATTAATTATGTGGTGCAAATTGCCAGACAATTTAATTTGCAGAAACTGATACACGTATTTTACAAGGAATTATTTCCTTGACCCAATTTTCTTTCCGTTCCTAACACTTTGAACGACAGAGATTTAAGCCTGAAGCCATATTTGTACATTACCTTAGTTATATCCACATATTACCGGGTAATACGTAATATCCCCTATCATTTACATTTCCAGAATTTTATTTGCTCTTAGGGTCTAATGGTTGACCTAATGGACAAGTATTAATAATATTTCTCCATTATACCTGCTTCATTCTGGACCGTATCTGTCTAATGTGATTCACAATTACTTGATTATAGAGAAAAGAAATCCTATCAAAATATAGTGTTGGTTGTAGGAAAGCGATGACTACATATCTACAATAAATATTTCACGCCAAGACAGCTACTTATAAAAACAAAAAATTACAAGTTTCTTTGGTCGGAAGAGTTAGTAGATAGTGCATAATCCATAAAAAAAATAAATCATTGGCACTCATTTCTGATGATCTCTTTCACTATTTTCTTTATTGTTAATAAAAAAGTAGTTTGAATGATTATTTCAAAACATCTCAAGAACTGTACTCCAAATTGCAGTTTTTTAATTTTAGGACAATTTGTGAATAAGATATCGCGACGTGTAGAGTTTTAACATTTGAGAATAAAAGTTCCTACATGAATAGCTATTTGTATAACAAGGCAGCAAAGTGCATAATTTCCTCCAGCGGATATCCATGGGAGGAAATGGCATCAAGTCATGTATAATCCATATGATTTTTTCTACGACCATTCACAGTGTTTTACATTGGTTTTACATATATTTTATTATATTTTCTTATGTATGACAATCAAACAACCAAATATTTCATAATAGGTATTTAGATAAGTAAATATTGTTCAAAATCAAAGTACATGGAACGTTGCTTCTTGTTTACAAAATAAACAAACTTCTCAAATGTGAAGAAGTTCCTCAAGATATTCTAGAAGAAGTAAACGTGGTTTCCTCAAATCTATTACCGTTAAAGTATCGTGAAAAATATGAAAAAGAGTACCAGCTATTTAAATGTTGGACGGATACTAGGCAAATAAGAAAAATCTGTGAAAAAGTGGTCCTATTCTACTTTTCCAAAAAATGCGCCGATTTGAAGCCTTCCACATTATGGAGCAAATACAGCATGTTGAGATCTATACTCCAAATTAAAGACTATAGAATAATTATAATAATATATGTCTTTTTATTTTTCGCAATACATATTACAAATTACAAAATTTTTTATAATAAGGAGGCGGCGTTCGACCAAGCTGCTCTTCCACGCAACCCCCTTTCCTAACTAAATAATTCACTAGACATAAATGGACAACTATACTAAAAAAAAAAATAAAAATAAAAAATTACAATTTACTCAAACTAATCATATATTTCTACGTGTGTACAGAAATTCTTTGATATGCTTCTTTAAACCATACAAACTAGTAGTTGTTTGAAGTTTATAGTCTGGGTTATTTATAAATTACAGTTGCATTATACGAAAAAGATTTTTTAAATTTATCAGTACAATGTTTAGGGATACAGAACACGACGAACGAAAACGAGTTTCACAATTGTGTATATCTGCTCCTCTAATAAGTTTCTCAAATAAGTAAGACGGGCATTTTTCTTTGCAGATTTTAAATAAAAGACAGGCCATACGCAAATCAAATCTCTCGTCCAATGATAACCATTTACTTTGATATAATGAACCGGTAATATGATCAAATTTACGCAGACCATAACAGAATCTTAAACAGCTGTTCAGTATTCTTGGCGATGTCTGTTGGTCTCTTTTTAACAAGGCAGGCCAATAGACTTCAATACAGTATGTTAAACTGGACAGTATCAGTGTATCACATAATTTAAGCTTAACAGTAGTAGAAAGATAATCTTTATCACAGAATATATAGCTAACGCAATAGCGTAGCTATATTTTCTGTGTCTTTATGCATATATAACAATTTTAACTTATAATATGATTTTTTAACCAAGGAACTGACATGCTCTGTTCATACTTCAGTTCATCATCCAATATTAAGCCAAGATTTCTACAAGATTTGCTTACGGCTAAAACTTTGTTATTTAAAATTATTTTAAATTGAGGATTATTAAGTATATTATTTTTATTTTTATTATTATCAAACAACAACATTTGAGTTTTACTTTCATTTAAAACTAATTTATGTGCCCTAGATACAATTACAATTTGTTTTAAAATTTAATTAATTAGATTACTCGTCTCCTTAACATTCATTTGTGAAAAATTAATATAAATTTGTGTGTCATCGGCATATTGATGAATAAAACCGGTTGTTAAATAACTATAAAAATCAGCAGTATAAATAGAAAACAATAATGGACCATGAACACTTCCTTGCGGAACACCAACTGTATTAACGGTATAATCTGACATAGAACTATTAACGATTACCTTTTGCCTTCTATTTCATAAATAAATTTTGATAAACAATGCACCTGAATCATCAAAACCAAAATATTGAAGTTTTTTAAATAGGATATCATGCCGAAGAGTAGCAAATGCTTTGGAGTAATCTAGTTATATCAAAAGAGTATTTTCATGTTTATCAGTTACCTTAAATATGTCATCAGTAACTTTAAGTAAAGCTGTTGTTGTACTTTATCCATTACGAAAACCAGATTGTGTAATTGGTAAAATTGAATATTTGGACAGAAATTGGTTAATTTGTTCAACTACTACTTTTCAAGTATTTTTGAGACTGTTGGTAATATACTTATTGGTCTATAATGTGATAACTCGGTAGGACTAGAATTTTTAGGAATAGGTATAACATTAGCATCTTTCCACTGCCTCGGGTAAGTATTTAGAGATAAGCATTTGTTAATAATAAATGTTAAATATTCACTCAAAGCAGGAAGGACTAGAGTTAACATTTTTAAGTCTATTCCATCTGCCCCTTTTGCATTGGACTTAATACTGCGCACAATCTTTTCAACTTTTTCAATACTAATACTAGAAAATTTCATTTGGCTATCAGTAAAGGAATATTTGCCTTTATATTTCTGAAGTAAAATATTATCTTCATCTTCACCAGACACACAAGGTATAAAAGGAGTTAAAATCATTTGCATCAAATCCTACACTTTTTGTTGTATTATCTTTTGATGTTATATTTAAATAATTAATAGTTTTCCAAAATTCTTTAGGTTCTACTTTAGACTTTTGTTGTAAAAATACTTTTTTCTCTTGTTTCACTGAAATATTTACTAAATTTCTGAGCTGATAGTTCCATGAAGCATCAGTCCTATTTTTTTTATATTTAAAATATGCCTTATCTCTGATTTTCATCATCAATTTAAGATTTGGTGTTAACCAAGGAGCAGGTGGTTTAAAAATTCTGGCAGTCTTTTTGGGTGCATGAAAATCGAAAATTTTATTTAAATTATTATTCCAAAATTCTACCATATCATCTATCGGTTCAATATAATAAATATTCGACCAGTTTATTAGCTGTAGATCAGCGATAAATGTATTATAATCAAATTTGGAATAATCTCTATACGTACAAAATATCTGTGATTGCTTACTTTTTTTATATTAACAGCATTAACACTATTTATTAAACTTAAATCAGTTATAGCTATAATGTCAATTAAAGTTCTTGAATTATTTGTAATTCTAGTAGGTTTTGAAATTAATTGATTTAAAGAATATTTTTTAAAGAAACTGAGTCGCTGCTTAGCACTATTATTTTCCGGATTCAATAGATCTACATTCAAATTTCCCCCAAAAAGAACAACATCGAAATCAGGTAGGAAACTAGTTAATGTATCTTCTAACGTGTTCAAACAAGCCGTGAGATTTGATTTCGGTGGTTTATACAGTGTTCCTAAACACAATTTCTTACCTGAAATATTTACGTTAATCCAGAGTTGTTCCAAAACAAAGGCATTCGAAGGGGGTGTTTCTAATATACTAAATTTAAGAGAATCATGTACATAAAAAGCCACACCTCCTTCCCTTCCTTCTCTATCTTTGCGAATTCGTAATTATCAATACAAAAGTAATCATTTGGTAGTGATGAATTTAACCAACTTTCAAACAACCCTATGACACTATAATCCTCCTTAACTATTATATCTGCAAGCATATCAAACCCTGTACACAAAGATCCTGCATTAAAGTGAGAAAAAGTAAACATTTTATTTAGTATAAAAATTCAATAAAGATAACACTATGTAGAAACAAAAAAGAAGAAAAAACTAAGTATATATACTATATCGACATTAAGTTTCCTAAATTAGTAGCTTTTTTAAAAAAGGAATCTGCTGGATATAAAGCCAAGAAAGCCAATACTTTTTCAAAGGAGGATATCAAGAAGTTTATTGCAGAAGCTCCAGATGAAACTTACTTACATATGAATGATTATTGTTGAATAATAAATAAAAACGTAACGTGGTATTTTTATTAGAAATTATATAAAAAAATTACAATTACGCGACATTTTAGGCTGTTGTCAATAGTGCATTTTTCCTTTTCCAGGTCGTGCTTATTTTTGGAATGACTGGGGCATGCCGTAGCGATGAATTAGTTAAAATATGGTACTTGAGGACATCAGTGATAAAGGCCATATTTTGGTGGTGCAAATACCTCTGACTTTAAAACTAATATCAAAAAGATATTTACAATAACAAATGAAAATGTAAGCGGAGTATCTGTCTTGGATATGTATATAAAATATAAGGACTTTAGATCCCCTAAAACATGTCGTTCTAGATTTTTTGTAACTTATGTTAAAGGGAACCAGGTAATTGGCAAAAACACAATTACCAAAAATCCATACAGAATAGCAGTATTTTTAAATTTGGATGATTCGAAAGGCTATACTGCACACAGTTTCCTCCGTATTTCAGCTACGTTATTAGTCAGTGCTGGAAGTGATATTCTCACTCTAAAAATACATGGGGATGGTGAACAAACGCAGTGCAGAAGGGCACTTAGATGACTGTATCTCGAAAAATCGAAGTCTGTAATGCTAATATTCTGTGAGAGGTAACGTTTAATCTCAATACGTATAATATGCCGCAGAATTTAAGGCATCTGATATTGCTATGAAGAAAATTTTCATTAATAAATCTTCTACATATTCTGACATTTATGGGAATGTTAGGGGAAATCTAAATATATCCTACAGTAGGTGTCTAAGAATTCTCAAGATACATTATTGTGCCATGTGCGTGGTTCTCTTTCCCTTCAACATTGTTGACAGAAATTTGTTATTTATTATAGCAAAATAATTATTTGCTAAATGGTGCATTTTAATATTGTTAACTGCTAACTGGATTTGTAGGTATGTACACTGTAAAGTGTGTAGGTTGAGTTTTCAGAAAAAATTTCTAAAAATGTATAACAATAAATATATAGCAAAAATCAAATACGCAATATTACTAAATTATAGAAAATTTACATTGGTTATGGAATTTATAGAATTTTAAATTTTAGTGTAGTTTAAGTACACGCGGTGTAAACAAGCTACATCTAGCGGTCATATGCTACTCCATGCCGAACTGAAAAATTGAAATTGAAAGCTATCAAATATGAAATTTCACTAAACAACTTATCTGCGGGCTAATTGCCCCATCAGCACTGAATTACACTTGAAATAAAGTCACTCGTCAGCGGCCGACCAGACATATACCGGTTTGGGACTTATTAGCTCTCATCAGTATGCCATAGGTGAGGTACCTGACTAATAACCCTAGCTGTTTTAAGTCTGTCTAACCCGACAGAAGTGACCATGAGTACGCGGTGTAAACAAGCTACATGTAGAGACCATTGGCTAGTCCATGCATTCCCTTTTGTCAGGTTAGACAGTCCACTTATGGGGTTTTCAGGTATAATTCAATGCTGGTCGGGGCATTAGCCAACAGAATAGTTGTTTCCTGCAATTCCGTGTTTGCAGTTTTAGTATAGTTTAAGTTAGGTTAATTTATTTTTGAAAATGTTCTATAATATAGTATATTATATAACATGTGTAGAAAATGGCATTTTCCCGCAACCTCTTAAGAAAGAAAACAAAACTGTCAATCACAGTAGGTACGAAAACAGTTGCTAACACACATGTATGTTGATTTCCTAACACTTACGTGCGTTAGGATAACATCACACAGCTGTCACTGTATAGTACCATAAATTTAAATCTATGTAAATATTAATAACAACCCTTTAAATAGTTTATTACGCTAATTTCAATTTTGTAATTAAAATACACATCTTTGTATTAACTCAAGCAGTAATATCAATATTAATATCAGTAAATCCGGTGGAATATACGGGCACAACGTGCGACGCATCGAACGTTACGATTTACCGAAGTAGGCTGTGCCAGTTTAATTTATCTGACTTGGCTGTCGCTTGCGCGTTATTTTTGTTTCAATATTATAAATATGTCTATCATGTCACAGCAACATAATATTTAATAATTTATTATTGATTTGAAAAAAGTGAACAAAAAACAGTATAAAATGCATATGGATTGCAGTAGTGACGATTCAAC
The DNA here is from genome assembly GCA_037114965.1 of Monochamus alternatus. Taxonomy (NCBI): domain Eukaryota; kingdom Metazoa; phylum Arthropoda; class Insecta; order Coleoptera; family Cerambycidae; genus Monochamus; species Monochamus alternatus. The sequence continues at coordinate 23,605,813 of CM073427.1, read as the reverse complement.
TACTTATTATACTCCTCCTTTAATAGTTCAATCAGCTAAAAATTCATCATTAGAATTGTTACCTGAAAAATATCATGTAAGATACAAAACATGTTTCAAGAATTTCATGAAATGGATAGTGGACAAGAAGATATTTTCTTCATTTTCGGAAAATATTTTAATAGCTTATGTAACTGAGGTATCTGAAAAAAATAAACCAAACAGCTCATGAACCCAATATTCTATGTTAAGAAGTACTCTTAGCATTTATCATGACGTCGATATACTCAAATATTTTAAATTGACAGCAGTGCTGAAACGCACGTCTGATGGCTACATACCAAAAAAATCAAAAACTTTAATGTCCTAGCAAATTAAAAAATTTCTTCGTGAAACTCCTGGCAGTCAGTACTTTTTTACTAAAGTGGCTTTAATTGTTAGTATTTCAGGGGCTTGTTGGAAGCAAGAGTTATCTGTTTAATACAAAATATAGAAAACCTTGCATCGGCCAAAAACAAAACAACCAAGTGCATTCACGTTAACGGGCGTTTTCCATGAAATTTTTAAAAAATATTAATCTTAGACCAACTGATATAGAAGAAATCCCGTTTTCTCCTAAACTATGAGAAAGAAACATGCATCAGACAACCGGTAGATGTCAGCAGATTTAGAAATATATGAAAAGTAATAATCAGTTATTTAAATTTACAAGGTACTGAATTATGCAGTTAAAATTCTTGTGAATGCAGGTGGTGACATAACGACAGTTAAGCGATTTGGAAGACGTGACACATGCTCTGTGACAGAAACATACATTGACGAATCTATAACAAATAAAATGAAAATTTCAAACAAAATTTTCAATGCGATAAATGCACCATCAACTTCCGACACTTTAAAAGCAAGACCCTGTATTTCAAGTGAAGCAGAAACTGTACAGTTAGTTCAAGAACCATCCCACATTTTAAACACACACATTATCTCATCCTATATATTTTTCTGATTCGCTGGAAAGAGCATTAACACACTCGTGTGTTATACGATACTTTCCACAATCGCTATGTGATATACTATTTTCACACTCAATGGGACAATCTGTACACAAGCTATAAGCGAGTGTAATAAAACAAGTTCCAACAAGTGTGAAAAATGCCCCTACACTATACTTTACATACGGTTGCATAAAAGTATTAATAATAAATAAAATAGACACGAAACAAATTTGGTCCATTTGGGATTTGTCAAGACTTTTACTGTCAACATCAACATTAGCGCATGCAAAATATACCCCTTTCTATAGTAGTTATTAGTGTTTTTTTGTTGATTTTCAAAGCAACCATAGGAATAATTATTTTAAGAATTCATGATATTTCACGCTTCTTGCGCTCAATAATTATTCCCAAATAATGTAAAAAGTATTGGTAAACAATTAATGTCTAGATTAATACAAATTGAAAACATTTACCTACTTTATTGTCATTTCGTAATTTAATTTTTTATATACTTAATTTTAATTTCTATGTTAATCTTTATATTTAAATAATTTGATTCATTTAAAAAAGGAGACCATCTGTAGTAAGTATAAGTATAAGTACCTTTACAATAAAAGAAACGCTTACACATTTATCTGGATCGGTTTCTTTTTTTTCACCAATTTTTTTCACCTACGTATTTTATTTAATTTTTGGGATACAAAAGAACATGAACCAAAACAGCTAGTTTTATAGTTTTCCTTACAACGCTTTTACAAACCTATGGCAACCGAGACATTATTGGGATGGATAATAAAACTAGGGTAAAACCAAACATATCTATTTTGTCCTGGAATGACTGCAGGAGACGGCTTTAAGGTAAACAAAGGTGACGTATTTGGAGCATAAAACTTTAATAAGATATCATATCTCATATGTCAAGTATGACTATTTACGACATAAGATACTATAAGATATAAATAAATTGCTAAACGTATTATGTCAGTAGTACTATTTTTTCCTTTCTACCGTCTCACTTCAGAAATAAAATTGATGAAAATATATTGAATGTTTTACCACATGTCTACTGCACCAATTTTATTTAGCTAACCTAAAAAATGTGTATGTTCCATTATACAGTATTTCTAAAATATGTGTGTTGGTATAAAGAGAAGATGAAAATTCATTTTTTATAAATAATAAGTTATCTACAGTAATATAACATAATAAACTAACTGGTAGGATTTGAACTATTGAAATACTAATTCATTCAAATAAATGATAGGTAAGCTATTTTTTAGTTTCTGTTCTATATAGGGATTAAAAAACATTTCGCTCAGTTTGTGCCAAACGCTCACGTATAATTAGGTATGACAAATCTATTTCTCCTACAATAATTTGCAAAGGACAAAGGATTGTTTTCCGACAATAAATTATTTTCTAAGGAATGTATAAGGTAATTAAAAACACCAATTTATTATTTATATTTCTAAAAATTGTATCACTATTTCCACATCTGTGCAAGTATTTTATTTATTAGTAACAGCATTATATTATGTCCTTTAACACTACTAATTTTATTTTAGATTTTGCAAGATTGTATTATAAGTAGTTCTAATTTTGTAATGTTTAACTTTTTTGTTCATTTATACGTTATCTATCTTATACTGAAGTTAAGTCAAACCAGTCAAACCTCTAACAGCTTGTATAACGAATGATATTGAATATAGGTACTATAGTTTTAATTTGAATAGATTAAATATGATATAAGGGTGGATCAAATATAAACTGGAATTCAGTTTTTTTTTCAAACACGTTCAGTAGTATCATGTCTGAGCAATACGTAAACACAGGTCCGTTGAACAACATATTATTATTAAATTTTTATCGTGGGAGGTTGTAAATCCTACCGGAATTTTACGACGGTTGTCTGTAAAACCCATGCTGGAATAACAAAGCCGAAGTGGCCGAGAATCAGTGGAAAACAAGAGTCCTACATGCTGAACCCAGACAAGCATCAATGAGGCGAATATTTGTGGGATCCGTGATCTGATTGAAGGTAACCGATACAGGACATAATGAAAAATTGCTACAGAAGTTGATATACCGAATGGAAGTGCTAAGTCAATCATTTCTGATAACTTGGATTACCTAAGATGGATTCCTGGTCATTCCTGTCTCGTAACGGAAAATAGGAAACCAATCCGTTTATGAAAGGCTTCTGGTACGCTATTGAATAAAGAGAGGCGATTTGTTCAGTCACATTGCGGCTTGCGTGGTGACATGGATCTTCATCGTATTTCGCAATAAAAACAAACAAGCATAGAGTAGCACCACCTCCAAAAACCAAATCTCGTCTTCTGCAGGAAATGTTCTTGTCACTGTTTTTTGGAATTGCAGGAACGTACGATTTGCTTCATAAGCGGCGCATAGCAAAAGCTGCAAACTCGTTAATCAAGCAAAACCGACCTTTCGACAAACAAAATGTGCCTGTCCGAAGTATGATTCTGAAGACAATGCTCTGCCACAAACAGCTGCTTTGGTCCAGAAAAAAAACTGAAAATAATCCATTGCCAAACACCCACCTTATCAGGAAGTCAGGAAGACCTTGAAGAATGCCACTTTGACGATGATCAAAGAGTGAAAACGTTTATGCACAATTGGTTATGAATACGACCAACTTCATCTTTCGATGAGAGAATTAAAAAACTTCCAATCCGGTGGCAAAAACGTATTAATATATAATGGAGATTATATACAGGGCAAAAATGTATTAATGCAGTGGAGATTACATAGAAAAATAACAGATATCAAATTATCTTGTATTGTGATAAATAAATTCAACAAAAATAAATTCCGGCTTATATTGTACACAATTGTACATGTTTTTCACACCATTAAAGTGTAAACATATAGGTCAGTGCTATTATTAAATTCGTGGGCAAAAGGGTTTCGTGGATAACCGACTCGACGTGCAATTCTCTAACTATTAAACTTAGTGGGCTTTCCCAGTTTTCAAATGCACTGTCCTACTTTTACCGAGAGCGCTCAAGTTTAACATTGAAACAAACTGGACGGTAATTCTAATGTATGTGGAAAATAGTTTCAGTAATTATTTAACATATCTCTGTAAGATTTAAACGGCGATTGAAGTGTGAAACAAACAAACCCCACGTAAACAATGTATTGTCTATTATTCCTTACATTTCGAACATGATAAGTATTCAAATAATTTCTCTGCGTTCATTTTTTTGTTTTTTTTCTCATCCGTTGTGGAATAAAGGTCCAATTCAAAAATTAAAATGTACAACTCAAATATTGAAACTGTGTCCTCATTAAATACACTCAACATTCGTATGTACTACCTTTATAGCAGAAAATCATTAGTTATCTTACATAATCGTAAGGTAATGACTAAATCAACATGGGAATGTCACCAGGCAGGTCATTTGTATGCGGAGTAAAAGGACACGGGCGGTGCAATAACAATAAAGTGAAGTTTGACCAGGACCAGGTCCAAAAATTGTGTGTATCGTCTGTTGATAGGTATTCAAACCCGGTACTGAATAACAGAACGCCTTAGAGTACCTCTTTGTTGGGGTTGCGAAAAGGGAGAGAGAATTTTATGCATTCTGTGGGTGCACTGCCGTCACGTCAACAAGAGAATCCATATTGGAAAAACGATGGCTTTCTATGGCTAATATTAGAAAGATCCCCCTGAGCAACATCACCACATTTTTCTCTTCAATAGATTGGTTAGCGGCTCAGGTGGATAGGTCTGGTAGGAAGTACTAGGGGCCCAATGGGGCTTAAGTGCTGCAGCCTTTTAAAACTATCTTTCCCATAATTCCAGATTCGTAGTATATTTATCTTTATTAAAATTCAAACTATACATAGTGAAGAAACTAGAAAGAGAAACAATAAGTTAACTTAAGTTGGTAACATAAGATTTGACCTGTTTTTTCAGCACTTGGCATGTAGAATCAGACTTAATAGCAGAGGGGAGTTTATTATAAATTTAAACGGCATTATAACTAAGTGACCTTTGAAATTGAGCAGTACTATGACGTGGAATACACGAAATCTAGTAGATCGTTCATGCTGACATTTAACGAGATTATCAAAATGATATTTAGGAGAACCCAATTTATTAATTTTACAAGAGACGCCACATGAACCATATAACGCTCATTAAGTTTTAACCACTTGGATTGCTCATACTTGTCACTTATGTGATCAAATTTTCTAACACGATACGTAAATCTTAAACAAGTGTTCTGAACCCTCTGAACAGTTTCGTTGACCCTATTTAATATAGCAGCCAATAAACTATATCACAGTAGGCTGCATAACTAAGAATTAAGGTATCATACAATTTTAATTTGACATTAGTGCTAAGAATTTCTTTAAAAAGATAAAGTGTTTGCAATTTCCAATAAGACTTCTGAATCAAATTGGACACATGTTTCTGAAATAGGAGGTCAGTATCAAGGTAGATACCTAAATCCCGGCAACACGTAGACTAAACTAAAGCTTTGTCATTTAGGATAACGTTAAGATTAGGGTAATTAACTATGTCATTCCGACGCGGTCCGAGTAACTCAGTCTTTTTCTCATTCAAAACTAAACCATGAGCATTAGATACAGTAGAGATAACATTTAAATCGGAGTTGATGTGCTCCATTGCAAAATCAATGTCCGAGATGAAAAAATGATAAAATATTTGATAATCATCAGCATATTGATGCGACTTAGAATATTGCAAAAATGTCGAGAAGTCAACAGTATAAACTGAAAATAAAATCGGCCCAAAAATGCTTCCCTAAGGTACACCTCTGTATATTTCAGAAATATCAGAAAATGATTCACGTAAACAAACTTTTTGGCGCCTCGCAGAAAGATAATTTGAAAAAAAAAACGTAACAACTAAATCACTCATATTACCAGTTCTCTCAAATTTATATTAGGAAAAGAAAAAACGACAATTAATTATATTTTCTGATAAGTTTAACTTTATTTACATATTTATTTGTTTTCTCTTTTCCTTTAAAAAACACACAATAGATTTACTGCTTGTAGGGTAAACACCATTATAATAATATCAAAAATCTTTTACGTTGTAGTTGTACATTTATACGTATATATGTGATTTCCACCTTTCACTTAAGTAATTCACCAGGTGAGTATAAATAAATGAATAGCTACATATTGTGATGGACGACAGAGCAAGGTGAATGCCGACGTATATCCCCTAAATTCGTTCATCCCTTTCCTTTACAGTAAAAACATTAATTTTACATTACGAATTTAGTGTTTGGTTTTCTGCTGTGTTTTGTTTTTTTGAGATAGGATTATTTTATTAAAATATTTATCCAATCATTTCCAGCGTTCATACAAGAACGTCATGGAAATAATGTCAATTAAAAACTGCTATTCTTTCCAGGAACAAAAAGCGAATTACAGACATGAGAAAATTGGTCGGAATGAATCCGATAAAATACAAAAGGTTTTATCATGCAGTCCATCTAATCCGACCGTTCGGCTCGAATTCAGCATGAAGGTAATTACAGGACATCGCTAATGGCATTTCTTTCAAGCTAATTGAAAATCTGTCGTGGTCAAATGCCATGTGAAGCGAATGAGTGTAGGTGGTTTTTCTGTTGACACATTTATTAGCATTTTTACATTCTTCCAATGGGCTTCGGTTCTTATCTTGTAGCAAGAAACTTTATAATTAAAGATTATAAAACCCATTTGTTACCTTCTGTTAATTATTCTGTATGAACTGTTCATGAATAAGTAATTTCTACACAACTAGAAATGTTCTGTGAATGTGTATGAAAAAAAAAACATAATATTTTCCACAATTCACATACTTCTGTCACAGTGCAATGAACGTAGTTATCATGAATAAAATAAAATACCCCTTCAGTGAATTAATTTATTCATGTAATGTATAAAATGCAGGTGGACGCTGTGTATACCGACTTTTCAAAAGCGTTTGACAAAGTACATCATGCCACACTATTACTTAAGCTTGAGAATTTTGATATTCATAGTGAACTGTGTTGGTCGCTAAAGTCTTATATCATTAATAGAAGCCAATATGTTAAATTGAACAGTACCGTACGACTACGAGTATCGTAGTATAATCTCTGGACTACCACAAGGATCTTACCTAGAACCTCTTCTTTTTTTGTCATTTTATAAACGACATTGGTTGATGAGTTTAAACGTCAAAGAGTATTCAATCTGTGAATGACTCAAGGAACTGCGTTGAAATCAAGATCTTTCCAGATTAAATAAATACTGCAATTTACATAAACTTTTCCTTAATATTAATAAATACCACAGACAAAAATTTTCCTGAGAAGAACTTAATTTTGTTTACAATTATTCTATTGGCGGCCATACTTTGAGGGTTTTTCGTGGAGTTATGAACCTAGGTATAATTTTAGATAGTCAATTATATCTTTTAAGACACATGTTGATTCAATAATACAATAGTTATGAAAACTTGGTTTTATATTGCCGCGATACAAAGCATTTCACTAATCCTTCTTCAATGATTAATAGTAGTGTATTATGGAGCTCTTTGTGTTGCAAATACATATATAAACTTGAAAATGTTTAGAAAAGATTTGTTGATATGCTCAGTTATAGATTTAATAGAAATTTATATTGTGAACCATATGACGGTTTAAAAAATCTTGTCTCTGAGAGAATGACTTTTTCGTGATATAAGATGACAAAGGATTGTGATCATCTAAAGAAAATGAATCCTTTGACTGTGTTAGTTAAATCATAGAAAATATTTTGTGTCTTTAACAGCATGATAAAAGATTCGTGCTTTTCAAAGAGATGGAAGAAGGAGGCGGAACTTGATAATTGATTGATAGAAAATGCAAAAAATAACCGACAAGGTAAGGCAGCTTATAGACTGGTATACCCGTTAGGTATAGTGGAGAAGTTTTTTGAAAGATTACTTCAAAAAACTGAGGGAAAATTCCTTTACCCTATGCTATACGCAATATGGGTTCAGGAAAGGGAAAGACATCATATACATCTTAAAGCAGGTGAAAAGGGTGGCAGAATACATAAACCAGCAGTGCGAATATAACAAGAGAATGTGATGTTTATCCTCGCCTTTAATACGATAAGTTGGGAGACAATAATTACAGTCCAAGAAGAATGGTATATGAGTAAGTACTTGATAGAGGTGATCAAAAATTACTTGGAAAATTCAATTATATGAGTCGGCGAAATTCAAAAGATAGATATGAGAATGGGGATCCCACAGGGGTTAGTGTTGGGGTCGATACTTTGGAACCTATATAACGAGTGCTAAATATTCAACACCCTGGTTCAATAATGACAATCGGTTATGCAAATGACATCACGCTGGTAGTCAGCGGAAGGAACAAAGAACACATTAAAAAGAACATTACGATAGCGGTAGAAGATATATGGGAGTAACTGCAAGGGGAAGATTTACTCCTGGCCTCAGAGAAGACAGAAGTGGTGATATTAGTGGGGAGGAGGAAGATAACGGAATTACGTTTGGATGTCCCAGATGCCAATATTACAATTGGAGGAGGAAACTTAGTACTTATGTAATACTTAGCCGGAATATGAATATATACCATAAAAATATCATAGGAGAGAAGGCGGCTAAAATGGTACGGATGATATATGGATTGCTTCCAAATGTGGAAAAAGGACATAATTGTTACAAAAAGAAGCTTCTATATACCGCAGTCTATTCGAAGGTCATGTACGAGGCTCCGATATGGGCGAGTCAATCTTAAGAAATATAGAACAAACCTAGGAAAAATCGAGAGAAGCTAACGGTGTCCAGCGTCTACAGGACCGTGTCGACCCTGCTCTGCAGGTATCGCGGACAATCTACCTGTAGATATGAGGATTAGAGAGAGACTCGTGAGAAGACTATACTGACGAAATAAATAAGAAGGCTTGTTCCCGATATAATGATAGAGACGAATATAAGTTTAAGTTGGTGGATAATAATAGATGCGTATATTGTGGTATTATACTAAGCTGTAATCGTTACACAAGTAAATTATATGATAAATGCCTTAAAATAGATTTCTGTCCAGCAAATTGTAACTCGATCTTGTATGACACTAATATATAAAATTGAATTAAATCAGGTACCTGATTATCTTAGGGAGATGTTATTTGCATATGTAGGTATATAATATAAGGTCTGCTGGAGAATACCTTGAAAAAATCTCTCTTTAACGAAGGATTACATTTATATAATGCTTTGCCTGAGGAAATAAAAAGATCTGTGAATGTGAAAATATTTGTTTCGTAATGATAGGGCATGGTAAACATTGTCTTTTGTTGGTATCTTTTTGTGTACGTATAGTAACGTAAATAGCATTTGTTGTTGCTAAATAAATGAATATTCTAGCCTATCATATACTATCCTATCCTATCCTATTATATTATATCCTATCCTATCCTGTCCTATCCTATCCTATCATATTCTATAATATGCGATAGATGGATTACAGAGAGTTATCTAATGCATCGAAAGGCAGGAGTGGAAATAACTTAATAATATGGCGAAGAACCTATCCAGGAATAAAACACAGTAAGATGGGATAAGTGAGATACTAATCAAAACCATTAAGGAGAAAGAAATGGAGAAACGAAGAGAACAAGATAGGTGGAATTAATGCCAAGAAAAAAATAAACTTTAAATGTTCTGCCCACGTGAAAGTAGCGCCAAGACTTTTTTGCATAACGCAGAAAGGGGTTTAAACGGATAGAAATCTTAAAGTCTCCCACACACTAGAACATCTTCATGTGGAGCCCCTTTTGAAGGTTTTCTCTACCCCTACCACCCTAACAAGTTGAAAACAAAAGTTAATTGGATAAAGTTCTGTTTTATGACCACAATATCAAATTTTCTAAAAATTAAAAATCGTCTTGCAGTTCGAAAATGAAAAAGACACCATCCTAACAGAAATTGAGCAGTAACTGCATTTTTTATCGACATATCAGCAACATTATACCAAATCATTTAAAAAAAACTTTCGTGAAAAGTTTTCACACTAGGTTCACTTAAACATCAACAAAATATATCAAAACGATCAGTCTATTCAACTCTACATGACCTACCAATCCAGCAACCGCAATCGAACATTTATTACATTTTGAAATGTCATATCCCCTATACATCTAACGCTACACTACCAATTTCCAATGTAACATATAAAGTTTTATTGTTATGCTAAAATTCATATAGGACTTAATAACTGACATATTATGCTCTTCTAGTATTTCATTTTCAATTCAAATTGTTTTCAACATAAAGAATAAACGCCATCATGTCATTACTGCAACAAGTCTAGAATTTCGCCGTTCTCTACGATACATAACCAACGTTCTGACATTGATATATTGCAGTTTATTTGCATTTAAAATGGTTGTAAAACTACATCCTTGGTCTGTTACATCGAAACATTAACCTACTTCTGTGTTCAATGCCGTTCCAGCATTTCTGTTGTCTGTTACCATAATTGCGAGAATATGGAGCAGCTACTGTAACGTAACTGCAGTGGCCATTCCACCAATGCTCACTTCCTACATATCATTTTCTTTGGTATACTTATTGAAGTTGTAATTATTTTAACACAAATATTAAAGATCTAACTCTACGAAAGGTACATAGGTGTGATATGTGATTTGATTTTTGTTATGTATATAAAATTTTTACTTGGGCGCCAATGTTTTATTTTATTTTGTTTTGTTTTATTTATATTTTTTTTATTAGTGTAGATTGTGTTTATGTTATATGTAAAATATATAAGTGAATAAATATAATTTAGTTTTATAATTTTAATTTATGATTTAATTTTGCTAATAATTTTTTTACCTGTACTTTGCTATACCCTGGCTATGTTTTCCTCTTTCCTCAGGAGTGGATTCTAGCTAACACCTTTTTTTTAATGTAAAGTACATTAACTTTTATTAAAACAACAAAATGATAATTTCTCAATTAAACTCGAAAGCATTCAACACTATGAATATTAAAGAATATATTTTACAGTTTAACAAGTTTTATTTTTCATGTATATTGCCTCGTGTATTTTTCTTGTGTTTTAAATTTATATGAATCTACTTACTGCTCGTATGCAACGAGAAATACACACGAGTGCAATGTAACTTGTCTAATTCTATTTAGATTTAGGTTATGAATTTTTACGTCTTTAGTTTCTATTTGTCTCTTACAACATTTAATGACTGAATTTATAAGTTTAAGCTTTTAAAGTGATTGCAATCTAATATAAGGTAAGTAATTGACTGTTATATATTGTTATTTATCGTTTAGGAGTTAATTATTGTTATTGATCAATTTGTATTTGATCTAGCTAGATATCGTTGTATGTATACGTTATATTTCTTACTTTTTTTAGTAGATGATATTTCTAATGTTGATGTCTGAAATTTCTCCTCTCTGGATGATGTTGTGTTCTCTGTATACTGTTGATCCTCTGGACTGGATATCCTGTTGAATTCTGGACTTTTATTCTTGTTGATTTCTTGGTGAGCATTTGGAGGTTAACTCCCTCTAAAGATGGATTCCTTCGACTGATTCCCACTGAATTTCTTCAATGTGGTACTGGTAGATGTTGTCTTGAGTTACTTTGAGTTTTTAATTATACTGCGAAACTCGTAAGTATGAGTTTATAAATTTTAATTAAATTTTAACTATAATTTTCAGCTCTTCCAAATTCACACCTCTTCTCGCTTCACAGTTTTCTTCGTAACTAATCAATAAATTATTGTTTCTAGGTAATTTTACTTTCTAGATTATTATTTGTTTTCTTAGGGTCAATACACATGTAACATTTTCACTTTTTATTATTCTTGTCGAAGCACTATTCACGACACTAATTGTCTTTTGTATTTTTATAACTATTTTTACAACTACATAACAATTTTTTACTGATTTTATATTGAAACATTCTTTAATTTGTTTCTTTTTAGAGTCCTGTCAGAGATGTTGAAATTTCGTTGAATAGCCATCTTTACATTTGACATTTCTAATTGTCATTATGTTCAAAATTGGAATTTTCATTTTATTTAACTAATATTCTATTTGACTGTTGGTTTCGTATTGCGATATGCATATATGCTAAATCTTTGTTCTTTAAGCTTTCTTTTGATATGTCAATATCTGGGTTTTGAATCCATTTTCTTTGTGTACTGTATGTTTTTGTATCGTCATGTCCAAATTTGATAGATAAAATTTTATATTGAATTTAATAAAATTTGTAAAATATGATATGGGTGTCCACTCAACTTTCAGTTAATTTAAAGGTAAGAACTAATCTATCTAGCAGTGACAAACTACACTCTGGTTATTACTACAGTGTCTATAGATATATGCCGCACTGGCAGCAATATTGTGACAGCATTTAATTTCATTTGGTTCAATCATTTAGTGCACTTAAGCAATAGTAATTTAAATCCCCATTAATCGACAATGTGGACGGATATTAAACTTCTATTGTCGCCACAGCTTTGTCCATTATAGTTGTTATTAATACTACAGACGGATTCTTTTCATTTAATTTTCAGGTTAGAAATACACACAGATTAGATTCTGGTACTTTAATTTTGTATCGAATATAATGGGTGTATCATTTTATATTACTAATACTTTTTTCATTACTTCGTAATAAGGCTGAATATAACATCCATCCACAAAATTTTCCGTCATTCATAATCCCTTAGCTATAATCCATGGACACTGTAATGTTTTTAATTGCCTTATAATCTCATAATTTGCATAATCCGCAATATTTAATGACTAAGGTAATAGGTCTTTACTTTTTACATGTCGTTAGGTATATATTGAACTTTAAATTATTTTTATTGGCCAATGAAGGTGCTAATCTTACTACCATTAAACGGTGTGGTGGATGCAAGAGCTCCTCTGTAGCAGAAAGTTATGTTGAGGACTCCATATCTAACAAACTTGACATTGCAAGGAAAATCCAAGGAAAATATAGCTATTCCTTATAAGAAGACACATCCGTAACTTGTTCGAATTACTCAGAAACTTCGGCAGATGTTATGCGTTCTGAAATTGATGGCAATAATGCTACAAGGGTTGTAATTTACGGAAAGGAAGTTAAATGTGATAAAACAAAAAACGAAATGTCTATTACTATAAATGTAACTGTTAATATGTAAATAAATTAAATTTATTATTGTTTTCATTATTCTACTAGTAAAATAAAGTTATTTTATTCCACTAGTGGATAAAGTGTCGCTTTATATGGTTCATATGAGTGGATAAAAGTCCATATTATATGATGATTGTGGATAAATAAATTACTAAACAACTAGATAACTATGTACCTAACTATAACTATAAGATAATTAACCAAAGTAACTTTGAAATAACAAAATAGTACAACACAACATCAACTATTCCAAACTTGAACGTAGGTCGCAATGAATAAACAAATATATCCATTGCTTCTTACTCCAGTATTATTTTTATCCTCAGCAGTAAAAAATACAAAGCTCGTTTTCTGTTTACTAAAGACCAATAGCCCTTAAGTGCACTCTAGTGAAAATTCATTACGGCTGCTGAATAATAAATTACATCCATCTCTTACAATGTGAATACAAAGCAGAAATTCATTAATCTCTTGTATAGGATGGCATTAAGATGTAGATATTATTATGTTTTATCTCGCCACCCGACTCCAGGGCACTCCAGTTCAAAACGTAAAAATGTAATCTTTTGTTTCTAAACATCACTAAGACATAATTAATTTGCTTATGAATGTTCATGAATGCACAAAATAGTTTAATTTTTTATGGAGTGATTCAATGGGGAAACGCAAATTTACCTTAGTAGTGTCAAAGTTAAAACATATCAATCGGAACTGTCAATGCTCCTATCTTTTTATCTAAATAAGGTATACCTTCTTGAAGGAGTAACCGTTTTAAAAAATAATCCTATTTAAAATATTCTAAGCACCGAACAGAAAGTGCTTTGGTTTCAGGTAAAGAGCCTTTTCCGCTGAAAATACAGCAAAATGTACTTGAAAAGTTATTCAGCATGGTAAATTATGATATACAAAATTACAAGGTTTGATGAAACCTAATTTTCAACAATGGGTTCATCAAACTACAAAGATTTCATCAAAACAGGGCGATCTTCTTGTAATTGTAAACCAAAACAGTTTCAATAAAATTTCAACTTTGATACCCTGTATCTTTTTTCATCCTACATACAATACATAGCCAACTATTTAAAATTTACTATGAATTTCAATTTCTACAATTTCCAACGAAATCTGCCAATTTTCTCAGAACTCAAAAATTTTGATTACAGAAATTATCAAATAATTCTATTGACTTAACGTTGTAATGATAAAAATCATACACAGTTATTGTTTTTAATCAATATATGCACACTCCCTTTCTGCTTTAAATTTATTTATTTTTAGTTTTTTTTTTGTCATATGTATTACATATTTATATTTCATTGTTAATGAAACTTTATTATATTTTAAATATAATATTTACATAAGTGTTTTATGTAGGTACCTCAATGTTTAGCTTTATGACTTGCTACCATAATATTGTTACATGTATTAACGTAGTCAATGAATATATTTTCTTCTACTACTACTACTTCTTCTTCTCCTTCACTTAGTGGTTAATCTGAAATATATTCTTAATCTGTTAAATCGATTTAATTGGAGTCATTCGAAGTGCGATGTATATTTTACTTACATAATCTAGTATATAACATTCTCGGGTCACAGTGTTAGACGCTATACTCCTCGGAAACGGCTTGACCGATTTTTATGAAATTTTATATGTATATTCGGTAGGTCTGAGAATCAGTCGTAATCTATTTTTCATAACCCTAAGTAATGAGGGTGGTCCACCCCAAACAATTTTTTTTATTTTCTTTGGACAAAATTTTTTATTTTTATTTTTTTATGATGTGGCATTAATTTTCAACCTTCTATCACAAACCCCTATTTTTTAATAGCCATTTTAGTAATTTAATCATTTTTAACCCTGGTAGATAACTGATCGGTTATCACTAGATCAGTTATCCTCGCCAGGCGTCTACTGGTGTCACTTCTCACTACAAACCTAGAAGAAAATATAGACAGCGTCGGTTCAGCCGCGTTTTCTAGGGACCGAAGGTCCAGAAAATTGATATTTTATTTGCTTTATGTTGGCGGTTGTGCAAACATGATGGCTGCATTGCAATATGAAATTAACTAACTTACTGTCATTTTAAATGTTATTAAATAATGTGACATCAATGTGACCAATGAAACCTCTTTGATTTACCCGAACTTTTAGCAAAAATTGAGCTTAGTTTATTGTGGTGTCTTTTGAGTTAATATTAATCTTTTTCATTTCTGTAACTGGGTTTCTTCTATAGAAACAATAATAAATATTATAGTAATAGTGAATTGCACAAGTGCTAAAAAGTAAAGAAGTGTCTGTAAACTTTTATTTTTTTATGTTGGTTTTGATTAAACTTTGGTAGAACAACTATTTAAATTGGAGGCTTCCATGGAAACTATGAAAAGTTGAACTAATTTGCGGGATAGTTGCCAAGTCGTCGATTTAGGTTTGCTAACGTATCTAAACGGTTATTGCCCTCTTCTTCAGATGTAACTATGAAACTGAAGAATAAACCTTCTGTATTTGTATTCTGTACACTGGACCACGAACTCAGGTTAGCAATGGGCGAACTCGAATTAAAATTAAACTATAATTCGATTATTGAAATAACCTTTAGAATCTGATTATTGGTTTATGGAATTCGAACTATGTGACGTCACAGTAGTATATGCCGCGGTAGTTTGTGTCATGAGAAATTACATTTCAATAATCGTCATTATAATGATCCTATGGAATCTATATTTACTGAAGAGTTGATTAAGTGAGTTTATCTGCATTTTTAAATATATAACTGTAGTAACTGAATATGTCTCTACTTAGTAGGTACTTACTATAATCCATAGATGTAACTAATTAATGTATCTATCTTCATTTATATACATACATTTCCAGTAGTCATTCGAAATTTTTAGGCATTAGGTCAACTTTTACAATATTTCAGTGAATTAAAACAAATTTAATGTATGCAAAACGATTATATTGACATTCATGTTAATAAAGTCTAGGTTCTCTTTAAATCCTGCTTTAGGTTTGTGGTATCCTCAAAATCTTTTTATAACTTTTATGCTTAATTTACATGTGGTAACGTTATTTTCTGATTTTTTAAAGTAACTCCTAGATGTTCTTTTGGAGTCATTCCATATAAAATAGTCTGAAAATAAAAAAAATTGTTTCCGACCCATTTTAGATTTTGGTGTAACTTTGAAAAACTCTACTCTAGGGTTACAAGCGCTTGTTTCCGCCTATTTAAATAAAGACTCTTAAAAATTGCTATTTTTAAGCTTTATTAATTTTGCTGGCAAATTTTTTTGTTTGAAGATATTTGAATGATCAAGACGGAAATCAGAGTGGGAAAGATAATAGTTTCAGTGTAAATGAAGATAATTGGCTTGGACGATCCCTTTGAATAATAGCAGCGTGCTGAAAATGAGTGTTTTTAGTCATTTTTCGTGAATTTCAATCGACTCTAGCGTCTTAACTGTTGAGAGTTAAAAATTCATGCTCCGCGTATACATATCATAGACAAAATTCAGCCACAAGTTGACGTGAGTAGCCAACACTTTGTAGAAGAAAAGTTTGCTTGAAGTTTTGAAATTTTTAAAAATCCCAATATTCAGGCTATGAAACGAGCGTGTTGACTGCGAGATAAAAATCTAATACTCACAGAATCTACTGTTCTTACCTTCAACTTTAAATGACTATATCACTTGTTTTGTTATTTTCAAATCCTTATTTATTGCTGTTACTGGCCTTCTGTTAGCCGCGAGGTTAGATATATTCGGCCAAAGTCAAAGTTGTCAAACGTAGTGACAGGTCACCGCGTTGACACATGTACACGTTTACCGCCAAGGCATTGTAACAGTTGTTCAATGTGGCTCAGCATAATATTTTGTGTACTCGGAAAAGGTCTTTGGTATTACATCATACGATAATATACACTCCCATAAATCAGCATCTTATCCGTCATTTAGGCATTTGAATACAACATGTTTGTAAATATACTAAAAAATACGCGAACAATTAAATTTGCGAAAAGTAAGTACTGAAAAATTATTTCAAACTATTTTTTGACATCTGTAGACGCCATCCGCCATCTGTAGGCTACTTATGCAAGGTGCACTTCACGGCGATAAATTTTTAACCTTCTTGTGTTATTGGGGAATTACATTCTAATACTGATAATACTAACAATATGAACAGTAATCGACGACGTTTGCTTAAAATAATTAGTAATATTTTAAACTAGGTTATGTTATTTTAGAACATTTAAGTGACTAATTTTAAACATTTTATAGTAATTAAACAAAGTATTTTATGTCGGATGTATTAGTGGATAATTATGACGAATCTGCAAGGATTGAAAATGTAATTTTTGGCAGTGTGCAACGAAAGAAAGAAGAACGAATACAAAATATTGCAACTAACCGGATTAACTGTTATCTATCAGGTACTTAGGTATTATTATTATTATTATTATTATTATTATTATTATTATTATTATTATTATTATTATTATTATTATTATTATTATTATTAAAAATGTTTTTTTTCGTCGTTTCTTCACGTGACAACGCTGCAAAAAACGACAGCATGGTAGTTGACATATCTAGCCATCTCGGACGACGATTGGAGGTCATAGGCCGACTTTCAGTAGGAAAAGGGGGTTTTTCCCCATTTTTTAAACATTGAGCTAGAATTTCAAAATATTTTTTTATTGTCTTCTAGACCTCCCTGAGCACGTGGTTAAAATTTTTGTACTTAGTCATAGTTAACCTTGTATAATCGTTATGGAGTACACCCTATTCAACATAGTAGTACTGGTTGCATAAGCGTTCTGGCTCGATTATTTAATCCAATTATTAAAATAATCGAATCGGAAGAATCGTATTACGAAATTTGTCGAGTATGCCAATCACTTCTTCAGGTGCATAGTATGAGGTCTTTGGCTCTATGGTAATTGATTCTTAAATTCCAAAATCAGTCTCTTACACAATTGCCTGAAGTTTATAAACAATTCATATGTTGAAATTAAGAACGTCACAAGCCAGTGACGTATCAAACATTAAAGAAAATTAGTGACTAAATCCTTGATTGTTCAGTCTCAAGTCAAAAACTCTTCTTTATCTAAAATAAGATCATGCACTCTGAATGGACTATGGGATAGTAATAGGCATCCAGGATATCTTTGTTAGAAAGAGCCTGTTGTGATAATTACATCATTTATACAGTTTCGAGACTTGGACTATTCGTTTTTCTTTGCGGGTAACAAGGAAGGGTTGAGTAGATTTATTTGCAAGCATTTTCTTTTTCCATTCTTGTACAAAATCTTTTTGTTGGATACAAACGTGCCAGCTGGCATCATTGCAAATTCCGCACTGCAGTAGGAGGCAGCGATGTGTAGGAGGGCCAGAATCTGCCTCTAAAAGCTTAGTTAATATATATTTTTCTGGAGAAAATCAAATATGTACGGATATACATTTTCCATTTACTATACGTATTTATTCGAACAACGTAGAACATGAAGAGATATGTTTCTACATAGTCCTTATATTCAATTTTTATGCTCTCATCTCTATAATGCCTTAAAATAGAAAGAAGGGACAATCGAATAAGTACATACAACCCACTGTCTGGTGTCTAGACAATAAAAACTTATCAAAAGCGAGTTTATTCGCAAATACAATTGTGCTTATATCATTCTATTTCTGCATCTTTGAAGTAAAAAATTTATATACAGGGTGTCCGGAAATAATGATAAAGAAAATCAGGGGATAATTCTAGACCCAAAATAAATGCTACCTGTTTCTATAACGTTTTTTCCAAAACTCATGATTAACAGAGTTACAGGGTTTTAAAATTCAAATTTTATTTCCGATATGTGTAAATAACTTCCAAATATTTACATAAAATTTGTAAACCAGAGGTTTTTGCGGATGAGAAATTCAAATGTTTCTTTTAAATGGCAGCATCTTAATGTATCCATCTGACTATCAAAATAATCGATTCTCCCACCTGTTTTATTTGAAAAAGGTATACCTTACTGAAGTAGGTAGGAGTAACCATATTTGAAATAATCCTATTTGAAATGCTCAGTGTACCGAGTAAAATCCGTTTTGGCTTCAAGTAAAGTTTCAAGAATCGTAAATTATGGAGACATGCAAAATTTCAAGAAGATCGGCGAGGTTTGATGAAACCATTTTTCAACAAAGCACAGATTTTATCAAAGCAGGCCGATTTTTTACCATTCTGATCAACTTTTTCAAGTAACATTTTGCTGTATTTTCAGTAGAAAAGGCACTTTAACTGAAACGATAACAGTTTTCGATCGGTGCTCTGAATATTTCAAAAACTGTTACTCCTAACGACTTCAATAAGGTATACCTTTTTCAGATATAACAGGTAGGAGAATCGATTGTTTCAATAGTCAGGTGGATACACTAAGCAGCAAAAAAGTTCTGTCATTTAAAAGAAACATGATGTGTCATAAGTAGCGCCCTCTACTAGTGACGTCAAAATTAAAAACATATTTGAATTTCTCGTCTGTAAAAACCTCCGCTCTACAAGTTTTATGTAAATATTTGGATTTCTTAAGAAGTTATTTACAAATATCGAAAATAAAATTTGAACTTTAACACCATGCAACTTCGTTAATAATCAGATTTGAACAAAATGTTATAGAAAGAGAACATTTATTTTCGGTCTAGAATTATCCCCTGAATTTTTTGCTCATCATTTCCGGACACCCTGTATATTTATCTGCTATTCATATATCGAATGCATTTTTTTCACAAGTACAATAAAGCAAATTCTGAGACTATTTTTAACCAAAATCAATACCTGTTTTATAGATTGTTGTTAGATATAATATTTTACAGTTATTAAATGAAATGTTGATAAATGTCATAATTAGTTGAAATATTGAAACTACGATTAGATATACAAATATATAAATGGTATTAAACAAACATGTTTGACTCAACAATTTTCTTTCTCTGACCAAAGGTAACAGAATTATGAGAGCAAACAGATCTTGAATAAGTCGCTCACATACCGTGACATACCTGTGACTAATAATATTTTTAGGTTAACAGCAGCAGGTGATAAATATCAATATTATCGTACGTTACAGTTGTATAGGTTTTCTTAAAATTTCATTTGTTTGCTACATTCATATTGATAAAAATGAAATGAAAAAAACAAATTACGTTAGAGAAGCTTTTACTTTACTTTAGTTAACGTAATACACTTTTGCATTTTATTGCAGTTATGTTTTTTTTAAATGTATATGTAGAAAAACTATTCGTTTTAGATATTTTTTCATAAGAGTTTTTTTGTTGCTTTTGGTCAGATATACAATCCCTTTAGTATCGGCAATTATATTTTGGACACCCTGTATAGATATATATTAACTTCTAGAGTCTCTCAAGGGTAAGTCCTCGGCCTCTTGTTATTTTTAATATTTATAAACGACATCATTTTGACTTTAAACTTTAATGCACTTACCGATGATTTCAAGAGCAAATTAATTTACAATTTCTATCTAGACTTATCTATATACAAGACTCAAAAATCGCAAAAAATAAATTTAGATAGTACTATAGATTCACATTTTTATGTTTTGTGAAACTAGTAACAAAAATATTATTTTCAGATTAAAATCATATGCAGAACGAATGTTGGGGTCTTAAAATTGAATATTTGTGGCAATAGTAATTCCTCAATTTTTGCTGACTTAACCATCAACATTTACTGTAGCACGCTGAATTGACCTTATTTTGGGCCAAAAACAAGTACCGATGGTTTACTGGCATTAATATTTATAGAATAACGTTTAAATACATTAACAATGTAAGAAATGTCTCTATTTATTGTATTTGTAGTTTCCAAATCATCACATAAATTTAATTAGGGATAAAATTGAATTTCGTCAGCAGAAAACTATATTTGACAATTGTACCGGCCTATTCATCGTTCGAGAAACACGCGCAAAATTTGGTGTATAGCACCATTGTGAAGAAACCACATATACTGGCTGTTGTTGAGATTGCGGAATTTGTGCTATATGTATAGACCCTGAGGTTTAGCAGGGCTCATGACGCTTCTACCAGTTGTTTAGTCAACTAGTCAAGTATACCTGTTCTTTGGAAAAACTTCAGAAAACAAATCTTTTTAGTTACAATTTCAGTAAATCAGGGAATAAACAAGTTATAACAATTAAATGCATGTAAAGTATTGGCGACCTAATAATTTACAGCAAATTCGAAACAAGATTTCAAATTCTCATACGAAGAAACTCCTTCATGCCTAATTTTATGTATTCACTACAACTAATAATGAAATTATTAGAGATAAACTAAAATTGTAACTTCAGCAGCCTATGTTGAAAGTTATGAAATTTTGGACTAAGGCAACTAAGATTAAATCATCATATTATTTTGGTTGTGCTGGTAACATTTTTGCCAGACCTTTTAAATACACCCACAGAGACTATTATTTTTTATAGTGAGACTTAGTTTAGTCCAAAATAAACTTCTTAATTCGTTTTTCAATAAAGTATGGAAATTATCGTACCATTGATTTTTTAATAGATAAACATTGTAGGCGCTTTTAGTCTGTCATAAAATGAAGTTCAGATATATTTTTTTTACAATATTTCATTCAGTTGCTGTTCGATATTAATTTGATTTATGGACCAGCTATGACGAGTCCACGGTTTCAGCGTTTTTCAAATGAGATTTAAAAATTAAATTGAGTGCACATTAAAAATTGAACATTTCCATTTCAATATATTTCATAAGGCTAATCTATTTATTTTTTTATTTAAGTAACTAAGTACTAAGTTTTAAAAAGAAACTTTTTAAGGTTTTAATATTACGAAAAAAAATTACCCTGCGGGCTAAAGCCTCGACCAGTATTGAACTACTCTCATAATATCAGGGCAATAATAGCTAACATTACTCGACGGCAACAACACCAGACACAGACCGGTTTCGGACTTATTAATCTTCGTCAGTGCGCCATAGGTAAGGCTGCCTACGAGTGATCCAGCTATTCTGAAGTCCATCTACTGACAAGGAATGGAATATAAGTGAAATACAATGTCAATTGCAACTCATTCGGCATAGAGCGAACTGCTGCAACAGTATACTATGATTGCATGACGATTGACTTACCACACTTAAGTGATATTTGTCAATTCCCTCCCTCACCAGCCGCCGCTGACCAGAAGATATTTCCACTGTTGTAGATTTGATAACATTGGTTATTGTTATTTGAATTCTATTGCTTTTGCATAACCACAAAACCTTGTTTTAATTATTCATATTTTAATTTTTTATCAAGAAATAAAGTGAAAAAAATAATGCAAAATTTTTAAAGATAAATATTTGTCCTAAAAATTTATTGTTTCTGCTAAATTTTTTTACCCGATTGCTAAAATATAGCGCAGAATTCCAACAAAAATAAAAGAACTTTGACGCTGCAGATTTAAAAGGAATATTTTTTGTAGTGGTAGACTTAATCGCTCTGTTGCGACAATACAGAATCTCCCTAAATAAATACAACACAGAGCAAGAGTAGATCTCTGACGACAAAATAATGCGATGTTGCCAAACTTATCTTAGCCAAAAGTTGATTTTTAAAAATATACAGGGTGTCAAAGTTAAAATTGTATTTTTGATATTTTTAAATAAATCTTTACTGTATTAAAAAGGTATTTTAAGCTAATATAAATCAAATATCCTACAATTCCTATCAATGAAGTCATATGTATGTTCTCTGATACCAAACATCTAGGTATGCTAATGAACAATTCCACAGACAAAGCTCTATTCAATAATTATCTAAAGAAATTAATCTAATTTACTAACCTGCTTTAATGAAACAAAAGCTAATAATAAGGAATATATGGGTAGATATTGTGGGTGTAATTCAACGCAGGTTGGGGATAAGGGGTTTTTGAAGGCGACAAATTAAAATTTGTTTCTAATTTTGATGTCACTAGTAGATGGCGCCACTTATAACTCATCATACTTCTTTAAAATGACAAAACTTTTTTGCAGCTTAGTGTATCCATCTGAGTATTAAAACAGTCGATTCTCTTACATTTTTTTTATCTAAAAAAGGTATACCTTGTTAGTTACCTATAAGTCGTTAGGAGTAACCGTTTTTGAAATAATCCTATTTGAAATATTCAGTGCACTTAGTAGAAACTGGTTTGGTTTCAGGTAAAAACCCTTTTCCACTGTAAGTACATCAAAATGTTATTGATCGTAATGGTTAATTATGACGAAGTGTAAAGTTACAAGAAGATCGGCCGCTTTAATGAAATCTTTGTGATTTGATGAAACCATTGTTGGAAATTCGGTTTCATCAAAACTTGCATATCTTCTTGTAAAGGACAATGTTAAAAATAGCCGATTTTTGGCTTATCCGGGGGAACGCATAAATCATAAAAAAATCAATTGATTATTGTTAATTAACATTAGAAATGGCCCAGAAATACGTCAGATAGCTGGGGAAATGTCGCTACTACCCCTAAACCTATATAAAATGAAAAAAATGCTTGAAAATGATTTGAACAGACAGTATGTCAATATAAAAAGTGATAAATGACTGTAAAAGTGCCCATTCAATGGAAAAATAGCGCCAATTGTTCTCACTTTGCGAGTGCGTACTGAAAAAATGGAAATTTATCCTTGCGCCCATTTTTCAGGTCGCAATAGTATAAATAATGAACTTTAAAAGTGATTTAAAGCATTTTTTTCATTCTAAACGAATTTTACAATAATAAATAATAATTATCTATTTTAAGCTATTTAAAGGCAGTTTATATAGATTTAGGGGTGCAATTAATATTTCCCCAGTTACTCCTCTAGTATCAGTTTTTGCATTTTTTGACAGTAATATATAATTTTTTTCTAGCAATAGGCGTTCCCTTGAACATTTAAGCATTATCTATTTTTGATGTCGAAGTAAGCTCACCATTAGCTTTTGAAAGTCGTTTTTTTAATTTTTAGAGATAGAATGGACATTTTTACATTTATTTATCACTTTTTATATTGACATACTGTCTGTTCAAATCATTTTCAAGCATTTTTTTCATTTTACACGAATTTTATAACAATAATTAATGATTATCCATTTAAAGCTATTTAAGGATAGTTTATATAGGTTTAGGGGTAGTAGCGACATTTCCCCAGCTATCTGACGTATTTCTGGGCCATTTTTAATGTTAATTAACAATAATCAATTGATTTTTTTATGATTTATGCGTTCCCCCGGATAAGCAAAAAATCGGCTATTTTTACCATTGTCCTTTGCATGTCCTCATAATTTGCCATTCTGAATAACTTTTTCAAGTAGTATTTTGCTGTATTTTCAGCGGAAAAGGCTCTTTACCTGAAGCCAAAACAGTTTCTACTCGGTGCACTGAATACTTCAAATAAGATTCAACAACTGTTACTCCTAACGACTTCATCAATGTGCACCTTTTTCAGATAAAAAACGTAGGAAAATTGACTGTTTCAATAGTCAGATGGATACACTAAGTCGCAAAAAAGTTTTGTCATTTTAAAGAAGCAAGATGTGCCATAAGTGGTGCCCTCTACTAGTGACTAGTCAAAATTAGAAACAAATTTGAATTTTGCGCACCTAAAAATCCCCGATCTCTAAAATGTGTAAAAATATATGGATTTATTTACAAATATCGAAAATAAAATTTTAACCTCGACATTCTGTATATATTTAACCATCAACTTTTGACTTAGGTAAGTTTGGCAGTCAGAGATGTACTCTTACTCTATGTTCCATTTATTTCCTGACACCCTATATCGGGTGGTCCACTTTCGAAAGCGGAAACTTTAGAGGCATACAGAGAACCACAAAATAATATCAGTTTGTATTATAAACTATATTCTAAAAATTCTTCGTTACAAAGATACAGGGTGTAAAAATTTTTATCAAAAGTTCCAAATTTATTAATATTTTTAAAACTACTTTAGATATTTAAATGAAATTTGGAACCTTTGAATAGGTAATCTAGATACATATTTTTACGTAAAAAATATTATTTTTCATTCACCAGTGGTATGCGTACGGATAGATCTTCGGGGAATTTTAATGAAAAAATAGTACGCCAATGTTTTTTTGGAAATAAAAAGTATTTCTAGAATTCTTATTTAATTTACAACAGAAAAATGTTCCTTACTTTTTTCGTTTGACACACCGTTTGCCAAAAATTAAAATTCTTGGAACTGGAATTTAAACAAATTTTAATCTGTCGTAGTAGGCCTTGAAACAAAAAAGACTACTACTGTCAGTGTTATTGCATTTTATAATGACAGTTAATTGAATTGTGTCAGGTAATTTAGTTTTGAGTTATTGTTAACATTGTTATTAGAGTGTTGTGTAAGTATTAATCTGAAAAATGCTTTTTT
Source organism: Monochamus alternatus (assembly GCA_037114965.1). Taxonomy (NCBI): domain Eukaryota; kingdom Metazoa; phylum Arthropoda; class Insecta; order Coleoptera; family Cerambycidae; genus Monochamus; species Monochamus alternatus. Next base: position 23,580,216 of record CM073427.1, on the reverse strand, counting down.
CTACAACGAATACGTAGATGTTCATTTTTGCTACTGATTTTGTGATGAAAATGCAGAAGCGGTAGTTCGTGAATATCATAGACGCTATCCAAATAGAAGAGTTCCAGATGCTCGCACATCAGAATTTTCGTAACTTTGGCCTGCTTGTTAATAACGAACGGAACAGAAACCGTCGATATAATATTTAGAATAATCGTATACTACGTACCTTTGATAACAATCCGAGGCTGAGCTCTCGGAAGGCAGCTTAGCACCTTCACATTCCTAAGTCTAAACTATTACGATGACCACAAACATGCATATTACTTACAACCTGTTCAGGATTTGCACCCTGGTGATGCTGAAAAAAGAATAAGATTTTGCCAGTGGCTTTTAAATTTGACGGAAGAAAATCCTGACTTTTTACATAAGATTCTTTGGACGGACGAGTCCTCTTTTACCAGACGTGGGGTAACAAATTACCATAATATCCATATTTGGGCACATCAAAATCCACGAGAAATTCGGCCAAGATCATTTCAAAATAAATTTTCCGTAAATGTTTGGTTGGGCGTTATTGATGATAATGTTTGTGGTCCACATTTCCTACCCCCAAGGTTGAACTCGGAACTGTTTATGGAGTTTCCTAACAATAATCTGCAGGTCTACCTAGAGGATTTACCCATTAATTTAAGGTATGAGAGTTGGATACAACTAGATGGAGCTCCTCAGCATTTTGGAATAGCTGTAAGAGAATGGCTCAATACCAATTATCCTCTACGATGGATTGGCCGGCTAGGGAAAAATGATATGAATAATGACGTGGTTAATGGTATTGGACCAGTGGCCTGGCCACCCACGTCACCGGATCTTAATCCGCTAGACTTTTACGTTTGGGGTACTATTAAAGATAAAGTCTACGCTTATCCCGTATTAACAAGGAAATATTTAATTTTAAGAATTCTGCAATCCTGCAATGATATGCGGCGAAATCTGCATGAAGTATCTGCTGCAATAAATACGTTAGTAAGAAGATGTCGAAAATGTATTGAGATGGGTGGACTACATTTCGAGCAATTTTTGTGATTTTACCCTTAATTCTCTTTCTTTTTGTTATTGTTGTTGAAAGTCACTAATTAAATTTCTCATTTTCGTTTACTAAATTGTTTTTCAGAAATCAGTATGTAATTTAATTTTTTTACTGGCAAACTGTGTCAAATGAAAAAATATAAGGAGCCGTTTCCTGTTGTAAATTGAACAAGGATTCTAAAAATAGTTTTTGTTCCTAAAAAAACATTAACGTACCATTTCTTTCATTAAAATTTCCTGAAGATCTGTCCGTACGCATGCCACTGGAGGACGAAAAATAATATTTTTTACGTAAAAATATGTATCTAGATTACCTATTCAAAGGTTCCAAATTTCATTTAAATATCTAAAGTAGTTTTAAAAATATTAATAAATTTGGAACTTTTGATAAAAATTTTGAAACCCTGTATCTTTGTAACGAAGCATTTTTCGAATATAGTTTATAAAACAAACTGATATTATTTTGTGGTTCTCTGTCTGCCTCTAAAGTTTCCGCTTTCGAGAGTGAACCACCCTGTATAGCAGCGCACAGAAAGGGAAAAAAGGTAACGGTAAACTGCACATACTATAAATTCACAATCTGCAAAAGTCGCCAAAGGTCGAAACGTAATTAAAAAGTAAATAAACATAACTTTCCCCCGAGCTCTAATTGCGACTACCCTTAATTCCCTCTAAAATTGCGCTGCGACGACATTTTAATTTCATTAAGGGTAAACATAAACGTCTGTAGCCCGAGGGATGCGCTGTACCTTAATACCCCGAAGACAAAACGTATAATAGGCAACGGGGGGTGTTAAAATTATATAGCGTTTATGGAATATGTGGGATATGCAAAAGGATCTACCTGGAGTAATCTCCTTAATTGGAAACCCAGGCTAGCGAAACTATACCAAGTGAGGATGGAGCATCTGGGATAGATTTGATAACGTTCTAGGCCAACTCAGATTGGAATTAAGTAAAGGAAAATCTCATGTATCCAGAACTTAGCGGAAGATAACAAACGCGTTATTTAAAACCTAATTAAACTAGCATTAAAGCATAAATGTTTTAACTAATGTTGAAGGTAAATGAAACTATTACACGATCATAATGCAACGTAGTTTTAAAATCAACCATGATTAATTTATTTACTGTTTTAGAAAGGTATTTTAAGCTAATATAAATCAAATCTCCTACAATTCCTATCAATGAAGTCATATGTATGTTCTCTGATACCAAACATCTAGGTATGCTAAAGAACAATTCCACATATATTTAACTTTTATAATAATTTTTATAGTTAGATATTTGATTCAACTTAAAGGAGACCACCTGAAGAAGCAATCCTAAAATTGCAGAAATAGGTCAGATCTCATCTATTGTGGTTGAATTTGTCGTGTTCCCACTGCCAAAATGTGAAGTTAGATATTTATAGTGTTTCATTAGCAGGTTAGTAATTTAGATTATTTTCTTTAGATAATTATTGAATAGAGCTTTGTATGTGGAATTGTTCATTAGCATACCTAGATGTTTGGTATCAGAGAACATACATATGGTTTCATTGATAGGAATTGTAGGAGATTTGATTTATATTAGCTTAAAATACCTTTCTAAAACAGTAAAAAAATGTTACAAAAGCTAATAATAAGGAATATATGGGTAGATATTGTACGTTTATTATGATTTAACAGAATTTCAAATTTTGCATAACCTAGAATAAACCTTTAAATGGTATGAAATTATACGGCGTAACCCACATGTATACAAGTTAAATTTTAGTAATTTAAACACTGGATTACACGTTAAGTATGTATATGTTGTAGTCATTCTGCATAATGCGTCATTTTGCGGATAGTACTACTCATGATAGTACTTTACGCTTCTCGCATCATATTGAATATATTGTCAAGGATGCGTCAAAAGCTCTACTATTAGAATATCAATAGTATTGAATTTGTTCAGCGAAAATTTCTTAAATAGCTTTCATTTAAATCTGATGAAGTTTATCCGATACAAGGCTTTGACAACAGCTTATTAATATCTAGGTTTAACTTTCTTTCTTTAGAGAAGAGGAGATTTATATACTCCATCAGATTTCTACACAATCTCTTGCACAATTCGATTGACTCCCCATTTATTTTATCCCAACTTTTTTGGTGCCACATCCTTTGATTACATCTCATATGACATTTTACAGTCAATCTGCTAGAACGAATGGCATGTTAAAGTATATGATATTAATAATATTAGTCTAAAGCAGCTGCTAATGATTGCCCATGACGTGCAGTTATAATTTACTTAGTTATTTATTTTTGGCAACACACAACTTCTCGTTGTGTGTTTGTTAAGTTATTAACAGTACTTTTTCATGCTTACATATTTTTTAGTTATCTATTTTACCTGTGCCTTTATTTTTTTTATTAGATTATACTAGACGCGAAAATCTAGAGAGTGACTCATGTTATAAACCTGCTCACAATTTATAGTAATCGACACAAAGAAACATACATGCAGTCCGTATATTTTTCTTATAAAATCGTGTGCCGCATATCTCTGAGAGCATACTAGATTACACAGCTTCTGCTTCAGTAAGTACACATGCGCCGCAGTTTTCTATTGGCTGTAACAATTGATAAATCCACCGGTTCCATTTTCAACGCTATCATGAGCGGATATATCGTTCGGGCGGGCAAAATTTCGGGTATATCTCTTCGCTAATTTAATTATGAATGTAATTAATTTTATTAGTGTTTTTGTGTTCTTAAGAATGTAAAATAATTCAAGCTATAGAGCGTATGCTCAAAATCGTCCTAATTTAACAAATGAGGAATATCGGATGATGAAGAGTTCAGGGTGCGAGATCAAAATATGAGTGTAAGAGATGTTGAAATACGTATTCATTAACAAAAATGTACGTAAGTAGCATATATGTATAGTGCCAATAAAGAAGTGGTAAAGAAGTACAACTGCGAAATGGGCAAAAATGGAAACTCGCAGACGGAAGATGGAATTTTTAAAATGAGTTTGCGACAAAAAAAATTGGATTGCTATATCTTTCAAGATGAAACTTTGCCTAGAATATATACAAGGGTGCTTTTGCGAATTATGGGTGACATATTATTATGAATTACAGTTGGTGTATTTCCGTATAAATTAAATCAAAAGAGTATACTGACAGAAAAAGACGAAATAGTGATATGGCGAGGAACCTATTTAAAATAAATATTAAGAGATCAGAATCTGGATCGAAAAATATATTAAATTTTGAAACATGGATGCATGAAGGTCATACGGAAAGTGGTACGACATGATATAATAAGTGTTAATGTGTGACAGTTATAGTAACAGTGCTAGTAGCCAATAGTGAAGAGTGTGTATGTATTCTAAAGCCTTTTGTCCTTTTGAATGCGGAATTCGCAAATATTTGCGCGATTTATTTAATGGTGGGAAAATCGCTACGTGTAACAAATTTTGTCAACTATAACATTTTCTATCATTTTCATAATGAAACTGCCATGACAGATTGTCAGGACCTCAAAACAAATTTCACCACATAATAAATAAAGTAGCAATAATATTCGTAGTGTTTTACTGTTTCGCAAAATTTGTCAAAAGTTTTCCGCCATAAATAAAAAAAAAACATAAGTTGCAAAATTCGTGCAAAAATCCGTGAATTTCGCTTCCATGAGGACAAGAGTTAAGTGTGATATCCGCGGAGTGTGCATCAGGTAGGTGCAACTGGCTGGTGGTGGGCAATAGCCGTTCAAAAGGACGACATTCTAATTATAAGAGGGTTTATATCGAGCGATCGGGAGAGCCACCCAATTGGACCACCTTGGCCTTTCCATTCTTCGGATGATCCAAATGTTGTCGTGCAAAATTTGGTGGAACATCATCGTGAAGAAACTGCTTATGCTGTCTAACGTTAAGATTAACTTCTTCGAAAAGTACCGGTAAATTATTGCGCAAAAATTGTAAATAGCAAGCACCAGTTAACCGATTTTCCAGAATGAAAGTGCTGATGATGTAACAGCCATTCTCAAAAGTTCACTCGAAGCGGAAGATCCCTTGGAAGTAAGGATTATACCCGCTGCACGTGAAATGGGTAGAGTAAGTCGTACCTTAACGTTCGTCAAACTGTGGATTGTGATATCCTAAATTGCGCTACACTTGTCCTAGTGCTTATGCCAGGCTGGTCCTTGACGGCATTTAAAATTAAGAAAATCTAATACAAAACAAAACAGCGATCTATCCAAATCCCGAAAGCGATATTAAAATTTGGAATCAGGAATTCATAACATCATGTACGTAGAAAGTTTCTGGTTTGTGATTTCTTATTAATTTATATATATTGTAATATTTAATGTGTGTTATGTTTTATTTTTATTATTTATTTTTTTTATTTTATTTTTTAAATATTTTACTATGTATTTAATGTCAACATTTGAATATTAATTTTTGTTAGGCGCCTTGATCCTTTTATGTATTATGTTTTATGAGTGTATGTTGTGTTTAAGCTATACTTTTTCAATACAAACCTTTTACTTTAATTTTTTTTCTTTTTATCTTACCTTATTTATACAATTTTTTTATTTATCCCTTGCTAGACATAGTTTCACAAATCAAGCAGCAAAAAGAAACTTAACTCAGGAGTCGGTTCAAAAGTATGCAGGGTTTTTATTTTATAACAGGTGGTAACACAAATAAAGATTAATGGTTTTTGGTTTTAAAATTAACTTTAAAACAATAAAGAATATTTTCTTATTAAGACTACTCCTCTGATGATAATTTTACCAAACCACTATAAGAAATTATACTAATACATATTCTTTAACTTGTAACGGTGGTTGCATTACTACAGGAAGTATTTATTTAATATGATAATACAGAGTCATAATATATTACTAAAATAATGGCTGTTCATGACAGATATTATATAGTCCCAGTAAATTTTTGTGAATATTGTTGCTCATATTGCTTGGATTTGACTTATTTTATATAGGTAAGTCCTGTGGGTTATTTTTAATACTTTGCAAAGATTGAAAGAATTGAAATCTGTTTTAACTTACTATAGCTATAGAAATTTAGAGTGCACTTTATTTTTTTAAGATACCTTATGGAAAATTTATTATTTTCCTTTCTGGAAGTTGGAAACTGTCTGGAAACTGTCCTGTAGGATTCTATGGAACTGCCAATTTTCCTGGAGATGATTGATATTTTTCTGTTAGTGGCAACATAACTTTCCTGGAGGCTGAAGACTGGTAAATTTTGCTGGTGAGTCGATATTTTCTTGATTTATACTTGTTTGTTCTAATAAATTTTGTAGATTTTCGGGAGCTCTCTTGCGATGCTGCACCTTGTTCTAAACCCAAGCCGTAACTATCAACAACTTCTTTGTTTTTTATCCTTTCTGTAGATTGCCATGTTAAAAGGTCCATTCACATGATTTTTCCACAGTCTTTGGATGTCTTTTTATACTCATTATCACAACACTACTTATAACTAATACATTTTTTTAAATGTCCTTTTGTTTTAATTGAAAAATTTTAATTATTTTATTTATGAAAATAGTCTTTATTTGGTGCTTTAGGTCATTTACAAGGGATTCTTGTAAAGTCACCTTTACTTTTGACAGTTCTGGAATTAATTCTTATAATTTGACATTTAAATTTATTTTTTATGATATGATTTATTTTGAATGGAAATATTTTTAATAATGTTACTCGCTTGCCTACAATATGTATATCAAATTAATCTATAGACTTTCACCTTTCATTCAATATATGGTGTTCTGGGTTTAAATTCCTTTTCTTTATGTGTACTGAGTGATGACAATTGTCAACGTCATGCAAATTTATGAAATTTATTTTTTTTACTTGATAATAAAATTTTTAAATTATTATTTTTATGCTATGTAATATTATTTATTCTTAGTAACTTTACATCCAGGATATCTAAATTAACAATTCTTTGTATTTTTTTTTTATAAACTTACATTAATAATTATTAATTTTATTCAACTTTAAATTCGGTCAGGTATTATGTGTGTGTGATTCTCATCGAAATCAACTATTGTTGCTAAATTTCACTCTTCAGATGAATTTTTCCAAAATGAAACAAATCTTTATATCACGCAGAAGGTAAAATGCAATTGCTGGTTTTAATTACACTATACAATTGTTGTCAGATATGAACTTCAACTGCATGAATCTGGTTTTTTATTTGCGATTATCAACCAGATTAAATGCCAATACAAACCAAAGGGAGCTGAAGGCTGTCATTCGCAGGATAGGTGCTGTTTACTTTTCCGAATGTATGTTAATACAGCGGTAATCCACTTGACACTAATGAATTCAGAAGTGTTTGAAATATTGGAATAAATTCGTAGCTAGTCACACTGTACGGAATCATTCACTCTTAATATAGAAGTAAATCCCAGTGTTTATTATTTTTACCGTGCTGCCGCATCCTAATGTAAAAATGAGGGTTATTAAGAGGGCTCAAAAAAGTTTTGGGTAATCCTAACTTGACTAAAAATCAAGGTCTCCCATCTTTATTGCGTTGGTGCGAGATAATTACTGAAGTTAAAATTTAAACCCTGGCACGTCAACACTTTTAAAAGATAATCCGAACTCGATGGAGGCTTCGTAAATCAATTCATTATTAAGTTTTGTACAGAAAGCTTTACGTGCTTTTTGAGTTTGTAACAAGCAAATTCACAGCTCGTTTCAAGGTTACTCAGATTAGAGAGTTTTATTGGAGTTAATCAGAATCAGAATTATTTATTTTACTAAAAAAGATATTACAAGCAATATATGACAGTGATAGTGATAACTATCTTCTATTTTTCCAACACGTTTTAAAGAAACAAAATTGACTCCGGTTCATAAAAAAGACGATCGTAATGTGGTAACAAACTACAGACCTATAGCAGTCCTTAATTGCATAGCAAAGCCCTATGAGTTTATTATTTATGAAAGGTTATATCTACATATTAAAAAGTATATTAGTGAAGAGCAACATGGCTTTTGTAAAATGCGATCTGTAGAAACAAATCTTGTTACACTTGTTAACAAGGTGAGTTCATATTTTGGGGGGGGATTCCAGGTTGATGCGGTATACACCGATTTTGCTAAAGCATTCTATAAGGTAAATCATGATATCTTGCTTGCAAAATTAGTTTCTTATGGTTTAAATGATTCAGCATTGCATTTAATTACTTCATATCTTCGTCACAGGAATCAATTTATCAATTATCATGGTTATGGATCATATTCATTTTTGGCGAAATCAGGTGTTCCACAAGGGTCTAATCTAGGCCCTTTACTATTTTTGATTTTCATAAATGATCTTGCATCGTTAATTTCATCGGAATGCCTCCTCTATGCAGATGATTTAAAGATTTTTAAGAACATTAAAACAGTTAGTGACTGCTCACTATTGCAAAGTGACATAGATATTATTTACAATTGGTCTTTAGTTAATAAATTGCCTTTTAACTTCGATAAATGCAAAATAATTTCTTATAGGCGTATGAAAGATCCCTTGATTTTTAATTACAATATGAATAATAACATTTTAAGTAGGTGCGAAGTGGTAAAAGATCTTGTTGTTACCTTTCAGCACAATTTTGATTTCTCGACACACATTTTAAATCTATTTTAAACGAATCTCACAAAATTATATTTGTACGTTCAAATATATTTTTTTATGAGTACAGATCACCCTGTACGCTTGTCACTATGCCTGACATAACGCCTGATATTCCAGTCATTGTATTTCTAGCAAAAATTATTAGCAAATATTTCTTATAATCTTACAGAATAATTAAAACGTCCTTTGTCAAGCATTCTGCAACTTTCATGTTTGTATTGATATCGACAGTACCTTTTTTTGTTTCCAATGCATCACTTTTCACAAAATTTTTTACATTTTATTCTTATAAGAAATTTTAAATACCATTGATTAAAAATAGATGCAGAAACTGAACAGTATTTATGGACCACCGCTCTAAATGCATCAGTCTGACTAAGCAACTTGTGCGAGCCGATTTAGCGATGAAGCGGAAACGTGACAACGAAGTATCTACTTATTGTCGAAGTTTCAGAACGTTCTGGAGCACCTCAACGAGTCTCAAGTGGTCAATATCGATTCTGCTGTTCTTTTTTGTGTTTTTCTCTGCCAATGCAGATGTACAGTTTTGTACCTTATCGGAATCAAATAAGGAAAATTTTCTTTTCCCATCTGATTTTTTGATAGCTTTAATTTGGGATGGTGTCGTTTATCCTTTCACTATATCCAGTAATTAAATTAAGATAAAAGTATGGCGGTATGGTGTACTAAACACAAAAATGTATTTTAAAGCACCAAAATATTATACACGGTGCCTCAGGTATTACTAGCATCCTTGGAAGGGGTGATTGTACAGTTAAAATAAATTTTTAATCTATGTTTTATTTACTTGAAAACTCTTCGTGATAAAACAACAATAATTCTAGGTTGTACACTTTAAATTTCGAATATTTTGAACAAATAATTATTCTTTGAAATTGTATTTCTTATTTAAAATATCTCTGCATTTCGTAGTTTGTGCCCAAAAGGTAAAGGAAACTTGAATATCCACTCTAACAATGACTTGACAATGCTAAAGTAATTCTTGAAAAATATAATAATTATGTCATCAGTCAGAAAATATTACTAAGGCATAATAGGCCTCGCCAAGCACAAATTACGAAAGACAGATATTTTTAAAGAACAAAAACTTAAATACGATGCATGTTAAAGAAAATTTCAAAGAATAATTATTTCGAAGTCTTTGACACTGTGTATCTCGGAAACGGTGAACTTAGAGATATAAATATTTGGGTAAATCTCATTTGTATTGACTGTGAAATCGCGCCTTCCAAGGATGCCAGTGATACCTGATACACCCTGTATATAAGCGGAGTATAGTTGGTCAACTTATTATTTCAAGAATTAATAATATATTTATTTCAAGAGTTGTTCAAATCAGTTCTAAATTTTACAATTAGTTTCAACGTTCACAAATAACTAATTACAATTAGAAACTGAATGTTGCAGGTTACGACTTCCCTATTTAATAAGTTATATTAGAACCAAATTGTCGAAAACTATTCACTAATTATCGCAAGGTGTGTGGACAATTAAATCATTTGATTTTAAATAGATGGAACGCCAAATAAAAATTATTTTATTTCGCCTTTAAAATCGTTTTATGGTTAGTTTCATATATTAACTTGGTTCTGAATTGTTGATACTTTATAATTTGATTTACAAAACATACTTCTCCTTAACCTAAGGATTAGGCTAGAAGTCAAAGGTGAGAGAAGATTTTCTGCAGAATTCCTCTATGTTTGCTGCAATAATACAACTTCTAGTACAGTCCTTAAACTTGTATAATATAATTTCTAGAAAACATATTAGTTTTAGAGCATATTGTTTGGATATGCAAAAATGATTAAATAGAATAAATATTACCTAACAGCTTTAATTAAAGGAAATGATGCTGAACAAACATATATGTAAATTAATAATTGTTCTTAAGAAAATATTAGTAACATAATAGTTACCCTTGTTTATAGTATAAATAAGGATGACATGGATTTTAAAAGAGTATCGCCATCTATTGTTTTTACTCCTAAGTTTGACTGGTTGACTAACTATATTACATACAAACAAGGGTGCTAGTCATCTGAATAAAATATTCTATAGTAAAACTTTTCAAAGTTTTCTCTGCGTTGCGCTCTCCAAAGATTTTAACTTAAGCAAAATGTTTTTCTCTTTTATAATTCTAATAAGAACAAAACGAATTAACTTTGCTACCTTGCAGAAAATTATTTCTCACGGGAGTAAATGTCTCATTTAAAGAATTGCGTCTAAAAAACAAAAATGTGTATTCTATACATACAAACGAAGGAAAATTTAATTTTATGAAACCTACACGGTTTTCTACCGTTCAGTAGATTTTAAAGCAAAAGCTAAACATTTATTTGCCGGAAAAATGTGGAAATGGTTTGAAATTAATAAGTAAAACATTTCTACTGCTTCTAGAGTGACGCGTAAATATAATAAAAAGTTAGGAATTTTTAAATTGAAAGTGGTCGATTATACTGTCTGAAAAGCTCTTAAAGGCTTTTCGACAAACCTACTTTTCTTTTAAAACTTTTTTAATAGTCCCTGTTTAAAATATTTTAAAAATATTGGAGTTGCTCAATATTTAAATAAATAACTACCTGTTACCATGTAAATGTGTGAAATATTTATTTAAAAAAATAGCAAGCCAAATATAAACCTGTATTCTATTATGTTACCATAAGTAAATGCATGAGGACTGTATCAAAAAATTACCAGCGCAACGAAAGGAATGCTGAAAAAATCCATTATTAAAAAATATATTTATGTGCGATTTTCGAAAATAGAAATTAAGAAGACCAACTTAAGGATAAAAGGCAACAATTAATATTAGGCAAGGTATTCAAATTCTATTTCTGATCATAGCATATCCTGAGAACATCACTATACAAAATTAATTCACGGATGACGGATTGACAAGAACGATACGAGGAGCAGTCACTAGAAGCTGAATTCAGAAGGAATTAGAAAAGGAGCGGACATCCATAAAAAGGAAAGACACAGATTGAAGTGAGAGAGAGGCTAAATTTAATGAATAAGGACTTTAGAAGAAAATCGGTAATAAACTTTGTATTTCGTAGAATTTATTGTGATTAAAGTATAAGATAGAGCAGGGTTTAGGTGGAGTAGGAAAAACTCAATCAATCAAATTGTTAAACTTTTATGATTTTAAATGATGAGATGATCGCATTAATGTTCATCTCATACTTAAAAACAAATTCAATGACGTGAAGGTTCTACATGAATCACCTTCGTATACAAGGGGTTTTTAAATGAAGTAGCAACAAACTTTATTTTCGATATTTGTAGATAACTTCTTAAAAAATCCAAATATTTACATAAAATTTGTAAATCAGGGATTTTTGCGGGAGACAAATTCAAATTTGTTTCTAATAGGATGATTTCGAAAACTGTTACTCCTAACAACTTCAACTAGGTATTCCTTTTGCAGATATAACAGGTAGGAAAACCGATTTTTTCAATATTCAGATAGATACACTAAGCTGCAAAAAAGTTCTGCCATTTAAAGGAAACAAGGTGTGCCACAAGTGGTGCCCTCTACTGGTGACATCAAAATTCGAAAAAAATTTGAATTTCTTGCCCGCAGAAGCCCCCGATTTAGAAATTTTATGTAAATATTTGAATTTTTTAAGAAGTTATTTACAAATATCGAAAATAAAATTTTAACTGAGACACCCTGTATCTATTTTATGATTATTCTCAGCTTATCATCGCTTAGTAGTTGAAATGCTTAGCTATTTTGTGAAGTCTATGAAAGCGCAGAAGATGAAATGATATATTCTTGAATCCTTATTAAATTACTATTTATTCCAACTTAACTACATAAATTTCACATACCATGTATGTCGATATTATTATTGAAAGAAATATAATTGTTAAAAATGTGTGTATACTGTAGCAGATTATATAGGTAGGTTGCATCCCAGACTTTTTATATCACTTTTACCCATTTCAAAGTACTTCCCTTGCCTAGTAATATGCGTCTCTCAAGGTCCTTTTGTCGAATCTTTATTCTTCAAGAGAAAACTTGAGCTTCAAGATTAAACAAATACCAAATCAGGTGAGTACAAGGACTGAGAAAAAGTAACTGGCCAATTCATATTAAAAGTTATATTTAATATCTTTTATACGAAGGTGTAGAAGGGCCACATCCTACTTTTTTTACAAAATTTCGTTAAAAGTTTGTGAATTCACACGTCTCTTACGAAATTTCGCAAAAAAAGTGTAAATATCAGATTTTTCGCAAAAAAAGTATAAATTTTGTAAAAGAAGTGTAAATTTCGTAAAAAATGTGTGAATTCACACGTATCTTACAAAATTTGATAAAAAAGTGTAAATCCCAGCTTTTCCGTAAAAAACGTGTGAATTTCGTAAAAGATTGTAAATTGCAAACAACCAGTCAGTGGCGTATATTTTTCTTTGCGATAATATTGGTGTGGATGCCCCCCGGGACGTCACTGGAGCTCATAATTATCATCTAGTTCATGCTAACTTAGCATCTTATTACAATGAACAATAATGCCAAATTGAACAAAATCAGTAAAAGAATTTTTGAGATATTAATAAAAAGTAATTTTTAGAAACTTTAACAGCCTGTATCTTGAAAACCAGACATTTTAGAAGACATGTTTATATGAACTTTTCTACTTAAAATTGGTCCAGGAATACGCCCTTAAATTTAGTACATACCTTTAAGTAACACCCTGCACAACATGACACATACCAGATGTAACAGGATCATGGTACATCCCTCCTTTTCCTTCTAGTTTTGAAGATAAAGTATTTCATTTCAATTTAGAATATCTTATAATACTTAATAAAGACCTCTTTTTGACATTTAAGTGATTTTTTTTCCCTTTAGGTTTCACCGGAAACGACAGTAACATTTGATTTTCATGAAACTGCCATGACTGTTCATACATTTGCGGCATTTTGAAGAAACATAACAGCAATTTTATACAAACTTGAAGACGCAATGAAAACAGCTGTCAACTACATAAACGTTTGACAAGATAAATATTTCATTGTTTTCAAAGCTACCTAAATAATTACTTGTTACTCATTTAATTACAACAAAATTGAATATTTTTATGTTCTCTTAGCTGTCATTTCGATCGTATTTATCACATATTTAAATAAAGCATCAATAAATTCCTTATTACTAGTATTTGGTGCCACGGTACCATGGCATATGGTAGTATGGGTTGTATGTTATCCCCTAAAATCCATTTTTCTAAACTTTATTTGCCCATGAATAATATAATTTTGTATTTTCGAGGAGATTTCTACTTTGGTAGCATTGTTCAGGTCAATTATAATAAAATAGAACAGTCATGGCACACTTAAATGGAAAACTAAAAATTTAATTAAAAAAATTGAACGTCTAAAATCTCACTTGTGTGGTATCATTGGATTCAGAAAATTGTGTGCAATTCAAAAATGCAATAATATACAGTGTGTTCCGTTTGAAAATCAAATGTTACTGTCGTTTCCGGTGAAACCTGAAGTGAAAACAAATCACTTAAATGTCAAAAAGAGGTCTTTATTAAGTATTATAAGATGTTCCAAATTGAAATACTATATACGCCACTGACTGGTCATTTGCAATTTACAATCTTTTACGAAATTCACACGTTTTTTAGGGAAAAGCTGGGATTTACACTTTTTTACGAAATTTCGTAAGATACGTGTGAATTCACACATTTTTTACGAAATTTGCACTTCTTTTACAAAATTTACACTTTTTTTGCGAAAAATCTGATATTTACACTTTTTTTGCAAAATTTCGTAAGAGACGTGTGAATTCACAAATTTTTTAAGAAATTTACACTTTTTTACAAAATTTACACTTTTTTTGCGAAATTTCGTAAGAGACGTGTGAATTCACAAACTTTTAACGAAATTTTGTAAAAAAATAGAATGTGGCCCGTCTACGCTTTCGTACTTTTGCGCCCTTAATATTTTAATAATATGGAGTGGCTTTTTTAATTCACGATCAATTTATAATAAAATTGATGGTCTTATTTCATTGTTGTAAAGTACACCATTTTCGAGAAAAATGAAGTAGAACTTTTACTGAATTAATTCTGTACAAAATTGCACAAGGTCAATGTCCTAAATTGTTGCTAAATATGGATTGTATCATATACAGTCTGTTTGGATTATAAAGACCCTAAGCTATAACTCGGTAACCCATTTTTAGACACCCTGTAAAGTGTATATATATTTTTAAACGGGATATTATTTTCTTTAGACTCGCGTATAATTTTTTTTCATCACACTGATATGAGTGGTGACGTTCTTAGATGGCATTGTATTTTTTGCACGTTTTCATAGATTTTTTTATCTTCCAACAATATAAATTTTGTATGCCTTTGCATAAACAATTTTTAAGAAAAAATAATAAAACTTTGAGCCTTTAACTTTAGTTTGTGTAGCTCGCTTTCTAAATCATATCAAATAGGCGCTGGAAAAACTTTTTGCATGCTGCTGTCTGTCACATATCGGTTTGTTTGTAATTTTTATCGCCGATCAAGTTAAAAAAACAAAATGTATGATTTTAATGAAGAAGTTGATATGCTACAGGTTTATTATGAATTATAAAAAACAATATAGAGGCTTTACAATTATATTGACAACCTAGCAGAATTTCCCCTAACAGAAGTACTTACCTACTTAATTAGCATTTTTTTAATACCCTATTTTGCTTATTTAAAGCACGCCACGGCGTTTTAAAAACTTTTAAAAACGCGCGTTTTAAATTTACCATAGCAAAATCAACTACCCAAGAAACGTGAAGTCAAAGAAAAATTTCCGCAAATCGTCTTCCTTGAATACATATGCCTTCTTGGCTACATCATTGCCTCCATGCACTTCCACAAATGATTTTAAGTGAACTCCTTTGTTTATCTTATATTATAGATAACCCACATACTCGACGCCTTGTACTGCTCCGACATTTTCTGAAGGTAAGTCATAGAAATCATAAAATATATAGAATGCCAGAAGCCTTTACATTAGGCACTTAAAAATAGTCAGACTATGCAGGAGCTTAGAAAGCAGCCATCTAGGGAAAACTTAATGTAAGCTGTTGGTAGTTCTGCATTTTAATACCAACATACAACTGAATCCCAAACGGAATGTTTGTAATTGCACCATAGAAAACGTATGTTTCTACGAATTTGACGTAAAATTTTCATAATTTGAAATTGCCGCCCATTGCTGTGAAGCTACCCCGTCAGTACAACCAATACATAAAAGCGAAATTACTGCAATATTACCAGACTCGCGTTTTCTCCATAGGTTGACTATTTTCGGTACTTCTTTTGGCGTTCTATATATTTTATGATTTCTATGAGGTAAGCAAGCACAAGTCGGTTCTTCAGTATCTGCTACCTTTTGCTCTTCCATGCATTTGATGAACCTGGCGTATTCGGCGTTTTCCGATTTTTGCGATATTATTCGCGATTCTGCTTTACTATTTAAGTAATCAATGTTAGAATTCATTTTTAAACAATATACAATCAGTAACAACTGTGACAAGAATTAATTTTGTGACAGATTACAAATAAATGTTTGTTTTTCTCATTTTCATGACAACAAAAGGTATACTAATGTCGCAATGTCGCATCATGAATTCAACCATTTTACATTAATAATTATTTCCATTTTTTGTAGTATTAATAGCAGTATTTATGATTTCAAGTTCAAGGTGTACCAATAAAAAAATAGCGTGACACATTCGTGGATAACTGGTCTTTAAAACACTCAAAGACCTTCATATTCTCTTATACTTTAATATACTATTTCGAGTAATTTTAACCTGTCAATGTAGTACAAATTTTAAACATTTATCTCATGTCATTTTTTAAATAATTATTGTAAACAGCATTTCTAGTTAATTATTTTCGGACACTGTATAGTTTACGTCGATGAAACAAAATAGTACATTATACTATAAGGGAGAGAAATGCGTTATTTTGGCAGAGGTACAATTTGAAGCCCGAGGGCTACAATGCACCGAGGACAAAATAGCATCTTTCCCGAATAGTATATACTATTTTTTCCACAGTCTCATTAACTTAAAAACACATATTTTGTCATTATGAAGTAAGTAGCACCAGAATTATTGTATTCGGATTTGAGCATTTATTTAGTAGTCGTTGAGTTATAGTCATAACTACAAAATAAACAAACAAAAAGAATTGTCAAATTCAGGTGCTAGTTTGGTTTAGTTTAAAGTTTGTTTAGTGCACAATGAATAATTGTGAGTCAGAAGAGATTGTGGAAGCTGCAAATATTACAATAAGCAATTTGCTGCCTACGAAGTCAAGATCTTTATACGATATAGCCTACAATCGGTTCAAAAAGTGGTGCGCCGAGAAAAATGTTCAAGTATACAGCGAGAATGTTTTGTTGGCATACTTCAGTGAAAATCCAAAGAATTACAAGTCTTCCACATTATGGGCGCAATATTCTATGGTTAAGTCATGCTTGATAATTTACGACAACGTAGATATAAGCAAATTCCCCAAGCTGATCGCATTTTTGAAAAGAACCGGTGACGGATATCAAGCGAAAAAATCGAAAATATTGGCAAAAGGTGAAATCGACCGTTTTCTATCAAGTGCAGATGACAAAGAATTCTTAATGATTAAGGTAAGATTACTTTTGTTGTTAGGTATTTTAATTATTAAGTATTTTAATTTTTTATAGGTTGGATTAATTCTGGGGATTGCCGGAGCTTGTCGAACTGATGAACTAGTCAATTTAACTGTAGATGATATTGAGGATGTAGGCTCTTCCTTGATTGTAAAAATTCCAAACACTAAGACAAAGATTCCACGAACCTTTCTGGTTACCGATGTGGGAAATATGCTTGAATCGTTTCGAAAATACCTGTCCCTTCATCCTCCATTCCCACGTCAAGCATAAGCGCCTTTTTTGTACTACAAAGCAGGAAGATGTAGTTCGCAGCCAGTTGGCAAGAATACCATGGGAAAAATTCCGAGTGTAGTAGCTTCGTATTTAAAATTACCTGATGCTGCATGTTATACTGGTCACTGCTTACGAAGATCTTCAGCGACATTACTGGCAGATGTGTGGATATCACGACAATAAAGCGTCATGCTGGTTGGAAATCAACGACAGTCGCTGAGCGTTATGTCGAGAATTCCATTGAAAATAAGACCAAAATTGCTAATCAGGTTTTAGTAGGTACCACTACTAGCGCAATCACAAAAACTGTAAATGTAAGCAAAAGTAATATTCCTTCTAATATTAATTTTGAAAATTGTACAAATGTAACATTTAATTTGTCATGTCAATAAATAATTTCAATGTTATCTTTTTTTGCATGAAAAACGTTCTCCATAATGTAAACTCCCTTGGGAGCATTATACTCTCTTGGGAATAATCGACTACTTCTATTGTAATATTGATGTCATAGAAACTGATTTCTACTCCCGACCGTGGAAAAACCCATTTACTCATACTTACAACTTATAACGTCCTTCTGTCAATTTAACTTTTACAATAAAAGTTTGTGTGATACTTAGGTTATTGCATACACAGTCAATTAGAATTACTATTTATAAAAATGGCCACCGTGGATAAACATTTTTCCTTATACAGTTTGCTATAAACAACAAACTGCAGACAGTACATTTAACTTCATTATTTTTTCTGACCAACGAAAATTAACTACACTAGACCAAGTTCACGTTATACGGAATTAAAACAAACGTCTTCGTTCTTGCACGAGTTGCATTCAAATTGCTAAATCACAACCCCAAGGTGCATCCCCAGACGCGAAACACTTACCAGGCAATTCTAAGAAGTTGGAAGTTCTACGCTGTCGACCTCTGACTGTATTCTGAAAGTTGAGGGGGCCGATATCCTCGTTGGAGACGTTCGACATATTAGAAGCGACGGAGTCTCTGGACCCTCTCCTCGAGGCTAGGTAAGCCAGACCCTTCACGGACCCCTTCCTGCGGGGAGAACTGGGCCTGCTGAGAGACGTCATCGTCGTATTGGCGACCTCGTCCGTCATGTCGGTCAGGTCCGATGTGGACTTTCTGCACCTGCACCTGAAACAAGTTTTGTAAATACAGATCGTGGATGCGACGGGAAAACTTCTGTGTGAATCGCTGTGGGAATGTGTCTGTTTAGGTCCCGTAAACTTTTATCTATCGCAGAAGTTAAAAGAAAAATCTCAAAGAAGCAACATCGGCGTTTTGGTAAAAGTAACCAAACTAACAATTTGATGTTTTTTAAAAACATATAATAATATATACAGGATGTTCAAAAATGATGGTAAAATATTTTGCCAGTGTATTCCACAAGTCATTTCAGGGGAGGGTCTTCATATGAAATTTTTTAATTTGGGTCTTTCCTGTTGAAATATTCGAATCTTAGAATGGCGGAACAAAATAGTTCTTTTTATTTTTCCTTAAAAACGGTGTTTATTTCTTGGCTCATGTTTCTGGAGGGGGTGTGGGGGAATCAGCAATCTAGATGTATTTCTTTCAGAATTTTTTCCTGCAATACCTGTTGTATTGCCAAACAAATCATTCTTGACAGTTTTTACAAATATTTGTAAACAACTGACTCTTCCGTACATAGCTAATAAATTGACGGGATAAGCATACTGCAGGATTGGCAACAGTTATATGAATACCTATGTTTAGAAATATTTGCATAAACTGTCAATTATAGACGTAATGGCGATTTGTTTCGCAAGACAACAGAGAAACATCAACATAGCAACCGCCTACTGCGGTTATCAGTAACCGGTGACGAAAAGATGTTTAGAGTAAGGAAAACTATTTTTATTTTTTCCGTGCAAACTGTTGGTTGTATGAAAAAATTACAAGAGGGAAAAAAGTAGTAAAATTATATGTAGTATTTAAAAAAAAGTTTGTTGAAATCGGCTATTGCAGGAAAAAGTTCTGAAAGAAATAAATCTAGGAGTTGCTTATTCCTCCCCCCCCACTCCCCTTCAGAAACGTGAGCCAAGAACTACCATAAAATAGCTTTTGACTAGCTGACAATGTGTACCAAAATTAAAGTGTAACCGTTTTTCAGGAAAAAAAACTATTTTTTTCCTCCATTTTGAGACTCGAATATCTCAACAGGAAGGGCCCAAATTGAAAATTTTCATATGAAGATCCCCCCTGAAATAGCTTGTGCAATAGACTGGTAAAATATTTGACCATCATTCTGAAACAGAGCCATTTTCAGGAACTGCGTCAAGATTGTAGAAAAACGCTTAGACCCGTCGATTTTACATTAAAGGGGGACATTCTTTGCTGGTATTTTTGGCTCCGCCACTTTCACCCCCAAGCAAAGCTAAACATCACCCCAAAATATTTAAATGGCATTGGGGGTTGAGTAATCTTTATTTTGAAAGCACTTACAATTCTCTTTACAACAGAATTTAAATTTTATAAATCCGCCCAATACTTTGAAAAAAAATTACATTTTAAAATTTTAATTATGTTTAGTTGCTTACTTACTACTTATTTTTTACTGTTTTAGAAAGGTATTTTAAGCTAATATAAATGAAATCTCCTACAATTCCTATCAATGAAGTCATATATATGTTCTCTGATACCAAACATCTAGGTATGCTAATGAACAATTCCACAGACAAAGCTTTATTCAATAATTATCTAAAGAAAATAATATAATTTACTAACCTTCTAATGAAACACTCTATAAATATCTAACTTCACTTTTTGGCAGTGGGAACAGACAAATTCAACCACAATAGATGAGATCTGACCTATTTCTGCATTTTTAGGATTGCTTCTTCAGGTGGTCTCCTTTAAGTTGAATCAAATATCTAACTATAAAAATTATTATAAAAATTAAAATTATTTGAAGTTAAATATCGACAATGACAAAAAGTGACATCCTGTCAATAAATTAAATATGGCAATACCTACTTGAAAAATGTTCACATTTTATGTAAAAGTTTTTTTATATTTTTAGGTATTAAGTGTTTTTTTAGAAGGTTAGTAAATTATATTATTTTCTTTAGATAATTATTGAACAGAGCTTTGTCTGTGGAATTGTTCATTAGCATACCTAGATGTTTGGTATCAGAGAACATACATATGACTTCATTGATAAGAATTGTAGGAGATTTGATTTATATTAGCTTAAAATACCTTTCTAAAACAGTAAAAAATGTTGCAAAAGCTAATAATAAGGAATATATGGGTAGATATTGTGGGTGTAATTCAACGCAGGTTGGGGCTTTTGTCCACTGAGTAGTTAGTTTCACACAATATTATTAATACCTAAATATATAAAAAATACTTCCTACTTAGTTGATTAAATGTTCAAACTGTAGATTTTACTTTTTAGATATTCCCACAAAAAAAATTAAGGGGCGATAAATCCGGCGATCGTGGAGGCCACTCAATGCAAATGTGGCAAAGTTCTTTAGAGATCCAGTACTTAAATAGTCAAATGACAAATCCAGTGGTACAATCAAATTTGAAAGTAGTTCAATATGAAAGCTAATTATGAATATTAAAGAAATTGTAATTTCTAAATCCTCTTTAATAAATTAAGTGCGCTGAGAAAGCAAAGAATTTGCTAAATAAGTAGTTTACCATTTTTATTACTGACACATGAACCAGTTTAAAAGATATTGTTAAATGTTAATTTTAATTATTCTATTCTAAGATCATAGTAATCTGTAAACTTTTACGTATGAATTATAGATATGAAAAGCTGAAGATGAAAAACTTTAAAATAAAATTATATCTAAGATTTCATTGCATCTGCAACACACATTTTGCATCTCTAAGTCAATCCCGTCTTCTGAATTGGTTTATCCTCATTAAAATTGTGACCCTGATGTCACACGTCACGTAAACTTTACTATGACTACGTCTAATAAATGTAGAGGTTACCCATCACGAATGTAGGTACTTTATGACATTATTATGACCCACCTTTATCGGCTGTTACAAAAAGCAATAACATCAGCATCCACAATACCATGAGCAAAGCTATTAAAACCTTTATCACAGATCGTCTAATGAATCTAAATATGTGCCGAGGACAATTATGTGTCTACGGTTAACGGCGAGATAAACTTAGCAAGGCAGTCTTATCATGGAAAGAATTTAGGGAGAAAAAACATTTCATATGTATAGTATATTTATACAGCGTGACAACGGTAAGTGGGAACACGCTGTAACTTTTTTATGACTACCAAAAATTTGAAATTGGGTGAGTTTATACTAAGATGGTGCCATGAATTCTTTGAGGTCATTTCGGATTTCATGGCATTTCCGGTTTGACCGGAAATGACCGTAAACTTATATTTTTAAATGCGACACCCCTATTTTTGTACATTTTTTTAGTTATTACCACTAAAAATTTCGATTTATTGCATTTCCTTAAAAACTCATATTTTCAAATGTAAAGAGGGTGGGCCCTATTGATTTTTTAATAAAGGATTTTTTTCTGAATTTTGTGGTACAACAATTTTTAAAATCCGTCAAAAAGGAAAACAATTTCTGCCAGTCGCGGTCTTCTAGTTTTATTTTTAAAAATTAAAAAAAAAATACTTATATCCAGAAAATGTGTCAGAAAATTGATCCTACCATACGTAAAATGATCCGCTGATTCCAAAAATGTCAAAAGTGTCCCATTTAAAATATAAATTTACGGTTATTTCCGGTCAAACCGGAAATGACATGAAATCCGAAATGACCGCAACGAATTCATGGTACCATCTAGTATAAACCCACCCAATTTCAAATTTTTATCAGCAGTCATAAAAAAGTTACAGCGTGTTCCCACTTTCCACTGTCACCCGGTATGTCTGCAATTATCTGTGTTTATAAGCTGGAATGTGAATAAGAAAAAACCTTAAACATTTAAAGAAGAATTATTCCTAGTGTTGACAGACAAAAATTTTGCAATATTTGAAAAAGTCTTGTCTTACCTTGAAAAACAAGACTAAAGTTTCTTTAAAGTCTTGTTCTTGCTCGATCTTGCAAGATCATATCCCGCGATAGTCCCGCAAATGTCTTGCCTCATAATTTTTCAAAAAAAAATTCATGTGAGGCTTAAATACAAATGATAAATATGGAACTTTATTATAGATTTGGTAACAGTAGTGGTTTGTCTCGGTCGGAGCTCACATGTAACTATCTATATGGTGAATTTTACATAATAAGTAATGAACTAAATAGGCAAAAGTAAAACGAAGCTTTCAAGTGGCAGTGAATTTATAATAAATTCTAGCTCAACCGAACTGGACAGAAATAAATTAATTTTAAAAATAATGTTATATACTGGATGTCCTTTAAATAACATATCTTTTCAGACATATATAAGAACTGTCATAATATCCTCGGAAACTATTTTGACACGATATAGTACTTTATATTTACTTAAATATTTATATTACAATGAATAAAATAAAAATTGTGCCAGCTTATAAAGGAAACAGTGATATAAGTTGGCCCAACTACACTTTCTTTACGTACACTGTTTCGCTAAACACGATGTTGAAGAAATACGGGTTACACATCGAACAAAGTTCAGAAATACCTGTTAAATCATTTTGTCACTAAAAGCCTAAAAGTTTAAATCACCAGTGCCTAAGAAAAGAAAGTGCAACGAAACAACCTGCAATAAAACCAAAACTCCATAGCTCCATATCCACTGCGCAGAAACCTCTGTATCCACAACTTGGTTGTATAACAACTTTTGAAAAATAGAAAGATTATACAGGGTTAATTATGACTTAGTACAAATATTTTAACTAGGGAAAAATAAGAATTAACGAAATCACCCTTCAAAAAAATTTCAAACTTATTTATAAAGCCAAAAAATTTTTTTTCAAAACTATATTAAATCCTTATTTATCGCCGTCACTGACCTTCTGTCAGCCGCGAGGTTAGGTATATTGTGCCAAAGGCAAAGGTGCCAAACATAGTGAGAGTCCACCGCATTGACACATGTATCCGTTTAAGCCGCTTTGAAAGAAAACAAAATCTTTACAAAATGTAGATTATTATTTAATGATTTAATGATAAATACGGTATGGTAGCACAGAGACAGCACCTATCTTACTAATATTTATTTCCAGAATTGATACTTAGAGATTGAGAGAGATTTTAAGAATGTTGAATCATCTTCCGTTTTCTTACTTGTTTAAATTAAAACCTGCAAAGATTTTTGTACTTGCTGTGGACCTCTCCTTCCCTCCATCGTTCTGTTTGTGTAAATCGAGGTACCTACTTGGTTTGGCGGTCTTGCTCAGGTCGATTATTTACGTCGGAAAAAGCACAAAGAATAACAACAAAATACACGTAAATATACACAAATACATAAAAACACTGTCACACGTTTACCGCTACGGCATAAAACAGCTGTTCGATGTGGTTCAAAAAGTATTCAACATAATATTTTGTATATTCAGGAAACATCTTTGACGCTGCTGCACGATAATATGTACTTGCCACACTCCCATAAATCAACACCTTATCCGTCATTTAGGCATTTGAATACGACATACAAAATACATGTAAATACACAAAAAATATGCGAAAAATTAAATTTGCGAAAAACAAGTACTGAAAAATTATTTCAAACTAATCAGAATACTGTAACCGTATACTTACTACCATTTAACATCTACACACGACATCTGACGACATCTGTAGGCCACTAATGCAAAGTGCACTCACGACGATATATTTTTAAACTTCTTGCGTTATTGTGTAATTAAATTCTGTTAATACTAATAATAGCAACAATATTAACAGTAATCGACGATGTTTGCATAAAATAATTAGTACTATTTTAAACTATAACATCCCAAGATGTTTACAGTGTTCTGTAAAAATGACCCTATGATTATAAATAACTTTCGTTTTCTACATGGTTTGGAGCATGGAAAGTAGGCAACTAGCAATGCAGTATGCATAAGCTAGAACTTACTGTTACTTTAAATCAGCTAAATGACTAATTTTAGACGTGTTATAGTAATTAAATAAAGTATTTTATGTCGGATATGTTAGTGGATAATTATGAGGAATCTGCAGGAGTGAAAATGTATTTTGGCAGTGTGCAACGAAAGAACGAAGAACGAATACAAAATATTGTAGCTAACCGGATTAGCTTTTATCTATCAGGTACTTAGACATTATTATTATTAATAAAAATATTTATTGTCTTTTAGACCTCCCTGAGCACGTGGTTAAATTTTTTGTACTTAGTCATAGTTAATCCTGTATAGCAGCTCTTCAAAAGCGCAAAATCCAAGGTGCACAGACTTCTGAAACTCATAATTCCAAAATATCATAATCCTGTTGCTGAAAAAGAAAACGAGAAAATAAGAAAGATGACGCAGAAATCGTGTGAGAAATTTGTGCGTAAGTGAAAACCGTCATAAGGTTCACACTTTATTCTAGAAAGAAACTATATCTTCCAATCCTATAGGTAAGACATTTTGAATCTATTTATGACCTTCTGATCTTGCTTCCTCAAAAACAAACATTGATCGGTTTAGAACAAAGTTCTGGTTGCGTAACTTCATCTTGAACAGAGTCAAAATAGGTCATGATACGAATAGAACTTCATTGCGTTGCGAACATTTTGATGTTTCTATGTTGTGTGCGATTCGGATAGTGTTAAGAGAACAGTTCTTCATCTATGCACTGCATAACCGTATACCGTATCATTATGATGTGATACGAATAGAGACAAGTGTTGGGAACGCTGCGCTTTCGTAAATGTATGATGAAATGGGTTTTGTGGTTATACCAAATTTCCCCTCCAAATATTTTTAACTTCAGATTCATGTTCAGCAAAAAATACGAAAGATAAGGTATAATCCGCCAACAGCTTCTATCAGTTTTTTAGTCTGTTCTCAGGTCATCAGTAGAAAGACATAATACTGTATATTTGTGTTTGGAGAATTTAATTGCATTTAGTCAATCTTCATACTGAAAAAGAATCTATAACGTTCACATAGATTTAGTGGGTTCAGTTAGTTTGTTGGTTACTATATTAGGGACAAAATTTTCGTGAAGAAATCGCCATTACTGTGGCTATTAAATAGTATCGAATCTTTAAAACTCTTAGTTCGAGACAATAAAACAATAATCAACGGTATGTATTAAACAACTTGGCTTGTTTGAAGTTCTTAGAAATACAGCTATTTAATTTTATACGTAGTTGCGTAACTAGCCAAATAATTACTCGATTGAAAACAAACTTAGTGAGACCAATATAAACTTTGTTTTCATTGAGAGCGTTTTAAAATATTTATAGCAGGAAAACTACGGTACCTATCATTAAATATTCCAACTCTGAAAATGTCTTACTGGTTATCTACTGAGTGCTTTATTTTAAGTATTTTTTAAGAAAAATGAATTGATAGCAGAATTGTAATCTGCTAACATGTAGCACATAACCAATTATCTTTTAGAGAGAAAAAATAGAACATTATACTATAAGGGAGAGAAATGCGTTATTTTGGCAGAGGTGCAATTTGAAGCCCGTGGGCTACATTGCACCGAGGACAAAATAGCATCTCTCCCGAATGGTATATACTATTTTTTCCACGGTCTCATTAACTTAAAAACACATATTTTGTCATTATGAAGTAAGTAGCACCAGAATTATTGTATTCGGATTTGAGCATTTATTTAGTAGTCGTTGAGTTATTGTCATAACTACAAAATAAACAAACAAAAAGAATTGTCAAATTAAGGTGCTAGTTTGGTTTAGTTTAAAGTTTGTTTAGTGCACAATGAATAATTGTGAGTCGGAAGAGATTGTGGATATTGCAGTAAGCAATTTGCTGCCTACGAAGTCAAGATCTTTATACGATATAGCCTACAATCGGTTCAAAAAGTGGTGCGCCGAGAAAAATGTTCAAGTATGCAGCGAGAATGTTTTATTGGCATACTTCAGTGAAAATGCAAAGAATTACAAGTCTTCCACATTATGGGCGCAATATTCTATGGTTAAGTCATGCTTGATAATTTACGACAACATAGATATAAGCAAATTCCCCAAGCTGATCGTATTTTTGAAAAGAACCGATGACGGATATCAAGCGAAAAAATCGAAAATATTGACAAAGGGTGATATCGACCGTTTTTTATCAAGTGCAGATGACAAAAAATTCTTAATGATTAAGGTAAGATTACTTTTGTTGTTAGGAATTTCAATTATTAAGTATTTTGATTTTTTATAGGTTGGATTAATTCTGGGGATTGCCGGAGCTTGTCGAACTGATGAACTAGTCAATTTTACTGTAGATAATATTGAGGATGTAGGCTCTTCCTTGATTGTAAAAATTCCAAACACTAAGACAAAGATTCCACGAACCTTTCTGGTTACGGATGTGGGAAATATGCTTGAATTGTTTCGAAAATACCTGTCCCTTCGTCCTCCCCACGTCAAGCATAAGCGCTTTTTTTTACTACAAAGTAGGAAAATGTAGTTCGCAGCCAGTTGGTCCTCCCCACGTCAAGCATAAGCGCTTTTTTTGTACTACAAAGCAGGAAAATGTAGTTCGCAGTCAGTTGGCAAAAATACCATGGGAAAAATTCCGAGTGTAGTAGCTTCGTATATAATATTACAGCTGCATGTTATACTGGTCACAGCTTACGAAGATCTTCAGGGACATTACTGGCAGATGCTGCAGCGTCATGCAACGACAGTCGCTGAGGGTTATGTCGAGAACTCCATTCAAAATAAGACCAAAATTGCTAATCAGGTTTTAGTAGGTACCACTACTAGCGCAATCACAAAAACTGTAAATGTAAGCGAAAGTAATATTCCTTCTAATATTAATTTTGAAAATTGTACAAATGTAACATTTAATTTAAATGTCAATAAATAATTTCAATGTTATCTTTTTTTTGCATGAAAAACGTTCTCCATAATGTAAACTCCCTTGGGAGCATTATACTCCCTTTGGGGAATAATCGGCTACTTCTGTTTTAATTTTGATGTCATAGAAACTGATTTCTACTCCCGACCGTGGAAAAACAATATTGTAACCTCGCAATTGACTTGAGTGGGAACACGTCACATAGACAAACAACTTTATTGTCACTCTGGATTATACAAGGGGTGCATTCCACTAAGCGATCGCAACGCCCAGAACGACCAATGAGTCGTTCCACAAAGCGACCACGGGCGTTACAATTGGGCTTGCAACGTCATGAGACGTCATGAGTTGACGTCATCACAAACGACCGTTTCGAGCTCACAACGCCCATGGTCTTGAGGTGGGTCAACACATCATTTGTCATAAATTGCGGGAAAAGTCAAATAAAATAATTAAATGTCAAGTGTAAGATCTATGGTTGAGATGGAAAAAATAAGTTTATATAACTGTGAAACAGGCACTGTTATTGAGTTCGAGGTCCCCTTTGCTCAGGCAATGCGTGCAAGAGATGGCATGTAATTCAGTTATGCTTTTTTATTTATTTTTTTTATCAGTATTTATTTTTCTTACAGATATTGCCTTCGCAAGAAAATTAATGAATGCTGCTTTACAACAAGAGTCAAATACTTTTTCTGGTGAATCTGCTGAATTTATTGTTAAAGACGTTGCATCATCTGTAGTTGAAAGGACATTCGAAGAGGAAATAAGTCACATATGCAGCTTAAAATTATATATTCATACATTACATTCTTAATTACATTAGTAAAATCTATGAGTAAAACTAATTTTTTTACCTAGAATATATAAAAAATATATATAATTACCTTTTCTACCTAACCGTCAAACTCATAACTGACAAATATAAACAAACATGGATCTCAACTGCTCACTCTGTTCCACTAGGATTCAAATCACATCCGTGAACAATGCGCACAAGAGCAGTTTTAACCTAGTGGAACGGGTAAAATTGCGATGATGAGAATGAGCCTTGCGATCGCCTAGGGGAATGCACTCCTTGAGTGCATTCCACTAAGCGATCGCAACACCCAGAACGACCATCGCAATTTTACCCGTTCCACTAGGTTAAAACTGCTCTTGTGTGCATTGTTCACGGATGTGATTTGAATCCTAGTGGAACAGAGTTGGGATTCATGTTTGTTTATATTTGTCAGTTATTAGTTTGACAGATGGTTTGACGGTTAGGTAGAAAAGGTAATTATATATAATTTTTATATATTCTAGTTAAAAAAAGTTAAACTGGTGTTACTCATAGATTTTACTAATGTAACTAAGAATGTAATGTATGAATATATAATTCTAAGCTGCACATGTTCCATACATTAATTACATATACATATTTCAGTAAAATATATTAATTATTTAGGTCTTAAAATGAATATTGAACTGCAACTTCAGTCCCAATGTCGTGTCTTATTTCCTCTTCGAATGCCCTTTCAGCAGATTCAGCGGAAAAAGAATTTGACTCTTGTAAAGCAGCATTCATTAATTCTGTTGCGAAGGCAATATCTGTAAGAAAAATAAATACTGATAAAAAAATTAAATATAAAAGCATAACTGAATTACATACCATCTCTTGCACGTATTGCCTGAGCAACTGGGACTTCGATCTCAATAACAGTGCCTGTTTCATAGTTATATAAACTTATTTTCTCCATCTCAACCATAGATCTTAGACTTGATATTTAAATAGTTTATTTGACTTTTCCCGCAATTTATGACAAATTATGTGTTGACCCACCTCAAGACCGTGGGCGTTGTGAGCTCGAAGCGGTCGTTTGCGATGACGTCAACTCTTGACCTCTGATGACGTTGCAAGCCTAATTGTAACGTCTGTGGTCGCTTTGTGGAACGACTCATTGGTCGTTCTGGGCGTTGCGATCGCTTAGTGGAATGCACCCAAGAAATCTCCTTCAACAAATTCGCAACTGTCAAATGCTTTACTTTGACGTTTCAGTCATTCGCGTTCGACAGCTCAATATAAACTGACTCCAGCGGGGAAATGATCTGCTTATATAGGCTTTCAGAGTTCTGTAAGTTTCTGCGATCTCGAGAATGTGTCGAGAAACAAATAAAATATAGCAATATAGCCTGGAATATTCCGGATAACGTCAAAATAAAGGTATTACAAAAATTATAAATTCTAATGAAACAGGAACATAATTAAGAAACTAAAAGGTAGGTGAGCTTCCGTAACATTGCTCCCCTCTTAAAACTGATCAGGTTACTCCAGTATAGAACCTTCTTTACTTAACGTGCAAGTACTACAATGTTGACACCATTCTTCTACATAGGTACGACTTCCAAGCCAATAAAATCGTTCTCTGACGAGTCGTCGTCGTTGAATCGTTTATTCAAAGTTTTATTTCTTCCTAAATGTACGCCACCTATACCACTATGAAGAGCTTTAAGAACTGCTGGCACTCTTTCATGGTAAATCCTGTCTTTACCATTACGACTTTCTAGTATTCTTTTCAATACGCCATTCTGTATTATTAAAAAATCCCATAGGGTCCAGTAATTTCTCAAAGACGAAGATCTGTTGGAAATGTTACTCCAGTTAGGTCTATCCAAATTTTTAATCTTCCACTGGTATATAGCTCCGAAGTCTGAATCTTCACTTTGTTCTACAACTTAGTTCTTTGGCACAAAAGTTTGTCCTTTTCTATCACTTCATTCAGTCCAGTTGATAAAGTTACTATGCTACTTTGTGCTTCCTCTTCCACTGGTGATTTTGTTCTATCCGTTTCTTCCAACCGAGTTCCTAACTTGTTTTTATCGGTATTTAACTGATCTTTATGTTTTAATTTTTTCAACAGTTCCTCTTTTTCTTTAACCCACTGAGCTTCTTTTTGTTTCATTTAATCCTGAATTAATTTTATCTGCTTGAAGAGTTCGGCATTAGTAGCTTCCAACGTTTTATTCTGGTTGTTCAGATCCGTTACTGTTTTCTTCTCCTTCTCCAAGTCCAGTCTCAATTTTAATAATTGATTCTTCTATGTCTCAACATTAGAACTCAGTTCTGGCTGGACTCTTTTGCTGCTTGTTCTCTACTTATCAGGTTCTTCTCGACTTCGATTGAAAATATTCCTAGGGCATTGATTCCTGAGATGTCCCGTTGCTCCGCAGTTCCAACACAGAATGGATCGCGTCTACTGTATACCCTAGAATTGGTCCGAACTTGTCCTTTCTGGTAGTTGTCCAATAAATTTCTCAAGTTATTTGTCAATCCTTCGTTGTCCTTCTCGGCTTCACGTCGTCCTTGTCGTCCTTCCGTACTGCATCTTAGTTATCTTGTTCTGCTTTGACTGCTTCTAGAAGTTTGCCGTGCAGCTTCAATTTCCAAGGCAAGGGCTAGAGCTTCGGATATATTTTTGTGTCTGGCTAATCTTAATGCTTGCCCTAATTTCGGAATCTCACAGGCCATCGATGAAGCTACTCACTGCTAACTGTTCTTGGAGTTCTGTCGGTGCGGTGGGGTAGGCTAGCTTCACCATACATGCTATATCTGTCTCAAATTGCTGTAGATTTTCTTCGTAGCGTTGTCTTCGGCCTTTTAATTGTGCCTGGTAAACGTGTTGTAGATGAGCATCGCCATACCACATTTCTAAAGCACTCTTCAGCGTTTGATAGTCTATTTGTTTCCTCGGCTAGTGTTCGTAATATCTCCATGGCTTCACCTCGTTGAGCAACTATTAGTGATGTAGCCTTTTCTTCTTCTGACCAGTTATTTACCAAGGCAGCTGCTTCAAATTGTTTAAGGTAAGTGCTCCATGACAGCTTTCCATCAAATGTTGGTGGTTTCAGTCTTGACCATAGAAGAAAACTGCTTTCAGTCTTAATGACTTTCCTCGCAGAAAACTGAGATTTTAGATTTGTAACCTCGTGTTCTAATTTTACTATACTTTCTTCTACGACTTTGGTGACTTCATTCTGTAACTTACTAACACTTTCTTCTACGACTTGGACTTTATCTTGTACCTCACTTCTCAATGGATTGATTTCATCTTCAACAGTTTCTTCAAATTAATTAAGTTTAACCTTAATTGTCTCTTCCAACTTCTTATTGTTTTCTTGCAAACTGGTTTTCATTGTGTTTCTCAATTCTTCTTGACTACTTTCTATTTTCTCTAAACTGTTCCTCACTTCCTCTTGATTGTATTTCATTTCATTTTTCAAGTTTTCCATCATTTCATCCTGGCTACTCTTCATTTGATATTGACTGTTCTTCATTTCTTTCTTTAAGTCTTCCTTCATTTCGTCCTGGCTGTTTTTTATGTCTTCTTGACTCTTCTTCATTTCTTCCTTCATATCTTCTTGGCTCCTTTTCATATCTTTCATCATCTCCATTAACTGTTTGAGTGTTTCCTCCATTTCCGTCACTCTTGATGTCGTCATTGCCATTCACTTGTCTACTCCAAACGTCTTCTGGAACGTCTCACTTCTGGCACTAAGGTAACCTCGCAATTGACTTTGCGTGGGAACACGTCACGTAGACAAATAACCTTATTGCCACTTTTGATTATACAAGAAATCTTCAACAAATTCACAACTGTCAAATTATTTTGTCATTTGCGTTCGACTGCTCAATATAAACTGACTCCAGCGGCAAAATGATCTGCTTATATAGATTTTTAGAGTTCTATAAATTTCTGCGATCTCGAGAACGTGTCGAGAAACAAATAGAATATAGCCTGGAATATTCCGGATAACGTCAAAATAAAGGTATTACAAAAATTATAAATTCTAATGAAACAAGAACATAATTAACAAACTAAAAGGTAGAGCTTCCGTAACAATATTAATATGAAATATTTTAGATCCTTTATTAATATATATTAATGATTTTGAAGAGAGAGAAAAAAAGAAAAAGTTAGAATGCACATAGAAAATACTATTTAGAACAGGGACAGCATTTATTGGCTAGGACTTTTCACAAATATATAATCCTCAATTAAAACACTCAGTCTTTATTCAGTATTTAATGTGACTGGCCGAGAAACTTTTTGACGAGATCGCGATAGGAGTGAGTCCAGCTTCCGACCTTCTAGTGGAAACATGCACGTCTAATATGATTAGAAGATCCTTCACTAAATGAGAACGGGACTAGCATAGTACGCGATATGTCTAGACCGCGACCGCATAGTACGTTTTCTCACATAAAACCAGTACAGCAACTCTTCATTAAGTATGAAATCATTTGAGGCACATTGGCATACACTCTATAGTTTTCAGAAAACTCTCTTAAAATTTAAAAATTCATTTTTTTAAATATCATGTATAATGCTGGGAAAGTGTTCGTTTTGTACCCCTGATCAAAAGTCTCAATGGGGTCGAAGCTCGAAATGTCCATCTTTAGGATCTACGGCTATTTTTAGTGGCCAAAAACGGCCAAAATTCATTTCTTCAAAATATCATGTTTAATTCTCGGAAAGTGTTCGTTTTGTACCCTGGATCAAAAGTCTCAATGAGGTCGAAACTCTTTTTTTTATGTAGGAATATATCCATGTCTAATTATATGTATATAAGTCTCATTGAGACTTTTGATCAGGAGTACAAAACGAACACTTTTTCAGCATTACACATGATATTTAAAAAAATAGAATTTTGGCCGTTTTCGGCCACTAAAAATAGCCGTAGAGCCTAAAGATGGACATTTTGGGCTTCGACCTCACTGAGACTTTTGATCAGAGGTACAAAACGAAAACTTTCCCAGCATTAAACATGATATTTAAAAAAAAATAATTTTCGCCGTTTTAGTCCGCTAAAAATAGCCGTAGAGCCTAAAGATGGGCATTTCGAGCTTCGATCCCATTGAGACTTTTGTTCAGGGGTACAAAATGAAAAATTTCCCAAATTTTCAGTGAATTTCACCGGAAGACCGTTTTCCATATAAAATGTGCGGGGTCCTTTATAAACAAATTTACAATCGATTGTGTGTCAATGTTACGCAAGTAAAATTCAAAACAATAAATGTGTCAAGTTGCAAAGGTTATTATAAAACCAAAATATGTCCATCTTTCTTGCTCTCTCTAAGAACCAAGCAATAGACATGCTGGCTGTTCCCATTGTTTCAATAGGTAGTATAATTCTGACGTACTCAGCATTTACTCGAATGCGTATAAATACTATTGAAACTGGGCTAATGTCAGCCGGAACCAGTCCATGGCCAAATGTCGGCGGTCAGCCGTTGGCTGGCTCTGATCTCTAGAAGAGATACTCCCCAGCGCAAAGGTCTCATTATTGTAAGTATGGTTATTGGTTTGATTGTTTTAATAAATTTATATTTGTTTTAAAAAGGATGAGTTTCTTTACCTCTCGCAGGAGCCAAGCGAGTACCCCAAGAATATAAGAGAGGTATTATTTCTATAGGTTTAAAGGTGATGCAGGACAGTCACACTTTCCATGACATTTGATAATAATTATTAAAACGCAATAAAAAAAAAGGCAAAAAAGAAGGTGATGACACATAACGCGTTTCAAAAAGTTGGTAATAAATTAACTCAGGTAGAAGCACAATATTCAGGCAAATTTAAGAATTTCTGCCCAATGCCAACCGCTGATTTTAAAAACCCTATTAGGCTTACATGGATGTACCAAATCTTAAAGTAGTAATGTTATAATAAATAGGTATCTTGTTCAGACTAAAAATGCAAGAGCGCGAACATTCTTTGATGTGCGAGCATTCGTAGAAAATATGTTCTTGTTCGCTCATTTTGGTTTGAACGCAATTTTACACAGGGTGTTCGGTCTTAAGTTTTATGTATGATAAAGTGTACCAAACAAAATATAATACACTTAATTTTTTTTCTCTGATCGAGGGTAACAGAATTATGACAGCAAACAGGTCTGCAATATGCGACATCGTCCCTCACATACAATGTTAGAATTGTTAGGTATTTGTACAATATTTACAAATTGGTAGGCTTAAATATAGATACTTGCTGTCAATGGTTTCTGAAGAGCTCTTTTCACAAAACAGAATAATAATTACATGTGTTCAAAATAGCTATTTATGATATACGTGTAAACGTAAGATTTTATTTTTGTGAGTGAGCAAAATAAAATCACTTTTAACACGTATATCATACACTATTTTTTCTACAAAACAATCGGAAGAACTTTAAACTCAATAAAAATAAGATATCAAAAAATACCACACAGATCGCAATGTTTATGAACCAAAATTTTCATAGCAACCAGTGCTGTTGTTAGTTACGGAAAAAACGCAAAAACATTTTCTAGTAATATTATAAGTATAATGAATAATCTCGATAATGAGCGTAACGAATCCATCCCTGCTGAAATCGAAGAAGCCGCCAGTCAAGCAACATTGGAATTATTGCCGGCGAAATCAAAGGAACAGTACGAAATCACGTATAGACGCTTTTCGGAATGGTGCAACATTAAAAAGGTCCCTGGGAAATGTAACAAAAGTGTTTTACTGGCATATTTTGAGGAAAAAGCCAAGATATGGAAATCGTCAACGCTGTGGTTATTCCATGATCAAAACTATGTTAAAAATAAAGCAAGATCAAGATATAAGCAAACATTATAAACTCATTGCTTTTTTAAAACGGAAGGGTGAAGGATATCAAGCAAAAAAGTCAAAAGTTTTGAGGAAGACGCATATCGACAAATTTCTCACAGAAGCAGAAGACGAAAAGTATCTGATGATGAAAGTCGCAGCAATAGTGTGTGTCTTCGGAGCGTGTCGCCGGGAGGAATTGTGTCAGATGACCATCGACAATATCGAATATTTGGGCACTTCGGTTGTTGTGACCATACCAGATACTAAAACAAAAGTGCCTCGGACTTTCAGTGTTGTTGGTGAATTCTATTTAAACTTTTTTAGAAAGTATATGGCACTCCGGCCACCCAACGCTGACCATAGACGACTTTTTCTTAAATATATGAAGAATAAATGTGTGAAGAATCCAGTCGGAATTAACATGTTTGGTAAAATGCCTGCCGACATTGCAGAGTTCTTGAATCTACCAAATCCTCAACTCTACACCGGACACTGTTTTCGTCGTTCATCGGCGACATTGTTAGCAGATTCTGGTGCAAATCTTACTACCATCAAGAGACATGGAGGATGGAAATCTTCGACGGTAGCTGAAGGCTACATTGAAAATTCACTAGAACAGAAGAAGGAAATTGCGTGCCAAATACTTCCTACTGCTGCAACTACTAGCAAGACCACCAGTACTACCAGTAGTGTTTCTACAGAAAATAGATAGATAGACACATGTTGACAGTAAAACCAACTTAAGTATGATGACTCCGCAGGGAATTATAATTTCAAATTGTTCTAATTTTACTATAAATGTTAATAGTAATAACTAGTTAAAATGTTGGTTTGTACTTATTTAAAATAAAAAGTTGTTCATGTGTTTGTTAAAACGTTTTATTAATTTTCAAAACAAAATTTAAATAAACTTTGATTTTCTTTTAACACTAGTGTTAAAAGTAACTTACTTTTAATTCGCGTGTCAAAAAATGACATTTTTAACATCAAAAATGACAATTGAAAAGCCCACTTTTAACAGTTTTGTAGAAAAAGACTTTTATTGCTTGCAAAAAGCGTTTTCCGTACAAACGTCTCGCAACCAGAGTTTTGCCTAGATTTGCGATGAATTAAAATGTCATACAGCTGGTCATGGTTACTATAAATTCTTCCACTTTTGTGCACCACACTACAATACTACTAGAACTAATATTACTTTTATGCTATCAGCAGCAGCCAGACACATTGCCACATTGTCGAACGTTACAGTACAGAGTTTAATTGTTACTTAATACCTTAACACTGATACAAAATTACCACATTACGTCACAGGAGCTTTTACTTAACCTTAATTATACCTTAGTTTGTAATTGCATAGTATAGTTTTGCATATTATTGTAGTTGTATTTTTTTTTGTAATTATATTATAGACAAACTATTCGACAAACAGTTTTTTGTAGATATACAGGATGTCTCAAGTATTATTAGCATTCTTGGAAGGAGTGATTGTATAGTCAAAATAAATGAGATTTAGGCAAATATATCTACATATTCGCGACAAGAATTCAAACGACTTACGTCATACGAACAAATGAATAATTCATTATATTTTCATCAAAATATTTAAGAAACTGCAACTGATAGTATTAAAACTATATGCTACACTAAAAGTTTGCATTATATATTGCACTAAATTGCAAAAAATGATTGTTTTTAACGCGACCAAATATCGAAAATTACGTTGACAATAAAAACAAATGTGTAACGTCAGCCGTGACGTAAGACGTCTGAATTCTTGACGCGAGTATATCTAAAGATTCGCCGTTTCCAAGATACAGGGTATTAAAGATTTCGATATTTTTATTATATTTTTTATTTACTTGGAACCCTTTCTTGATAAAACAGCAATAGTTCTAGGTTGTAATGAGATATTTTTAGTCTAACTATTTGGCACTCTTTTTTCATTTAAAATAAAATGGATACGCCACGGCCTTAATTATAAAAAAGTAAGATATTTTAAATTTTGATTATTTTCAACAAATAATTATTCTTTAAAATGCATCGTATTTCGGTAATTGATCCTTAAATCCTGAAACGAATGCACCATAGGGCAAGGGTAGATTCTTGACGACAAAATAATGCAACATAGCTAAACTTACTTTAGTCAAAATCGATGGTTAAAAAGATACAAGGTGTCAAAGTTAAAATTTTATTTTCGATATTTGTAAATAATTATTTAATTAATCCAAATATTTGGATACAATTTGGAGAT
The DNA here is from genome assembly GCA_037114965.1 of Monochamus alternatus. Lineage (NCBI taxonomy): Eukaryota > Metazoa > Arthropoda > Insecta > Coleoptera > Cerambycidae > Monochamus > Monochamus alternatus. Next base: position 23,542,752 of record CM073427.1, on the reverse strand, counting down.
CTGAAGTTTTTGGGGGCAAGAAATTCAAATTTGTTTCTAATTTTGACGATACTAGTAGAGTGCGCTGCATATGGCACATCATGCTTTTGAAATGACATAACTTTTTTGCGGCTTTGTGTTTACATTTGCCAATTAAAACAATCGATTTTTCTACCTTCTTTATGTGAAAAACATATGTCTTGTTGAAGTAGCAGGAGTAACCGTTTTCGAAATAATCATATTTGAAATATTCAATGCACCGACGAAAAATTGTTTTGGTTTCAAGTAAAGCGCCTTTTCCGCTGAAAATACAACTATGGTATCATGTACAAAATTGTGAATTTTCAAGTTTCCTTCAGCTTTCGATACAAATATGCCCAAACTACGAAATGCAGACATATTTTAAATGAACAATTACTTGAATACAATGAATTTTAGGGAAAATTGTAAAGAATAAGTATTTGTTCAAAATGATCGAAATTTAAAGTAGATTAGATTTTTTTATAATTAAGACAGTGGCGTACCATTTTTATTGTAAATAAAAGAAGAGTGGCACATAGTTTCTACGCCACTGGTGACATTGAAAATATTTAAACATACTGAATAAGTAGACTTAAGATATCCCGTTACAACTTAAAATTATTGTTGTTTTATCACAAAGAGTTCAAAGTAAATAAAAAATATAATAAAAATTTCACTCTTTACAAATCTTTACCGTTTGTGTCTTGGAAACGATGAACTTTTATATATAAGTAAATCTCATTTATTCTGTCTGTATAAACCCCCTTCCAATAATTCCAGTAATACCTAAGACACCCTGTATAATACTGGAACTAATGGGCACATTTTTTAAATTCCGATTCCATTTTAAAGATAGTACGGTGTCTTAGATAATCAGCTAGGTGACAGGGAACTGCCTGCAGACGAATACAATCTCTTTATTTTCTTAAATAATTTTATAACTTTATATTACCAAATAATTGTAACTTTGTATTCAAAATAATATTTTTCCTGGGTTTCTGTAATATAAGAAGAAAAACGTAACGTTAATATAACGGTATATTAATTATTTCCAAATATCTTAAAAAGCAAAGCGTGTCGTAATTTATTTTTCGGTATTCCCGGTGACAAAATGGCGCATCATTGCTCCTTTACTTCATCTCTTCGTTTCCGGGATCTCAATTCTGAGCTTTGAATTTCAGTCGCAACAAATTATCATAATTTTCATTTCAAACGGGAAGCATATTAACGTAAGTCCCCTGATTCAAATCCAGTGTTAAATCACGGTATAAGGGCAATATTTCCCGAGAAGTTTCAATCTAACCCCTAGTGTTTTGGGATACAAATGTAGAAGGTTTGTAGACGGTAATCGATTTATATCACGCCGGGAAATTTTCTGTGAAAGAAATTATGGCATTAATCATCGTCCGGGAAAAGTAGGTAATTTGTGCCTTTTGGGAGACGCACTGATTTATTGGTGAAACTCTATTAATTACTTCATTATTTATTTAATGGATATACTTTATTAAACAATGAAATAAGCAAAAATGAAGCGAGCAAGTTCCAAAAATTTTATCGTGATCAGTTTTTTTATATTAAGAGATACCATCTTTTAAAACTAATGTTTTAAAATCATCTACGGGCTAATGCCCAAACCAGCATTGAATTGTTGTTTCCACTCACGATGGATTTCAATGGTATAGGAGGCTTCATTACTTCGGCCTGTCAGCTGGTCGGGCATGGAGTAGCTAGTGACCACTAGATGTAGCTAGCTATGTTTCGCGTACTCATGGTGCTTTCTTGCGGGTTAGACAGAGATAAAACAGTCAGTGTTATTCATCGGTTACCTCACAAATTACATACTGATGAGAGCTAATAAGCTCATAGCCGGTATATGTCTGGTGGGCCACTGGCGAATGACTTTAGCTGTTTGCTAGACGTTTTTCAGATGTAATTCAATACTGGCATGATATTAGTCCGCAGAGTAGTTGTTTCATAAAATTGCTTTACAAATATTTGAAGACCGTTATTTTTGAAGAATGCAATGCATGCAAAGAAAACTGTCCTTGAAGTAAGACCTATTCTCCATCGAACAATATGTATGCATAACCGATCAATTAGAATATTTTGGAAACTACTTTTTTGAAGTCAAAGTAGTCTCTGAAACATTCAAATGTGTCATTACCGTGAGACAGCCTATATACAAAATTTCACCGTTAGAGGGTGCCAAAGTTTTTGACAAATATTCAATAATTTGTTATAAAACGGAAAAGCATTGAAGGATTAAATTTGTTATATCAAAATATATTGATAAAAGGATTTTCTTGATGCAATTAATGTTAATTACCAACATGCACAAATGCTCCAAGTTTAAAAATTGGGACAATATATTCTTTTCCTCCGGAAAGCAACGTCTATGACAATCATCGTCCGAGATAGTTTAGATCTGTCAACTACCGTGCAGTCGTTTTTTTACAGCGTCTAATGTAAATATGAAGGAAATAAACATTTTTATTAAAGTACCTGATTGATAACTGTTAACTCGGTTAACTGCAATATTTTGCAGTGTATTCGTTCATTGTTCCTTCGTTGCACACTGCCTAAACTACATTTTCACTCATTACAGAACACAGTCCGTGTTAAATAAAATACCCATTTATTCTGAAAAAAAAATAAAATTTATGTAAGGAATAAATCTGTTTGCATTAGTCGCAGTCTTTAATTATAAAATCTTGTACAATTACCGTAGATCCGTTGGGCCTTCAACTCTAGAAAAACAAACCTCATATAGCATAGGGCGAACCATGTTACAGGAAATTATTTATACCCAACATAATGTAGTCACTTTAAAACTGAACCATAAGCTAGAATTTTGCGTTGCAAGTTGCATACTCTCCAAACATCAAAGGACACTGGTCAAAGCTTAGAATATTATATTCTAAGGGTTAAAGAAGAATTTTTACAGAAGACTGTAAACATTTCGGGATATTATAGTTTAAAATGATACTAATTTTTTATGCAAACATCGTTGATTATAGTTAATATTGTTGCTATTATTAGTATTAACAGAATTTAATTCCCCAACATTTCAAGAAGTTTAAAAATTTATCGGCGGGAAGTATACGTTGCACTAGTGGCCTACATATGCCGACTGCACCAGATTCTGTCAAAAAGAAAATATCTCACACAGTGATTAGCGTGTTTTTTTGTTATGTTTCGTGGTTTTTATCGACGGAGGAAATATAAAGTAAATATATAAACAGCTTTAAACAGAAAGAACGTTTGAGAGAAGGAGAAGTCTGAAGTAAGCACTCAGTAAGTACAAACATCTTTACAATGACAAGTTTTAATGTAAACAAGTAAGAAAACAGAAAATGATTCAACATTTTTGAAATCTCTACAAATATCAATCCTGGAAATAAATATCAGTAAGGTGGATGCTACCTTCCTGGCTACCATATTGTGTTTCTCATTAGGTAATCATTAAATAATCATATACACATTGTAAATTTTTTTTCTTTTAAAGTGGCGTAAATCGATACACGTGAGAACGTGGTGCTTTGTCACTACCTTTCACACCTTTGACTTGCAGAATACAACTAACCTCGCAGACAGAGGGCCAGAATCAGCGATAAATAGAGATTTAATATAATTTCGAAATAGCTATTTATGATATACATGTTAAAAGTAAGATTTTATTTTGTGAGTGAAGATGATTAAAAAACGAGCGTAGCGAGTTTTTTAACTTCACGAACAAAATAAAATCACTTTTAACACGTATATCATACACTATTTTTTCTACAAAACAATCGGAACAACTTTAAACTCAATAAAAATAAGAAATCAAAAAATACCACACAGATCGCAATGTTTATGTACCAAAATTTTCGTAGCAACCAGTGCTGTTGTTAGTTAAGGAAAAAACGCAAAAATATTGACAGCATTTTCTAGTAATATTATAAGTATAATGAATAATCTCGATAATGAGCGTAACGAATCCATCCCTGCTGAAATCGAAGAAGCCGCCAGTCGAGCAACATTGGAATTATTGCCGGCGAAATCAAAGGAACAGTACGAAATCGCTTATAGACGCTTTTCGGAATGGTGCAACATTAAAAAGGTCCCTGGGAAATGTAACGAAAGTGTTTTACTGGCATATTTTGAGGAAAAAGCCAAGATATGGAAATCGTCAACGCTGTGGTCAAATTATTCCATGATCAAAACTATGTTAAAAATAAAGCAAAATCAAGATATAAGCAAACATTATAAACTTATTGCTTTTTTAAAACGGAAGGGTGAAGGATATCAACCAAAAAAGTCAAAAGTTTTGGCGAAGACGCATATTGACAAATTTCTCACAGAAGCAGAAGACGAAAAGTATCTGATGATGAAAGACGCAGCAATAGTGGGTGTCTTCGGGGCGTGCCGCCGGGAGGAATTGTGTCAGATGACCATCGACAATATCGAATATTTGGGCACTTCGGTTGTTGTGACCATACCAGATACTAAAACGAAAGTGCCTCGGACTTTCAGTGTTGTTGGTGAATTCTATTTAAACTTTTTTAGAAAGTATATGGCACTCCGGCCACCCAACGCTGACCATATACGAGTTTTTCTTAAATATATGAAGAATAAATGTGTGAAGAATCCAGTCGGAATTAACATGTTTGGTAAAATGCCTGCCGACATTGCAGAGTTCTTGAATCTACCAAATCCTCAACTCTACGTCGGACACTGTTTTCGTCGTTCATCGGCGACATTGTTAGCAGATTCTGGTGCAAATCTTACTACCATCAAGAGACATGGAGGATGGAAATCTTCGACGGTAGCTGAAGGCTACACTAAAAATTCACTGTAACAGAAGAAGGAAATTGCGTGCCAAATACTTCCTACTGCTGCAACTACTAGCAAGACCACCAGTACTACTAGTAGTATTTCTACAGAAAATAAATGTGTCACACATGTTGACAGTAAAATCAACTTAAGTATGATGACTCCGCAGGGAATTACAATTTCAAATTGTTCTAATTTTACTATAAATGTTAATACTAATAACTAGTTAAAATGTTGGTTTGTACTTATTTAAAATAAAAAATTGTTCATGTGTTTGTTAAAACGTTTTATTAATTTTCAAAACAAAATTTAAATAAACTTTGATTTACTTTTAACACTAATGTTAAAAGTAACTTACTTTTAACACGCGTGTCAAAAAATGACATTTTTAACATCAAAAATGACAATTAAAAAGCCCACTTTTAACAGTTTCGTAGAAAAAAATTTTTTTTTGCTTTATAAATAAAAAATTGTTTGATGGATAATTCCGTTAATTCTTATTTATCTATTCTCTCTTAAAATATTTATACATAGTCATAGTTAGCCCTGTATTTATAAGGGCAGAAAATCGACCTCGCACAACTCAATCTTTGCCATAACGATACGCAATAGCTTGTTTAAATAATATACATCCGAGACTCTAAGAAAAACCAAGGCATATCTAATCTAATAAGAGAAAATCTGCACCCCTGTAAGCCGAGCGGGTGACATGCAAAAGCACTCGAGCATAAACATATCGTTATAGTGCACTCACCTTTGTAGAGGTTTTTCGGCCCTTTCTGATTCGTTTATTGATTTGCTGGAGCCATATTTCTCGTCATATCCCGGATTTGTTCTGATGTTACACTTGGGCTTCCTTTTCTCCTTAAACGAGGAATGTCTGGAGCTTGTGCTCGTGATTGAGTATCTGTAACTAGAAGTCGTCTGGGAATCCGAATCTAGAGAATGGCAGATCTTATATTCGATATCCTGGTAAGCTCCGGTGGGATGTTTGGTAGTAGACGAATATTCCAGACTGGATTTAGTGGAGTTTATAGAGTCGCTTTTGGAAGACTGATACAACTGCCTGTTGTACAGTTTACTCGACTTCTTGGGAGGCGAAGCCAAACTGAAGTTGAACATATCGCAGTCGCTGGAACCGGCGGTGTCTCTACCATTTTCCTCGTAGGTGAATTTCCTGGGGGATCTAGGAGACCTGGGTGATTTTATAGGCATATTTGGAGACCTCGGGATACTCTGGTTAAAGTCAAATACTGCCCTTTCTGTCTGACTGGGACTGCTCAAAGACACCTTCGGTGACTTTAAACTCACACTGTCTGTCTTAGGACTCCTAGGGTAGTTTTGGTTGGGCGACTTTGGTGGATCTATGCATTGATAAGTTAGAGAAGGGCTGCGAGGTGCAGATCCAGATGTGGGAGTAGAATAAGAGGACTTCGGCAACACTGTGGATCGTTTCGCTGATCTAGCAGAGCTGCTTCTGGAGAAATTTCCAAATCCGCTATTGACTTTCATTTCGCTATTGATATTGCCAGCTTAAAAGTTGCAGATGATTATCTGATATGGATTTTTGCTACCTTGATATGTTTCATTTCAGTAAACTATTGAAGCTTATGCATCTGAAAAGAAAAATAAAATATATAAATATTTAAATAGTAAATATAAATAGGAAATTTGAATCAAATAGTGTCAAATATTTCGATATGTTTTATGTGGTACGTAAGTACTAATCCATGTAAGCATACTAGATTTTTCACTTCAAAATATTACGATTTAAGCTTGACTTAATAAAATGCTAATAAAAAAGATACAGGGTATCAAAGTTGAAAAGCGATTTTATAATTACACTGTCTTTGAATGTATCTACCTGAAAAATTGGGAATAAATGTTTTTGGATATGAGAAATCATAATCTGTTCATAATATGAACGTAACTTTTTTGGCCCTAACATTATCAGGTTTTTTATTAAAAAATCTTAAAACCTTCATTGTTTTTGAGGAAAAAAGATGTTCTTGTCATTAGTTTCAGAAATTGCCAATTTCCAAAAAATAACTTTTCAACATCACCTGCATAGTTCATTGTACAATGATTTTAACTCGGTAGGCGCCAAAAATTCCCTTGCAAATAGGATATGTTGAAAGTAGATCAACAAGAAATCAAATTTGCACGGGTGTAAAATAGTACGGAATGTGAATAAATTTGTCGCATTTTTTCTCTAAATTCCTAAACAGATTTTTTAAATTGTTGATTATCAGGTTGTAATCTATTTCGAAATCCTCACAAATATTTTCGTTGCACAGCACGTCCATTAAATTTAGTTGCCAACAAATAATAATTGTTAAAATTAAACATACTGTTGGTGCTTAATACGTTAAAACTTTGCAGCTGATTGTTGAAAAGTTATTTTTTGGAAATTGGCAATTTCTGAGACTAATGACAAGTATATCTTATTTCCTCAAAAACGTTGCAGGTTTAAGATTTTTTATAAAAAACGTGATGACGTTAGAGCCAAAAGTTAAAAGTTAAAGTTACGCTCACATTTAAGCACGAATATGGTGAATGTGGCGCCCTCTAGGGAACAGATTCGTTGAAATAGGCAATAGATGATTTCTCATCCAAAAATATCTATTTCCAAATTTTTAAGTTTATATAGTGTAATTATTACAAAAAAACACTTTTTAAATTCCAAATTTGACACCCTGTATGTTTTTTATTATTAACATTTTATTGAGGCATATTGGCTAAAATAGTAATATTGTGAAGTGAAAAATCTATGCCTCCATGGACCATTCTCTACATATAAAACTAGAACCGAAGAAAATAAAATGGTACCCTATTAGTTGCCGTTATTATTATTTTGCGTTTTAAGTGCATACAAAATATAAAAATCAGTAATTAAGTATTTACCTATGTAGCCGATTTTTCATAAATATATTAGTCATCTCACTGTTCGAAGCTAAATTAAATTTTAAATTCTCAACCTTATAACCTGAAAAAGAAACATCCAACAAGACCCGTATTGATCGCGCCAAAGGAAATGCAGAGAGGTTTTATATTTCAAGAAGTTTGTTATTTCTTTGCCGTATGCTGACGTCGTAAGGTTTTTCGATATTTCTCTTATTAAATTTTTGGGCTAGCGTGACATCTTATTGTTTTGTTTTGTATGTATCTTATTATGACTATTTACAACAAAATAATTTTTTCACTATATTGTTAAGGTATTTACTACAAAAAAGTCATACCTAGTTTAATGAAAATTCTATAAACATTCAATACTTAGAGCGCCGTTACCGTGTATTAGCAGAATGGTCTACAAGACAGTAAGATTTTAAACCGTTGACAGATACTGCTATCTAGTAATTGCTAACCTATTTGAGGCTCAAAAAATACCGATCAATGTATATTATGCGACCTCATTATGTTTAAATATGGCGATAATCGAAATAACCTGCACATCGACATAGATAATTTTAAGTTTATCTTTTTCTTCTACAATAAAGTTAACACTTTATTTGACTGCAGCAAAATACAGAATAAAATAAAAAATAAATAAATAAAATAAATAATGAATTTAGGAAAGGTTTGTGTTCATTTTTCTTACTTTGGTCTTTAAATGTGAAAAATTGACTGTTGAAGTTTATGTAAAAATTCCATAAAAAAAGCCATTTCTCAAAATGAGAAGATTATTAATATTAAATGTATTTAATGCATTGAAATATCAAAATCCCATGACAGGGATTGGAAAATCGACTTTAAAGGAAAATGAACAAGATACTTACAGTATCTTCCAAAATCATCTACAGGGAGGTCAAAAGTCGTTGTAGATGATTTGTTCAAAAATTTAATTCGGAGAAAAGTACACTAATTTTATTTTAAAAAATAAATACCAACGCTAAAAAAAATTTTAACGATTTGCCAAGAATCAGTAGAAGCAAATTATAGGCCGTCTTACGAGAGTTGAATTTTTGCTGGGAAAAGCAGAACAGGAAGAATTAGAAAATTCCGTGACGAAGGGAGGAATATTTATTATCTAGACGAAACTTGGGTCAACGAGGGATATACTGTAACAAAAGTATGGCAAGATAAAAATATAAAAAGTTTTCGACAAGCAGGTAAAGAGTGAAGATTAATAGTGACACATATAGGTAGTGCCAGTGGTTTTGTAGATGGCGGTTTACTTTTATTTGAATCTAAAAATACAGGTGACTATCACGAAGACATGAACGCAGATGTTTTCGAAGAGTATTTTACACAGATCTTATTCCTCCGGGATCTGTAATTGTCATGGATAATGCCAGTTACCATTCGCGGCAGACCGAGCGGACGCCTACGACTGCTTGGAGGAAAGCCGATTTAATTCAATGGTTATCCATAAAAAACATTTCTTTTGAAACAAATATGGTGAAAAAGAAACTTTTGACACTTGTCAATCTTAATAAAGATCAGAAAAAATATGTTATTGATGAAATGGCAACAAATCGCCAAATAACGGTACTACGGTTACCACCTTATCACTGTGAACTTAACCCAATCGAATTAGCCTGGGCGCAGGTAAAAGGAGATGTAGCGCGAAATAATACGACGTTTAAATTAAGTGACGTGAAAATTTTATTAAAAAAATTCCTTGGAACGAGTAACTGCAGATAACTGGCAAAGATGTATACATCATATACAAAAAGAAGAGGAGAAAATGTGGGAACTCGATAATTTAATTGACGTTACTGTGGAACCTATCGCTATCAATCTAGGAGATGAAGTTAATTCATCAGAATATTCAGAGGATGAATTTTAATATACCTATACCTTTTTTATTTTCTTTATTGTACATTTATACAACACTACATTTACTCACAATAATTTGAATTTTCAAAATACATATATTTTTGTGAGGAATAAAAGTCTATTCATTAAATTTAAATAAAGATTTTGATAATAATATTGAATAATTTTATTTGAATTACTAAAAACCTGGTTTGATTAAAGTAGCCTCTAGTTTTGAAATGCTGTTTTTATATTGTTTACTTATAAGAGAAATGGACCGAGAAATTGAAGCGGCATAGACAAAGACGGATTGTCGGGGATTAAATTTTAGCTACCTGCTTAAATTTAATACGGTTCGATCAGACAAAGTTTTTTTAAAAGTACACCTCATCTATACCGATAATACATAATATAAAAATATTGAATATAAGCACCAGTACTACATTTATTTACGATTTGCATACATAATAAGCTTTTATTACTCTCTTTCATTTCTAAACAGACTATAACTTTAAAATTATATCGACATTCCACTATTTTGGCCATCTTAAGTTCACTTTTGAAACAGTACAAAATTTACAATACTTAATAATATGGAATATATGGATAGATATTGTGGGTGTAATTACTGTAATTCAATGCCAGTCGGGGCTTTGAATATGCTTGGGGCACTAAATATGAAACTTTTTTATGTAGTAGGTCTCGTTTCTGTTTTTTTTTAATAGCGGTAAGTTGATACAGCAAATATGGGCTTCATAAAAAATTCTTGATATAAATCCTAATGTATTTTTTGCAGCTCATATTCTTAATTTACTTGATGATGATAGGAAAAGTTCGCTTGAAGTAATAATTTTTTTGCTATTTATTCAAATAATACTTATGTTTTTTAGCCTTTGCCTGTCGCTGACATATTACCAGGAACTAATTTATGATGTTCTACTCTTCAATAATGATACATCTAGAGGTAATGACAGAAAAAATTCTTGCAAAATCAATCAATCGATTATTAAAATAAAATTATTAAATAAATATATGTTCGCAAAATCGTGCAAAAATTTCTTAAACTAGTTTTAGTTATGCTCAATGAAGCAAAATAATAATTGCTCAAAATAAAGACTGCAAAATTGTTTTCCTGATAAAGACTCGGTTAGACCGAGAAAAAATGTTATTTTTTCAATATGAGCTAGAGATGAACCAGCTAAATCACTAAAGTTTGCTGAATGTCAATGTATTTGTATTTTTATATTATTAATAGAATTGATAAAGGAGTATCCACATTAATTGACAGATTTGAACAGTTAAACGAAGGGAAGTCACAAATTAAACCAGTACTTGCATTTATAATAAACTCGAGATCTCGAATGCCTTAAAAGTTAACAATTATCAAGAAAAATAAACACAATAAAATTTCCGAAAACCAAAAATAACTACGGCAAATTTCCAAACAGTTCAAAAAACGATTGTGTGAGCATACACAAGGTGGTTCGGATTGGTATGTTTTTGAGAATTACGGATGGTTCTGTCATAGAAAAATAGCAATGGCGAAAACTGCATCTCTTTAGCTTTTACCATTTTTGAGTTAAACGGCGTGTTTCGGCATTACTTGTAAACGCTTTAGTATTCAGAAGCTAGCTACTTGAGCAACTCGCCTATTTACTAAACGAGCTTTTATGCCTACATGAGGCTAATTTTTCAAGCTAGTATTGCGGCATTCTATTCTGGCTTACTCTATTGGTTTGGTACAATGCTAGAGCGGTACATACGAAGCTGGAAATTTTAAATCGAAGCCAGTATCATTGTAGTATACCGTAGAGAAAAATGAATAACTTTGGCAAAAGAAAACAATTTTAGACTGAAACATTTACTTGAGAAATGAGTGTTAAATTGCATTAGATTAGAGAAGAATATCACGCAATCTTTGGTGAATTCTTCCAATCATGCGTTGTGAAGGAATCTGGCGATTTGGATAAGCGTCAACATAAAGACGTCGCGCTTCAGTGGCGTTCCCATTAGCACGACCATACATGAAATGCATGTCTGTTAATAATGCGTTAGAGTAACCAGCCATAGCGAAAGAAAACTTGTGCACTGAAAACAACTGTCAATTACATACTGTTTATTTCACTAAACATCAACCAACTATTATAAGAAAATACACAACGTTTTTGCAAAATAAAAAAAGGGCTAAAAACATAAAACATTCCATATCTCCGCAACAGTTACTTTGCGGACCCATGTTTATTGAGACTTTTCTGCTTATTTTGGTTCATACTATTACCTCCTCAAATATTTTACACTCTTTTTTAACACCCTGTATATGTATATGAAGGAAATACAAAACGGCGTGTGTACGTATCTTCATCATATACTAACCGATCATGTACTAATTTTGCCGTTCACACAAAGCTAAAGGCGGGTTTCCATTAATATTGTTACTTGTACTGGTTACTTGTACAAGTGCTGGCTAGGCTAGGTATACGGCAAGTTGGTGTTCACACATGCAAACGTTTCGTCGTCAGTGCTAATTGGTAATTCAACTAGTGAAAATGTTATAAATAGAGAGCGTCTTGATTGAAGAAATTGAAAGTATAATTGAAGATAAGGGATGCTATTCCAGCTAGGATACAATTAGAAGTCACGCTTAACTTTCTGGCAACAGGAAATAGTTATAGAACTTTATCTCATGTATTTCGGGTCAATATCGAAATATGTACCCGAGGTGTGCGATGCAACCTATGATGCATACTCTCTCATTTGATTACTTCTAAAACTTTGTTTTGTTAGATCTTATATAAATCAATCAAGTCAGTAGAAGAACTGTGTGCCACGATTACCAAAGCGAAAAATATAATTACCTGGTTCAAATATAGTGTAGTGGCGAGTGATGAATTACGTAAAGCGCAAATTTACGCCGGAATTCCCCAAAAAAAAATTAAAACAAGAAGTAGTAACGTGGTGGAATTCAACATTTGCAATGATCGAACGGTCTTTAGAACTAAGAGAGCATATCGACGTTATAATAAATAATCTCTCGATATGGTAACGGCTAGAGAAGTCGAAGAGCCAGCTTTCTGGAGAAGGTTATACAACTGCAAGTATCCATTCCACTGATTGTCAATCGCGAGCAAAAAATAAAAGATGTACATTTAAATTTGGAAACCTTAAGTATTCCAAAATTATTGCAGAAGGCCTTGTTAGCAGAGATTGCGAAACGTTTATCACCCGCTGAGCAAGTCGAAATTCTTGCCATCGCAACGCATGAAATCCACGGAAAATATATTTTCAAAATGCAGTATATTGCGCAAGGGCAGTAGGAGCACTAAATGATTTAGGAATTCAAATGTCGGAGGAGAAAGAAAGTAGACAGTCACTTTGTAACCGATTTAGATGATTCTGTTAAGTCTTGTGGTGTAACAAATACACAAATACTTATTCTGTCTTTTAGAATCAAAAACATTCGATTTATGGTCAGGACATCGGCGTCTTATTATTGAACAAACAGCAACGTCAGTAAAAGATCCACTTTTAGAGATGGCGACTTATTTAAAAATGCCGGTGGTAAATTTGGATGTTAATCCATTAGACTGGTGACAAACTCACGAAATAACGTTTCCCAAATTAACAGTGATTGTGCGCAGGCAGCTAACTACCACTGTACCAGTTAAGAGACTTTCATCCAAAGCTGGGCAAACAATTACTCAAAGAAGAAATAATTGTAGGGGACGAGAATTTCCAGCCTTTTATTTCTTCAATCTATTCGAAGGCATCTCGAAGGTCTTAGTTTAAGAACATATAAACACATACATCTTGCTTGCTTCCCCAGCTTAAAAAACTAGCCTCGTGTAGACCTAGCATTATGGATTGTTTTGTTATAAAACTTGGTATATCATCAGAGCCAGATGACTTTTTGGACATATTTAACTACTATACTCAAAATGCTCCTTCTTAAAACATGCAAAGCATTCGTGAACGAGAAAGTATTAGCTTTTAAAACAGAAATAAAGTAAAGCTCCGTCGATAAACAATTTATGAATCGTATACCCTCTCAATTCTCCCCCACCAGCAGCCGCTAATAATTTAGCTTAAACTCCCCGAAAAGTTACGAGGAGCCAGCCACGCATCCAAATTGATCGAAGTTAGATTTACCGCGCTGTAAAACCTATAAAAAATCAATCGCGTATAAGAGATTGAAAATAAGATAAATCGAACGGGTGTAATTACAAGGCCAACTTTATATATCTTAGCCCTGACTCTCAGGTCCTTGGCTCATCTGGAGCACTTACGGGAAGAGGCAATTTCAAACAATTTAACTGCCTCTTTGGCAGAGACGATATGTTCTAGTCCAATAACAGCCGAATTACGCAACAAAGAGAGCGCGGAGGGACCCAATGGTTAATGAGGCCTGTTATTACCAAATTTCATCAGTTTTCTCAGAGGATTTATGTACACTCTACTTGTAATAGGTCTGTATGAACGAAATTAAAACAAGTCATTCATAAAAGAAGTATCTTCACCCGTTTCGCATTTACTCGCATTACCAAGATGTTGCGGAAAGTAGTTTATTCCATCGCTATAATAGTCGAGGCAATAAACTAGTGAAAAGTTCAAAAGTTCTAAAACTAGTTGTGGTGGAAGGATCGGAATGCGGTTTTCTGCATTCTCTTCCAAAAATTATTTGTAAAAAATCTGACATGGAATTTCTGACAAATCGGAAATTGCATTGCTGCAGCCAAAAATGCATTCAAAAAATGCATTATTTGAAAGGCCTCTTGGAAAATGTCAAAACTTGGTAAATAAGTGTCAGAACTAGCCCAGATCGAGTACTCGGGGGTTTTCAAGGTCGCTGATCACGAATATGATGTTCAAATGGCATGGTCAAAATTGGGGGTTGCTATTTAAAAAAAATTGTCGATGACGTCATATCTCGAACAACGATGACGTCACAAATGTAGGTCTTATGTCAAAAAGTGCATTTTTAAAAACAAAATCGACGTGCCAAGGGATTTTTTTGAAAACTTCTCAATTTCAAAAATAATGAATTTATTCGTTACTTTTCAAAAGCACTGTATATCTCACAAGAACAAGACACCGCTCTCTGTAGACCACGGAAATGGCTCCGTGCCTTTATAAAATTTAGTCCTTTAAAAGGTATCAGATATATATGTACATATATATGACATTTTACACTAGCATTAGCACTTTGCAAATTCGCAATAAAGTTTAAACAAAGAAGTCGTTTAATTTTATGAATCGTAAACAACAAACTTAGCACCAATGCAGTTTCTCGTCTACCAACTTGCCGATATCCGTCTTTCCTAAACACTGCAAAGAAGACAAAGAGGTCAGTTCACGATGCAACTTAGTCTTTTTACATGGGCCACTCAGCAGCGCTGCACAGTGGCCCGTGTGAAAAGACTCTTAGATTATTACTTGTTCGTTTTGTTGGCAGTGCAGGACAGTACTTTTCAGTTCTAGGTGATTTGGCAGGCTCTAGCATGTTATAATTTGTCCTCTCATGATATATTTTCGATTGTTTAAACAGTGTTGTGAATAAGACGGTAGTGTTGTATTGTTGTGTGTGAATAAATGAGTGCTTTTTATATTTCTTCAGTACTTAGTGCCTGTGTAGTATCTATTTGTTATTTTTGCCTTAAAGATATTGTGGTATTGCATACTGCATATCTAATAAGATATAGAGCAAATATTCAGACCTTGGAAGAATTTCTCGGATGAACCTCGACCTGGTAAAAGTAGTGATCAAACAAATAGTGATAGAGAAGATGCAGAGATTAGGACGAACGATATATAAAATAGAAATTCGATAGCATCTTGGTGAACAATCTCAATTAATTATATATAGTGTACATGAAAACATAAAACACAGTGAGGATGAACAGATGGTATATTTAACAGAATTACTGCATAAGTCTGTATATAGTATAGTGAAGAATATAATGAAGAATGACCCGTCAAAACTGAAAGCAAGATGTGACAAAGGAACAACAAAAAAAATTGATCCGGGTCGGGCCAAATTAATAAAGGATAAAATTTATGCCAAATAGAAAGCAAAATAAACACCAACAATAGAATATCTTCACTGATATGGGAATAATTCTTGTCTAAAATTAAGTGGAAAGAAGTTAGTAGATTTCAACATGGACTACCATTAAAATATGACGGCTGATGGTTTTGAAGATTGGTTTAAACATATAATATTTCCTAAAGTGGAAACTAATTGTGGCATTGTATTATACAACGCTCTGTACCATTCAAAACTTTCATAATGGATTCCAGATACTGACACAAAAAAAAAGTATTTTCAATTATTTCTTAAACTCCATAATATTGCGTACGAGACTAGTAGAGAAGTGAAAATGTTATTAGTTAATTAGAAAAAATACATTGAACATGTCATAAAAATTGGGGGAGTATACAGTGCTTTTGAAAAGTAACAAATAAATTCATTATTTTTGAAATTGAGAAATTTTCGAAAAAATCCCCTGGCACGTCGATTTTATTTTTAAAAAAGGCACTTTATGACATACGACCCATATTTGTGGCATCATCGTTGTTCGAGATATGACATCATCGACAATTTTTTTTAAATAGCAACCCCCATGTTTAACCATGCTATTTGAACGACCATATCATTCTACATACACATCATGAAAAATTATGGTCTTACATAACAAAAATTTTATGAAAATAATGTTTGAAGATTTTAAAATTTAATTTTCACAATACTGAAAATGATAATGATTATGTAAAAATCGACTAAATTAAATGATCAAATAAACTAAGACGATTAATAAGTTCTTTTTGGACATTATCAATAACTTCACTAAATTAACCGGCCTAGTAACATATACTTTGCTTTTTAAGTATCCCCACAAGAAATAATCTAGGGGTGTCAAATCAGGCGGTCTGTCTGGCCACTCAATCGGTCCCCTTCTCCCTATTCAACGATTCCGGAACAGCTCATCTAAATAAGCATGGGCAGGTGTTGCATAATGGGGAGGTGCACAGTATTGTGAAAATTAAATCATCTTGTTGAAAGAAAATATCATTTCTTGGAAGATAATGTCCCTCTATATCTGTATATAAAGTTATTAGTTCAGGAATGAGGTCGTCTCGAAGAAAATCCAAATATCGTGCACCAGTTAATTTGACGTCAAAGAAATAGGGACCCAGAATTCTTCTGTCGACTATGCTGCACCACACATTTACTTTTTGGACACTTTGAGTGTGATACTCCATCATCCATCGGAAATTCTCGGTAGTCCAATAACGGCAGTTTTGCCTATTGACATGGCCGTTCAAAACAAACGTAGCCTCGTCAGAAAAAAATTACGTTATTTACGAAATTATTATCATTATTGCATAGCTCTTGCATTTGCTCGCAGAATTGATTTCACCGATCAAAGTCGTCTTCAGATAGCTCATGAACAAGGCATAAGCTTATAAGGACGATACTTTGCTTTTTTCATAATTTTGTGAACTGTGGACGCTGCCATATTGAAATCAAAAGCCAATTGGTTAAGTGTTGAGTGATGATTTTCTTGTATTGCCAACAAAACATTAAGCTCATCATCTACTGATTTTGACGGTCGACCAGATTTAGGAAGATCGATATTTAAAAATATAATATAACATGTCCAAAGTTGGTAGACTCAATATTGCTTACCATGTTTTGGCTAACGGGATATCGATCAGGATGTGTTTCATTGAACAATTCAACTAATTCTTTTTGGGTGGAGATCCTGTCTCCAAATCCGATCATACAAAGAATTTCAATTCGTTCTCATTTAGTTAATTTAACCATTTTTTTTATATATATAAAATGACAAAGTTACTAATCAATAACCACTTCAAACGCACTGCTTTTGCCCAACAAAAGATAAGAACTAAATAAATAACTCAAAAACAAAAAAAAAAAGTATTTAATAAAGTACGATTTCAACTTTTTATCTGGCAGCAATAAAAAACATTTTCGGTCGCTAAGGCTACTGTCAGGCAACCATGATTGACAATGCGTATGTAGAATGATACGCTCTTTCAAATGGCATGGTCAAAATTGGGGGTTGTTATTTAAAAAAATTATCGATGACGTCATATCTCGAACAACGATGACGTCACAAATATAGGTTTATGTCAAAAAGTGCCTTTTTAAAAACAAAATCGACGTGTCAGGGGATTTTTTTCTAAAACTTCTCAATTTCAAAAATGATGAATTTATTCGTTACTTTTCGAAAGCACTGTATATACAGCTGCGCACCAATTGATTGGGCCAAATAAAAGTCGCTTCATCATAACAGTCGATATAGAATCGGCTATAAGTTATGCTAATAGTTAGTGCTAGTGTTTTTATTATATACTTATAGTTAAGTAAATTTTTTTGCCGTTCTTTTTATTGTGTCGTTATGTAGTATAGAAATATATGGGAAATATATTATTTTCGTTTTATAAAGGGATATTTTAACTTATAGTTACTTTTTTCTTTCTGTTTTTCTTATATATTTTATGTACATTTACCCCTAATCCTAATCCCACTCTTCTAGCAGGGTACGCTCCTACCTCCTCGTGGCCCTTGCCGGCCAATAATAATTTAAAATTACAGAATATTTAACATATTACACATATTTTAACATTTAATCAAAATATGTATTTTACATTTGCTATTTTTCCAAACAGTCATATTTACATTAATTATTATATACTTAATGTCATTTTAAATTATTATTGGCGAAATTAGGCCAATACTGGCATCTGACATAAATACGGTCCTATCTACAGCTCACAAGGGTTCACGCGAAATACTGATGTTTTAATGGCAGTTCTAATGCCATTTTTTTATTTCATTATAACGATCAAATGGATTGTACGAGATCTGGTGACACTGGTGGTCTTTTTCTCTTTTTAAATTAAATGAACCTTTATCCAAAGAAAACAATTTGATAACTTGTATCAAATTGTTTGAAAAAGTTGTACCACGAATGCATACAGGGTGTACATTTAAGTGGGGATCAGGGTAATGATAAGTGTTCCTCAGAATACTAATCTAAATTTTTTTGTGCATCAAATAAGTAGTTATCTCATCCAACTCATTTTTTAAATTGTACGTAAACTTTTGTCAACGTCGTCACTAGACAGTCAATGTATTAACGAGCTATCAGTTTTACCTGTGGTGAGAGTTCTTTCTTATATTTTCAATAATAGAATTCTATAGTAAAACGCAAACGTCACTCTATAAATAACTTTCGTATTTTGTTTCTTCGTAAACTATTGTAATTACAATTTAGTCAACATCGACTTCTACATTTCGATATGTAGGTAGAAATAATAAAATAGAGCAAGAGAGGTGATAGAAAAATGAAAACAAAGCAGTAAAATGACGATAACGCAGTTAGCTTTAGAAAGCAAGCGAGAACAAACTCGCAGCACTAACCCATTTGAAATGACGCCGTATTTCTTCTTCTTTTCGTGTTAAATAAAAAGAAACTGAATGAATAGATGTATAGTGAACTGATTTTGGAAATAAAAATTACTCTCTAAATTAAAGCAATGCATGCCCTCCAAATCTTTATAAATATTTCAAAAGTTTCAAAGTAACCCTTATTTAACTTCAAGTTAGATTCCAGGTCAATCTATCTATATGGTACGCCTCTTGAAGTTTTGATCCTATGCTTTGAAGAGCCTAGTAAACCAATATCCGAAAGCAATAAATCAAAATCTATCTAAAAAATGTTTTCTGTGTACTTCCGTAAAACTTTGTAAATAAAAGAGTTCTACTTCCTTTTGCCGAGAAATAAGCTTGGAAAATAGGTGTATGAGGACTTTTTCTGAATTGCTAATTGATTATTATGATGTTGGGTTCTTCCTTATTTTCACTCAGTGAAGGGATTTTGTTACTTTTCAGACACTTAACTTCAGTCATGATATCGGTAGTGAATGTTGATTTTATTATTAGTTTTATACCCCATCAACATATTCGTTCCAAATTGCACAATTTTTTACTTACAGCGTAAAGAGTTAATTTTCTCATTTTACGCGATTGTGACGAATATTTGATATAATTTGAGGGGATGTAGAAGAGAAAAATGTATGACGCTTTTAAAATAATAATAAAATACACTTGAGAAAGTTATTGACAAATATGCAGAGTGATTTTACTTTAAATGAGGAAACTACAGAAGTAGTTAAAGTAAAATTATCTCGAGCATACCTTCAAAGGCACTTATAATGTGTTTTCTTAGGCAGAACTTGTTGCAGTTTGCAACAGCAAAATTCTAATCAGTGTAACCAACCATGTCAATAGAACAAATTAAAATCGACTCGAGGTCCGTAGACTTAAGGAAAATAAATATAAAACTAATTTAAACTTTCAAAGACCCCTCTACCAGCTTTTTCTCCGAAGTCAACCCACAATTAAAAATGTACCCCAACAAAATTCCAAACGCACAAACTGGCCACGTTTATGAGTACTTTTCTAAAGCTTTATAACGGTATCGATATCGTAAGCTAATGGAAAACAATAAAAAAATTCCATTTCCAAACTTGAGAGTCAGGTTGCTTAGTAACACAGTTCTAAAAGAATAAATGTGATTTTTATATTATACATTTTATTCTACGAAACGATTTCATTTTCCGTTTGTCGATATTTAAAAATATATATAAATCGTACAAGACTATTCATCTGGAAATATTAAGAATTTAAAATAGCTCGATGTGTTAAACTAAGGCGGATTTGTAAAGGTTAAAGGTGAAGTGTTTCTTTGAATACTGTTTTCTTAATAGTATTGCCACGGATTTCCCAATCCGAATATTCCAGGTATATTCTAGTATCTCTAGATTCATCTTCCCGAACGACTTGAATGCTTCTCGTCGATTCCCCAATTTTCTAGTCCCGTCTCGATCCACGGCTTTTTGTTTGTTTAACAGAATCGTGTAGGGGCGATCGGGGCAATCTTAGCATTTCGCGTTACCACAATCGTCGGTTTGGGTGTGAGTGGGGAACATTCCGTGACAGTATGTTAATGCTAGTCAGTCAGAAATCATATAGGGCAGGAGTACTTAAGAGTACTCACTTAATTTTTAATTTCAAATAGGATCCAGATTTATTTATTTATATATATGCTTGTACTTAACACGACAATAATATTTGAACATTCATAAGCAACTAAAACCCTAAACAACCCCCTTTTATAGTTTTATCAGGAAACTGATAAAAATAACTTGACACAAAATCTCAGTAAGTCTCTCTTTTTCTTTTATATTTTCCTATTGTAACTAATTACAAATTAAAAAATGAGAATGTAGGTGCACGCATTTACCAACAAGTATGCAGAGTGCCAAAGGATATACAAACGTAGTCCTTGAGTGCGTACTCATACCCTTGAGCTCATACGTAGTATGTAAAATGAATAGCACGTCGTAGTGGATATATGTTGCAGTCGTCACAAACCTCCAACATATGATTTGAGAACTTAAATATAGGACTCTTAGTTACACATCACATTATTTATTGAACAACAACTAAGTAATTGTAACAACTCACCAACGAAGTTGCAAATATAATAATATTTAGACTACGAATAAACTTTGTACTGTCACTTTCCAATTTTTGCCAATTACTGAAAAAAAAAACAAATGCGTACTCTTGAGTATCTACTCTCAGAAGATCTTACCCTACAGGTTCGGAAACTTTCAGTCTTTTCACTGCCTTTTTATAACTTGAGAGTGCATAGTCTAACTTATACAGGGTGTGCCAAAATAGAAGGTCATACCATTAACCACATATTCTTTTGACATAAATAATGCGACTTTCCTTATGCCATTTTTTATTTGGACGTCCCTGTTTCAATATACAGGGTGTTAAAGTTATATTTTAAAAAACTATTTTTGTTAATAATCCCATTGTTTTGCGCACTTGAAATTTTACACGTAGTTTTATCTTATTCCGGCATACTTATCATGTAATTTTGGTGAAAAAAATCGAACGGCGAATGGAGGTAACTGAGGGATGCAGTACCCTTTATCCCCTCCAATTATTTCTAAGTACGCCTATGCAGCTTTTTCTTGAAATATCAAACGTAGAATTTTCTTCTGATAATTTTATTTCTTTTGTAATTTTTTGTTTAAATGCTCCGTTTTAGAAAAAAACGGCAATTTGTAGTGCCCATAAATCTATAATTCACTATTATTTTCAAGTGAAGCTGAAATTTTGTGGATATATCTATCATTACAATACCTTGGCAACTTAGTAAATCGTAATACTTACTAAATGAATATTTGCTAATTAAAACAAAATGGATAATTCTAAATTTTATAAAATGAAGAATACTTATGAATTGAAAAAATAATATGGCATTAAAATCTGTAATAGTGTTCTCTTATTAATCAAAAAATAATAGTCTTGTTTAGTAATAGTAATAATGAACGATCAACTTAATAACTTTTTACCTAAATAACATTAAATAAAATAATTAATTAATTACTACTAATTTAACAAATGTTCTACTTGCCCACCGTCCTCATTAACATATGAACGTGCCCTTTTAAGTAGGGAAAACCTTATTTCTGGAAAAATATTCTCCTTTTTCCTAAGTTCATAAGCTGCCATTACTATTCCCTCTCTGAGATGGTTTCGTTTATTTCTGCAGCATAAACCATATCTCCCATAGCACCCCAGAAAAAAAATCCAATGGATTAAGATCAGGAGATCGTAGTGGCCATTGAATAGGTGCGTCCTGTCCTCGACCAATCCAACGATTGAGTAATATATGGGTATTTAAATACTGCGGAACTTTTCTATCATAATGAGGTAGAGCACCGTCAAGCTGCATCCACATACCGTCACGTACGATGATTCGGGAACAGCTCATCTAAATGCATAATAGCAGGTACTTGAAATTCATTTTGCAGAAAATTTAAAAATGATACTGAATTAAAATTATTTGGTATGAAAAGGGGACCCAACAGAATATTATCCACTATTCCCACCCAGAAATTAACCCCAAATTGGAGGGGATACAGGGTATTGGATCCCTCAGTTACCACCATTCGCCTTTCGATTTTTTTAACCAAAATTACATGATAAGTATTCCGGAATAAGGTGAAAGTACGTGTAAAATTTCAAAGGTGTATCTTACTACAAAACAATGGGATTATTAACAAAAATAGTTTTTTAAAATGTAACTTTAACACCCTGTATATTGAAACAGGGACACCCAAATAAAAAATGGCATAACAAAAGTCACATTATTTTTGTCCAAAAAATATGTGGTTAATGGTGTGGCCTTCTATTTTGGGACACCCTGTATTTCAAACTTAACTTTGGATTCATCACTTATATTAGGGTAATGTTAGTCAAGTTAGTCAAGATCTAGCCTATAGTTATTTACAAGGGCAGTTTCTTCAAAACCATTCACCTTAATTTATGTAAGTACCTAATTTAATTTTAATTAATTAAGACTGATTATCAACACTTTTTACATTAGTGCGCGGTGTAGACAACCTACATATAACGGCCAAGTCACAGACACGACCATACGAACTGATAACAATCATAACAACATAACCACTGCATCAAATCCCTTTGCAATTTTTGCGAATTACTAAAAACAAAAAAAAACAAATGCGGACTCTTAAGGAAGACATTCTCTTCCTACGTTCCTACCCTATATGACTTCAAGTAATAAGAATTGTAGGGAGTTGAATTTCCCAAATACTTTTAAAAAATATATGTAGTTGTATTAAGAATTATTGTTGTAATAACCTAAGATGTAAAACTGTTAACAATATATTTAATTATGTATCGAATAAATTATATTAAAATGTAAATACTTATGACTACTATTAATACCCTAAAAGTTAAAGTTACAAAAAGGGTATACGTATTTTATGATCGTTTGAAGAGCGATGTATGTCTTTCCCAGGTGCCAAGTATGATCTAATTAAAGATAAAATTCAACCTTCAACCCTGTAAACTTTTGCAACGCCATATTGATTTCGATGCCCAACACAGCGATTATCTACAGGGTGTTAAAGAAAGAGTGTGATATATTTCAGAAGTTAATAGTATGAACCAAAATAAGCAGAAAAGTCTCAGTAAACATGGGTCCGCAAAGTAACGGAACGAGTACTGACAGAGGAATAACAGAAAGGAGAGGAAGAGGAAGACCACGAACCAAATGGATACAAGCAGTGGAGAAAGACTTAGAAAAAATGGGAATAAGGGACTGAAGGAGAAAAATAAGAAATAAAGTACAATGGAGGAAAATATGCAACGAATCCATGGGCCTCTTAGGCTCGTGGCGCTGAATTTATATATAAAATGTGCAGAAATTATTATGTACTTTACACTTATATTTAATTGAAATGTTAAACATATTTGTTTGTCATTACTTTATGTTTTTAGTTTATATTTTTTTTTGTTTGTGCAGATACTATTTTAATATATGTATATTTTTTTTGTTATTGTTCGTGTATATATATATATATATATATTGTAATTTTATTATATGATGATATACATAAACATTGCTGAACTATTGCAAAAAAAACAGAAATTAATGATTTTAGAAAATGCCATCTAGGGTCATTATTTCTCAACAGAAAATGCTGAAATTTTGTACTAGATTTCTAAAAATCGCTATTTTCAGATTTTTACAATATTTCAGCAACAGCAGCAGATATCTTGGATATGTTAATTGAGCCGTCCTGTATATTTTACGGTTTTCGAGATGAAAATGGTGAGCCATGGAAACGGGCCACTCTGTATACTCGTACTTATTTATTAGGTAAACGTTCATGCATAATATTTCGTAGCTTCATCTCCAAGTTCATCTAAATATTTATAACTTACATGCAACGTATTGTTTCGCATGTATGAAATTATGCAGTTATATATTTAGAATTATCTGTCAGTTACTCCTTCAACAATTTCCTCCATCAGCCCCACATCAAAGTTACAAACGTCACCCTGGATTCTCGTGGTGTTTTATTTAAGATGAGTTTTTGATGGATTTGGGAGAAACGTTCAATTTACATTCTATTTTTAGGCATGTATCGGAAATAAATTAAAATTTTCAATTATAACAGGGAGTGGAGTTGATTGTAGGTATGTCTTTGTTTCCATCTGGAATATGTAAAATATACAAGATTAGATTCAACTTTGAGAATACTTTTATAATAAATAATAATAATATTTATATCCCTCATTCTAATCACAAAGATTAGCCCAGACGTCGAGAAACTAGTATGGGTATCAGGTCGGCATATTATTATTATTTGTGCCCAGGAAGGGATTATTTTGGTAGGCCCTAACCACCATTCAGTGCATAAAGTAAACCTGGAAAACCTCCCCTTAATTAGAGACATCGTCAACTGGCATCAATCCCTCACATTGATCCAAGCCAGCGTTCTTCCACTCTACCATACCAGCAGAGAAGGTGCCAATCCTCTCCACAAATATAACTTATCTAAGATCTACCGGTCGCAGGATTCGAACCTGCGGCGGATGGAAAAGACGATTCAAATACTGAAGATTTAAACCGATCGAAATCGTATAAATATATCGAATAATAAATTTTAGTTTTTAGGTACTTAAATCCAAGGTAATGTTGAAATATTATTTATATATCTTACTCATAGAAATTGTAGGATTTGAATTAACTAAAATAAGCACCTTTACAATACAGTAAAAAATCTCTTATTAGTTACATTTATCAAGATTTCAAAATATAATTCAAATTTTTAAATCTGCCTTGGAATAACTAGGATTATTCACTAATACATAACTATACGGAGTAGTATTGGCAATCTTGCCTTGTTTTTCGTGGCCTTATCTTAGTCTCGGAAAGGTAAGATAAGACAAGCCTTACAAGACAAGACATGAAATATTGCTACGGCAAGAAATTTTGCAAATATAAAAAGTAAATATTTAAGTGAGCATTAGCTGAAAAAATACTTATTATTATGTAAAACTGTAAAACGTTTTTATACTTTATTATGTCTACCAATCGGCCACTGTCGACAATCGACCATATCGATTATTACGTGTAAGCTCCGAGCAAGACCGTAACCGACCGAGAGCAACCACCACTGTTACTTGCAAGACAAGACAAGATTTTTTCCAATTTTGCAAGATTTCTTGTCCCAACCTAATACAGAGTGGTATACACAAATCGTTGGCTCGATAAACTCAATAGCAGATATTTTTTATTCTGTAAAATCCAGGTGATAACACTCTTCGTAATAGATAATTAGGATCTAAAGTGCCAAAGCAGATTGCAAACGGCAATAGTGCCGAAAGAAATTTTTCGATTGCAGAAAATCAGTTTTTCTTCATAATAAATTCGGAAATAAAATAGTTCTTGCTTAAAATGCTTCAAATTAGAAGCATTTTAAGTATGATTTGTTAAATTCAAAACATATCTCTAAAAATCAATATACCTTATTCAATAACAAATTATTCAGAAAATAAATAATGAGAAAAATCAAGTACAAATTATGTTTGAAAAAGCCCATATTTTGAGCAATTCACTTGTTCAGTTAGTATTACCTATTTTTAAAGTTCTGCAAAAAAATCAAGTTATGTCAAATATGCTGACCGCGATGGTCACCTAGATAGTCCTTTTGTTCTGATTTTTCTTCCAAGATATATTATATTTAATTTGTATGCCGAAAACTATTTTTCAAACTTCCTATCATAGATAATTTGTTTAACGCCCGCGCCATCTGTAATTCTCTTTGGAAAAGCTCTACCAATTGGTTTTTACTGTAGTGTATGTAGTTATAAAACATAAAAGTTTTATCTGAACGTCATCCTGTATACAACAAAGCAAATATTCTGGTTACATTTTACGTCAAAAATATTTCTTAATAAAATGGTTGCTACCCTGTGATTACCGTATTCTGCAATGAACTTTCCTACCCGTGAAATTGCTCTGTCTGAATACTAGTTACAAATTATACGGCGAAGGTGATTTTTTAAATAATGGAGGTAATATGTCAGGTCAGACACGATTTAAATGACGCAAATTACTCGCCAAGATACTAACAAAGAAAAATGTGTGACACTAACCCATTCGTTTAATCTTGATCTTTGGTTATTCGCGGCATTCGTGCCACGTGTTCAAGGTAAAAAGAAAATTTTCTTACTAAACTAACTATAGTCCGCTGCAGGAATTATAGAAGATGACACCATCAATGAATAAAATGACAACTTCTACAAGTTCATATCTGAAAAAATATTTTTATTATCTGGTTGTAAATATTTGTTTTGCTCATGGTATAAGCCTACAGCTCATTGATACAATATTCATATTTATATATTTGTTTATCATGTATAGAGTTGGATATTACTTGAATTTATTGGATTCATGGGATAGTATTCAGTATAATATTTGTGTCATCAGTATTAAATACTTTTATCTGATGATATTCACTAGGTATTTCCATTAATCCCGTTTAGATATACAGGTTGTTCCGTATAACAACCGACACAGAGCAGGTGTATATCTACCAAATTTTTTTATCCATTGATCAAATTTAAAAAGAATGATAATATCCCGAGCAGAATTTAATATAAAACATTTTTTACTCTCCTTAAATTTTAAGAAACTCTAGGGCTTTCAAGAAAAAATGAATTAATTAAAACAAAATTTTAAGTCAGTTGTATGTTTTGTCCTTAAAATTTGATAATAATAAAACTATTTTATTTCTACTACTGTTCGTTGTTGAAAATGGCTGGAAAATTTACATTCAGCGAATAAGTTGACATGTTACTCGTGCTAGGTTTCTGTGAAGGAAACTATAGAAGAAGTGTGGAGGAATATCGTAGGAGATTTCTAAATAGAGTGATTCCCCATAGAAAAACATTTTCTAATGTTGAAAGACGGATTCGAAAGACAGCAAAATTTTTCAGTAATATCTGAGAATGTCCTAAATTGTTCTAGTGTAATAAGGGTACAAGATGCAGAAAATATTTTGCGAACAGTTGAAAATGAATCGAGAAACTATTATCAAGAATTTCGGTACATCGAATTCTTAAACATAGTCTAATACATCCATATCACATTCAAAATATACAAGAGCTACTGCCTCAAGATTTGAATCGACGAGTGACCTTTTGCGATTTTATCTTGCATCAGGATATTAATTTTCGCAAGAAATTTCTTTTCACTGATGGGGCTCATTTCACTCGTAAAGGAATTACAAATGTTTACAACTTTCCTGAATATTTCATTTCATATTTTCAATGCGAGTTTAAGATAAATGTGTGGGCCGGTATTATTGATCGCTGTTTGATTGGAGCAGCTACTTTGACAAATCGATTAAATGGCGGAAGCAATTTGGAATTTCTGTAAAATAATCTCTCCGGATTTAATCGAAGATTTACCTTTCCATCTTACACTAAAGTTTTGGTTTATGCATCGTCTCATTTTAGTGCTACTGTTACAAACTTTCAAAATTTTAAATTTCCAAATAAATGGTTAGAACGAGGAAATAATTGTCTTATTGGCCACCACGTTCACCAGATCTCAACATATATGTTTATTTTCTTTGGAGAACATTGAGAATTTTATTTATTCCTCGCCAGTTCAATCCTGAGAAGATTTGTGGAATCGTATTACGAATAAATGTAACGTTATAAAAATCGATCATTATTTATTGGGCAGACTAATTTCAATTTTCGGAGAACAGTATATTTATGTGTCAGAAAAAGTGGTTCCCATTTTGAACAATTTATTTGGCTTTAATTTTATTATTTATATTTTATTACTGTCTACTGCTGACTTTTTGATTTCTTCTAATGAACACTATTAAAGTCTGGTTTCAATTAATGCATTTGTCCCTAAAAATCTTAATGTTTTTTTTTAAATTTAACAAGAGGAAAAAAAGTGTTTTAAGTTAAATTTTTAAATTCCATCGATCGAAAAATTGATATAATTTTAGAACTCACTCACCCTCAATATACACCTTGTAGTGTTTCAATTCACTTGAACTCATAGTCAAAGAAGACCAATAAGAAACCTAAATCATGTACTAAATTTGGTTATTCCAAGTGAGATATTATTTTTATTTGGGACCACTTTGAAGGCCTATAACTTCGCCTGAGTAACTTTGTACATAGATATGTTGGGTTAAATTGCAATATTGTGGATCCCTCTATGTACCTGCTCTTATTTGGAACACCCTGTATATTCAGGGTTCAGTACTCGAAAATAGTATTCATATACAGGGTGGTCCACTTTTGAAAGCGAAAACTATAGAGTCAGACAGAGAACCACAAAATAATATCAGTTTGTATTATAAACTGTATTCGAAAAATGCTTCGCAAAGATACAGGGTCTCAAAATTTTTATCAAAAGTTCCAAATTTATTCATATTTTTAAAACTACTTTATATTTAAATGAAATTTGGAACCTTTGAGTAGGTAATCTAGATACATATTTTTACGTAAAAAATATTATTTTTCTTCCACCAGTGGTGTGCGTACGGACAGATCTTCGGGGAATTTTATTGAAAAAAATGGTACGTCAATATTTTTTAGAAACAAATACTATTTTTAGAATTCTTGTTCAATTTACAACAGAAAAAGGCACCTTACTTTTTTCGTTTGACACATCGTTTGTCAGTAAAAAATTAAAAATTTTTGGAACTGGAATTTAAACAAATTTTAATCTGTCGTAGTAGGCTATGAAACAAAAAAGACTACTACTGTCAGTATTTTTGCATTTTATAATGACAGTTAATTGAATTGTGTCAGGTAATTTTATTTTGAGTTGTTGCTAACATTGTTATTAGAATGTTGTGTTTTTGCTACGGATTTTGTGATGGAAATGCAGAAGCGGTAGTTCGTGAATATCATAGATGCTATCCAAATAGAAGAATTCCAGATGTTTGCACATCAGAATTTTCGTAACTTTGGCCTGCGTGTTAATAACGAACGGAACAGAAACCGTCGATATAATATTCAGAATAATCGTATACTACGTACTTTTGATAACAATCAGGCAGCTCAGCACCTTCACATTCCTAAAATATTACGAACACTACACGATGACCATAGACATGTATATCATCTACAGCCTATTCAGGATTTACATCCTGGTGATGCTGAAAAAAGAATAAGATTTTGCCAGTGGCTTTTAAATTCGACGGAATAAAATCCTGACTTTTTACATAAGATTCTTTGGATGGACGAGTCCTCTTTTACCAGACGTGGGGAAATAAATTACCATAATATCCATATTTGGGAACATCAGAATCCTCGATAAATTCGGCCAAGATCATTTCAAAATTAATTTTCCGTAAATGTTTGCTTGGGCGGTATTGATGGTAATGTTTGAGGTCTACATTTCTTACCCCCAAGGTTGAACTCGGAACTGTTTAAGGAGTTTCTTAACAATAATCTGCAGGACTACCTAGAAGATTTTCCCGTTAATTTAAGGTATGAGAGTTGGATGCAACTGCATGGAGATCTCCCGCAATTTGGAATAGCTGTAAGAGAATGGCTCAATACCAATTATCCTCAACCATGGATTGGCCGGCTAGGGAGAAATGATATGAATAATAACGTGGTTAATGGTATTGGACCAGTGGCCTGGCCACCCAGGTCATCGGATCTTAATCCGCAAGACTTTTACGTTTCGGGCACTATAAAGATAAAGTCTACGTTAATCCCGTATTAACAAGGGAAGATTTAATTTTAAGAATTCAGCAAGCCTGCAATGACATGCGGCGAAATTCACATGAAGTATCTGCTGCAATAAATGCGTTAGTGAGAAGATGTCGAAAATGTATTGAGGTGGGTGGACTACATTTCGAGCAATTTTTGTGATTTTACCTTTAATTTTCTTTCTTTTTGTTATTGTTGTGGAAAGTCACTAATTAAATTTCTCATTTTGGTTTTTGTTTACTTAATTGTTTTTCCGAAATCATTAGGTAATTTAATTTTTTACTGGCAACCGGTGTGTCAAACGAAAAAAAGTAAGGAGCCTTTTTCTGTTGTAAATTGAACAAGGATTCTAGAAATAGTTTTTGTTTCTAAAAAAACATTGGTGTACCATTTTTGTCATTAAAATTTCCCAAATATCTGTTCGTATGCACGCCACTGGTGGAAGAAAAATAATATGTTTTACGTAAAAATATGTTAGATTACCTATTCAAAGGTTCCAAATTTCATTATATCTAAAGCAGTTTTAAAGATATTAATAAATTTGGAACTTTTGATAAAAATTTTGACACCCTGTATCTTTGTAAAGAAGCATTTTTCGAAATAGTTAATAAAACAAACTAATATTATTTTATGGTTCTCTGTCTGCGTCTAAAGTTTCCGCTTCCGAAAGTGGACCACCCTGTATAGTGAAAGTATTTAGAATATCCATGAATACCCAAATGTACTCATTAATATGTGGGATTCATGATTACTGGAGTATTCAGGAACTCTGAGGATTATGGTTGTTCTTGTACTATATTCAATTCAAATTGTTAAAACAACTTAATGTGCTCAATACCAAATTCAGCATGCGTCCATTAGCATTGTTTATGTTATTAAACTGTTTTAAAGAAAATAAATTAATAATTCTAACAGTAGTAAAATCCATGGATCACTCTCCTTGAAGACAAATTGAGGAGCATTAAAGAAACCCAGTGAAATGTCCCAATTTAACGAAAATTCTAAAGACATAAGTCCTTCAACAAATAGTAGTCATTTGAAATTCTAAAAGGAATATACAGTGCTTTCGAAAAGTAACGAATAAATTCATTATTTTTGAAATTGAGAAGTTTTCGACAAAAATCTCCTGGCACGTCGATTTCGTTTTTAAAAAAGGCACTTTTTGACATACGATCCATATTTAGAACGTCATCGTTGTTCGAGATATGGTGTCATCGACAATTTTCTTAAATAGCAACCCCCAATTTTGACCATGCCATTGGAAAAAGCGTGTCATTCTACATACATACATCATGAAAACTTATGGTGTTACATAGCAAAAATTTCAAGAAAATTATGTTTGAAGATTTGAAAATTTAATTTTCACAATACTGTGCCTAAATAATATCTCTGTTTTACAACTGCTGTAATAATTATTGATTACTTATTTAGCAACAAATAAATTCAAACAAAACCATTTCTAAAACTTTTTAATTATAATGTGAACGTGTTTGTCGTTGAAAGTCAGATCTGAACCTACCCTAGCCCCACAAAAGAAAATATTACGAAAGCATAACCTAGAAATAATTGATTCTTGTATGCACATATTTCAGCACTTTACTTATGTACTTATGTTTAAGAAGAACTCTACATCTATAAAATAGTAAACAATGAACTACAATTTCTGTATTTCATGATACAGAACTAAAATAAAGCAACTGGTTTTTGCTAGGAAGAATCACCTGCAAATGTACTATACCTATCGAATAGTCATTTAAAGCTAGTTAATAATTTGTAATTATTGTTTTTTATCTTTCAGTTATATGTGCGCAATGCCACAAAATACATTAAAACAGACACCAGAAAGAATAAACGAAAAATATTACGGACATTTTCTTGGAAATAATTCTAAACATGGAATGATGGATAATATTATAAAGAAGTCTGTAACTCACATTCTTTGAAGAGTATTCTATAAGACATTAAATTCAGTTGTCTGTCGTGGATTTTAAAATTTCTAAACGAATAAAATTAAGAAAAATAAACTAATTTCATAATTCTATGTACAGTATGAAAACATCTCGTTAGAATATCTTTAAAATGTTGAAAGCTAACTGTTGTTATAATATACACAACATAGCGTAATAAGGTAGGTATTGAACGATGAAACGGAAGATTTGTTTCTAATCGTACATGCATGAACATCCCTCAGATTGAACGTTGCTCTGTAAAAGAAATTAGAATACAGAACAAGTGTTTAATATAAAATCAGATGTAATACTGTAGATACTTATTCAATTTAGTTACTAATTAAAAAATAAGCCACAATGTAGGTACGTATTACTTTTTAATTAAAATTATGCTGGTTACAACTGAATCATAGCTAGCTATAATAAAATATAAAAAATCACTCCTTTAGTCATTTTTGAAAATTTTGTTCTTGTAAAATACTCTCCAATGTGAGTTAGGGGACTTATATTATCCATCATTCCATGTATAAAATTAATTCTAACAAAATGTCTGTGTGATATTTTTCATTCATTCTGTTTGGTGTCCTATTTTACGAATCGTTTTGTTTCAATGTAATTTGTGGCACTACACACATACTTGAAAGATAAAAACAATAATTACAAATTACTGTCTAGCTTTAAGTGACTTTGCGATTCTTGATTAATTAACAATAAAATAAATTTACATTATTACATCTGATTTTATATTAAACACTTGTTCTGTATTCTAATTTCTTTTACAGAGCAACGCTCAATCTGAGGGATGGTCATGCATGTACGATTAGATACAAATCTTGCCATTTCATTGTTCGATACCTACCTTATTACGTTGTGTATATTGTAACTACAGTTAGCTTTTAGCATTTTTAAGATATTCTAATGATTCTAACGAGATGCTTTCATACTTCTCCCCATTATGCAACACCTGCCCGTGCTTATTTAGATGAGCTGTTTCCGAATCGTTAGATTGGGAGAAGGACTTGACACCCCTAGATTATTTCTTGTGGGGAAAAATCAAAGTGTACGTTACTAGACCGGTTAATTTAGATGATTTAAAAGCAAGAATTCGTCACGAGATATATCGTATACCTCCTGAAGTTATTGATAATGTCCAAAAGGAATTTATTAATCGTCTTGGCTACTGTCAGGCAGCCAACGGTGCACAATTTGAACATTTAATTTAGTCGATTTTTTACATAATCATTATCATTTTCAGTATTGTGAAAATTAAATTTTAAAATCTTCAAACATTATTTTCTTGAAATTTTTGTTATATAACACCATAATTTTTCATGATGTACGTATGTAGAATGACACGCTCTTTCAAATGGCATGGTCAAAATTCAAAAAATTGTCGATGACGTCATATCTCGAACAACGATGACGTCACAAATGTGGGTCATATGTGCCTTTTTTAAAAACAAAATCGACGTGCCAGTGGATTTTTTCGAAAACTTCTCAATTTAAAAAATAATGAATGTATTCGTTACTTTTCGAAAGCACTGTATAAATATTATGTACCGCTATTTATCATATTTACTTATTCCAGCTATAATGATATTAATTATGGAAACTTGCTTAAAAAAATCGTTACGTTCGAGCAACATGTATATATCAAGATAAATGCAAAATTGTAAGGATAATCTAGTTTTTACGAAATTGACATTGACACTATATTTAACTTAGAAACATATTTCGCTAAATTTAGCTGGATTTAATACTTTACCTTTATTTCGATTAATCCACAAAATTTAAAAATGAAAACATATTTTCACTCCTCAATTATGTAAATAATTTATACTTACTGGTGTATTTTTAGAGTATATTTATATTACAAGAATTATATCAATCAGAAAAATATTGATGCAGAATTATTATTGATTTAATAACTGCCTCGAAAATAATGTATCATAAATTATTATTACGTATTAAGTAATTACTCTGAACTTTGTAAAATAGGGAATGAAATAAGCTTAAATAGTTCTGTAACTTTTGTCTTATTCAGAACTACGTGCCAGTTGAATGTTACTTACACATATCTAATTATTGTACATACTTCACAAGGTGCAACTTCTTTCCAACGTAACTTTAAACATTCATGGGATTAAAATAGCACTACTTATATAAACTCATTCTGCAGTTGTTCAGTCACAAGTTTAGAGCACACTGAGGAACGCGAATCGTATATTTTTTTAGTAAGTCATTGAAAAAAGTAATGTAGCAACAGTGAACAAAAAAACGGGACTGGCGCTACTTCGAAAAATTTACAGTGTAAATCAAATAGCAGATGGAAACTTATCGTTCAGTTGAATAAAAATATGCAGGGTGTAACTTTGAAGGATGGTCACATTTATACAGAAGCTATATGTGACCTTTATAACCGCATAACATGCCGTTTTTTTTTCATGTCATAATAATTTGTCATATATCTAAACTTATTTATGGTTTTATTAATTAAACAATATACATTTTAAGTAATATGACATTCAATACAAAACAGTAACTATTATAAACAGGACGATTACAATTTATTTTGCACTACATATAAATTGAAAGTGCCAATATTGCAGTGAGTTAATTTTATGACAGATCCAGTACTGTCAGTTATCGTAGCTTCTGGTTCGTGTTCAATAAGATTGCTGCTGTAATTATTTAAGATTATTGCGCACGTTGTATTATTGGCGTAGGCTCTGCTGAAGATGGTAACAATCTATTTGCGATTGAAATTTTATTTTCTATTGAATTTTCTATATATGTCTCCGCTACCGTATTAGAACGTGTCGTTTAATTGTGGTAATGGTGGTAATGACCCCCTGCGTCGACTAACAGAGTAGCGGAAGAACGTCTAAAGCAATGCCCTGTATAAGTTTCCGGATGACACAAATTGAGATCAGTTGCTATTTCTCTTGGCACATACCTTATTTTGTTGATGCCAGCCACTGGGTTAACCCATTGCTTCTTGATATACTTCACAAAAAATCTTCGACTTGTAGTAACTGCCGGACGTAAAGCACAATATTTGCGGCATATTTTCATTTGGTCTGAACTTGAAATCACAAACATCTCGGAGTATGAGTTTTAGAATTCTTCTTTGCCATTTATATCATCGATCGTTATCTTTAGTAGATCATCTCTTCTCAAAGCTTCACAAACACCAATTATACTGACCATAACGTCGAAGGATTAATTTTATTAATTTTATGTTCGAAATATGTAAGTAATACCGCTTCGAACACTTTGAATATTCTTTGAATTACACCACCCCTTTGATTTCGTTGGAAGGCAATATCGCACTGTCCCGATGATTTTTTTGGGGCTTAATTGTGCAACAGCTCGAATGGATATAAACTTCCATTCTTGATTGTAAAAGTACCATTTTGCGTTCTAAATACAGAAATAACTGTTATTGATTTCCTGTTAAACTGTGGATTCTAAAAATGCATTTTAATGATGCAATGATCGAAATTATCTGTTTAGGTTTTTATGTTTGGACATATACAAGTTTAGCACAAGACAGTAACACAATTTTTGACCGAGTAGGTGAATAGAAAAAATATGGATCAAGTATGTGCTCAAGAACCTGAGTAGTTAGCAGAAGAGTAATGATTTTACATCACCGTTTAGATTATATTTATATTTACTAGAGGAGATCACAATACGTGGTAGTAAGGATATTGAGATGTAAATAAGTATCGTAAAATCTTTATAAATTATTTATTTCAACAAATTTACTTACATATCTAGAAGGGTAAATTATAGACCATTGTCTTTTATTACTCGCCTCTTCTGATTTGTATCAATACGTCTCTTCATTATTATTCTGTTGTCATTAATTAAAATAATCCCAAACCCTTTCAAAATATTCACTAACCATGATGTTTTCATCTCGTTTTTGGTTTATTGTTTTCACAGATGAATTGATGTTTTAAGTCATTACATTACTCTTGGAATTAAAGCAAACCGTTTTATTTTATTTCATAATCAAATTTCCTTGGTTTACATACGTATCCAACAAAAAACAAGCCCACAAATAATATTATAATCAAGAGTAAGCTTGACTTGAAATAACTATTTGCAAAATTTTATTATGTATAGTGTGTTTAGGTTTTTATGTTAACACCTCCTTAAATTTAAGTCGGCCGGTGGAATAAAGCGGGACTATTTTTCATGGATGGGGTCTTTTGAGGACACCATTTGACAACTATTGGTTTGCCTTTGCCACAAACACCTGGTCTGCTACGATTTTTTTGATGAGTATATTATTGAGAAAATCCCCTTAGTAAGTTTTACCTAACACCGGATTATATTCAATGCGATTTGTTGGAGAGCCATCGTTATTTTTCTCAAGATACAGGCAACTGCCTCGCCTCCTCTCCACGTTAATTCTACAGCAACAATATGGTAGAATTTAAGCATAAGACTTTCAAAGGTATTTTCATCCCACAGCAATATTATTCGGTTTACTTCTGAACATAATTCGACTATTTAAAAAAAATATATTTTAAGGAAAGACGCTGACCATTTTGCTCTTCAAAAAAGTTCAGTGACATTCCGTTACACGCGCCACTGGTAAGACTAAAAAATCACTTTCCATTGCAAAGTATGCGCCTTCCATAGCTATCGACACCTCTAAAATTTCAGTATAATATCTAGAAAAGTTTTGAAGACATTTAAATTTGTGTCTTTTTTTTCCATTAAATTTTAACACGCTGTATAACCGTAACGAAGCTTTTTTGGTCTATAGTTTATATAACAAACTAGTATCATTTTTCGATGTAGAATTCATGGTTACCGTATGGCGGTTTACTTTCGGGATACCCTGTACATAATTCCTTTAGTTTGTCACTCGACGTTTGAAACATCTTAAATATTTCTAATATTGTCAGAATATTGCAATAATTAAGACCATAACAAAGAAAGACATTCATTGTCCAATGAATATAAGGTCGAAAATCGATATAGGAAAACAATGAGAAAATTTTTATGACAATAAGTAGGACAGTGGCGTAGCTTCAGACTTAGGGCCCACCCGCCAAATATGACTTGGTTCTCCCCTCTCTCCCTCCATACAAAATCACAGTTCGAGTTAATAACGTGAAGAATGTTCATTCATTCGGACAAGGATAGAAGATAACAAAGTAGGAGAATATTTTAAAAATATGTATTTCTGAAGTTAAAATAAGTATCTAATAAGTACCTACATATGACATACTCGTGAATAGGTAAGTAACATTTTGTTATAAATAATACAACAAATCAAACAATAGCACTAAATAAATGTATACTGCAAAACAAAAAATATATGTGAAAATATTAAAAATAACAATACAGAAAAAAACTCGTATATTGTACTATAATCTATAAGAAAGTAAAAAAAACAGCATTATTCAAGAAATTGCTTCCTTCTGACCTTAGTTTCCGCAAAAACTTTGATAAGTCAGTTTTATCCATTGCTGCAACTTCCTCGGCCTCTATACTAAGCAATGCCAAATTACTTTGTCGATTTTGGAAGCAACAATTTCTCAAATAGTTATTGATTATCTTTAATTTAGAAAATGAGCGTTCTGATGACGCAACGGTTACAGGACGCGTCAAAAATAATATTAAAACGGTATATACCTCTGCAAAATTTGATGCTAGGGTATTTTCTATAATAAAAATGTGTGAACGCTCTAATATCTTTAAGGGAGGCTTTTTTGTCTTTCAGTGGCTGAGATAAGAGAATTTGCAAAGGAAATGCCGAGGAAATATCACGAGGATAAGATTGCTGCAAAGCTTCAGCCGATTTAAATAATATTATAAAAATAATCTTCCGTCATTGATACAAGAATGGGTGGACTTAAGAAATTAACAGTCTTCTCTATCCCTTCAAAACAGTTGTGTAAATGACTAATAACGATGTCAAAAACTTTGTAATAAATATTTACTTTCAAATGATGCCCTTTATTATAAAATAGAAAATTTGTATCACATTCATCATATTGTTTTTTTGGTTTATGCTGCCTTTTTCTGTAAATGATGGATAGAATATTCCATTTTTTAGCAATACTAATTATGCCAGTTTCAAATTTTCGTAATTAGTTCTATAATTTTTGATATTTTCTAGACAAATTTGCCTCCATACAATCTCTTACGAGATAACTCTCTTTCTCTCTCTCTCTGTCTCTGATTATCGTAATTCTTTAAAAAATTTGTTTGTTTCTAGAGAACAAACAGAAGCCAAGTGCCCCAAGTGGATATTTTATAAAGAAATGAGGAACTTTGTCACAGCTTCCATACAAAAGGAAAAAATACATACATTGAAAATGAATTAAATACTAATTATAAAAATTCACGGCTTCTGTGGAAATCTCTAGACAAACTAAATATTGATAAAAAATCCAAGTTGTTAGATTTACCTGATGATCTAAAACATCCTGATTCTATAAACAATTTTTTCATAAACTCAGTGCAGAGAATGGTAGCTGACCCAGGCACAATTGCCTTTTTCAATATTAATAAATGTGAAAAGTTACAGATAACTTTAAGTTCAAAACTGTGGACAAAAGTAATATCTTGACAGCTCTAAATAATATTACAACCAATGCTTGTGGTGTGGATAATATAACAGTAGAGATGCTAAAGTTGTGTTTTCCTTTCTATGGTGATGCACTTACACATATAATAAATTTTTCTTTAAAAAAAGCCTCGTACCTCGTGTACTTTCTACATTTTCTAAAATACTCGAAAGAATTGCATACAACCAATTAAAAATTCACATTGATAAATTTAATTATATTTCCTTGTAAACAATCAGGCTTCAGAAGAGGATTCAGTACTGCTACTGCTATTACTGACATCGTTGACGACATGTTATAGGCATGGCTTAGTATCAACTCTT
This sequence comes from Monochamus alternatus, assembly GCA_037114965.1. Taxonomy (NCBI): domain Eukaryota; kingdom Metazoa; phylum Arthropoda; class Insecta; order Coleoptera; family Cerambycidae; genus Monochamus; species Monochamus alternatus. The sequence continues at coordinate 23,503,631 of CM073427.1, read as the reverse complement.
ATCTTGTTCTGTTTAAATCATAACTTAGCCAAAATTAAATTAAATTATTATAAGTTATCAACAGGCGCCTTGTAATGGTTCCACATGTATGTATGGTTCCAGCAGCAAATAAAAGTAGTCGTAGGTTCTGATTATATTTTTTCTATCTATCTTGATATGATTATGAGTCTATTTTGGGACCTTTGCTCTTTGTTATCTATACAGCCTATATTCCTAGGATAATAAAGGGTAATATACATTCATATCCAGATGATTGTCAAATATATTTATCGTTCTGTCCTAAAAATATTTAAATTAAATTTCTAAATTGAAATCCAGAAAAAACGTTGGACAGACAAATAAAGTAGTTTTGCAAAACAAATTATTTTCAAACAGTGTATGTCTGCCAATAAAGAATTATTGTAAAAGCCTAGGGGTCACAATAGATAGAAACTTGTCATGTTGATAATTTAATTAAAGCTGCTTATATAAGGTTCAAATCGTCGTACAAATTCAAATACATTTTAAGTATGCAAGTTAAGTTGAAAATAACGGAATCTTTAATATTGCATATGTTTGACTACTGCGACGTTGTATATGGTCCCTGCTTGTCAGCACATGATACGCATCGCATTCAGTATTGCAAAATACTTGCATGAGATGTTCTACTAATATAAATAGGAAAGATTATGTTACTCCCAGTTATTTTGAAAATGGCTGGCTTAAGATGAACATTAAGAGCTATATCCATATTGCATGTTTTGTTCAAAATACTTTGATTAGAAATACTCCAGTGTACTTAAATAAGTTAACTTTAACTGTAGATGTTTATGACACATCCAGAAGAAATCCTCTTCTTCTCCATGGACCAAGACACTCCACCTCCATATTCAAAAAATCGTTTACTTATTATGCATCGTCTTTATTTAAATCATTACCTTTCGAGCTAAAATTCCTATCGAACATTTCAAAACTTAAATCACATGTTAAAATATTCTTTGATAGCCCAGTGTGAGATCATTTATGTTGTCGGCAATATATTTCAATAATGTTATTGTATATATTAATATATTATAATCAAAATTCAAGAATGTAAAATATATATTTAAGTAAACAAAACATTAAAAATTAAGAAAAGTCTGAAGGATTGCAGCCGTCAAAAAAGTTGTTTGGCGTTGACAAAATTTTCAAATTTGAATGTACCATTTTCAATTAAAACTTTTGTGCTTCTACAGCCTTATTTGTAGAATGCACAATTCAGGAATAAAGATCCATCACAAAAAGTTGCGGTACTGGCAGACATTTTCTTCTAAACTAATATCAACGTTCTTATTTTTATCTAACACCGAAGTTTTGCAACGCCCTACGACATGTCCTATTTGGAAAACTGTTCGTTTTGTAGCTTGAAACTTTGCTCACCCTACTTTTAAGCTTAGATGCTATTAAAATAATAATTCTCAACGTCTTAAATTTTATTATCGAGTAAGAGTTTATGGCTGTTTCATGGCGCAACTTTCGTGTCGCCCGAAGTAGTCAACTTAGGAGAAAATTTTAGTAGGAAGTTTTCAACCCCCTTTATTATTCGTCGAATATGGTACATTTTTTAAAACAGATGCTAAATTAAATAATAATAATAAATAATTTATTTTATTTATTTATTTATTTATTAACAATATTGTATCTACAGGCGCACCCAATTGATACAATCCAAAGAGTGTGAAAAATACAAAACATATAAATTGCAAGTGGTGATGTAAAAGAAAAAAAATACAAGAATAATGAAACAAAAAGCATGGATAAGAACAAAATTAAACTAAGTGTATAAATATACACTACAAGAGACATTAATATGCAATAACTCCTGGGTTCAAAATAAGCCGATTTAGCCCAATTTACTTATTTCCAAAATTGCTTCGTTTAGCCGTTAGAGAGCCAAAGTTCGCTCAAAATTTTTGTTTATTCCGAATATCTCGAAAACGACTTGATCGATTTTAACCATTTTTGGGCTACGCAGTTATAAGTCTAACCGACACTTTTTGACATTAATTAAAGGAGTTGACAGAAGTTGGCTCTGATATTTTAACTGTCAGTTGTGTGTCAAATCTAATCAACTACTGAAATTAGTCTATCTCGGTTTATTCTTCTTGCTCGATTACTTAGTTACTTTAGATCTTACTTTATTTGCTGTAGTTATTGTTGTGTTCCTGTTCCTCATTTTTCATTATTTCGTCATGGATACGTATACATATTCCGAACAAATAGATATGCTTTTGATTGATGGATTTTGTCAAGGTAACGGCCGCAAAAGTGTTAGGGTCTACATGGAGAGATTGCCTCATCGACAAGTGCGAAATCATCAAACTTTTGCCAACATCGAAAGGCGACTTCGCGAATTTGGTTCCTTCCACCAAATGAATGGGGCTCAAGGGCGTCAACGTACCACGAAAACTATAGAGGTGGAGAAACAAATCATAGATAAGATAGAAGAGAACCCAAAAATTAGTGCAAGACGCATTGGACATGAAATAGGGATACCAAAAATCATAGTTCATGATGTTTTGAAGGAGCAGTTACTACATCCGTACCACATTCAATCGGTACATGAATTGCTACCCATGGACCATGAAAGACGTTTAGCATTTTGTAATTTTATGCAAGATCAAAGAGCCCATGATATCAACTTGAGCAAAAACATTTTATTTACAGATGGAGCATGTTTTACTAGCTCAGGAATTACTAATAACCATAAGAAACACGTTTATGCTGATGAAAATCCACACTGTACAAATAAGACGTTTTCAATATGAATTCAAAGTAAACGTGTGGGCGGGAATTATCGACAACTTTATTATTGGCCCGGTTGTGCTTCCACATCGATTAAATGGGGTTAACTATTTAATTTTTTTACAGTAAGTATTACCTAATTTATTGGACGATTTACCGTTACTACTTCATAACATATGGTTTATGCACAATGGTGCACCCCCCATTTTGCGTTACCCGTTCGTCAGTATTTACATAATCTATATCCTAACAGGTGGATCGGAAGAGGAAACGATGCTCCTATAAAATGGCCACCTCGAGCACCAGACTTAAGCCCTTGCGATTATTTTTTGTGGGTGCAGTAAAAACTAAAGTATATGCCTATGCAGTTAATAATGAAGAGGAATTGTTTAGGCGTATCCAAGACGGAGTTAACATTTTACGAGTAATCCAGGAATCATGGAAAGGCTGCACTACAACTTCGTAAAACGGATTACTTGTTGCGTACGAGAAAACGGTGGTCACTTTGAGCATTTATTGTAAAGAGATCATAACTCTTTTTTATTTGTTATATTTAATATGTTATTATCTTGTATTTCTTAAATAAAATATAAATGACAGTTTTGGAATTTTCGTTATATGTTGCAGAACGAATGCTGATATTATTGACATACGAAAAATATTTTTTCTGCCTAAACTACTCATCTATTCAAAATTCTGATGTATTTGCATGATACATGATTTTTCTTATATTTCTAATGACTGCAAAAGATTTTAAATAATGTCAAAAAGTGTCGGTTAGACTTATAAATGCATTGCCCAAGAATGGTTAAAATCGATCAAGTCCTTTTCGAGATATTCGGAATAAACAAAAAATTTTTGCGAACTTTGGCGCTCTCTAGCGGCTAAACGAAGCAATTTTGGAAATAAGTAAATTGAGCTAAATCGGCTTATTTAGAACCCAGGTGTCTGTGGTCTTCCGTTGTACACGCCTTTCCTGTATGTTAACTAAGTCTGTTGCATATTACTCCTAATTAAGTGCATTAATTGAGTCCAACAAGCTGTAAAAATATCAAAATCATAAGGAAGACTATTAATGTAGTTAGCAATATTATTTATAGGACTACGAGTGTAAAACAGTAGGTAGTTGGTCTTGTACCGCACAGGGTCATAGTAGACAACCAACAAGCAAGGGTAAAATTCGCGCATGTAATAATTCAATTCCTGTGTTTGCGTTATATTTTTGTGTTCATCTTCAGTTTTTAGTTCCTTATTTTAATTTTAAACGTTTTATAGTTATTAAATAAAGCTATATGTGCCGGGTACAGATATTTTCCTACAATATAGTTCGCAGGTTTGTTTTTCTAGATTATGGGACAAGACTGCCGCGGGTGCATTAAAAGTTTTTTAATATCTATTAGTACCTACCCATTCCTTTCGTTCGAATAAATAGGCATTTTATCTAACTGTATCTGCGGGTAGTGTGTTTTCTCGGTAGTGAGTGGTTGTAATGAGTGAAAATGTAGTTTTGGCAGTTTGTAACGAAGTAATAATTGTAAATAATAATAGTGAGGTCTGAAGCATCTCGGGCTGGCGTAATAAAATGTAAAAAAGAAATAATGAAAAACGAATGCAAAATACTGCAGCTAATTGGAATAACTGTTACTTGTCTATCAGGTATTATTACTATACTCGCGACAAGAATTCAGACGACTTACGTCATACGAACAAATGAATAATTTATTATATTTTCATCAAAATATTTAAGAAACTGCAACTGATAGTAATAAAACTATATACTATACCAAAAGTTTGCATTATATATTGCACTAAATTTCAAAAAATGATTGTTTTTAACGCGACCAAATATCGAAAATTATGTTGACAATAAAAACAAATGTGTAACGTCAGTCGTGACGTAAGACGTCTGAATTCTTGACGCGAGTATATTAAGAATGTTAATTTTTGTCATTTCTGAATTTAAAAACGCTAGGATGTCTTATTTAAAAAATGTGTGTTTGGTCAAATTTTAAAAGAGGTACCCTGTAGAGAAATCTACGCCACTGAACACTACGTAAAACACAGTGTCGGAAGTAATTTTCACCTTTCCAATATCTCAGCTATTCTCTGAGATACGAGGAATCCCTTAGAAGTGGCTTAAACTTAACCGAAACTGGAACTTAAATAATTGCATTTTTCTCCTACTTGTAATTGGTTTAATACTGTAGATTAAACTTTATTAGCCAATGCTAAAGAAGTACTCATATATACTAATAGGTTATTTATTTAATATTGTTGCAGATAAATTTTCCTTTGTGTCGTTACTATATATTGTATGTGTCAAGCTATAATATATGTATGTTTGAAAGCCATCCGTAGTAGGCGATGGTTACAGCTATAGCCAGCCACATCAAAACCGCGTAATAAAGAAGAGACAGGCGATCAACTTCGTGGCAACTTCCCATATCGCGAATGCGGAAGCAGTTAGGACTTTCACTCAGGAACTCAATTTCAGTGCTGAAGGAAGCTCACGCACAATAAAAATCCTTGTTCTGCCACATAAAAAATTGTTTATTTTCCATAAACCGTTAAACTCCACTTACATGTCACAACAATAAAAAAATACTTTTTTGCAAATGGAGAAATATTACTAGAGACTTTTAAGATCTAACAGTAACTAACAAATACACAAAACGACTTTTTCTATGCTTATTCTCGACTTTTACACCAGGAGTAACTAAGTAGGGATGAAATTAACGAACTGTGACAAACGAGTTAATGGCCTTTGTCCTGCTAGACCAACAGGAAGGGATACCTAATAAAAGCCAGCAATTTTTTTAGTTTTTCGTTATGTAAGATTTCTACTGCATTAGGTACTATTAGCATCATATTTAATTACAAACATTTTACCAATTACCAATGTTAATGTAAAAAAATTAATTGTTAATAAAATAAATAAAATAAAATTCTGATGAAATGTATTAAATAAATTAGTAATTGTGCTATTCATTGACTTTATTTCACATGTATTTTGTTTATAAAGGGTGTCCCAAAATAGAAGGCCATACCATTAACCACATATTCTTCGGACAAAAATAATGCGACTTTCCTTACGTCATTTTTTATTTGGGCGCCTCTGTTTCAATATACAGCGTGTTAAAGTTACATTTTAAAAAACTATTTTTGTTAATAATCCCATTATTTTGTAAGATACCCACTTGAAATTTTGCACGTACTTTTATCTTATTCCGGCATACTTTTCATGTAATTTTGGTGAAAAAAATCGAAGGGTGAATGTAGGTAACTGTGGGATGCAGTACCCTTTATTCCCTCCAATTATTTATAAGTACGCCAATGCTGTTTTTTTTTAAATATGAAACGTAGAATTTTCTTCTGATAATTTTACCTCTTTTGTAATTTTTTGTTTAAATGCTTCGTTTTGGAGAAAAACGGCAATTTGTAGTGCCCATAAATCTATCATTCACTACTATTTTCAAGTGAAACTGAAATTTTGTGGATATACCTGTTATTACAATACCTTGGCAACTTAGCAAATCGTAATACTTACTAAATGAATATTTGTTAATTAAAACAAAAAGAGAATATCTTTCAAAAGATAAGGTTTTCGCTACTTAAAAGGACACATGCATGTGATAATGAGGAGGGTGGGCAAGTAAAACGTTTGTTAAATTAGTAGTAATTAAGTAATTATTTTATTTAATGTTATTTAGATAAAAAGTTATTATGTTGATCGTTCATTATTACTATTACTAATCAAGACTATTATTTTTTGGTTGATAAGAGAACTTTATTACATATTTTAATTCCATATTATTTTTTCAATTCATAAGTATTCCTCATTTAATAAAATTTAAAATTATGCATTCTGTTTTATTTAGCTATTATTCATTCAGCAAGTATTACGATTTTCCAAGTTGGCAAGGTATAGTAATAATAGGTATATCCACAAAATTTCAGTATCATTTGAAAATGATAGTGAATGATAGATTTATGGGTACTACAAATTACCGTTTTTCTTCAAAACGGAGCATTTAAACAAAAAATTACAAAAGACATAAATTGATCAGAAGAAAATTCTACGTTTGATATTACAAGAAAAAGCTGTATAGGTGTACTTAGAAATAATTGGAGGGGATAAAGGTTACTGCATCCCTCAGTTACCTCCATTCACATTTCGATTTTTTTCACCAAAATTACATGAAAAGTATGCCGGAATAAGATAAAAGTACGTGCAAAATTTCAAGTGTGTATCTTACAAAACAATGGGATTATTAACAAAAATAGTTTTTTAAAATGTAACTTTCACACCCTGTATACTGAAACAGGGGCTACCAAATAAAAAATGGCATAAGAAAAGTCACATTATTTTTGTCCAAAGAATATGTGGTTAATGGTATGGCCTTCTATTTTGGGACACCCTATATAATACATTTTATTCCATTGTGACAGATTAAAACGACTTTATAACTCCATAACAACTGTAACAAATAATATGTTATTCACTTGTGAATTATTTTTTTAATCACTATTAATATTACATCGCTGCAATTTGATTAAGAAACTTTTATCATCAAAATACACCGACAAAATACATAATTAATATTTGTAATTAATATAGGAATTCTTTAAAGTTGAGACTGATATCACTATCGACTGGAATAGATACTTGCGCCAAAACTTTAGAAACAATGATTCTAACGATTTCATTTTCAGTAGAATAAACTTGTAACTTATCTTCTGATATTTGTTTAATTATGATAACTATTACCACCACAGAACTTACATCGCTGGGCTGGTCTCTTAGCAGGCTATTCCGAATATTGAAATACGATTACTTTTTGTAGGTATTAAGCGTTTTTGTGATAAGAGACTTTACATTAGTTTTTCAAGTGTCCAAAATAACTTATGTGAAAATGCTTTAGTAGAACAATTTTCCGGTAAACATGTGCTAAATGCAGCTACTTTTACCATTGTGTACAGTGAGGGCAAGTGTAGTGCAATACGAGGGATATTTGAAACCGAATCGTGGAAGAGGTGGAGGTCCAGCATATCCGCGACGTATTGCAACAGTGTGGCATATGATACACGAGGACCAATTATATCCGTGCCATGTACAGCGTGTCCAAGCATTAGCAAATATTCATTCAGTAAGTATTACGATTTGCTAAGTTGCCAAGGTATTGTAATAACAGGTACATCCACAAAATTTCAGTTTCACTTGAAAATGATAGTGAATGATAGATTTATAGGCACTACAAATTACCGTTTTTCTCCAAAGCTAAGCATTTAAACAAAAAATTACAAAAGAGGTAAAATGATCAGAAGAAAATTCTATGTTTGATAATTTAAGAAAAAGCTGCATAGGCGGACTTATAAATAATTGGAGGGGATAAAGGGTACCGCATCCCTCAGTTACCTCCATTCACCCTTAGATTTTTTTTCACCAAAATTACATGAAAAGTATGTCAGAATAAGATAAAAGTACGTGCAAAATTTCAAGTGTGTATCTTACAAAACAATGGGATTGTTAACAAAAATAGTTTTTTAAAATGTAACTTTAACACCCTGTATATTGAAACAGGGGCACCCAAATAAAAAATGGCATAAGGAAAGTCGCATTGTGTTTGTCCAAAGAATATGTGGTTAATGGTATGGCCTTATATTTTGGGACACCCTGTATATTGTATATAGATAAAATGTGTCCACATTGTCTTTAACAGACAACATTTTCTTAAGCTGTGAATAATAAGGGCATAATGATGAAGATTTCACCCTTTTTGATTTTTCAGATATACATATAAGCCATGATTATTTTGTACTTTGCACCCCTTACTTGCTTTTTGCCATTCGCAGAAATGAATGTACTCTTTCTCATAAAGTAAGGACTTCTTCAGAATTACTTTGCATAAAGCCGCTTATGCTTCTAATAATACATGCTCCGATACACAATCTGATAATATTGAGTCTTGTTCCATTACTTCCAGACCATTTTACTTTCAAACAACACAGGACAAAAACAAAATTGAAAAGGACCACTATATTGAATGAATCACACCTGAATTCAACTAATAAACAATTAGTTGTTATAATGTATCCAAGCAACATATAATACTATCTCACAGATCACTCAGTTAGCTCATTTGTTCGCGAGTATAAAATCTGCCACAATTGAATAAAATATTGTACACACCACGGGAGTTAAATACATTTATTCACTAGGAGAAATTAGCCTTAAACATTTTTGCGAATAGATGTATAAATATCTAATACAGTATTTCAATTTTGAAAATGATTCTTATGGGAACGACTTTTTTATTTTTGTTTTCAGGTCGAAAGGTCTAAACGAATAGTTATCCTATAATCTGTTATAGCAAATTATTTATTTAAAATTATTAATCGAATTAATTCTATTTGAAATATTTACTGCACCGAGTAAAAACTGTTTTGGTTTCCAGTAAAGTCCCATAATTGCCATAATTTACCATTCTGAATAACTTTTTCAAGTAACATTCTGCTGTATTTTTATCCGAAAAATCATTTTACCTGAAACCAAAACAGTTGATACGCAGTGTACTGAATATTTCAAATAAATTATTTCGAAAATGGTTACTCCTAACGACTTCAATAAGGTGTAGGTAATTTTTTCAGATAAAAAAGATAGGGACGTGTTACAGTCAGATGAATACACTAAGCCGCACAAAAGTCATTTAAGAAAGCATAATGTGTTATAAATGACGCCCCTCTACTAGTGATGTCTAAAATTTAAAATGAACTTAATTTTTGTTGCCAAAAAAAAAAACCGATCTCCAAAATCTATGCAAATATTTGCAGTTGACTTTGACACCTTGGGAAGTTCAGCTGCATTGCATTATTTTGTCATCAGCAATAATCTCTTGCTCTATGTACTATTAATTTCGTGATACTACATCTATATATATTATTGCCTTACTATCTGCCAATAAAATTTACGTAAATTTACTTTGAAACACATTGAAAAATAAACCTCGTGCAATCATAAAAGTTATAAGTAGAAAATGTCTTAAGCTTGAAGAAATGCCATTCCTAAATTGAATTCAATTATATGCAAATTTCGTTTTTATGCTTTTGTAATTATTCTCCCATGACAGATATCATTCTTGCTTTTATATAATAAGAAAGGTTGGAGTATCTCGATTATTCATAACTTATTCATTTTGAGTAATAATGATTTCGATTAAAAACGGCCCCGCCTTTAGGATTTTCGCATTCTGTTGCCCAATGAATTATTATTATATGCGTCAGACAAAGAACAGACAAATTCCTAATTATGCTAACCATTTATTAAAATCATCGACGATAATAACGTTTTTCTTAGGCCGCACCCACATTATGACTTTATCGGAGCACTTGGCTCCGCCTGAAACATTAATTTGAATTAATTACAAAATTGAGAGCTGAAGCTGTAGGTCTCTTTGAAAGTCACGGCATCGCAGCTTTTAAAAAAAAACTTCCCTTGAAACCTTCATTTTCAGACGTACAATAAAGTGATGTATTTTTTTAATTAAGTCAAAACAAGCAAATGAAACGGAACGGCATTGCTGTTTGAATGGAATGAAATTGTGAACACGGCCTATAAATCATTAGGAGTAACACTGCTTTTGCCGAAGGCTCCGATGTTATGCTATAAAAAAGGTCACTTATTGTCTTAAAATGAATTTTTTTGGACCTCTGATTTGAATGTATTGGTAACGAAACGAATAGAATTTATTTTACAGAGAGAACATTTATCTTTTGTTACTTTTCCAACATGTTATGCATATGAATTTATTTGCTCAACAAAAAATATTTACACAAGAACAACAAAATTATACAGAATATTTTTAAATGAAGTATCAAAAATGAGACCACAGATTCCTTTGGTGAAAATAAATCGATTTAGCCTAACATACCTATATCCCAAAGCGCATAATAAAAAAGACAAAGGGTGTCAAATTTCAAATTTTATTTTCGATATTTATAACTACCTTCTCAGGAAATTCACATGCAAGTGCAGATGACAAAGAATTCTTAATGACTAAGGTAAGATTACTTTTGTTGTTAGGTATTTCAATTATTAAGTATTTTGATTTTTTATAGGTTGGATTAATTCTGGGGATTGCCGGAGCTTGTCGAACTGATGAACTAATCAAATTAACTGTAGATGATATTGAGGATATAGGCTCTTCCTTGATTGTAAAAATTCCAAACACTAAGACAAAGATTCCATGAACATTTCCGGCTACCGATATGGGAAATATGCTTGAATTGTTTCGAAAATACCTTTCCCTTCGTCCTCTCCACGTCAAGTATAAGCGCCTTTTTTGTACTACAAAGCAGGAAAATGTAGTTCGCAGCCAGTTGGCAAGAATACCATGGGAAAAATTCCGAGTGTAATAACTAGCTTCGTATTTAAAATTACCTGATGCTCCATGTTATACTGGTCACTGCTTACGAAGATCATCAGCAACATTACTGGCAGATGCTGGTGTGGATATCACGACAATAAAGCGTCATGCTGGTTGGAAATCAACCACAGTCGCTGAGGGTTATGTCGAGAACTCCATTGAAAATAAGACCAAAATTGCTAATCAGGTTTCAGTAGGTATCACTACTAGCGCAATCACAAAAACTGTAAATGTAAGCGAAAGTAATATTCCTTCTAATATTAATTTTGAAAATTGTACAAATGTAACATTTAATTTAAATGTCAATAAATAATTTCAATGTTATCTTTTTTTTTCCATGAAAAACGTTCTCCATAATGTAAACTCCCTTGGGAGCATTATACTCCCTTGGAAATAATCGACTACTTCTGTTTTAATTTTGATGTCATAGAAACTGATTTATACTCCCGACCGTGGAAAAAAGTTGTTCAGAACGGTAAATTATGGAAACGTGCAAAATTTCAAGAAGATCGGCGAGGTTTGATGAAACCATTATTCAACAAAGCACAAATATGTTATCAAAGTAGGCCGATCTTTTTGAAATTGCATGCCTCCATAATTTACCGTTCAAAACAACTTTTTCGAATAACGTTTTGCTGTATTTTCAGTAGAAAATGCACTTTACCTGAAACGATAACAGTTTTCAATCGGTGCACTGAATATTTCAAATAGGATTATTTCGAAAAATGTTACTCCTAACATCTACAGCAAAATATACCTTTTTAGATAGAATAGTCAGATGGATACACTAAGCAGCAAAAAGTTTCGTAATTTAAAAGAAATATGATGTGCCATAAGTGGTACCCTCTACTAGTGACGTCAAAATTAGAAACAAATTTGAACTTCTCGCCCGCAAAAACCCTCGATTCACAAATTTTATATAAATATTTAGATTTCCTAAGAAGTTATTTACAAATATCAAAAATAAAATTTTAACTTTGACACCCTGTATCTTTTTTATTATGTGACCTAGAATATTATGTTAGGCTAAATCGATTAATTTTCACCTAAGAAATCTGTAGTCTCATTTTTGCTACTTCATTTAAAAACACCCTGTATAAAAATATGTAAATCAAATAACAAAAAAAACACAGGAATACATGTACTAGATAAAATCCGGATATCATAGTTTTCATTTTATATGCAGTGATACAAAACAAGTCAATTGTAGGGACATATGAATCATGCATATTTGCAGTGCAAATGATGATAAAATAATCGTTTTAGGAATTGGAAATCTAAATGTGTCACGGTAGATATATTCTGGATGTCAGGACACTCATTCAGCATGGATATTGCAACAAATTTTCAGGGCTGAATCTATATAAGTATACAGCTTTGTTACAGCAGCCATGAGCTGAGTGGAAATTCGAAGAAGCCTGAAAGGTTTCACTGTAAAGAAAAATATGTACGAGTATATTTGATGAGTCTTTTACAAATTTTGATGAACTATTTCCAACCAAAATCTTTTTGCTCCGTAAGTACTTTAAGAATTGAGAAAAAGCCCAAAAATTCAGACAAATTTATTCGTTGGCAAGGAACAGTAGCAGAAGTCAATTAACCCTAATTTCTCAACAATTAGAGGTTCACCTAATCAACTTCCTCTCAAAATGAGAATTTGAGCAAAACTTGAAGATATTGTAATCTCACGTAGTATGATTCTGATACAAAATAGCTAACTTCGTCATAACTTTTGGCAGTTTTATCATAAACAGTGCCTTCGACAAATAGGCCTTGCAGTCTACAGTTCTACAACTAAAGTGTTGGATCAGCTCAGTGTTGATGATGCATTCATCATATGGCCAAATAGATATAACAACAGAGAAAGATTTCTGGACCAAATTAATAGAATACATTCGAATATGATCTAGATTATGAAGCTGGAAGAAATTGTTTTTTTTCCCATTCATAGACATCCTTGCAAAGAGAAAATCAGATGTGGATTATTCACAATGTGGTCCAAAACCAGACAAGATATTATCAACTTCTAGAAGTAGAACTACAACAATTAGATCTCAATGGAAATGAATATTTCAATGAAAATATTCAACAAGCAGTCAGGAGGACGCCAAAGATCAATAAAATATCTTGCAACAACATATCTACCCAATATTCGAATGTACTGAGAAGATATACCATTAATATTATCTATAAATCATTTATGAAAATAGTATCATCATCAAATGTTTTCTAATCGCCAACATTGTCATCATTATCACGATTTCATGTCATCATCATGATATCGGTATGATAATCATTAACAACATGATATAGCCATGTGATCAGCAAATATAAAATTTATTGAATTTTCATCTGTAAATAACATATTATTCAAGTAAATTCAATTCAATTTTGCAAAAATAAACCAAACAGAAGTGAAAATAAATTGTAAAGAATGCGTATAATTTGGTTCAATCTCTTCAAAATTATGAAAATGATCTATTTAGTATAGAAATTAATTAATTAAAATCTATCGACTTTCCCGAAAACAAACTTCCAAGTAACTAAGCAAATAATAGAAGTAACCCTTATATAAACTGACAAATAATATCTACAGGATTCTTTAAACAGTCCTGTTGAATTACAAAGATTAGGGGGAGCTAAACTAAGGACCTCAAAATAACTTTATTAGATGACTGGGGGAAAACTTCGACTATACTTCTCCCTATCATTTTTATATACCTACTTATTTAAGAAAACTTACAGATGAAACATAAATGACAACACTACTCATCAATAATTAGCTATTAATTAATTTATTTTAAAGTATATCCAACAATTTAAAGAAACCAATTACAGAATTTAAAAAAATATAGTAAATAGCTATTGAAAATTCTAAAAGTACAAAAAAAAGTTCAAGGTCTCTTAACCACCTTTTCCCTCCTTTTCAAGCGACAAGGTTACTGGACTATGTTTACTGACTTTTAATTTGGTTTCAAATGCAACTGCAAAACCTTTAATATGATTGACAGTCAATTTTTACACTCAAGAAGTATCGGCTGATTATTATTAGTATACGACATTGTGCCACATTTAAAGCATTTTAACATTATGCCATTTGCAACGCACAAGGATTTATTTCCAAATTTTGCTGTATTTTTGTGTAATGTTTCAAATTTATAATTATATATTATATTCTTGTTTTAATCTGAATACATACATGTACAAATATAAGTATTATAAAAAATGCTACTGCGCCTCGAAAAGTCTAGAACCCCTGTCCTTTCTGATCGAAACCAAATAAACATATGGAAAAAGCTCGAGTGAAATCCAATAAGTCAAATGTAACTGGCATATACCCTGAAAAACATACAGTTTTCCACAACGATATCTTGGGCTTCGGAGATAAAATGAAATGTCGACCCCAATTTTCGCCGAGAGGTACATTCACTTAACCCAAAGGTGTTTTTTCTTCCGTCTTTAGACGTTATATATGGATAGTGAAAAATTCGTGGTCATAATAGTATTTAAAACAGAGATCAGAGGCCTTCAGTTTATCTAAAATACTCTTTAAAAAAACTCGTTGGAGACATTCAAGTGAAGTAAAAATTCAAAGTATAATGATTGGGTCTGTTTATTAGTCCTATGTAACTGATTTTATATAAATCAGGTTGTTTTGACAATTGACAGACAGGGACAAACAATTAGTCGCTGACTGAGTTAAGGCTGTATTTGTAACAAGAATTTAATTTTCAAAATGGCTCATAAAAACAGAATATTTAAAATTATTTCGGGATCATAATGAAATCACGAAATAATTCTCGAAACTCAAATTCACTTTTGGATATACAGAATGGTCACTTTTATATATACAGGGTGACTTAAATTATAAATAAGTTAATTTTTGCGTTATACATGGCTGTATTCGCCTTTTTCGCTTTTTTTATCAAAATCAAATATGGCAGTCATAAGAAAATCAGTTGGTTATGAAAACTTGGGCACCTAGTAGGCGTAAAATGTTTTTTCCACCTCCATTGGAAGCCTCATGTAGAACAATATGAATGTATCAAATTTCACAGCATTTACTTTCAAGATAAGAAAGTTATGAAAAAAGAAAACAGAAAATGTACGTTTTTAGTGCAGTTGTTATTTCAGGTCCTACACATAGTATCTCATATTTCTTTTCAGAAAACTGAAAGCCATAAAAATACGCTACTTTTTCCTAATTTAAATTACCCTATTTATATCACCGTTTCTGGGTGTCATAAAAGTAACCACCCTGTATATAAATATGGAATCAACGACAATAGATGAGATTTGAAATATAATTCTGTATTTCTAGGACTGCTTCTTTAGATGGCCTCCTCTATTTTAAGTTGAATCATCTAACTATGAAAAATTAACATAAATGGGGAAGTTGCATGAACTTCATATTGGTTTTAAATGTATTACAGTATTGATTAATTTAATTTTATACTTATGAAGTTCATTGGTGCGAATCCCAATTTCATTAGTGCTGCAAATACGGGGAATCAAAGGAATCAGGTGTTTATTTCCGTTTTTAACATTACCATAATTGCTAGTGGTGATGTGATAAACTTATGGTATTGTTAAACGTAACTTATTTCTTTGTTTACAATAAACTACTTGTTTTAATTGGAAATAACAAATAAAAGTAATGAATAACGTAATTTAACATTTAATTTTTATTTATACATTTTTTATTGCTATTTAACACTGATTTCTCCTTTAACATTTTTGAAAAATCCTTATCAGGTAGACCTTTTTTCTATTTAGAATTGAAAATAGTTCAATAGTGTCTTATTAAAGAATTCAAAATTGTAAAATACAAAAGTTAGATATATTTTTACATCGACAATGCAGTATAACTAGCCGTGATCTCAACACTGTTTGCATATTCTTAATTGCTACCTCATAAGACTACAAATTTTCAAAACAATCGGTCCATACATTCTTAAATATAGCAAAAAATCGAAAACATTTTTTCAACTTTAACACCCTGTAAAATAAAAAGAAGCAACAATTGAATAAGACATATTGGCCCAATCGCTTTATTTTGATGTTAACAATTTGCCCTTAAGCTATGTACCATTATTAATGACTCACCCTGTATATAGGTACTTACTGTATGGGGGAGTAGCTTAAATCGCGAACATTTAACAATTACAAAGAGTTGAACCTTAAAATTGTATTTAGTTCCGAAAATTACTATTAATTAAAAAATGTGTTAATTTTTCATTTATTTCATATTGTGTTTAGTTTTGTTGCCTTATTGAGTATCATACAATAATATAACTTATTAAGATGTTCTGCCATTAAAAGAAAATAATATTTATCATACATTGATTACTTGAAACCTTTTCCAAAAATAACAGGCACGCTTCTGCCTAAGGATGAATGATTAACTGTTGGAAACCATTCAGCTTTCTATAACTTTAGAAGCACTGCTCTATACTAAATACTGACGACAGTGAGATTATGTTTCCGCTCTGTGTCCATTGCAGACAGAGCAAACTTCTAAGTCTCAGTCTAACATAATTAAATATGTAAATACGAATATTACAAATTACAACCTCCTTGTAATTGGCAGCCAGCTTTATTCCAAATTACATTTGTAGTTGGTTTAGTTTGTCCAAACCTGTTACAATTTGCAAACAAATCTGCGGTTTCATGGAAGTACGATTCAAGTCTAATAGGAACATGCATCTTTCTCCTAGAAAGTTGCCCGTGGTTTTACATGTGACTTAGATTGATGAGTTAGATACCTGCTAGAAATTTACACTGCACTATATGATCAACATAATTAATTTTTATTTGTTTTTTAATTCTTTTGTTATTTTTATATTATCTGACAATTTAACTTTCAGGTTTATTATTTTTTATTTTTACTAGATTTTAAACTGTTTTTATGTGTTTAGACTTTTATACTACTTATATTTTATTTTATACAATCGATTTTTAATATGTAGGTATCTTTTTTTTAAGTATTTTTTTCTCTCTTATTGCAATTTTTCTAGTTTAACTACTTATACTTTAAGTGGGTTATACCCGTTGGATATTTTAAGAGTAAAAAATAAAACAAAAAAAAATAATAAATATTTTGGAAGGTATACATCAATTTTCTACGGCAGCAAACACAACTATAGATTGAATTTGCTTGTGGCGAAATATATGTTGTCAATTACTAGCATTTTAATGTATTTACTAATCAATATATCATAGATATATCTTACTGCAAAATCACAAACAAATTTAAATTGATTATCTTGACGAAGCAATTAGAGAATAAGCAAGAGAATAAATATTTTTTTGGGAAAGAGAACATAAAATGAAGTGAAATCAGATCAAGTTTATTAACCCGCCCCGTAGCTCATGACAAATGCTAATTATGAAGGTATCAGATTTCGCTTCATCAAAAATTCATATAATAGACGTCTTGACACCACTTTCAATGACCTATTTCACCAATGTAATTGATTGCATGAAGCCCCAGGCTAGGATTACTGACAAATAGTCATTTTTGTGACTAGTATTTACAACCTTATCCCTTGTATGTATACAATGGAAGTGTTGATAAATAAATTAGGTGCTAGATATTCATATCCTTTATCGTTCGGCTGATTCAGGAGTTTGGAAAGATAACAAAGTGGAAGTAAACTTCTGAACAATTCAAATTTTCATAGTTTTCTACTGAAATACTGAAAAACGTATAGATAAGAAAGATTTAAAAATGATTCATCACATCTCTATTCACTACTGGATAAATATTTATCTAAGCATCAATTGTAGCTGCCAAAATATAACTTTTTCATTTTTATAACATTATTCGTTGACATTACATAAAGACCGCCATTTCCAAGGCCATGTTTGAATGTTCATTTAGGGGTACCGCAGGGATCCATTTTGGGCCCAGTTTTGTTTATTTTATATATAAACCATATTGGTTCGGTTATACCAGGTTGTCACTTTACTGTTTATGCTGGTGATATATCTCTCATAATTTCTGATAAAATTTTTAATAATCTAAAAAGTAAGTGCTCTGACATTTTAAATAATATTGCTCACTATTTCACTGATCTTAATTTATATTTTAATGTTGAAAAAACTGAAATTTTACGCATACATACCTATCAACATAATGTCGAAGATATAGCTCTCGATATTTACAATGCATCGTTGTGTAACAGACATGATAGCATACGATTTTTGGGACTCAATTTGGATGAAAATCTTAATTGGAAATCTCATTGCGAAAAAATAGTTTGTAAGCTCAGTAGACGAAGATTTGTATTTTTAAACTTACGTTCAGTACTTACAATAAAACAATTAATAAATGTATATTATGCAACAGTGGAAGCAACATTAAGGTATGGCGTCTGTTTTTGGGCTAATTCGACTGATGTTTCTAAAGTGTTTATTGCGCAAAAGTCTATTATTGTAGGCCATTTTTTAGGGACTATAATATATTAACACTGACGTCCTTGTATATTTTGGAGATAAGTACTTATATATTCAATAACGCAGGCATTTTTAATTTAAATGGGAACATCCATTCTTATAATACCCGTCAAAAGCATCACTTTCACCTACCGTTTACTAGAATGAATTTAACACAAAATTCTCCTAAGTATATTGGGTTAAAAATATTTAATAAATTGCCTGACTACATAAAATCTTGTCAGAACATTAAAATGTTCAAAATTTGTTTGAAGAAATATTTACTTGATAAGTCTTTTTATTGTTTGTCTGAGTATATGTAAACCATGTGACTGTGTTTTATTTTATTATGATGTACTTTTTACATAGTGTTTTTACCTATAATTAGTTGACTATTCCTATACAATTGTAATATTGTCATTCAGGAAATAAAATTTATTATTATTGTTATTGATAATTGAAACTTTTCTTCTTTCTTTTTACTTTCTATTGAAGAATTCAAGGTCTATCTATCGACAAATTAGTTTTATTGTACAATCTATTACAATAATAACGCCGTTTCCTCGGAAGAGTTTTTGAACTGCTTCTGTACTCGCGGCAAGAATTCATACATCTTACGTCATGGCTGACGTTAGCCAATTGTTTTTATTGTCAACGTAATTTTCAATATTTGGTCGCATTAAAAATAATATTTTTTTTCAATTTAGTGCAATATATAATGCACATTTTTACAGTGGTATTCATAGTCCGTTTCCGGTCGCCGGAGAGTAGTCTCCTTCCCAAATATATATGAATTTTGTTATGAAATTCGCATAATTTCGGGAAGATACAGGATACTACTGTTACAGTACACTGTATTCATAGTCAGTCCGAAGTTATATGAATTTCAAATGAATGATAAGTCGTCTGAATTCTTGCCGCGAGTATACAGGGTGTCCGGAAATTATGCGTCAAGACTTCAGGAGGTGATTCCTCACAATGCTCAGTGCTCCAAATAAAAACTGTTTTAGTTTCAGGTAAAGCGCCTTTTCTGCTGAAAATACAGCAAAATGTTACTTGAAAAAGTTGTTCAGAATCGTAAACTATGGAGACGTGCAAAATTTCAAGAAAATTGGCGATGTTTGATGAAACCATTTTTCAACAAAGCAGAAATATTTTACCAAAGCAGGCCCGTTTTTTAAAACTTTGCACATCTCCATAATTTACCATTCTGAACAACTTTTTTAACAACATTTTGCTGTATTATCAATAGAAAATTAACTGAAACGATAACAGTTTTCAATCGGTGCACTGAATATTTCAAATAAGATTATTTCGAAAACTGTTACTCATAAAAACTTCAATAAGGTATAACTTTTTCAGATATAACAGGTATTACAATCGATTGTTTTAATAGTCAGATGGATACACTAAGCAGCAAAAAAGTTCTGTCATTTAAAAGAAACATGATGTGCCATAAGTGGCGCCCTCTACTAGTGGCGTCAAAATTAGAAACATATTTGAATTTCTCGTCCGCAAAAACCCCCGATTTACAAATTTTATGTAAATAATTCGATTTTTTAAGAAGTTATTTACAAATATCGAAAATAAAATTTTAACTTTAACACCCTGTATCTCCGTTAATATTGAGTTTTAGAAAAATTGTCATAGGACTTCGTGACCCTAAATTCCTGTCAGGAATCACTTCCTAAAGTCTTGACGCATAATTTCCGGACACTCTGTATAAGTTCTTAGAATAAATTTCATTAATTTCCATTGATGAGTGGACCAGCTAAGAACTGATGTTAAAAGTTGAAAGTAGTTTTCATTATAAATGCGTCAGCACCAAAAGAATTCGGCTAAATTTATTTTAAAGAATGCCATTATTACAATAGATTGTACAGGGTGTCTCAAACTCGATAGGATGGGCCTAATGTGAGGATACAAAAAATTTAAATAAAATTTGAGACACGTATGGTGTTAAATAGGAAGAGGTAAGCTCCATTTTCAATTGAAAGTATTATCTATGGGATTTGACAGAAAAGACTAACGACGTCATCAATAATATTTTTTCCAGAAACACCTAATTTTTTTTCGGTAAATTTATTCTCTAATCTTTTATTTGAGAAATTTTTCTTTATTACTTCTCGTTTAAAAGTTATAACTAATATCGCTCTAAAGAGTTTCAAAAGAAATACCACTCCTAAAAATCGCATTAGCGGTGTGAGGATCAAGTAATCTTTGGAAAATAATGGAATGTTAGTTGTCTAAAGTGCATAATCTTTCTCTAATTTCAAGACACATACCCAATCTTCACCTGACTTCTGTCAAGCGTTTCTGATTTTTTCTTTCAAATGATTAATATCTCGCAGAGGTGTTTTATAAACTTTATTTTTTAAAACCCTCCATAAAAATAATCGAGGGGTGTTAAATCTGGTGACTTTGTGGGCCACTGAATAGGTTCATTAATCAGAACTCAGTTTTCTGGGAAAGTGGTATCTAAATATTGCTGCACAATCCTGGCTTTGTGGGGTGGAGCTCCGTCGTGCTGGAATCATAGGTTTCTCCTTAACTGCAAAAGACACATTCTCCAGAAGTGCAGTTCTTCTTGTAGAAAATTTAGGTAACTCACGTTGTTCAATGTATATTTTATTTTATTTGCACCACTCAACAGGCGAATGCTCAATTACAGAATGGGAAACACATACAAAACAAAGATATACAAAGAACATATACATTAAAAATAACAAGCAAACAATATGTAAGAAATAAGAAAGAGAAATACTAAACAGATACAAAAAACAGAAACCAAAACAAACTTAAATTCTTAAATTAAGATACAGAAAATTATAATAATAGTAGTTAACACTAAATATAGCATCATATTAAAAAAACAGCATCATAGTGATGCTTGTTTCAAACTTTCAAGAGAACAATGAAAGATATCAACCGATGACTTTAAGTTGTTATAAGTATTGCACATAAAATTCAATGGGGAAAAACTTCTAATATTAGTTCTTGGCGTCGGCAAGTAAAAAGTACCAGCGTGTCTTGAAACCGCCCTGGGAACATGAATATAAAGTCTATTTAACAAATCACCACAATTAGTTAGGTTGTTTAATAATTTAAATAAAAATACTAAATAAGCAATGCTACGTCTGTCCTCCAAAGACTTAACAGAAAACTTCCGTAAAAGCTCATCCTGGGAAATGCCAGTTTGAGGATAAATTCCGTCAGTTTTAAAAGAGACGAATTTTAAAAAACGACGCTGAACCGATTCTAAACTGTCAATATATGTTACATAATTTCAACACCAAACAACAAAGGCATATTCCAATTTGGACCTAACTAAAGTTGAAAAAAGAAGTTTCAAAGTATCAACCGATTTAAACGTGGATGTGTTCCTAATAATAAATCCAAGTGTTTTATACGCTTTAGAAGTAATATCCAATATGTGGTCATTAAACGATAATTTACAATCAAATAATACTCCTAGATCTCTAAAAGTTTGTGTTCTCTCTAAGAAATGATTATTAATCTTATAATTAAATTCAATAACATGCTGCTTTGTAGTAAATGACACACTTTTACATTTTTCAGGATTTAAAAATAAATTATTTACTCTACACCAATCACAAATGGAATCCAAATTCTGCTGAACAGACAGTCATTAATATTGGAAATTCTGCTAAATATTTTCAGGTCATCGGCATAAAGCAAACAATCTACATTCAGATTACTAACAATATCGTTTATAAATAAAACAAATAATAATGGGTCCAAAACCGAACCTTGAGGGACTCCTGAGGACGCAATCACTTCAACGGACTTAAAACCACGATACAGAACATGCTGGATTCTATTAATTAAATAGTTTCTAATTAAATGAATAAGTAGATCAGAAATCAGTGTATAAAATTAAGTCTGTTTTCAATTTGACGCTCAGATAAATACAAGTTGTAAATTTTGTAATCATGATACCCATTGGTCTCTAAAATTTGTTGAACGGTTGTTTTATCTAAATTCAATTCCCGGCTAGCCTGCAGTATAGAATTTTGTGGATTATGTTGGAAATATTGTAACATTCTAGCTATTGTTTCATTATAACATTGTTTCTTATTCTTCGGTCAATTATTTGACTCTGCCTCCAATCTTGTAAAGGTTCTATGATCAGGGATGAGGCGCTCTGGATACCATTCTCGATATAACTCTACAACTCTTGAATTTTTTTGTGATTCGCCGTAAATTAGCAACATATCAACTTTTTCTGGATGAGAAAAAATTTTGCAAGTATAAAAGTTATACGTTTGACGTTCTTGTTGAGTAATGTCAAGTATTTTATGACTTTTATGTACTATAAACAAGGAACATTCAATTATTTTCCAACGACTACTTGATCATACCGCTAATGTGATTTTTAGGTGGAATTTCTTTTGAGACTCTTTAGGACGATATTGCTTATAACTTTTAAACGGAAAGTAATACAGAAAATTTTCTCTAATAAAAGTTTATTAGAAAAAAGAGAGCTATGTAAATTCATATCTTAACCAACCATAATAAAAAGTAAGTAATTTTACAGCAGGTTATTTATTAATCACTGCTGATGATTTTAATTCCAATTGATATATATTCTTAAAGGCAACAATAGCAGCTGTTTTGTTCAAATCAATCAATTCCAAAAGCCCAATTTTAATGCAATTGTGGAATAACTAACGCAAAGATTAATGATTAAATAAGAACCAAGTAGTTTATTTTCTTGAAGGGTAGACATTTTCTAATTAATAACGCGGAAAGGGCGCTCACAAATTTATAGTTCAAGTAGCTTAATGATAATTGTGAATGATTGCTTTTCGTTTCTTTATACATAATTATCCATGATTTCTGTCTAATAAATATTGCTTTATAGGTCTTCCAGAAGACAATTAAGATATGGTAGAGAAAAAATAATTGTACATTTAATAATTATTATTATTACTTATCTTTTACTTAGAATGTTAAATTGCTAACATACTAAATACAGTACAAAATTTATATATATAGAATGTAACTTTAAGTGGGGATCAGTAGTTTAGATGAATGGGTCCTGTTCGCCAGCAAACTAATCTAAAATGTTAAAATATATCATTCATACAGAAGACGATCAGAGATTTCAGACAACCTATTTTCTGTGGAGGAAAAATATTTGATGTAAACTTTTGCTATTGTCCAAGAAATGACACAAAATAGGTAATGGTTGTGTTATAGATTTTTTTTAAGTTGTTAAGTAAGTTTAAGTAATATATTTTTATGCCTAGGTATATCTCTTACAAAAATTAATATTAATTTTTAGAAACATAAGAAAATCGATGTCTTAAATTTTTCTTCGCCAAAATACTTTCATGTTTTTGATAAATATAAACAGTTAAGTAAATTTATTCGAGTTCAACCATTGAAAATTTGAAATGATATAAGAAATATACAAACAATTTATTAATAAACATGTTATCATATTAGCATAATTTTTGGTACCTACATAAGTATCAATTTATTTATTTTCTTTTATTAGCAGAAATGCGAAATAACTAAGATAAAGTAGACAAACGTGGCCAGCTAGGTCTCCGGATTTAACTCCGTTGGATTATTTTTTGTTACACGCTATCGAAGAATTAGAAGCGACAATTATTCGAGAAATCAACAACTTCACAGAAGAACAACTACAAAATGTATTTGAGAATATGTACAGGAGGGTAAATTTATGCATAGCAAGTGAAGGGCACCATTTTGAACACAACATGTAATTATTTTAATTTGTTCATTTTTATTCAAGTGGCAAAATACGCAAGCGATGATAAATAACTAAGAAATGCCACAAATAAATTCTTTTAAACACTACAATATGTATTGCTTTTATCCCAAATATTTAAAATAAATCTTAATACAGTAAAATATGTTTCTTTTACCCTGTAATACAATAAAAAAATCGGTTTTGTTTACATTATATAGGTACTCTTTGTTTTCATAAAAATTTCAATTTGTTCACTAACAAGAGAAGATTGGTAGTTTTCTCTTTCTAATAACGTTGAAAACATTTCAAACGAAACAAATAAACGTTCTTTTCATCAATAACTATGTAATATTAAATTTTATGTATTAAATTTCAGTAGTCGAGCATTTTATTAGGTTATGTACTCAATTTCAAAAACAAATTTATTTACATCAGTAATCCCTTCAACCACACCACTGATGTTTAGAGATTTTCTAGAATGTGCAGCCAACAGAGCAATGTTGGCTGCATATGCGCGTACGTCACGTGGCTTGTAATCATTTCTGAAGGCTCTGTACAATCAACGGTGTGGCAAAATTATTATTATTTTTTTTACTTGACAAAATTTATTAGTTTTTATGTTAACAAATAAATATTATTTAATAATAGCTGGGGTTGAGAAGATTTCGAGACGGACAAGTAAAAAAAAATAGAAACCTATAGACATTAAATTTTACAATCTCTTGATGTAGCAGTTTTGTGCTTCATCAAATGGAAATAAAAGATGACGAATCACTCTGCTATCTTTGTTATATCTATATTTTCCTATATACAATCATCAACCTTTCTACCCATGTACCTACGACAAAGGAGCCTTTTTATCATACATCAAAGACAAATGCTTCAACATTTATCAACTTTAAATAGATTTAACTTTTTCAACGTAAAAGGAACTATTTCTAAAGGTTTAGTATTTAACTTTTTATAAAGCAAAATATTTAATATCCCTTGGAACACGTATTAAAAATGATTTTCAAACCAAAATTGGTTAAGTCTGCGCTTGGAAAACACTGTATACATATAAAAAAAGACCTTGACATATTTGCGGAAAATTGAAAGTAAAAGTTACATATTAAATGCAAATAAAATTGGTTGTTTTTTTAGAAACAAATTGCAAATATCTATATGCACTTTTTTCCAGTTGTAATTTAATATTTTACTTTAAATGAATTATGCCCTGAATAATATAAATTTTAACAAAGTTTGCATCATCTTAAAACGGAATTATTTTATACACTGTAAAAAAAGTTGCTGTGTAAGTGAGATTTTCCAGTGTGTAATTTAGGATGTGTAAAATTTCCGTGTTAATAGTTTTACACACTACGGCTTTTTTATACGCTTTACACAAAATATGTTAAAATTATTAGTATTATAATAAAATATATTGAATTTGTGTAATATTTACCAGTGATGTGTTAAAAGTACACCATTTTGTGTAAACTTAACACACACACAAATTAATTGTGGTCTATATTCCTACTCCTGACTGGTTGAGCACAACTGCGCAGCTGCAGTATATCAGCTGATCCAACACACGTCACTACGCCATAGTGGTCATGTAACGGTGTTGTGTACAGTTACCTCTTGTTCACTGTGTTCAAATGGGGAATATTTAAATTTAAATTGAGGTTTAATCAAGGAAAATGATAAGTACTTACCTAACTATAACAAATATTGATGATAATTGTAATAATGCTAAAACTAATTAGCAATATAAGTGTTATAAATATTAGTTCACTCTGACGGTTTACATTACTTTGTAATCTGATCGTTTTTAACTTTAGAGAAAGAAAATTATATGTTTAGATCACTACCAGTTAATTTTCGTAAACTCCTATTTATAGTGCCTAAATACATCTTTGTTTAATGTTTACTGTTTCATTGTTTATGATTTACTAGAACATTGTTAGTCCCTTATTAGAAAAATATGTACTACTATACTGCTAATTTTAATACATATATATTTTGTTATCAAACTTGGTTGTTGTTCATTTGTACTGAATTTTATTTTTTTAATAAAATCATAAAAAGTAAAATATCTTTTATTTTTTAATTACTTATCACCATAATTGAACATTCTATATATTGATACGGAAGCTCACCTACCTTGTTAATTATGTTCCTGTTTGCTTTTGAAATTATAATTTTTGTAATACATGTATTCTGGCATTTTCTAGAACATTCCAGGCTATATTCAATGCATTCTTGACGACTGGCAATACCTCTAGAAAACGTCAACATAAAGGTATTTAAAAAATTATATTTATCAAACATTATTTCAAAAACAAACAGAAACCTAATTAACAAACTAAAAAGGTAGCTGAGTCTTCTATATTAATACCTATTATACAATAAAATTAACATGTTAATGTGTACAGCCTACACCTTTAATAATACAAATAACACTGAAATGTGTAAAAGTTATACATGACATTTGTTATATTAACACACTGGATTGTGTTAAACCTTTAACACACTGATACATACAGAAAAATGTGTAAAAATATACACAATTCCGTGTGGACCTCGATTGTGTTCTTTTGTGTTAAAATGTGTAATTATTTTTTACAGTGTACCTACTTAAGTGTTGGTCTATTCCTGAAAAGGAATTATTTTCGGAACAACCGGAAGTAGTAATACATTCAGTATAATTACAAATAGAATAGCTATAAAAATATCATTGTTTGCAGCATATATATCATGAACATTCAAAAAACAATCCTTAATGGTTTTCCAGCTGCAGATAATTAATATTTCATTGGTAAATACAAATTTCCCTGAAAAATTACCTTTTAATGGCGTACTCAAAAGTAAATAATTTTATACTGCAATAAATATACAATGTAGCACATTTTTTGATGCGCTATTGAATCTCGGAAACTTTGCCAGAGAAAAATATTTAAATGTAGACAGACCAGTTCTAGTTTATTTTCGAGATATTTATACCAATATTTATACAAATTGTTACATTTTAAAAATCGGCAGTAATTTTCTTACTACGAATTTTTGAAAATCTATAAAAACATTATTAAGCTATGAGAAATCATCAATTCTCTTTTTCCCATATTGAAATGATGCTTAACACTTTTTAGCGTTTCAGCTATACTTCATAAGTGTAAAAAATGCAGTAAACTTCTGAAAATCGTAAAAGAAATTGATGATGATTTCTCACAGTCGCCCCTAGAGCTGATGTCAATATATGAGAATAATTGTTAAAGTCTTACAAATGGTTTTTAAAAGTTATTACTTTATTTGAGGAGAATGAAAATAGTAGAAGTGGATAAACAACACATAATAATAATTTTATTTTTGATATTACTTTTGTGCTGCATGTTTTATTTTTCGAGGTTTCTGTAGGTACATAAAAAACAGCACAAATTATTGATCATGATCATTTTATGACGACTGTGAAAATAAACGATGAAAAAGTGTAAAATATAGTGTAGTGGATGATCTAAAGCTACTAGGAAAAAATTGGATAGATTAGGTCTTAGGACTACTTAAAATTGAACCCAAAATAATGATTTTGCAAATAACCTTGAAACACTAAGTCAATTTTACAGTAGACATAAGTAAAATAGTTTCTACGTCTGTCTTGTCCTCATCAATCGCTACATTTTGTTTACGGATTTTTCAGTTGCATTGGCAAAGGCAATACCTATAACTTTAGCAACTTTTTCTATAAAATAAAACTCAAATTAAAAAAGTAATGTACTTAAGTAGTAGTATTTTTTTGCAGAATGCACGTCGGAAAGAAATTTTGGAAGAAAGAATTAAAAGGAGCACATAACTAGTGCCCTGTGTGTCACTTAAAACTACAGACAATTTCTCAATCTGACTATATGAGCCTATTTTTAATAGTATTTCTAAATTACTCTGTATAAGAAGACAATATTTTATCCTAGAGCCCCACCAAGATTTGATTTAGTCCTCCCTGAAAAAGTTGTCTGACTACGACTTTGCCCACAAACCAAAACGTTAAAATAAAATTCCACAGTAAAATTGTGGGTAAGAACTACAATACTTAATATTTAAATCTTTCTTCTAAATAGTGCAAATGCGTTTGCAGAGAGAACAGGTTTGCGAACGGCATTAAAATAATAATAGAATTATGTAAAGTGTGCACATTTAACAATTGTTCTATCCTCCAAGATTCCCAAATCCCAACGCATTGCGAAAATGACCCAGGGTAATGAGACATGACAAAAACAACAGGACCAAATTGGACAGCCTGTGAATTAAATATGTCCAATCGTGTACAGTTTAACAACAATAAAGTGTTGCAACATCGCGACCTTTTTGTATTCGTGATCAAAGCTACTAAAACAACCCGACATGGTTTTACAACTTTTTATATGACACTTGTTGGCTGTAACTCATTGTAAGCGAGCAGCTTATAGAGCAATAAATTTCGCTTTCATTAATTGGATATCAGATTGATAACACCAAAATGGAAATTGCATGCATCGATTATTTTTAGAGATATGAGATACGGAACTTTCGCACAAATACACAATGCATGTCCGTTATTTCTAAATGAATATCACACTTCTTGGAACAGAGTGAACAGAAGCACAAATAAATGATACTCACCCTGGGATGCCAATTCGATACTTTCACGGCGATTTTCACTCATCACACGGAGAAAACATTAACTGAGTCTGTTTTGCGATAGATCGACGGTTCCTGACTCAGTCGAAGTCGGAGAACTAATGCTGGCGATTGTCTAACCGCTGCGAACATCTGAGGGGTTGAAATGAGCGGACAGACGAAACGCGGTCGCCTGCGTCTGCCGCCGTCGCGATGAACAGAGAGAAGAAAACTGGGGAAGCGTCGGCCTAGAACCGCGCGAACAATAGCCTGTCGGGCAGCCCGGGAAATTGCATTTTCACAAGTGAAAACTGAAAATCAACGAAGAGTCGCAGCCCTAGTCTCGGATTTAATGCTATATTAAAATCGTTAAGTGTTTAGATGCCAATCATGTTTGGAATCTTCATTGAAATACCTAGAGCGCTTGAGAATTGGGACATCTCAAATCAATCAGTCTCTATTATAGACAATAATTTTCATGCCAGGGTCAGGCAATAGTTATTTACGCAATAAGTATAAACTTTAGTATTACCGTACACTGACAAAAATTTATCTGTAATTTCACATAATTTACGATGGCAATTTGTGACCAGCGCAAAGTTATTTAAAATTACATCATAATTTTGTAAATGAAATAAGTACACTGTAATATTATAGAAAAAAAAATAAAACTATTGTGCTTAGTTCCATCGTAAATTTCCGTCACTATAATTTGAATTGATTTTTACACTGTAATTTTTAGGTTGCAGTTGTAAAATATAGATATGTAATTTTACTGAGTAGATAATTTATATTTTCTTATATTTTATATACAGGATGGTTTTAAATAAAGTAGCAAAAATGAGACCACATATTCCTTAGGTGAAACTAAACCGATTTAACCTAACATACCTATATCCCAAGTCGCTTAATAAAAAAGATACAGGGTGTCAACGTTAAAATTTTACTTTCAATATTTGTAGATAACTTCTTAAAAAATCCAAATATTTACTTAAAATTTGTAAACCAGAGGTTTTTGCGGGTGAGAAATTCAAATTTGTTTCTAATTTTGACGTCACTAGTAGAGGGCGCCACCTATGGCACATCATGTTTCTTTTAAATGGCAGAACTTTTTTGCAGCTTAGTGTATCCATCTGAACATAGAAATAATTGATTCTCCTACCTGTTTTATTTGAAAAAGGTATACCTTGCTAAAGTCGTTATGAGTAACCATTTTTGAAATAATCCTATTTGAAATGCTGAGTGCACCGAGTAAAAACTATTTTGGTTTGAGGTAAAGTGCCTTTCCTGCTGAAGATACAGCAAAAAAATATTATTTGAAAAAGTTGTTCAGAATGGTAAATTATGAAGACGTGCAAAATTTCAAGAAGATCGGCGAGGTTTGATGAAACCATTTTTCAACAAAGCACAAAGATTTTATCAAAGCAGGCCGATCTTTTTGAAATTTTGCACATCTCCATAATTTACCGTTCTGAACAACTTTTTCAAGTAACATTTTGCTATATTTTCAGTAAAAAAGTCAATTTACCTGAAACGATAACAGTTTTCAATCGGTGCACTGAATAATTCAAATAGGATTATTTCGAAAACTCTGACTCCTAACGACTTCAACAAGGTATATCTTTTTCAGATATAACAGGTAGGAGAATCGACTGTTTCAATAGTCAAATGGATACACTAAACTGCAAAAAAGTTCTGCCATTTAAAAGAAACATGATGTGCCATAGGTGGCGCCCTCTACTAGTGACGTCAAAATTACAAACAAATTTGAATTTCTCACCCGCAAAAACCCCTGGTCTACAAATTTTAAGTAAATATTTGAATTTTTTAAAAAGTTATCTACAAATATCGAAAATAAAATTTTAACTTTGACACCCTGTATCTTTTTTATTAAGCGACTTGGGATATAGGTATGTTAGGTTAAATCGGTTTATTTTCACCTAAGGAATATGTGGTCTCATTTTTGCTACTTTATTTAAAATCATAATATGCATAGAGAAAACTTTTTTAATAACCGATATTATTTTACATATATGACTGAATATCAATATGTAGAAAATCGAATAGTATGCACATGTTAAAAAAATGTATATACCAAAGAGTTCATCAATCAGTTCAAATATGTTCATTTTGTTTAACCTGAATAGTGTAAGTGAAGCCAATTTGAAAACGTATTAATATTGTTTTTTGTAGTCATATAGAGCTGGTGATGAAGTCAATAATAAATGCACATTTTTATTTCTAAATAGTTAAGAAGGCCTTGTCAGGAGCAGAAATAACTTATGTGTAGGAAGATTATTTTAGTGGAATTTGTCCATCCATCCTCTAAATGTATTCATCCTTCTCTGTAAAAGAATATTTTTCATCTATCATCTAAAAATGCATTGCAATTAGGGGTGGGCGATAACGGTTTGGAACTATCGATTATAGATAAATAAAATAAACCGATATTATCGAGTTATCGATAATATTGATAATTCGATAATTACGATATATCGATAAATATTCCTAACCCTACTCAGCAGATGTCGCCCATTTCGTGATTGTTCCCTAAATTTTAGGTATTGTATAAACAAATTTAAAACCTATGAAAATGTTTACATATAAATCGCATTATTGGCTTCAAGCTTCAAGCTATGACAAAACTATCGGTAGGTACCGTTATAGTAACGTTATAGTTACGATAATATAGATAATATTGAAAATTATCGATATTATTGATCGATAAATTTTCGAGAATATCGATAGATTGTCGATAATTTATCGATATTACGTACGTTTCAGTTTATATAATGTTTATGAATTGTATAATATTAAAACTAGCACAACTGCAAGTGCACGCGTAACAAATTATAATCTTATACTGACTGTCTTACACTGACAGAACTAAAACGTATTAGGTTTGAGGTTATTTGGATGTGCATCTGCGGTATGTGCAATAGAAATCACATGAAAACTTCTATAAAATTTCTTAATTGTATTACCACAGTATTTCTGAAAATGTCTAATTTTATTAGGTAAAAACACATACACTTGATTATTCCTTAATATACAGAGTGTTAAAAAAAGAGTGTAAAATATTTCAGGAGGTAATAGTATGAACTAAAATAAGCAGAAAAATCTTAATAAACATGGGTCCTCAAAGTAACGGTTGCGGAGATATGGACCACTATTCGTTTTTCAAATATTTTATTTTATTAGGAATAAACCGACAAAGGAAGCTTTTAACAAACAAAAAACAAAGTTACAGAAGATGTCCAAAGTGCCCTCCGTCTATTTCCAAGCAGGCACGACATCTTCGTCTCAACGATATTCGAACTCTTTCGAAAACACCCGCCTTGGCTTGGATTTCTTGACACTTGATTAATCCGTAGCTGCAGCTCTTCCAGGCTATTTACAGGGATACCATACACTAATGTCTTAAAATATCCTCAAACAAAAATCTAGAGGGTTCAGATCAGGCGATCTTGGAGGCCATAAAATAGGTCCGGCCCTTCCTACCCATCTATGTGGAAGTTTGGTGTAAATGCTCTCTAACGGCCATGGAAAAATGAGCTGCAGCACCATCATGTTGGAACCACATTTGTTGCCTCTGATTCAAAGGAATGTCTTCCAAAAACTCATACAGTGTGTTCTGCAGAAAGTTGAGGTAAGCAGCGCCTGTTAATCGGTTTGGTAAAACAGCAGGACCTAGAAACCTGTCACCTACAATACCCATCCAAATAGTGCCACAGGCACGTTTTTCATGGCTCCTCTTTATGGTCAAATGAAATCCCCGATTAAATATTTTTTAATGATCAAGGTCATCAAGGTCATCTTCAAATGCATAAGAAAATGTACCTGGCACTGATGTTTTTCAGGGAAATTTACTCATTTCTATTAATTAAACATTAGCCAATTCTGACTTACTTACAGCATTGATTATTGTTGATATTATGTGTATCATCAGCTAACTGAACAGAAATAAAAAATTCTCTCCTCCTTCGTTTCACCTTCTCTCCTTTACAACGGAGAATTTATATTTCTTTAAGGCTTGTTATTTACACAACCCCAACCGTAAACATCTAAGAAACGAAATATCTAAGGAACAGGAAACTATTATAAACACTTCAGGAATTTTTTAGTAGGAACCAGCTCGAAAAAAAGAAGTCTTTGTGTGTGTGCCTAGCAAAAAATGTATATATTTTTCTTTGAATATAAATTTGTATAAGTAACTATAGTGTCTCCTTTTAATTATCTAATATATATCGTAACTTTTTCGTCAATATTCGTTAATAGTAAATCACAGCCTTTTTAATTTGCTAGGAGATGTTGCCGAAGTTTTAAATTTAAAAGAATTCCAATAAGCTTCTAAAAGAATACTAATTTAAAAAGCAATTAAAAGTTTTACTGCAAATGTATAGATAAAAGAAATTACCAGAATTTACATTACTGGATATGGATACATGTATCAGGTCTACTTCAATTTTTTTATAATATTCTGGAAATTCATTCCTCATTCCACCGTATCCACAATTCTACATCACATTCATTCATCGTATTTTGAAGAAGTAAAAACTGAAATTTATCCTTCGGTTTTCTTAAAGTCACTAAATTGGTTTTCAAATTCTTCTGCAATTGTTTTAATGTATTTTACATGAATTAAATATGAAACTTTTTCAAAATCCGTTTTACTTCTAAGTGCCCATTACAGTTTGGAAAAAATGAAAAATCATATTTTTGAAGTGAAGACTTGAAAAGCTTAATTTTATTTATAAATAAATATTCTGCTGCTTTCCTTGTAACGTCAAATTTAATTCGTTAAGGTGAAATGTCAGGTATGTTAAAATTGCAGTCTGATAGAAATTTTGCATTTACAATTTGGGTTTCCAGTTCCGTATCATGCGTAGAGCAAAGAAACGTTGCAAACAGTTTCCAACGCTTAACCAACGAATATTGGTGTAAAGCAATAATTCCCCACGTCGTAAAAAATTAAACTTATACCCCCTCTAAACAATTTTCATTACAATTTGTAACACCAAAATTACTAGTGACATTTATTTGAAGCATAGTAACTTGATTAATTTCAGAAAGAATTATTAATTTTATGTTTAATAAAACTTTAATAGCGATTTCCTGCTAAACGGTTACATTATAGGCTTGAATAATGAGTTCATATTTTTTTCTGGTATTATTTATCTTTTCAATAATGTTTAAATTTTTATGATGTCTAACAAGAAAATAAGTTATAAATAAAACTAATTCTGAGTTTTAGGTAAAGTGCCCTCTAGCGGCGCATAATAAAACTTTTCTTTGACTGGTCTAATAGAGGTTAATCTACTTAGTGGGTGTACTAAATGAGAGGATATTCGAACTTGAATTAAATAAGTTATTTAAAAAGAAAGAAAAAAATTAAATATACTTGACATATGTGAACATACGTATGAAGGAACAGCCAGTTCAATTGTCGGTCATCTCACCTATAATATACTGATGAGGGCTAGAAAGCAGGTGTAATTCAATGCCAGCCGAGGCATTAGTCCATGGAGTAGTTGTTACCTGCAGTATCATAAGCTGTAACTTGCAAACAATTGACAATTCGAAAAAAAATTTCATTACATACTGCTATTATTTTAATTCGTAGAACCACCTCCCGGAGTTTCCTGACGGACTATCAGAACACCCTCTATATGTGCGCATTTCCACTCAAATGTTCGAGAACGATCCAGCGAGATCTGCATTGTTCCAGTAACTTCTATATTTTAACAATTTTTATTTATCCTTCTTGAATGTTTTCGTTGTTATTTGATCAGTAACGGTTCTTTATACAAGCTATTTCATAATATATGCACAGGACTTCAGGATGTGATAGCTCGTCCAAAAATTTGAAAAAAAGTTCGTATTAACTTACCCTCTAAAATGCACAATTTTCGAGACCCTGTAGGGTGTTGAAATTGTAAAAAAAAATTCTTTTTTGCGAATATCTCCGGAACCGTTTATCGTACAGAAAACAGCTCAACTCATAATAAGCTATGTTCTATGCGAGAAAAAATGTTTGTCAAAGTCATAATTGGTGAAGATTTTGAAGGGGAACTGGGTGTTTTTCTCCCCAACTTCTACGCCACTGGAAAAAGTACGGTTTTGAGACGCCCATTTGAACCGCCAATGTTTTCTACACAAAAAATGTACTCTTGATCATAAGCTCTAAAGTTGACCGTTTTCGAGAAAAATCTACTTTTACGTTGAAAAACATGGTCAATTTTTTGAAATAAAATTTTTATTTTACCAAATGTATTATAATTTTTTTATCAAGTAGGCTTTAAATTTTAAAACAAAAACTACCTCCTGTCAAAATAACAATGTACCTGAGAAAAGTCAATTTGTATTACAAAAGTAAACATGGATTACACAAACGCTGAAATGTGAGAAATGTATTACCTTTACGGAATGGCGAGCGGTAATTCGGCAGAAGCAAGGCTGTTGTATCAAGAAAGACATCGTGATCGCCAAGTACCACATCATAACTTGTTTCAACGCATTCACCAACGACTATGGGAAAATGGAAGTTTTAAAAAGAATACTGCTGATAATGGGTGGCCTATGGAAGCTGCAAATGCCTAAGTAGAAGAGGCTGCCCTCAACGAAATTGAAGAAAATCCGATCACAAGTACCAGAAAAATTGCTCACAACCTAAACATACCACACTCGACTCGACTTTGGAAAATTTTGAAAAGACAACTTTTGTATCCCTACCATATCCAAAGAGTACAAGCCTTATTGCCAAGAGATTTTCCGCCAAGATTGGCTTTTTGTAGATAGATGCAAGACAAAATAGCTCAAAATTCTCAGTTTGGAGCCGAAGATATGTTTACCGATGAAGCATCTTTCTCGAGAGATGGTATTTTCAATTTTCACAATTACCACATATGGGTTGAAGAAAATCCTCATGAAATTGCAGAAGGCAATCATCAGCAACAATTTTTCGTGAATGTTTGAGCTGGCATCGTCGGTGATCATTTAATAGGTCCACACTTTTTACCGAACAGATTAAACGGTGCAGATTATTGACAATTTCTAGAAGAACTACTGCAGGAGCCGCTTCAAGTAAGACAAAACATGTACTTTATGCATGATGGAGCTCCGGCCCACTTTAGTTTGGTTGCTCGCCAATACTTGGACGACGAATACCAAGACCGTTGGATCGGTCGAGGAGGTCGCCACTCTTGGCCCCCGCGATCTCCCGAACTTAATTCTTTAGATTTTTTCTTTTGGGGCCATCTCAAAACCCTAGTCTACGCTACTCCAGTTGAAAATGTTGATCAATTAAGAGAACGCATTGTTGCATCTTGCGATATAATTCGGAACACTCCGGAAATTTTCTTGCGTGTTAGACAGTCAATGCGTCGAAGAATTGCTGCGTGCAATGAAGCTAACGGAGGACATTTCCAACATTTAATTTAACTGTGTACGATTCTTTTTTTAAATATTGCAACTATGAAGCTAACGTTTGGTTTTGTTGCTTTTGTAACGATTAAATAAATTTTGTTTAATTAGTAAAAAAAATGTATTTAAAAAATTGAACATGTTTTTCAACATAAAAGTAGATTTTTCTCGAAAACAACCAACTTTAGAGCTTATGACCAAGAGTACATTTTTTGTGTAGAAAACATTGGCGGTTCAAACCGTACTTTTTCCAGTATCGTAGAAATTGGGGAGAAAAACACCCACTTTCCCTTAAAATCTTCACCAATTATAACTTTGAAAAAAAAAAATTTCTCGCACAGAACATAGCTTATTATGAGTAGTAAATGCTTAGAAAAGTGAACGAATTTTTTTTACAATTTCAACACCCTGTATCTCGAAAATTGTGCATTTTAGAGGGTAAGTTAATACAAACTTTTTTTTCAAATTTTTGGACGAGCTATCACATCCTGAAGTCCTGCGCATATATTATGAAACACCCTGTATATTTTAGATTGTCTATTACAATGAAACGAAAGTTTCTTAAAATTGTGTAGTAGCAATAATAACTTTTTTTATCCTGAAAAATTAAGTACTCACAAACGTCCTTATACAGCCTTAAAAATTATACACGGTTTGAACCGGTGAATTATGAAACTTCTTGATATAATACTCAAAAATTATCTTGGAGAAAGTAATTTAAAAAGTATTTGGGGCAATCTGAGAGGTCGGCGAGATTAGATACGATTTGCAAATTCACTTTTAAGAAAATTCGTTCGCTTTTTCATTTCCTAGGAAAATTACATTTATTTGAACGCGAATTGAATTATGAAAACATGGAAAGTTTTCTTCAACTTTACTAATTTTGTAGAGTTTAGCGAAATGTAGGTAATCCATTTATCAGTCTTGCAATTAAAATCATAATTCATTATTAGAATTGTCAAAATTAATTTTAAAGATATTTGTAATATGTCATAAAATGTGATCATATTGCCAAATGCTTCATTCAAATTATTTACACTTTCCAAAATTCAAAAAGAACAGAATAACAAAATGAAAAAAAAACAAAAACAAAAACCGGAAATGAAATAGGAACAAAAAGAAAATATTTTAAACTGTGTTTGAATGTGGCCAAATCTTTAACTTTTTAATTCTGATAATAACAAATGATAGCTTTTCTCAAAATCTGAAACAAGATTGATATATTTTTTATACAGGGTGATACCACCTACGCATAACTTGGGAAATATTTTTAGTTTTGGAACTATACAAGAATATA
Organism: Monochamus alternatus; assembly: GCA_037114965.1. Classification (NCBI taxonomy): domain Eukaryota; kingdom Metazoa; phylum Arthropoda; class Insecta; order Coleoptera; family Cerambycidae; genus Monochamus; species Monochamus alternatus. The sequence goes on along the minus strand of CM073427.1, from coordinate 23,465,917 downwards.
TCAGGTGATTTGTTTTTGTTTATAACTAAGAAATACACATTTCCAAACATATAGGTAAGCATTAATTGATATCCAAATTGTTATCTGAAGCTATTTATTTGTGGCATAATTTTAGTTTTTCTTTAGCTTTATTGGGTTTTTGCTAAAGAACAATCCAAATTGTTCCTCCTCTTTCATTTAATATCCATTTTAATGAGATTTAGCATGCGCCCAGATATTAAAATCCACTTTTCTCTAAAACTGTTGCTGGCATCGAATTTCAACAAGAGTATCTTTATTATGTAAAAATTCTTATCAAAACATCTGCACAAGAAAGTTTGAGGATTTTTGAAGCACTACTCTCTTGTTTTACCCGCCCCTGGACAAACTGTATTGATTTCTTTTTAGATTTTCATTATATCTATACGTCTGTGAAACACTAATTAAAAGAATCGCAACTTTTTAAGACATATGTTTATACAGGGTGTCCGAAATATGTGTGCCTTAATTTTGTCACATGATAAGTTGTACTAAATAAAATATATTTGACTTGACACTACGATTGTTATGTTTTATACATAATAATTACAAATAGGCTAAACATATGTACTTACTGTGAAAGGTTTTATTAGAGCTCTTTTCACAACACAGGATAATAGCTAAAGTGTTTAAAATGACTTATGTTTCTTGCAAGAAGCGTTTACCGTAAAACCGCCTCGTAGCCAGAGACTTTTGCCTAGATTCGCCGTAAATTAACATGCGATGGTTATGGGTGGTACTGTAAGTTGTTTCATTTGTGTTTATGTACACTCACAAACATTAAAGAAAACCTTAGAAAAATGAATCGCACTAACTGTATGCACCATTATGACTAATATTACTTTTAGGTTATTACCAGCAGCCTGACACTGCTATGTTGACGAACGCTACAGTACGTTACAATTTCAATTATTTACTTCATAAATACTAATTCAAAAATCAAATTACAAATGCTTTCAGTCAGATATACAGGGTGTTAATTAAGCATGTGCACAAACTTTAAGGGGTCAATCTATGATACAGGGTGTTATAGTTTGAAAAAAAAAAAAATTTTTGGATCTATTTTCTGAGAAGTAAGAGCTACTTAGTTGAAACTTGGCACACCCTAATAGGTAATTAGAGACTACATTTTGCGGGTATTAAGTTATTTTTAATTTATTTTCATGACCTACCTTGCAATAATTTTGCGTTGAGTTCTCACCAATTTTAACTCTTAACTTAAATTGCATAAGAATGTGTTGTTTATTGTGTTAATGGACTGTAGTTTTTTATTTATGAAATTAGAAATACAAAAATTTTCAATGCGGTAAAGAAAAAAAACAGCTTAATCAAAATGCGGGAGAAAACTTCACTCACCTTTATTCTAGCGATGGATGAAGTTCTGGAAAAATAATTTTGAGTTTCGGCGTATCGCAAAAGACACTCGAAGAACGATAATTGTTGCGATCACATGTCGGCGGTTCACCCGTGGAGTTAAGTCTTCTTCCTTCGACTCACGCTGCGCGAATGTGTAGTGGGGTGAAGTTATTCTCATTTTTTCGCGGGAAAAATAATAGTAGGTAAAAACGCGGAACATCCTAATTATCCAAAATTATTAATTAAAAAATATAAGCAGGCGTAAACAGAATAAAATTAAGAATTTTTTTCGAAAACGGTTCATCATATCAAAAATTACCAATAGACATGTAATATTAATTGGTTTAATCGACAAAGCTTTAGAATTTTGAAAAAATCGTTGTAGTGCCATTTTTTTTTCTTAAAAAAACTTAAACCTTAAAGTTTGTGCACATACTTAATTAACACCCTATATAAATTACGACACTCATATTCCGGACACCCTGTATAGGCTTTTCGTCTTATTTTGAGATTTAGAAAACGCAGTTAAATTTATGCGTAGGTATATATAAAGAATCATCCTGTATGTAAAATGGAAAGTCATTAGATGGGGAAATTACATCTTTTTTCAAATAAGTGCAGAAGCGAGGGGGAAACCACTGAGATATTTTGCAGTACAAGCTGTTGGTAATTAAAGGTACTTTTTGCATTTTTTGGATATTTGTGTGTGTTTATAGGTATTTTTCGGTACTTTGTGTATTTTTGGGTACTACCAAGGTAATAATGGGTATTTACTGGTTATTACGAAGATAATTAATGGATATTTTAAGAGGAAACTAGTATTTTCCCGCTAATTTTTAAATACAATGGCGATCGCGCATGCGGTATACTGATGGCACAGTTTAAATCTTTGAAAATAAAAAAAAAGATTTTTTAAAAATTAACTGTGCATATTACAACATAAACTTACTTAGTACCTACTACATACAGGATTGACTTTCATTTATAAGTACCTATGTGAAAATAATAGTTAAAATATGGTATTAGGAAAATAAAATAATACTGTGTTAAAAACGCTTAATAAAAATTATTATTATATTGAGTAAATGGTAAATTTGACTCTTTTTCCGTGCGGACTTCCCTGGAAAAGTGGTGTAAATTTGACTCGCCTACATTTCTTCGTATGCTCTATTAAATTTTAATACTACAGTATGTGCCAAAACTATGGAATAAATTCAATAAAAACGAAACAATTATTTTTTGGGAAAAATCCTCAAACAGGTCATTTTTAATTTAAAAAATACATATTTTAGCGTAAAATGCGATTTTCAAATGTCATTTGTTTTCGAGTAATGACGTCATCGATTTTTTTTTAAATGGCAACACCATATTTTTTTCCTTGATTCTGAGAGATCGTTTAATTCTCTATCAGACAGTACTAAAATTTTGCCCTCTTACATAGGAAAGTTTTCGAGTAAATGACGATTGAATGTTAGAAAACGTAAATTTTATCCATAAAAAAGTAACAATTCTGAGGTATGTAAAATAAAATACAATTGATTAAATTTTATACTTAAATTAAATGTTCGAATTGCCATCCACCAACTTCTTGACAATGCGCAAGTCTGTGAAGAAATTCTTCTTGCACATTATGAATGATTTCTGGGGTAACTCTGCGTATTTCGTCCCGAATGCGATTTTGAAGTTCTTCTAAATTACGTGGTTTATTAATGTACACTTTTAACTTCAAGTATCCCCATAAAAAATAGTCAAGAGGTGTAAGATCTGGCGATCTTGCAGGCCATTCTATCGGTCCGCGTCTGCCGATCCACCGCTCAGGAAAACAGCTGTTCAAAAGTGCGGAGGTGCACCGTCTTGCTGAAACCATATGGTATCGTCAGGAATGTCAGGGTCATTATCGTTAGGAAAAATTACTGCAAGGGCTGGAACAAGGTAATTTTCTAGAAACTCTAAATATCTTTATCCTGTAAGGGTTCCTTCAGAGAAGAAAGGCCCTACTATTCTGTCGTCAACTATTCCAGCCCACACATTTAATTTCTGAGGGTGTTGGGTATGTGCCTCTGCCATCCAATGAGGATTCTCCCGACTCCAATATCTGCAAGTTTGACGGTTTGCTGTACCATTCAGACAAAATGTGGCCTCATCTGAAAAAAGTATTTGTCGGTGTAAATTTCTATTTCCTTGACATAAATCCATTAGAATTTCGCAAAAGTGTAAGCGGCGATCGGGATCATCTTCATTGAGTTCCTGCACAAGTTGAATTTTGTAGGGACGATATTTTTCCTTCCTCAAGATACGTAGCACTGTGCACTGGCTAGTATCATTGTTTAATGCAACCAATCGTGAAGAATTATGAGGATTATCCACTATACTTATCAAAATGTTCTGTTTCTGATTTTCATTAATGCTTGGACGTCCACGTTTTGGAATATTTACAACATTGCCAGTTTCTCTAAATTTAGACTCTACCTTACAGACTGTTGATTGGCTGCTTTATTTTAATTGATTTACGTTTTCTAACATTTAATCGTCATTTACTCGAAAACTTTCCTATGTAAGAGGGCAAAATTTTAGTACTGTCTGATAGAGAAATAAACGATCTTTCAGAATCAAGGAAAAAAATATGGTGTTGCCATTTAAAAAAAAATCGATGACGTCATTACTCGAAAACAAATGACATTTGAAAATCGCATTTTACTCTAAAAATCGACCTGTTCGAGTATTTTTCCCAAAAAATAATTGTTTCGTTTTTATTGAATTTATTCCATACTTTTGGCGCATACTGTATATTGAAATTTAATGGCATGGCCCATTTACAAACGCGACCTAGTTTTCATGTATATAAAAAAATATCTTCGGTTACTTTATAATGTAACATACTGCTGATAATTCCTCGTGCGTTAAATTTGCGGAACTAGAAATTACCCTTTCACAAAGCGCCCCATACTCAATATTTTACGCCCCAATCGATTCGAAAACATAAACAAAGTCTGCCACTTTGCGACTAGCGAAGGCAAACATCATTAGCGATCCTGATTCCCATCCCGCCGCATTTGGTTATAAAGACGGGGAATATCCTCTAAAGATTTCATTATGAAGGGCGCATCCCACCTGTTCTCCCTTCGAGGCACCGCTAGGGCTACCTGTTGCCATCCGCGCATGCCATGGAATCTTCAATAGTGCCGTCAGATATGAGAGGACTTTCCGGTTCTATTCGTACACGATCGTTGGTATCGTGGACTTCCTTCAGCAGGACGTCATATCCATCTTTCATTGGAAACCATGCTCCTTATCATCTGTTACACTACATTACTCCTGTCTTACTTCTATACTGCTAATTTATTAGGTCTGTGTCAGCAGAGATCAAAAACTACAATTTTTAATTCGAAATGCCAGAAAAATTTAGCGTGATGTTTCTTACGTGTGTAACACAGGTCCGCAAATTTAGCGTGATGTTTCTTACGTTTGTAACACAGGTCCGCAAAAAAAAAGTGGTGTCATTACATTTTTTCCATGTATTTTTCCCGCTGAACATGAATGTGAAGTCAAAATGGGGGATCGCACAGCAAATTTTAGAGAAAACCCATAAAAACGATAAAAATCACATAAAAAGTTTAAACAGGTCCAAAAAAAAGCCATGTGTGCTGGGAGTAAGACTATATTTTTCTTTTATATTTTTTCCCGCTGAACACGAATCTGAAGTTAAAATTGGGGGGCTATATTTGAGAAAACCTAAAAAAATCGATAATAATCACTTTCTCGTAATTTATTCCATATGATACCCTCTAAAACTGAAACAATGAGAAATGCTGTGAATTAGTGAATATTTACTATTTTACAGTTATAACTCGTCACCCCAGAATTATAATGTTCTATACGCCAAACTGCTACTTTTGGGAAATCGTGTCTAAATATTGTACGGCGATCATACATTGACATATATTATAAAGAGATGTAGAATTAAGATCAGTGTCTCAAAATATGAAGTAATGTTACAATTTAGTTATTTTAGTCTACAAGAGAACTATATAAAATCATAAAAACGGGTTTTTATAAATGCATATAGAACAAAATGCCTTATTTTCAGATTTGGTAAAGAAATATGGGGATATAGAACAACATATTTTGCTTTTTTACTGTAGGTATTTTAAAATAAATCAAATCACCTACAATTCTTATCATTGAAGTCATATGTATGCTCACTGATACCACACTTCTATGTATGCTTTAGTTCACAGAGTAGTTAGTTTCACACAATATTGTTAATACCTAAAAATATAAAAAAAAAAATATTTTGATGTCGAACAAAAATAAGTTTTTTATGCAACCCTAATAAAGCCCTGTGGAACTGTATTTCCTCTTCTGAAATTTGAGGAAGCATCTCAACCAAATGCTTCTTTTTCTGATCGGGTATATTAACATTCGTCTTAGGTATTTGGGGAACGTTATCCGGAGGTGATAACGTCTTAAGATTTATTCTTCTTGTATATTTTAGCTTAGCAGTCTTTATTTTTCCGTAATGTGTCCTTTTCATATACTAAATGTTTCGCTTTTGTGTAAGGAATTAAATTATACGAATATCGGGCTGAAAATGATTGATAGTCATAATAATCTCTAGAAGTCATCTGGATTATTCTAAATTTAAGTTTCCACGATTTTGGAATTGTCAGGAGGAGACGAATTAAAGTTAAAGGGGACCAAACTTCTAAATTGCGTATATACCTTTCTATGCAACTGTGAACATTATCTGTTTCTTGGACGTTGCCATGGCCTGGCTCCCCGAACTTTTGATCTCACTTTTATGTTCTATGCTTTCCGGAATTAAATAAATTTCTGTAAAGCAAAGGACATTATAGAATTTTTATTTTGTGGCACACAACTATCTGACCATGAAATCAATGTATTAAGTTGAGGAATGTCCAACTATTTCCTTTAGTATTCTAATCAGGGCACTAGCAATGTGGATACCGGCTCGTCCACAAAGAAGTTTGTGCAACACTGCGTTGTAAACAGTATTATTCACATTGAGGTGAGCTGTAAAATTATAATAGGACAGTTTCATTTTATAAAAATTTATTGATACATTGCACTTTGGTAATGAAAATGTATTTTGCAAATCAAAAGTAATAACTCCTACTGTGTTATCATTGAAAAAGCGGCACCTCTCACTATTTCTTTCAGGATTACCCAAATTCTTACGTGCGATATGATTATTAAAGTTTTGGATTTCTTGAGGTGTCGAATTATTATTCATACGTACTTATAATGATCGCCGATCGAGCTTTCCTATATTATGTTTAATCGGATATAGAACAAAATAGTTCTGGGTGATGGGAGTGACATTGAGAGGGGATATAGCACAGTATAATTTTCTTAGAGGTGGACTTTTTTTTGTGGACCTGTGTAATCAATGCATTTCGTACGAAACCAAGTACTGATTATACAAATAAAGAATTTGATAACTCCAAATATAAAATTTCTGATCAAAATTTAAGATCAACATAGTGCATCAAAAATGTGAATTTATTGGTTTAGTTCTTAGAATCTTATTTAAAATTAATTGAAAACGCTATTGAAATAAAAAGACTACTTTCAAAATTTACTTTACAATGTTTCTCAAGTTCGTAATTATTGTAATTTTTAAAACTTTATTAATCAAAATTCTAAATCCGTTTGGAAATATATTAACAATCGTAGAAGTGTCACTTCATTTCCTAATAATATGTCTACTGATAATGTTGCTGGAATTGTTAATTTGTCCACTAACTATTTTTCCGCAGTATATGCAGGAACCTACGTTCATTCTAATTTGAAATTCAGTTATGATAATGGTATTAAATTTTCCAAAACTTGAACTATTGAATTGACTAGATGCTATACAGTGATTCACAACTTATCTAAAAAAAATTGGGAATAGAATCGTCATGAAAAATGAAGTCAATGTCGTAAAAAATTTTTTTGTAAAAAATTATTGAAGTTGTAATATTTTCAACCTTTACATCGCTGGGCTACTGTTGTCTCTAGCTAGGCGATTCCGAATATTTATATCCAATTACATTACTTATAGTAGGTATTAGTGTTTTTGTTAAGCGAGTATTTACTTTAGTTTTTCAAGTGTTAAAAATGGCTTACGTGTATAACATCTCGAGCAACGCTAGCGTGCATAGGAAATTTGAAACCGAATCGTAGAAGAGATGGAGATCCAGGGCGTCCGCGGCGTATTGCAGCAGAGTGGAGTATCATATACGAAGCTCAATTATATCCGTAGCATCTACACTGAATATTTTGCGACTTTACTGCTGACGTATTTGTAATGAAATCTACTTTCAACTTTTGACATTGGTACTTAGTTGTTTCACTCACCAATAGAGATTTAATGAAATTTCTACTCAGAACTTCCATAAGTTCAAAAGTTGAGGAAGTGTCATTATTATTGCAAAAACATGCACCTACAATGATTTATGTATTTCAGTATTATTGTGATTTTTTTTAGTATTCTCTGTTGTATGTTAGTTGGGGTGATTATATTATATGTTGGTAAATTATTTTGTCACTTTTAGTATTGTAAATTATTTATTATATTTAATTAATATCTCGTAAAGTAATAATGTTTAGAAAGGAAAAAGGGGTTACTGTATATAAACAAATAAATGATTGAGGAGATCTAGTTAGCCTTATTTACGGTGATTGCTATGAAAATGGGGACACGTATAGATGACCAGAATTAGCGGGTGTCGTGAAAGTCACCTGTATATACAATTAAAATAAGTTTTTATGGGTCCAGCAGTGTGATTAGTTCTGTGCCGTTATTTGGTTTTATGTTATGAATATTCGAATTCATCGAAATGTTTACTACTTTATGCTCCCGTTTATTGGAAATATCATTACAATTTGCAATACCATATTCTTTCTTCTCGACTAAAAAGTCTCATCTGTGTAACTCAGGGATAGAAACAGACTTACAGATTTAGCATAAGTTTCAAATGAGAATGGAATATTAAAGTAAATTAACTTAACAAAATCATCGATAAGTTTGCAGCTTTAAAACATCGAAGAATAGACCTTATATTTAATATGTAGATGAGTTGTGTGTTCTTTTATAAATAAAATAACAAAACCTATTATTAAGTCTACGAGCCGTCACTGCCTCAAATGCCGACAGTTTCTTCTACATTCAGTCAAAAAATACAAATTTTGACTACGAAAATGAAAATGAAACACATATTCTGTTTTGCAGAAAGGTTTATTTATGTCTACAGTTTTACTTCCACATTTTCATTACCATTACTACCAAGGAATGCTGAACAAATTTGAATACACGAAAACACAACAGCCGCAATTAAAGGGGCACACTGGCAGCAAGAAGGAATTAGTAGTAGGGTCATCGCCCAACACACGCCTTTGGGGTAGTTGTAATGTAAATTAAATCCCATCAAAGGCAAAAGGCAGGCGAGAGGACAATGGAAAATGAAATGTGCATTAGCAAGGGTAGAAATATGAACTTTGATCTAGAGAAAGATTGTACCCTCTGGCGACAAAACCTAAAACTTATATATTCGTAGCCGTAAGTAAACGAGAAATCGTAACTAATACGGTAAAGGTATTGTTCGTATGGCTCGTATGACCTAGATGGCGCTCAAGGCAGGGAATTTAAACTGAATATTTAGTGGTTTATACGTGGTACGCAACAGATAAATAAATATACAGGATCTTTCATAAGTAATGGGTTACATACCACTTGGTAATAATTTAAGAAGCATGTGTGGCGACTATTTTTAATATTATCAAAGATACAAGGTGTACATTTGATACAAAAACTTTTACAGTCGTTGAAGTAACGATTTCAATCGTTAATGAGTTTTTAAGGATGCCTACTTTAAATGTCCTAACATTTCTGATCTATTTTATAGGAGGCGCCACATCATGTATTTCTGATGTAAACAAAACTGCTTATAACGTCCTTACTAGAACGCTAGAACAAACATTCTTTGCACAGGGTGATTCACAACTTCTTTCCGAGAAAAAAATGATTGAAGTAATACCTACTTTCAACCTTTACATCGTTGTTGAAGGGTATCGTTTTAATTTATAGTGAAGTAAGACAAAATGCTTTAGCGGTTTCTTGTTTCTACGCAGTAAGATTTACCGGTAGACATATTCCAAATGCAGCTACTTTTGCCGCAGTAGTACAACGTCGACGTGGCATGGGAAATTTGCAGCCGAATCATGGAAGAGATGGCAGCAAGAAGGAGTCCACGGCATATTGCAACAGCTGAGGAAGTATTATAGACGAGGTTCAGTTATATCCGTACCATGTACTTATCGTGTGTCCAACCATTAAATACCAAGGGATTATCCTTTCTGTGAACGGTTGCTGCAACAAACTGCTCAAATTTCCAAAGTTACAACTGACGTGGTAGTTACAAGTGAAGCTATTTTTTACACGGAATGGAATGTATAACATTCATAATACTCATGTTCCAACAATGCTTTTAATTAAATGTTTGGGCAGATATTGTCGATGATCGTTTGATTGGACTCATACTATCAAATCGAATGGATGCTGTTCAGTATTTTGAGTTCCTTCGAAATGATCTGCCTGGACTTTTGGAAGATGTGCCCTTAGCTGTCCGACTCCCAATATGGTTCTTGCACGATGGTGTCCCCCCTCATTTTCCACAAAATGTTCGGAAGTACTTTAATTAAGTTGAAGGGCTACGATGGATTGGACGACGAGAGCCGGTGCCATGGCCGCCACGATCTCCTTACTTAAATCGCTTGGACTTCTTTTTGTGCGGGTATTTAAAAATTGAAGTATATCGTATCGAAGTGGATACCGTTTTGCTCTAGTATAAAGTAAGTAAATTAAAGAATGTAATAAAAAAATTCAATTTTTTTACATCTGAAATTATGTGCGAACTATAAAACGAGGTGATTTAATATTTAAATTTGGTATCAATTTTTAAAATCAGGATGTCAAGAACAATTACATTTTTTCGTAAAAAAATTGTTTAACTTTAACAACCTTATTTCTCTGTTAATATTAACATTAGTCACTACACATTAAGTGTATTTTTAATATTTTTTGGCATAAATTATTTATTACCGAGTGGTATGTAACCCGTTACTCCATTACTTATAAAACACCCTGTATAAAGATGTGTATTAGCATATATTAAATGGTATTAAATAAGTAACAGTTCGTTCTATGGTTAACAGCAGTAACAACACTAGTAAAATATATAATAATTAAAAATATTTTAAAATAAATGTCACACAAGACCTCAGATATTTTTGTTAGGTTTAGGTATTTATTTATAGAAAACAGGAACAATCACAGGCTTTACAGCCCAAAACAATGTCCACAAGATACTTAAATTAAATATAAAAGTACAGTAATAATTGCTATAATAGAAAATCTTAACCTACAATAGTAATTCCCTTTAAAGATTTTTTAAAACCGACTAGCGAAGAGTGAAAGATATCTAGATGACTATAGTACAAGTTGTAATTTTTATATATTCTATTTATGGGAGAATTTTGACCAGAGTTAGTCCGGTAAAAAATCTCATAAAACAAAGCATTTATTGTTGAGGTACATGTAAGCCTATCAAGGCTAATAGATCTGGAGAATCGATCAGACCATTAAAAAGTTTAAATAGAAATATTGCTTCGGCAATAATTCTTCGATTTTCTAATGAAATAATATGAAACTTGTTTCTTAATAACGTGCTACACTGAAAAGAATACACACCACTCTCCTTGTAATATAAATATCTCATAAATCTATTTTGCACCGACTCAAGTCGAGACTTATCTATGGAATATTGAGGATTCCATACTATAGAGGCAAAGTTGATTATACTGTGCACATATGCAAAATATATAGATTTAATAGAAAACACTGACTTAAAATTTTTGCAAACTCTGATAATGAAACCAACCATTTTGTTACTTTTTAAAGTTATGTAATCAGTATGCGAAGAGAAACTCATCTTTCTGTCAAAGACAACGCCAAGATCTTTTATTTCTTCAACTTGATTTAAGATATTTTTATTAAAGTTATAATTGTACGAGTATATGTTATGCTTACGGGTAAAACAAATATAAAAACACTTATTTAAATTTAATTGCAGCTTGTTTGTTTTACAGTAATAGAAGAAAGAGAAAGGAAATCTTCCTGAAAGGCAAAACGGTTATCGGAATTACTTACTTGAGAATAAATTTTTAAATCATCTGCGTAAAGCAAAAATCTACAAAATTTGAAACAGTGGCGAATATCATTAATGTAGATTAAAAATAGTAATGGTCCCAAATGCGATCCCTGAGGAACGCCTGGCCTTGCAACATAGGTGAAAGATTTATAACCACTAATGATTACCAATTGTGACCTATTAAAAATATAAGAAGTAAGCCACCTAAGTAAGTTACCATGTACACCAACTTCAAACAACTTAAAAATAAGAATGTTCTGATTAAGTTTATCGAACGCTTTGCTGAAGTCAGTGTATCTATTAAAAAGAGATGCTTAGCAAAATACTGTATTTAATAAAATTAAACCAATTTGCAACAAAAAAATTATTAAAAGCAAAATCTCTTATACATGTTTCAAATTATATAGATCTTGCTGCAATAGTTAGCTCTTCTTGCTAGGTAAACAAAATGAAAAATGTCTAAAATCTTAAATAGAATTGCAATTTACACAAATCTACATTAAGGCTGTAATGTTCGCAATTTTACAAAGCCGTTTTTAGACGTCCACGCGCTTTCATATTTCTCCTCCATGGAAATTCGTATTAAGATGGAGCAAGTTTTAATCAACTAATAAAAGTCTATTTTACTAGACAGCAGAGCCATATTTTCATAAAAAAATTAGATATGAACAATATTTCGGTCGCAATATTGCCCTCATTTAGGACTACGGTGAGACGTTGTTAGGCACTATTATAAAAAAAGAAAGCTGTAAATCAAGTCTTCATATAACAGACAATTGCCTCAGATTTCAATTTTTTGCATTTATATTCATGAAATCTGTCCGCCAAGAAGACATGTTTTGCTAAATTTCTGCATACAATTGCCTAACTTACAGGGGCACAAAGTTAAATTTGCCGTTGAAGGTGCTGATGGGCGGAGCCTGATAAAAGCTACACTGTTTGGTCGAACATTATACCCTTAATGTGACTAAGGACGTACATTGCATTCATTTCATTGACTTTTAACATTGACCCTGATGAAAATATTTAGGGAATTCAAAACGTTTGTAACTTTGACTACCAATTCTACTTTATTGCAGATTTGCTAGTATGATTACAAAAACAATTCACATATCTGTATTGAACGTGAACTTATGTTGAGCTGTTAATTGTATTCGAGAATTGGGATACTTACCACACTAAACACATAAACTTTTTATTACCTATATACATACTTGATTACTTACAGAAAAAAAGTTTAATCGAGAAGTACATGTACTGGGTATGACTGCTTAAATATATTATATAATTTTGACCTGATGTAACTCGTTTTTCAGTCAAAATGTATTTATTGAAGCATGATATAAGTAAAATTATTTATAAATCCTGATTGAAGAATAACCAGTTACTTAATTCAAGTTTTCATACTTAAACAAGTGTATCAAATAAACTTTAGGATTATTTGTACAGTACAGATTTATAAAATAAGAAATATATTTACTTATATCTTGCATATTTTTAATTAACCAAAATTCGGCATCAACATTCATAATTTCAGCATATCGTGAGACTTAATTATTCTGAAGAAAGTGCTATTGAGCAAATTTTATAAAAATCTTAGTTTTCAGATATTTTGTCTTTTTCTAATCAGAGTTATCTTATTGGATTACAAAAATTATAGGATTAAGTAAGCATTGATTATTTCTGTATTTCTGAAGTGTGTACCAATAGTATTGACAGAGGTTATGTCAGATCAGTTTATTTGTTGTGCGGTTAGAGCATGTTGAAATTATAAGTTGATTAAATACGCGGAAAGATGAATAAATCCACTAGATTTTTCCTTTGAGTTTGATTATTTGATTATTTTATCATTTATTGCATATCAAGTTTGAAAAAAAAACATATTTTATTTGTTTAATAGATATAAAAAATAAAATTTTTATTAAAGTTATCATGAACACGGACTGCCGTAGGGAAAAATGCTATAGAAAAGACCACTATTATTTTTTCATCATCTGTCCTTCTCCAAAGTTAAGAACGACAAATCGAGAACATCCTGTATAATATGTACACAGAATAACCTGCATATACCTAGCACAGTTTCAAAAGAAAATTTAAGTAAACTTAGCACTTAACTCTATCCAAAATTTCTTCTTCGTTAAGAAGAATTATCTCTATGCTTTTCACATTGACAAATTATTTATTTCAAGCCTTATTTGTATTTGTTTCGCATAATTAATAATTTTATTAATCATTGTCATTACCATTATGTACACATTTTCCATATAAATTTGATTTGTCATGAAAAATTTGATTTATTTATTAATTAAAGTCTCGTGTGGCGTTCAAACGTACTTCATAAAAATTATTAGAAGTTATTATTTTCAATAACACATCATATCACGTAAAAAAATATCTCTGTCTTTCTCATTTTCCTGATTATGTAAATTATGAATAGTGGTTTATCATCAAGTTCATCTAATTTAATGTTCCTGGCATAAGTCATAATTTACGGAAGGACAAAAATCTGACATTTATTAATTGTCTTACTGGAAAATCTCCGATATTCTTAGCGATCAAGATATTATTTTGTAGGTATGTTGAAGGCATTCTGAGCCAACCATTTAATTTTAAAAATTTAATTATTTTTACATAATGGCCGCCTCTGAAAATGTATTTTCCTGGACGATTTTTTTAACGCACCGTATAAAATATCATTATGCCATCGAATAGGCCGTGGCAAAAGCTTTACTTTGACATAATGTTAACTTTTATTATCAAGGTTTTTGTTAAAAAATTATCAAATTATGTTTTACTCAGACAGTACTAAAATTTTGCCCTCTTACATAGGAAAGTTTTCGAGTAAATGACGATTGAATGTTAGAAAACGTAAATTTTATCCATAAAAAAGTAACAATTCTGATGTATGTGAAATAAAATACAATTGATTAAATTTTATTATTAAATTAAATATTCGAATTGCCATCCACCAACTTCTTGACAATGCGCAAGTCTGTGAAGAAATTCTTCTTGCACATTATGAATGATTTCTGGGGTAACTCTGCGTATTTCGTCCCGAATGCGATTTTGAAGTTCTTCTAAATTACGTGGTTTATTAATATACACTTTTGACTTCAAGTATCCCCATAAAAAATAGTCAAGAGGTGTAGCAGGCCATTCTATCGGTCCGCGTCTGCCGATGCACCTCCCAGGAAAACATTTGTCCAAAAAATCTCGTACAGGGCGCGCATAGTGCGGAGGTGCACCGTCTTGCTGAAACCATATGGTATGTCAGGAATGTCAGAGTCATTATCGTTAGGAAAAATTACTGCAAGGGCTGGAACAAGGTCATTTTCTAGAAACTCTAAATATCTTTGTCCTGTAAGGGTTCCTTCAAAGAAGAAGGGCCCTACTATTCTGTTGTCAACTATTCCAGCCCACACATTTAATTTCTGAGGGTGTTGGGTATGTGCCTCTGCCATCCAATGAGGATTTTCCCGACTCCAATATCTGCAAGTTTGACAGTTTACTGTACCATTCAGACAAAATGTGGCCTCATCTGAGAAAAGTATTTTCCGGTGTAAATTTCTATTTCCTTGACATAAATCCATTAGAATTTCGCAAAAGTGTAAGCGGCGATCGGGATCATCTTCATTGAGTTCCTGCACAAGTTGAATTTTGTAGGGATGATATTTTTCCTTCCTCAAGATACGTAGCACTGTGCTCTGACTAGTGTCATTGTTGAATGCAACCAATCGTGAAGAATTATGAGGATTATCCACCATACTTATCAAAATGTTCTGTTTCTGGTTTTCATTAATGCTTGGACGTCCAGGTTTTGGAATATTTACAACATTGCCAGTTTCTCTAAATTTAGACTCTACCTTACTGACTGTTGATTGGCTGATAGGACGATCTGGATATTTTTCATTAAATAAATCGCAAACTTCCTGCTGAGTTCTAGTCATATTCCCGCATCCGATAAGAATTAAAATTTCAATTCTTTGAGTAACAGTTAAATGTGCCATAATACTTTAAATTGAATAATAATTTCTATGTCGCTTACAATACTTATTAGAAAGTCGGTGTGACAATGACACTTTACAAAGATTTTCACCTACGTGATCCATAAAAGAACTATGGAATTCGAGAAACTAAACTTGATAACGTTTTTGCTTTATTTTAATTGATTTACGTTTTCTAACATTCAATCGTCATTTACTCGAAAACTTTCCTATGTAAGAGGGCAAAATTTTTGTACTGTCTGATAGAGAATTAAACGATCTTTCAGAATCAAGGAAAAAAATATGGTGATGCCATTTAAAAAAAAATCGATGACGTCATTACTCGAAAACAAATGACATTTGAAAATCACATTTTACGCTAAAATATGTATTTTTTAAATTAAAAATCGACCTGTTCGAGGATTCTTCCCAAAAAATAATTGTTTCGTTTTTATTGAATTTATTCCATACTTTTGGCGCATACTGTATATAATAATTATAAATAGGTACATCTAAACATAAGTACTTACTGTGAATGGTTTTCTTAGAGCTCTTTTCACAACACAGAATAATAATTACAAGTGTTTAACATGACTTATGTTTCTTGCAAGAAGCGTTTACCGTACAAACGTCTAGTAAGCAGCCAGAGAGTTCTGCCCAGATTCTCTGTAAATTAACGTGCGATGCAGCTGGTTATAGTTACTATAAATTATTTCATTTTTGTTTATGTACATTCACAAACATCAAAGAAAAGGTAGAGAAAAATGAATCACACTAGGTGTACTCACCATTACAACTAATATTACTTATAGGTTATCACCAGCATCCTGACACTGCAACGTCGTCGAACGTTACAGTACGTTACAGTTTTAACAAGTTTTGTACCTTACTTTCTAATTTCGTAACATAGTTTTGCTTTTTATTGCAGTTATATTTTAATTTTTGTACACAAATTATTCGTTTTAGACATTTTTTTCATAAGAGTTTTTTATTGCTTTTAATTAAATATATAAGCCCTTAAAATTACGGCACTCATATTCCGAACACCCTGTATAGTTAAAGAATTACATTAAAGAAAAAAGTCTGATCAGCGGGTCACTTAATAAAAATAATTTTTAAGTTGTGTTCTAAATTGGTCTTAAAAAATAACGAAGATACGGACCTAGAGAGTTTAAATGGCGGACCCTATATTTTACTGTCTAAACAATAAATAAGTATTTATATATTTTTAGGTATTAATAATATTGTGTGAAACTAACTACTCAGCAGTGGACAAAAGCCCCAACCTGCGTTGAATTACACCCACAATATCTACCCATAGATTCCTTATTATCAGCTTCTGTAACATTTTTTACTGTACTAGAAAGGTATTTTAAGCTAATATAAATCAAATATCCTACAATTCCTATCAATGAAGTCATATAAACATCTAGGTATACTAATGAACAATTCCACAGACAAAGCTCTATTCAATAATTATCTAAAGAAATTAATCTAATTTACTAACCTGCTTTAATGAAACACTCTATAAATATCTAACTTCACTTTTTGGCAGTGGGAACACGACAATTCAACCACAATAGATGAGATCTGACCTATTTCTGCATTTTTAGGATTGCTTCTTCAGGTGGCCTCCTTTAAATTGAATCAAATATCTAACTACAAAAATTATTATAAAAATTAAAATTATTTGAAGTTAAATATCGACAATGACAAAAAGTGACAGCCTGTCAATGAATTAAATATGACAATACCTACTTGAATAGAGGTTTGTCTGTGAAATTGTTCATTACCATACCTAGATGTTTGGTATCAGAGAACATACATATGACTTCATTGATAGGAATTGTAGGATGTTTGATTTATATTAGCTTAAAGTACCTTTCTAATACAGTAAAAAATAAATAAGTAGTTTTGTTAAATATGAAAGCGTATTGTCATAATGTCAACCAAAAATAGAAAATGATAGAGACCGTTACAGTGTCGAAATTAGAACCAGTGCAATGCACGGAAAAGTACAATTTGACCAGATGGATGGTGTTCTAGAGTTTCCGGTACTATTAAAGAACGAATAATTCCTACCTACCTCTCCCTCAGCTTCTTCCGTGCCACCTAAAATTAACAAGTCCTCCATCCCGGAACTGAATTGGCCGCTCTGGTGAAATGGAGACTGCGGTTCAATGTTCTCGATGCGGTCACTGACTGCTATCTTGTCAGCCGACTCTTCAGCTCAGCACCGGTACAATCCAGCAAGTTGCCTTGTCCAGCCTTGCCGCCGTTCTCCAACGGCCTCCCTCTTGCATTTTTATGAAAACTGGTCGAAAACGAACTTTATCGAAATTAAAAATCAGCGCCGCCGATTCTTCGCAGATTATTATTTGCATAAAAAGTAAAAAAAAAAAACATGTAAATAGGGTGGTGTTGATGCTCACCTCAGATATGTAGTGTGTAGGTATTTTAAACGCTTATAAAGTTTGTTACTGTAACTATTTTCTATTTGGTTTGATTTCTATTTTTATTTGATTTTTCGGCAAATTATAAGTGCAGACACATCCCAGCTAGCAAAGTAGTTCTATAAATTTAGAGTAATAGGAGATTTATATTCTGTTAATATTTTATAGTTGTATCTAGAATACTAAATTATTGCATTAATGTGTGTAGAGACTATTTTGCCTTCAGAAACTGAATTGTTTTTTAAATGTGTTGCAAGAACGTTCTTAGGGCATAATTTATAGAACTTTTATAAGATAACTAGTAATGTAGTCCTATAAGTGTGTACAATAACACAATTTTACAGCAACGGTGCTTATAGAATCAAATTGCTGTAAAACCGATGCAAAATAGTGCTTTATAGAATTATACCATCTTCTGTGACACTTTTATAAAATTATTCTGTAATGTCGCTTATAGTTTAATTATAGAACTATTGTGTAAGGCGTTGTTAAGTTACAATTCTGCTGCGGAAAACAAATTACAAATATGGATGCTGCTATCGAACTCAAGAGAAAAAGCTCTTTAAAGCACTTATAGAGAATAATAATACAGTTGTTATAAAATCATTATAGAGTAAATACGTAACAAAAGCCTTTTTGTTCCATAAATAAACGCTATAGAACTATCATTTATATACATATGTAGGTCTCCCATACCCTCATCTGACGAGACCTGCCTATAAAAGTGCGAAATAGTTTGATCAAAGTATAATGAGGAAATTTGTATAGCATAGTCGTGACTTATAGAAATTATTATCTGCTTGCAGAAGGAAAATTTCATTACGATAGATAAGATGTATTTGATTACTAATAGAAACTGATTTCCTTATAGAAATTTAGTAACATATTTAATTTAGACCATTCCAAACCTTATTCGTTTACAATTCTAGATGTTGAAGTTAAAGAATTTTATTAGCTTTATTAAATAAGATTGAAATAATTGATATTACCACAATAAAATATGACAACATTGTGGATATTAAGTGCAATCGACACAAAAATGTCATATTAGTGAGAATCCTTTGGAAGTACAAGATAAAGCCTTTCTTTCTGTCGCCATATTGTAAAGAAAGAAAACAAATCTTAATTAAGAATATATACAATATAAATAGGTGAAATGACATCAATAATATGGATATACTTACTTTCTGACTAATTTATATAGTTGGTTGTTAAATTCATCAATTTAGAAAACATTTTTTTTTAAATTTCCAGCATCATATGAAATATAAAATTAACTGAGGGCGCGTCAAAAAATTACCAATATGTACTACACATTTCACGATAAAAAATTTTCCGCATTAAAATGTACTACTCCCTGATGGACAAACCAACAAAGCAATTCGTAATGATGCAAGTACTCTTATGCAGGCTAATTAGGTCATCTTCTATCTTGGTTCTTATTGGCTCATCCATATTATTTCTAATATGTGCGATGCAGAAACATTTTATTTTTAAAAGATACAATTAAACGATATTAAAGTTCTCTAAGCAGAACACCATGCAACACAAAAATTGTATAACGAAGTGATATAGAATTTTTATGAGATTGCTTTGTAACTGTGTTATAAAAATTCTTTAAGACCAGTGAGAACGTTTATTCAACAATTCTATAAGTATATCCTGCAGACCTTACAGAATAGCTTAAAGAACTAAAAAGTTCTATAGAACGGTGCTCATTTTTATGGTATAAGTGTTGTAAGAAGGTTTTGAAAATGTTCTTAGAAGAAACATTGCTCTATAAAATTTGCTGCGGAAACGTTCTTACAATTTTTATAGAACAGGAAATTGTTAGCTGGGATCACATGTCCACAAAGGTAAATTATGAGGAAATGAAAACATTTTACTGTTATAAATTCCATTTTAACCATTAAAAATAATTTGAAACATTTGTAATATAACAAAATATTGATTTTATTTTTAAAATAATTATATTTCTACGACGTTTTCAAGCAATGGACTTATGACTTTTCTGCATAGTCTAAGGTAAAAGTGTAATCATTTATTTATAAAAGCTTGTTAAATGTTACCAAAATAATTCTTAATGTTTAAACAGCAGCAGTTGTAATATTCTTGATAAGCTTCTACATATTTTGCACACTTTTGTTATGTTCCATTTTTGTCCATTAGATTTTTGTCTCAATTTATAGACACCTTTAGATGGTTATAATATGGAATTTTTTTGTGTAATTCCCTCTGCCTTTCCTTACGAGATATTAGTTTCCACTTTAAATCTATCATACAAACTACCACAGAGAACAATAATATTTAAATGAAACACATTTCAATGAGTTGTCCGATCAATTTGATAATCCGTTTGGCTGGCGTGAATGCAAACCTAAACTTCGCAAAAACAGCGTATGTCCAGGACGTCATTTCTGCTGATGATATATTAAACAGTTCGTCGTTTGCAACTAAATTGAATCGGGGACATATGCTGTTTGTTCACAATGTTATGTTATTACCTTTGTGAACTAATTTTTTGCAAAAACTTAATTTTGAGTAAAAATGGACATGTGTCCTTTCTGTTTACACCAATTAAATTGCATTTTGGGAACATGTTAGTTATTACTATGTCAAACTTTTTCTATTTTCCTATTTTATACAAATTTAGTAATTTTTTTATACTTAGCTTTATTGAAGAAGCGTTTCCAACTTTAAAACAATTATGTTATCGCTATGAAACATTTTACCTTTTTCATAAATCATGTACCATCCATGACTGCCTGATTTTGATGTTGCCTGCTAGATCTAGACACAGATATACAAGAGAAGAGTGCAAACGGAATTAAAAAATAAATGTTTTTGGATTTTGATATGAAATACAAACACATTAGGTTTGTTCACACAGCAGTCAGAGACTAGTTTGAAAATATCAGAAATATTCGACCATCTACTTCTTAAGTTACATGCACTGATAACACATTCACAACTTATCTGGTAGAATATTTCTAACGGTTCAAAACCAATCCATGACTTTGTAAGAACAGATCTATTATCAAGATACTTGATGCCGTTATAAAAATCAATAACCTCGATATTTTTTTAGAGCAACTTATTATACGAAGAGACAAATTGTGGGAATTTAAACTCAAAAGAGTAAAAGTTTTTAATAATTAAGAAAATTTCTGAATGAAGCACCGCATGGATTGGCTGGTGACTGTGGCCAGGATGAACTTACAAAACTGACTGTTGATGACGTCAACGAAAAGAAAATCTGTTAATTTTAAATATCCCTGACTAAATCACATTTATTTTCTAGAACTTTTGTTATATGACATAAATAACGGAAATCTTATGTCCCTATATCTGCCTAACACTGCACATATATGATTTTTTTTCTTTTGCAAAAGAGAACAATGCACTGTTCAATGTGTAGGGCTGAACACCTTTAGAAAAATCTATCAGAAATCGCTGCGTAGTTAAAATTTCCCAATCCACTTTTGTATTTATCTGCATATCAAATAAAATGTTAGTCAGAACATTCCGTCAAATTAGTTGGAGTTAGATAGCGAATTAGTTCAAATATACCCTCCTACAAGCAATGTACTGTAAGTAATGCATTTAAGAAATCAGTTAACACATGCTGTTAACTTGCAAAATGCCTCTAACTGTATATTTAATATAAACATTATTAACAATAAATGATATTTTATAATATATGTTTTTTTCTTATCTAAATAAATGTCCATGTTATTTATTTTTTTATTTTCATTACGCTCATAGAAAAAAAATTGTAACACAGACAGAAACCGTATTTTCCACACTAGACTGCTTGACTGAACTGTAACATCTGTTGCGTGCGAAAAACACCGTTTTCCGCACTTGTTACGAAAATAATTAGCAAGCATGTAAAATGTAATGATTATGTAAATACATCATGTAAAATAACTAATTTCATCATCCTTAAAGTTAATAACCTCTTGCAACCACTGTACTTGATACTTGATAAAGTAGGTACCACACGAAGTAAAGTAGAGCCAGCGAGGTTTTACAGATGACCATAAATTTGTTAGAAAAATAAAAAAAATGAAATTGTAAGAGACAGTATGAAAATAAAAACAGAAATTCTATTACTTCAAAAATATGTTGCAAGGGGAAAGTGTGTGAAATGAATATTACTAATCAAATATATTCGTATTAAGAAACAAAAAATAACAAAAAGGTGAAGTATTCTATTACAAAATATTTTAATTTCTGTTTACGTGCATTATTGAAATCATTGTACTTTTGGAAATGTAGAATCGCTCTTCGAATTTATATATTTGGAGGACTGGAACATTTCTGTGTAAGTTCGGTATAGTATTCCAAATTAGTTCGACTACTAAAAAACGGTTTAGTGTGAAAAATTCTAGAAGGAAGTTACAGGGAATCATAAACTCAACATTACATGCATATTAGATATAATTTGAAAATTCTCTCAAATTTGTAAATTACTGCAACCGTCTCCCGTTATCCTTTCAAGTTACATTGATTAACTACATTAAGACTTTTATATGTTCTAAAGATATGACAACAAATTTTCCTATATTTCATTGTAGCAGCTGTTATATTAACGGATTCTTCAAACAGTTATTGCTTCTCGATTTCCTGTGTCATTCCTCTAACTGCCTCTGGTTTCAATATTTGCAGTACCTGCTTTTACCAATCATGTCTCATTATAACACGTTTAGTTATTTACTTAGGAATATGTGTATGTAAATAAATTTACTTTTTTGTTTACATGAAATTTAAATGACTAGAAGAACTTGGCACTGTGACTTTAAACAGATGAGAAAAAAATTAAATTGCAGAGGAAATTAGAATTTCCCTGTAGCTGCTATGTAACAACTAAGGCAAGAAGGAATTATTTTCTTATTTATAAGTTATGTTCATTTATATTATTTTTGTAAATGACTCAACTCAGTTTCTAGCCAATAAAAGTAAATATTAATTTTTTCTCTTACATTTTAAATTAAAGAAAATGCGTTTTAAACATTTATTAATTTAAAGTAAATTTCGAATATGTTAAAAAATTTGTAATATATTTATACTGTAACTTCCGATATACAGTATGCAACAATTACGTCTTGGCCTTATTTCGAGGCTCGATCAAAGTAACAAAAAAGAACGATTTATTCTTAAATAATTTCTATAGATTCACCAATTACTAATTACTTAACCACTGAATCCGTTTTTTGTTATGTCATAATATAATATGATGGCAGATTACTGTTAAATGCTCAAAAGCGAAACAAAGGCAAATTAGGGCTCAAAACAAGTTAGAAACCCAAGAGGGAATTGCAGGAAACAAACAGCCAAAATCATTCGTCAGCGAAACACCAGACATATACCGATTTCTAGCTTATTAGCTCTCATCAGTATGCCTTAGATGAGGCAATTGACAAATATCACTGGCTGGTTTATATCTGTCGAATCTGTCAATGGTACCTACAGTATGTAGGAGCTTCATTGCTTCGGTCTGTCACCAGGCATGGAGTGGCCACTAGATGTAGCTTTCTACATTTCGCATACAAAGTTAAAATCTGACTTCACAGGCCATTCGAGGAGGAAAAGCGTTATACATAAAAAAATTATTATTTTTTTTCATATTTTTAGTAGACTGTCGATTTTTTGAGATAGTTTCAATAACAAAGACAAAGTATCCTCAGACATATGTGGGAATAGATTTTGCTACATCAATCAGGGATAAGCCACATATTTTTCCATGTAAGGTAATTCATAGCGATTTAGAGATTTTTCTCCGAATATGATATACAATTTGGCTCAACTGACTATAGCCTAGATTCATGTCTCCTTATTTCGGTCGATTTTTAATTTAAAAAATACATATTTTAGCGTAAAATGCGATTTTCAAATGTCATTTGTTTTCGAATAATGACGTCATCGATTTTTTTTAAATGGCAACACCATATTTTTTTCCTTGATTCTGAAAGATCGTTTAATTCTCTATCAGACAGTACTAAAATTTTGCCCTCTTACATAGGAAAGTTTTCGAGTAAATGACGATTGAATGTTAGAAAATGTAAATTTTTTCCATAAAAAAAGTAACAATTCTGAGGTATGTAAAATAAAATACAATTGATTAAATTTTATACTTAAATTAAATGTTCGAATTGCCATCCACGAACTCCTTGACAATGCGCAAGTCTGTGAAAAAATTCTTCTTGCACATTATGAATGATTTCTAGGGTAACTCTTCGTATTTCGTCCCGAATGCGATTTTGAAGTTCTTCTAAATTACGTGGTTTATTAATGTGCACTTTTGACTTCAAGTATCCCCATAACAAATAGTCAAGAGGTGTAAGATCTGGCGATTTTGCAGGCCATTCTATCGGTCCGCGTCTGCCGATCCATCTCCCAGGAAAACAGTTGTCCAAAAAATCTCGTACAGGGCGCGCATAGTGCTGAGGTGCATCGTCTTGCTGAAACCATATGGTATCGTCAGGAATGTCAGAGTCATTATCGTTAGGAAAAATTACTGCAAGGGCTGGAACAAGGTCATTTTCTAGAAACTCTAAATATCTTTGTCCTGTAAGGGTTCCTTCAAAGAAGAAAGGCTCTACTATTCTGTCATCAACTATTCCAGCCCACACATTTAATTTCTGAGGGTGTTGGGTATGTGCCTCTGCCATTCAATGAGGATTTTCCCGACCCCAATATCTGCAAGTTTGACGGTTTACTGTACCATCCAGACAAAATGTGGCCTCATCTGAAAAAGTATTTGCCGGTGTAAATTTCTATTTCCTTGACATAAATCCATTAGAATTTCGCAAAAGTGTAAGCGGCGATCAGGATCATCTTCATTGACTTCCTGCACAAGCTGAATTTTGTAGGGATGTTATTTTTCCTTCCTCAAGATACGTAGCACTATGCTCTGACTAGTGTCATTGTTTAATGCAACCAATCGTGAAGAATTATGAGGATTATCCACCATACTTATCAAAATGTTCTGTTTCTGATTTTCATTAATGCTTGGACTCTACCTTACTGACTGTTGATTGGCTGATAGGGCGATCTGGATATTTTTCATTAAATAAATCGCAAACTTCCTACTGAGTTCTAGTCATATTCCCGCATCCGATAAGAATTAAAATTTCAATTCTTTGAGTAACAGTTAAATGTGCCATTATACTTTAAATTGAATAATAATTTCTATGTCGCTTACAATACTTATTAGAAAGTCGGTGTGACAATGACACTTTGCAAAGATGTTCACCTACATGATCCATAAAAGAACTATGGAATTCGAAAAACTAAACTTGATAACATTTTTGCTTTATTTTAATTGATTTACGTTTTCTAACATTCAATCGTCATTTACTCGAAAACTTTCCTATGTAAGAGGGCAAAATTTTAGTACTGTTTGATAGAGAATTAAACGATCTTTCAGAATCAAGGAAAAAAATATGGTGTTCAAATTTAAAAAAAAATCGATGACGTCATTACTCGAAAACAAATGACATTTCAAAATCGCATTTTACGCTAAAATATGTATTTTTTTAAATTAAAAATCGATCTGTTCGAGGATTTTTCCCAAAAAATAATTGTTTCGTTTTTATTGAATTTATTCCATACTTTTGGCGCATACTGTATAGTAAGTACGTAAACAAAAAGCACTGAGGACGATATCATATTTAACTTCTATAGTAGAATCAGAAACATAAATTCAGCCATTTTTTCGTAATGTAGGAGGCAGATTAGGCTCAACTAACTTCGGGTTCTTGTTCTCTTCGCACTTGTGGAGGTTGTGATTATATCACAAATGGGTTATATATAACCCATATGAAACAGACAGACAGAAGCATCAGTTCATTAACATTTTTAACGATTTATTGGGCTGAATGACAGCTGTATAGTAAGACATGGCAATTTACTTCAATCTGGTAACTGGTTAGGCTTAACTAATAGGTATTGGATTATTGATTTGCATCATCAAAGTACCTACATATCTAATTAATTCGGCTATCCGAGCAAATTTATTCTTCCCTTTCAATTAGAAAATCGACTAATTTTCAAATTTTTTCCGTCTTGAGTGTTGGGATTTTGTTCCCGCTTTCTAAAACTAACATCGCTATTGCCATTTTGTTTCTTTTTTTTTTTCATGTTTCTATTACCACTCTCACCCTTATATTGTTCGGTTTGTTTTCTTTATCCTGTTAAAAACTTATCGAAATGTAAAAGTCGATGTTAATCTAAGTATACCTACAATAGTTCACTAAGAAACAAAATACCAAAGTTTATTTTATAGAATAACGTTTGCTTTCGGCTATAGAATTGTATTATCGAAAATAGACGAGAACAAAGTTCCACCAAAAATTCGTATCTATCGTCAAAATACATGAAAATACAGGGCGTCCGGAAATTATGCGGTGATTCCTCACAACCCAAAAAATTAGGGTCACAAAGTCTTATAACAATTTTTCGAAAACTCAATATTAATGGAGATACAGGGTATTAAAGTTAAAATTTTATTTCAAATATGTTTCTAGTTTTGACGTCACTAGTAGAAGGCGCTACTTGTGGCACATCATGTTTTTTTAAATGACAGAACTTTTTTACTTTTTATGTATCCATCTGACTATCGAAACAATCGATTCTCGTATCTGTTTTATTTGAAAAAGGTATAGCGTGCTGAAGTCGGTAGGCGTAACCATTTTTGAAATAATCCTATTTGAAATGCTCAATGCACCAAGTAAAAACTGTTTTGGTTTCAGGTAAAGTGCCTTTTCTGCTGAAAATGCAGCAAAATATTACTTGAAAAAGTTGTTCAGAATTGTAAATAATGGAGACGTGCAAAATATCAAGAAGATCGGCGAGGTTTGATGAAACCATTTTTCAACAAAGCACAAAGATTTTATCAAAGCAGGCCGATTTTTAAAAAAAAAAGACCCCGCAGGGTCCTTATGGAAATTGGGTCTCGGTCAAATTTGATGGAACTCTGGACTCTGTTAGTTCTCGACGAGTAGAACAAAAGTTCTCATGGCCACTGAGTCCAAAAGTCTCATGGTTTTGAGATATAGTTCTCTGAAGGTCGACTTTGGGTGCATTTTGCAGTATTACTAGTTTCACACTTACAATAGTAATATACTTGTTTGTTGGACATAAGCAAATGTATACAGATGAGAAACCGTATAACTGCAGGTTGTATGGGAAGCGTTTTGAGAAACAGCGTGGCCTTGAATGGCGTGGTCAGGATTTCTCTTAAAATCAGGATTGTCTTGGTAATGCTACAAGGTCTATACGCAACGTGAAGATGTTCCGAAACATTTACGAAAATGACTTTTCAAGCTCGGCTTGATAAGCAACCAGTTTTTACTTATTAGTAATGTATCATAAGGAGACACCTGATCTTCTTCGCAGACTCCGAGATACTATTGAAGGATTATTCTTATGAGAATCGCTAAAACATTTCTATAACCATAAGTACCTTCCGTATAACTTGATTCAACAATAATATAATATTCTATTTTGGAAGGTAAGTGATGACTGAGTGGGAACATACAAGACTCACGCTAAAAAAACACCCCAAAGGGAACAAGAATCTACCACGTCCACGCCGTTGTTCCTGGATCACACTAAGAGTAATCAAATAATAGTCAATTGAATTCCCAAGTACAGACACACACACACACACACAAGTTGATATTAATATCAATCTTACTATTAGTATTAATCCTGTTTGAAGTTTATGTGTTTGAATACACGTGTACATGCATACGTGCTTGAACAAACATGTATATACTATTGTAAGTGTGAAACTAGTAATACTGCAAAATGCACCCAAAGTCGAACTTCAGCGAGCTATATCTCAAAACCATGATTCTTTTGGACTCAGTGGCCATGAGAACTTTTGTTCTACTCGTCGAGAACTAACAGAGTCCAGAGTTTCATCAAATTTGACCGAGACCTAATTTCCATAAGAACCGTGCGGGGTCCTTTGCACATCTCCATAATTTACCGTTCTGAACAACTTTTTCAAGTGACATTTTGCTGTATTTTCAGTAGAAAAGGTACTTTAACTGAAACCAAAACAGTTTTTACTCGGTGCACTGAATATTTCAAATAAGATTATTTCGAAAACTGTTACTTCTAACGACTTCAATAAGGTATACCTTTTTCAGATATAACAGATAGGAGAATCGATTGTTTCGATAGTCAGATGATACAATAAGCAGCAAAAAAGTTCTGTCGTTTGAAAGAAACATGATGTGCCATAAGTGGCGCCCTCTACTAGTGACGTCAAAATTAGAAACATATTTGAATTTCTCGTCCGCAAAAACTCCCGATTTACAAATTTTTTTGTAAATATTTGGATTTCTTACGAAGTTATTTACAAATATCGAAAATAAAATTTTAACTTTAACACCCTGTATCTCCGTTAACATTGAGTTTTCGGAAAATTGTTATAGGACTTCGTGACCCTAATTTCTTGTGAGGAATCACCTCCTGAAGTCTTGACGCATAATTTCCAGACACCCTGTATAGTTGTTATCTTCTAGTAATGACTTTTTTTAGAGTTGTGAAATCTTTGCATGTAATAGAAACTCATCAAATTATGGTTTTCGATGGATGAAACGATTTAACTGTTAATAAGATTTATACTAATCATTTGATATCGACAAATTAGGCCGAAATTAATCTAGATTCTCTTCCTTTCCCTTTGTTATTGATGAGAAGATTATTCTCGGATTAATACACATTCCATGAAAATTATTTGTACTTAACAGTTCAGGTAGGTGGTAGGTAGTATAACAGCTTCTAAATTATCTTACTATTCCAAGAAATATGTATAAAGGTTCTTAAATCCATAAGACAAAAATCAGTTAATATATTTTTATCATTTCATATCATGATGTAGGTACTTGTACAAAACACTTACCTGAATTTTAGTGTAAAATATTGAATATTATAGCTGATAGCTAGTAACAATGTGGATAGATATAATAAATTATTTTCTTAATATAAATGTTTTTAAATAACAGCAAATAGTATAAACAAGATTATGAAAAATGATGTACATTCTATTATTGCAACTCTCTTAGAAAAAAAGCTTTGAGTGTAACAAGTTCTTATCGGGTTCATTTTTTAATTCCTTCTTGAGGGCTTATCAAAATTATCATGAGAGAATTAACAAAATACTTGAAAACATTATCAACTATATAAATACAATATAAAAGACGAAAAATAATTAATGATATAGTTAGTGTTTTTGGTATAAATAATGATTGTTATAACAATTTGCAGCCTGTTTTTAATACACAGTGGAGCTTCTGCGGTACCAGTGAGTATATTGAACTATATGGAAATAGTACAGCACTGTTACATTTTAAGGAAAAAAAAAATTCCCTTTCTGTTTTTATAATGCTTTAAAGGGTTGTAATTATAATGGAGACATATTTAAAAGAATTGAATATTGTTGCTCGAATAAGAGCAACTCATTTTCTAAATCGAGTTCTTTTTACGATTGCCAGTATAGCGCGTTAACTGCGTATTTTTGGCGATCTGACCCCTATGCAAATATGCATCCCTTAAAAGATACAAGGTCTTAAAGTTGAATTTTTAAAATTACTCTTCACCAGAATTTCTTCAGTTTTGTACATATCACTTTGAAATTTTATAGAGATACTTCTTGTTATTAATCAAATCCTAAAGACTATTATTGTAAACGATTAGTGAAAAATAAACATATAAACTGAGGGGAAGTGGTTATTTTTAAATAAGGCATTTTTCGTATATAGGTAAGTGTCCTAATTCTTCATATTTTGCCGCCAAAAATGCGCAGTCAACGGAACCCTGCTTTTTCGATACACACCCTGTATGCAAACTAACAGTCATTAAGTTATGTTGCAATTTTATTCAATATAAATCAGCAAAAAAAGAATATTTCTGTAAATTGTAACTGTGATGATACCTACAACAAATCTATAATTATATAAGCATTTTCCACTACGTATATTAAACTAAACTTCATATAAATCAAGTGTGCTAAGAGTTTTATATTATTTATAACTTTATCAGTGTTGTTAAAATACGGATGAGTTTAAAAGTATTGATATTTTGTTTTTGTTTACTTGTTACTGTACTTATACTTGTACCTATATCTATGCCTATGTTTTTATCTACACCTATTCATATCCCTATACATACACCTATGCCTATACTTATACATATACCTACAAAATTAATAAATGAATTAAACGCGTTTTTAAATATTTTTCTGCTAACCAAATGGTTGGTTTCATACAATATTTACCTATTTGTATATTTTTCAATGATTGGGTATTTTATTTGTACCGATTCTTTTTTAACATTTATGTGTGTCCCGATTTTAAATGAAAAATAAATGGTCACTTTAGACATATATCATCCTCTACGTATACATATAACATCTGTGGGTAATAAAAATTTGATCAGCTTGCAGAAGAGCCCATTGTAACTCTACCATATGGCCAAATACGCGGAAGAATAGCAGTCACTGAAAGTGATGGAGTAACATTTTATTCTTTTCAAGAAATACCGTTTGCTGCGCCACCTGTCGGAAATCTGAGGTTCCAGGTAAGTGATATTGTTTTAGACAAAATGTAAAAAATTATTATTAATTATTTACTACAAATAATATGACAATTTGTTTTCCGTTTCATATGAATTTAATTATAATTGCAAGAGTCTTTCAAATCCATTTGAAATTAGAGGCTTAGACATTCCTCCGTATTATATATTGAATTTTTTTAGCCACCACAACCAGTTCCTAGTTGGGAAGGAATTCTAGACACCCAAACTAACACGAAGATGTGCTATCAAGTAACGGCAAATAATCATTACGAAAATGAAGACTGCCTGTATCTAAACGTCTATTCACCAGTTGTAAGTGTTACTAAGGTTAAATATTTGCACAGTTGCGGTTATAAAAAATTAAAATGGGTATTATTTGATAATGAAACTTACGACCCATTCCATTTTTTAGGGAACGATTACAAAGATAATTTTTAATAAGAAAATGTGCAAAATTTTAAAGTGAATTACCCCAGATTTCTAAAGAAATTAAAACAATTCTTCTATTATTAACTGATGGATACCAAAAGAGTTTTTCTCGAAATTGTCTTTTTTTTTAAGATATACCAATTAAAATTTTAGTGTGTCGTTAAAATTATATTTTTCCGATTTCATAATATATTTTCTTGAAAAATAAAAAAGAATCCATGTCTATCAGGACTGAAGTCGACCTTTTTTTCATGCGTTCATCGAGAATATCTCAATGTCACAGCATAAAATTTTATTTAGAATATTTTATTAATTTCTATAATTTTTCCTAGATCTCTTTTTCTTCAAAAATTTTTTTAAAAGTAGTCATTTTTTATAGAGATTAGTAGGAATAAATAGTCAGATTTTGTCACCGAAAATATGCAGTTAATGACATGACCTGATTTTTTATTACACCATGCAGATACAAATCATTTTTAAAATTTCTACTGTAATATTATAGGGCTTTAGACGAAACCAATTGTTTGATTTAATCGTTATACCTATTTTAATCTCATGATCATCCGCTAGTATTTGTATAATGACTTCCAGCCACCTGGTTCAGATTCCTCGCTACCCGTTTTGGTAAATATTTATGGCGGAACTTTCACTCACGGATCTGCCATGTTCCAGTACGC
The DNA here is from genome assembly GCA_037114965.1 of Monochamus alternatus. NCBI lineage: Eukaryota > Metazoa > Arthropoda > Insecta > Coleoptera > Cerambycidae > Monochamus > Monochamus alternatus. Next base: position 23,434,193 of record CM073427.1, on the reverse strand, counting down.
TGGACCTCAAGCTTTCATGAGCAGAGAAGTTATTTTGGTTACATTCAACTATCGAGTTGGACCCTTCGGTAAATTTTGATCCGCAACCAACTAAGTACCATTCAAATCGATATTTTCCTTAGGGTTCCTCTCTACGGAAGATACTGTGGTAGCTGGTAACATGGGCGTGAAGGATCAACAGTTTGCCTTGAAATGGGTACAGGAAAATATTCATCTTTTCGGTGGAGATCCTACCAAAGTGACTGTGATGGGTCAGAGTGCTGGAGCTTCGTCAGTAACGTACCAAATACTGAGTCCAGGTTCAGCAGGTATAACCTAGCTAATTAATAATAGTAATATACTAATACAGCAAGTTTAATATAGCGTGAGAAGTTTGTTATATATCCCCTTATATACTAAATAATTTTCAAATTTCTGCAAGGAAAAAAACTAACGAAAAAATTTCTTGTTATTAGTATAGCTTGTCTCCAAGTTGTTGTATCTACTTTTTACTATTTCTCCTTCTACTCGATCCCATGTTTGTCGCACTCTTCCTCTTCTGTATTTTTGCATTCCATATCTGTTTAAGCATTCTCGAATTTTCCATCGTCTGTAGATAACCCCGCCACTTAACTGTCTTCTTTTAATAGAATCCAATGTATCCTGTATTTTTAGCTGTTCTCTTAATTCTGTATTTCTCAATATATTTCTTCTTGTGGTCTTTTTCACTCTTCTAAGATATTCCATTGCTTGTTGCTTAGATTCTACTTTTCTGTCTTACCGCCGTACCCATGATTTACATCCAAATGTTAGCGTCGGTCTCATGGGCGCCTGCAGAAAAAAATCTTAGTGGGGGCCAAAATGGAAAATGTGCATATGTGATATGAACAATATTTTGATAGATGAAATATTTAACAGCAACGTAAACTCGCGCGTTTTATAATGAGAATGTTTTTGATATATGTGTATAAAAAGGCAAAAATTTTAAATCTCAAGGTGGGACCTCCATCCCCCCTCTGCGGGCGCAGATAGCCGGTCTATATATCGATTTAAATGCATTTATTTTAGTTTCTCTAGTTATCTCATTATTATTTATAATTTTGTTATTCATTGCGTATTCTATTCCATTCATTTAATTTTTTTTTGTAGGTCCTTTTCATTATCTGTCAAGATTACATTATCTGCAAACACACTCTCTGAAATTCCTAATTATTTTGTATACTATATATTTCTGTGCACATTTCTTTATTCATAATCAGATTAAATAAGTATAATTCTTATAGTTTTATTATCAATGCCTCTTCTATATAAGCTTTTTTTAAAAGGATGTTGGACACCCCTCATATTTATGTCACTAGTTATAATTTGATTCCAGTTTTCCACCTTAAGTAATAAATACCTACAAAATGTTAGGAAAGATGTAACCGGATAAATTTGATTCTTTCCCAGAACCCTGTATCTCTGCTTGAAAGCGAGATAAAAGGTATGTTTTATTTTATTTAAACTTGACTCACCCTTATTATCTATTATTAGCAGATGTTTTATTTTATTGTAGTAATATATAAGCTAATTCAAATCAGTTTTCCTACAATTTCTAACTATTTCATTATAAAATTTTGCGGTCTACTTACAAAGACAAGTTTCTCCACAATGTTAAATATTGTATCCTATCATATCACTCTCTTTAAGTTTTAGGATGACGTACTGTAATTTGTAATTTCAGGACTCTTTAGAGCAGCCATAGCAGAGAGCGGATCAGCCTTGTGCCCGTGGTCGCATCAAAGACATGCCCTGGACACCGCTTACAAAGTAGCAGCTTACATTGATCCAAGCTTTGACACAACTAGTTCAACGCAGCAACTTGCAGATTTCTTAATAAGCGCAGATGCCAGTGCTATTGATGCTGCCAGCGAAAAGTATCAGGTACAGTAGGCAATTTCAGTTACTGTCATTAACAGTCATTATTTAAACAGGTGATAAATAAAGTCTAAGCAACGTAACCGTTTTTTAAATATGCTATAATTAATGGATAGAACTTGGCTACGCTGCATTGCAGCATCAGATTATCACCCTTCTTCCTTTTGATATACAATTTGAGTATTTCGGTAAACGTTTGTGAATCACGACAGGCCTCTATCATAATACTAGAAGTTACATCGTAAGGCCCTATCGTGGTAAAGACCAGAATACTGAGTGATTTAGTTTAAGCAAACTTGAAAGCAATACAATATTCTTAATTATCCCAACAGAAAAAACAATCCAATTATAGGAATAAAAAAACAACAAAAAAATATAATTATTGGTGGTGCATATAATTACAAATATAAAAATCAACTGCAAACAACAATAATACTAACAAGATGAAATCAATAAAATGCAATTTACAGTTAATACAAACAGATTACGTTATATACAAACTACCCAGTTACAAACAATGAATGACTGTGTATATCACAGAAGCAAGGCCACACATCAAAAATATGGGAGATTTTATTAAAATATTTGAGCGAGGGGTAACACAGTAAAACAGTGTTGTCCTTGGTGTCTAGAATTTACGCGGGGTATCAAACAATTTATTTTTTCTAAGATTTCAGTATAATCAATTTTGTTATTCAAGATGTTATGCAGAAAACGAATCACCATAATATTCCGTGTGGTTGTCAACGAGTCAAAATTAGATCAGTTAAGCAGATGATTCTGGGAAAAATCTCTCATCTTGCAAAAAAGATATAAATTTTAAAAGTTATCTCTGAACTGATTCCAAACGCTGACAATGAACTTGATAAATATGGTATCATATTATCGAACCGTAGATCGTTTAGGTATTAATCAATAGGAAAGCTATTCTTGTGAGTATAAGTACTTACATTGCATTTGGTAATATTAAGATGATTTAGTTCACACCATGAAGACATTTGCAGGTGAATAATGAATCTGATAGAGATTTACTTTCAGAATAAAGTTTAAAACCATCCGCAAAGAACAATGTTAGCAAGTAATGACCTTAGGAAGATCGTTAATAAAGAATAAAAACAATATGGGACGTTAATTAGAGCCTTGCGGAACGCCTGATGTTGGAGAAAATTAATCCGAAGTGAAATTTTTGTCTTACCGTAAAATGTCTGTCGCTTAAGTAGAAGTGAAGAATCTAATCTGGGCTTCGGAAAATCCAAAACTTCCCAATTTTAAAAGGAGTATATTGTGGTCTATTAAACCAAACGCTTTTTGCATTTAGAAATATTAAGGATGTTGAAGAAGTGGTACAAACCTTGCTAACAGCATGTCTAAAAACACATCTTTTTGATTTAATAAATGACGCGAATAATGTACTAAAATCAATATGCTTTCTATTGTTTAAGATGATTGAGTTATTATCTGCGTTAGGTATGGGCTCCTGTGGTTGAACCGGAACATGATGGTGCCTTCATCACGGGTTCCATGTATGAACTGGTTAAGAATGGCCAGATTAACAAGGTACCCCTGATAATCGGCATCAATTCTGAGGAATATATTTCGAAAGCTGCCGGTAGGTAATTAATTCAATTACATGTATCAGTCTCATTAATATTCCTTCACAATTTGATATCTAAAATTGGAAATAAAGCAAAACGCATTAATTTCTTAAACTGAGAATAATATTTTCCCACAAATTTATTCAACCAAATATTCTTCACTTCTCGATGTCTATTTTTTGTTGAACGTTTTACTAGACTGAGGTAAATTTATTTTTTAAAATTCAGTTCATGAACATAGTTTTTGAAATTTAATTTAAATTTATAATGACAATAATTTGAGTCATGGTGCTATAAAGCTATTTAAAAAATATATTCCATTTTGCCTTTAAATACATCATTAACACTCAATACCACAGCATTGTAATTAAGGTATTTTTAGTCACTGGCGGACTTGAACTTTGACTTGTTAAAGTATTAACTAATTTTAATTGCAAAATATGTAACAGAAAAATATTTTAAGAATATTAGACAAAAATAGAATGTAGGTATGAGTTTACCTGTAAAGTCTTTATTTAAATAGAACAGAACCTCAATATATTTGAAAATAAAGGAATTTGAAGCATTATAAAATTGTATCCATAGTTTGTTCGTCAACTAAAAAATCGTTTCTAACTATCCCAATACACTATTTTAGATTTGGATTCATTCAAGGTATCAATGGCAGCTACTGACAAGTATCCGCAAAAAATAATCAGCGAAAACATGAATATCGTAGACGATCAAACAAAAATTGAAGCAGGAGAAGCAGTAAGAAATATTTATACATCTGGGTTGTTCCAAGACGATTTAGCTTCTGCTATTAGGGTTTGTATAGGTTTGCACACTTGATATTGCGCTACATATCCATAATTATTTTATTTTTCAGTATTTGAGTGACAATACTTTCAATAAGGGTGTCATACGATTTGCGGAGTTTCAATCCCAGTACACTGATGTTTACTTCTATCAGTTCTCATATCACGGAATTTTGGGAAGAAACAATGTTTCAATGGAGGGTAAGATAATATAATTAGAAAAATACATATAATTCTAAACTTTATTGACTGTCTGATGCCAGATATACAAATTGTCAGTTCACAGTATATTATTTCTTCTCTAGTTTTTAGTAACTAGTTTATATATTTTTATTTAATACATTATAATTCCACGATAGGGTGTAACATTATATAGAGGTCAGTTTTTAAAGGTATGTACTGTATTTCGAATTCAGTTTATCACCGCGCTTAATCAGTGTTGTGACCTGTCGGAACCAAATGTGTCAAACTAACAGAGTGGCAAAGGACATAACTGCAATGGAAAACAGTTTCATAAAAATACTTTTTTTTGACTTTACATGTTATTACTGAGGTTATTTTAAAGTGTCGATGTCTGGTATTGACTTATTTTAAGTCAACACCTGCTATGATATGGTGGTAGACGGACAAAAAGCAAACGGTCAACGTTAATTCGGTCAACAATATTGGCCGAATATGTTACCGTTTTATTTTATCGTTTATCGGATTACGAGAAGGTGTTTGCAATGTTGTAGGCAATTTTGCAACTTTCTGTGTAAAGTACCAATTTATACTGGAATCAAAATAGAATGTCGTAGTGTATTATTGTGTTATATTAAATTTAGTTTTATATTAAAATGTATAATGATATTTAATGTGTTATAATAATACATTATTCAATGAGCATATAATGATGGGTGGAATTTGAGCCATTATAATCAAGTAGAATACTATACTTGACACTTGTAACATCAACGTGACATACCATACAATTCAAAACTGACAAAACACCTTACTTTCAAGTTTGATACTTATTGTTCACTTGATAAATTTAAAAAAGCAGATGAAACTTTAATTCGGAAAAATTTTAATATTGCCGTAACTGGTATAGTAGATAGCGTTTGGACACAGGAGGCTCAGTTTCAATTGCTGACACTGGAGAATTTTTGTTTTCTTAGTTCCTTGCTGATTCTCTTAAACCAGTGAATAATGGATATTATTATTATTATTTAGCTAACACATGTATAATGAACATTTTGTAGGATAGACGTGGACAAAATTATTTATTACTTATCTAAAAAAAAATGTTGGAATGTACAGGGGACTCTTACAAATACTATTTTGTAAAAATAAATTCAAAAAGAGCAGTTCAAAAATGATTTCAAAATACATTTCCGCACGACACTGGCCACTGTATAACCTGATAAAGCGTATAATCGGCGAGAGAAATTGCCCAGGAAAGAAATACATTTTACAACACCTGTTTTATTGCAGCAAATTCAACTGCTATTGTTATTAATTATTAATAGAATTCATTTGTTATTTCAATTAGTAAAATAGTATGATATGGCAACAAAATTTTGGGCCCGTCTTACCCAGTTTCTACAAACTAACACAAATGTTTCTGCTTCTTGTCCGTTTTGCACTTATAAGTTATTGGCAGCAGCTTGGATATGCTTGCTTAAATCGTCAATAGTGTCCACTTCGGTGCAATATACTTAATTTTTTAAATATCCCCACAAAAATAAGTCCAAATGAATTAAAGTCAGGAGATCGTAGCAGTCATGGTACCGATACTCGTCCGATTTCCTGGTATTAATGCTTGGCAAAGCTGTACATGGTACGGACATAATAGAGCCTCATGTATGATACTCCACATCGAGGCAATACGCCGTGGACTTCCATCTCTTCCACGATTCGGTTGCACTACACTTACTCACTGCACACTATTGTTAAGCTGCATTTGGCACATGTTCACCGGAAAATCGTTCTGCTAAAGCATTTTCACTTCATCATAAATTAAAAAGATACCCATCAACAGCGAGTTGCTATACGTAAGCTATTTTTGATATTTGAAAAACTAATGTAAATACTTGCATCATAAAAAAGTAAATATGATAAGTAATCCGTTATTTGAAATCGTCTGGCTTGAAAATTCAGTAGCCCAGCGATGTAAAGATTGAAACTACTAGAAATTCAATTTTTTTTTTCTCTGAAACTATAAGGACTTTACAAAAAAATTATTTACGACATTGACTTCATTTTTCATGACGCCCAAATTTTTTTAGTTTTGAATCAACCTGTGACAGAACCACCCATAAATTTCAAAAACATAGCAATTTGATCCACCCTGTACGGTACTAATTAAATGGTGTAGCTGGTCATTTGGAAAGAACTTATTGATTGAGAGCTTGATCCAGCAACCCCCGTACTAAAAATTTCACATTTAGTGTTATTTTTTTTTCATTGATTTTAGGACTTGAAGGTAGAGTCGAACATGGAGAAGACTCCAGATACCTTTGGACTGCTGTTCTCGACTCATATCCAGAGTCAGACCGCAAAACAGCCAACCGATATATGACATTATTCACGGATTTTGCCAAATATTTGTAAGTTATTCTGATTATATTTAAAAAAATACTCATTAATTGCATTTTTTAGGAACCCCACACCAGAAGAAGAGGAACTATTCGATAACTTGCAGTGGCCTACTGTCTCCTCAGGCGCATTTTCCTATTTAGATATTGACGAGAACTTGGCAATAAAGACTAACCCTAGGGAAGCTTCTTACCAGAAATGGATTGAAGTGTACGAGCAATATGGTGTTCAGCCATTCTACACGTTTTAAATTTTTAATGACCGAATAAATGTATGATATATTACTTTCAGTGTTTTTTAATTCACCCGAAAATTCAAAACGAAGAAAAGTCAAAAAGCGACAAGTTGTTATACAGAGTGTCCCTGGAATGTATATGCCAGCGAGCCACCATAGATTGTTAAAGTCAAAAATTTAATTTTAAAATCTTCAAACATTATTTTCTTGAAATTTTTATTATGTAACACCATAATTTTTCATGATGTATGTATGTAGAATGACACGCTTTTTCAAATGGCATGGTCAAATTTAGGGGTGCTATTTAAAAAAATTGTCGATGACGTCATATCTCGAGCATAGATGACGTCACAAATTTGGGTCGTATGTCAAAAATTTTGAAAACAAAATCGACGTGCCAGGGGATTTTTTCGAAAACTTTTCAATTTCAAAAATAATTTATTCAATTACTTTTGAAACACAGTATAAAACTGGCCTTTTCTCATCCCACATCTACCAATCGGCCATACCGATATTACGTCTGAGCTGCGAGTGGAACTTACAGTAATCAGTACTGTTACTAACACATGATCTTTCAAGATCGAGCAAAAACAAGACAAGAAGTTTTGTTTACTAAGACAAGGTATCTTTTAAACCACGCATTTTAGTTGCCCCCATAAAAATTAATCTAACGAATTCTACTTCCTTATTTGGACACTACTAATTTATAAGTGGTTTCGAATATCGAAAGGAAAATTTGTTGGAACACCATTGTGCATAAATCACATATCTCTTTCCACAGGTGAATCGTCCAGTAAATCTGACAACGAAAGAACCAATAATACAATTACCAATTAGGTACTGAAGCCCACATAGTCATTTTAAATCTATATTGAACATATTGAACCTTCAATGCATAGGGATTTTCATCTGAATCATCATATCCATTATAGGAATTAGTTACCCTTCTTCTTGAGGAAAACGCATTTAAATCGATTTATTTTAAGAGCGCCGTATTCTGGAAATAGTGTTGTCTAAAGAAACGAGTAATTTTAGACATTTAAGAACTGAATAATATAGAGTTTAGCAAATAACAAGAATGTTATCTCATGCCACCTGCGAATATGCAAAGGCACCGAAGTAAAACAAATATACTGGGTGATTCAGAACTTATCTAAAAGAATTTGATAGAAGATGCGTCATGAAAAATGAAGTCAATATCGTAAAAAACTTTTTGTAAAATCTTTATAGATCTTCCTAGAAAAAAATTATTGAAGTTCTAGTTTCTTCAACCTTTACATCGCTGAGCTACTGGAATTTCTAGTCAGGCGATTTCAAATATCCGATTACTTATCGTATCAACATTTTTGTTATGCATGTATTTACATTAGTTTTTCAAATATCAAAAATAGCTTACGTCTATAGCAACTCGCAGTTAATTGATATCGTTTTAATTGATGGTGAAGTGAAAATGCTTTAGCAGAACGATTTCCAGGGAAACACGTGCCAAATGCAGCTACTTTTACAAATGAGTACAGTCAGTGCAAGTGTAGTGCAAACGCTGGTATGACACAGGAAATTTGCAACCGAATCGTGGAAGAGATGGAGGTCCAGGACATTGCAGCACTGTGGCGTATCATACACAAGGCTCAATTATATCCGTATCATGTACAGCGTGTCCAAGCATTAATATCAAGGGTTTTGACTCATTTTTCTAGATCTATTTAAACCATGACGTATATTGCACTCTAGTAGACACTATTATTGATAATTTACGCAAATGTATCATAGCTGTTATCAATAACTTACAAATTCAAAACGTACAAGAAGCAAAAATATTTGTTAATTTGTAGAAAGCGGGTAAGACGCGATTTCTTTCCTTGGGAATTTCTGTAAATTGTTTGTCTGGTCCCCGATTATACGCCTTAGGTATCAGGTTTTACAGTACACGAGTATCCAGTGGCGTACGGAAGTGTATTTTTAAATCATTTTTGAACTGCTCTTTTTGATTTTATTTTTGCAAAATTGTATTTGTAAGAATCCCCTCTATATTAAAATTTTTTTAGATATGTCACCCTTGTATATCGACAGAAAGTGGTTTACCCAGCAAATTTTTATTTCTTTCAAAATACGTATTTTTTTAAATTTAACTGTAGAAATAAATCCTATTGTTATAACATAAATTTACATAGTTCTGCATATGAGATTGTTCACTTTTCTTTATAACTAAGTGAAAATAATTGTTAAAATGTGGGGTTAGAATAGCAAAATAATGTGAATCTTACGAAAGCATTTTAAAAGTTATTATTCTATTTGAGGAAAATTTTAATAGTAAAAAGATGGATGAAGAAAACCTCAAGAATTTTATTTTTAATATTACTTTTGTTCTATGTGTTTTATTTTTCGATATTTAAAACACCACAAATTTGATAATTTTACGAGAAATACGACGACCTTAATCGCAAAAACATGAGGTAGAATTTGTATAGATAAAACTTTTTAGAGGCATCTTGTGTAGTAATAACAATAAATAACACTGCGAACAATTATAGCGTGAGTTTTCTCTTCAATGACTTCAGTTCATTATTTTCAATAAAAAATAACGCTTATCAAATGATACACTTGAGCGTATGAAGTATGCTAATAATTCCTTGGCGACTCGTGCTTCAAGGTTCAAAGTAAACTCATTTTTTAATAAACATGGAATTATCCCTAGCGACAGTTTTTATATGGGTGATTATATGCAAATAGATGTTTTACGTCAATTAAAAGTGTATTCTGATGTTGGCTGGCGTCATGTTTAAATATGCAATTTGTATTTGAAATGTCTTTGAATGCTAACATGTCCTATAATTTGGATAAGAAATGAATAAACATGTTCTAGCGATATTACTAAAGTGCATTTGTAGGTAATAACCTTGTTCAAATAGTGAAAAAACACAGGGTAACCCTTGTACAGTTATCTGCCAGAGTCCCGTGCAAAGAAAATTAAATACTCAGTGGATGAGAAACTTGTATTTACTTTTTAATAAATACCAATTTTCTATATTTACCGTTTAAATATTGTTTTCCATTATTACGCTCGACTTCCATTTCTAGAATGAATAGTTGATATAACCGTATATGTATTCCTCATGCTACAAATAATGAATCTCCTGAATGTCTATTATTCGTACCAAACTGTTTATGCTGTTTAGCCAATGGCGTGCACATTTTGTTAATGTAACCAATCATTTTGTAGATATCAATATTTAAGGAATTCAAACATCGATTATGGACTATTTGTGGACCAAAACATTTTGCTGAATTACTGTATTATTTACGATTAACTTTCAAGAGAAATGGATTTGCCAAAAAATTATTCAATAAGCCTAAATTCAAACAAAATAATTGATATCTGCCCACAACCACTTTAATCTATATTGTACAAGGACGCATTAATAGATTACGTCTTAGAGCCATTTTACAGTTGGCAATTATTTTTTCAATGGCTTGTAACAAGCTGCTAGTGCACCTGCAATACATTTTTCAACATTCTGACTTGCAATTTGTTTTACAGTCGTCAATTTCAATAGAAGTGATACCAACACTTCAACCTGAATGCACTTTAAAAACTAAACTTTTTTCCCAAAGTTGACAAGTATCAATAACAAACAGCATAACATATAAAATAAATGTTTCAGTTAATATATTTTGCAAGCTTAATAATCAAACAATAATCAAGGCGTAAGAAGACAGGCGTAAGAGATTCTGTTGACCATAAAATTCCTATTGAAGGTTTTCTTTTCTATCCTTTTTTTTTCATGCTTAAAAAGAAGAAAAATTAAATATGGGCACCAAAATTCGATGTGCAACATACTAGTTAAACTTTCTTTTACTGTTTTAGAAAGGTATTTTAAGCTAACATAAATCAAATTTCCTACAATTCCTATCAATGAAGTCATATGTATGTTCTCTGATACCAACCATCTAGGTATGCTAATGAACAATTCCACAGACAAAGCTCTAATCAATAATTATCTAAAGAAAATAATCAAATTTACTAACCTTCTAATGAAACACTCTATAATGCAGAAATAGGTCAGATCTCATCTATTGTGGTTGAATTTGTCGTGTTCCCACTGCCAAAAAGTGAAGTTAGATATTTATAGTGTTTCATTAGCAGGTCAGTAAATTAAATTATTTTCTTTAGATAATTATTTATTAGAGCTTTGTCTGTGGACTTGTTCATTAGCATACCTAGATGTTTGGTATCAGAGAACATACATATGACTTCATTGATAGGAATTGTAGGAGATTTGATTTATATTAGCTTAAAATACCTTTCTAAAACAGTAAAAAATGTTACAAAAGCTAATAATAAGTAATATATGGGTAGATATTGTGGGTGTAATTCAACGCAGGTTGGGGCTTTTGTCCACTGAGTAGTTAGTTTCACACAATATTATTAATACCTAAAAATATATAAATACTAGTTAAACCACTGATAGAAAGATTTTAACATATTTCGTAAATATTTTCAAATGTATCAACTTTAGGGAAAAAGATATTCCTCACTAAATTCTACATCCAAGTCATAACTGGGTGAATGATTGAGCATAGAGGGTCAGGTTCACCACCACCACTCACCAGTACAAGATAATACCTCGATCACTTAGAATCACTGAGTCTTGACATAATCACCGAACAATGTTTATTGTGAAAAAAATGATATAGATGGAGAAATTTTTATTTTTCATATCTCAACACTGAATGAATGACTTCTTTTTCGATTAAAGAAGGAATAGATTGTACCATTTCAATATACCTATACAGTATAAATGTCACAGAATAAATTATGAAAAGAAATTACAACTGAACGAAGCGGAATATTAAAACGTTTTTTATTCAAATGTGTATTACATAAACTGTCTTCTTTATTTAATTAATCTTCATTTTCTGTGCTTGGGATACTCATCAAGATCACGTGACGTTGGTAGCTCGCAATTTCCAGTTTTTCTATTTTCTTTAATTTGCTCAGTGTCTGCAGTTTCTTCAGTTTCTTGTTTTTCCTCATCTGATAATTCAACTGTCAGGAAATTCTCTGAATCGATGTCAATAGGCATCATCGACATTTCAAATTCAATCTTCATAAGTGTTAAACAATATGTTGCACATCAAATTTTGATGCCCATTTTATTTTTTCTCTTCTTATGGGTATAAACAAGTGATCAAAAAATAAAAAAACTCGATGAAATTCAATCTCTGACGCCTAAATTATAAATACAACGAACTCAAAATGCAACATAATCGACAATGTCTCAAATCTCTCCCAAAGAGTTCTGACATATCCAGCGTTGAACATTGATTCATTACCTTTTTTTGTTTATTTATTTTGAAAGAAGAGTCCGTTAAGGCGACTAAAGAATCCTGCAGTTCCTTCGAAGAAAGTATTTGTAATTAATTGGATACATCAAACGTAATTTTTAAAAAAATGTCCTCGCAAAACATATTTTTAAATTCATCGGTAATTACAGTAAAGAGTTTTTTAATATTTTTCGAACACGCTGTTGAATTGATAATTACACTCAATTATATTCACGGTCGTCTTCTAATTATACATATATGTTCGCCCTTTGAACTTCGTGTACTGGCTAGGTCATCATGTACGTTAAAAATAAATCGTTACTTTTATTCATTTTATTACCAACATTTGCCTTGCATTTTTTTGCGTAGCAACAACGTAAAGAAGTTGATTTCATAATAAAATTTAGAGCCTTCTGTAGTAACTCCCTTGTAATACTGGCTGATTCTTAATCTATATGCATAAACTTGGGAAATTATAACTGAGAATGATGAATAAACAAATAATGGTTTTCAGTTACGGAGATCAATTTATTTCAAATAGAGATAAAAGAATGCGAATTTCATAAAGTTGAAAATGCATTTAATTTATCATAGTAACTGTTCGAAGTTACCTTTTGACTTTCAATGCATAGTTGAGCTCGCCAAATCCATGAAACCCCACAAGCACAATCCAAACCAGGCTGTAGTCGAATTAGCTCAGAGCCAACATGTATGCAATTTTGCAGCTCTTTTTCAGTGTTAACTTCTTTAACATACACCATAGTTTTTATGTGACCCCAAAAATAAAAATCAAGCGGATTTAGGTCGAACGATCGGCCACCTAATTCAACCTATCCATCGTTGGGAAAAAACACATGATCAAATTTCGTCGCACTACTCGCACAAAATGTGGTGGAGCACCATCGTGACAACCACAATTCACCGATAAATTATTATGCAGAAATTGTAAATAAAGAGGACCAGTTAACTGATTTTTCAGAATGAAAGGGCCAATAAGCACTCCGTTCACAAGTCCAGGCCACATTTACTAAAAAAAAAAGTTGAAAGTATGTTCGCCGAGTGACATGCGGATTTTCCAATACCCAATAATATGTGTTGTGAGAATTGTGAATACTATTACGTATTAAAATTGCTTCATCCATAACTAACATGTTCATGGTAAAGTTTGGGTTTCAGTGCTGCTGATGTAACAACCAGTTAACAAAAGAAATAAGTAGAGTAAGTCGTGTCATAAAGTTCGCCAAACTGTGGATTGTGATATCTCAAATTGCGCTGCAATTGTCGTAGTGCTTATGCCAGGCTGCTCCTCGACGGCATTTAAAATCTCTTCTTCGAGATTTATAATTTGTCTAGGTCTAATGATTCTTCCATATTGTCCAGGCCTCGACCGCAAATGGTCAGTTTCTCTACCCCGCTAAACCACATGTAATAAAATTATCATTAGGACGTAAACCTGTGGGCGTAAAGATGAACTGCAGCCACTGAATTTTGATGTGAATCCACGTATGCTAGCCAGCATCATGCGGCCTGCTTAATAATAATAATATGCCGCCCCCTCTCCCGCACAAGTCTCCGACTTATGGGCTAATCCCTGTGATTAGAATGAGGGGTAGAAATATTATTATTATTATTATCATATCCATAAGCTCTTTATCACGTGAAAATAAACTCGAATATAACCACAACTGATATAAAGTACTGCTACAAATACCAAACATATCGTTTTTGTAAGCTAAAAATTTCACCTGATAAATTTTTGTAAACTTCAGAAACTAAAAATATTTTACATTGTTTTTCACTATTCGTCATTACTTGCCCACGGCTGAAATTTCCCAAGTTTATAGATTTATAAGCGTATAGGTTAAGAATATTTTATTAATATTAATATTAATAATATGTTTTTTTTATTTCAAAAATAGGTTGTGCCTAATATACACAATATAAGTATATAAAATAAGTTGCAAAAAAACATTAGGTTAAATCCTATCCAAGATTACACACATTAATTAATTCTATTTAATTATTAATCTAATTTCTAATATATTATTAACTAATAACAATCAACAATAGCAATAACATTCGATGTTATTAAATGTTTGAATTTAGATATTTAGATTTTTAAATGTAGTTAAATAAAAAATGTAAATATTTTTTATATTATTTTGTAATTTTTTGAAGCTATTCAGTCTCTTAAAAAAGAGAATTCCAAAATTTTTTTGAACTTGTCTTTTTTATATGAAAATGATTTCTTGAGTATTTAACATAATGCGAATACAATTTAAATGATTCTCATAGCTCAGTTCTGAAGTTTCTGCAACTGAGATAATCTATTTTGGTTCAACATACAGGGTGAATCTTAAATAAGTACAAATATTTTAACCAGCAGTATAGTTTTGTGTGTAGAACACATAATTAATAGTTTTTTTACAAAAAAATCAGAAATAAAAAAGTGAAATTTTAAATAAATTTCGTAATTTTTCAGCAGAAAACTTGTTGAGGACCGCTGGCCTAGACAGACCCTTCATACTTTTATGAGTCATAGTGCTGCAGACTGAACGTGTGGTTCACAGTGTTGCCAGTATTACACAAATGTCTTTGCTTCAAGGAAGAAAAAATCTCAACTTTTAGCGAATTTTGTCAAGTGTAACATTTTATATTATTTTTTATTATCAAACTGTCATGACAGATTATCGGAAGCCCAAGTCAAACTTGTTAACCCCACATAATGCATGAAAATAGCAATAAAATTTGCTAAAAGTTGACATTTTTTCCATTTTAAATAAAAAACGCGTGCATAGTTTTTCGTTATTCTTCATAAAATAACTTAAGGAAATTGTGTTTTGTGTCCCTTTCTAACAGTGTACAATGACATTTAACTTGTGAAATGTGGATTACTGATTAAATAGTTAATTTTTTAACAAACAGGTAAGCTTGTGTGCACGTTTATGTATAATTTTTGAACATTGGACATAGTAATATCACGTAATATCTTCCTAAATATTTTACGGTAGTATTGAACTTGCGGAAATTCATTTTTAATCGTTGAAGTATAGTAAGGTTAGTTCAGATGTTAAAATTTATGTTAATATTGCTGCGTATCATACTACATACCCAATTTTACTGTACTTATGCTTAAAACAAGTATTTTTAAAATAGAACTATTACGTTAAAGGAAACGTAATATTTATATTGGAGGAGATATGGCAACCTCGCAGCAAATCATATGTTTCATTACGTTGTTGGATGAAAAATCAGCCAGCGGTCCTCAAAATGTGGGTATTTTTTTAAAAAAATTAATATCTCCGTAAATATTAGAAATTTTTAAAAATGGCTTTCACTAGACTGATTTAAATGACGAACTACACCAGCAGTTAAAATATTTGTACTTATTTAAGATTCACCCTGTATATGTCATAGTAGCACAATAATCAAAATGAGGGTGGATTATGCTGTTATAGCAAGTAATTCTAGCAAACAGTGAAAGTTTATTAGTTATTCGGGAAAAACAATACAGCTTTTTCGAGACTTTTTTTATTATATATTCTGCATGACTATTTAAAGACAAGTTGTTATCCAAAACATTTAAATTCATCCACTATTTCAATATTTTCACCTTCTATATTTATTATTATTTCATCAATATTTATTTGTTTATGCTTATAACTAGTTGTTAAACCATAGCTTTTATCTTATTCAGATTCAATTTTAATTTATTTACTTTAAGATAATTTTCAATTTTGTCCAGAATTGTATTCATCATAAATTGCTTGATCTAAATTTTGATGTGATACATATATTAAAGTGTCATCAGCAAAAAGATTAATAGTATAATTTTCTACCACATAATTAATATCGTTGAGATAAAGTATAAAAAGAAGTGGTCCCAAAACACTTCCCTGGGGCACTCCAAAATCATTTAAAACTTCGTCAAAACGGATGAACTAATTTTAGTTACTCGTTTTCTACCATTAAAATAATTGTCAAACTATTTCAATGCAGTATCAGTCATACTATAATACTGCAAATTAGTTTTCTGTCTATAGTTCCAAACTGTTACAACATACTTATTTTCATCTATTAATTGTTTCTAATTTGTTAATGTATACTGTAAAGCAGTTTCACAGGAGTGATGTTTTCTAAAACCTGATTGATTGCCTATTAATAAATTATTTTTATTATAATATTCTAATATTTGTTGATACACAGCTAATTCTAACACTTTTTCCAAAGTTGGTAATGTATTGATAGGACGAAAATGACATGCTTCTATAGTGTTCTGAATTTTAGGTATAGGTATAACAGTACTAGTCTTATAAAACTCTGCAAATCTACGTGTTTCCAACGAAATATTAATGTAATGCAAAATTATATGCCCAATGGTATCAAAAGTATCTTTTAAAAATTTGGCGTGCAATATTTTCCCTTGGATAACCTTATTTTCTAAAGAAAACACTATATCCCTCAGCTGACTATAACATACATATATTTTTAAAAGTATTGAAAGAACAATTTAATTGGCAATAATTCTGTGAAGATCATAATTGATCTCTATTTATATCATTTACTATATCACATATGCTTTTAACAAAAAAATACTTTCATCTGTAATTGTTTTCCTTTGATTATTTTTTTCAAATATAATTCTATTGAACTCATGGGGTACGTTAGATTTAATTATTGATTTTAAATTTTTCCACATTTATTTCGATTTCTTTTTGTTTTAATCAATTTTATTCTCATACTATTTCCTTTATTTTTCTTTTAACAAGTTAACATATTGATTTCTCTTTATCTTATAATGCAGCCATTTTTTATTTTTATTCAACATATTACATTTTCTAAAATCTCGATAAGCTGCATCCCTCTCGTTAGCTTTCCTCCTAAGTTCATAATCATAATATGGTACCTGATTTGCTTTAACTTTTACAGAATGTATAGAGGACACAATATCGACAATGGTTTTAGTTTTGTTCAAAATATCATCTACAATAGTATTAACCTCAACAGAATCTGACAACCAATCACAAGATAAAAATTTTAAATTTATAGTTAACATATTATTGTCATTTAGGTTTCTGACAGAAATATATTTTTCATGATTATATATAGTATTCTTAGAAATATGTATTGATACTACAGAGTGATCTATTGTTTTTGGAATTTCATGAACATAAACATTAACATTTTTGTGATTTGTTATTGCAAAATCTACTAAAGTTTTACTATTGTTTTTAATTCTGGTACAATTATCAACAAGTTGATCAACCCTATAGATATTAAACATTTGCTTTATTTTTTTACTATAGAACGTATCACCTTTGTAATCAATATTAAAATCCCCTACTAACAAACATTTCTTATTACAAAAATAATCATCTAGTACTTCTTCTATCTTCTCTAAAAATATAGCATTACTAGAGCAAGATGAATGGTACACTCCACCAAGGGTCCACAACTGCTCCGATATCTTCACTTCAATAAATTAAAACCAATAATTCTCATCTGGTACCATACTTTTTTTGGAATTATAATCAGTACCCAACTTAATGTATATTAAAACACCCCCGTGTATCTGCTGCTACTGTCATATCAGACTAAATTATAGTTAATTATATGTAATTCAAAATCCCGTATATCTTCAGTAGTTCTGGTTTCACTCAATATTATAATGGAAGGATTATAATAAGCAATTTGATTTATATTACTTGATTTATTTGCTATAAAACTTTGACTATTTACATATATTATATCTTGATTAGATTTAATGTAGTAGTTTTATATTGCTTCATCTTGATCAAAACTGTCAACTAGTTTTTTGAATGGGTTATATCTTTTTTACTTTAATTGTTGGTTTATTGTTTATACACTTTATTCACCATTAGCAATAATTTTTTTTGATGTGTATGTAATACTCCCTCTGTGTTTTTGTCTGATCACCATATATTTTAATTCCAAGAACTTTAATACCCTTCTTGGCCTTTAAAACATCTATTGCATCCTTAGCATAATTAAAAATTATTTACAGTGGACGATCCTTAGATGGATGATACGAAATACTTTTTTGTTATTTTTGTTTACTTCAGTGTCCTTAAGAATGTCCTTAACTGCCTCAATATTTTCTTTATTTCTATCCAAATGGGTTTTTTTGTTGCGATTCCCTAACGTTATATATAATTAAATTTGACCTACGATTTTGCCTATCCAACATCTTCGTAATAATGTTCTCCTGGCAATTAATATCAGTTTTTGTTAATGTGTTATTTGTTTTTAGCATATGATGTCAGTTTGAAAATCATTAATTTTTTGTATTAGGATAGGGACTTTATCTCAGATGATGATGAGCTAAGTAGCTCAGAGCACACATTACAAATCGGTCTTTTGCAGCTATCACTTAAAAAAACATTTTCAGCTTTCTCATCATTACACTTTGAACATGTCTTCATTTTGTTTGTTTCTAAAAATATTTTCAATGTGCAGCACAAAATTCACAAAAACCAGGCCTGGCTGAACCTCAGAAAGAGTCCTGTTCTTATCATCACTATATTTTCAACTTTTTGTTGCCTTACATATGATAACTTTTTAACTCCAACCAGAATATGAATTATAAAGGTTTAAAATGCACTTATTCCACCTCGAACGTATAACTTGCAGTTAAATGTATTATGAATAAAAAACCAGTATCACAAACTATCCAATGGTATAGCTTTCATCTTATTTTAGAATAATATGAGTATCAAAAAACACCATAAATAACCACAGCTCAACTTGACAACTTATCAATCCAATATTTTATTATATTTTCATTTTAGGGTGTAGGTATAGAAGAATTTTATATTATTTTGACGAGCATTTTACCATGTACTATTTTTTGACACTCTTCAGAGTAAGTGAAACGCTAGCTAAACATTTTATACGCAAAAACTAATTTCATATGAGCTTCAGACTGAATTGATTTATTATTTTTTAGACAGACGTACAAAAATAACAAATTGTTGAGTCACGATACTACAGTAATTCTGTTTTGCTCCAAACATGTCAATTACGTAAGCGATGTATGCAATACTATCACCATTATATTAAAATACGTGCAATTGTTTGGAAATACAAAATTTCCATAATAAAACAGAGCATATTTTATGTATGAAGGATTGTGCATTTATGGAAAGGAAACTTTCTTTTACAGGAATAATCATTTTAGACAAGAAATTCTGTGCTGCCAACTTTATTAATAATGTTATTATGAAAAAAGTAAATAATAACGACAATAAAGCAGTTTTCTTTTTAACAAAATAAAAAACGTAAATTTAAAATTCCCCCTGTTCCTTGGCACATTTATAATGAAAGTTTAAAAAATATAAAAAAATTAAGGTACCCAGAAATAACTGCAGGATAAAAGAAAAGAAACTGCATAGGTATATAATTAAGGACAGCAGGTTATAAAAAGCGAAGTAATTTTACTAAATTATTCTATTACAAAAAGTTCAGATTTGAGCACAAAACCTTTACTGCGTAATAATTTATAATAGGCTGACATTAAGGTTAAATATTGTAATATATTCTTGAGAAATCGGTTGTTGCTGAATCAAATGAAACAAAATGTTTTATTTTCATATTTCGAGACGTTTTGTCTGTATAGACTACATCATATTATAACTAGCGCACGTGAAAGCCAAAGTAGAATAATGGAGTTCCTTAACATTTAAATCCGAAATAAATTCATATAAGAGAACAACCGACCAAAAAAGTATCTGAAGAAGAAGCATTACAGTTCACGCAAATTTAAAACGCGCAAAGTATTTGTCATTTAAGAAATAGCTGCCACTTGTTTTTTTTGTTAATTAACTTTTTTTAATTTTCGATTATTATACCAAATGAAAAAAATACATAATTTTCCTGCTGCTTTTCCAATTTAAATTGTAATTTATGTTTTAATTTTTATTTTATTTTTTATTTTATTTTTAGGATTACAACTGCCCAGAAAGAAAAATTCCAATAACGGGGCAGGAATTACAAAAAAACATAAATATAAATATACATAAAACAAAAGAATTACATACAAACATATTATAGCATTGTTAAAAATCAATTAAGTAGTAAATAAAGAAATCAAAATGAAACAGTAGAAACAAATACAAAATACATTAAAATGTGAAATTGAAAAGAGAAATTCAAATAAGAGAAAACAATAGTGTAACAGTGTAGAGTAATTGTAAGTTCAGTTCAATATACATTGTTTTATAGCGTCAACAGAACAATTAAAAATATCCAGTTGATAGTGATATTTCATATAATTGGAACACATACTGTAAATCGGTGAGTTTCTAAGAAGGTTTGTTCTAGGAGCAGGCAAATAAAACAATGAGTAAGAGCGAGTTTGAGCCTGAGGGATGTTAAAATAAATATTGCTCAAAATGTCCGGGCAATTCACAATAGCAGACAAAACCTAATGTAGAAACAGAACAGAAAAATAAACACGACTAGAGGCTAAGTCATTAAAATTAAATCTGGCTAATAGATCAGACTGTGGACTGCCTTGAGGTGGATAAACACTATCCAATCTAAAACTTAAGTATTTAACAAACCTCCTCTGAACATTTTCCAAGTTAGTAATATGGATTTCATATTGAGGGTCCCAAACTACAGTGGCATATGCTAATTTAGGTCTAACATAAGCGTTATAGAGTAAAGTTAACGTAGATCTATCTAAATGTTGCGCATTTCTTATGATAAAACCCAAATTTTTATAAGCAGCAGATATTACATGATTAATATGAGGCACAAAGGTTAATTTTGAATCGAATATTACACCCAAGTCCTTAAACTGAGTACATCTACCTAAAACAATATTATATATACTATAATTGTACTGAATAGGGGAGATTTTCTTAGTAAAACTCATCACATTACACTTCGATAAATTTAGTGGCAATCTATTATTTTGACACCACAGGTTAATTTTGGAAAGCTCTTGCTGTAAAAAATGACAGTCTGAAATAGACTCAATTGATGTAAATAACTTCATGTCATCAGCATATAACAAAACGTTTGCTTGAATATCAATAAGTGCATCATTAATAAATAAAATAAATAATAGTGAACCTAAAACTGATCCCTGCGGAACCCCAAAAGTAGCCACCACATCAAATGAATTAAAACAACGAAGTTGAACATTTAAAATTCTATTGAACAAATATGAAGAAAAAAAGTCAGAAAATGCGATGATAGTCCTACGGAAGATAATTTAAGCAACAATAAGCCATGATCAAGTCTATCAAAAGCCTTAGATAGATCAGTATAAATAACATCCGTCTGACTACCTTTATCTAAAGAATTCGAAATAAAGTGCGTAACATTAATGAGATTTGTTGTTGTGGATCTACTAGAAACAAACCCATGTTGTGAAGACGAAATTTGCGTTTTTGAATGGAAAGAAAGAATTCTGACATAACTACAGAAAAAAATCAGAATTTGGACTGTTACTTACATACATTTTTAGTGTCTGATAATTATCACTTGAATATTGATCAATTTTATGCTTGTTAGTAAGTAAACAAGAGTGTGTACAACTGCAAAACTGAAACTTGTAGAAACTCACAGAAATAACGACACAAAACATGCGATTCGTACAACAATTCATGGATGATATTTTAAAAATGAGCTTCCAACAATAAAAAAAAGTTGCTATCTTGCAATATGAAACTTTGCCTAGAATATTGATACGGAAGCTTTTTAGTTTATTAATTATGTTCCTGTTTGTGTGTTTATAATTTTTTAGTTCAGTTTATGTTCAGAAACAGAACACGAGTAACAGAAACATCAAAGTAACGATTTGACAGTTTAAAATTATTGGAAGGGTATTTCTTGTGTAATCAAGTAGTGACAATAATGTTTCTTTTTCTACGTGACGTATTTCATGGCAAACAGTACGTAGACCAGCTAGGATGAAACGAAGAATAACCAAGACGAAATGATGGAGAATTTAAAAAAGGAAATGAAAACAGCCAAGATGAAATGAAGGAAGACTTAATCAAATAAATATAAAATAGTCAAGAGGACATGAAGTACAGTTAAGAGGAAACGAGGAATGTTTTAGTAGAAAGTAAAAATAATCAAGAAGTAAATAAGAAAAATTTAGACATATTCGTTTACAAGTATTAAGATCAATCTCAAAGAGTTTGAAGAAACCGTTGAAGATGAAGTTACAAATCTAAAGTCACAGTTGCCTGCAAAGGAATCCAAAAGACTGAAAGTAGTTTTTTTCATCTTCAAAGATTAACGCTAGCAGAAGGATTATCAAACGTTGAATACTACTTTAGAAATGAGGTACAACACGTTTAACAAGGACAACTAAAAAGGTAGGTGAACGGAAGCTCATCTAGAAGGTTGCTCTTGCGTTTTATAAAACGAAATCCAAAAAGTTGATGCATTGGTTAATACGCTCGTAATAACCCTTGGAGAGACAGAAGCTCCAGTCATGAATACAACGAGGTCTAATGATGACAGTGATAGTGACAGAGCTAGTGACCAATAATGCAGATGTATACAGAGTAATAAGTACAATGTTTAATCAATGTAGCGTAATCTATAATAAGTGTTAATGTGTGAACATTATAGTGACAGTGCTAGTAACCAGTAGTGTATGTATAACAGTGAAGTGTTAACGTGTGATATCTGCGGAGTACGCATCAGGTGTAAGTTGGTGATGGAGGCCATCCAAAAGGACGACATTCAGCAATTGTGGAGAAAATGACTGATGGATTTATAATCTTTTTAAATCAAACTATTAAAATATTAGGTTGACTCATCGTCAACTCATGTTTGGCAATTTTTTTAACATTTCTCAAGTAGTACCTATATGGCATCTTGTCCCTTACAACCATCACCTCCCTACTAGCCTGTCCAAAACTGGAGTACGAACATTACAAAAAAAGGTTTCATATTTATTGATGTTGTGTATCCAAAGATTAAAGGAGCATCTGAGTAAATATAACCCCTAGTTAAAGACACATCCTGTATACCTTTATTCTTTTAAATTGATGAGCTATGCTGTAATTTATTTGGGTTTTAAACTGGAAAATACCGCTCTCGTAGTTTAACAATTCTTTAATGCATGCATAATTTACGAATACAGACATCGACTATATCCTTGTTTTCAAAACTTTTATATAGATACTTATATTGTACATAAATTATAGGAGTTTATCCCGGCATTTTTAATAATTCACGCTGAAAGATTCTAGACGGACACACCTTATATCGGTTGGTTTTACAGCTATAAAGTGCAGGTACCTGCATAGTTTCGAAGGTTACCCATTCTAACTATCAAGACGCGTACCAATGTTGCATATTTTACAGCATTTACTACGAAGGGTTGTGCAAACATACAGTCTATTAACGTTTGAGCTATATTTCATTTTGAATTAATCATTCACTAAGAATAGGTCAATGGTATCATTCATGAGAAATAAATTTCATTTATAGGTAGTATCTTGTGAAATTGTGTCAGAGTAAAATATTTTATAATAAAATATGATCCTAATATTTTGTATGCATTTTCTAACTCAGTCTATAAAAGTAATGAGATAATTATTGAAGTCTTACAGATAATTTCTAATATCAAAAGTGTTGCTGTAGATTACGACGGTATTAATATATTAACTATTAGATTATGCATGTCACTTGCACTTTCATATGCCACACATATTATTAATTTTTGCTTATCAAATTCTGTCTTCTCATCTTGTTGGAAAAAGGCTCTTATTGTTCCTTTACCTAAAGTAAAGAATCTAACAAATTTAAATAATATTGGACCCATCAGTCAGTTACGTAACCATTTAGTTGTAAATAGTATAATCCCTGTTCATCAATCTGGTTTTAAAAAGAATCACAGCTGCTCTTCTACTTTACTAAGTTTAACTAATGATATATTTTCTGCACTAGATGAGAGGAAATTATTTCCGTTAGTGCTGTTAGATTTTACTAAGGCATTTGATACCTTAATTCATAAGCTTTTATTTGCAATCTTAAGATATAGGACCCTGTACCGCCGGGGTGCAATTCCTTTCTAATTAACTCACAAATTGAGAGCAAGCTATACTCTACAAAAACAATTTATCTCAGTTTTTACATATTAACAAAGGGATACCGCAAGGATCAATTTTAGGACCACTGCTATTTATTGTTTATACGTCGAACTTTCCGTCTGTTTTTATGTATGAAGTATTACTTTGCAGATGATTCTCAAATTTTGTTGTCATTTAATCATGATGAAAGTAAACAAGCTGTATCAGCAGTTAATTATGATTTAAATAATTTTGCAAAATTGGCTCGAGGACATTTTTTACAAATTAATGGTAGTAAATTTATGGTTATTATTTTCGGCAATAAAACAAAGAGTGAATTTTATGCAACAGTTTGGTAATTGAATTTTTATACTTGATGTTAATATTAACTTTACTAATTCGGTTAAAAACTTAGGATTAACAATTGATCAGGACTTGAGTTTTTCACTACATGTTAACAAATTTTTGCAAAAAAGCTACATGGCTCTTAAAGCTATTTATCCTAACCGATTTTTTTAAATCGTAATATGAAAGCTGTACTTTGTAATTCATTAGTACTAAGTCACATATTGTGATATCGTGTATAACATCTGTTTGTCAGCATGGTCATATAAACCATACTTTTAGAATAATTCGTTGACTAGATATGAAAAATATAAGGTTTGCATTCAGCATGTTTTTTCCATAAACTTCTTTTAACAAGAACACCACCTTATTTGTATAACAAGATATGCTATAGGACTGATGTTATATATAACATTTTTAAAACTATAAATAGTTTATCTAATTTTACCTTATGTATATACAAAATATTGTTAATTATAGTTCATATTCAAGCTATGAGTTATAATGATTATATTATGAGATACTTGTATTTCTATTTTTTACTATCTTGTTAATAATTATTTTAACATTTGTGAATGTAATGGGTTAGTTGGTAGAACAAGCAGTTAATTAGTTAACCTGAAACTCGCCCTTATCCAATTTTTGTTAATTTGTCTTTGTTCTTTATTGTGATTATGTGATAATAAAGACTATTATTATTATTATTATTATTATTTTTTTTTTTTCCAGTAACACCTTCCGAAGCTCCGACACATTCGGAGATGTTATTATTATTATTATTATTATTATTATTATTATTATTATTATTATTATTTATTATTATTATTATTATTATTATTATTATTATTATTATTATTTAGCATCTGTTTGTCAGCATGGTCATATAAACCATACTTTTAGAATAATTCGTTGACTAGATATGAAAAATATAAGGTTTGCATTCAGCATGTTTTTTCCATAAACTTCTTTTAACAAGAACACCACCTTATTTGTATAACAAGATATGCTATAGGACTGATGTTATATATAACATTTTTAAAACTATAAATAGTTTATCTAATTTTACCTTATGTATATACAAAATATTGTTAATTATAGTTCATATTCAAGCTATGAGTTATAATGATTATATTATGAGATACTTGTATTTCTATTTTTTACTATCTTGTTAATAATTATTTTAACATTTGTGAATGTAATGGGTTAGTTGGTAGAACAAGCAGTTAATTAGTTAACCTGAAACTCGCCCTTATCCAATTTTTGTTAATTTGTCTTTGTTCTTTATTGTGATTATGTGATAATAAAGACTATTAAAGATTATTATTATTATTATTATTATTATTATTATTATTATTATTTTTTTCCAGTAACACCTTCCGAAGCTCCGACACATTCGGAGATGTTATTATTATTATTATTATTATTATTATTATTAGTATTATTATTATTATTATTATTATTATTATTATTATTATTATTATTATTGTTATTATTATTATTATTATTATTATTATTATTTAGCATCTGTTTGTCAGCATGGTCATATAAACCATACTTTTAGAATAATTCGTTGACTAGATATGAAAAATATAAGGTTTGCATTCAGCATGTTTTTTCCATAAACTTCTTTTAACAAGAACACCACCTTATTTGTATAACAAGATATGCTATAGGACTGATGTTATATATAACATTTTTAAAACTATAAATAGTTTATCTAATTTTACCTTATGTATATACAAAATATTGTTAATTATAGTTCATATTCAAGCTATGAGTTATAATGATTATATTATGAGATACTTGTATTTCTATTTTTTACTATCTTGTTAATAATTATTTTAACATTTGTGAATGTAATGGGTTAGTTGGTAGAACAAGCAGTTAATTAGTTAACCTGAAACTCGCCCTTATCCAATTTTTGTTAATTTGTCTTTGTTCTTTATTGTGATTATGTGATAATAAAGACTATTAAAGATTATTATTATTATTATTATTATTATTATTGTTATTATTATTATTATTTAGTATTTTTTTATTATTATTTTTTGGATAAACTCTGTGTGACGTCACTGCTTACCGGATTGCGTATTACGTATTAAGTAGTTAAGTTTTTAATATCGAGTTTGTAGATTGTTTAATTAGTGGTTTAACAAGGTGGTCTAATAAATGAAATTAAACTATTAAATTGTAATTTGCCACTGAAATGTATTTAGATATATTTTAAGACATTTTCATATAAAATTTTAAATATTTAACGTCAAAAATAATAAGTTTGAAAATTTGTTTATACACTGTAGAATTCGTAATATATATGTACTACAACAAAATAAATATTTTGTTTTGTTGTAGGTACCTAAAACTCTTTTTTTTAAAGAAAAAAACCAAAACATTCTACATACACTATTGTCTGAAGCTATTTATTTGTGGCATAATTTTAGTTTTTCTTTCTCTTTATTGGGATTTTGCCACACTTCTGAAGAAAATAAAGATTAATTAAATAAACCCTTGCCCCAAACGGATCAGTCAAGGGTTATTTTTGAAACTAAGTTTTCCTAAGCAAAAAATCTCACACTGAAGAAAGCAGATAAGTAAAAAATAACAAAAATCACATCACTATCGCGCACTTCCGTATTTGATGTTTCGAAAAACTCTCTGTTTTCGTTCTCAAAATAGTAAAGGTATTAAACTTGACAGAAGTGTGGCAAACACCCAATAAAACTAAAATAATAAATACACCTTTTTTAGTTACTTACTACCTATCTACATTATTTTAAAAACCTAGTCGCTGTTAATGATTTAGTTTTAACATTTACCGTTACATTTTTTACACCTCCCACTTTTGAGAAGCTGTAGGAGGCAATGACGTCATGCCTCGCGTGCATTTAATTCCAATTTGATCTGGTATATTTTAAAAACTAAGTATTATCAGATCAACTTTTCTGGGTTGATCATAGGAACATCAACATCATAAGGTGTGATCTAATGATCCTATTGTTGGTATATTCCTTATGTAAAATTAAATTGTAAAATCAATTGGTTTTTTAAGAAATACAATCTGAGGAAAATAGTTACACAAATTATTATATTGTGGACAAAAACACGAACATTATCTTGTAATTGTGTATTATAATCTACTCTAAAAGGTATACAGGGTGATTCAGATTTATTCTTGATAACTTCAGGAATCGATAGAACAGGTTAAAATAATGTTCATTTGTGATATAAACTTATTTCCTAAAACCCATCGTTTCCGAGACAGAGGGCGTTGAAGTAGGAATTTTTTTCTCGTTTTTCCCTCATAACCTTTGAACCACTTATCCGATTTAAGTGAAATTCGGAATATAAACACTCCTTATGATCTTACATAAGATTCATAAGTTTGAACTACCTACCCCTCTTAGCAGTGTATTTTGTATGCTACCCCCCTCTTACTTTATTTCAAAACTACAAAAAAAAAATTATTTCAATAAAACATCTGCACACCACTTTGACCTGATCAATTTTGAAACTTTTTTGGCTCCTGTTTTTTTTCGACGTTTGGCCTTGTTTCTGAGATATTCAAAGACATACTTTCACAAATATGCTTCCTTGAGAATACCTAACATCACACGTAAATGTAACTCCTCACTTCCTTACCTAACCCTCACGTTACCACGTGATATGACGCAAACAATTTGATTGGACGTTATTACATTTTGTTTGCAAATTCATAATGCATTATGTAAATACACAGCATGCACTTGAATAAGTATTTTGTCGAAGTATAACCGCGTTTTTGTAGACATAAAATGCAATTCTACAACATTGTTTAAATAAAAATTAAGTCATTTAGCATAAAAGATGTAATTGTAATGTATTTCCATACAGTAACTTATAGTACAATATGCATTTGGTAATTTTCGATACAATGATTGACAAATTTCATGTACGATACCCAGAATAAATTCTGGATAATTTTTTCGTTATTTAGTAACGTTTTAAAATAACACAGTAACGGTGTAAATTTTTTTATCAGAACGTTACTTATCTCTTGACCAAATTAAGAGAATTATGAATAGATATTTGGCATTATTAGAAACTGTAACTTAACATTTAACACTAGGCCAAAATCCAAACACAATCATGACTAAAATATAATTAAAGCACGATTCATACAACCGGTATATTGACTCATCTAATCATAGTTCCAATTTTTAAATTATTATGTTCTGAGAAAAAAGTGTTTGTCTTCGGAATTTGAAGGAAAATAAGTAGTAAAGAATAAGTGTTCCGAAAATGACATTTAGGGGTGCAAATCAAAAGAGATTAATAGCTATTTATGTAACAAGTTATCGTATTCGTGGTTTGGATCTAGATTGGGTTAGGTATTTTATATTAAACAGAAAGCAGTTTGTTAATATAACACATTATAAAGATGGAATTACAAACAGAATAAATTCGGAGTGTGCTTTTCTTAATTTGGGGGTCCCACAAGGTTCCATTCTGGGTCCCATATTGTTTTTGCTTTACGTTAATGTATTTGTAGTTTATGATGCCTGTTTAACAATCTCTGCTGACGATACATCTATTAATCTCTCATGTAACAGATCAGTTGTTACAAGTCAAATGTAACAATATACTTAATGACGTTGCAAATTGGTACTCAACAAATTCTCTTTATTTTAACGTCAACAAACTCACTTTGTAAGGTTTCATAACCGACAGAAGCAATGTGTAGGGCTAAATTTGAATATTAATAACGCTTCTATTACTAACTGTAAAATCGCTAAATTTCTAAATTTGCAATTGGACGATTGCCTAAAATGGAATGAACAATGCAACAATTTAATTTCTAAATTACATTCATTGTGTTATCTTTTTAGAAATTTGAAGTGTGTACTACCGAGGGAAACAGTCATAAGCTTGTATCATGCACAAGTCAGTTCCAGGCTGAGATATGGCATCATATTTTGGGGGAGTTCTGTGACTGCTAAGTATATAACTGGCACAAAAACGTATTATTAGGTATATAGCAGGTGTAACAAGCAGACAGTCTTGCAAAAAATTGTTTAAAGAATATCAAATATTAACGCTTCCGAGTCTTTACATCTTTGAATTATGTGTCTTTTTTTAATAATAAAAATAGTTTTCACAAAGTATGTACTTTGCATACATACAGCATGCGCCAAAAGTATGGAATAAATTCAATAAAAACGAAACAATTATTTTTTGGGAAAAATCCTCGAATAGGTCGATTTTTAATTTAAAAAGTACATATTTTAGCGTAAAATGCGATTTTCAAATGTCATTTGTTTTCGAGTAATGACGTCATCGATTTTTTTTTAAATGGCAACACCATATTTTTTCCTTGATTCTGAAAGATCGTTTAATTCTCTATCAGACGGTCCTAAAATTTTGCCCTCTTACATAGGAAAGTTTTCGAGTAAATGACGATTGAATGTTAGAAAACGTAAATCAATTAAAATAAAGCAAAAACGTTATCAAGTTTAGTTTTTCGAATTCCATAGTTCCAGCCCTTGCAGTAATTTTTCCTAACGAAAATGACCCTGACATTCCTGACGATACCATAGGGTTGCAGCAAGACGGTGCACCTCCGCACTATGCGCGCCCTGTACGAGATTTTTTGGACAACTGTTTTCCTGCGAGGTGGATCGGCAGACGCGGACCGATAGAATGGCCTGCAAGATCGCCAGATCTTACACCTCTTGACTATTTTTTATGGGGATACTTGAAGTCAAAAGTGTACATTAATAAACCACGTAATTTAGAAGAACTTCAAAATCGCATTCGGGACGAAATACGCAGAGTTACCCCAGAAATCATTCATAATGTGCAAGAAGAATTTCTTCACAGACTTACGCATTGTCAAGAAGTTGGTGGATGGCAATTCGAACATTTAATTTAAGTATAAAATTTAATCAATTGTATTTTATTTTACATACCTCAGAATTGTTACTTTTTTATGGATAAAATTTACGTTTTCTAACATTCAATCGTCATTTACTCGAAAACTTTCCTATTTAAGAGGGCAAAATTTTAGTACCGTCTGATAGAGAATTAAACGATCTTTCAGAATCAAGGAAAAAATATGGTGTTGCCATTTAAAAAAAATCGATGACGTCATTACTCGAAAACAAATGACATTTGAAAATCGCATTTTATCGACCTGTTCGAGGATTTTTCCCAAAAAATAATTGTTTCGTTTTTATTGAATTTATTCCATACTTTTGGCGCATACTGTATAAAACTAGATAATGGAATACAGTATAACATTTCTGTAAAATCTCCTTTTGTGTTTGGACCCAAGGTGTTCAATAATTTCCCTGAAGAATTAAAAACCATTAAGAATCTTTTTTTAATTGATAAGTATATATATATGACATTACTAAATTATGTTATTAAGTAAGTAGTAGTAGCAGTAAGTATTTATTGACAATTCCCATACTTTGTTATAAAGTCGTTAGGAAAATAAACGAGTGCTTAACACATTGATTTCGCAACGAATTTTTTGTGAAAGCGGAGAATTTTATATTTTTATGTTTTTATTCGTAGTTTTACAAATATGAGTGTTAATGACAAGTCTTTGGATACTGAACAAGCTGCTGAATCTGCGCTATCCGCATTAGTGCCCGAAAAATCAAAAAATTTATACGAACTCCTACAACAGTTTTAAAAAATGGGAAAAACATATTGAGAATTTTTTAGAAAAGGTATTCGGATATCAGCCACAGAAATCAAAAATATTGACGAAGCTGGAAATAGAATGCTTTATGAAACAAGCCGAGGATAAAGAATTCTTGTTAGTCAGTTGTTTTAATCGTTGGAGTATTTGGAGCATGTAAAAGGGAAGAAATCACATTTTTGGCAATAGATGGCATACAAAATTATCAGTCATTTATTAATGTTATAATTCCGAACACAAAAACGGTCTCAATTTTTTACATATATTTCGTAAGTACCCAAAACTTCGTCCACTCAATACGATACATCAGCGATTTTTCTTGACATATCGAAGTAATAAATGCTGTATCCTGCCAGTTGGAATCAATAGAGTTGAAGGTAGTGCCTAAAAGAGTGTCATTTCGAAATTCCAATCAATATCAGAATTTGTCAATTTCGAAACGTTCACAAAAATACATTTATAATGCTTGTTGCTTGTTGTGTTAATGCTACACCCAGCAATTTGTCGTTTTTATTAAGGATAACTAACAAAAACAATCACACATATTGACGATTTTAAACCCACCGCAATGAAAATTTTTATCAAGTACTTAATCAGTTTCATTTTAAAAACAGCTGTGATAAAACGCATTATTACGTTTTAGATAAACTAAATAAATAATAAACTTCCACCAGTTCATGGAAAATTTGTCCTCAATATAACGACTGATGAATTTGTGCTTGGCAATATATATATTTGAGACTTAAAGAACACTCGATATAGAAATATTGGAAATTAGCATCAACTTTTAGGTTATCTTTACGGATAAATTTCGCGACGGCTGAACGACTCTGTATGACTTTTATGACTGTTTGAGGCCACCATCACACATGCAGTGGAATCTTCTTGAATGACTCTTGAATTGAAGTAAATAAAAAGAAGTAACATGCGGCAACCGTACGAAGTTGTCTAATTATATAACTACAGAATATGCGGCTCGAATAGGTACAGTTACCTTGCGTTAGACTGTACATACCCTTCTCCCATTGGCCGGCCGCTCAGGTAAACCAGTATACGCGGCCTCATCGCACGTACACGGGAAATTAAGGCTACCAGATACCTGTACAGCAAAATTACTCGAAAACTTATAAACTAAGACAGTTACTTGTCAAATGTGAAGAAGGCTGTGAACGTTATCATACAATTGACGAGATTCTCCACTGTTTCACGTCGCGAACTACGGATACCTGTTGATTTAGAACGAATTTTACAGAAAAGTGCAACACCGCCTCGATATTTGTGTTTGGTGACAGTGAATGGTTTTCTGTGTTTTGTAGCCACGTTCTGTGACGATTTTGTGTTGATATTAAAAGAAACGATAAGGCATTTTCCGTTGTTCCCGTTTTTTTTCGATTCTCGCCCGATAAGACATTATATTTACGCAAAAATACTCCAGCTTTATTATATCCCATAGTCATATTTGTTGTTGTGATATTTATTGTTAATTCGAGTGTCCTCGAACTGAAAAACTTAGGTTAAGTTAAGCGAATACTGTGATTTTATGATATAAAGGCAATATTTATATGAAGACGCTGTAAAAACTGAGAAACTTTAAAAAAGATATTTATATTTACCGTTCTGAACCAACGGATTTCACCTATTCGTGTTCAACAGGTGTCACGTGGCAAAATGTCGGATTGTTTATAATTTAATCGTAAATATGTGGTTCTAGTTCGCGTTTTCGGCAATATCCTTCGCAAATGAGCATTAAGGGCTTGAACATGATAGGGCCCCACCATATATGCATCCTGTATGTGGCCACGGCGGGCCTTCAAGGGCCCCTTATGGGATCCGACGAGCAGGAGATCGTGCTTCTTATTTACGTGATCGTGGATGTGATTCAAAACAAGGTAAGAATAGTAATGGTCCTAGAAATATTCGCTATTTACATGCACGATGTGGGTACGTTCATAATTCTGTAACTGGGCACAAAATTAAAATTCAGCTAAACAGGTGGGGTGTTTGTCTGTGTAAGGGGACCATTAAAATATCAGGAAAAAAGAAAAATTTCCACGATCCACATCTGTTAATGCTTTAACGCCACCTGATGAAAAATACACACTGTTTATCTGATATCGGGTATATTTATTAAATGTTTCTTATTTGAAAGTAGTTACAAAACAGTTTATATTAACAATAATTACATATTTTACTAGTTTCATAATAATTTCAGATACGTAGATACTTACTTATTTAAAAAATAATAAAATTTAAAACACTATGGATGAATGAAGTGTAGTTTTCTTTTATTGAACTGTACTTTTTCAGAAAATTTTTGAAATAGGTATACCTATAAACATTTAAATGAAGAGTAACAGTCATATTTAGATAGCATAATACACTGTTTTATTTTTCAATAAATACATAATATAGCATCTATTAGTATTATATTGAAAAAAAAAACAATAAAAGGATTTTTACATTTCATCTATGACATAGGTACAATGGTTTCATTTTTATTTTTTAAAGGAGAAAATAATGTAACTAAAAAATATATACATTATTCATTTCTCTCAAAATTTGCAGTAAATGGCAGAATTTTGTTATTTTTGAACCATTTAAATATGTATTTCTACTGAAAATTGTTTTACGATTATGATTAAAAAGTTAATTGCATAATTAAAACAAGTAGCTAAAACAATTCTTTTTCACAAAATGCTTTATTAAACTTTTAAATATATACTTAAATAGTTTTTTTTAAGTTATTGTTTTGTAAAACAGGGATGACATGTGAGTCATTCCATATAAAATCGTCTAAAAATAAAAAAAAATGTTGCCGACCCATTTTAAATTTTGGTCTAACTTTGAAAAACTCTACTCTAGGGTCCCAAACTACAAAATTTACACGAGTTTGATTTTTACAAGCGCTTGTTTCCGCCTATTTAAATAAAGACTCTTAAAAATTGGTATTTTTAAGATTTATTAATTTTTGCTGTCAAATTTTTCTGTTTGAAGATATTTGAATGATCAAGACGGAATTCAGAGTGCGAAAGATAATAGTTTCAGTGTAAATGAAGATAATTGGCTCGGACGATCCCTTTGAATAATAGCAGCGTGGCTGAATTTTGTCTATGATATGTATACTTAATGACAAAATGACAATGAGGAATGACAAAATTAACTTTAACCTGCATATCTATATTGTAGTTTAAATGTAAATAACAAACTGGAGTCTTTCCATTTCTGTTAAAAAAATATGCCAGAATCATGAGCCCTATTCGAAATCAAACAGTTTGCAAAAGTTGTAACAAAGATATTTCTTTGTTACAACTAGAAAAATATATAGAAGAAATATGTCATGAATAGCATTGCCAAACAATTAACCTGTCTGGCTTTTCGTCCAACATAAAACTCGTAGCGACAGGTACAATATGTAACGAAACTTTAAATAATGTGAGCTGTTGATATTTTATTTTGTTTTATAGTCCATTTAAGGTTTTATCTGCGGAAAAATTCCTAGTGAGCTGAATTCTTGTATACACCTTTATTACGGCGTTGTAATGAAGATGTGAAAAATCGACATTGATATCGTGCCGTTTAAAAAAGTTATAAAGGTCAAAAGGTTTTGCAAATATCTCGCCACCTATTGCTCGGAAGGTCAATAGAGGTAATTATAAAAATTGTTTGTCGTAAAATTATCTACAAAAAATGCTTCTTGCATTTTTCTGTAAAATTAACCGTTTTCGGAGTAGAGCGCTGAGAAAGCGACTATATTATAACAATGCACTCGTTTCCTCACCACCTTCGAGGTAGAATGCAAGGCGCGTTTTTGGTTTTGGTTTCCCCCGTAGGCATAATCCATGATATGTAATAAGAGGTTTTTTTTATTGATAATTTTTTATTTGAATACTGAAAAATACAGAAGAAACAAACTTTAGTATATAATTTGTATTTGTCATTCATTGTCGATATCTTCAGTTTCTATATCATTAACAATTGCTGACAAAATGTCGAGTGGACTTATCCTATATTTCAATCGACATCTTCATCATTTTCATCATTGGCTGACTGCGTTTAAGCATGACTGGCCACGGCAATGTCCACAAACTTTTGAACATCTTAATCCATTTTTTTGCATTCGCATTTGCCGCCACAACCTTTTGTACAATTACAAAAGATTGTGCTCAGTAGATCATCGGGTGCTGGTGGTAATAAAGTTGGTACTGGCTGTAGTATATTATTTTTTAACTCCCAATCCCACTGTTCCGGATCAATTTCTCTTCCTAGCCAGGTTTGTATTTGATAATACACTCAATAAATATTATTGTTTTACCGTCTGGAACGTAATCTTTCATCACATCTTTTAACTCAGCCAATGTGAATTGACAATCGTCATTATTTTCGATGTAATGCAAAACATTCTCCATGGCAATTCTAATATTTTTATCCAATGGACGACCTGCGTCACCCTTTCTACTGACTAATAAAAAATTGGAGAAACATTTATCATGATACTTAGCTTCGACAGATACTAAGTCATACTCAAAACTAACACGCTCCTTTACACTTCTTCCATATTTATTACCGCAGCCCTCTGCAGCTTTTAATACTGTGTCTTTAAATGTAAGAGTACTCACTTCTCTAATAACGCGTCTGTATTTTTTTCTCTTTTTCTCTCAATTATTCCACTCGTTTCTTCTCCACAAAACATAACATAAACATATTTTTTTAAATCAAAAGAGCTGATTCTTTTCTTACGCGGAGATATTGATGTACTCGGTTCTTCTTGGCG
This sequence comes from Monochamus alternatus, assembly GCA_037114965.1. Classification (NCBI taxonomy): domain Eukaryota; kingdom Metazoa; phylum Arthropoda; class Insecta; order Coleoptera; family Cerambycidae; genus Monochamus; species Monochamus alternatus. The sequence continues at coordinate 23,397,905 of CM073427.1, read as the reverse complement.
TCGTTTAAAAACCGCAATCCTCAAATTGTTTGTATAATTTTGACGATAATTACTATGAACATTTACAAAAGTCACAGTACTTAAATATTCAATATTACTATCACCTCTAGCGATACTACCATTTTCTAATGTTTGTAGACCACGCCTAACTTCTACTACAACACCATCCGATAACAATTCATTGCATATAAATCACGTATCACTCATTATGAAAACTGTTCAAGAGTATCAAACTACTAAAATAACGTCTTTAACACTCAAGAAATAATTTTAAATATGTAAATGCAATACGGGACATCTGCCAGTGGAGGTCGTTTGTATAATATTTAGTAGATTTTACTAAGTTCCCAAACCTCTATAATATAAGTATATTTTTCACAAAACGCCCAAATATCGGATAAAAGTTTTGAAGCACTTACAAATATGAATAAAAATCAATAGAGTTTACGCCTTGGTATACGATATACAATACCCTATGTGAGTGCATTCTAGTCGCTTTCTCAGCGCTCTACTCCGAAAACGGTTAATTTTACAGAAAAATACAAGAGGCATTTTTTGTAGATAATTTGACGACAAATAATTTTTATAACTTTTTTAGCCGGCACGATATCAATGTCGATTTTTCACATCTTCATTACAACACTGTAATAAAGGTGTATACAAAAATTCAGCTCACTAGCAATTTTTCCGCAGATTGAGGTTTAAAATGCCTAAAATGACTGGACTATTATTATACTTACGTCTTACCTATGTTCACCAGTTTTTGATATTCTCAAGTAAGGATATTCTTCATTTTAAAGCGGCGTTGTCCAATTATTAACTTTTATTATTCATTCAACAATAATTTGCATTTCTAGTAAATGGGTGAAAAGTCATAGAGAATGTAATAAAGAATGATTTTCCTAAATATAAATGGGTCATAACCCTTCTATCTATAATCTCTATCTATGTAAAACATGAAATTGCTATTTTTTCCGTTCATGTACAAAAAAGAAGCTGTTTAGCTTTTCGGACAAAATGTCCGGCTAAACCGACAGTGATGTACTTCAAGATTGCCGTATTTCTCGCCGTAAAATGGTCGAATTTGTGGTGTTTTTAAATACGTAAATCTCGAAAAAGAAAACACGTAGAACAAAAGTAAATAATAACTTTTAAAAAGCGTTCGTAAGGCACACACTATTTTGCTATTCTAACCCCATATTTCAATAAACTTTTTACATACTTATAAACAATAGTCAATAATCTTATATGCAGAACTATGTACGTTTATATTATAACAATATATGCATCTACAGCTAAAATTACTAAAATACATATTTTGAAAAATTTCTGTACCTAAAAATGTATTGGTTAGAACGCTTTCTGTCATTAAATATTCGTTTTGCATTCGCAGGTGGCATGAGACAACATTCCTGTTATTTGCTAAGGTCTATCTTATTCAGTTTTTAAATGTCGAAAATTATTTGCATTTGTAGAAAACACTATTTCAAGAATACGGCGCCCTTAATCGTATGCAACTCAACGAAATTCAAAAGATGTGCGAATTAATGAGTATAGGTTACGTTGTTATAATGAATAAATATTGATGCATATGCTATTTGAACAAAAACAAAATTTTCAGAATAATAATAGCAAGTTAGTTGTAATTCAGAATGTAATTTTTCTTTATATTTTCTTTTGTACCTACATATTTTTCACAATGGGATTATAGTATTGTATATTCAGAATATAAAAATCCTTGAAAAAAATGTTAAAACAATGTTTAAAAAATATACTTAAAGTAGTGTCACGTATTTTTGCTGGTATTCCACGAAATGCAGCAACATTGTAATGTTGTTTCACGTTCGTAATATTTTTAAATTAAGTAACGAAACACATTTTAAAAACCATACTCGGCCATTCTTGTCCCTAATCCATTGGGGACTGGATTTGCTGCTTATGCCAGTGACCAAAATTTGTCCTCGAAATGCTCGCACTCGAACTGTTTACCTTTATGAACATAGTTTGAGCTGTAAACTTAATTTTAAGTATTTTTTAAATTGTATAAAATAATTGTTTAAAATTCCGAGCCACTAAGGGACATGAATGTTATATTTTTAAATATCAAAATTAAATTAATCCCCATAAAAATACATTTTTATAACAATAAATATTGCTATAAAAGTATTTACGTTTCAAATAGTATGAAAACATGTTAAAAACGTAAAGGTACTCTGGTGGACAAATGAAATATGATTTTATCAACACTGTATACTTTTAGTATCGTCCAGATATCTTCAGATCGATGCTTTTAGCAATCGCAAAGGTCATGCGAATGAAGACACAATAAAATGTTTATTGTTGAGAATGTTTCTATAATTACTAATATATTAATTGAATATATGGTAAGTTTATTATATTTTTTTCCAAAATTTATTTTCACTTATTTTTGCATTATAAAATAGAAGTATCGCAAATAAATATCGTTATAAAGCAAAAATGAAAATGAAATGAATAGAAATTATTTTTGAGTTGAGTTAGTTATTACTTTTTAAGGAAAAAAATTATATTAAAAAAAAAGGTAAACACGACCAGGTGATGTTTTTTAAATCTAACACCCTGTATTTTTGAAACATTTGGAAGACTAGCCTTTTTGATTTATACAAGGTGATTCTACTGCGTTTTCTATACCTTAAAATAAGACGAAAGATCTATATGAACATGTATCTAAAAACGATTCGTTTTTGACATACAGTTTTTAAATAGTACTTCCCAAACGCCTAGAAATAAATTAATGAAATCATTACCTTTTATACTCTTTTTGAAAATCTAAAACAATACAGTTTATCCAGAGAACTTTTTTGCGTATATTTTTTTAATAATTTTATAGCAAAAATGAAAATTCTAAGAATTTTGCCGTAAAAATGGTACCTACTCTTGCTGAAATTCGATCTCATTAAAAATCTGAACTGAGTCTGAAACATAGTTGGTCTTTAAATGAAAGAAAATAAACAATTTTGATATCAATCAATACTTATATTGTTGAAATGAAATAGACCAGCACATTTGAAATGTTAACAAATACATATATAGGGTGTTCCATAACCATAAGCATCTGTCATATTTCCGTAATGTGACGTTCTACTGTTTTAAAAAATTAAACAGAAAGTAAACTTTTGAACTTACCATTTTTTTTTTGCTATACTATACAAGATAATTATACTTTTTTATTTTTATTATATTATATATTTATATCAGGGAAGTCGTAACTCATACATTCTTAATTAATAATAATAATATGTCTTTATTTCTCTATACAATAGTTATAAAAAAAATATAAAGCTGTTTACAGGCCTTTTAGGCCCAGAGCTGTGTTATTCTCAAAAAAATATATGTAATAACAAAAAAACATATATTAGTTCAAGAAATGGCCGAAGATCAGATGAGCCTCCAACAAGGGAAAGTTCCCTGTTTTTCATCTTAAACCAATATTTATAAAATGACATTACATCTAAAATAATAACAGCTAATTAATCAATGTGAATTAAACAAGAATTTAATAAGATACATAGAGTAGATGGAGGATAATACATAATCAAAAGTAACTACAAAAAGAGTGACTATTTTATTGACTGTAAAAGAGATCGTGTTTAAATTTAGACTTAAAATGAGTAACTGATATTTTTTTTAAGAATGGGGGAAAGGATTTGTAAATTTTAGTTATTTAATAAGAAAAGGAACATTTAAATTGTTGAGTCCTATGTTGAGGTGGTGTCAGTCTACCTTTAAACTTTATGTTTATATTGTGCACATCAGTACTATAAGTTATTTTAGAGTAAAGGTAAGTAGGTTCTTTGTAAGTATAATTTTATGATATAGGTAAGCAGAATTAAATCTAAATAATACTAAGGATTCAGTCAGAACAATTTGGTAATAGCAGCAATTAAATATTAAATTATTGAAAAACCAAACTTTATTTAATTTTGTCCATTTTTCCCTAAATATCACAGAAAAATACATATCCAGTTATTTTAAAATATATGTATTTATAAAAGTCATCTAATGATATCAATAATAAATAAATATGGTAATCAATAATGAAATTGTAAAATATGATTCATATGAAGAGTTTACACATTCCATGATGATTTTCGTTAAACGTGCAAGTCAGAGTATGACTCGATCTTTCAGTTTATATATAAAAAGCTGTAATAAGCTTCCAGATTTTGTAACATTTTAATGATATATTTATGTCGTTATTTACACTGACACAGCTTTAATATATCTTATCAAACTTGTCCAAATCAGTTGATGCTTAGAGATAAGAAATTATCTCATTGTTCTGCTGTTCGTAATAACGATTTAAGTTTACAATTGTAAAATCTATTTATGATATTAATTGCCTTTTTATAGATGTAATGCAACAGGAAATGCTTCATTTGTAAATGCTGCTACTTTTCTAAAAGAATTAATTTATTGATCTTCGCGATCCATTCATGTTTTTTCTTAAGAAAGGCAGAGCTGGTCGTAAATTAGCATTTTTAAAATTGTGTGCCAGGAATAAAATCATTATTACATTTTATTAAAAAAAAAATAAATAATGATACCATACAACATGAACTAACTTTTAAAAAAGTTATAAAATATTTTCAAAATATCCCACTCCTTCCTATAAACATAACGCCACTGGAACTTAATTTTTTAAACTAAATTTTTTTCTAACTCAGTCTTGCGCTGACGGCTCATTAGAATATTTCAGAGACGATTTCAATTCTGAAAAATTTAGGTTTTGGGATTTTTGAAGGTGTTCTATTTAAATAAAATAATGCAATTGTTATAGTACTTCCTGTTAGAAAGGAAATTGCTGTCTTCTTGGTTTGGATTATACATCTTTCCTTATATTTATCTCTAATGGTCTTCAAGATATTTCAGTACTATTAAATAAAATTACTTTTCAATAGCCTAATTCAAAATTACCTATTTTTTACATCGTGCAAGCTGAAATATTGGTATTTAAAAGGGAGATGGAGGGATGCCTATGCTTTCTTACAGGTATTTTTAACTAAAGGTATATTTCAGTATTATCAAATAAAATTGCTTTTCAATAGCCTAATTCAAAACTACCTATCTTTTTCATCGTGCAAGCTGAAATATTTATACAGTATGCGCCAAAAGTATGGAATAAATTCAATAAAAACGAAACAATTATTTTTTGGGAAAAATCCTCGAACAGGTCGATTTTTAATTTAAAAAATACATATTTTAGCATAAAATGCGATTTTCAAATGTCATTTGTTTTCGAGTAATGACGTCATCGATTTTTTTTTTAAAATGGCAACACCATATTTTTTTCCTTGATTCTGAAAGATCGTTTAATTCTCTATCAGACAGTACTAAAATTTTGCCCTCTTACATAGGAAAGTTTTCGAATAAATGACGATTGAATGTTAGAAAACGTAAATCAATTAAAATAAAGCAAAAACGTTATCAAGTTTAGTTTTTCGAATTCCATAGTCCCAAAAAATAATTGCTTCGTTTTTATTGAATTTATTCCATACTTTTGGCGTATACTGTATTTAAAAGAGAGATGGATGGATGCCTATTATTTGTTACAGATAATTTTAACTAATAGTCTTCGAGATATTTCAGTACTATCAAATAAAATTGTTTTTAGAAAGCCTAATTCAAAATTACGTATTATTTACATCGTGCAAGCATTTTCTCATGTCTAAAAGTCCAGTTGAATAGCTTAGATGAAAAAGAATCCATCTGTCTAGTTTGGTCAAATCCGGTATTTCCTCGCATAACAGTTATAAGCCAAGTAGGTATTTACTAAGTTAGAGAAAGGTCCAGTAAGTTACTTTAATATAGAGAAAATCACCTATTTCATTATTGCTGTTTGAAACATACCCAAATGCAATATTTCGATATTTTTTCAACTAATATTAAATACATTACTAGGCAGAACTATGCTTAAGAATTTTGTCAACAGACTGACCGAACCCTATTAAAAAAAACCTTTTACATTACCTAATATATGAGAACCTGTCAGTAGCTTTGTGTACACAAGAATCTGAAGATGAAGATTAGTAATATTAAAATTCTTAAAAAGTATATACCTAATCATGAGCTTACAGCATGTTGCAAGTTTTAAAAATTACATTAATATTACTCTCCTTTACACTTACAGCGGGTAAATCTACCGTCAGGAGAACCATGATTTCACAAACCATCATACCCTCTGGGCATGATGGCTTGTGTGGGACATTAGAGTAGACAAAACTATGAACAATTTTACGTAGTCATATTTTAATAAATGTTAATCACCGTGATCAAATCACAACTTCGCAGGAAATACAGTTGACATCTATGACACCTGTGAGGTAAAGATCCATTAATATTTAATTAAGCAAATGTATAATTTTTTGCTCATCCATAATAAATATCTTCCGTTTGTATTTTATAATATTTGAGTTCGCTGCTTTTGGCAGACGGTTATTATGCGTTTCAGAGATCGAATTGTACGTATCTCAAAGTATTTTTCTGCAGAAATGCCAAAAAGATTGACGTTATCGTTAAATGCTAATTTTCAAATCTGAAAATGTCGTTAATATTTAACTAGCGTTGTATTTCAAACTTAAACCAGTTACAAGCCAACTGGGTGAAGTCTGATATATCCAAACGAAATACATAGGTGGATTTTTTATCTGAATTCTCGCCACTCCCAAATTTAATTATTACGTTAAGGATACTTTCACGTTATACATTTATATTAGTCAGATTTTCGTCGCACGTAAAATAGTTTTTGATTAAGCTAATTTCTTTAAATTGAATATTTTAATTATTGAAGAGATGTCTTCATAAAAAATAAGCCACTTAAAGTTAAAATGCAATGTCATATTCTATTCCGAAGTCAAATTAAAAAGATTTAAGGATCCGTCAGACCAATGCGGTGCGGCAGCGGCAACGACGCGGCGTTAAAAATTATAAATTGTTATATCAATGATTAGACAGCGCAGTGCGGAGTTTACAGGACCGTAGTCAATTTACGAATGAACGTATTAATATGTTCACAGAAAATATGTTGCAGCACAGTACTAGAGTAAAGTCGGCATATATGGAATACCCATCCTTTAGGACGCTGTGAATAGAACACCAAGGTGTTGAGGACTACAATATTTTAAGAAAAAATGATTTATGGTGTCTTCTAATGGTATTACTTAATATATAGCAATCAAAACGCTTCTTGAGCCCAACCATTGCTATGTTATCTACATCACCCATATCTCTCTACATCGGCTCATAAGGAATTTTTCTTGACAAAATATACATTCCGCATGATTATTGTCTGGCTTCGTAATGTAATAACTTAATGGAAGGTCATCATCAGATGAATCATCAAATTCAAGGTTATTCTCAGATTCAGAAGAGCTAGAAGAATTCTGGATTGTACTTTTTTGTTTTCAATCCACTAGGTCCTGCTTCATCGGTAATTTTTCGAGTAACTTTTTCTCGTGAACTATTATTAATTGATTGTTCAAGTTCTTCCTTGCTCGGTGTCGATGTAATGATTTTAAAGATGAAAGAAAACGTGTAGTTCTTGGAACATTAAATCGTTTTGATGCGGTTAAATAGCCCAAACTTTTGCTTCTCACTGCTTCTATAGCTTTTTGCAAAAACATAGTTACATTTCTGTAAAAATAAATATTTGCAATAAATTAAAAACATCGGGTAATATGGGATACCATTAAGGCGGATAATATAGAATATTCCATATTAGCCGCCATAGTAAACATAAACAAATACCACTACAAAATTTTTTTAATAAAATTATTGGGCTAAATTGTCAATAGCTAAACTAAATTATATTATAGCAAACTCACCTTGTAATAAAAAACAAATTCTTTACAACAAATTCAAACAAAATACGTTCTTCAGTAATGCTGCGCAGAAACATTAAATACAGTAAAATCACAAACTCACGTTTTGCAACCATATGCAGTTTTACCTACTGGGTATACTTATAATAGTGATCCACAATACCGATGGTTATGCTAATATTATCATTACCCAACAGATGGAACATTTCGTTTAAAAAATAACGGATATTCCATATTACCCGGTATATTCCATATATGCCGACTTTACTCTATTATTACCAAATAGTAAGGTTAAGTCGAAAATAAAATACCTATACAGTGTGATTCAGAACGTATCTAAAAAAAATTGAGAATAAATGCGTCATGAAAAATCAATATCGTAAAAAAAAATTGATAAAATCGTTATATACTCGCGACAAGAATTCAGACGACTTACGTCATACGAACAAATGAATAATTCATCATATTTTCATCAAAATATTTAAGAAACTGCAACTGACAGAAATAAAACTATATACTACACTAAAAGTTTGCATTATATATTGCACTAAATTGCAAAAAATGATTGTTTTTAACGCGACCAAATATCGAAAATTACGTTGACAATAAAAACAAATGTGTAACGTCAGCTGTGACGTAAGACGTCTGAATTCTTGACGCGAGTATAGTTTCCGAATAAAAATTATTTGTAATATTAGCCTTTACATCGCTGTGCTAGTGTAGTTTCTAGCCAGACCGATAACTTTTTGTAGGTATTAACATTTTTTGTGAAGCGAGTCATTACATTAGTAAAGTGTATAGCAACTCAAAGTTGGTGGATATCGTTTTCATTTATGGCGGATCCCGGTAAACATGTGCCAAATGCAGTTACTTTTACCGCTGTGTGCAAGTAAGTGCAAGTTTAGAGCCACGCGAAGGAAATTTGAAGCAGAATATTGGAAGAGTTGGAGGTCCGGGACGTCCACGACGTATTGCAGCAGTGTGGCGTATCATACACGAGGCTCGATTATATCCTTACCATATACAAGCTGTACATGGTACAGCATTAATACCACGGGATTTAAATCATATGGACTTCTTTTTGTGGGGGATATTTAAAATATTAAGTGTATCACACCGAAGTAGATATCCAACTATTGGTGATTTACGCAAACATATCATAGTTGCTGCTTGTGTTAGTTTGTAGAAACTGGGTAAGACGGCCCCAATATTTTGTTGTCAAGTTGTCATATCAGGTATGTCAAACTATTATTAATTAAAACCACAACTAAATTCCATTAATAATTAATAACAATAGCAGTTGAATTTGCTGCATAAAATAAAAGTGTTATAAAATGTTATTTATTTTTTTCCTTGGAAATTTCTTTCCATTTTTTGTCTGGTCATCGATTGCATGCCATGCTGCCTTATCAGGTTTCACAGTGGACCAGTTTCCAGTGCCGTGCAGAACTGTATTTTTAAATCATTTTCGAACTGCCCTTTCTGATTTTTTTTACAAATGTGTATTTGTAAGAGTACATTCAATTTTTTTTTCTTCAGTTAAGTTCTGACTCACCCTGTATAAAAACACGTAAAATGATAACATTTATCCGACAAAGTTTAGTGTTCAGGCAAGGTTTCTGTGGCATATTGGAAGTGGTTAAAACATATTACTACGTGCTTTTCTAAGTTTTCTGTAGTGAAACGGCGACGTTTATCAGTTAATATTAACTTGTGTCGGGAAAATGACCGGCCAACGTCTACTATTGAAAGAACAGTATATGAGAAATTGTTACCTTACAGCAGACATAAAAAAAGAAATGCATCGCCAGGACACCGACTATTACAGCGTTCTGTTCGACTATGTTAGACTCCGTGCTGGCACTAACATTATTTATAAATGCCTATAGGTTAGGCTTGTTTTTATTAATCCATCACTGAAAAAAAGTCCAGCTAGTTAATTAGACGTCGCGCCGCGTCGTTGCCGTTGCAGCACCACTACAGCGCCGCTTGCGGAATTGGGATCTTTTATACAGTAGTTCTTCATATGACTTGCTTTTGTAAACAGGTATTAATCCAAGTATTTCTTCTAAATAGACGGTAGTTGATAGAGTCAAATCAAAAATAATTTTGACATAATTTTGTTAAATTTCTTTAAGCAAAACATTTCTACTTTGATGAGTAAGAAAGTAATGACTCAAAAAGTGATAAATATCTGGAATTTCCTATTTGAATAGACAAGCCTATATTGTATATTAGAAGCACACCTTTATTTGTTATGTATTCAATAGAAAATAATAATTGGAATAGAAAAATGATTAGGTATTTATGCAACTGATAGTTAACGTTTGAAAAACACAAGAAAATAAGTTTGTAATTATTTGAAATAGAAAGGATTAATTAGAATAGAAAAAATGTCTAGTAGGCAAGCAGTAAATTTTATTATATCAATATCAATAAAACAAACTTGTCATTTATCTCAATGCATTTTATTATAGGTATAGATAGTTTCGTTACCAAATTTTAACAAGGAGAAAATTACGTTCCAAACAATAGGGGAGACCAGATACAAAAGTAACATATTTTTGTAAAGCCGGATAAATAAAAAATTAACAAAGTTATATAAATTTACTTACTATAAGTCGTTTCCTTGGCATTTTATATATAGAAGAAAATAATATCGAACTAATTAAAGTTCATATCGATGTACAATTAATAAAAAAGTAGAGAGTGTACGTCGTTACAACCTACCCAATAGTATGGGTCAAAAGTAACAGAACATGGGGACGTTTGTAACATATGAATAATAGGTACCTAATAACTAGGTATAGAAAGTTAGTATTTACAAGGTATTTGTTTATTGATTATACCTATATAAAAGTAAGTTGTAGTGCAGGTACATAATATATTTCTTTATTTGAAATAAATAAATAAATAAAAAAATAGAATAATGAAACAAAAATATAAAATAATAATAATTTTTTTGGTAATAACAAAGAATCCTATCCCTATCTGGCTTTTGCACGGTTGTCTGTCGTCAGACTCGTCCATATTCCATATTTGGGATGGACCAAGTTTTTCCCAATCCATAACAATGTTTCCCACGATCTGCTGTTCGTTGTCTTTTGTTAGACATCCTAAATAAAGAGAATGAATTTGTATATTCCCACACAGTATAACAAATACTAAAGAAATTATCTGGATATCTACAGAATTATCATTTTAAATATGACAAATATGGTCATAGGTATTAAATATGAGGGGCGGTTGTAACATGTTACAATCGTCCCCCATGGCATTGTTACAATCGTCCTATTACGCATTTTTCACGCGATTGACAGGATACTTGCTTAAAACTTTGTTTAACGATTATTTTTAATTAAAATACCATGGTTAGGTTATAGCCAATATTGGTATTAACTGAACAAGCCAATAAAATAATTAAAAATAACGTTCAGTTCTAGGATTATGATAGATTAAGATAAAGAATGAAAACTTACTTTGCATATCATTTTGCACCGTGCAGCTCTTAACTCGAACTAAAATGCACCACGGATATTGTTGTTCAAATAATAAGTTAATGTAGATTTCACTGCCGACTCTATGATGATATAATATCATAGACAAACCTCTTTAGAAATACAATAGGCTTACTGTTACAACCAACCCGTGTTACTTTTGTACCCGGTCTCCTCTACATAATTTTAAACATTCATATCTGTGTATTACCAGCAATTCCTATTTTCTAAAAAATTTGCTTCATATTTCCTACGAAATCGTCACCAATATTTTTTTGAAAATTTTGTCACCAGCGCTAATGAAAGCAGTGGTTTCACAATTTGCACCGTTATTATTTTTTTATTCTTTGCAGGCGAAAACAATGAAATGTTTTGCGGTTAACAATGCAGAAAAAAAATATTTTTAAGGGAAGTTTTATGAGAAAGCGTTGACGTTGTACAGTTAATTAATTGCATTATGTTATGACTAACATACTCATACATATAAATAGAAAATATATTCTAACCAATCGTTCTGATTGCATTAATGAAAAAATGATAAAATGCAGTTGCATTAATTACTTTTCGATGGTTGAATTGAATTTATAAAACATTTAGGATTATAAAACTGCTGTTCCATAAACGAAGACAATCAAATTATTGCATTTAAGTTATGGGTAGGTATAATACAGTAAAATACAATATATTTAAGTTACAGATCGAAAGGTTAGCATAATTAAAAAAGGACAAGCGATAGGCTTAAGGTCTACGAACCGATGTAAGTGAATGTGACTTAAATTACTTGTTTAATCACTTTCATTTCACCTGTACTCTTTCCCTATTTGATACAGGTACTTCGTCCGGTACTTCCTTTCCTTAATCATAGAATTGCTGCTGTAGGTAATTGCATTTCCAAATTATACCTACGCCTCTATTAGGATGTTTCCTTACATTTGCGTTCCTGTACTTTCTGTTTTTAGTTAGTAATAAGTACTTACGTGTTATTGTGAAATGTAAAATTTGAGAGCTAAGTACCTACTAATTATTTAAAGACTACAAATACATTTTGCCATACAGGAATAGCATTCCAAGTTTTTCACAAATTTACCTTTTGACAAATCTAATTTAATGTTCTGAAAACTGGTTCGACCTTTTGAGCATCCAAATTAATTTTGGGACACTTCCCGAGTCAGTCATTTGTCATTGTACCTCTGGCTGAACGTTATGTCCAACATTATCCACATTGTTTATTGTTGTATAGCCTTGTCAAGAATTCAGAGGACGTCATATGATCAAATGAATAATTCATTATATTTTCTTCAAAATATTTAAGAAACTGCAACTGAGAATAATAAAACTGTATACTACATTAAACGTTTGCACTATATATTACACTAAATTACAAAAAATGATTATTTTTAAGGACTAACGTCAGTCGTGACGTGAGCCGTCTGAATTGTTGCCGCAACTATATATTATATTTATGTGTATTTCGTCATTTTGTAACCTATGTTAATTATTTTCGCTATTTGTTATATTTCTGTGTAGGTAGACTGTAGTACCGTAAGTGTTGACATTGCTGGTGACTTTTTTATTTTTAGTTACTATTTTCTAACACGAGCATTTAATTTGGGCCTATGGCATTTTTTTAACAAAATTTTGAGGTATATGTTTACTTCAAGGGACATTTCCATTCATAAATAAATTTTAAGTAGTACCATTAGTACTTCAAGCCTTTAACAATTAATTTTTCTAATATAATTTTACATTATACGGGGTATTCCACTGGCAACTGCGTTATTTGTTATCTAGAAAAAAAAACTGATCCGAAAAATGTGCCAACAATACAAATTTTTTGAGACAAACACAACTAAAATATCTAAAACTCCGGTTATACCGGAAGTAGACACCAACTTATTTATTATGCCACCCTGTATATTATTGCATTTTTTGGATTCTGCGGCTAATTTTAGGGTTGCTTAACATTTCTTATAGCAGGAAATTTTTGTAACATTTTCTTAAAAATGATATCAAGTAAAATTTTGATATTTGTAAAGATCTAAGACGATGCTAAATTATGGTATATATTCGTAAATTTAAAAATATTATACCAGTCGTTTTAATCATACCCTTACATTCATATTCGAAAATTTTCGAAGAACTATTAGGTACAGATATAGGTCTGTAGTTCTCAAGTAAGGAAGGATCATTTTTCTTATATAAGGGTTATAACCTTATTTATTTTAAAATTATCAGGAAATTTGCCAGAATAAAAGGATAAATTTAATACATAAGTCCAAAATTAATTTTACAATCATATTTCACATAACCTTTTTTGAGTAGTTCCTTAGAGAGTTGAGATACACATACTCAGACTTTTGATAAACTGAAAAATGTCTGTTAGAACAAATTTTGACAGATACTTGATTGTTTCAAATATATATATTTTTGTAACCTGACAAGTTCAATTTAATTGTATTAACAAATTATTCAATTTAATTTGCATACGAATGCATTTGATTTGCGTAAAGTTCAGTCCTGTAGACTATGATTTAATAAAATCGGGTTTTTCCGGTCTGAGTGGATCAAATTAACCAAAAACAATTCTCCAAATTAAACACTATGTGCACCCAACGATTTACTGTAAGTAATGCATTTGATTAAGTTTTTTTGTCAGGGTCGCCTTTCTAAGAAGTTGGCATTAACAAATTGCCTTTTAAATCAACGTATCGTAATTAACAACTAAAATGGGTTCGAACTGATAAGAATGGGTTTTAGAGAGGTCCTCATAAAAACTTAAAAGGTCTCATAGGAGCATTATAATGCATATCGTTTTTAATTATTTATTTCAGGCATTTTTTTAGTTCATTCTATTATTTAATTAGTCGGGATTGATTTTATAAATTTAATTTTGTCGAACCAGAAATATCTCACACTGAGAAAATAGAAGTTGATAATTATGTAGGTACTATAACACAACAAGTTTTTATAGATTTTTATGTACACTAAACAAAATATTTACCCATTTAGCACAAAAGAACACAGTCCTTTGTTAATCGATATCGTTATTGTGTATGTTCTTACATATTTTTCTGTATGTAGCAAACAGTAGGTTTAACACAATCCACTGTGTTAATATGACAAATGATATGTGCACTTTTACAAATTTAAGTAGTGTTATGTGCATCAGTAAAGATGTAAAACTTAAAAATTTTAAGATAATTTTATTGTTTAATATCCACTTGGTCCACTTTTGGAAGCGGAAACTTTAGAGGCAGACATAAACTATATTCGAAAAAAAAATCCTGACTTGGTAACAGATGACCATAATATCCATATTTGGGCACATCAGAATTCTCGAGAAATTCAGCCAAGATCATTTCAAAATGAATTTTCCGTAAATGTTTGGTTGGGCGTTATTGATAGTAATGTTTGTGATCCACATTTCCCACCCCCAAGGTTGAACTCGGAACTGTTTATGGATTTTCTTAACAATAATCTGCAGGACTACCTAGAGGATTTACCCATTAATTTAAGGTACGAGAGTTGGATACAACTGGATAGAGCCCTCCGCATTTTGAAATAGCTGTAAGAGAATGGCTCAATACCAATTATCCTCAACGATGGATTGGCCGGCTAGGGAGGAATGACATGAATAATGACGTGGTTAATGGTACTGGACCAGTGCCCTGGTCATCCAGGTCACCGGATCTTAACCCGCTACACTTTTACGTTTGGGGCACTATTAAAGATAAAGTCTACGCTAATCCCGTATTAACAAGAGAAGATTTAATTTTAAGAATTCAGCAAGCCTGCAATGATATGCGGCGAAATCCACATGAAGTATCTACTGCAATAAATACGTTAGAGAGCATTTACACCAAACTTTTCCACATAGACGCGTAGGAAGAGCCGGACCTGTTTTATGGCCTCCAAGATCGCCTGATCTGAACCCTCTAGATTTCTTTGTTTGGGGATATTTGAAGATATTAGTGTATGGTACTCCTGTAAATAGCCTGGAAGAGCTGCAGCTACGGATTAATCAAAAGTATCAAGAAATCCAAACCAAGGAGGATGTTTTCGAAAGAGTTCGAATATTGTTGAGACGAAGATGTCGTGCCTGCTTGGAAATGCATGGAGGGCACTTTGAACATCTTCTGTAACTTTGTTTTTTGTTTATTAAAAGCTTCCTTTGTCGGTTTATTCCTAATAAAATAAAATGTTTGAAAAACGAATAGTCCGCAACCGCTACTTTGCGGACCCATATTTATTAAGACTTTTCTGCTTATTTTGGTTCATACTATTACCTCCTAAAATATTTTACACTGTTGTTTTAACACCCTATATAATTCCGTTCTCTAAAATCACAAAAACAAAATACAAAGAGTTAATATTCATAAATCCCTGATTAACTTTAGCTTCATCAGAACTAATAGCAATATTTCTTATAGTTAGGTACCTATCTAACCTACCTAAAAAAATGGTAAGTACCTACTTACCATTTTCTTTGATGATTGATTCTAATATTCTGCAGTTACACATCAAGAACGAGGCAAAATGGTGAGCTGATACTGCGCAATTGTGCACAACCAGAGATATAAGACACGGAAGTCAGAAGTATGTTAAATTAACACGATACCTAACGCATCTGTAGTAGATATTAACACGTAGAAGTACTAAAAGAGCCAGAATGTGTTAAAATATTAAGACTGAAGTTTTACACATCGTGAATTTTCACACTGGAAAACCTCATTTACATAATAACTTTTTTGTAGCATTAATATCATGGGGAAAATTAAACTAAGCACTCTGCGAAAAAACACTTGGTGTATATAAACAAAGAAGCAAGAGTAGCTTTGTCTTATAAGATGATTCCTAAGTTCTCTGCAATCCTTCAAATATCAGACATTGATATATCTTAAATTGTTTCTAATTCCTACGCTACTTATTGTATTTTATAAAAGTAGGTAGGTCCACCTTCAACTATTCTTAGGTGATTGATTTAACACCATCATTTTAGACATCTTTGCTGGAATAATGTCTTTTATTTGTGACCACTGTTAATTGATAGATAGATATCCTAGACAAATTCTGCGTTGAAAAATATTTACACAATATGGAAACTACACGATGTATCGTTAGAATTTCCTATCGTGAAATTTACCTTGGAAATTTTATTCTTGTATCTTAATTGATAATTTAACTCCACCTAGGGATATTATTTATTTATGCAAATATACTGGCTACAGAATTGCCTCTTAACGTTCCAAGACTCGAATTCATAAAAAAATCTTTTAACATAAATTTTGTCGCAGGCATTAATCATAGTGATCGCGGGATACCACAAGGTCTTCGGTATTGGTGGGAAAGATTTAGGTAATTAAACGAACTGGAGGTACAAAACAAGTTTATTTGGTGTAGGTATACTAAGTATAAACAAATGTATTTCAACAGTGTATAAATCATGTATGCTGTTTATTCGCCTGAAATATTGAATCAGTACTTATTGTCAATACAGATACAAGACAAATACAGGGTGGTGTATCCAAAACGAAATAGAGGCATCATTATAAGGGGAATTGAAAGGCCTTTAAAGCGATGTATCATTTGACCCCCCTTCCCATTTAAGGTTTTAAGGGTGGTGCCATCCCTGCCTAGGGGGCTGCACGTGTAAACGTGATTTTATGACAATTTTGTGTCCCCCTCAAAAATAAAATCGACGGGTGTGAGTGTTTTTCAAAAAGAGAATTGAGCTGCCAGAAAATGCCTATGTTTCGTTTTGAATGCGCCACCCTATATAGTAGGTTTGTTCAAAGTTACCTTAAAAAGTAGTTAGAAAATGAAATACTTAATGGTACGTGAAAAAAGCAAAATATTGTTTTGCTATAGACTCAATCTAGATCAACACAAGATTCTTTTTAATTCAAAAAATTAAATTAACGAGTTTATTCTCAAGTTTATTTATATGGTTTTAAAAATTATTTTGCCTCTGTATTTTTTATTTAATTCTTTAAACTAGGCAGTAAAATATATATTTATTTGTATCGATTAATATTTATAAGTTTATTTCTAAATTAATAATTCAGTTAAGATAATACCTTAAATCATAATATACCTACAGAGTATCCTAAATATGAATGTTGTTACTGAAATAGTATAGACACACTGTACATAGTACGGATATAATTGAGCCTCCTGTATTATACGCCACATTGCTGCAATACGCCGGGGACACACCTTCATCTCTTCCACGGTTCGGTTTCAAATTTTCCTCGCATTGCACTATACTTGCACTCACTGCACATAGCAGTAAAAGTAGCTGCATTTGGCACATATACTGGGATAGCTAAAGCATTTTCACATCCCCATAAATTAAAATGATATCAACTCTGAGTTGCTATACAGATAAGCTACTGAGCATAATAAAACTGTATATTACACTAACTGTCTGCACTATATATTACAGTAAATTACAAAACATTATTGTTTTTAGTGCGACAGACTATCGAAAATTATGTTGACAATAAAGACAATTGCATAACGTCAGCCTAACGTAATTGGTCCAAATGCTTGCCGCAACTACACACTTCTTCAAAAATTCTACTGACATAATAAACATTATGTCAGATATTATCGATATTATCAAGACGATGGTACTATCATTATCTAAAAAATTGCAATACCTATTTTTCGCCGGTACTACTGCATATGCTGTTATACAGATCGCGTGGTTTGCAGACATTCACTGACTAGCAAGATCCCAAAACTTGAATGATTCAGACGTTGGAGATGTTTAGAATATACAAGAATAGTCCTCAAACACAAAACCTGAAATTTGTCATCAAAAAGTAAAAAGTTCAAGCTTATAGTTTCATTGCCAAACATGTCAGAATATTTCATTTCGTCAGTTCGCCTTCTGAAAACCATACTTATCAGTACTCAGTACTTAGTACTTAAATATAGTACAATTTTTTATTTACTAAAAAAATGAGTTTAAACAGAACACACACGGAAGTGAACAAACAATTTTTTTCGCTTTGATTAATATTATGAATAATTAATAGTATGAATAATTGAATTACAGTTTTAACCTTTAACTTTTGTATTACTGATTATTAGTTTTCCTACGTGGAAAATTTGTTAAAAAACAGCGTCAATTACGTCGCCACCAAATTCTTTTAAATGTCAACAATTTTTTACACATTATTTACTTCTTGAATTGTTTACGTACGTTTTTTCATTTTAACGTCATTGCATTACTATAAATATTTAAAATTCCTGAGCACTACCATTTCAATTTTTTAGACAACCAGTTTTTGAAAAGCAATATTATCTTACAAAGGAAGACTTTCACTCCACTCTATACAAATTTCTTAGATGTGTTTGTTTGCGGTTTGTCGACATAAAGACATTCAAGAAGAAAATAAAATTGTACTTTCCCATTCAATCAACATTTTGGTGATATTTATTGTCTTCCTCAGGACTAAAGGGGTTACATTTTAGTTCAAGTATTTTAAATAGTCTGCTTTCTCCACACTAAGACACCTTTCTATTTATTTTTTATGAGTTCGGGGAATTTGTTACGTAACTAATTAATGTCAACCGCTAAAGCAACTTTGCCGAAACGTCGACTTAATAAAAAGTGAAACTTTTACGTCCAAGCTCCACCAAATATAAAAATGAACACATTTAGGATACAGGCCTACTACATTAACAATAAAATATGCTAAATTTCAGAATACTAAAGAATGATTGTTACCATCTGAGTCTTGCAAATGTCTGCAGGCATCTACGTATATCATTATTAGATTAATCTTAAAGATAGTTCAGAACAGGAAACCACCATCATTCTTGTGTAGCTGCACCTTAAATTTAATAATTAAAAAATATACATGTACTTACATAAAACAGTGGCTCTAAAAGATACATTCGTTAGACGCAGTCTACTGCACACAGTTAAGGATGTAGGTACTGAAGAAGCGAAATTTGTTATAATTCCAATTTAAGCTATATAAGCTAATATTTTTAGTTTTAATATAATTCAGTGAATGTAATAAAGACACTCTATATTTTGATGGACATGCTAGAAACGTACCTGAAATGACAGAGTGAACTGTTGATAATAATATACATGATGGCATTACAATTTTTTAATACAAAATTCTCTTTTACGCCCCAATTGTAGATGTCGTCAATTTGTATTAAAATTAACACATTTATATGGCAATCTGGAGGCTATAGCAATACCGCAACGACTCCAAGAATATCTAAAACTAACTTTCGAAACGTTGTCGCGGTGTTTGTACTGTTTCTGGGTTGAACCGATGCCTAGGCAAATTTTGTGACTGTGCCCTCTCTATTTCACCTTGAGAAGACCTAATTTCAGTATCCGAATGTATTTATTAAACCTATGCGGTTTTTTTTAACTTAATTTTGAAAATGGAAACCTTCCCTAACGTTTGAAAAGCATCAAGGATACGTGCGATTCATAAAAATTGTGCTATACCCAATTATCGTGCTGTTACGATTAAATGGAATTTTAACAGTTTTGGAGACTATTATGCATAATCACTTATATACGAGCACGTTAAACAAATTTATATTAATCAGCATGGATTTATGAAAGGTAGATCGACTACTACAAATAGCGTGTGCATTGCAGGTTATATGTACAGAACTTGGGATAAGCATGGTCAGGTCGACGTTATATATACGGACATTAATTTTTTTAAAAATCTCACATGGTAACCTACGAACTTTTAGACAATTTAATTTGAAAATCATGCACAAGACTGAGGTACAATCTATTGCAGTAATAATGGCGATTTATGTCGATCTGCTGAAGTATTCGTAATGAAATCTACTATCAACATTAGTTCCTATTTGTTTCCACTCACCAATAGAAATCTAAGAAAGATTCTACTCAGAACTTCCAGAAACTGATTTGAGGTAGTATCATAATTATTGCAATAGATTGTACACTTTATCTGATTGTTTCCGGTATGGCAAGGGGCTCGTTATTACCAGCGTATCAGTTAAGACAGCTTAAATGCAACATTGCAAAGTTACGTGGGTCGGTGATTCTCGATCAGAATCCATCATTAACTCCACCGAGCGTGCTATATGTAATTCGGAGTAGACCAATTACGAGGTTAGGCAGTCAGTGGACCAATCCAGAAGCTGTGGGAGATGCTTACTGAATGTTCCTAGCACTTAAGTTGTTAACTTAAAGGCATGTGTCGCGTCACAGCTAAGACGCGAAGGCGGTGCTGGTTTCGAGCGAAATTTAAGAACAGGAAATTCAGTGACGTCAATGATACTATGTCTTTCAAGAGGGTTCGCATCTAGCGAGTGTACTATAGACATGCTTCAGAGACGGCAGCCTGACTAGACGCATTGCGAATTTTTCATTAGTTTAATTGGGTATTTTGCCAGACTTCTGAAAGAAAAGATTAATTGAATAAACCTTTGCGCCAAAAAACCTAACTAAAAAATTTCACACTGAAACAGCAGATAAGTAAAAAATAACATCGTTCTAAAAAATTACAATTGTATTAACAGTAAGTCAAGTTTGACAGTTTAAAACTTGTTTATCTGTTTCCATAGAAAAGTTAAACGATTTTTATTTTATTGTTACTTTCGTCTTCTTGATACAACTGCAGCCAACAATGATCAATGATTACACTTTGACACACACTTATCTCCGTTCAACAAAATAATCGCGATATCTTCGCTAAAATTTTTGCCCATTGATTCAAATGACCGTTTTCCCAAGAGTGTTCGCAAATTTTTGATTTTTAGTTAGGCAAACTTAGTTTCCAAAGTATCCCTTGACTGATCCTTTTGACGCAAGGGTTTATTCAATTAATCTTTTTTTTCGGGAGTGTGGCAAAATCCCTAAACTTACGCCACAAATAAATAGTTTCAGATACATGTTACTAAGAAATTTTTAAATTTGTTTATACTTTTCACATTCGAAATTATTCTTAAATTATTCAGATTTAATGGATGTTCCGAATCAACAAATTTCTGCATCCATTTATTAAAGTGATAGCAATTAAAGATTAATAACCTTATATTAACTGGTTATATGGTGATGTCTAAATTTTTTATAAAATGATTTTAATTAGCTGCCCAAATATACCTGAAAGTATTCATTTTTAGTTTACGCATTGTATGCACAGAATTTTCTAAAGAAACGTTTACAAACTTAAATCACTCATACAAGGCGGCCCGTTTTTTATGGCCAACCATTGGCATCTTGCACTTTGTATAGTTTGATCGGTCAGTGGTCGTGCGGTTTAAGGCGTCAGTACTTGAATAGAGATGACTAGATCGCTGTGGGTTCGACCACCGCAGCCGGTAGACCGTATATAAGTTATATTCGTGGAGAGGATTGGCACCGTCTCTGCGGGTATGGTAGGGTGGAACAATGTTGGCTTGGATCGATGTGAGAGATTGATACCGGTAGACATTTGACTACCCCCCTAATTAATGAGGTGTTCCAGGTTTCCCTCATTCCTGCACTGAATGGTGGTTAGTGTCTATCAACGTAAGTCGTTCCTGGGCGCAAATGCGGTCTGCTTAATAATAATAATAATAATAATAATATGCCGCCCCCTCTCCCGCACAAGTCTTCGACTTCTGGGTTAATCCTCGTGATTAGAATGAGGGGTAGAGATATTATTATTATTATTGCTGAAATACTGAAAATAGCCATCTTAGAAAATCCCATCCAGAGCCATTATTTTTCAACAGAAAGAGTTGAAATTTGGTGCAGAGGGACAATTTTATACGAGATTTTCGCCAAAGAAAATCTTATGGTCGCCATATTGAATCTTCAGTGTAATAAATGTAGTATAAAATTATGAACACGCCAATATGTAACACTACAATTTTATTTGAAGAATAAACCATAAAATTTAAAAAAATCATTTAAATAAAAAAATTAATTATTCTTGGTGTAAAACACAATGTTCAGTTCTTAATCTAATGTTGTCTACAACGTTTTGATTTTTTTGAAATTAGCATAAAAGCAGCAAAAATGATTTATTTCTTAAAAGTGATAAGACGGATTGTGTCAAAATTTTTGGGGGATGACCAATAATTTGTGTAAAACATTTTAGAATACCTACTTTTTTAAATCATAAATGCCAAATATGGTAGTTTATTATTTTACCAATGTAAACTTTACTTGGTCAACTTCTTTTAGAATATTTTAGAGACCGAAAATTAAATTCATAATATCTGCTAGTACAGTCCACATTGATACGTTGATAACAGTGGCAATTTCCAGTAAGCATACGTACTTTTTTAAAAGGTTGTACTAGTTGATTAAACGTTTTGCGTTCAAATTTGCAACGTTTATTTTTTGTTTAAAACTTATACGTATAAAATATATCGTTAAAAATACGTTAATGTTATTCACATTTCAAGTAAACACTAGAAATTTACGTTTCTTCTATAACATCTATTCGACTGATATAATGTACAAACGTATATGTTTTTATTTTAATAATATTTAATTGCTCGGAAAATGCAATGTTTGTGAAACTTAGAAGTTAACGTTTTAAATACGTACCTAAGTATATGAATTTAATATTTTAAACGTGTTACCCAAATGATAATAACACGTTTTCTCCACAACGTTTTATTAACATAAAAATAAAACGTATAAAATGTGTTGATACTACACATGTTTTCAACTGATATCTGTCTGTCTCAAAAGAAATATCACCTAAAAATCACAGCGGTAAAAGGATCAAGTAGTCGTCGGAAAATAATTGAATGTCTGTTGTTAAAGTGCATAAATGTCATTAAGAATAAATAAAATGATTAAACTCGATAATTCTTTAATACAGTAAAACCAAAATGTGATGATAACAGTAACTGAACGTAGAAAATGAGGCAAATGCCCTCATACTATACAATGTGTCCCACTTTTCATGAAACCACCCTGGCAACTCGCTCACCTGATATCCTAATACTTTGAAACTTTGGTGGTGAATATATATATAAAGTGAATCTTTAGACGTAGCCATATTTGATTATAGTCAGGCGTCCGATGAAAAAAGGGGGTCAAGTATTTTTTTTTAAACAACTAATAAGATATTCTTAATCAGCACCTTTAGACAGCCCTTTGTTTTTTTAACAAATAATCTTTAATAAAAACCTAAGTAAGCCATGAAAACAGAAGTTATTGCAAGTGTCAATGTATTCTTGAATGTAAATAAGTTAATACGTCAAAAATGTATGTACAAATGTTTGCAATAATAATGACACTCTCTTAAAGCAGTTTTTGAACTTCTGGAAGTTCTGAATAGAAATTTCATTGAATCACTCTTGGCAAGTGAAACAACTAATAACTAATGTTAAAAATTTAAAGCAGATTTCAATGTGAATACGTCAGAAGTTTAAAAGAAATCGCTTTTAGTGAGTATCATTAATATTGCAAACGATAGTACCTATGTACAAATTAGAATTTTTGCCTTATTAAAAAAAATGTTATTTTGTTGTGGAATCATTTCATATCAGTAAAAGTAAGAATAATTTTTTTTTCATTTGAGAGCCCGTTTTACAGATTACTCGCGTCAAGAATTCAGACGTCTTACGCCATGGCTGACGTTACACATTTGTTTTTATTGTCAACGTAATTTTAGATATTTGGTCGCGTTGAAATCAATCATTTTATGGAATTTAGTGCAATATATAATTCAAACTTTTAGTGTAGTACATAGTTTTATTACCATCAGTTGCAGTTTCTTAAATATTTTGATGAAAATATAATGAATTATTCATTTGTTCGTATGACGTAAGTCGTCTGAATTCTTGTCGCGAGTATACAAATTATTTTAAGTTGAAAAAAATTGTTTTTCGACGGCCCATATCTCAAACACCTTTGAATCCACAACGATGTAATCTTGTACAAGGGGGTTTCTAAAGGTGCTAATTAAGAATATCTTACTAGTTCTTTAAAAATATATACTTTTTTTGACAAATTGACCCCCTTTCTCCATCTTAGAATCGGACGCCTCTGACTATAATCAAATATGGCTACGTCTAAAGACTCAGATATATATTTACCACCAACGTATTCGGATATCAGGTGAACGAGATATCAGGGTGGCTCCATGAAAATTGGGACACATTGTATACATATTACAGTCTATCCTGTATATGACCTCTCATTGCAAGACACATATCCAATCTTGGTCTGACTTCTTTGTGGGCTGCGTTTATTAACATTTCGCCGTTTGATTTGTGATTTTTTCCTTCAAATAATTAATATTTCGCGAAGATGTTTTGTAAACCTTATTTTTAAAACCTCCCATAAAAAAATCGAGCTGTTAGATCTAGTGACTTTCCGGGCCACTGTAGGTCCATTAATCCCAATCCATTTTTCTGGAAAAGTGTTATTTAAATATTTCTGCGCAATCCTGGCCTTGTGGGGTGAAGCTCCGTCGTGCTAAAACCATAGATTTATCTTTAGCTGCAAAGGCACATTCTCCAGAAGTGCAGGAAGTTCTTCCTGTAGGAAATTTAGGTAACTCACGCTGTTCAACGTATATTCATAAAAATAAGCCCAATTAAATGCCTACCGATGATGTCGCACCATATATTTATTCCAAAATGGCCTTGGTTTTTGACTGAATTTATAATGTGAGAATTTTCAATGGACCAGTAGTGTTGGTTACGTTTATTTGACACAAACCACTATTGACGAATCGACTTTCGTCCGTCCAAAGAATGTGCCGAAAAAGGTTCTGATCAATAGTTTCTACATTTGCTACAATTTAAGCTATAAAATTAAGTCTGTTTTCAATGTGACGCTCAGGCAAATACTCCAAATTGTGGATTTTGTAGTCATGATATCCATTGGTCTTTAAAATTCATTGAACGGTATCCAAAGTCAATTCCAGGCTAGTCTGCCGTATAGAATTTCTTGAATTTTGTTCGAAATACTGTGACGGTCTATCTGTATTAACATGTTATTGTTTGAATTGTTTCTTACCCTTCTTACATCTTTATTTCGTCGCAAGGTCGCCTCCAATCTTGTAAAGCTTCTATGATCAGGAATCAGGCTCTCTGGATACCTTCCTCGATAAAACTTTACTTGAACTCTTCTTGAATTTTTTTGTGACTCCATAAATTAGCAACATATCGACTTTTTCTAAATGATAAAACATTTTGTAAGCACAAAAGTTATAGGTTTGATGTTCCTATTGAATAGTGATAAGTATCTTGTGACATTTATGCACTTTAAACAACAAACATTCAATTATTTTCCAAGGACTACTTGATCCTTCCACCGCTAACGTGATTTTTTCTTTTGAATATAGAAATAATTGGCTAATAAAAGTTTATTAGAAAGAGAGAGCTTTTTAACAGGAAAAAAAGTAGGGTATATTTCTGGATAAAATATAATGACGTCTTTAGTCGTTTCTGTCAAATCCCAAAGATAATACTTTCTATTGAAAATTGAACTTACCTCATTCTATTTAACATTTATTTAATTTTTTGTATCCCCACAATACTATCGAGTTTGAGACACCCTGTACCAAAATGTCTTTGAACTTTTATCTTTGTACTTTGTCTTAAAGGTTAGGGTGACTGTGACTGAACTACTAATATTATAAATATGTTTTAGGATTTTATGTACCAAATTGCCTCATTAGTCCAATGAGCTAATCGTTTCGCTAGGTACCATCGTGGCCTCATATATAAATAAAGCTATTGTGTAAAATGCTTCCAGAACTACTAGAACCGGAAACAGTGCCCCGCCGGAACTCTCATGAACTAACAACCCCATAAACAATGGCCTGTAAATACATTTGCATATATGAATAATAAAGTTATCGCCAGGAATCCTGATAGATTCCATTGCTGATTCAAATGTATGTCATTTTATGATATAGCATTAGACAGTTTTTATCTAATTAGGTATTTTATATTTCATTTCCTTATAATTTAGTTATAATACCTAGGATACGAATATATAAACATACCTATATCACCCCGGACATTCATAATACCTCCTGCCATGCATGTAGCGATCAAAATGGATTTTTTCACGCCCGCTGCCTTGAGAACCCGAAAATAACGACGCTTGGATTGTCATGGATATATATTACATCAGACAAAATCACATATCAAGAAACATCAAAGCTATGACCTTTTATAGCTTTTATTTCGTATGAAGTGAAATATAAAATCTTGTATGCACCACTGGCGTTATTGGATGATTATATCCATTCGGCAACAGCCATCCCTCGGGCTTACGTACCTCGGACTGGGTACGTTGCCCTCCGGGCATAGTCATATATATAACGCCCTTGGTACATGCTTTTGCAAAAATAATGACACTCTCTTAAAACAGTTTTTGAACTTCTGTAAGTTCTGAGTAGAAATTTCATTAAATATCTATTGGTGAGTGAAACAACTAAAAACAAATGTTGAAAGTTGAGAGTAGATTTTATTACAAATACGTTAGCAGTTCAAAAGAAATCGCAAAATTCATTTTGAAGAGCGCTATTATGCAAACCATTATTATACATGTAGATAAGTTGGCATGCTCTAATTATACAGGTCTACAAATGAAAAAGTATTTAACATTGCATAGAAGTTTCCGGAAGAAAGTTGGTACCCTGAATCCAAATCTGGCCTCAGTATGGCTCCATCATGTCAGAATACTAAGATATTTTAACCTAAAACGAAACAAGTAATAAAAAATGGTTGTTTATGGCATCTTTGGAGTTGACGGATCATTGCAAAGAATTTTTCCAATACTAAATAAACAAAATATTGTAAAGTACGATTCGTGCTCTTTAATTTCCATATTCAATCGTCCAAATTGGATTCGTTCTGATCGAGATAAAGTAAATAGAGTTTGTGCCGTATTGAATTTGCCATCTTGATTTTTTGGGAAATATGACTTTAGATTCCTGATCAGCGATCTTCAAGCCTTTGAACTATACTACTTATTATATTGAGAATTGCTAAAAATTAAATGAGTTAAGGTGTTTCTTTTTCAGTTACTATATCTCAGTGTATATGAACGTTTCAAAATGGAAGAGCAAGAATCGTACTTTACGATACTTTCAATGATTTTTTGGAATAAATTCTTTCCAAGCAGCAGAATTTTTGCTTATTCGGTTAGAATTTCTCAAAATCATAGTATAATAACACTGCTCTGGAGTTAGATTTGGAATCAGTGCACCGAATTTCTCTGGGTAAATTCTTACTAAGTCCTCAATTTTCCATAAAACATTTAATTTTGATGGACGCCATATTGATTTTTGGACCATTGGATGGAACATACATTTACAAGTTCATCCGATTTTTATTAATAATAAAAAGTCAACTTTATTTTCTATCCAGTTTCTATCCAATAAATACACAAACTAGGTTTTATATGTTATGACGGATTTCGGGCATGATTGAATTTTCTTTTTTTTTTTCATAATATTACTTATGAACTGCAATAGCATGAAAACTCAACTTTTTGTAATTAAGTCAGCTCTGGGTCTCTTCTAAATTAAAAGATTATATGAGGTACACTTTTAAAGGCTCTGTACAGGATGGTTTAAATTGATATATTTTGGAGGGTGGTTCTGCCATAGAGCAAATCTGATGGGTGCCCGATTTTTGGGCTCTTTCTTCGAGAAAATAACAATTTCCACCTCTTATCGGTTACAGGGCGTTTGCAAAACCGAGTAATATCGAAAAACACCCTGTTATTTTCTGGAAAAAAAGTGCCCAGGACTCATCCATCAGATTTGCTCTATGACAGAACCACCCGTAATCCTCAATAACCCTATCACCCTACAGTTCGAACAATTAAGTCATGTTATAAATATTTAGCTGCTGGTCAAGTAAAATGTTTCTTTTTTAGTAAATAAATTAAGTCGATTAAAGCATTATATGTAAACTTCTCTTTCAACAATGGTCGTTCAACAAATATAAAATTTCACAGAATGCTAATTTCTCCACTCGTATAATTCGCATCGTGAGAAATATATTATGGTCCCATGTTGTAGTATTCCAAACGTAAACAAAATATTAAAACTAGCTCATTATATTCCGAAATGTTTTTAATTATTTAAAAATATATGCCTATTATATTCCTGCAAAATAATTAAAAATATGTTTGTTTACCCTTGTTTTTTAAGCGAGAGATAGCGATAGTGTAACGATATGATAGCAAAGTAATTTAAATTTCTTCAAAATTAGGAGTAATTTCGAATACTTACATACATTACAGTGCAGTTTAAAACAAATTTTATATAAAAAAACTCTCATGTTTTATTATTTTTATTCAGATTTTATGTGATTTTGTCAGTTTCTGAAGATTTTGCAGATATAAAAATCAAATGAATTGATCTAATTTTCAAGGTATCTACCTTGTATTTTTGTGCAGAATAATTGAAAGGAATGATAAAAACCAGTATAGAAAAATGTATGAAAGAGTAAAAAGGTTTACCTAAATATCTCCATAACGGATCGATCTATTAAAACAAAAAAATGCAGACATCTAGGGATTACTAAGACCTTTAAAATGAGATATTACTCGATACCCTTTGCCATTTAAAATTTTTAAGGGGTTAAAACAAGCCGAATGAAAAGTTGTACCCCTCGATAAAAATGTTCACGTGTTTCGAAATTCTTTAAAGAAATCGAAAAAATGGGCTATGAAATTTTGTAATGAACACCCTGTATATTGACTAACCAATTTGATTGCATTTAATGGGTTCTCGTTTGGAAAAAATTAATATATGTAAATGTATACAGCAAAAATAAGGGTTTATTTTTATGGAAATGTTCACCTGGCTTTTACCGATTGGGTATTGTGTTCGATGAAAAATAAAATGAGGGTCCAACAGGTGTAACCCGTTTTGGTAACTCTCCATGATTCATCGCAAAATAAACTGAATAAATTTAGTGATTTGAATTTTTTAAAACTAAAACTACTTGCCCTATATAAAATATAATAATTTACATAGGAAAATTGATTATTTTATAGTTATGTTCATCTTAAAATGGTTGATAGTACCTAAATCTAGTAACAGAGTTGTCACATCTACTTTAAAAATGTTTCATTAATTAGGAAATATGCAAATTTTACCGGTAATTTCATGTTTACTTAAATACTGTAAAAAAATAAAATATCAGTTATATATTTGGTGTGTTTTTTATTTTAGTTTTGTTGTTTTACTTAATAATATACAATAAAATACATAAATTTTTACTACTTATCTTTGAATTTCTGTTTATAATGATGCCACTTTTATTTCAATAGTAAAATTTAATGTAGGCATGTATTTTATTGTACGTTGTTAAGTAAAACAACATAACTAAAATAAAAAGCAGCCTTTGTTCTTGCTTTATAAAAATGTTATGTACATTTTCAGCACATTGCTCTCTTCTGACGAGGCATATTTTTTGGGTACATTGATGTAGGTTATTTACAGAAGCTTGTTCTTCACTACAGACGTGCGGTAAAAGCCGGCTTCAGAGAACAATGCAGTGTTACTGGCAACATCCCCACCACTAGTTTAATTTATATGAAATAAATATTTTATAAAGTTGGTTTTATTATTGCTGGTTATGTTATGTGCAACTATTGCTCCGTTGGATAGTTGAAGCTGGAAATTTTGAACTTCACTGCGAAAAGAGGGGAATACGGTTAATTTCATTGGCTGAAAATCACGTGATTTAGTGTTGCTGGCAACACTACGTCGTTCTCTGAAGCCGGCTTTCTATAATAATTTATATCAAATATGAATAAATGCTATTGGAACTTTAATCAAACTAAAAGTTTCCATCCATATCATGTTCCCTTATTAGTATTAGTAAAATTATCTATTTTGAGTACGAAACATTTGTGATTTAGACAAAATAAAACTTATAAAATCAACCCCTTGAGTGATCCTTTACGGGAAGAAGTAGTTTGTTATTATTTTTTATGTTTCAGTAGCAGGCATATCTAATTAAACAAAAATATATTTATATTTATATAACTGCTTAATTTAATTACTTGTTTAGTTAATATATCCATATATTCTATTATTAGGGTCAGTCAGTTTAAGGCACAGAGGGGGTATGGTAGAGTGGAAGAATGTTAGCTTGGGTCAATGTGAGAGATTGATACCGGTCGACATTTGACTACCCCCCTAATTAATGAGGTTTTCCAGGTTTCCCTCATTTCTGCACTGAATGGTGGTTAGGGCCTACCAGCGTAAGTCGTTCCTGGGCGCAAATGCGGCCTGCTTAATAATAATATGCTGTACCCTCTCCCCCACAACTCTCCAACTTCTGGGCTAATCCCCGTGATTATAGTGAGCAGTAGAGATATTATTATTAACATCCTTTACTAAAAATAACACGCATAAGAAACGAAACTTTCAATCATGTTGAAATTTGGTACAGTTATGTTTTAGAAGTGTTTATATAAGTATAGTTAGTCAACCGGCCTTAGTTGTGGACCATGTCGGCTAGATGGCAGGCTATGATATGTTCAAAATCTCTTAAACGAGCCCTAGAGAAGTCAGACTGACTTTGTTTACTGACTTGCCTAGGGCTTGTTTAAGAGATTTTGCATATTATAGTCCCGCCATCTAGCCGACATGGTCCACAACTAAGGCCAGTTGACAAACTATACTTTGTATAAACACTAATTTCAAATAAGTACAAGCATTGTGAAGGAGTAAGTAGTGCCGCGTATCGTAGAGGGCGCTCTTGGCTGTGTTTTTTGCAATTAATTTTTATTGTATCTTTTTTGTTGGTCCTATTCTGATACGCTTGACTGAAAATTATGATGAAGAAATTAATTTGGCGTAGAAAAACTATACTTATTCCATTGTCAGTCTAACTTTGTTTTTAAAATACAGTCAGTCTGACCCTATTTACCGACTTCTCTAGGGCTCGTTTAAGAGATTTTACACATATCATTGCCTGCCATTTAGCCGACATGGTCCGCAACTAAGGCCGGTTGACTAACTATACTTATATAAACACCGTTAAAACATAACTGTACCAAATTTCAACATGATTGGAAGTTTCGTTTCTTAATTATGCCCATAACAAGAAAACAATATATTTTTTGAAGCCTCTATGTTTAAGCTGGGTTCCATTACTTTCCGGACGCCCTGTAGATATATTAAGGAGACAACGCACTATGCGGGCGCGGTATAGTCACATCGGTAGTCATGCTAGCCTTGTTCTCATTTATTAAAGAATCCTCTAATGATATTAAATGTACACATTTGCACTAGTAGGTCGAGAGCTGGACTCACTGGCATCGCGGCCTCACCGAAAACTTTTTGGAGATTTCGGACCAGTGGCGTCAATTAAAAGAGCTAATAAAAATAGATCTTCGACGGAACATATTTTGCATCTAAATAGTATTGTAGAACAAGTCGGAAGCGCATAGATTTTGTGAAAGATCGTGGTCAGCGACATAGAACGGTCCGCAATGCGCCTAGATCGCGACCGCATAGTGCGTTTGCTTCTATAGAATATCTATAAAATCAGAGATACACTCTCAGTGACAGATACAGATAGATTGAAATAATGAATTTTGAATTATATATAATTATGTACCTAACTAAGCAACCCATAAAAATATGTCTATATAATTTTCGGCTGATATTAATTTGTTAATAAAAAGAATTAAATTAACTTAAAAGATTACTTAGAGACTTAATTTTAATGTACTTCTCCGAGCTTATAGGTATTTATATACCATTAAATAAAAAATATGAAGAATTTTATTCCCTACTTCCATCGAAATAGTTAGTTTCCTCTCAGATAATGCGGTTTATTATGTGAAAGGTTCTCTTTTATTGGTTCATAAAAATTTATGATATTTCATTTATAACTGAAAGCTTCTACTTTCCTACCCACTTATTCGTTCGTACTAATAGTTAGAATTGCCAGGATTTAATTTCTTTTATTATAAATTTTATGGTTATAATAACTGTACAACTGTATTCATTCGGATAAGTTTTTTAATCAGAGAAGTAGAATGTCAACCTGACAATTTAAAAAAGTATTTGTTTAACCTAAAGGAATAATTAAAGTTTCAATAATAAAGGCATAAGTATGAACCTACCCCACTGGACTAATGTTGGCAATCTTCTCTTGCTTTTTCTTGACCTTGCCTTGATTTGACAAGACAGTACAAGACAAGACTAAGACAAGATTAGACAGCTCGAATTGCACAACAATACAAGATTAAAAAACAAGACTTTATTTAAAGGACATCTAACATGTACAATTATTTTTAAAATCAAAGTTTGTTCAGTCTAGGTGCAATTTTACTGAAATGAACTAATTATAAATTCACTGTCACTTAACTGAAAGAGCTCTGATTCTGCTTTGCCTATTTCGTCCATTATTTATAACTTATTATAATCTCTATACTTTATAACGTCTACCAATCGACCACTGTCGACGATCAACCATATCGTTAGTTATGTGGGATCATAGCCGATCGAGAGTAACTACCACTGTCACTAAACGTAATTTTAAATTTCACCTGGTAAGAATGTTTAAGTTTCACCTAGTGAGTGTCTTTTTTATGAAATATAGTTGCAGTCTTTAATACCATTTGTATTAAGAAAAAGACTTGAAGTCTTCAGCCAACAATAATTTGTTAAGATAAATATACCCAGCAGTGGCCCCAAATTTGAACGTTGCAGTATGTAGCTATTCCTGAAAATTTACTGGATTCATAAATCTTGTAATAATGAACATATACATAATTAATATATTGAATAAAAACCATTAAAATACTAAATGTTGCTTAAATGAGTAATAATATTAGGGGTATTTTTATTCAATATAAAGTTTTATACTCATTAAAAAATGAACTCTAATTTGCGCCTTGATACTTAAACATATTCAGTAGTTCATGTATAGGTACTCGTAAAAATAAATCCATCCATCATTCCAATAGTTGATCTGAGTCAAGAGCGTCTTTGTGATTTATATGTATATCTTTATGTGCCAAATTATCATGAGAATTACATGATTTTATAGCGCATACAAAATTATTAAAGTGTATTATGAAAATGCTCTAATTATTAATGGAAAAAAATGTCAAACAAAGATAACCGACATAGCCCACACTGGATAGTATGGACTTTTGCTTTCAACCCGACTGCGCACGAAACTATTACTTTATTAAGAAAAAAGTTTGGGGATTTTAAATTCACGTGGTGATGTTGGCTAGCTACTAAAATCCAACTACCTATATAATGGCCGTGAATTATTACTTATGGGATTATTTGAAAGCCAAGGTCTAGGCCAATGCACCTCAAACAACTACAGAATTAATGAACAATATTAGAAGAGTCATTGATAAAAATTTATCGACTTTATGTGAGAACTGAACATTTCGACTTATTATTATTTTAAAACTAAAATAAGAAATAATAATATAATTTATATTGTTTATAAGTTACAAATGCTGTATTATACGTTTTTACTTGCTCTTTTAATGCAGTTTCTGTGGATGCTAATTTATTTTCTTTTCTTTTTGTACTTTAAAATTTTTGTTTTTCTTCTTTTACTTATATGAGGATACTATGTTTTCTCTTTTTTGTGCACAATAGGACAGTAGTCCTATGCTCTTCTATAATTTGTATCCGTATATTAATTAATTTGATACAAATTATTTCAATTTATTTAAACATTTTACTACATACAATTTTTATTATATACCTATGCACAGGTATCATTTAGAATCGGTGCATAAGTTCAGCATACTTTCATTTGGAAAATGTTTGCTGCAAATTCTAATCATTTCATAGCATTGGCCAGGACTAATATTTGCATATTTATGACTTCCAGTAAATTCTAATTGATGCTTCCAAATCTGGCATCTCCAAAGAGACGATTTTTACTTAATATATATATCAAACCTGGCATGTCAAATTTCCCTTAAAAAATCCACGAAAACATAAATCTGCTTCAAGAAAGAAACATACAATTATTAGTTTTTTAAACAAAATAACAAAGTTTAAGCCAAGAGTAAATCTTTAATTTCGTAAACTTTGATGAAAACAAGTTATTTAAAATTTAAAATAATGTCCAAATACAATCTTTGAAATGAAGATTCTAATTTTTATCGACGTACCGCGCAAAATTATATATCTTGACCTATTTCTTTATATTAGTTGATGAAATATAAAATACATACCTTGCTTTATACTTTGGACAACGGAAAAAGAAAATTACGCATTGAGAGACAACTATCCACAGTACAATATACCACAGGCATTTTTAGAAAAAAAAGTAAAATACAATCGCACACAACACGATACAATTCGAGCGACGGCCACCGTGTAGGGTACCTAGGTAGGCACCCCAAGACGGGTGAGGAGACCGGAATTGGTACAGCGGGGCGTGGTCGAGAGTGATATAACATATATTTATTCCGTAAACTTTGATATTAGTCGAAGCCGTGACGGACATTTGTCCAGCATATTTTTTCATACATGGACTTCCTTGCACTTAAAAATAAAAAAGAAATTCAACAATGTACTTTACATACTTATTTGAAGATCATTGAGAAAGTGTTCTTGTTATAAAGTTTTCAATTCTCTTCTCATCATTAAATAAAATCAAACCACAATTGTAAATTGTACATTAAAGTTTATTTAAATACAACACAATAATTCGAAATGTTGCAAGAAATGTTGAAAAACCAGTAATTAAATATTAACATGTTTGGATCAGCCATCCCTTCCGTTCCTTTAAATGTGTACAAAAATTTCCTAAACCAATTTATTTAAAATACATTGCGTTGAATTCACGATTACAGAAAATTTCGACCTTATTGGAAAAATAAAAAAAGTAACTACATACTTATAAAAAGTGCCTTTGACGCAATTTCCAATTAAAGTTTTTCATTACCATCATTTTTCATCAATAATTTCACAAATGTAACCTTGGTATTTTAGACATTTTTCACACCAACAAAATACCTAAAAATTATAGACTTTTTCCTTTAAATAATGAAAATAAATATTTTAGTTTAACTCATTAACTAACAATAATATAATTGCTTTTTTACCATCGACACATTAAGTGGTATATGTTAATGTCATGGAGTTTTCTCTTAGAATATTTAAGTATAATTATATACAATTAAACCTTCATGATGTTGTCAAATTAAAATATGTTTTCGTAATTTGGAAACTATCGTCAATTGTTATTAATGACGGAATATTAAAGTGTAAGTCGGTAATACGAGGGCCATCCGGAAAGTGGTACCCGTTTGTGCAATAAAGACACAGGAGTAAATATTAACAAATATCAATATGTCAAATCTTTTTCGTAAAGAGATGAAAATCCGAAGGGGCCAAGTCCAGGCTATATGGTGGATGGTCGAAGGTTTCCCACTTGAATTGCTACAAGAGCATTAAAACATTAAACAAATTACGAAGCTTAAAGACTTTCTGGCGGGAAAAAGATTTGACAGCGATGAACGTGACTGCATATCTCTATACGCTAGCGGCGGAGGACTATGACGCTGGAATACAAAAACTCGTCACACGTTATGACATATGACTAAATTTGCTTGGAGATTATGTGGGGTAGTGCAAAGTATGCTCTTTCCAATAAAAATGTTTATATTTGTTAATATTTACTCCTGTGTATTTATTGCACAAACGGGTACCACTTTCCGGATGGCCCTCGTATGTGAAATGACTATTATTATTCCTAACTCATGTTACTTAATGTCCATGCCTTTTTCGTATGCAAATTTATTCTAGATGAATAATAAAGAATAATAGGTGACTATGTACATTGTTCAACAATGATGTCGCGAGTGGTACAGCCCTATATTAAAGAAATAGAGTAGATCATTACTCACTGACATCTTTTGTTAAATGTATGGGCAGAAGTCATTACAAATGTTTTATTGTTTAGTCCATTTAAACCATTAGTTCAGTAACTTATTATTCAGGAAATTTTATTAAAGTTTTCTTCATACAAAATGTTTTCAATGTTGCGACTTATATTCTGTATTCTTATGTTCTACTTTTCTCGTGATCCAACCATTTTAATCTAAGGCCACATTGACAAGATTGTTTGAATTGGACGGTTTAGCTGGTATTAATATCAGATTAGTATTTCTGCCTTTCTTATCTTCTATTCCTTAATATTCTACATGATGGTTAAAAATTTTACTTCTTCTAATGCTATGTGATACATTTCTAACCTACTTAGCATTATTTGTATGAGCTTTTAGTGCTTGTGCTCTTATTTATACAATTAATATTGAAACCTGTATCGGCCAATATCAGTTCTAAGCAGTGGCGTAGCCACGGAGGTTTTGGGGGTCAGAACCCCCTCCCCCCATGGATTGGGTTGGTTGGGTCATATAGGTAACATCCTACTGCAAACCTGCAATCACCCTATTCACCACCATTTGGCTATGCGGTTAGTGAACTAGATCTCTACGGCAACCCTACGTTAGGGTTCACCTGCAACTAAGTTCTAATTTTATTTTTGTCATTTTTGTAACAACCTACTTTACTATACTGTAGGTGCTATGAAGGCCAAGCATTGAGTAGCCAATGAGTGTAAGATATCGACACTTATATCTTGTTCCAGTAAAATATACTAATGTTATTACCATTAACTGTTAGCATTAGTGTTACCCGATAATTACCTGAAACGAAATATTACCACGCCCATGACCGGTTCTTATCTCGGGGTTTTATTTCCAAACAGACTACAGATTAGTCAACAATGGTTATATTGTTGAAATAAATAATGATAGTTGAAACTGATTCCGTATTTCAACGGCAATATTCAGTAGGTTTTTATTAACAACTATCATAACTGTCATAATTGAAAATTAGTATATGAAAGCCCTTTATCTCTTTATTTGTTCGTTTTACAAATATCCGCAAAATTATGCCATCTGGCAACACTGACTCGACCTTTGAATAGATAACCGCTAGGTTCATAACTATTAAACGCTGTAGGTACTATGATTTTTTTCTCTACTTCAAAATTGAAGTTCAATTTTCTTGGCAAAACGTAAACACAGGACTTTTTTATTACGAATGTTCCCAAGAATCAATATTTTATATTTTCTGTATTTAGGAAGTTACACCCCCTATAAAGAAATAAATAGGAAAGATTAGTTGTATTAGTTTCTAGCACATCAGACGTTGGGCGATCATGTCGCAGCTTTTGTAAACTTGGCGTAGCAGCATTAAAACACAACTTTCGATGTGCGGCCGCTTTTAGAGATAGCGATTATGTCACTCGCAAAACAACTTCTGTAATTGTCGAGCAAAATCAGTTTCATGCACTTTCTTGTCTCTCAATTAAGCCATTATTTATGGAGGTTGTAAATATTTTTAATGCACATTTCTGCTTTTCACTAAAGGTTAACTAGAACGTATTCGTTGAACCAACAAAATCAACACATAATGTGTTACATTAAATAAAAAGTGCAGCGTAATGACCCTGACGGAACAATTCGATACACACAGTACATTAAAAACCGTGTCACAATCTAACGAAATACTGAAAATAGAACCGGTGTGCGATAAGTAACTGTACTACATTGTTAAAATGTTTGTTTATTATAACAGCGTTTAGCTTACCTCTTTTTTGTAGATCAGCTGGACCGGAATAAACAGTAGATTGAGTAGATGTGTGTAGAAGTCGTGTACATGGTGTCTCCAAAACTTCCACACATGCGTTGTTTTTGTAAAAATATTCGACATTCGAGTAATTTAACCGATATACAGGGTATCCCATAAAGAATTGTACATACAGTGTGTTCCGTTTTTTTTTTTTTTCAGGTTAACATCTACGGAAATGTGAGAAAGTTGTGGAATTTCCGCTAGGCTTTTTTTACAATGGACTAGATTAGTGATGACGATTTACCTGTAAAAACTGACCTTAAGAGAAGGTGACTTAAGAGTCAAAATGGAATCGACAAAATAACACTTACTATTTCTTTTCCTTATCCAATTACCACACTTTTTTAAAAAATATCATCTTTATAGATTAAGTACATTGAAGATTAAGTTAAGTTTTCACCAGTTTCGATTTTAATATAAGTTTAATAAATCAGATAAAACTTGAACAACAGTTCTACTAATTTGAATGTGAATATAATGTTGACTTTATTTGCACTAAACACATAACATTGATGATTGCAGCTATATATTTAATACTTTAAAGCACATAAAAGCACAGATAATCCCACTTATACAAAATTTAGCATTAAAAAAATACACAAAATCAACATAATCTCAATAACCAAATTTGAAAATTAAAGTTTTCTGGCAGATGACAGATAAGCCATATGAAAATAGTTGCTCAATTGAGCATGATTCTGTTTTGCTATTGGTGGAGAAGGAACAC
This sequence comes from Monochamus alternatus, assembly GCA_037114965.1. Taxonomy (NCBI): domain Eukaryota; kingdom Metazoa; phylum Arthropoda; class Insecta; order Coleoptera; family Cerambycidae; genus Monochamus; species Monochamus alternatus. Next base: position 23,359,171 of record CM073427.1, on the reverse strand, counting down.
ATTTTGAAAAATTTATTTAAAACATTTAAAGAGAAAAATATTATAGAATAGTTGATCTAAAACTAGCATATATTCTCCTATCGAATTCAAGTGAAGGAATTTCTTAAATATTTCTATTAACAGAGAAATAAATCAAATTCCAATATCCCGTTTTTAATCAGATAATTTGATATAAATATATGTTCCATAAGAGTCGTTATAATGACACTTGATTGAAATGCAATTATCTTCTTATGACACAAAGTATCGCGGGTTGAACACTAAATGGAGGTTATATTCTACTAACCATTTTATTAATGTGCCTGCACAAACCTAGCCTACTACGAGTTTTTAAAAGAGTAATTTTTTCAGTAAATGGTATAAGGCATTTTTTTACAAAAAATATAATATTGGCAGGCTATTCAGCAACTATCAAAACACCCATAAAGCAAATTTGATCGACAAATTAATGTATTTGTGTGGTTTTTACCAAAAAGTTACAAAACGTTTATCTAAATTAAATTTTAGTTTCCTCCACCAAACCTCCTACCAGTCGAACACATTTCCCAATCGTCTTCTTAAATTTAGAAATAATTATTTTGACTGTGGCCGCAATTAAGTGTTAAATTTGTAATGTTTGTGTTTTTTCTTTGACCGATTGGTATCACTTTCATGGCAATCTTTGATCTGCTTATTATAACTTTTGCTTCTGATCCTTCGAATTTTGGCACCCCATAAAAAAAACACTGAATAGACATTTGTCAATCAAATTTAGTATATGGTATTTTGACGGGTGTTGAATATCATGGTGATACTATTTATTTTTTTTATATACAGAATGGCCAATACCACTTTCTGGAGAAACGATCCTTTTAAAAAATCGTAGTATACCAGGCTTTTGTCACATCAATGAAATGGTTTATTAGAATTTATAACCTTCCTTCAGGGCACTAATTACAAAAAAATGGCTTGTGAAAATTAATTCTACAGCCTTCTCACATTTCCAGAGGTACCTGAAAAACAGGACGCACTGTACAGTAACAGGTTATTTTTGACTTCTTAATAATGTAATCTGGCCATACTTACTTGGTCCAAAAATTGAAAGTAACCGAGTTACAGGATGTCAATATAAATATTTTATTTTTAATTTTTTTAAATAACCTTCGAAATAATTGTTGAAATTAAACGAAATTTGGTATCCCTGGGTTTTCTGACATGAACAATTCACATTTCTTCATAATTTTGACATACATTATAGAGACTCTCTGAATATTTATGGTTCACAAATTTTTTGTTACACACTGTATCTTATTTTCTGATAGCAACATCTCTTTTTCCATTAATAATAATAATAATAATATTTACTTTCCTCCATTACAATATTACAATTATTGTATAGGAATAGTCAAAATTACACATAGAAATATAGAAAACAACACTATAGTAGGTACATACAATTTACAAGTAAATATAACATCCACAAACAATATATAAAAATAAAAATAGGTATATGTATTACAAATGTTACATATAGTCATTTAAAGAGTAAAAAGACTTATCCAGCAAATACTGTTTTAAACAAATCTTGAATTTTTTTATATTGTCGTAAGATTTTAAATATTCAGGAAGCCTGTTATATATTTTTAATCCGAGGTATTGAGGAGAGTTTTTTATTAAATTTATTCTAGCAAACGGCATGTGAAAATGATATTTTTGACGTGTATTATAAAAGTGAATATTCTCATTTAAATTAAATATGCTAGAATTGTTAAATACATAAGTAGCTATTTCAAAAATATACAAGGAGGTCAATGTTAATATACGGAATTTTTTAAACAAATTTCTACATGATTCTTTTAAGGATGTATTAGCTATACACCGAATAATTCGTTTTTGTGCTATGAATACTTTAGGACTATTAGTCGAGTTAGCCCAAAAGCACACACCATATCTTAACATCGACTCCACTTTTGCGTAATAAACATTTATCAATTGGTTTATGGTAAGTACAGATCGTAAGTTTAAAATAAGAAAGCTTAAACTGTTTAGTTTTGAAATTAATTTGTCACAATGGGGTTTCCAATTCAAGTTTTCGTCCAAACAAAGTCCTAAAAATCGTATACTACCATGTGAATTACTTAAAGGCGTATTATAAATGTTTAAATGTATATCTTCAATATCCTGTTGATACGGGTGAATGCGCAAAATTTCAGTTTTTTTCACTGTTAAAAAATAAATTATAATAATTAAAATAGTGGGCAATATTATTCAAAATATCAGAACACTTATTTTGTAAGTTGTTAATATATTTTTCAGATATAAATAGAGATATATCATCGGCATAAGCAGTGAAATAACAACCTAATAAAACAGAATTAATTTGATTTATATATAACATAAACAAAATCGGACCCAAAATGGAACCCTGTGGCACCCCTAAATTAACATTTAAAGAAGCGGATTGACAGTTTATTAATTGATCAATTCAAGGTAACACCCCTAATACCACAAATTTCAAGAATGTTGATTAAAGCAGTCGAAAGCCTTGCTTAGATCACAAAATACTGCTACTGGACTCTCGCCTGCGTTAACATATTCAATTATCTGACTATAAAGGAGAACTCTGTAACCTGTCCAGAAATGCATATTCAAATATTTTTGAAAAACTATAAGGTACTGATATGGATCTGTAGTTCTCAAATAAGGAAGGATCATTCTTTTTATAAAAAGGTATAACTTTGTTTATTTTAAAATTCTGAGGAAATTTGCCTGAACTAAAAGATAATTAAATAAGCCCAATGGATCAGTCAAGGGTTATTTTTGAAATTAAGCTTGCCTAACCGACAAAAAACCTCACACTGAAAAAAGCAAATCAAACTAAAGAAAAACTCAAATTATGCCACAAATAAATAGCTTCAGAGAATATCTTAATTCTGTCGTGGCAAATAAAATAGACGTCAATATTAATTTTACTCTAAATTTATCGAGATGTAAAGTAGGTATCGATTTTAAATTATGTGGCAAGGAGAAAGAGAATTCTGCCGAAACTTTTCAATTTTTTAAGTGTTTTATTTATATATTTCCAATTGTTTACCCTTTTATTATTATTGAATACAATGCGTCTGAATAAAATTAAGTTATAAACTCTCAAACTCTCAAGTGAGAAATATATTTTCAATGCAGATAAAATAATATATATATGTTAAATTCATTCACTCATTTAAAACGATGCTATTATAATTATGACATATATTTACATTATTCCCATAATATTCATATCTCTTAAGATAACTAAAGTGACGCACTCAGATATACCTAAGGTTATGATAACGGTTGCCGATAAAAATGGTTTAAAAAAATCGTTAAATATTAAATTTGTAGTCGAAACTACTATGCCATTTTAAGTTATTCAAAAATCAGTTTTTTGGAGTACAATTTCATAATATTTTAGATGACATTAAGAAAAATCGGTTTTTATAAAATCTTACAAATTATTTATGAATTCTAGCATAATTATTTATGACCAAATCTACAGACTGATTTAGTTAGTACTTACTATTTTCATTAACCAAAATTGTATGATCATGCACTTTTAAACTTGACTGAACCAGGCCAATCATAATTGTCGATTCAGGATTAATACAAAAACTGTTGCGTTCGATGATGGTCATACAATCAACCTTGAATCGCACACAGTAATCTTTTTATTTATAACTAACTGTATTGGTTTGGTACATAGAATCTACTTACCCTTAGTCGGTTGGGTATTTCCACTTCTCAAGAGAATTAATAATTCCCAATCAATGGTGCATATGATATCATGCCTCGGCAAATTTGAATTTTGAGACCCAAATAGGTACGATGTTATTCATCATATTTAAACCAGTCTATATATCGTTATTATTAAAGATAAAAAATAAAGTAAAAGTTTTTTTTTATATTCTTGCTATAACTTTTTTGTTTTTTTTTAAGCTAGATTATAGGTCAGTTGGAAAACAAATACACCAATTTTATATTCGTCGACGTTTCATTGTATTGTTTCAACATTTTCAGGAGGAAATTGATAATTATAATATAATAAAAAACTACAAACATCTTAGAAAAAACAAAATTGAGGCATAATAATATTACACAATAAATTTGGAATTATTGCGGCATCAGGTACATACCTATAAGTTTTGATATTTTAGTCATCTTAGATGAGGAAAAGCTTTGTTCTGCCAGTTATAATTACTAGTAAATCCATTCAGAATGTAAGCAACAATAATAATGAAATATTAAAAATCCTTTTTTTGGCCAGAACTCTTTAAATTTATTTTTTTACATTTTTTAAATGAAAAACTTACAATGTAAAGAACAACACAGTGATACATTAAATTAATACCAAAATTTTAATAGAATTTTATTATTTTCAACTGTACATTCTGAAAATAATCTAGCTTAAAAAAAGCAAAGATATAAAGTAAAGTTTCAAATAACAGTTGTTGGGCTGTAACTGAACCCTTTTAATAAGTTAATGGAAGCACAATGGCGTCCAGAAGTTGAGGGGCACAAGAAGCAATAATATATTTTTAATGGAACGCTCTGTGTATTGTTGAATTTTTGAATTATTCTCTTTTTTTCTAGTTTCAATCTAATTCCTAACTTTAACCATTATTTGAGTTATTATATTATTGCTTCTTATACCCCTCAACTTCTGCACGCCACTGTACTTCCATTAAAGGTGTTCAGTTACAGTCCTACAATTTTTTTTCTATAATGTCATAAAGTCCAGTTCTAAGGTTCAAGGAGATATGTAATTTTTAATGAATTTACTGGGTCGTTCACATCTCAATGATTTTTAGATAGTTTTAGTAAACCCATTAACAGAGTTGTCACATTGCCAAAATTGGCCATTAATTAAAGAATATGTTAATTTTATCGATGTTTATTTCTTAGTGCAAAAATATCAAATAGAAGTTTCATATTTGTTTTGTAATTAGTTTTGATGCTTTGTTAAATAGCATACAATAAAATAATAACATTATTACTATTGAAAGAAAAGTGAACAGAACTTCAAAAATACATTTTTTGCTTTATTTTCCAAATGCATATGAATGTAATCAGTCTATCTATCCTGCATGTTGTTCTGTTCTGGCGACACAAATTATTGATCTTGGTGATTGTAATTTAAAGATTTGAACTCATCTGCTAATAGTAGTTTACGTAACAAGTAACTTTTTTTTAAACGGGTACACAAAATTATAGGGCGAGCTTTAGTCCTGAAAATCTGCTACTCTAAAAAAACAGTTTCCGGACTTGTTGCGTATACTATTTTTTTCGACAACCCTGTGGATTAACAAATCAATAAAGTAAGTTTTTTTATAATATTTAATTGTACAACAAAATTAGGAACATTCTAATTCTTGTTAATATAATATTTATATTGAAATTTGAACAATTGCTAACATTAAAAGGATTACATTTTTTTAAATGTTTGGTATATTTAAATGCCTATTGTTGAAGTTAGAACATGTGATAATTTTTTAATGGTCACATTGCCAAAATTGGCCATTAATTAAAGAATATGTTAATTTTATCGACGTTTATTTCTTAGTGCAAAAATATCAAATAGAAGTTTCATATTTGTTTTGTAATTAGTCTTGTTGCTTTGTTAAATAGCATACAATAAAATAATAACATTATTACTATTGAAAGAAAAGTGTCACCATTGTAAACAGAATGTCAAAAATACATTTTTTGCTTTATTTTCCAAATGCATATGAATGTAGTCAGTCTATCTATCTTGCATGTTGTTCTGTTCTGGTGACACAAATTATTGATCTTGGTGATTGTAATTTAAAGATTTGAACTCATCTGTTAATAGTAGTTTACGTAACAAGTAACTTTTTTTTAAACGGGTACACAAAATTATAGGGCGAGCTTTAGTCCTGAAAATCTGCTACTCTAAAAAAACAGTTTCCGGACGTGTTGCATATACTATTTTTTTCGACAACCGTGTGGATTAACAAATCAATAAAGTAAGTTTTTTATAATATTTATTTGTACAACAAAATTAGGAACATTCTAATTCTTGTTAATATTAATATTTATATTGAAATTTGAACAATTGCTAACATTCAAGGGATTACATTTTTTTAAATGTTTGGTATATTTAAATGCCTATTGTTGAAGTTAGAACATGTGATAATTTTTTAATGGTCTTTGCAATTAGTTAGTTTTTCCCATCTACATACACCGTGTAACCTAATGATGGAAGTAAAAACAAACTAAGTTATTTCTTCCCGGACTAAGCCGGAAAAGTGCTACTTCTCAATGAAAATCGGAAGTGGGTACTTTTCAAACGGTTGCCGAAAAATATGTTTATCTTGCAGGATCCTTAAAATATTTAAAAAAATATTATATTATGCATTAGCTTTACAACCATCGACACGATAATAAATCCATGACAAGCCATTATCATTGTCCAATAAAATTAATTTCACTCCAAATTCATTGGAACTTAGCACTTGATACTGAATATAATAATAGTAGGTAATAAGTAAAGAAATCGCTGTCAACCGATGATCGTTATTGATGTGGTAGGCAAGGAGAAGTGCGTCGGCAGGAGTAAAACTTTTGGCGCTATGTATGAAGTGGACTTAATAGAATATCGTGGATGTTAGTATACATTAAAAGTGATTTTTTTATACTTATTGCAATCAACAATTCATACTGTGAACCACTGGCTCGGAGCATTACATTGCGTTAAATAATAACTACAATCTCATCTTCTATCGTCTAGGCTAGATCTATGCGACCGCCTCAGAACAGTTCTTGAAAATTTTCTAACTGTACTGGCCCGTTAAAAAATTAATAACAGAGAAATATCCTTTACAGCTATTGCAATTTAGATGTTGTTTGCGCCTGCGGTGACGTTCCGACTGCGGAGAGCGTTATTTTACAAAGTTAAAATGAAAGTATACCAACGGTATATCTTGCATAAAAATTCTCCAGCGTTCTGAACTATCTCACCAGCACGGCCGCAGGGCCGGACTTACGTGCTGATCGCAACCGAACTAAAAAGCTGTAAAATTTGCTCAGTTTAATTTTATCTGGTAATGTGTAATAGTTCAAGTGGCATATGAATTATAAGTCCCGAGTTATACACCTGTATACACTTTTTTCTATAATTACTGCAGTAGTACCGTATTTGCTACACCAATCTCGTAAAATATGTTAGTCTCAAGTATGTTCAGCAGCCAGTGACATTGATGAAGTGTGTTTCTTATGTATTTCGATGAACTGAACTCTAGTTTAAAGTCTATCTACTACCATCACCTACAGATTTTGCAAAAATGGTGAGAAATAACTGGAAACTAACGTGATTTTTCGTTATTTGAGGTATTTGAGCTAAACAGACTTCAGATTAGAATTAAATGGATCAAAGTACATAACGATCAGACAGACCATTACTCTGTGTGTGTGTGTGTTGGTGTTATAAATCATCTGAAATGCAATTTTATTAGGTTTTCTTCGATTTATTTGAAGTTCTATCTTTATAAACTACCGTCAATTATTTAAACCTACAAACCTGTAAATTGACCACCATATTCGAAGAAGAACGAAGAACCGACGTATTCAAAATTAAACAAATAATCTCAAAGACTATAAAGAAGTTATTTTAATTTTGTTGAACAATTTTTATCTTTATATATTTACATTGATTCCGCCAAATTTGTTGCCAATTATTAAAGTACAAATTACGAAAAATACATGAGATTTGTCGAGTCGTAATGTTTTTCTTGTACTAAATAATTTTACTAATCTAAATTTTACAAACAAAACATAAATTGGATTACCAATTTGTTACTTTGACTAACTGCAATAGAATTATGACAGCAAACAGGTTTTAAATATGTGACAATGTCGCAGACCTACCATGTCAGGTGTTCCTACACAATAATTACAAGTACCCCTAAACATACTTAACCGTAAATGGTGTTTTTAAAGCTCTTTTATAGTGCAGAATAAAGTTTGAAATTGTTATCATAAAAAATGTCAAGATAACTTTCGCAGCCATAGAATTTTATTCAGTTTCGCTGTAAATGTCATGCAGGCCATAGTAACCATTTTTGTTTATGCACGCCCTCAAACATCAATCAAACACTAGGTACCAAAAAATGAAACGCTCTAGTTAAGTACAATAAGAAAGTAAACATGTACATGCTTTTGTAATAATAATGACACTCCCTCAAAACAGTTTTTGAACTTCTCGAAATTCCTATTATTGAGTGAAACAACTAAGTGCTAATGTTAAGTTGAAAGTAGATTTCATTACAAATACGTCATTGTACAACACAACTAGTTTGATGTTAACAGATACAGCTTAGGTATGCTACGTTTAGACGCTCATGCAATTTGCGCAAGTCAATTTGTGCATGTAAAATTGTACAAATGAACTGAATTTGTGTTGCTGTTTACACGTTCAATTTACTTTACACAGTTTGTCGGCAGCATCAACGGTATAGCGTTGTTTTAATGACAAAAATGGCTGAAGAGATTGATGACGAATTAATTCTTGCTACGGTTGCGGTTGCTAAAATTGAAGGGAAAAAAAAGAATATGGTCCAAACGCTGGTTGCTGAAAACATACCAGTATTTGCTAAATTTAGTTACACCATTAATTTCATGAGCTGACTCGGGTATGACACGTGCAGTTACCTCCCATGAGCAACTATCAGCTACATTATTAACGATGTAACTATCCACGATACTCTTTTTAAAGAACTTCCAATAAATGCAATACTACAAACAGCTGACTACAAGTCGTGTGTCGTATGTTAAATGTCACCAATACGCATGCGCTAGGTTGGACAGTTGAAGCGATCATCGTTCACACGCTCATGCAAATACACCAATCTCATGCAAAGTTTCTACGAGAACAGATTTTACTCAATCCAAACTTTTCGCCTTGCGCAAACTTCATGCTTTAGTTAACATACAACGGTTTACTTGCGCAAATTAGCTTGCACAAGTCAATTGGCGCAAATTGCATGAACGTCTAAACGACTGTTTACAGTACCTACATAAGAGTTATTTATTGCTTTTGGTCAGATATAGAAGCCATTTTAATATTGGCACTTATATATTCCGATTCCCCTGTATAAATCGACTTGTCTGCTCCAAAGAACGTGGTAGAATTTTGAAAAAACCTTGTGACACCACTGTTGTTAAGATAACCACTGGGATAAGAAAATAAATTGAGTTTATACTGTCTATGCAATTAAATTTTGAGCACTTACCTACATGCTGATTATTTTATAAATTACTGTTACTGGTTCTTTTTTTTCGTGTTTCGTGTTCGTGTAATTTAGGATCTATAGAGGCCTAATTTGTGGAATCCTTTACTAGCTAGAAATGAAGCAAACACTAAAATAAGCGGAAGACACTGAATTATACGCTTTTTAGTTTTTCATCTGATACAATATCTTTAAATATACAATAAATTTCATTTTATAGAGATGTCAAAAAAATAAATTACTGTTTTTTTAGAACACAAAATACAGGATGAACCATTAATAATGAACTATAGAGCGACAACATCTTTATAACAACATATGAAGATATAGCTAAATATCTTGGTCTTGGTAAAATGTTGCTGCGAAAAAAAATACCGGGTGTCAAAGTTGAAATTAATTTTTCGTGTGTAACAACAGTAACAGCTCGATTACCACTCGATCGATTGTCACCAAATTTCGGTTTTTGAAGAAAAGGCATCATAATTTATTTATGTATTAAATCAGGTTCTGAGGGCGCCGCATTAGTAATGCCTGATGAATTTCTCTCTTATTATTATTATTATTATTATTATTATTTTTTCTGTTGACAAAATATTGTTATTTGATTTAATACAAAATCTTATCCAGACGTCATTTCTACGTAAAAAGAGATATTTGTTAGAACTTGATGATTCCTATATACCGTTTTCGAAAAAACTGCCCTAAAAGATTTCTGGTTATGTGCTACTTCAAGATTACTAAAAAGTTAAAATCAGGACCAAATTATTATTAAATCATATACTTTAGTAGCAGAAATTACAAATTGGTATATGTATGCAATAATAATTATTCTTCAGCCTCTATATTAAACAACCTTTCACGCAAATCCCATGCGATCCTGAGGAATTGTAAGGACGGATATTTCTTCATTATTTCGATAGTGGACAATAGTTTTAGAGATGAATTTGCAGTGTACTTCTGATTTTCGATATTCAAGACATAAAGTAAACTGTTATAAATATTAATTCAGGATATGCTACAAGGTTAAAAATTATCAACCAATCTTAAATATTTTTATTCTCACAGTTTTTCACGTAAAATACAATACTGCAATTGTTGTTTTTCCACCATTCACCTGAAGGCAATAATAACAATAGAACATATTTTTTAAGTAAATTATTTTTTTACATTTACTCCATTTCCTTTTATATTTACAACATTCAATTTTAAATGGGGTGGTTGCCTTAATACTAAATAATATAGATGCAAAAATACTTTATTTTTGTAGAAAATGATTATTGCAATTTTAAAATATATTAAAGGTAAACGAATTAAGGTACCATTTGATATTAGCATCAACTAAAAATTATTATTTCTATCATTTATCATAGCCGTACAATATAATGACTCTTTCAGTTTATCTTACATCGGAATCTTAATAATAACTGTTCAAATAAATTCATTCCAAAGTATAGCGCGTATTTCTTACTTATTTTATTTATTTATTTTACTTTAAAAAAAACTTTTAGATAGTATAGATTTTCAAATTCAGTTTGTGATTATTATAACATTCAAAACTGTTAAAAATTTTAACCAAACTTTGCCTTTCAAATTTTTTTATAGAATATCTGCTGCTCCATCCCTGCATCTCGAATAACTGTTCACGTGCTGAACCCACTTTGCGCTAGGACATTCGATGTCATTTAACCCAAGACTTACTTTTGCTGTGTTTCATAGGCGGTGCAAGGTGTAATATAAAAGGCGGACAATTTTTTTATAGAAATTGACATAAATATTTTACATCGTTTAGAATGTACAACTGTTGTCTTTGAGTGGCATGTAAAACTTATTTATGGGTCGATTTGATATAATAAAAAATTGAGCAAGTTGCACCATATCCTTCAACATTTGCTGTACACGTTGTGTTGCTGATAATTTTTGCATCACTCTTGACCTAACTCGTGAAAACTTTTACTTGCTAACAGTAAGGCGAAAATAGAACATTTTATTAATAAATTTAAAGAATTAAATCATTATACAGGGTGTTTTATACGTTTTACATAATATTAAAGATGCACCAGCAAAAACTTTACTTAAACGTCAATAATTCCTAAACCGCAACTTGTGCAATGGCGGTGTAATTAATTAAATTATTAATCGTTTTAAATAACCCAACAAAGGTATAATCTATTGCAATAATAGTGGCGCTCTTTAAAACAAATATGGAAATTTATTTCAAACTGCTGACGTACTTATTCGTATTGAAATCTACTTTGAACATTAGTTCTTAGCTGTTTCCACTCAGCAACAGAAATCTAATGAAATTTCTACTCGGGATTTCCAGCATTTCAAAAACTGATTTTAGGAAGTGCCATTATTATTGCAACAGATTGTACAGTTATTTGATATCGACATTATTCACCGTTTTCGTGAAAATATGTGCGATGGATTTCTTCATATTTTTCTGATATATTATATAATTTTAAAAAATACAAGAGTTTATAGATAAAAAAAATTAGTAGTTTAATATGCTTTTTGTAAATAAGTACTGAAAATTGAGGGTAATAAAAAAAAATACAAACTATAAAACAATTTATTTTAGAATCAATGTTCTTATTAGGTTTTTCTTTTTTTTAAAAAAAAATACAATTCAAGACATGATTTTTCCCAAAATGGTGAAGATTATCGATATCGATATTTATTGTGTCTTAAAATGTTTTTTCCCAAAAATATATTAAATAACAGAACATTACATGAACAGTTTTTCAGATAAAAAACATTCTGTATACAGGATGTCCCACTGGAAATGGAGTCAATCGTTATCTGGGAAAAGACTGATTCGAAAAATTTAAAATTTTGACAAGGAAATTGTCTTTCAACCCATATAAGAATTGTTAAGTTTGTTATTACTACTTTTGGAGATATTTGAACATTTCTAGTATTTTGGCAGTTTTCGTCATATCTGGAATATTGTAAAATTTGGCTTGGGTATAAACATTTCAAAAACAAAAAATTTACTTGGTATGCTATGTGTCAAATATTGCGAAAAAAATATTACGCCTGTTAAAAATTTTGTTTCATGGAAATAATATCAAATCATTTTTTTGAAAAAGCAAAAATATTGTTATTTTGTGTAAAGAAAGCATTTGTTTCCATTAAAAAACATTTCCGTTTCAATGATACACGTCTGGTGTTGATTTAATCATATTCTGTTATAAAATAATATTTGTATATTTCAAAGAAATTTTCCCAATTAAACAACTGCGTGCTAATGCCCTGACGAGTATAGAATTACACCTGAAAGATCTATAACAAATAATCAGCATATACAGGTTTCCAGCTTGTTAGCCCTCATTAGTACGCCACAGGTGAGTGGTGAATCAACTGACGACGACCCTGGTTGTTTATGTCTTACAAACTCGACATACCTTAGTACGCGAAATATAGCGCAGCTGCATCTATCGGCCACCGAACAATTCGAATTGCTTTTTATGTACTGTCTACATTTTATTTTATATTTATATTGACAATTTCTCATATTTACGAATGTAAATCTATAGAAATAAAGATTAATAACAAATAAATTATAATATATTAATGAATTGAATTTGAGTAACGCACAATTTTGTTATATCAAAATAATTTACTCGGATAAAAACGCATTGCCTTTTGTGACAAAATGTACAATTTTAGAAAGCTACAGAGGTTAAGAAACGGAAAGTTATCGCGAATATTTCTACTAGTGATCAATCAATCAAATGTACGCCAATTATCTATAACCTAAATTCATCTAATACTGGTTTTCAGAAAGTTTGACTTCTGTTCAGTCTATTTGAAAGACTAGGCTAGAAGCTGGAAGTCCTGACTTGCTCACCGCTATATATATAAATTTTTCTCTATATTGAAATCATAAACCTGGATGTAGCTTATTCAATAAATTCATAAATGTAATTTTATGAGAAATAAATTATTGCTCAGACCAACATATATAAATAGTATAATGTAAAATGCGAGGTCACTCGTTACAGAATAAAAGTTGTCATGCCTGGATAGGTTAGACGCATTTTGACATATCTGATATGTCACGCCATGTTATATTTACCATTCATTGCAATCACTGTGTTATTTTTTAACAATTGTTTACTAAACTGGGTGTTCTATACTTTAACGGTCAAGTTGCAGGAATTAATAAAATGAAAATTAAATAATATGTCTACGAGCATGTACCAGGCTTACTTTCCCCCATGCATTTTGTTTTCGAAAGCTTACGAAAGTAAATATTTGGAAAATGCGTAATTTATAATCTATTTTAATGTAGCTATTTAGGTTGGTACATTTGTATTAAAGCTTTGCCAAACATTTTTATCCGTTTTATGTAATTATTATGCATGTTTTCAGTTTGATATAATAGAAAAAATCCGTCGTGAGGCATCTGTCTAGCACGCAGAGCTAAATATTTGTTAAATAATTCTACAGATTTTACTTTTGCTTCAAACTATGTGACCACAAATATTTGAAGCCTGTTGGCCTTTGTTTTAGTTACATGAACAACCTTATTTGTTTCTTTATGGTCTATGTCACTTATTTTTAAATTCAAAAGTTCTTGATTACGTAAATCCCGAGCAATAAAAATTTAAAATTATTACTAAAATTATAGGTAGATTTCATCCGATGCATTTAGTAAATATTTAAATATTTGTTATTGTGAAGGAGTTTTGGACTTTTTTGGCATATAATTTCTTCCTTTTTGATTTAAAAAAGCCGTAAGTTTTTTATGTTTACTAATTTCAGCATCATTTTTTGTTGAAAGAGAGACAATGTCTTGCCTACCCGTACGCTTTGCCACTAATATATATGTATTGTGACAGGTTAATATATTTTTTGCATTTTCTTATTGGAATGTGGAATAAAGGATGATAAACGATTGGTTATTTCAACTGTATACGTTCAGAAAATACTGAATCCATGTTTTAGTTCCAACACAGTGAATCTGGTATGAATAGAGTTGAATTTGATTCCAAAGCCTGTGTTGACTGTATGAAATATTAAACTACCTGTTGGTTCTAACAAAAGTCTACTCATAGGACATATTTTCTTATCATTTAGATCATATTATGCAGATACATACTACAGATCTGATTATTTGAAACATACAATTCTGTTAATACAAAATCAGTTTTCCGTTCCGTGGAGAAAGGAAGTGGATACTTACGAAACCTCCTCTTAGCTAGACCATTTATTAAGATAATGTAGGAAGTGGGTAATTTGAGCACAGATTAGAAGCGAGTTGTTCATGTTGAGGATAAATCATTATTTTTATAGTATAATATACAGTGCGGACACCAAAAACTTGCCATCCAGATTTTTTGGAGAAACAAAACAAGAGGTGAAAATGTTAGGAAGCATGGGGTGGTACAATTGCAGAGGCGGCTACAGAACGTCCATTCTCCGAGAAACGGTTTCGACCATAGCAGTTGTAGTACCAACAACAGGAGCAGAAATCAATACATGGGCGGGCCTAGTGTTACCGATGTCGGGTCTGCCCGAAAATCGTTATATATCAAATAACAGCATCGGTCATGAAAACCTAAAAACCAACATATTTATGAACCAGTAACTGCAATTTACTAATTTAATTTTCCAAAACATTTTTTGTACCCATATATTAAAATGAGAACAGTGACTTCTACGTAAATAGTTGTATCAGAACATATTTTTAGAAAGCAGTTAAAATTGCCATAAGGAAAAACAATATACTCATATGTACTGAATGTTTATCAAGCAGTCCATGAAAGTTGGAATTATTGTATTGATATATCTTCCACTTTCTTCTAATGGGTGATTTTCCGCATATAGGTACCATTCATGTTACTCACTTCTTCTGATGTATAACTGGTTCTAGAAATAAATCTCAATAATAACTTCTTTTTATTGTTGAAAATTTTAATAAATTAAATATGTTCCTCTTGAAGACCACTAAATCAATATCATTAAAGCATAGTTGTAGTATTAACTGTTATTGATTGCTATTGACGTCCTCTGATATGACAAGTTACTCATTTATCATAATTAATTATTACATATTTACTTGTATTACGCAATTATAACAGTTTAAGTGACAAATTGGCTCTGGGGAATACGTCCTTAGATCTAACGGCGTTGACCTAGACTGCTTTCGTTTTGCATAGTATATTACGCCGAAGCGAAAAGTTTATAGCTAACTGCAACATACTCATAGCAAAGCGAACTGACATTTTTGTCATAAATATTACTCTGTTGTTAATATATCTACAAAATAATGCTATTTATATGTGTAGTAGTATTAAAAATTGCTTTCCGCGAAACCAAGGATCCAAGATCTAACCACTAAGCTATCCCGCCGTACTTCTTAATTCTACTTCCTACATATTTTTATGTCTTATTAAATATTATGAAATTATCTAATACTATTTTCAAAATAATTTTTTAATCATTGTCTGTCATCTCTATTTTTATAACACAGAAATACGATTTATGATGAAATGACAATCTGTAACGACAACTAAGACAGCATTATGTCATCTACAATACAAATAAAGCGCTACGATTTTAATGATCACGAAATAAAATATTTGACCGAGATCTAACCTAAAAAAAATTAACGTCACTAAATAAATAAAATTGATAGCAAATATAATATCCCCATAAAATATTCCTCAATAGATATCATTGAACCAAATATTGCAGCCCTGCAAGCATAAAATGTATTTGATTTCCTAAACTGTAAAATGATCATCAAATGTTATTTTCTAAATATATAATAAACAACTTAAAGGAGGCCACCTGATGAAGCAATCCTAAAAATGCAGAAATAGGTCAGATCTCATCTATTGTGGTTGAATTTTCGAGTTCCCAATGTCAGAAGTTAGATATCTATAGAGTGTTTTCATTAAACCAGGTTAATAAATTTAGATAGATTAATTTCTTTAGATAATTATTGAATAGAGCTTTGTATATGGAATTATTCATTAGCACACCTAGATGTTTGGTATCATAGAACATACATATGACTTCATTGATAGGAATTGTAGGAGATTATATATTAGCTTAAAATACCTAAGTACTAATAATTTGTTTGACTTTCAAAATACATTTATGAATTGCAAAAAATGACATCGTCTCTATTATCTAATAATATTAGTTTTTAAAAAATGAAAATAAATATCATGATATGTTAAGTGTTTTTAATTTTAGGAATTATATTTTGTATTGGCCAATAAAGTATTAGTTTCAGTGTAGAATAAACTACACGGTAAGCAGCTATTTATATTGCATCTTTAAGAATTTTTTTTGTTATGTATACTTCACAAAATAATCAATTATCAATCTTTATTTGACAATAAATCATCTTTTTTATTTCAAAATAGTTATTTGCTAGGTCTTCTAAGGGCATAATCATCCTAGTATCTCGCGTAGTGCATATAACGTTTCATATTTCACTTCGTACGAGATAAAAACTATAAAAGGCATAGCTTAGACGTTTTTTGATTTGTGATTATGAGTGATGCTAAATAAGGAGAGTTTCCTTTTCTGTGATGTTAGATATTTCAAACATATCTACCCAAGCGTCATTATTTTCGGGTTCTCATGGCAGCGGGCGTGTAAAGATCCATTTTGCTCATGCATTATGAATGTCCGGGTTGATATGGGTAGGTTTATGTATCTCGTATCCTAGGTATTATATCCAAATTATAAGGAAGTGAAATATAAAGAGTTTTTCGGATTCCAATTATTTATACAGCAAGAAATAAGTAAAATATCGATCTACATATTCGTAGGGCGTGATGAAAGTAGCAGTGCGCAATAGAATTTTTTAGTTTGTATGAAAATGAACCTGTTATTTGGTCCATCTTTATGAATATTTGTGCGTCCCGGAGTCAAATATTCCAATACATACATTGGCAAATATGGAAATGTTGATTTATCAAACAACAGATATCAACAAAATTATATAAACAAATATATAAATATTCGTGTCAAATATCCGAATGTGTGGAGCCGCCTTTATTATATCTGTTGATACTACATCAATAGATGTAGCGTCCTGCTAACTGACTCTAAAAAATTATACCACTAGGCCTGGGCAAAAAATCGATTCGTCGAAAAAATTGAATTGGAATATCGAATCGAAACGAGATATCGCGTCGAATCGAAATATCGAATCGGATCGAGATATCGCATCGAATCGAAACGTCAAATCGAATCGGTAGTAAACCTGAAAATCGATATACCGATTAAAATCCATTTCTCGAAAAAATTGAATTGGAATGTCAATCTGAATCAAATCTGAACATTTATGTGTGGTTTTACATTGGTCGATATTTTATTTACTTTACCGATATACCGCAACTTTATTACATTACATTACAAGATTATTACATAAAATAATATTCTAGTGTGAGCAGTTTCTCACTAACAGTCTACCACCTAGACCTACCTACCTTGACTTTGTTGAGAATTTAGTCAAATAAATTCCTGTATAATAAGGTATCATACACATCAATTATTACAAACAAATTTTTGTTCATCTTAGTTATTTTATTACCTACGCATATAAATAACAAAAAAAAAACAAATCGAATCGAATCGATACACAATTTTTTTCCACGCCTAACTATTGATTCAAATAAATTTGACTCGATTGTACCGATTTAATTTAGTTCGATTCGAAATGATCAACCATTCGATATTTCGATTAGATGACTCGATTCCAAAATAGAAATCAATTTGAATCAGTATATCGACATAATTAATCGATTTGAATCGATTTAATTCGATTCAAATACAATTATATGATTCGATTAATCGCTACGAATCGATTTTTTTGGTGAATCGAATAACGAATCGTTATTTCGTGAATCTTTATGACTGAGAGTAAATATTAAACTACTACTAAGTTTGGTAATACGAACCACTATTTAATTTTAACAATTATTGTGTATAGTTTTACAGTCTACCACCTAGACCTACCTAATTTAGACAAATTTTTGTCCATCTTAGTTATTTTATTACCTACGCATATAAATAACAAAAATACAAATCGAATCGAATTGATATACAATTTTTTTCCACACCTGTTGATTCAAATAAATGTGACTCGACAGTTAAATGTACCGATTTAATTTAGTTCGATTCGAAATGATCAACCATTCGAATTCATTCGATTCAAATACAATTATACGATTCGATTAATCGCTACGAATCGATTTTTTTGGTGAATCGAATATCGAAGCGTTATTTCGTGAATCTTAATGACTGATGGTAAAGATTAAACTATTACTAAGTTTGGTAATACGAACCACTATTTAATTTTAACAATTATTGTGTATAGTTTTAAGTTTCTTACAAAAATCGCATGGCACGCCAATGCGCCTCTTTTTGAACGGCAGGACGGAATTACGTAAAAGTTGCCATAATTACGGGACATGTCTTTGTATCAAGTTTTTAATGTGTTTTTCGTAACAACTCGCCTCCGTGCACTTTGCTCGGCTACCGTTGAAAAACCAGGCCCAATAATATTTTCGCCTTGACAACGCCACTTAAAATTGTTGAAGTTGCCTGTTTGCCACGGTTATAATCAGATGAATTTATTAAAACTACTTCTAATAAATTAGTTTGCTTATATCTTTGTATGTGTCGCGGATGATAAAATAGTTTTTAAATTTAACGATGAATCCATGTTTGAGATTAAATAAAAACAAAACACAAAGGTTTTTCGTTCACCTCTACTGTTTACAATTTCTACACCAAACCATTTAGCAAGTGTAAAAACACATTTCTTTCAACTGTGTGTTTGCGCTGAGAGATAAAAAGTGTAGCGATTTTTGCATCGATTATTTTACTGGTGTTGATGGAATTCGGCACTAGATCTCACTAAAAAAAGTCAAAATTCATTAGATATACATTCAGTCATAATATTAACCACACATTCGGAAGATCTAACAGAATATCAAAAAAAAATACTCGATCTTTCAAAAGATTGGCAAATCCTAGTAAGCTACAAAATTTCTGATGACGCGTTCGAATATTGAAGCTATGTTAAAGCGCAACAGCGTTGCCATTCAGGACCACATAGGTACATAATAACAGCATGTTCATTTAAGTTCGATACTCCGCGAAAAGTACTAGAATATGAATATGCAGAATCAAATCCCTTGCTCCTGCTTCTCTCCAGGCTTTCTATTTGTGACCAGTAGGTGTCGAATAACACACACGCACATACGGAAAACAAAAAAAAAATATTGTTTCGAAACAACCACAAATCCAATTGTTTCTTAAAATATGTCTATTAAAACGTCTCTTATAATTTTTTCTTTTTTCTTCTATTTTTTATTTAGAATTTTATAGATTTAAATAGTAAATTTAATAATTATAAACTATACTAGTGATACAAACAAGAAACAATACTGAAACGGCCTTTCGTAAATAACGTGAAAATTGTAACTGGTGTTATTTTTGGTAGAATAGGAAAATGGACTCGACTTATTCTACCGTTAACGTATTAAACCGGAATCTGAACTGTCAACTTTTTAGCTGTGCCGATTACAGCCATTCCGCCTATATCGGCGCATGATTACTGCGGTTGAGCATTTATTATGGGACTAATCTGTTAAATATTCTTGATTTCATATTTATTTCATTGAGTGTTTATGCGAATTTAAATTGTTTGTTTGCTATTTCGCGGTTTTGCAGCTCTGCAGCGTGTGTCATTGACAGTAAGGTTATTGACCTGTTCTCGGACAAAAGATCGCGCACATTATACCTGTATGGAGCAGCACACCACGGACCAGCACCTGCACGTACCGTCACCTGTAACGACCTTCAATGCAGGTCGTGTCGGTGACCTGCAATTTCTATGCATGGACGCGCTAGTCCTGCAAAAGTTCTGTTCCCACAAAAGTCAGGAATTAGTTTCAAACTATTAGAAATTTATAACTAGTTAAGTTGTGGGTGTTCCACATAACTGACGGGCTTATCAATTTCTGTTTACTTACCTTAAAAAAACTGCAAGTCTTTCTCATGTTCCTGGTTTCTTCCTCGTTCTCTTCACATAACATCGCTAAAATAAAACGGTGTAAGGTACCAAATTCTATAAAAATACATATTTTGTTAAATTTAACTATAGATGTAACTATTTTTACAATATAAACTTTACTTTGTATCTGAAATAAGTATGTGTCGTTAGGATTGTTGAGTTATTATTTTATTTGGAAAAATTTTTGAATAATAAAAATGAATAAAACAATTAAGAATTTTAATTTTGTGCTTACTTTTTTTTTCAATAGGTACTTTTTGAAATTTGATCATTTTGTTTTGTAAAATAAGACGAATCTCATAAATGTATTATTAATTGATTATGTTTTCTTTGTTTCAGGTAAGCTGCAATCCCTTCTTCTTCTGGATAAAATGAGGTAAAAATTATATGTTGCTTTTCTCTGACATTCAGATAATTACTGAAATACGTAGTATGAATAGCGTTTATTACAAGTGTAAATTTACTCAGCTTTAGAGTAATATATTTTCAAATACAGTATACTGACGAAAAGCTGGTTGCTACGTCATCGGTTTAGAAATCTTCACTATTCAGAAGACTCTATTTTCCCTTTTCTTCTACAACTCATAGATACAAGCTATTAAAAAACAGGAAAAGAAGGAATATCTAGCAGGAACTCATTTATCTCTAAGTAATGCTCCATTTTTTACTTCAAAATGTTATGATTTGAGTCAACATGCCTCAATAAAATGTTAATAATAGAAAAGATACAGAGTATCAATGTTGCAATTTAAATATAGAATTGTAATAATTATAATGTTTTTGAATGTATGAAAGTAAAAATTTAGATGTTTCTGGATGCGCGAAATCATAATCTTCACAGAAACTATATTTATGAAGTAAATATTAGCATATTTTTTTACTTGTTTTTTTTTTTAACAAAAGTATACTTGTTATTAGCCATAGAAATTGACAATTTTTGAGAAAACCACATTTCAACAATCTGTTACATATTTTAATCAGGAATTTACCAGTTGAAGGGAAAATCTAATTTAACAAAATTACAATTTGATTAAGGATGTACTAAGTAAAAATCTTAATGCGAAGAAAATTTTTCCATGTAAATTATCAAAATATTCACCTTGATGCACTTATCCTGCGATTCATAAAAGATCGTCTGATATTAAAAAATATAATATAAAAAAATCCCACTCAACTGAAAGTATTCAACTAGTATTTCGTCTTCCTTGTCCGGGGTAATAATTTTTGGTCGATTTAAATTATCAGGTTTATGATGAAATAAACCATTTTTGCCTAAATTCTTGAACAGATTTTCAAACAGTCGATTATCGGACTGCAATCTGTTTGGAAATCTTCGACAATATTCACTTTGCGCAGTAAGTCCATTGAAAATTAAAAATAAACAGCAATCACATATATCTCATTTCCAAATTTTAAATATTATCAGGTTGGTATATCTCGACATTATTTGATTTTTCTTTAAGTCATCAAAAACTGACAAATACCTACAATTCAAAATAATCATTAACTATCACAATAATTTTGTCGAATCGTCGAAACTATCTTGGCATTGGCGCACACTACTCGAAAATGGTCAATGGTTAATGACTACTGTACCTTTTTTCACGAAAATAATGTAAGAGTTTTTAACGAAGAAAAAAACGTTTGCGGCCTCTACAAAATGCAACCCCATATTTAACTTTTCAATGGACTATAGGGAAAATTAGCCTTCACTTCAGCGCTGTAAAACCCAAACTAATGAATATAATAAAAATTCTTCGTAGAAAACCACTGTACAAAAATGCTCTGATGTCATTTTTCTAAATAAAAAAATAAATAAATTATGGCGTCCAAAAGAAAATTTGTCCAAAAATATACTAAATATCTTTGTTATTTTTGCATTTTACAACAAAAAGTTACTAGACTAAAATTGTAGAGGATTCAATTTACAATAAAAATGTCTTTAAGAATTTTTTGCATGACCAATAGTTTACCTGATAAATGCTAAAAATAATTTAACCCCCTTTTCTAAGATGGCGGCCGAAGTTGGAGGGTTGTGACCCCACAAAGTTCAAGTTAAGCTTTTTTTGACCCCCCTCACATCTAAACAATAAAATTGCGTCCTCTAAAAAATGCACGCTAAGGCCAAAATAATGTAACATTTCAATGGACTACGTTGCCACTGACCATTCCTAGTTACAGATCACCATATGTATGTAATACCGCAAGATATTACGCATAAACAAAAAACATGTTTACGATTTAATTTGATAAAGATGTGTTGCGGTAACTTATTTTTTGACCACACGATTGTCTTTCAAGGTTAAATTTATTTATTATAACTATGTATATTATAAACAACAATAACTATTAACGTATAAAAACGTTTTTATTTTAATTGTAAAATAAAATTTTATCAAAAAATGAATGTACTTAAGTACCTATTTCCATTCATTTACTTGTGAAATTTAATTAGCTGTCACAAATGATATATACGATTGTCGAGAGTTGTAAAAGGCGAATGAAGTGTATTTTTCTTTCTTTCTATTTTTTCTGCTATTA
Source organism: Monochamus alternatus (assembly GCA_037114965.1). Taxonomy (NCBI): domain Eukaryota; kingdom Metazoa; phylum Arthropoda; class Insecta; order Coleoptera; family Cerambycidae; genus Monochamus; species Monochamus alternatus. Next base: position 23,336,317 of record CM073427.1, on the reverse strand, counting down.
TATTATAAAATTATACATACATTATTTCTACACCTTCATTATATAATGCAGCAAATAGAAAAATATTAGTTATTTTTTTTAATTTCTTTATTTACCTCTAAATTAATAATTATTTACATACAGGCCCCGTAAGGTGTGTTACAAATTCTGGAGGACGAAAGTACATTAAAAATATGATTTCTTAAACGCATCGTTTTGGAGTTTATAGTTGCTGAAGTTTGAATTTGTCACTATATGTCGCCCATTTTCGGCACCTCTAGATCCTCAGTATTACTTTCACAAAATTATTATATTTTAAATTGCTTATTAGTTGATGCCTGCTTTTTGATTTCATCTAATACACATTATTAAAATTGGAATATTCATGAAAGCTGTGAACATTTGTAATTCCTCTACGAATGAACAAATCTTATTAGTGAAAAAAAATTTTCTTGTAAAAATTAATATCCTGATACAAGATAAACTCGCAAAAGGTCACTCGTTGATCCAAATCTTGAGGCAATAGTAATTTTTGAATATGATATGGATGTAGCAAATTAAAAATTCGGTGTACAGGAGTTCTTTATAATCCAGTTTCTCAAAATAAACGTTTATTACTTATTTGAAGTTCATCTTCAACTGCTTGAAAAATATTTTGTTCATCTATACCCTTATTACACTAGGACATTCTCTGATGTTGAAAAACCTTCCTGTCTCTCAAGCCCATCTTTCAAGATTAGAAAATGTTTGTTAATGGGGTATCACTCGATTTGGAAATCTCCTACGATATTCTTCTACAGTGTCCTTCACAGAAACGTAGCACAAATAACATGTCAACTTGTTCGGTGAATGTACATTTTCCAGCCATTTTCAACAACAAACAGTAGTAGAAATAAAATAGTTTTATCCACATTTGAGCCGTCTAAAGCGATACTTTATCCACTAGTAGAATAAAAGCTATAAAAATAAAAATCTAATTTATTTGTTTTACTTATTAACATTTACATTTATAGTAATACACATTTGATTTTTTTGTTTTATCATATTTCCTTTCCGTTAATAACAATCCTTAGCAGGACGTCTCTTCTTTAAGGAACAACTATATTTTCCTTGGGTTTTCCTTGCAATATCAAGTTTGTGTTTCATTGAGTACTAAGAAATATCAAGTCGTGCAAATATTCTTTTATTATATTCCAATTATTCTGACTCCACTAATATGATTTTGATGTGATTATGGATAAAATGTTGTATTGCCTTTCGTGTTTTCGCCTTTCGCCTTTTATCTACTTAAAAGAAACAGTACATAACTATTATTACTAACTGTCAAATTTTAAAGACAAGGCCTACTACTCACTTTTTTATTTCGTCTAATAAACGTTATTCAAGACAATATCTAAACATTATTAAAATCTTGTTTTAATTAATACATTTTTCCTTGAAAGCCTTAAAGTTGTTTAAAAAAAGTATTAAATTAAATTATCTGCGGGATATTATCATTCTTTTTAAATCCGATGAATGAAAAGAAGTTTGGTATAATTTTAGAGGTGACTCAATAAACACTACAAGTTCTTGTAGTGCTTTGTAGTGTTTCAATTTATTTGAAGTCATAGTCAAAGAAGACCAATAACAAACCTAAATCATGTACCAAATTTGGTTATTTGGTTAAAGTAATTCAGCGATATTATTTTTTTTTCGAAATATTTGGCCCACTTTGAAGGCTTGTGTGCAACTTTGTGTATAGATATATTTTGTTAAATTGCAAAATTTTGGGGCCCCTACGTGCGCCTGCCCTGTATCGGTTATGCGGAACACTGTAAAAGAAGTACGATGATGTTAACTCGAAAACACTGAGATTTTGCACCATTCATTTCGTTGTCCGATCTGAATTTGAATAAATAAAACTACAAAGTCATTGTGTAAAACTACACTTGCTGTCTGACACGCCTAATGCAATGAATGCCGACTTGCAAAACACTCCCCTGCTATGCCGTAAAGACATTTGGCACTGACACCATATTGGCTGTATATATATAATTTGTTAATAATCACTATCCATTTTCCTTTATCTGATCGCCATAGGTTTAGAGGACCGGATTTCTGCCAATGATAAAACGGAATTTATGTTGTTGCACCATAGTAACCAAAACTCTAACTATGCGGTCAATGTTCCAAGACATCTAGGGACCTTGAACTGTATAGCGAAAAGCAACTATTGGATTTCAGACATGATTATTACTGTATCAAACTAGAATTGTCACTCTTTGTGTGATATTGGTATATCTGCAAAGTAATGCAATTACAACAAGAAGAAAGTGTGAAATTGTATGTTGCCATATGTTTTCATTTGTTTAAACAGGTAAACTCACGTTTTAAGTTATATAAATGGACAAATTGTGTTAAATTAAATAAATAAATCGTTTATACTCTTAAAAATATCACATTATTTACTGATAACGAGAGAAGATAAACATATAAACACACAATTTCCACAAGTGCTTGAGGCATATAATATGTTTACTAATCTAATTCATTTAAGTATAAATTTTATCGTGGACTTTGCTCAGTATACCTACAAATACAGGGTGCGCGGAAACTAAACCGACAAAAAATTCTATAAATGATTTCATATCGATTTGACATCGCCTTATCCAAAAAGGCCCTTATATTTTTAAATTGTTCAGATCTCTGTTTATCTAGAAGGTTACCTATGTGTTAACTCTTAAAAGACGGCATTTTGATGTAAAAATGATATTTTAATTGTAACCATAGGCGTCACATTTGAGAGGGTCAACTCCATGCGTCATGAAAAATGGAGTCAATATCGCAAAAAAAATCCTCACAGTTTCTGAGAAAAAAATTATTGAAGTATTTTCAACTAGACTCAAATCCGAATTCAGTATTAACATAGCGATAGTGTTTACATTAGTTTTTGAAGTACCAAAAATGATTGTAACGTGTGTAGCAACTCGGATTTTATGGATATCATTTTAATTTATGGTGAAGTAAGACAAAATGCTTTAGTAGCTCACAACGATTTCCCGGTAGATATGTGAAAAATAATAATAATAATAATAAATGTCTTTATTCGAGGTTCAAATAAAATAATGACAACAAATTAGGCATTGTGGTTGGCGCAATTCAGCTGCGCTGCTCTTCCATGTAACCAACCTCAAAATACATATAATAATAGAAGACAATGTATTAACCATACAAAAAAAAATGTATATATACTTATATATTGTTATATTATTATATACCTGTGTGTGTTTATGATTTTTAATTTGAATTTTTAATCAGTTTTTTATAATTTCGGGAGCTCTCTTGCAATGCTGCTGCTCTTCTCTAAACCCAAGCCGTAACTAACAACAATTCACAACACAACTTATAACTAATACAAATTTAAAATGTCCTTTTATCTTAATTATACAATTTTTAATTATTTTATTTAGGAAAATAGTCTTTATTTTGTGTTTTTGTTCATGTTCAAAAGATTCTTGTAAAGTCGCCTTTACTTTTGATATTTCTAGAATTGATTATTTTAATTTGACATTTCAATTTAAATTTTAGGACATGATTTATTTGTAATTGGAATATCTTTCATTATGTTACTCGTTTGCATACCATATGTATATCAGATTTTTCTGTAGACTTTCTCCTTTTATTTTCTATATGGTGCTCTGAGTAATTTCTTTTTTTTATGTTCTGAATGATAATAATAGTCGTCGTCATGCAAATTTTTGAAATTGATTTTTAAATTTGATAATAAAATTATTAAAATTAGTATTTTATGTTATGTAATATTATTTATTCTATGTAAAATTCATATCCAAGGATATCTATATTAACAATTCTTTATATATTTTATAAATTGATACTAATAATTATTAATTTTTATTTAACTTTAGGTTTGGTCAGGTGTTATTTTCATTTGATTTTCTGTGTATATTTCAAATTGTTACAATATATATACACACATAACGCGAGCATACATAGAGCGTAAAGATTATGTGAAGAGTTACAATAAATAATAGAAAAATATGAGATAATAATACATTAATACTAAATTAACATATTAAGAACGAGATGAAAATAACAGGTCTTTGATCTGTTTCTTAAAAAATAGGTACAGAGGAGACGTTTTTCAGGTAAGCAGGCAAAGAGTTGTAAAATTTTGACAGCATTGTAAAGAAAGGAGCGTTCATACTGTGCAGTATTATGTTTAGGAACTTCATACCAGTCACAGTGTCGAGTAAAACGAGAATGAGTATCAATACCCTTTTTCAATGTATCAAACAAATATTTAGGAATTCGAAATTTATTAATCTTATAAACTAAAGTTGCCAAATGAGAGGTGAATCTTTCATCTAAGTTTAACCATTTTACTGAAGAGAAAGAATTAGATATATGATCAAATTTTCGTAATCCACAAGAGAATCGTACACAAGAATTTTGAATTCTCTGAAAGCTTTATCTCTTGATAATAAAGCTGGCCAATATACTATATCACAATACGCTAAGTGGGAGAGAATGAGAGAGTCACACAATCTAATTTTAATAGATTTATCCAACACGACTTTATTTAGGTAAAGCATTTTCAGCATACAGTACGATTTTTTTGTTAAATAAGTAACATGATTATCAAACCGTAATCTATCATCAATTCGTAAGCCTAAAATTTTAATTTGCTTTACAAATGTTAGTAATTTCTTACACAAAATAATATTGAAATTAGGATCATTTATAACATTTTCGGACTTATTTTCAAACATAATTATTTCAGTTTTATTATCATTTAATAAAAGGTTATGAGCTCTCGCAACAACTGTTATTGAATTTAAATCTTCATTAATATATTCTGAAGCTAAAAGTGCATTAGACAAATGAAGAGAATAGTATAAAATGCAGCTACTTTTACCACGGTAGGGCAGCGCGAGCGTGACAGGAGAAATTTGAATCGGAATTGTGGAACAGATGGAGATTCAAGGCGTCTAAGGCGTATTGATGTGTTAGTTACAGATTAAGCTCTTAAGAACGGAATGAGATGTATAACATTTATAATATTCATGTTCAAAATTTTGAAAATCCGCACGCAGTTCAACCGGATCATTTCCAACAACGTTTTTCCTTAAATGCTTGGGCAGTTATGTCGATGATCGCTTGATGGGTTCATTCGTATTACCGAATTGAATGGATGCGGTTCAGTACCTCGAGTTCCTTTGAAATCATCTGCCTGGACTTCTGAATGATGTGTCCTTAGCTGTCCGACTCCGAATGTTGTTCTTTCTCGATGGTGATCCCTCTTATTTCCAACAAAATGTTAGGGAGTACCTTAATGAAGTTCAAGGGGTACGATGGATGGGACGAGGAAGACCGGTACCATGGTCGTCACTATCTCCTGACTTAAATCTTTTGAACTTCTTTTTATGTGGTAATTTAAAAAATGAAGTGTATATCGCACCGAAGTGGACACTAGTGATTATGATTTGCGAATGTATCATAGTTGCTGCCAATAACTTGCGAGTTCAAAATGGATAAGAACCTGAAATATTTGTGTTAGTTCGTAGAACCTGAATAAGACGGGCTCAAATGTATTTACATGTCGGTAGAGTGTGATAATAATTACAGATGTTGATAGGTATTATAAAATTTGATTTATTTCTTTCTTTGGGAAATTCTTTCAATTTTTGTCCGATTTTTATTACACTTTGCCGCCGACTTCATGCTTTGCCTTGCGAACAATGAGGTTTCACAATGGGCCAGTTTCCAGAACCGTGCAGAAATGTATTTTTAAATCATTTTTGAACTTCCCTTTCTGATTTTTTTTTATGAAATTGTATTTGTAAGAGTTTTTTTAATAAGTTCTCAATCACTCTGTGTAGTAGAATGTTCCTCCTCCTGTTTTCGTGAATTGTACTGAATCAAGTATGTTTCTAATCTTCTGGTATAAATTAATGAATCCTCAGATCTGTACTGAAAATTTGAAAAGATAATTACAAGTGTTGAATTAGTTATACATTGCATCAAAATTAAGGACACCATTTTTATACGAAATTTTCAATCGGAAGCCTGCTCACTTTGGGGTTTGAATCGGTGCCATGTAAACTTTCTGCTGTCCAAAAGCTATGCAGTTATAGAGGCTTCCATAGCCAGAATCTACAAATATAGAACTTATCCTCTATAAATACATAGCTTGCTGACTATTTGCTTGTGAGGTAATAAGTTTGATATTTGTAGATTCTCTAGTTGTAGTTTTGCTTCTAGGTTCGTGTAAATGTCTGGTGTAATGAGTTTTGAGACTAGACAAAATTTCCTCCAGGATATGTCAATAATAGAATGATTTTAATAGATATTTCTGGATTTTTCTTGGAATTCGATATCCAATAGCTATTTCTGGCATCAGATTCGTATTCAGCGAGAAAAAATACGTAAGAAAGGTGTTGTCAGACCCTCATCTCATACTCCTGTCCTATTTTGTAAACCTGTGTAATTTTCGTCAATACATAAATGGTTTGCACTGCGACATTTCGAAAGGTACTCTAAAGCAATTGTACTGGCATTTTTTTCATTGACTTGACAAAGTCTTATCTAAAATTTTATTTAAACATACCTGAAAATTGGATAGTATCTTACCGCTTAATTCACTACTAATATTTTTACTACAAGGTAATGTTAAGAGGATAAAGCACTGTTCGTGATTACATCTAAATGATCTTGTTTTGCATTAATCAAAATCATAAAGCATCACCTGCTAACTTGGTTAAGTACACCACGAAGCATTACGAATGACAAAGGTAATTAATGACCAGCAGCGCAAATAGAAAGGAATGATAAGTATACTAGTCAAGTTGTAAATTTACTAACATGTAGATTAATTTCACAATGTCAGGCTTAAAATTACAAATTTATTTTAAAATAATAATAATAATATCTCTACTCCTCATTCTAATAATGAGGATTCGCCGAAGACTTGTGCGGGAGAGGGGGCGGCATATTATTATTAAGCAGGCCGCATTTTCACCGAGGAACGACTTACGTTGGTAGGCCCTAATCACCATTCAGTGCAGGAATGAGGGAAACCTGGAAAACCTTATTAATTAGGGGGGTAGTCAAATGTCAACCGGTATTAATCTCTCACATTGACCCAAGCTAACATTCTTCCACCCTACCATACCCGCAGAAAGGGTGCCAATCTCTCCACAAATATAGCTTATATACGGTCTGCCGGTTGCGGGGATCGAACCCACAGCGATCTAGTCACCTCGATTCAAGTACTGATGCCTTAAACCGCGTGACCACTGACCGATCCAATGTAATGATAATGTACTTAGGAACTGGCTCTTGACTTTTGCTCACTAGCTCTAAAACTCGTTTTCCATGATGATAAACATTTTTAGAATAACATATGTAAGGGTGACTCAGAAACGGTAACTAAAAATGAAACCTCGTATTCATTGATGAGTTTAATGTTTTATCTAGGGCGCTTTGTTAAAAAGATACAGGAAAATATATTTATTTGAAAATTATTTTTTAAAATTAAGTTTTCATAAGATGTTCAAATGGAATACCTATTTGTTTCATTTGAACAAATACTCGTCAAGTGAGTAAGTTTCGATGCAATTAGAAACCACTGCTTTATTCTAACAATCATGATATTATCGGATTTGCCTACAGATTGTCTATAAATTACTGCTTTCTTACGTTTTCCGGGACAACTTTTCTTTTAATAGATATTAAGATTTCACAAAAGCCAAAACGAAAATCCACTAACATACGCATACAAAATTCTGAAATAGTTAATGGAGTGGGTATCTTAAAAACGGAACAATTTGTAGATTGCTTTTCATCCCCAAGAAATACATTTTACTCAAATAAAAAAAAAACTTGTTTTTTGACAGTTCTGCCGAGGTCATCAGTGACATCAATTACAAATATTTTTTCTGCTAATAGTAACATATTTTATTAAATTATTAGATATTATAGAGGGTGATTCAGACAGACTAGGAAAAAATTGAGTATATAATCTACATTATAAATTATTAGACCCATTTTTTTCTTGTTTTCCCGAATCCTAATTTTTGGAAGTCTCCGAGACCCTTGAAGTTGGGCCTAAAATTTAGTTTTTTGCAATTATCTTCAGAATCCCTAAGGCGATTTTAATGGAATTTGGGGTTGTAGATAGTCTACCTGAACATTATTAAAAAAGTAGTTTGTCAAGTATCACAGAAGGTGCTAGTTATGAGTAATGTCACTTAATTTGTTTAGTTGTTGTTGTTGATCTGATATATTACAAAAAATATCGCTTGTTTAAAATGCATAGAACATTGCGCACTGACGCTATAATATATATTTATATCTATGCGGTTTACTTGTCTGTAGGAATATATCTCATTACAAAGATATAAATATATATTATATTATCGCTCACCGTCCGTAACCGGCTCTAGTTATACAGGGTGTTAAAAAAGAGTATAAAATATTTAAGGAAGTAATAGTATGAACCAAAATAAGCAGAAAAGTCTCAATAAACATGGGTCCGCAAAGTAACTGTTGCGGAGATATGGAATGTTTTATGTTTTTTAGCCCCCTTTTTTATTTTGCAAAAACGTTCTGTATTTTCTTATAATAGTTGGTTGATGTTTAGTGAAATACACAGTACGTATTTGACAGTTGTTCTCAGTGTACAAGTTTTCTTTTGCTATGGCTGGTTACTCTAACGCAAATTTAAAAGACATGCATTTCATGTATGGTGGTGCTAATGGGAACGCTACCCAGCGCGACGTTTTTATGTTGACGCTTAGCCAAATCGCCAGATTCCTTCACAACGCATGTTTGGAAAAAATCACCAAAGATTGTGTGATACCGGTTCGGTTCGGTATCCATTCCTAGAGCAGAAGAAGAAATTCTAGCACTGGTAGAGCAGAATCCAGGTACGAGTGTGTGGAGAATATCAGCTGAGGCAGGAAATAGTGGTTCTCTTGTTTGGAATCCTTCACGCCCAACTGCTTTATCTATACCATGTGCAACGAGTACAGGCCTTAAATCCAATAAATGATTATCAAGCACGTTTGGTTTTTTCTTCATTCTTTTTACTGATGAGGCTGAGTTCACAAGAAATGGAGTGTTTAATTTTCACAATACGCATATTTGGGCCGAGGAAAATCCTCATGCTCTAATAGAATCTGGACGTCAGACACGTTTTTCATTAAACATTTGGATGGGTATTGCATGTGACAGGTTTTTAGGTCCTATTGTTTTACCAAACCGATTAACAGGCGCTGAATGCTTACCTCAACTTTCTGCAGAACACACTGTATGAGTTTTTGGAAGACATTCCTTTGAATCAGAGGCAACAAATATGGTTCCAGCATGATGGTGCTCCAGCATATTTTTCCATGGCCGTTAGAGAGCATTTACACCAAACTTTTCCACATAGATGGGTAGGAAGGGCCGGACCTGTTTTATGGCCTGATCTGAACCCTCTTGATTTCTCTGTGTATGGTACTCCTGTAAATAGTTTGGAAGAGCTGCAGCTACGGATTAATCAAAAGTGTCAAGAAATCCAAACCAAGGAGGGTGTTTTCGAAAGAGTTCGAATATTGTTGAGACGAAGATGTCGTGCCTGCTTGGAAATGGACGGAGGGCACTTTGAACATCTTCTGTAACTTTGTTTTTTGTTTGTTAAAAGCTTCCTTTGTCGGTTTATTCCTAATTAAATAAAATGTTTGAAAAACGAATAGTGGTTTATATTTCCGCAACTTTTCACTTTGCTTACACTTCTTTTTTAACACCCTGTACATTTATCTTACATCTTCCTTTTATTAAAATCCAGGTTGCCACAATCTATGCTTTTATTAACACAAACCAAAGTTTTTTATGTGCTCCTATGTGACACAAAAAAAATTGTCCCCGATTTGAGATATGAACTGTTGCGTAAGTCTATTCAAGAACTTTCGTGAGATACCACGACCCGGACAATACGTGGGAACACTTCTAAAAAATGCTTCTGTCTTTAAAACAAAACAAATGCGACGAACAATGCGCGTTACACAAATTATATAGGACCGCCGACAATTAATTGAGCACTGAGATAGATGTCTGCTAAGAACATATTAGAAATATAGTTATTAAATCTTAAATATATGTAGTTAAAACCGAGGTCGTGTATGAATAATTAGAAGTATCCGACTTCATATGTGATATGTATGTCTGTATTTTTAGTGGAAGTACGTGTATGTTTACTTATAAATATCTTATTATTAGCAATAGACAGTTTTTAATTATAAGAACGGTATGACTTTTTTGTTGTTAGCTGAAACTTTTGCTTCAGTTTAATGGCAAGTTAATTCATATTAATTCATTTGATAAAACAACCTTCCCCAAAATCAATTCAGCTCTTGTGGAAACGGGAGTTTCTCCTACCATCTGTGGTTGAATATCAAATATGCTCACTAAAAGAGCTATACAAATCAGCGTGGCGGATGCCTCCGTAAGAGGCATTGTTGAAGGGGCTGCTCGCAGGGAGGTGTTCTATCACCACTGCTATGGAATTTGGTCCTGGACAGTGTCCTGGGTCACCTCAATTCGGATATTGGCATCTATACCATCGCTTATGCCGATAATCTTACCATGCTGATTAGTGGAAACTTTGAAGGGAACCGTTAAAAAGTGGTGTGAGGTAGACAGAAATGATTCTCTTCATGAGGAAGAGGAAAATGGGGCTCATAAAGTCACCAACTCTCCTAAACACTACGCTAAGCTTCGAATCGGATGTGAAATACCTTGGAATCACACTTGATTCAGTACTTGAATAGAGGTAGACCGTATATAAGCTATATTCGTGGAGAGGATTAGCACTCTCTCTGCGGGTATAGTAGGGTGGAAGAATGTTGGCTTGGGTCAATGTGAGAGATTGATACCGGTTGACGTTTGACTACCCCCCTAATTAATGAGGTGATCAGGGCCTACCAACGTAAGTCGTTCCTGGGCACAAATGCGACCTGCTTAATAATAATATGCCGCCGCCTAATATACCATTGGTAAAACTGGGGAATGAAACCAAAGATGGTCATGTGGATATACATTGCCATTGTGAGACCAATGTTAGCCTATGGAGACCCAATAGACGACAGCTATAAACAAAAGCTCAGTCAGGTACAAAGGATTGCCTGCCTAAGTATAACTGGAGCTATGCGTGCGACACTGACCATAGCAATAGAGGTGATGCTGTCACCCTTGGACATTTATCTAAAGGAAGTGGCTGCGGCAACTATGCTCCGCCTCAAAATACTGGTATGATACTGATGTAGGATGTGGAGATGTTAGGAGTCGCCTGTGGAATTGGGTCGTCAGAAGGATAACCCTTTTGCAGGCAGACACTGCCAGTATTTCTCCCAAGTTTGTTTTTGACAGACCCTACACGGTACTTATCAGGAATGATAAGACCGCTAGCGAAGAGATGAAACAAATGGCTGTCAATTTGCTAAGGAGCTCGTAGAGTACCCCTGCAAGGATACAGCCTGGCTATGTCTTGGCGTTCTGCTATATTTTATGATTTCTATAGTTACGCTACATAAAATACTCCACTAAATATCACTGCAATTCTGTTTAGATTCCATTAAAAGCTAATACTTTACTCATAAAGTAAAGTAACATTACCTATCGCATTAACTTAACAAACACGTCGTAAATCAATAAACTTAAAACCAAAATAAATATAATAAAATAAAGCGTAGAGATATATGGCCATTCTCAAAGCGAAATCAATTAATGCGAGATGACACGGATCGTAGTCATAGAAACAAATTATTTTTATTTTAAAAAATCCATTGCAGTTACAGTTATTTAGAATGGCAACACTGACGGTAAGCGAGCGCAATACAACCCGCACCATTCATTAGTATTGTGGGGAACACGTACATACTATTATCTTTTAAAGAACCCCACTTTAAGTTGCACCCTGTATACAGAGTGAATGATTAATAATTGTACACAGCTTAAAGGCAGATTGTTAATTGTCAAAATAAAGCGATTGAGCCCAACATGCCTTATTCAGTTATTGCTCCTTTTCATTCTACAGTGTTAAATTTGAAAAAATGTTTTCGATTTTTTGCTATATTTTAAGAATGTATGGACCGATTGTTTTGAAAATTTGTAGTCTTGAGGTCACTACTAGGGGGACTAGTTATATTGTACTGTCGATGTAAAAAATATGTCTAACTTAGTATTTTACAATTTTGAAATATTTATTAAGAAACTATTGAACTACCTTCAATTCTAAATAGAAAAGGTATACCTGTTACAAATCGATAACCTCAACCGTTTTCGAGAAACAGAGATTCGGCGGGAATTAAATTAGAAAATTAGAGAGTCTTAAGATATCAAAACTGAATTAACAATAAGACGAACATTACAACTGAAAATTTTATTATGCATATCCTAACAAATTATTAATCATAAAAGATTCTCGAAGTAACCACCAGCGACTTCAATACACTTTCTTAGCCTCTTATTTAAATTTTGTCGTTAAATAAAGTTTTATGCTGCTGGATAATATTAATCGATTCTTGAATCTTTCGCACAGTTGGGAAATATAGCAAAAAATCGAATATATTTTCAACTTTAACACCCTGTAAAATTAAAAATAAGCAACAATTGAATAAGGCATGTAGGACTCAATCGCTTTATTTTGGCGTAATAATCTGCCCTTAAGTTATGTACCATTATTATTGACTCGCCCTGTATATTAAGCTGTCATCATTTAGTGGTGATTGTACATTTTGACTTAATATGAAAGACTTACTATGAACTTTCTTCTAATGCAGATTAATCTGATCAGTTATTTTTCTATTCAAATGTATGTAAATAGCCATCTTGTTTTCCTAACAAAATAAGGGTCTTGCTGCAATGGAGAAATTGCATGATTTTTACGTGCAGATGAGGAATGTATTATTTTAATGGAAATGGCGTTTGTCCTATACAGTTTCGTGGAAAAATAAACTTAGAAATGATATTTAAAATTTTAGTCTAGCAAAATTGACTCTTAAAATGGGCACAAAAAGTGCATCTCACCGGGGAAATGGAAGAAGTATTGCATTATGCATTATGCTAATAAGAATATAATTCTTGATTCTGGTGTAATACTCTATGAATTTTCTGACCATGATGCAATTTTCTGTGATGTATCCGTTGATACATATAAACGCAGTCAAATCTATAAGTTATGTAGGGCCTTTAATAAAATAAATTATGACAATTTTTATAATGATGACTTATGGTCAAATTTAGACTTGATTTATTTTTGTATAGATATTGATAAAAAAAATTGAAATTTTAAACAATACTATTCTCCAAATTATTGATAAATATGCCCCTGAAAAAGTTATGAGATTTACTAAACCTCCAGCCCCATGGCTAAATATGGATATTAAGGCCTTAATGTTACAACGTAATAAGGCAAAACTTAAATTTATTAAAACAAAATCTATTGCAGATGGAGACATCTATAGAGCGCTAAGAAATCAGGTGACATCTTCTATACGAGCTGTAAAAAAAATATATTTTAGGCAAATTGCTGAAACCAAGAACTTTTCACTTATTTGGAAAAATCTAAAATATTTGAATATCACAAAAAGCGAGAATGCAATCCCTTCGTCATTGTGCAAGGTAAATGAGATCAATAATTATTTTATAAATAGTATTCCTAATATTAATGTGAATTCTAACCTAGTAAACTTTTATAATACTAATGTAAAAAATGGCATAGAACCGGATTTATTTAATTTTCGTTTAGTAGACCTTGAGCATATAGATGTAGCCCTAAACAAAATAAAAACTAATGCAATTGGGACTGATGGTATAAATTTAAAGATATTAGATATTTGTTACCCTAAAATTAAATTATACTTATTAAATATCATAAATAGTTGTATATTGAGCAGCTACTTTCCCCGTCGTTGGAAAAGTGCCGTGGTAATACCTATCCCTAAAAAACTCAAAGTTGAAAATTATAAAGACTTGAGACCTATAAGTCTACTTCCTACAATGTCAAAAATTTTGGAGTCTATAATGTCTGTTCAGATACGTGAGTATTTAGATTCTAACAATATTTTACCCAAACTGCAGTCTGGTTTTCGCCCTTACTATAGTTGCACAACTGCGTTACTTCGAATAACTGATGACATACTCAAAGCAAGTGATAACTCAAAACTAACATACTTGATTTTATTGGACCTTAGCAAAGCTTTTGATTGTATACATCATAATATGATGACTGCCATCTTAAAATATCTAGGTTTCAACAAAAATTCAGTAACCATGCTACATAATTACTTGTCTAATCGTACGCAGTGTGTAAAAATTGAAAACTCTAGGTCTGAGTTTAATTCTTTGGATAAAGGAGTACCTCAAGGTTCCATACTAGGTCCCCTTTTGTTTTGTCTCTATACATCTATTTTTTTTGATTATGTCAAGTATTGTAAAATGCATATGTATGCGGATGACACTCAGTTATATTTTTCTTTTCCTTTTAATGATTTAAACACATCTGTCGGTAGAATAAATTCGGACCTGGAATCAATTTTACGTGCAACTAAAGAGCATGGCTTGAGTTTAAACGCTGAAAAAACTCAAATTCTTCTTTTTGGCAATAAAAATCAATGTGCTTACATTAGTAATAACGGTATTCCTTTAATAATGGATAGTACTCGTCTTACATTAGTAAATGAAGCAAGAAATTTAGGTTTAATTTTTTGATAATTCACTAAAATTCCACTCTCATGTTTCCAAATGTATCAAATCTGCATACGGATCTTTGCGTTTGTTGTACCCTCATCGGCATAGTTTAAGCAAAGAAGTTAAAGTCATGTTATGTGAAACATTAGTCTTGTCTAAATTTAATTACTGCTTACCGGTTTATGGTCCATGTTTGAGTGCTGCAAGTAAGTACAAAATCCAGAAAGTACAGAACTCGTGTCTGCGTTTCATTTTTGGCATCAGAAAGTATGAACACATTTCTCATAAATTAGAAGAAATAAATTGGTTAAATATGGAAAATCGCTTTATTCTGCAAATGGCATGTTTAATTCACCAAGTTAAAAATAGTAAGAATCCTGAATATTTATTTGAAAGTTTGACCACTCATGAAAATCTGCACATAATCAATACCCGACATAAAACAAATTTTGTTGTTCCTATGCACAGTACTGCTAATTATGAGAAATCTTTTACATACATGTCTTCCAAAATTTATAACGATGTTCCAGTGAATTTTAAATTGTGTAAATTGCCTGTGTTCAAAACTCGTTATCGAGCTTTTCTTCAACAGAAACAAAATCAACAAATTTAAGTTCTTGTGTGTGTTCTTTTTTGTTCTGTTATATTAAATAATCACTTTATATTTATGTACTGAAATACTGTGTCTGCCTTCTTATTTACTCGCTCGCCTGTATGTATGTATCATTGACCGGAGTTAAATGGAAGAGCAGTTGCAGCTTCTGGCTGTATTCTGAATTTCGCTCCGTGATTTTTTTTCCTTTTTTTATCAGTTCTGTTTATAATAATTTTATATATTATTTTGTATAAAAGTGAGAAAGGAAAAATAAAAAGACATTATTATTATTATTATTATTATTATTATTATTATTATTATTATTATTATTATTATTATTATTATTATTATTATTATTATTATTATTATTATTATTATTATTATTATTATTATTATTATTATTATTATTATTATGCCATTATGCACGAATACAACATACAGCGCCTAATAAAAAATATTTCACCGTGCCAAAAAAAATTAAAAGAAAAATGTGGTATATGTCGATGAAACGCAACGAAAGGAAACATACAACATTGTTTGCTTGTGAAGACCATTTTAATGTAAGTTTAATTGAAAATATAGGTAGGTTTAAGTTCATCGAAAAAATTAAAATTTTAAGTTATAAAGAATCAATTAAACTTTTCTGTTAAGCTACCAGAATATATACAAGGCGTTTAAAAAATCAATGGTAAAGCAAACTTACATTTTTTTCTCATTTATTGTATTCAGTGTTTTATTTCGAGTCCAAATAACATTTTCTATATTTTCTTCTACCATTTACGTCATTTTCCTGTCTGACTTCACTACAGGGTGATTTATTAATAATGGGACAGAGCTTAAGGGCATGTTGCTGACCTCAAAGTAGAGTCATTAAACCAAATATGCCTTATCCGACTGTTGCTCATTTTAGATCTACAGGGTGCCAAAGTTGAAAAAATAAATCACATTTTCTTTATTATTTTTCGATCGCATCGACCGTATTTTATGAAATTTGCTTGGGACTAGAAATTCGAATATGTCGGTATCAAATACGGTCGATGCTATCCAAAAATAATAAAGAAAATGTCATTTAATTTTTCAACTTTGACACTCTGTAGATCGAAAAGTAAAAACATTCGGATAAGGCATATTTGGCTTAATCGCTCTATTTTGAGGTCAGCAACATGCCCTTAAGCTCTATCCCATTATTAATTATTCACCCTGTACATTGAATTACGTGTTTTATTCTGAAAACATAATAAAATATTTAATCATGATTATTCATTAATTTTACTTATTATTCTCCATATTAAAAGTAGTACAATGTGATATCAGAAGGCATATTTTTTGAAAGACCTCAGGTAAAGCCATCTATCTGGTAGTTACCCAACAGCATTGTCGCCGTAATTGTCACGAGGGCATCTGTAGGAATAAGTTACGTTTATCAATACCGCAGGTTTATCACATCACCACTAATAATTATGGAATTACCTACACAGTTTTCAACTATGTATCTATAACCCACAAATGCCACAAAAACTCAAATACACAATAAACAAATGCCTGTTTACATCACCAACACCGTAATCTGGACCTGTAACCATGGAAACAAACCACCCTGAACGGCGTGTAACGTCACACCAATAATATCGCGTTTTCGGCCACGTTGTTTTGTTTGCATTATATGGCAATTTATTAATGTTGATATTTTAATTATTATGTCAGACACATATTCTGACATTTCAATATGTTACCCTATAACACAATTCAAACCAATATAAAATTCATGCAACTTCTCCATTGCTTAAAGGAAAACGCGCACTGAATCCGCTCGGCTCGGATCGGCACGGAACGGATCGGATCGGCACGGCTTTTACCCGCGTACTGATTCGACTAGCATCATTCAGTTCTCTTTCGGCGTCCGAGCAAACTAGTATCTAGAAAAGAAAATGAGTTCATCTGGTTCATCATCGGATTCTGAGCCGAGCTCTAGCTTGTGAAGAAATAGAACAGCAAACTCTTAACATTTGGATTCTTGATATCAATCAGCTAGCGCGACGTTCGGCAGAAGTTGCTTTCCCAAGGAATGTCGGCCGTAGACGAGTCGAGTCGACGCGTCACTGCCGTTCCGATCGGAATGAGTGCGCGGGGATATATTTAAATAGGGACAATGCAAAACTGTCGGCCATGCTGTGCCGTGTCGATCCGAGTCGAGCGGATTCAGTGCGCGTCCTCCTTAACACTGTTATCCATCTTCCAACACTACCGTATATCAGAGTACTGGAAGATGATTATTTTTGTTAATTTCCTTATTCCAATTGATACTCTTATTATCTTAGAATGATATAAGTGCCAAATAGATTGCTAATAATTAGTAACCACAACCTTAAAGGACTTTAAGACACATTTAAATTATTTCTATATTTAAAAAAATGTATGCCGTTAAAAATTCTGATATTATTAATAACAATTCGAATTACTAATTCGCAATCTATTTCGCTGCTATTACCAATTACCTCAATTCAGATTAGAAGAATTGGCTATCATAAACTGGCCGGGATATTGAAATAGACAGAAACAGAACAGCACTTAATGCAAAGGTTGTTGAAAGTATAATAGAATCTAGAGACGTGCTAAAAACCTCAATGTCACTGGCCTTGGTGTGCAACTGTGAAAAATCGTTTATGCATGATTGGGTTTATTTAAATGAAATGTTGTTAAGTCTTAGAATTGATACAGTAAAAATAAAAGTGTGCCGAATTCGATGTTAGATGAAACGAAATATGAAATAAACCGAACAGGTTTTTAACTTGAATAAAAAAATAGAATTTTGACTTTTCTGTCTTTCCATTATTGGTTGAAGGCATTTAGGTACAAAGATTAATAGTTTTTTTGCTACTATTAAAATTTGTAGACACAAAACAGTTATGACCAATTTTCTGATAAGTAAATCAATCAAAACCTTTAAAAACATTCGAATTTTAATACCTTTAATTAGATGCAGTGTACGCACCTGTGTGTTTAGTGATAATAACTATTTTATCAATTATTCAAATAAAAACTTAAAATTCAAATTGAAACAATAAATTAAGAACTTTGGTATTTACATATGTTATTGTACAGTGTTTCAGAACTTATCTAAAGAAAATTGAATATACAGGGGACTCCTACAAATACAATTTTGTAAAAAAAAATCAAAAAGAGCAGTTCGAAAACGATTTAAAAATGCAGTTCTGCACGGCACTGAAAACCGGTCTACTGTAAAACTTGATAAGGCAAAGTATGTAATCGGAGACCGGACAAAAAAATTAAAGAAATCCCCAAGAAAGGTAATAATAATAACATTTTATAACATCTGTTTTATACAGGTAATTCAACTGCTTTTGCCGCTATTGTTATTAGTTATTAATAAAATTAATTTATTATTTTAATTAATAAAATAGTTTGACATAATTGATGTTACAACAAAATTTTGGGCCCGTGTTACACAGTTTCTACAAACTAACAGAAATGTGTCTGCATCTTGTCCGTTTTGAACTTTTATGTGATACACCAGGTATGATTCGCTTGCGTAAATAATCAATAGTATCCACTTCGGTGCGATACACTTCATTTTTTAAATATCCCCACAAAAAGAATAACAATAATAATAATAATTTATTATCCCAAAGACTATAGCAATTATAGTATAGGACTAGTCACAATTAGCACAATATAATAAACAAATAAAAATATAACAATCAGAAAAATTACAAATACAAAATTACAAAAATTAACAAGCCATATAAAATAAATTTTAACAATAGAAACATAAACATTATGTGTCAATAAATATGAGAAGTTCAAAGGATGTAAAATAAGGAGATGTAGGGGCCATGGTACCGGTTCTCCTCGTCCAATTCCTTGGTATTAATGGTTGGTACGCGCTGTACATGGTACGGATATAATTGAGCCTCGTGTATGATACGCCATACACTGCTGCAATACACCGTGGACGGCCTGGACGTTCATCTCTTCCACGATTCGCTTTGCACTACACTTGCATTCACTGGACACCGTGGTAAAAATAGCATTGTGCATTGTGCATTTGGCACATGTTTACTAGGAAATCGTTTTGTTAAATCATTTTTACTTCACCATAAATTAAAACGATATCCATCAACTCCGAGTTGCTATACACGTAAGCCATTTTTGACAATTGAAAAGCTAATGTAAACAGTCGCATCACAAAAACGTTAATATTATAAGTAATTAGATTTCAATATTCGGAATCACCTGGCTAGAGACTACAATAACCTAGCTATGTAAAGGTTGAAAATGCTACAACTTTAATTTTTTTTTTCTTGGAAGCTATAAAAATTTTACAGAAAAGAAAAATAAAATTCTTACGATATCGACGTCATTTTTCATTACGCGTCTATTTCCAATTTTTTTTAGATAAGTTGTGAATCACCCTGTATAGTTTTTATTAGCATACCTTCACAGTTGTGCCAGGCTTAAAATATGCAAATACAGCCATTACCTAAACTATAATAAATCTTTGGATTTTCCCAATTTAGTATAACATGGCCAACTTTTTCATTTTTTCTTTCCAATATATGGCGTACTAATACCTACAATATGCATGAGTTTTTTTCAAACAACTTAGCACTTTAATAAACATGCTATGTTGAGGTCTGAAGATTATAAAGTTTTTAATTTATTTATGGACACAAACACATTAATTTCAGGATTATTTAAATACGGTTTGTAAATCAAATTTTCAAAAAAGAGGACACGTTTAAATCAAACATAAACTAGCAATACATTATTCATTAACCAAGAAAACGTGTAGATATAAAACTGCACTGCAGAAATCGACTTTTCACGGTACTATTTTGGAAGTAGTAAAATGAAGTGGTGTAAAATTATACACGTTTTATTTGTAAGGCTTGCTTCAGACTATGCGTGAATTCGCGATTCGTTATGCGCGATTCGTGATATGCGAGGAATTCACGAATAGTGTGTAGGATCTTGTTTGTTAAAAATCCATTCATAAAACCCTACACACGATGCACGAATTCCTTACAAACCACGTATCACGAATCGCGAATTCACGCATAATCTGTAGCAAGCCTGAGAATTTGAAAGTGTTACAAACATATTTACAAAAATTATAAAGGGTAAAAATCTAGAACTTTAATTATTTGATCAAATTCACACCATGACATATACCAAATCGAATTTAAAATTAAAACAAGAGCGGGTAACCCTTATTCCCTTCACAACTATAACCACCGTCTGCTATGCTTGCGAGTTAGGATCACGTGACTAGTGAACGCTTGTTGCAGTTACTTATACACTTCACACTAGAATAAGTTGTAATTCGCGTAAATTTCACTCTTTTTTCGTGTGAACCCCAAAAATGGGGTAAATATCGTGTAAAAATTTTACCCGCCTTTTCTGGCTTGCTTGCTTTTCCAATAAACTCATTTTTCACATTTTTAAATACATGGAGATTCACAAATGTCTATAAGTATTATTTAAGCTTATTTTAGTACCTAACGAATTAACAATAATAATTAAAGATATATATGTACTAAACAAATCTCCCGACAGATTTTGTTGCTATGTTCATTTCCAGTATAAGTCAAGGTACAATATATTGTCATCGTCATAAGTCATAGGTACTGACGATGGACATATATAGAAACCATGACGTAACCGATTCCGGATTATTCCCTTAAGTATTTCAAATAAATATTACGTGTTGCACTCATGATAATTATTTCAGTTGGGCCGACTTCCTCATTTTTATATTCAAATATCTTTAAAGCAAAATGGAAATACCACTATCGTTTACTTATAGAGAAAGAACTAGTCAATGAAACAAGTCCAATTATTTAAAAACGGATAGCGGCGCTTTTTTCAATTTAATCATAAATTCTTTAACTATATCATTCAGATGATCAGGAGTCTTTAATCTTAAGTCAATGAAACACATACCAGTGCTATAAAAAAGGTAACAAGAAATTAATCTAACTTTATTCGTACCGTTATTTTTGCCAGCATGACCTACTTTTATCCTCATGTAGGAAGTTATAAAAGCAACTACGTGTAAAAAAGTAATTGTTAATTATGTAGGTACCTTATTATTTATAAATTTTGGTTGCCATCATAAAAAAATGGAATGAAACTAATTTTACAGTTTCCCACACCTAATTGTGTAGGCATTTTAGATATTTACCGTTTTGCACATGATACATACAATCGATCAAAACCGGTGTGACAAAATTCAAGAAGGCTTTACTATTCACCTGAAATAAATACAGTTACCAATAAATTGTATTGAATTTCGATGTAAATACCTTCTCGTCTAAAAAGAAGAATCTACGAGGTGTGTTCAATTGACACAAATAGGTACCACCAAAATTAAGATTTCGCGAGTAGTATCATCTGAAGAAAGACTTGTAATTTGTTTAAGGTAAGTAAATAAAGGTTGTAGATAAGCGATGGTACACGTCAGTTCAACGACGCATTCACAACTTAACTGGTCGAATATTTATAATAGTTTGAAACCAAACCCTAACATTTGTGCAAACAGAACTTACGTTGGACTAACGCGGCCAAGCATAGAAATTGTAGATCACCGACACAACCTGCAGTGACGGTCGTTGCAGGTGACGGGTGACGGTACATGCAGGTGCTGGTCTAGTGTGCGATGTTCCATTAAATAACATGGGAACCTTCATGAGCAGGTTCGTGCAGGTCCGTGCAGGCATATTGTATGCAATCTTTTAATCGTCGTTATGAACAGTATCGGAATGACCTTGTTTATTGAGAGGCAGCAATCTTTATCTTTAATTTAAATTTATCATATGTGAGATCTTCGAAATATTATAGATACCATATCTAATTGTTTTACTTACCTGGTTAATAAGGAAACGCCATACATTTCAAAGAAAGGTCTTTAATAACAATACCAAGAGATGACAGAAAATGAAAGAAACAACGGGAACAACAAATGTTATTAATTTTTTATTGGTTTATGCGCTCACGTCAAAATATGGGAAACGGCTGTACTAATAGAATATACTAACTTAACTTTAATTCTAACCAATTACAATTTATTTAATTGAGACATTGAAGGACCGAACAGACTGAACCCCAAAGGGGAACATCCTACGACGAGGTGCTTTTATCCTATTTTGTCAATTTTCACTGGTTCTTGTTCATTCTTCTGTATTTTGGTGGGTTGTACTTGACTTTATAAAATCTAAAATATTTGGAACTACCTACCCTTGTTTTCTAGAATCCCTACGTCTTCCTACGTCTTTTACCAGAGTATTAACATATAGATAATTTTTGGTGTCAAAAAAAAACCGAACACTTGGCCTGAAAGGACCTTATTCTATTGCCAACAGTTATGTTTGAGAGAAGCAATAAATTTTTAGTTTTAGTGTATTGGCAACAAAATGTGTCTCTTAAATTGACAATTTTATTTAAAAACTTCAGTATGCTTACTAATCCTTGTATATTGCTTCCCTTTCTCAAAATATAAACTCTAAACTAAGAACCTAATTGGGCTTTTATTACATCCTTCTCACAAAATGTGGCTTTTAGTTGAACTGAGTCGACATTCTTCTTCATTTTTTTTCAACATTGGCGATGTGAAAGCAAACGTTTTTTTCGTATTGCTCGAGAAAATGTCGTTCACGCTTTCATTTCACAGGTTTCATTGATATTCACTGTATTAACTCTATTACTAAGGGCCTATTCACGGTCGAAAGATATGTACAACATCGCTTTGCCTGCAGAATATTGGTTTATACACCATTGGTGGTACGTCGATGATATTTTGAATGGTTCTGAATAATGACACCAAATTTCATTAGCAGATCGACAGACCCTATTGAAAAAATTTCAATAAGCATTTTGTAATTATTGACTAACTGGAAAACTGCTCATGAATATCCCAACCAAAATGTAATTGCACTTCTAATATCTAGTAACCAGCTAAAGTCATCCATAAGTAGCACGATCAGACACAGATCAGTTTCGAAATTAGCAGTTATCATGAGTATGGCAGAGCATTGAGATGTTGAATTATAAAGGGTGCCCGGAATGTGAGTGGCTTTATTTTGCTATATAAGTGTCAAACAAAACATATTTTACATAACATTCTTTTTTCTCTTACCAATAGGAACAGAATTATAACAACAAACAGGGACAACGTCGCTCATATACCTTGTAAGATGTTTGTACATAAGAATTAGAAATACACCTAAACATACTTACTGTGAGTGGTTTTCTTAGAGCTCTTGTCACAGAATAAAATATGAAATGGTTACAAGTGTTCAAAATGACTTATGTTGCTTGCGAAATGCGTACAAACATCTCGTAGCCAGAGAGTTTTGCCCAGATTCGCCATAGATTAACATGTCATGCAGCTGGTGATATTTACTATAATTTGTTATTGTCATTTTTTATTATGTACACACACATATCAAGCAAGCACTATGTTCAGGAAAACAAAACGCACTAGCCACAATACTAATAATACTTTTACGTAATACAGCAGCAGGTGATAGATTACAATGTTGTCGTACGTTACAGTTTTGAGAATTTTCCGGGAAGCTTCATTGTTTACTTCATTAATACGGGTACAAATTACACAAACCTTAATGATTGTGTCTTAGTTTGAAATTTCCTATTTCCATTCCAGCTGTATTCTTATTTTTGAACTGTATTTGTAGAAAAACTATTCGTTTTGGACATTTTTTTCACAAGAGGTGTTTGTTGCTTTTGGTTCCTTTAGTATCGGCACTTATATTCCGGACATCCTGTATAGCTATTGTAATATCTACCTATAGATATGGTTAGAGTCCCAACTCCACACTCTAACATTTCTGTCGCTGAAGATCTGGAAAGGCGTAATTTTTTATTCTATCAACTTATCCAATTTTCAAGAATACAGCCTCTTAATATTTCTTTCTTACGGTACATACACCACTGATCGCACATTATGATGTTGTTAACACTACTTCTTGGCAGAGGTTGTTAGAGTAATTTTGTTTTCTCGCTCTCATTCAAGCCTAGATAATTGCTTCTACAATTGTTATAATTCGAGTAAAATTGTAGTTCTTTTCACAGAAACAGAATAAACTTAAACAGTTATCCAGTAATGTACAAAATTTCAGATATTATTTTGCACAACTACTCTTATACGTGCAGGAAGTACATATTCTTTAACTGGTATTTAACGCATTAACAGAGAATTTTATTTTTCATAGTTACTTCAGTTCAGTTACAAGTCAGTTTAGTGTTATGCATATTCGCGTGACAAAAGTAATATATTTTTTTAGTTTATATATGGCAACTCATTGCACAGCCAATTTTAATTTATGTTACCAACCGGCCTTGACTCTTCTTCGTGTAGGTATACTTAGTATTATATAAAGTGTTTACATGTTATACATCCAGGAACTAGCGCATATCTAAAATGAAAGCTAACTGATGAAAAATATGGGAATATTATCAGAAAATTACATTTTTTGCCTTGCTATAGGTATAGAAATTATATTTATATTGTTTCAATATGTTGGCTAACTTACTCGTCAAATTTCCAGCTGGTAGCAGATACAGTTACATTTTGTTGATAACGATAAAGGTAAGCACATACTATTCACATCGCACGGAATGGACGAATACAGAGCGGATTTTATTTGGCAACGTAAACATTGTAATATAGAAATACCTTCAAACGTTCAACTAAAATTATGTTCATATAACGTTATGACTATATAATAATATCTCTACCTCTCATTCTAATCACGAGGATTAGCCCAGAAGTCAAAGACTTGTGTGGGAGAGGGAGCGGCATATTATTATTAAGCAAGCGGCATTTGCGCCCAGGAATGACTTACGTTGGTAGGCCCTAATCACCATTCGGTGCAGGAATGAGGGAAACCTAGAAAACCTCATCAATTAGGGGGGTAGTCAAATGCCAGTCGGTATCAATCTGTCACATTGACCCAAGCCAACATTTTTCCACCCTACCATACCCGCAGAGAGGGTGCCAATCCTCTCCATATTCATAGAGAGGAATGGCAGTGACTATGGAGGGGATTGGCACCCTCTCTGCGGGTATGGTAGATAGCTTATATACGGTTTACCGGCTGCGGGGGTCGAACCCAAAGCGATCTAGTCGCATCGATTCAAGTACTGACGCCTTAAACCGCGCGACCACTGATCGAATACAAATAAAAGGATATTAACTAACTAAAGTGTATCACTACATTCTCCCAGGGTCTAATTTAAAATTTAATTTTCTAAGTATTTTGGAGATCTTCTTGAGTGGGGCTCTGGAAGAATGGGCATTTGTAAATGGAACTGTTTTCTCATCTGCCTTACATATTTTGGCTGGAGTAGTAGTTTCACTAGGAGGGGTACAGTCTTGAACAATAATTTCTAGCTCTGAAGTATTGCTACTTGTAGATTCAGGTGACATACTTATTGATCCTGGAGTCGATAACCAAGTAGGCAATGAATTTCCAAAAGAAGCATGTTTATTATGGTAAAACATTATCACGTAGGGAGTGAAATTGATCGAAGTGCATAAAAGAGAGCAAACTGAATGAAGAGCTTGAGACAATACCATCTCCAATTGATTTACATTCAGTCCTTTAAATTTTAAAGCAAGAAGAACGACCTTCCATATAATCCCATATAGCGTTCAGCCTGTTCATTACCTTCTGCATTATATGGAGTTGTACGACTGGTAGCAATTCCCCTGGTATGTAAATAATTTCTCAACTCAGCAGACATAAAATAATTTGATAGTTTCTGAAGAAATGTCTTGACAGGAAAATCCAAAAAGATGAAGATTCATTAATTATAGCTAAAAGATACCTATTTTCTGATGCTAAAGATAAGGATCCTTTAAAATCAATTTTCAGTCTTTCAAACGGTGATGTTTTTACGATGTTTGGTTTAATTTCAGCACGATATGGTATTACGAAGATCCTCAAAAAATGTGGTAAATTAAATATTATAATTGAAGTAAGACAACTCTAATCTGCATCTTAGTATCTTGCCAATTAGGTAATGTCTCCACAGCTTCACAGATTCGACAATTGAGTAGGCTTCTTTTTCTACTGAAGACAATTTTTGTTCAGAATTTGACAGCATTCTTGTAAAAAAAAAACAAAAGAGTTCTCCAGATTGTCTTAAACAAGCAGCAATAGCATGCTCAGCTGCATCACAATAAATGTTGCATCGTCATCAATGGATGTAAACATTGATTCTATTAGGTTATTTTTTATATTGTTGAAACATACATCAATATTTTCCGAAAGAGGACACGTTTTAGCATGTATTTGGAGGAAAATAGAACAAATTCTCCAATTTCTTGGTAGATTTATTGAGTCACACTGTCACACAATGGGCAAATATAAACGAATTTAAAATTTCAAATAGAACATGTCTCAACGGTCTCACCTTGTATATTTTTGAATATTTGGATTCTGCGCATAATTTTAGGGGGACTTTTATTAAACTTTTTCTAATGATCTTCGATATACAAGGTGTCCGGAAATGATGAGCAAAAAATTCAGGGGATAATTCTAGACCGAAAATAAATGCCACCTCTTTCTATAACATTTTTTCCAAAACTGATTATTAACGGAGTTACAGGGTGTTAAAGTTAAAATTTTATTTTCAATATTTGTAAATAACTTCTAAGAAATCCAAATATTTACATAAAATTTGTAAGTTGGAGGTTTCTGCGGACGAGAAATTCAAATATGTTTCTAATTTTGACGTCACTAGTAGAGGGCGCCACTTGTGGCACACCATGTTTCATTTAAATGGCAGAACTTTTTTGTATATATCTGAATATCGAAACAATCTATGCTCCTACCTGTCTTATTTGAAAAAGGTATACCATGCTGAAGTCCATTCCATTTAGAAAATAAAGTTTTAGTAGTTCGAAACTGAGCGTAATCGATAAATACATTTTCATCAAAATTTTTTTAAATATCTGTAACAAAAAATGATAAGCATCCAACTGTCTCTCTTTTACATATCAATACTTCAGCTTGCATGATGCAAAAATAGCCAATTTTTAATTAGGCTATAGAAAAGCAACTTTTTTTATAGAATCTCTAGAGATAGATATAAAGAAGCTTGATAAAAATACCCCTAAAATTACACGTAGAATCCAAATATGCAAAAATATACACAGTGTTTCATTTAAAATAAACAAGTAGATGGTGACTTCCGGTATAGCCGTAAGTGCTATAAGAATGGTATTATTTCATTTAAAGATATTCTAATGGGCTGTCACCATAAAACAACCCGTATGATGGTACCACCATATAGTAAATTACAAAATATAAACTGCAACTGTTATTTAAATTTGTATAAAGCATCCTACCAATTATTTTTTGCACAAATATCAATCAATAATTGGACATACATTTTTATTTTAAAATTTAGTACATAAATGAAATATGATTAGTTTTGAGATGCTATTTTTTCTATCTATAGGTTAATTTCCATTCAAACGATGTGCTCATTTTTACTTGATATCAATTTAATCCGAGTTGTAGCTTTCACTTTTAGTTTCACCACGTATGACCACCTTATCAAGTCCAGTAGTTTATTGTAATTAGTTAATTAGTTTTTTGACGTGTACATGTAATGACTATAATTAAAAAAAGTTGTTTTTATATCGGTCCAAGGATTTCATAGTGACGTTGACTTTAATAATGTGCATTTAACTTTCCGTGAAATCAATTAATAATTTTTTCCAGGTGACTTCAAAAGATATATATTAAATGTATATAATACAAATGAATTAAAAATATCAGAAACAATTATCAGTGTCAATTATTTATGCCTTTGGACGTTGAAGAGAAGAAGAAAAATTTCTAACTTTAGATTTTATATAAAAACCATTTGTTTTTCTCTAAAGAAATATATTCATGACAAATAAAATAAAAGACTTGTATCATATACATTGTAGGTCAGTGGTCGCGCGGTTTTATGCGTCAGTACTTGAATCAATATGGTTAGACCGCTGTGGGTTCGATCCCCACGGCTGGCAGACTGTATATCAGCTATATTCGTGGAGAAGATTGGAACCCTCTCTGCGGGTATGTTAGGATGGAAGAATGTTAGCTTAGGTCAATTTGAGAGATTGATACCGTCGATGTTTGACTACCCCCCTAATTAATGAGGTTTTCCAGGTTTCCCTCATTCTTGCACTGAATGGTGGTTAGGGCCTACCAACGTAAGTTGTTCCTAGGCGCAAATGCGGTCTTCTTAATAATTATATGCTGCCCCATCTCCCGCACAAGTCTTTGCCTCCTGGGCTAATGCTCGTGATTAGAATGAGGAGTAGAGATATTGTAATATTATTATAGAATTAAGAACAACTTCAAAAATAGAATTGGATAATAGGAACATATAAATTGTTTAGTAAAGGGTAGACCAAAGTTCAAGGGTAAGTTTAGTGAAAGGATTTATATCAAGTATAATTTCAAAAAATACGATTTTCTGTGTTTATTAGGACTTATGAATACGCGATTAAAATTAATGACATTATGACTGACTAACCCTGTATTTAATGGTATAAGGCGATTTTCTTATGCCTATTAAAAATAGGCCGGTGTACACAGTTACACGTATTTTTATGAATGGAACATTTACGCTAAGTTACGTAAAACAATCGTCTTTGTGTCTGTATCTGCAGTCTAGATCT
Source organism: Monochamus alternatus (assembly GCA_037114965.1). Lineage (NCBI taxonomy): Eukaryota > Metazoa > Arthropoda > Insecta > Coleoptera > Cerambycidae > Monochamus > Monochamus alternatus. The sequence continues at coordinate 23,307,290 of CM073427.1, read as the reverse complement.
GTGATCTCATCTAATAAGATTCTGTCTTTGTTCCAGATCGTGGGGGTCCAGCAGTATCCAATCAGGCCACAAACGGCTGACGTGAACGAGAACATCCTATCGGAACAGTTAACTTCCGAGTCAGTCTTGACCGACGAACTAATCAAGTCAAGCGGAAGGCAGATCGAAGATGCCTTGAACGAGTTTGACGCTTACTGTAATAGTTTACACATAGGTAAGTGGTTTTTGATAGAGTTATAATAGGTTCCTACGGTGTACAGTATCTTACAATACAAATACAAATAATATAAATGAAGAGTCAGCTGCGATGCGCAGTAAACTAGAGTAATCCTATGAACAAAATGTTTTAAACTTTTCGCGTGACAATAGGCAGGAAGAGGTGAAAGAAATACTCTAAAGTATTCTTACTAATTAGTAGGTAATATAAAAATCCAACCATACAAAATAAAGAGTAAAGTACACGAATGAACGTATATGTAGTACATGTTATTCATACATGAAATGATAAAGAATTGTATTATTTTTATAATATTAGACAAACGTCACATGACACTTTTTAAAATGAATTTGGCGACTTATTTTCAACTGGTGACGTATTCGTAGTGAAATCTACGTAACTTTTAACATTAGTTGTCACTTGTTTCACTCACCAATTGAGATCTAATTAAATTTCTAAGCAGAACTTCCAAAAACTGTTTTGGCGGAATGCTGTTATTATTGCAATCAATTGTTCTGTCGAACATGATGAGCCTACTTTTACAAATTAATAGTGCTTGCTGGGCCATGATTAGAGGTGTGCAATAACTATTTGCAACTTTCTATTCTAAATGGATCAATATTATCGATTTATCGATATTATTGAAATTATAATTATATATAATATTGATAATATATATGATGTCGATAAAATAGATAATATCGATATTGTTGGAATTATCGATAAAATGCATTATCGGATTTTATTATTATTTACGGTTTCTCTGCACAAATTTTAGGTTTTACGTAGAATCCTAATCATTCCTGAACGGTTTCTTGCATGATTTGAACAATCTTAATATGTACATACTTGCGTATAAGGAGTCCCATACATCATTTTTAACAATATTATCAAATTTATCGGCAGTTATCGGTATTGATAGTATTGATATCATCAATACTATTCGATATTATTGATAATTTATGTAGTGTATGAGCAGTATAGAGTATAGCTATAGTCTACTGCAATAATAATGGCACTTCATTAAAACAGTTTTTAAACTATTGGAAATTCTGAATAGAATTTATTTTAGACATCTATTGGTAGATGGAATAACTACAAACTAATTTTAAAAGTTGAAAGTAGATTTCATTACAGATACCTACGTCAGTAGTTCAAAACAAGCCGCCAAATTCATTATAAAGAGTACTATTATTATTACAATATCCAAAAGGTGCTTAGTGTAAAAAAAAGAAATTATGACACTATGACGAAATATGAGATAGTAGGTTCATATCTTCTTATCAGTAACGATAAGACATATCTACAGTTTCAAGGAATATTTGCAGGGTTGAAAGTTTATATATGATAACGGTACAGACGCAATGCCAAACTGGTTCCACATTGATAAACAAGAAGTTTGCAAACTTGTGAACAGGTGGTCAAAATTTGTTATAATAAGCCAGGGGGGTTACTTTATACATTACGACACAAACAGTTCTTGTAAATGCATTAATAACTTTCCCTCGTAAACTGTATTTGCAGCAACAACTAAAGCACAAGTAAATTGTTAATTTTATTACTGAAGTTCATCTAAAAATAATGTTGAACGCCCTAGTAAAATCTTTAACAAAGTTGTCACATCTAGTTCCGAAATTTTCCATGAATTAAGGAATGTGTAAATTTGCATTGCATTAAGTAATGCAATAATACGAAAATAAAGTTTCACGTGTAGTTTATCTTTTTTCCGTTTTGACGTTTTATTGAATATAATTAAGATATTTTTATTATTGAGTAAATATAACTTATCCACATCTTACATAAGGCGTATGTACCATCTATCTATTTTTAAATAGATGAGGGATGAGAATGGATGGTGTCGTATCACAGGTACAGTACGTCTTCTCAGACAGTAATAAGAACATCCTAGACCTAATAGAAGAAGAGACAGGAAGAGGATGCCGCATATTATTACTAATATCTGGAATCCGCGAAGGGGTGGGGCAACTGCAGCTGTTGGAGGCAACCTGCTAACAATCATAACATTAAAGAAATTAATTTTTTGTATTATATACGATTATAAGATTCCAATTGATTTATTAAGTTTCCATTTACAATATTTATCCTAAACTGCTTATTCACACTTCCACCTAAGGAATAAGTATGAAACTGTCACTCTCAAAAATCATTAATCTCTCAATCATTTTTTAGACGGATTATAGTCTTACTTTTCCTCCTCAGTTATTCATGCACAGTTATCTTTTGTTTTCAGACCCCCACAATGCTGGATTCCGGCTGATAACAGACGGACAGCTACCCCTCAGGCAATGCCTCCACCCGGAGGCATGCAGGAAAGAAATAGATCTGCCCCATTACTACAGCATGTTCCATGACCTTAGGAAAGAAGTAGCTAGGTTTACAGGGAAACTAGACGACCCACCACAAAGTGTTGCAGATATGTTAGAATGTATCCTTTTTTCTTCAGTTATCACTCAATTAATTAATTTAAGAGTACCTATACTGGTTTTTTAGATATTTATCCAGTTATAATTTTTCACTGAAGCAATGAAACACTAATTTACAATTACATTAGAAGCATGGGCGAAGTTAGGGGGGCTTGGGGCCCCAAAAATATTCATAAACATCTCGCACACATTACCAGAACCGAAATTAAAATACAGTCCAGTAGGGGCTTCACACCCCCCTCCTCCTTCCAGATTTGATGACCTAACTTCGTCCATGAATAAAAGTATGAAAGATCAGAAGTATGAGGAAATAATTATATCAGAACAAAAATGTCTAATAGTGATATACATTGCTTGCTTTGGATAGTTTAAACAATTTTATCTTTGGACGAAGGTAGTAGATTAAAGAATTCGTCTTTATTTCATTTTTTAGTTTGGGGTGAGCCATCTGGCAGTAAATGCTAGCATTAGGTACAAATAACGAGAATAGTAAGCTCGCATCGCAACTGCCTTTCTACATGGTTAATCTGGTGATCTGACCTGTGCACTACTTTAGCCTCCGCTTGAGGTTTAGTGACTCTACTTTAAATTCTGGAGAACTGCAAACAAAATGAAAGTTATGACAAACAACTACAAACGATTCTTTAGCTTTTGTCTGAAGTATAGATTTCGCTGAACTGCAAACGAAATTATAGTTATTATTAACGATTCATTACCCTCCGCTAGAAGTATACCTAGAACATTAGATTTCGAGAAAGTAAATAACTAACAAAATGAAAGTTACTACAAACAACTACAAAAGATTTTTTAGCCTCCACTTGAAGTATATTTTTTAACGTAGAGTTAAATTTAGTCAAAGCCGGACAAAATTATATTATTTGCTTTTTCGAAATTGTCACCTCTGTACCTGTAAGCAAATCAAAGTGATGGACAAAGTTACTGTTTAGTAGTTATTTAAAATACGAATGGTTTCGTATATTTTACACGCGAGAATATACTAAAAATAACTGTAACTTTCTCCCTTGATACTGCAAACGAATATGTTTTCACTACAAACGATTCTCTATGAGAGACAACAGATTTTAGTGCTGTAAAAGTCAGGGAACGAATTTTTTCAAGGTCATATAACTTTTTTTTTGAAATTACTACAGACGAAAAAAATTTACTACAGACAACTACAAACGATAATCTATAAGACGTGTCCTCCTCTTTATCTCGCTTGAATTTTCTTTATCGTCGGTATTTCACGAGGTATTTCATTTCTGAAGAAGAATCCATAAATTTCACCATCTACTTTAGTCCTAGTGTTTCCACTTTTTTTTTCTTTGGATCTACTTCTACACTTTTTTATAGCACGATATGTATTCACAGACACTTGTGTCGGCCAACTACACGTATCAAAAGCTTCACTTACAACTTAGAGCCTTTTCACACGGGTGCTTCTCGGAAGCGCCGTTGCGTGGTCCATTTTGAAACATTATTTTTGGCTTATTTACACGGGCGCGCCACAAAATTAACAGCGCCACGGTGGCGTGTAGTCGCCGACTCCCACCGAAACGTCAACCATAAATTAGTGGCTTCACTCAGCAGCGCTGCACAGTGGCCCGTGTGAAAACACTCTTATATTAGAGGTTCGCGCCAGAATTCCTTCCTATAGATTTTTTATAATTATCAGTTGTCCATCACTTGTTTTGGGTCGTTTCCGTTTTATTAATTTATTTTTTAATTTAATAATTATAGCCATAGACTAAACGTATACGTTTAGTATATAGTATATATCTATTTAAAAATATAAGTAAACAGTTAGACCACTTCTTTTATGTGATAAAAGTCAACACGGTTTTTTGCCTGAAGTTGTAAATCAACTTGACAGGTGCGTTACGAGGGATATCAACAAGTTCTACATGACATTAGTTACGACACAGCATGTACGAGGGTTATTTATAATATTACTGTGCTAGATATTAAAATTTTTATTAATACAAATTTTAATAGTGTGATAATAATAAATGTATATTAGAATAGTAGAATAGTTTAACATATATGTTAATTTATAAAGTTTTGCATATTTTAAATATTATTATTGTTAGGTATGATTATATAAACAAGTGTAGTCGTACCTTAAATCGTCTCTAGAAAAATATACAGGGTTGCATTTAAAATTTCATAGTTAATGTCATTGCCAATGAAAAAATTACAGAAATAGGACAAATATCCCAATTTTGCCTGCATATTAGGCATGACCTCCAAATCTCAATTTATATCTAGAGAGCTCCGTTATAGGTATCCACACTTGTAGGTTTGATTTCTTTATCTGAAATAATGCAGAATGTTTCATAATTCATTTAGCAAATTTGGGCGGTATATTCAAAAACAGAAAGCGTAAATACACTTGTGGTGACCTGTTGGACACATAATCTAAAATGTTACACAATTAAGTAGATATTTTTTCTATGACTTGTAATATTTTGAAAAGCGCTTGAAGAATATTTCATGAATATGTAAATCATCTATTCATGAATGATGTATAGATAGGCTAAGAGGTGTCAAATGCAACGGTTGTAGCAAAAATCATGTGGAAAATATTATGTCTTCACGCAGTTATAATTCACCATTAAATACCATCGCATCCCCAATAAACTTTATAGGGGAACTGTACTTTAGATAAACCAGTTTTTTGGGAGCCGTGGGAATTCGCTTTGAATTAATTGTAACTTTGCAAACTTTATTGCTCCCGTATATATAGGATGGTCCGTTTTTCATGGCTAATTCTTTTTCTGTGCTATTTGGAACGTTGTGGACTCCATTAGATTAAGAACCGAGAATTATTTCTTTAATTTTTTCGGTTATTCCTAAAATAAAATAATAGCGATACATATTGACCTGTTTGTAATTTTATTCCCCATCTGTCACTGTCAAGATCCAATATGGCACACATAAGAAAAAAACAATTGAATGTTGCATAATCGAAACTAGTAGCCATAGAAATTTTCTTTCGACGAAATTCTTATACTGTACCAAATTTCAGCTTTTGCTGTTGTGAAATAATGTCGCTAGATTGCATTTTATAAAATTGTTGTTGTCAATGTTGTCACAATATTTCAGCGGCAGCAGATATCTTGGATTTGTATCCCTGTATATTTTACGATTTCCTAGATGCCAATGGTGAGCCAAGAAAAATATACTACCCCGTAAGATATATATAACGACATAACAATAAACTTTAAGCAGTGATTTATCTGAATAAAACACAAAATTATATTTATCTGCATAAAACAGTTCCAAGGGCTCTACGATTATTCAGTCTCCATTAACCAATAGTTGATATATATAATATTTTTTATGTCAAATGTTTCAGTTTTGCACTGAAGTAGAATCTGTGAGCAATTTCTCACCACTATTTGCAAAAAGCATGCTACTAAAAATTTTCGGTGGAGTATTTTGTTACACATATGTGTAATAAAACTATGTATTATATTTAAAAAATGCTGGTAAGATACCTACATCCAAGAAATGAAAACAGTTTTTTTTATTACATCTTGTAATTGAACCTTTTTAAAATTATCATTTGAATCATAATATACAATATGCATCTGTAACAACAAACAATAACTACTTTATAATAACGCATCTATATATTTTTTTTGGTAGGTAGATATTTAATATACCTATACCTAGTATGGTAGTAAGTCATAAATAACACCGTTAGTTTTCATATATACAGGGTGAGTCAGGCAGAATGGGTCAGCAATAAACTGGAGATACTAGACACCAAAATATTATGTTTGAGGAGCTCATCATGCCTTATACGAGTGTCGCTGGTTTTAGATATACAGGTTGTTCAAGGTTTAAATTTTATTATTATGTCGTGGCATTTTTTCATTACTAGATAATAATTTTGCACGAATAATAAATCACACGCACGCAAAATACGCTAATATTTAGTGACATAAAAATTTGACACAAGCCTACTTTGAAAGAAAATCACCCCAAATACATTGAAACCGATAAAGTTAGGCGACCTAAACAAGAGTACATTTTTTATGTAGAATTGAACGTTCTTTTAGATTTTTAAGCATAGCTCAACAGATAAAAAAAATACCTATGTTTTTATTTACCTTAATAATACGGTGAAATAAGTTTCATATTTGTAATTCTCACACCAAAAATCTCAACATTACCATTTTTAGAGTCATGCTATCAAAACTTTCTCAACTATTAAGAAATTTTAGAATAAAATTTAAACCTTGAACTCCCTGTAGGTATTTCTTAAAACCTTTTCGGTACCTACTGATTTAATTTTTTCTAGTTGCAGAAAATTTAATATTAAAAATATAGAATATACCTTATAATAGTCTTCCAATTTCATTTTTAGATTTTTTTGTCCCAATAGTGTTTTTCTTGGGACATATGTGTCCCAATAGTCATTAAAAAGTAATTCAAAGTAAAATAAGATAGAAACTTATTGTAATTTTTATTCATATATGCAAATAAAATTATTCTAGAAGTAAATACAAAATCAACTAAACATTATTTTATATTATTTATGATATTTCAAAAAACATGTTTTACACAGACCAACATTACAGGCGATACAAATAGTTCGTGTTCTTTTTTCAATTTTGTTTTTGGCACAATATGAACACCTACGCCGAGATTTTCCTTCTGCCGGCAAATGGTCACCAATATTGACCATTGCCTTTGCTCTCAACGACGCTCTTCCTAGAAATAAAAAAAGCAATTGTAAAGAAAAAATTTCAGTATATTTACATAACTATCTGATGTTATTCTTCGCTGAGATACTGTCCTCTCTTTGCCATATCCTATTAGGTATTCGGCTAGGGTCACCAACAAATCTATAAAAGGTATATTTTTGTGCTGTAGTTCTTGGTATACTATCCAACTGTTTGCTACAACTGACATTAGCAGATTCTGGAAAACTTTTTTCCACCATTTATTAGATTTTCGGTTTGTGTCATATAATGCTGAAAATTGGTCCGCGAGATCTACACTACCCAGATAAGTGTTATAGAATGAAATTGCTTCTGGACAAGGAATTTTATTTTTTGAACCATCTTTCGCAGTTCTATTCACTTCGGTAACTAAATTTTTTTGGCAGTTACTTAGTGTATTGCCACTTTATGGCTAACGAAAAAAAAAGTTGAAGTCTCCTCTGGCTAAGTTTATTTTCAAACTTCGATACATCTCTGCGGTTTTTCATACAGGTACCAACGCAGGGAAATTCTAACGTGTTTACTAATTCTAACGACGTAAAAAACCGGTCGCAACATATTGCCACATCTTTTCCCTTAAGTGTGTGACAGTTTTTTTTACTACCCTTTCTCCCAGTGTTCCAGCATATTCGTTTTTAGGGCCCTCCTCTTTTCCAGCATACACATTGAAGTCATAAATGTACCCTGTCTTAGAGTCACAGCGCTGCCAGTTTTATTCCGCGTTTGATTGGCTTTAAAGGTAAGTACTGTTTGAGGGAAGACCTACCTACCTTTGAGTTTTGCCATTGTTTCATCAATGCTTTGAAACGTGGCCTCTGAACGCACTCTCTGAAATTATTTCTTCAAACAGGAAACTAATTTATCAACATACTATGTTTTACTGGCGCCATCTGGTTTATTTAGTTCATTGAAATACAGTTTTGGGGAAAGCATGAGCAATCGGTCTCTACCCATGGCCATTTTGATTGTTTAGTTTCCTAAAGAGGTGTTTTGTGACCAGTAAATATGCATTTTTTGGAACGCGATGTAAGCCATAACCATCATGCAACCTACAGGGACCATTATTTCAAAGGGCTCTGTTTTTGGGATTACTTTATTGTTATTTTGTTGTAATATTTCCAGCCTCTGGTTTGTACAATCCGAAATATACATGAAAAAACTTCTAGTAAAGAGTTTGAGGAAAATATCTAGTACTGAGGAACCATGAATCAAGTCAGGGATTATGATGGGCTTTTTCTCAACTGGTATTTCATTTCTAGGTAAAAAAAATCATTGGCTTCTATCCAAACAACAGCTGCGGGTACAGGTGGCAAAACGTTTCCCTCCAAATTTTCCTCCTCAATTTCTATTTTTACTTCCTTTTTCTTGTTGTCTCCACTCCTTGTACATTTTTTTGTTCTTGATCGTCATCGCTAGAGGAATCGCTGTTCTGAATATTTTGGGTATCACCATTCTCATGAGCTATAATGAGCTATTCACTTCCGCTTCAGACTCATCAGTGTCAGGAATAAAATCAGACAAGTTATCGGCCAAGTATTGGAGTTCTTTTTCTGACAACAGTTTATTTCTTCTAAAAAAAACATTGTACAATTACTTTACCGAATAGTTCTATTGGGACACCACTGGGATACATACGTCCCAAACAAATATGCGCGCAGAATATTTATGTAATAAATGATTTTATTGACAATTCAACATACCTGTTCATATTTATAATTATTATCCACTATTTGTACAATATAAAGTTGGCAAAATATACTATTCACCTGCACTTGTAAATATTTTAGATATTTTAGGTTAAAACCGGTGATCAGCTGATACAATTCCGCCTTGAAATTATTAGGGGTATAGTGTATAGTGCGACCTCAGAACACTATTGGGATCGCGAACGGTGCATTTTTAATGGCTGTTGCGCCCATCAGTGATTTTTATGAAACGTCTGGGGCACATATATGTCCCGTTAGTACCGAAAGGGTTAAACCAGCGACATCCGTGTAAGGCATGATGAGCTCAAACATAATATTTTGTGTCTAGGATCTCCAGCTTAGTTGACCCATTCTTTCTGACTCACCCTGTATGCGTCAGATGCCAGTTCTGCAATTAGTCATGGTTATCAAAGTTTACAGAATAAATAAACTTAAACTGTAAAAACTTTAAACTTTAACTGTAAACTTTGTCGTTATCGCGTCTAAAAAGTATTTCAACTTTATAGCTTGGTAGGCACTTACTGAACTTTTATCAGAGATATGTATATTATATTTCCCTCATTTGGGTGCATGCTCCATCTGTCGTTTACTAGAGCAACAACATGTAAAAGTGACTAGATTTCTGCTTCCGAAATTTCAAATCCCTTCGAAAGTGACAAAATTGTGAATTTTTAGATTCGGTTAGTTTGTTTAATAATAATTAATACAGGCGATCGCAAAAATTTTACAGATTCACAATATTTTTGGTGCGATGAGCTAGAGTTTTTCCCATAAAATACCTACTTAACTCATAATAAATAGTTGTTAAACCATCATTATACTCGTACCTCTATCCCAATAAAAAAACAAGTTGGTTAACTAGTAATAACATTTAAAATCTTGAGTTTAATTTTTGTGTTTGTAATTAATTTGATGCTAGGAACCTACTTTATCTAAAGATTGCCGCGATTGCCGTCAATTGTTTATATATGGCGACCAAAATATTTGAATATGTTTGTGTAATTGTATAAAAGTGTAAATATTTACCAGTGAAGAATTACATCGATATTTTACATAATCATAAATTGTGTTGTATATTACGAATTATATTTTTACTTGATGAATTCAAATAACATTGTATATACCTACCTGACCTAATCAAATAACACCGGTAGCCGACTAGCCGGTACTGTTTTAACCTTACTTTAATCCGGTAAGTGGTTTTCTTTGTTATTTTCCTTATTTTTGTATTAGGTTTACAAATAAAGGCAGAAAGCGAAAACGAATTCTACAAAAAAGAAGCGAAAGACATGGTGAACGTTGTACAAAGGCTAATTTTAGAAGGTGAGTAGAAATTTTTGTTTAGGTTATGGCACGACCACCTGATTGATTTTAAAAATTTCAGTAGGGCCCCTATTAACTAATTATTATACCTACCTAGGTATATAAAAACATATGTTTGAACAAAAATAGTTATTTTATTTATTAACTTTTTGATATGCTGAGAAAACATAATTACTTACAACTAAAATTTTATACCTATAGGTATAGGTATCTGCTTATATAGTATTGTTTTTATTATTATTATTATACCTAGGTATTTAAAAACATAAATTTGTACTTATAATAAACATATTATGGTCTGAAGGTCAGTTCAAGTACCTATATATGATCATTATTCATTTTATATAAATTGAAGATAACTTTTTTCCTTTTCTATAAATGTAAATTTTTTGATGAAAAATAAATGTAAATGTTGAAAAACATAAATAATTATTAATCCTGTATTGATGCACTTTTGATACAATAATAAAACTATTTACTGTATTTTTAAGCAAAATTTGAATAATAGTTCTAATGTCAATATCCTATTTCTTAAGTGTTTCTTCTGGTAAAACAATTCATTCCTGAATTCATTTACTTATTAATAATTTTCTATGTAAGCTGAATAAGTAGAACATTTGTTGTTTTATCGTCAATGACATTTTACATTTGCGTTACATTTCTGGTACGTGTATATTGTGTTGCAGTTGATGAGGTTTGGGTAAGAAAAATATATTATTGATACGTCCTACATACATATTAATTTGTGATTGATAAATGCCTTAAATTAGTAGGTATAGATACGTGTATATATCATTACCAGAATAAAAATCGCATAGATTTATTTTATTACTCGGATATATTCATTATACGGTGATTTTATCTCATAAATGATAATGTAATGTAGTATACCAGTTGATAGGAAACAAATCATTTGACTTCCTGTTTTGACAGTTATTATTATTGATATTTTTTTATTCAGGTATATCAATGATAATTTAAAAGATGCAGTCATGTTTAATATTTGTTACATTTTGTACTTTGATGCTTGACTGCAGCAGGATTATATTAATTATGAAGAAAACAATTAGAAGAATGTTCCATATATGTGTGACTTCATCTACATTTGCATTGTTAAAACATATATAACTATATATTTCAAATCATAGATTTGCTTAAAATTTTTAAAATTATAGAATTTAATATCTGACACGAATAACTACTTTATACTTCAATTTTCAGAAATATTTACTAAATTTTAGATCTAGTATAATCCTTCTTTATATATTGTTTGAAGCTATTTATTTGTGGCATAATTTTAGTTTTTCTTTGGTTTTATTGGGTTTTTGCCACACTTCTGAAAAAATAATAAAGATTAATTAAATAAGCCCTTGCGCCAAACGGAACAGTCAAGGGTTATTTTTGAAACTACGTTTGCCTAACCAAAAAATCTCACATTGAAATTATATTTTACTATAGTTATAGTGCCTATATTACTAAACATGTTACCTACACTTCTTGTATCTTTTGTTTTTATAATTTACAATACAATATCGGTCATTCAACGGTTTAGAGTGGTCAAGAGACATATTTATTTTTCATTTTGTTGTTTTAAAATTTTGCCGTTTTTTTTTAGTTCACTTCAGGACACTGTATTATTATTATGTGCATGTACAAAACACATAAAATTTTCAATTGGTGCCTTGTTCATAAAAAAAAATGTTACGAATTACTTGTACTGCAATGAAAAATATAAAAGTATTCTTTCTTATCCACTCTAACTGTGGAGGTACAAGAGAATTGAAAATATAGGTAGGTTAACACAGTATTACACCTATATCTAATAATGTTAAGTATATTTGCTACTGCATTTTAGCTTACTATGCAATAGAACAGTATTGTGAAAAATAAAACTTATTTATAAATATATTAAAACATTTTAAATTGAACTTAGAACTAGAATCAGCAAGTTTATTGAACTTCACTCCATTGACGTTACAATGGGGTATTACAGCTTATTTAAATTAAACATTTTTGTCATTATTTTTCGTTTTCTAAACATATGTTATATTTATAATTATTAATTATAAATAACATAAAAAAGACATTAATTTTACTGCGAAATAAAACACTTTTATACTATTTTTAACCCATTAACGACGACACTTCAACGGTAAATTTAAACAGCTCTTTACTGGTATTCTGACTGTAATTTGTTTCAGCTTAATTAGAAAAAAATAATAAAATAATATGTATTAAACGTGGTTATATGATATATGCACTTCTGTTAAGGTTTTGTTATCTTTAGCATATTTTTTGTTATTAGATGTTATATTTAATTTTTGTATTGTATCATATAAATTATTTTACGTGAAAGACGCCTAGTGTAAGGACTTAATAATTCTTTATTTTCGTCCCCATATACAATGCATTAGTGTGCGCCAATGGTGCCACTCTTGCAAATGCATAATTTTCATTTTGCGATTGCGAATATGATTCATTTTTATTTCAAATATATTAAACGTGGTGTTATTTAGACGTAGATGTTTTCAGATGTTAATTTATTTTCGAAGGTTGTGTAAAATATTTATATAGCATTTACTTCTTTCAGGGCATAGGTTCGATATACCAGAAGTTATAAATTTAGCACTGGAACCAGGAATATGGTGAGTTTCTGTATACAGCTTTATTAAAAATGTCTTAATTGTTAAGACGTATTTAAATAGATTTTTCCTAGGGATTTTGTAGTTCATTTATGTTCAATTCAAAGTAGTAGCCAATTCTTTTTCTACTCTAGATATAGCGGTAGTATGTTCATTTCGATAATTAGTAATTAATTATTCATTTTATGCATTATTTTCTAATACGCTAATAGTAACTGAATAATTGATGGTATTATCAAAAACTTTATGAGGCATAGGACTTTAATTTGTGGTCGGAACCTGTGCCTTTTGGTATAATTTTTTGATATACTATTATTTTTGTCTCGTATCTTAAAAACAATATGATGTGACGTAAGGAATAATGATCAAAAGTCATTTACTAGTAATAAACTAGATAGCTTCGTACCTTAGTCCTAAAAAAAATTAGCAATGTGTAAGTGTAACATATTTATAATATTTTTTTCTTATTTAATAAAATCAAAAAATCAAATAATGTATTGATACATTCGCTCTTTGTGTTATAGTACCCCTCTAAACGTTATCTAAACATTTTTAAAGTAATTATAAATTGATATCTTTACCTAAACTAAAATTTGTTTCTCAGATGCATCGTATTTACCGAGGCAAAGATAAGCCACACAAGTGTTTACTTTGAGCGATTTCCAACCAAATTTACTGTTTTCTGTAAAACTTAAAATTATGTACTACTTGACCTTATCAGCATATGTCTTATCAGCAATCGAACTGAACCAATGGAGTTTGACATGCTATACCCCACTTTTAACCATAGTTGATAAAATGACAGGGCCGACTTCGCGCAGTTGGGCCACTATAAAATAGTTTATAGTTAATTTTTAGTTTGGTATGTTAATTTTAACAAGTGTTTTGTATCATTAATTTTATTTATCAATATTTCATCATACCATCAAATTGACTATGGGATTATTTTTATGTGCATTACTTTTTTACACTCTGATGGTTTAAAATTATAAATCTATTTTAATACAAATTTGTCCATTTGGTAAAATCGCTACCAAATAATTAAACTCTATAATAGCATTTACGTTAAGGGCGCCGTATTTTTGAAATAGTGTTTTCTGCAAAGAAAAATAATTGACACATTTAATAATCAAATAACGTAAGGGTTAGGGAATTTTCAAAGAGACCGACGTAAAACGAACAAACAACAGCAAGATTTTAGCTTCAGAAATCTACGAAAATACTTACTTTTTTAAATATAACAACTATAAATATTCTTATAATATAATCTTACTTAGTATTAAATATACAAATAATGTTCTCTTTTGATTATAACTATGTGAAAATATATGTGGGGTTAGGATAGGAAAAAATACGTGTCTTGCACATGCTTTTTTAAAATTATTATTTTATTTGAGCAATATTATATTCTACAGATCTTATTTTTGAGATTTCTATATCTAAAACATCATACGGCGACTGAATGTTAAGTTCACCGTAAAATGATTAAATTTGTGATGTTTTTGAGGTACAAAATGTCGAAAAATAAAACACGTAGAGCAAAAGTAAGTAATATCAAAAATAAAATTATTAATGTTTTCATTTATATTCTTTAACAATTTAAATTCTCCTCAAATAATAATGTATAATAACTTTTAAAATACATTTATTTGTTGGTATGCTGCTTTCTGTCGTTATACGATTTACTTCGGTACCTGTGAGTATTCACAGGCGGCATAAGATAACATTCCTGTTATTTGATAAGCTCTATATTATTCAGTTCTTAAATATCTAAAATTATTTGTGTTTGTAGAAAACACTATTTCAAGAATATGACACCTTTAACGCATACATACATATGTTTTTTTACATCTCTGATGAATGAATCTGATGTATATATTCGTATACTGAACCTAAACATACATTTTATTATATATTTAAGTGTAAAATGGCCAAATCTTCAGCACGGTTTAAGTCGTCTCTCCGTTATTAGTTTATCATACAACAATTTCCTATTTGAGACAACTTTTTTTCTGTCTGCCGTTTTCAATCGATTATTTTTATATGACCTGCAGAACATCTAGTTATTTCGGTGGCCCCGCTTTATAAATCCGGCGCTGTCCATTGTATTACACGTTTACCGTCGATTCTGGTCTTCGGTTGTTTTCTTTAAGTTAGAGAAGGAAAGAGACCAAAAAGTTTTTTTTCCCAACATCGATATGTTTGACTCTTACTTAGAAGTGTATCGATGTGGTATGAGAATGCTTTGACGATAATACAGTAAAAAAATAGGAGTTTTAAAAAATAAAACAGCTGTGATATTATTTGTGTTTATGTTTTCAAGGCTTCGATTCGTAACATATTTTGGAAATATTGTTCTTGTTAGGACTCAACTGGTAAGTCAACCACGTGCTGGACTAATGTTTTTCGATTTAAAAGAAATGTTGATAAAGATTGTTTTTTTAATCAAGAATTATTTTCTGTATTACCAAATGGTTCGTTTACCATTGTATCTTCTATTTGAAAGTCTCCTTATAGTTAGTTGCCTTGTTTTCAATCACAACTTCCTCATTATATTCTTCTTTTTATCAATTATAACTTTAAAGCAGTCAGTTATAAATTCTTATAAAACCGATAACATTTAGAGATTTCAGATACGCATGTTACAAGATACGAATCTACAGAAGTAAATTAGAAAATAGTTTTTTTTCATTACATCTTTTTAAAATTTAATTAGCAGATATGATTATCTTAAAAAAATATATCAATGTTACATAATCAAATTTGTTAACTCCATTTTTTAATTTTAATTTAGTTTGTAAACTGATTGCAGTACATTAATACAGCGCATTTTGATAAACATTTTATTAGGTCTTGCATAATTCATAACATTTGGAAATTGTATGTTTTATGATTACGATGTATTTGACGTAAAAATGTGAAATGTTCATAAAAATTCATAATGATTATCCGTCCTCCCACTAACTTTTTTGTAAGAATGCAGATTTTTTGTTATCATAAAAATGCCAAAAATAAAACTAGTCTTGATTATTTTATGGGCGATTGACCAAATGAGGAATAGAGTACAGGCATGTAGGAGATTTAGTATCAGATAAAATTTTACTGAATAAATAATATTTCAAAATATCACAAATGTATAATTTGCATTTAAATTTAAAACTACCGATCACCTGCCGGGCTGTTGCGGGCGTTCCCGAAGTGTAATATGACGTCACTTTATTTGTTGTACTACTTGTCAACTTGAAGCTTAACCTAGACTGATGCAGGTATTTTCGTTTTCTCTGTGTTCCAATATATGTTTTAAGTGTTATTTATAAGCTATGAGATTTAATTAGATGTTAAGGTGCGAAAATGGAAGAACAGTTTTGTAAAGGCATCCAGCGATACTTTGCCAAACGTTGATGCATTTATACTAATTTATGCGGTCAAGTGGCTGTTTTAATGCTGAAATTCGAAGAATAAAAGCACAATCATAAGTTTGTTATTGTCTACATTGGACTATGATAAAAAAATATATATTTTATGAAGTAAATTACTTTAAGCTCTAAGTTTGAGCTTAAAGTATGAGTTAAAAGAATGCACAGAAATATACATTAAAATGATTAGATTTTTTAATAATTTAAGTATACATAAAAATTGTAATACTAATAGTATATTTACTTCCTTAAGATTGTTTAATTTTTTTAAATTTTGCATTCAACCCTACTGGCAGTTATATAAATAAATGCCGAGGTAGACAAAATTTTGCACTGTGCTACTAAACAATTTTTAGAATAATTAGGAACACTCTTGAATGTTTCCATCATTTCAAATTAAGAAACAGTAGATAAAAATCACACAAAAATGTTGAAATAAACGCCAACGTGCATTGCAATACAATCCACACACACAATATTTGAAATCTATTTATAAACAAATAATATGACGTCACAGTGTCATTAATATGGCCGCCGTGACGTCAAACTTATTTTATATTAATTTGACACTAGGTAACAGTTTTTTTTAAATGTTCCTTATTCTGTAAAAAGAATTTTCTGATAAAACTGTAAATATATAGAGTATTCCAAAAAAAAAGTAGGAGCTATTCGTCTAGTCTCGAGATTTCTGAAATTCAAATAAGGCGATTTTAGGTTTATCGAGAGAAGATTAAACTGTATTAAAATAAATGGTTTAGCAATAACCAATCAAATATTTGCAATCTTAGCTATCAAATTCGATTTAGTTGAAACGTAATTAAAGTTTATTTGATAAACTGACTGTTGCTCTTAAACTAACTTAACTATACAGTATGCGCCAAAAGTATGGAATAAATTCAATAAAAACGAAACAATTATTTTTTGGGAAAACAGGTCGATTTTTAATTTAAAAAATACATATTTTAGCGTAAAATGCGATTTTCAAATGTCATTTGTTTTCGAGTAATGACGTCATCGATTTTTTTTTAAATGGCAACACCATATTTTTTTCCTTGATTCTAAAAGATCGTTTAATTCTTTATCAGACAGTACTAAAATTTTGCCCTCTTACATAGGAAAGTTTTCGAGTAAATAACGATTGAATGTTAGAAAACGTAAATCAATTAAAATAAAGCAAAAACGTTATCAAGTTTAGTTTTTCGATAGAATGGCCTGCAAGATCGCCAGATCTTACACCTCTTGACTATTTTTTATGGGGATACTTGAGATCAAAAGTGTACATTAATAAAATAAACCACGTAATTTAGAAGAACTTCAAAAACACATTCGGGACGAAATACGCAGAGTTACCCCAGAAATCATTCATAATGTGCAAGAAGAATTTCTTCACAGACTTGCGCATTGTCAAGAAGTTGGTGGATGGCAATTCGAACATTTAATTTAAGTATAAAATTTAATCAATTGTATTTTATTTTACATACCTCAGAATTGTTACTTTTTTATGGATAAAATTTACGTTTTCTAACATTCAATCGTCATTTATTCGAAAACTTTCCTATGTAAGAGGGCAAAATTTTAGTACTGTCTGATAGAGAATTAAACGATCTTTCAGAATCAAGGAAAAAAATATGGTGTTGCCATTTAAAAAAAAATCGATGACGTCATTACTCGAAAACAAATGACATTTGAAAATCGCATTTTACGCTAAAATATGTATTTTTTAAATTAAAAATCGACCTGTTCGAGGATTTTTCCCAAAAAATAATTGTTTCGTTTTTATTGAATTTATTCCATACTTTTGGAGCATACTGTATGTACAAAACGGTTACTGAGTATGTAAGAAAATAAATTAACCTCTTAACTTTTTTAATTGTGAAATTTATTTTTAAACACACACTGTTATTCTATGTTCCACAACTAAAGGTTTTTCATCGAACTTTTCCATGTATATTATAGTATATGTCGAAAATTCTGTATTGAATATATTTGCCATTGATTATATTTTTGTCCCAAGCAGTAGCAGTCTACTTAATGATGCATATTGCATAATACGATTTTTTAATAGGTCATTATTTTAATGATACGACTTTGCTTATTAAACAACTAATTTTAATCATATGATTAGTACAGTGACACAACACAATAATTATACATAAATACGAATATTAATAAAGTGCGATAGAGTATGTCCAAATACATTTATCATTCTACGGCAAACGTTTCGTCTATTAAATTAACTCGCAGAATTTATTAAACGAAAGTAATCGAAACGTTAACAGGAGAAATTTAATTATAAGGCGCAGTTTATTAAAAAGATTAATTATAGTTAGAATGTTGCAAATTTTTATGTTATTATGTCATTATGTAGTGGAAATTAATGGAATATGTAGTTTAATTTTCACTTAAATCAAGAGATTTGTAAAACATACATATACAGGGTGATTCATTAAGAATGGGCAATCTCTGAACTGGAGATACTACACACCAAAATATGGCGATTGAGCCAAATATGCCTTATCCGAATGTTGCTGGTTTAAAAATACAGGGTGTTCAATGCTAGAATTTTATTTTGAAATATCTCAATAATTTTGAAACCTGTCGGAGTATTAAAAAAAAAATTGACACAATTATGTTTTTTGGCACGGCAAATAAGAATTTTTGACTAATTTTGACGCCACTAGTAGAGGGCGCCAGCATGTTTCTTTTAAATGGCATGGAACTTTTTTACTGTTTAGTGTATCCATCTGTCTATTGAAACAATCGATTCTCCTACCTGTTTTATCTAAAAAAGGTATACCTTGTTGAAGTCGTTAGGAGTAACAGTTTTAGAAATAATCCTATTTGAAATATTCAGTGCACCGATTGAAAACTGTTATCGTTTCAGATAAAGTGCCTTTTCTACTGAAAATACAGCAAAATTTTACTTGAAAAAGTTGTTCAGAACGTTCAAATTATGGAGACGTGCAAAATTTCAAGAAGATCGGCGAGGTTTGATTTTGAAATCATTTTTCAACAAAGCACAAAGATTTTATCAAAGCAGGCCGAAAAGTTCTGCCATTTAAAAGAAACATGCTGTGCCATAAGTGGCGCCCTCTACTAGTGACGTCAAAATTAGTTAAAAATTCTTATTTGCCGTGCCAAAAAATATAATTGTGCCAATTTTTTTTAATACTCCGTTTCAAAATTATTGAGATATTTCAAAATAAAATTCTAGCATTGAACACCCTGTATTTTTTAAACCAGCAACATTCGGATAAGACATATTTGGCTCAATCGCCATATTTTGGTGTGTAGTATCTCTAGTTCAGAGATTGCCCATTCTTAATAAATCACCCTGTATATTAGATGACCCGGCCTCAAACCTACATTAAACGGATGCCACTAAGTGATCTCCGATGTTTCTCGCGCAACGCCAATGCTTGTGAGTTGGTGTGCGCTAGAATTGCTGGCGGAGGAAGGCGGCTGAAAGATTGATCACGTGACCGAGTGAGGCAACTTATATACTGTAAAGTTTGCTCATATGTTTATAAGAAGTAAATCAAAAATTGTCCGGAAACAGTGCATACATTTCTTTCTGTTAATACTATCATAATCCAAAGAAGTAGAACGTATTTATCGAATCGTCCAGTTCTGTGGTCCAGTTAAATGATTTTTAAAAATAAATTCGTGCTATCTAGAACTAGCGCATTGTATGATACATTACGCTAAAAATTATTTTGTTAGGAAAATAACAACAAAATGTTTCATAATTATCTAGCTATTTATTGTTACACTAGTCACGTTTGACCAATGTTCGTGGCATCTTCAAGGTTTGTGCTACATTGAAAAAATTTACTGTTTCTAGCAATACTTATAAAGTACATGATTACAGTTCTATCATTTAACTGTATGTTTTGTTGGGAAAAAATAAAAACAAAATAAATAACAATAAGAGTACAGCAAATTAAAATATGAATCTTTATAAGGGAATGTTGTTTAATCGTCTCAATATTTTTTTTTTTTTATTAAACAAAATCAGTCTTCCAAATTTGAACATGCTATAATCTCCAGCTGTTTTAGACAATACATGTTTATACGAATTTTTCTTATTATTTTAAAGAATAAAAATATTCTGCCAAATACTAGCTATATTAGTTGACTAATGTTGCAACTATTATTTATTAGATATATATATTTTTATGATTATGTCAAATCCTACATATTTTAGTAATTTTGAACAACACGTTAAAATTGAAATACTTAATAATTTTTTGTTTTGTTATAATTGTCTTAGTTTAAAAGAGTCTCAATACAATTGTGACGTCACAATTACGTAATTAAATAAATTTTTTGGTAAATGCTGGAGAAATTTTTGATGCCAATGAAATCTGAGTTGTCATATCACCTAAGATAATCCTTTTGGCTCAAATAATTTTGGTCAAATGTATTTATTTCGTTGACTTTGCTTAGAGTAATTTTGATATAATTAATCACTTCATTGACAAGCTTATGCAAACAATTCATATTAGATATCAAATTTGATTTATATTTATTTTATACGTAATGCCAGACATTTAATAAATCCTCTAATCTTTTATTTTAATTTAAAAAAAATATTTTTGTAGAATTAAAAAAATGTGCTTTAAGGGCGCTGTTTTATACGCAAATTTTCAACAAATTTCATAGGTGTCTGTTGAGACCGTGTAAAAAAAATCTGAGTAAGTTAGAAAGAATATCTCTTCACTGTGTTAATTATACAAGTTTTCTGCAGAGTGTATAACAGTTTCCAAACTGATAAGTAATTTACAATAAGAGAAAAGCATAATTTTCACATGTTATGTTTTATCATAAAATCTTCTGAATTTTATATGTCAACTGCAAATTGACAAAATTGTATACGACATTATAAACATTGTCACATTCCTCAGAATTATTTTAAAAATCTTGTAACGCTTGAATTGATGTAAACTATTAAGTATTTTTCACGGTGCATGGAATACAGTGGTAAGGTACAATTCACGGGTTTTCATATTCTCTAGCACATTTTTCCTACAAAAGATAATAGTACATTATACTATAAGGGAGAGAAATGCGTTATTTTGGCAGAGGTGCAATTTGAAGCCCGAGGCCTACAATGCACCGAGGACAAAATAGCATCTCTCCCGAATGGTATATACTATTTTTTCCACGGTCTCATTAACTTAAAAACACATATTTTGTCATTATGAAGTAAGTAGCACCAGAATTATTGTATTCGGACTTGAGCATTTATTTAGTAGTCGTTGAGTTATTATCATAACTACAAAATAAACAAACAAAAAGAATTGTGAAATTAAGGTGCTAGTTTGGTTTAGTTTAAAGTTTGTTTAGTGCACAATGAATAATTGTGAGTCAGAAGAGATTGTGGAGGCTGCAAATATTGCAATAAGCAATTTGCTGCCTACGAAGTCAAGATCTTTATACGATATAGCCTACATTCTGTTCAAAAAGTGGTGCGCCGAGAAAAATGTTCAAGTATACAGCGAGAATGTTTTGTTGGCATACTTCAGTGAAAATGCAATGAATTACAAGTCTTCCACATTATGGGCACAATATTCTATGGTTAAGTCATGCTTGATAATTTACGACAACATAGATATAAGCAACTTCCCCAAGCTGATTGCATTTTTGAAAAGAACCGGTGACGGTTATCAAGCGAAAAAATCTAAAATATTGACAAAGGGTGAAATCGACCGTTTTCTATCAAGTGCAGATGACAAAGAATTCTTAATGATTAAGGTAAGATTACTTTTGTTGTTAGGTATTTCAATTATTAAGTATTTTGATTTTTTATAGGTTGGATTAATTCTGGGGATTGCCGGAGCTTGTCGAAGTGATGAATTAGTCAATTTAACTGTAGATGATATTGAGGATGTAGGCTCTTCCTTGATTGTAAAAATTCCAAACACTAAGGCAAAGATTCCACGAACCTTTCTGGTTATCGATGTGGGAAATATGCTTGAATTGTTTCGAAAATACCTGTCCCTTTGTCCTCCCCACGTCAAGCATAAGCGCCTTTTTTTGTACTACAAAGCAGGAAAATGTAGTTCGCATCCAGTTGGCAAGAATAACATGGGAAAAATTCCGAGTGTAGTAGCTTCGTATTTAAAATTACCTGATGCTGCATGTTATACTGGTCACTGCTTACGAAGATCTTCAGCGACATTACTGGCAGATGCTGGTGTGGATATCACGACAATAAAGCGTCATGCTGGTTGGAAATCAACGACAGTCGCTGAGGCTTATGTCGAGAACTCCATTGAAAATAAGACCAAAATTGATAATCAGGTTTTAGTAGGTACCACTACTAGCGCAATCACAAAATCTGTAAATGTAAGCGAAAGTAATATTCCTTCTAATATTAATTTTAAAAATTGTACAAATGTAACATTTAATTTAAATGTCAATAAATAATTTCAATGTTATCTTTTTTTTTTTTCATGAAAAACGTTCTCCATAATGTAAACTCCCTTGGGAGCATTATACTCCCTTGGGAATAATCGACTACTTCTGTTTTAATTTTGATCATAGAAACTGATTTCTACTCCCGACCGTGGAAAAAGAAAATTATTAAATTTCAACATTATATTTCAGTACTATGCTAATAAGAAGCTCCACCTACTGGGTGTATTTTTATGTGCATCTTTAGGTACGATTCTTTGTCCTTGAAATGCTAATCTTTTAAACTTCTCCATTATATTAATTCTCGCTTAAACTTACGTTGATGTTGAGTTATCAATACCATTATTTTGGAAATTCAATTCCAAAGTTGACGGTCTAAAAAGGTCATTAGTTTATTTTTATTTGTAGCAGTTTCTGCATGAAATACTATGAGATCATAATAAAACAAGACATCTTGTGCAAAACTATAAATCGGGATTCTTAGCATGCAAGGAATGTCAAAATTATTCAATCTGCAAAACTTTAAACTTATTCCGCACTTTTACATGGATTTTAGTGTCATATCGTCAATTGTTTTGTAAATTTTATGAAATTATAAAAATGCGTGGCCTTATTTTTATCAATTTTAACGAGTTATACCGTTCAAAGTAAATGCCTACAATAACTACAATACTTGAGATTTGAAATAATGTGGTCAGTCATTTGTTATGTGTGAATATTCGATTCGTTTTACTAAATTGAAATATTTCGACTGAGATTATTGGTACATAAATATCTAATTCTTTTCAATTTATAGAATAAAAATTAATTCCTGTATTAAATTACTAGTTGTACTCATTTAATTTGTTGAATACTGGATGACTACGGTCACTTGGACAATATTTAAAATAAATTAGTAACAAAATCCGATATATAAAGTAGCAACTATTATAAGGGGAAAAATATAATTGAATGAGAAAAATGTACAGGGTGTTCCATTTAAAATATATGTTTTGATCATATCTTATAAGAGGCACCCTGTAGATAAATTACACCATTGAACTCTATCAGAGGCAATTTTCACCATTCTGATATTTCAGCTATTATCTGATTTACAAAAAATCCCTTAAAAGTTGCCCTGTATTTCACTAAAAACGAAGAAGTTTATGAAAATTCTGATTACGGCATCTTAACTTTCTTTCTATCTACGAAATTGGGCCACACTGTGTGGGATATATTATCAATTTTAGACTACTATTATTAAATTATTTCATTTAATTTAAAAATAATAATAATAATAGTAATAGACTGACAGTTTACTAAAAACTACTACTGCTATTGTAGTGAGTAGAAAATTCAGTCAATCCACTTACCCCCATGTGGACGCCCATGGTTGAGTTTTCAAATAAGTAATTTCTCAATATATTTGGCTTATGCCAATTATTGCTATTCCCTTCTAAAAAATTTAGATTTGTAATAATTCCATTCTTTTATCGGTATAATGTAGGCGCTTTTATTGATTTGATTATTTATCCTATTGTGAGACAACAGTTATATTCGTATATTCTCCCACATGGCAATAAAAGTAGAAATAATTAAATTGCTTTTTAAAGTTATTGTAAAGTTTTATATTCACTATAGTACAGTTCATGGCATTTTGATGTTTAAAATTGCTTAACAAATTTCATTTTCATTTGCACAACTTTTATATGCATGTTGTTGAATAAAATAAATGATTCAAGTACATTCGAAACGTTTGACGTCCCATGTTGAGAACAGTTAACAAAAAAAATCTGTTTTTATACCCAACATATTTCAATTCATCCCATTCAACCATGCACATGCCCAAATGAGTATAGCCACACACAGCCACTAGATTCAATAGGTCACCGAAATTCGCTTGCATTTCATGAGCGGCGAAAGACACCATTGCATTGTTTGATTCGAGCGCAATTGTTTGTTTTCAGTTAAAAGTTGAAAATAATGTTTCTAGCACATTGCTCTATTTAAAATTAAGAAACCTAAATTAAATTTGTCAAATTTTCCCAACCTTGCGCTTTCTTGTACACTCGCCGCAGATAAAGGTTTCCAGCACGAATGAGTAACATATTTTGTTTAAATTATAATGGCTTAACCGCTTGTTCGTCATGCATGTACAGTGCGTTTCAATAACTTGGATAACATTTTGATCAGCTGTAACTTTTCTGTTTTTAAAGATATCGGAATGAAGCAAAAACCATATTGCATAGTGGACTAGCAACATTTTTTCTTATTTAAAAAAAAAACGAAAGACCAATGATTTTGAGAGATCTTAACCTAACTTATATTATTTTAAATGGAACGCCCTGTATATTATTGGATATTTGGATTCTTCTCAAAATTCCAAGCATATTTTAAAAAGAATATCATATACCTATCTTCAACTGTTTCTGATAAATAGTTTTACAAACATGTCAAATTATCATAAAAATTGCTCTACTTGTTCATGGCCCACTTTGCACTGAGCTAAAGCTGAAGTTCAGCATTGCTTGAGCCGTGCTGGTAACAATCGAGCCTTAGTGTTTTGTTCTGTTGAGGAAAATGGCAGACAAGTAGTGCGATTTTTATGATAATTTGACATGTTTGTAAAACTATTTCTCAGAAACAGTTGAAGATAGGTATAGGATATGCTTTTCAAAATATGCTTGGAATTTTGAGTAGAATCTAAATATCCAATAATGTATCGGGCGTTCCATTTAAAAACATTTAAGTTAGGTTAAGATCTCTCAAAATCTTTGGTCTTTTGTTTTTTTTTTCAAATAAGAAAAATAGTTACTAGTCCACTATGCAATATGGTTTTTGCTTCATTCCGATATCTTTAAAAACAGAAAAGTTACAGCTGATCAAATTGTTATCAAAGTTATTGACACGCACTGACAAAAGAAAATGTTGACACGTTTTGACACGACCTTATCATTCATGCCGGCTCACCCTTTTAAAAGTGGTAATATATTAGGATATATATTAGGATGGAAACCTTTATGTTACGGTCACTGTACACTCACCAAAACAACCTTAAATCATACACATCAACGCCGAAAGAAAAGCATCAGCTTCAGAATAGTCTGTAAGAATTTCTTATGAAGTATAAGCTAAACATATACCACAGAAAGTGATAGCTTTCGATGAACTGAACAACTTTTCATCATTTTCCCGATATCATTCTATCCGGTTGAAACAGCAGCCTGCGAAGCTTGAGAGAAAGATTTGCCGCTCAGATGATTTCCAGTGGTCACTTTGGCTATATCAATGTATCTGAACGTAACGCTCTTTCAGTGCGTTTCCATATGATAAAAATGTTGACCGATAAGTAACCTTAAAAATGATTTGATAGGGTCAAGCAGGCACAGAATTCAGAGTTAGTGACACCCGAAAACCTGTAGGTGAACTGATCTGGTCATTTGCTAAGCCATACTGAGAAGATCTGATCGATTCCGGGTATTTTCTAGGGCAATTTTGATCCTATGGAAGATATGTCGATGCCAGAGCTATTCTGACACCGGATTCATGTTCAACAACTCCAAAAGATATCTATTGACCAGTCTTGTCCGGGAAACATGACCCTTTTTTGTGGAGCTGTATATTCCAGAGTTTTGTTTTATTTTTTTGCATCAAATAACTGTTTTAATTTTATATTTTTTTTATCATAAAATATTAAATTCGTGTATTTCTACCTGAACTTGTAAATAACCGTCATCCGGTGCTTTTTTCAAAAATTCCTCGATTTGGTTTCTCTCCAATAACTTTGCCTTATTTGGTTTATAATTTCTTAGTTCTACTTTCAAATATGAAGTAAGTTTACCATACTTCGAAATATCAATATCTTTGCGCGCTTTTAATATTGATTTTGTCACAACGAAGAGTCAGCAAACCGTTTTTTCGCATTGAAAAAGTAGTATATTAGCACCTCTTCTGTAATTGCTCCTATGCCCTTTTTTTCTCCAGTTATCGAATTTCACCAATTCCTTCTCGTATACTTTGGCTTTTTGCTGGTAACAGACGTAATGTTGCTTATTGCGTTCTTGCTGGATTTCAGACAGAATGAAGAAATTCTCAGCATTCTCGTTGACTAATAAACAAACGCATGTCATACTAACGATTCCAAAACTTTCTACCTCTCGACAAATGTATCTCTCGGCTGCTCTTCGAGTGTCCATTTTTTCTCGTAGATTAAAGAATTGTTAAGACCCTTATATAATTGATAACTATTCTTTTAATAACTTACAGTGTTTGAAAAATTGAAATTTCGTATGCGTTATCAATTTTTTTGTACAGATATATGCCCCCCTAAACATCGGTACGGTCCTGAGTAGTAACACGCCCTGTATGTTCCATTAATGTATCAAACCTTGTTAAGACATGTACCCAGCCTGATAAGATGAACACAGATTTGCTCATATTCAAACAGGTGGTCTATCTACTTGAAAATAAATAAATTATTGCCGTAAAAGGTGATAAAACACACGTCAATATCTCTTCAATTACATTGATATTACTTTAATTATTTTTTCTTTGTGAAATACTAAAGGCTTATTTTTTCATTTTTCATATATCATTCCTCAATTTCTTTTGCTGGTTAAATATTTTAAGTGATCCTCTCTGTTTCCTGGCTGCTATTGTAATCATTAAATTTAACGATGTTCTTATCACCTTAATGAAGCTCCCTATGCTTGTTACTCGTTTTTATGTATTTACAATTATTCGCATAGCTACTGTTCTAGTTAAAATGTGTGAGACTTAATTTTTTTCATGTTAAAGTAATAATCTTAAAAAACGCGTGAAACATGTTCTATCGTTTTTCGAGGCGTTCTGTAAATCACCGATATATGTTTACTTAAACAATTGTTTATTAACTTTTATTTTTTCAGTTCGAAGGACGATGAAATAGACGGCAACTGTGTGGTAAGAGCTAGAGGACTACCTTGGCAAAGTAGCGACCAGGACATAGCGAAGTTTTTCAGAGGCTTAAATGTTGCAAAGTGAGTATTATTTCATTTTTAATTAGTACACGTTTTTTATTATTTTGTCAATCCTTATAGAATTTAAGGTCATATAGGTAGTTCAAGACAAAATCAAATCATATATTCCTTATGGTGTCGTTGTAGATTATCGTTCAAGTGATACGCAGGACAATTTTCATATATTAGCTATTAGCTAAAAAAAACTTTAGTTTCCAGTTTATCCAACAGAACTCAAGGACTACTGTTGAGGTAAAATGTGAAAAGCTTAAATAGTTCTTTTAATTGTTTGAAATTACCATTTTTTCACCCTATGTTAAATAATCAAAAGTTGGAAGCTATAGTGTTTTATAAGCCTAATAACCGTAGGTTTAAAGGTAACGGTTTAAAACGACTGGTTTTAAAAATTTATCGAGTATGAAAATCTAAATCACCTAAATTGAACCATATAATTAATTAAAATATACAAATATGGTAACCATGGTAAAGAGATTTCCAAAGTTGTGAAGGCTTTTTAGAGACTATGATTGTGTCCTATTATATTTGCCAACGGTTAATACATTGAATAATGCTCATTCAGTTAATTTTTGTCTTTTAATAATTATATCATTAGCAAAAGTTGTAACGATCTAATTCATCTTCGAACAGTTGAAAACTGTTTGCAACAGTCAGACGCACGCGCATTGCATTCATAAGGTATGCTGCATGAATATATGAATTAGAAAAGTATTAAAACAGTATACATACTTACCAACTTGAACAAACTTTTTTTAGAAAACAGCATAATTTAATATATTTTTTGAATGATCTTAAAAATATGATTTGCAAGTAAAATGTAGTTTATATTAGTTTAAAAAATATTTATATATTTAAGGACAATTTCGAATGTGTACTTTCGAATCAGTTCGTAATCTGCCAATGTCAATATTTATAATATACAAGTATATACATAGATAATCTCTATTCGTTGCTTTCTTTAGTTTCTTTTATCACAAGTATTTCCAATTTTCTCTAGAAAAATATTTCTCATATAATAATTTAAACCGTATTATATGCAGATACAATATTATTTTTTTATCATTTCCAGAAAATATTTTCATAAACATGTAGGTAATTGTTTTTGTTTTTCTAGTGCTTACAACAGACCTTTCATAATATGCTTGTGAAATATTCCAGTCTGATATTTCATAAAATAGAATGTCCCCGTAAATTTTAAATATGTTTTTCTCACACAAGTATCTAATATTAATGTACATTATTGTTTCTGAGTTGAACTAAATGAATTAAGCGTTATTAAAATATGGAACCCAGAACTGATTAAGACAACTAATTATGGTAAAATTATCGAACACAGCGACATTAAAATGTTATAATTATTGCTGATTAGTGACGATTATTAGTATCGTTGTACGTGCTCTACAAATTCCAACATCCTTTCAACTAGGTATTATACAAGTAATGTACATACGAAATTTAAAAAAAATACGTTCATATTCATATAGAAATTTCAAGTTTTGAATGCACGCCATTTTGCACGTTTTTACATACAGGGTGTGTACTTTTATTTGTTTACAAATCCGTAAAATCTTTATTATTCAAGATAATCAAAAAAAATTTTTTATTTTAAATAACTTTAATAAACCGCTTCCTCTGACCCAACCACGGCATTTAAGATAGCGATGTTTTTTTTTTGTACCCTCCGAATTCAATAAAAACGTTTAGCGATATTTTATTTAAAATCTAATAAGATGATGTTACTCAGATCATCTCAGAACCCATATGTGTGAAATTTGAACAAAAACTATGCAGAGTGTTTTGCTCTACACGTTCTCAAAGTTTTATGTGTGTACAAATTCGTAAAACTTTATTCTTCAAGATAATCCAACACTTTTTTTTTTGTTTTAAAAGGCATCGAATACCTCTTGTTCTGATCCTACTATGGCGATCCAAGGCCTGTTATAATTTATTATACCCTCGAAATTTAATATAAATGTTTAGTGAATTTTTGATTTACAATCTGATAAGGTGGGGTTAATCATAACCCCCTCAAAACAAAATACTGAATTTGAAAGGTACTAGACGAATCAAGTGTTGAGACATGGAATTATGTCAAAAAGTTTTCGATGTCGTTTAAAACATAAGAATATTTTTTGCGTTATTTTGGAAATAAAGTTTTATAAAAATAAAACTTTGAGAACATGTAGAAGAAAACGCTTTGTATAGTTTTTGTTCAAATTTCACACATACGGGTTCTGAGAAAAGTAACACCACCTTATCAGATTTTAAAAAAATATATCGCTAAACGTTTTTATTGAATTCGGAGGGTATAAAAATAATCATAGCAGGCCTTGGATCGCCATCTTAAATGCCGTGATAGGATTAGAAGTAACGATTTTCGATGACATTTAAATCAAAAAAATATTTGTTGCGTTATTTAGAAAAATAAAAAAATTTCGAATTTTTACAAAAATGGAACTTTAAGAATGTGTAGAAGAATACACTCTGTATAGTTTTTGTTCAAATTTCACACATAGAGGTTTTGAGGTGTCCTCATTAACGCCATCTTATCAGATTTTAAATAAAAAGATCACTAAACATTTTTATTGAATTTCGGAGGTATAAAAAAATCATAGCAGGTCTTGGATCGCCATCCTAAATGCCGTGGTAGGGTCAGAGGAAGCGGTTTTCGATGTCATTTAAAATAAAAAAAAATTGATTATCTTGAAGAATAAAGTTTGAACGGATTTGTACGCAAATGAAAGTAGACACCCTGTACATATGTTAGCAAAAGTAGTACCACATTAGAATTAGGTACCTACTCAAAATAAGTTTGTTTTTTTGGGTAATATTTTTACTGTAGCTTTTAAACTAGAACAAGTTATGCAATGCAAAATATGTTATTATAGATAAATAAGCACATCATTTATCAATTATTTCATAGTTTGACCTAATTTTCAACGGGCTCAGATTAGAAATGGCAAGTAGGGATTGCCGGTATATAACTGCGAATTTATCTTGGTGGTTAGTATATGGGATTTATACAAAAAACTTAAACAACTACTTAGCAAATGATAGTGATTTAAAAATAATGTGTTTATAATAGCATTGTATTTCTATATGTTATTAAAATTGTCGTTATAGCTTATCTAACGTGCAGTAGTATCAGACACGTGTAACCATTTTTTAGTTAAAAAATTGTGTATTGTTCTATCAATAAGGTCATTACAAAAGTAACCTGGTGCCAAACATACTTTTATTTTTAGAAAACTCAATATATTCAGATTATTCTCAATATCTTGACTTTTTACTCAATATAATGAGAAAAATCTCAATATCTTGACTTTTACTGTAATATTTTTATATATCTGTTTATATTCCACTAGCGAGTTAGGTAGTAAAAGTATGTTAATTTAGTCATAGGCATCGCACGTAATATTGAAAAAAGGGACCGATTTTTTTGAGAAATAACATTTATGATTTTTTTTTATAATTATTTTTTATGGATTCTTATTCAGCTTCGTTAGAAACTCCTCTATACCAAATTTTGGCGACCTATAGTTAACGATTCTTTACTTTTTAGTAAATACCTTAAGCATTTATGTCGTCATTCTCAAGAAATTTTTCTTTCACTAATTTTTTTAAAAAATTAGGATCCTATCTGCCATAACAATTTTTACCTTTATTAGTGTATTGGATATTTTTTCTATAACGATATTATTACATAACTATTTGTTCTTATGTATCTTTTCATGAAACTTTCTAAATAACCTGTTTCCCACGAGGCAGGGGTGTGTAACCGGCGACATAAATGTTTGAGATATTTATTGAAAAGTAAAGAAGCGTTGAAGGTAGGTTGTCAAAATTTGGTATAGAAGGGTTTCTAATAAAGCAGAATAAGAAAGTTAAAAATAGTATCCTAAAAAAATCGCTAATATAATTTTTCCAAAAATCTCCTTTTCGATCCTACGTGCGACGCCTATGATTAAACACGCTTTTACAACCTAAATCGTTAGTGGAATGTGAATAAATACATAAAAATATCACAGTACTAAGAGAAAAGTCAAGATATTGAGAATAATCTCAATATATTGAGTTTTCTAAAAATAAAAAGTATGTTTGACACCAAGGTGCTTTCGTATTTCATAATGTCAGCCGAACACAGTAATATATTACTTTTCTTAGTATACAATATTAATGACAAATTTACAAGCCCTTAACCTTTATTGAATTAAATGCGAAAATTAAGTCATGGATTCAATAAATTTTAAGTGAGATCTCCACCCGCTCTGGAAGTAATGTTTATTTACATATAATGAAGTTAGTAAATAGTGTAAATGTATTTGAATGATAAATTAAAGAAAAACGTCGAACTTTGACTTATTCCAACTAATAAGCAACGATTATTTTCTTACGATCTGTATCTGAGTAGTTGCAAATACTTATTTACATAATTTTTATTATTTGAACCGACAAAAACTACCTCAGGAGTAGCTACAAAATTTTATTGACTACATTAAATATTTGTTTTGGTTTCGATAGCAAACCCTCTTCCAGAACAATTAAAAATAACTGACCATTTCATTAATAAGAACTACTAAGCGATGATAAGCTGAAAATGCAACTTGATAAATCATTTGAAATCATTTCTTTAATCAATTTCTGATCTCTGTCACTTTTCGATGAAAGGGATCAGGCAGATGTACTGACTTCTCTAAAGCATTAAAAAAACGTATTATGCTTTACAGAAATTTGACAACTTTGAATTTTGTGCGGCCCTGTTTAAATTATTTCAGTCTTATCTTACCAATCGCTATAAATAGCATTTCAGTATCGGATTATCAAACACATTTCGTCAAATGTATGTTGTTACCCAAGATACTATATCAGGTCTTCTTTGATGTATTATTTATAAATGGCATTGTTAAAGTACTGGAAATTTGTTACCTTCAAGACATTCATACTATGTAAATACTGTAATGTTTCATTTCCCGGCCGCAAATGATTCCGGGAAATGGAAATAGTCGGGCAGTATAAAATAAAATTCTGTTGTAAAATTTACTTCCGAAATAATTGCGAATATTTACCATGTAATTTTTTACATTTAACAATTTTTTTGTTTCATTTTTTGTCCTCTACTTAGATTGGCTAGACATGTTCGCATATCCTAGACCTATAAAATATCGATATTTTTCTTACGTAATTTGAAAGACTAAATTTTCTTACGCTTTGACCTTTAAGCCGGGGGCACATTGCTCTGATGCCACGGCACGTGATACAACGTTAGAAGAGTCTAAGAACCGTTTTACACGCACAAGAATTATAGCAAAAATTTATCTCATAATTTTGCTAAAAATTTTCGTGAAACTTTTTAGTTGTTTTATACATACGAGAATTATATCAATAATTTAATGGAAATTTTTATTCGTAAAAATATAGAACATGTTCTATATTTGAAAGAACCCATAAGCCCATAGGTCTCATCTCTTGTGTGTAAAACGGTTCTAACACCGTGTATTCTTATGTATTTTTATATATTGTGTGCACACTGCTCTGACGCTACACCACGCCACGCCACGCCACGCCATGCTATACGTGTCGCAAATCCTCTCTTGTTAGATTTTCATCACGTCGGGTGATGTAACGTGGTGTCGCTTGGTAGACGTGTGCACGTGAATATGTCACAATGATAGAAAATATTGAGAAAATTTTATTATTTTAAAGATTTACGAGCATGAATGTCACTATAGTTTAAAACGTAAGAGAACAAATTATGAGGAGAAGTTTAAGAACAAATTACACAGAAAATGTGTCTCACAGAACATTGTTAATGAAACAACATTTTAATGACTAGCTAAATGGATTAAGGTACTTGTGTATTCATCCGCGACTCACAATTTGAGTTTGACCTTCTTCTGATATGAAATATTCCTTAAATTGATGGAATTGTCGAATGTAACGTAACGTAGCATCACATGGCGTGGTAACAGTGTGCACATAGAGTACATGCCGGCGTCCAGAGCAATGCATCCCCGGCTTTACTTGTTAACTGCGTTTGTTAGATCTCCAATACGGTTTTATCATTTAAGTGCTCTTAGAAAAGGTCAGCAGGTGTGCTCCTCTATTTTATATGGGTCTTATTAAAGGCACACCACAAAATACAGTTTGCAACTATTTTCAGAAGATTGCACATTCTTCATATTATTATTTATTTTATAATAAACTCAGATTTAGATCAGATTTTAATATTTCGAAATATGCTAAACTTAGTTCCTATTTGAAAGTAGGATCAAGAAATTATAAACCAAAGAAGGCAAAGATACTGGAGAGAAACCAAATATTACTAACAATGCTTAAATTTAATATCGAAAGTTAACAAAATTAATAATACAGTTTATTTGTTATTTCAGTTATTTACACAAAAATATACTAAATAACAAAAAATATATACAGGGTATTACTGGCACCTTGCAAGGTGTGATTGTACAGTCAGAATAAATTAGATTTACTTATATAAGTCATATCTAAAATGTTTACCTTTTCCAACATACAGGATGTCAAAGATTTCAAAATTTGTATTATGTTTTTTATTTACTTGAAAAGCCTTCATGATAAAACAACAATAATTCTAGGTTCTAAGTCAGATATCTTTGATGTAATTATTCACTATGTTTAAATATTTCCTAGTAGTAGTGTAGAAACCCTGTGGCACTCTTCTTTTATTTACAATAAAAATAGTACTCCACTATTTTAATTGTAATAAAAATTAAAATACTTTAAGTTTTTATTGTTGTTTAATGAGTATGCCGACATTGCAATGAAAATATCGCTCCGTCGTAATGTAGGCATACCCATTAAAGGACAATGTTAAAAATAGCCGATTTTTGCCTTATCCGGGGGAACGCATAAATCATAAAAAATCAAATGATTATTGTTAATTAATATTAGAAATGGCCCAGAAATACGTCAGATAGCTGGGGAAATGTCGCTACTACCCATAAACCTATATAAACTACCCTTAAATAGCTTTAAATGGATAATCATTAATTATTATTATAAAATTCGTGTAAAATGAAAAAAAATGCTTGAAAGTGATTTGAACAAACAGTATGTCAATACAAAAAGTGATAAATAACTGTAAAAATGTCCATTCCACCTCTAAAAATTAAAAAAAACGACTTTCAAAAGCTAATAGTGAGCTTACTTCGACATAGATAATGCTTAAATGTTCAAGGGAACGCCTATTGCTAGAAAAAAATTATAGGTTACTGTCAAAAAAACTGATACTAGAGTACATTAAGTAAGTGGGGAAATATTAATTGCACCCCTAAATCTATATAAACTGCCTTTAAATAGCTTAAAATAGATAATCATTATTTATTGTTGTAAAATTCGTTTAGAATGAAAAAAATGCTTAAATCACTTTTAAGGTTCATTTTTACTATTGCGACCTGAAAAATGGGAGCAAGGATAAATTGCCATTTTTTCAGTAAGCACTCGCAAAGTGAGAACAATTGGCGCTATTTCGCCATTGAATGGGCACTTTTACAGTCTTTTATCACTTTTTATATTGACATACTGTCTATTCAAATCATTTTCAAGCATTTTTTTTTTTCATTTTACACGAATTTTATAACAATAATTAATGATTATCCATTTAAAGCTATTTAAGGGTAGTTTATATAGGTTTAGGGGTAGTAGCGACATTTCCCCAGCTATCTAACGTATTTCTGGGCCATTTCTAATGTTAATTAACAATAATGAATTGATTTCTTTATGATTTATGCGTTTCCCCGGATAAGCCAAAAATCGGCTATTTTTAACATTGTCCTTTGGTTTGGTTTGGTTTGGAGGATCCTTAAGGCTTACGGTGAGCGCTCTATCAAACGATATATAATGTCTGTTCCAACAACCGTCGAGAACTGGTTCAGAACCGTGAAAAATGTTTGACCAACACCGTCTTACCTTGCATTCGCCGAGAGTACATTAACAACTGAACTGACTGACTAATTCTGGACGGTTCGGAATCGATTCTTGCTGTGTTGGAACAAACCCATAGT
This sequence comes from Monochamus alternatus, assembly GCA_037114965.1. NCBI lineage: Eukaryota > Metazoa > Arthropoda > Insecta > Coleoptera > Cerambycidae > Monochamus > Monochamus alternatus. The sequence goes on along the minus strand of CM073427.1, from coordinate 23,271,356 downwards.
TTTCGCTCAGCAACTCCTTAACAGATAATGATAAAAATATGCAGTTTTTTTTAATAGACTATAAATATTATTTTACGTCGACGCTGTGTTTTGAAATTTTGAAAAAGTGTAAAATTAATTTTTTTTAAATGAATTTTGCATATTTTCAAAATTTCAAAACACAGCGTCGACGTAAAATAATATTTGTAGTCTATTAAAAAAAAACCGCATATTTTTATCATTTTTCATTGAGGAGTTACTGAGCGAAAACTATATCCCTTTGGATCGAGCGCTCACCGTAAGACTGGGGCTATACTTGCGACTCTGTCGTTGCGGTCGTGTCGCAGAATTAACATATTTGGTAGGGTGGCTATACACACGACTAAAACTGGCACGATTTACTCATATTCAGTTGCAAATATGCCGTTGATTGAGGATGATATTTTGCTAGCAATTCCATAAGAAACAATGTGTTCCCATTTGTGCGACACGACCGCAATGACAGAGTCGCAACGGCAGAGTCGTGAATTTAAGCGAGACACGTTGAATTCTAGTCTGTTCAGGATTTCAGGGCAATCGGACAAATTATTTACAATTTTGTACAATATAGTCACAGACATACATAATCTACGAATGTCTAAACTGATGACATTGTACTCAGTTACTAAATAGGTCATGGGTATAACCTGTAGGTGGATAAAGTCCAAATTTTCTTTTTACATTTTTTATCATATCTATCTGATTGACATATTTAGGATACCAAACCGAAGAACAGTATTTAGTATTTAGGGTGTGAAACATGTAAACTATGACAATTGTGACAAAAAAGGATGATTTGCAATGGAAAAGGGAAACATTTTTTGAACGTTTTATTTTACTTTATTTAGTAAAATATGCTTGTAAACACAAGTAACCTTAAAAAATATTGCACTTTGCATATATTGCGTTAACAAAACAAAAAAAAATTATAAAGTTATAAAAATGAGTTAATGAGTATTAACTTTGAACTTACATATAATATCAAAAATAAAGAATGTGAAATAATAAAACATAATATTATAAGATATTAAAGCCATTACATTTTGACTTTTAGACTTTTTTCTCTTCGGCGTTCTCTTTCGGGGTCAGAAAGTTATGCTTGAGAACAATATTTTTCAGATGATACATGATTTCAGATTGATATTATTTTTAAAAAGCCGGACTGAGGGGAAATCCGGCCGGGCAATTAAATTTGCCTTAAAAAGGAGAACATGTCCGGCTTTATCCGGACTCCGGACCAATGGTAACCCTAACAGTATTCCAACATACAACGCATTAAAGAAAAGTAGGTAAAGGTAAACCTATGTATCGATTGACTAAAATTCCCTCCAATTACGTAAAATAAAATCCATGTTCTTGTTAACTTCAGCAACGATTTCATAAATATGGCCACAGAATGATAGTCTAGGATCAAACATAACTCGTAGACCAAACGGATGCCATTTAGATTATAAGGAAAGTGTAATGTAATGTACTCTGCTTGCCCTTATACCACAAGCTCGTGATAATACAGAGATTGAAAAGATGTGGAAATGAAAAATAAACAATTTTCAAAAAGCAAAGTGCGGTCTAAATTGTCATAGTTTCAAGATAAAATAAAAATCAAATAGAACAGACAATTTTGTAACCGGCTGATGTATTGTGTGATTTTGATGTTTTTTGGCAGTTGGAAATACTTAGTAACAGAACAGACGCCGTGCAATATTGCGAGTACTGCGGCTCGAGTTGTATTCTTCAAATAGCGTTTTCTACAAATACAAATCATTTTAGACATTTAAGAACTGAATAATATAGAGTTTAGCAAATAACATGAATGCAGTCTCACGCTATCTGCGAATATTCAAAAGTCCCTACCAAAATAAAACGAATATTTAACAACAGAAAGCGGTCTATCCAACAAATTTAAATAGTAAAAGTGGATAAAGAAAATATCAAGAATTTTATTTTATATATTATGTACTTTTGTTCTACGTGTTTTATTTTTTTTTAATTTCTGTACCTAAAAAACACCACAAAATTGATCATTTTACGGCGAGAAATACGGCGACCTCAATTCCATAAACTTTGGTTGAGGTGTAAAATATCTTCTTTATTTAATAAACGTTATGGTCTTTTTGTGCACGATTATCTTGTAGTGTTTGAACACATTTCTGCTCTGTTCTGGAATTCGGTTGTTGTCTTTGGAAATAATTATTAATTCCGTACAAGCGATAAGTCATATTTGAACCATATTCATACTTCTTTTCTTTACATTAATGGTTTACATTGGTTTTATAAGTTTCGCTATCCTAAAGATGCCATATTTACTAGCTCTTGATTTGAATAAGTAATTTTGAAATAAAACAACGAAAATAATTTGCCTTTTTTATGTAAATATAAATACTCATCATACTAATTTGTTATGACTTAAATCCCTAAATTTTTAATTATTTTTTCTTTTTTAAGCTACAACTTATTCTGTAATTGAACTTTGCGCCTTGAATAGATATTAAATTAAAATCGCCGCATTTCACGCGGTAAAATGACCAAATATAGTGTTTTTAGGTACAGTAATCTCAGACAATATAACACGTAGCACAAAAGCAATATCAAAACACATTTTAACAATTATTTTCACATACAAACAAAAGTGCACTATCTTATATGCAAAACTAAGTAAATTTATGTTATAACAATATATACGTCTACAGTTAAATTGAAAAAATAAACGGATTTTGAAAGATTTCTGTATATAAAAACTTGTGGACTTGACCGTTTTTTGTCGTTATATATTCGATTTACTTCGGTACCTTTGAATATTCGCAAGTGACATAAGATAACATTCATGTTATTTACTAAGCTCTATATTATTCAGTTCTTAAATGTCTAAAATTAATGGATATAATAAATAAATAAATACATATTTTTATATTACTTAGTTTCAAGATGTTATTTATTTTCAGTGTGATACTACGCTAGTTTCTTTTTGCCAGTATCCTGGGACGTTTCCGAGGATAAAGACAAAATGAAATGTATTTTTCATTGCGGCAATTTGTCTCCGTTGGAATAACGAAATTTGAACTGCCATTTTTTCCAGGGGCGGCGTAGCTCTTTGTCTATCGGCGCAAGGGAGACGGAACGGCGAGGCCCTAGTTCGATTTGTGAGTCAAGAGCACAGAGACATGGCATTGAAGAGGCACAAGCACCACATCAGCAACAGGTACATTGAAGTGTACCGGGCGTCGGGCGAGGACTTCCTCTCCGTAGCCGGGGGTTCCAGCTGCGAGGCGCAAGCCTTTCTATCCAGGGGAGCGGCCGTTATCGTAAGGATGAGGGGTCTGCCCTACGACTGCACGGCGAAGCAAGTTGTAAGTTGATTTTCAAGTTCACCGCGGTTTGTACTTAGGGATGTGATGACAGTTGCGCTCAGTCATTACTGTGGATCAGAATAATATAGTTTATCGCGGAAAAATTTGGAAGACCGGAAGTGCTTCAAACATTACTTGTTGAAGATCTAACTGAAAATAGATGGTAAAAAAGTTCAATATAATTTTACTGTTACATTATTATTTGCAATTCAATGATCAGCTTTGTCCTGGTAATAGCCTACAACATAATCATTGTTTATTTAAAAAGAAAATCGTTTTGAGTACTTGAAAATACAAGGACATCTTATACTTTAAGCCAGCTTCAGAGATCGATGTCACGTGACTTTCAGCCAATGAAATTAATTGTATTAATTGTTGAAGTCAAGTGAAGTTCAAAATACAAAAACATAACCGGCTTTATAAAATCTTTATTTCACTGAAATTAAACTGGTGGTGAGGATATTGCCAGCAACACTACATTATTCTCTGAAGCAGGCATTAACTGTAGAGATATCTCATCTACTATTCTTTTGTGAAAAAAATGGTGACTATAATAGTTATGTATGCAACAAGTGCAAAAAGTAAGAAGACAACAGGTCGAGTGCAGTAAATACTTTTTATGCGAGTTACATACAATATTATTCCTACGTTCATGCAAAAACCAAAAAATGTTTTATTTAGGTAGCACTAAGTGCAGGAAAATAAAAACCGTAATTTAATAGCAAAATATTTAATGGTAATTAATTAGACTTTCTGAAATTGGTCTTTACTCAGTTGGTTTCAGTTGTATCTTTCAAATCGATATCAAGCTGTTACAATTGGTCAACATATTTCTGAATTTTCATTAGTAACTTTGGGTGCCCCCCAAGGATTGGATTTAGGACCTCTGTTATTTAACATATATATTAATGATGTAGCTAAGTGTTTTAAGTTTTCGAAATTTTTAATGCATGCAGATGATCTTAAAGCCTTTCATTCTGTAAGTAATACTTATTATGATGTTGAATTAATACAATAAGACTTAAATACTTTTAAAAAATGAGAACAGGTTACATAATCTTTAAAAAATGTCATCATATTACATTGAATAGAAACAAACATCAGATTGTAGCAAGCTTCAGATCTGGTTATTATTTTTATAGTAGGATGAGATTTGAAAAAAAGCTAATAGAATGTTTGGTTTATTATGCAGGAACTGTGTTGATTTTCAAAGTCCAGATACTTTCCGTAATTTAGTTATGAGTTATGTTAATATTACAGTAAGCTATGCCTCAATAATTTGGAATCCGCAATATTTCGAATATATTCATCAGCTTAAGAAAATCCAAAATAAATTTATAAGATATATAAATCGTAAGCTCTATCCTGACATATAACTGATATTAAATTTATTTATAAAATTATTAATAATTTATTTGATTCATCTGAAATTAATAATTTGACAAACTTAATAGTTCCATCGTATGCAATTAGAAGTAAAAATATATTCCAATTATTATTTGAATTCACCCCTAAGCAGGTGTTTATCTAGTTGTAATAAAATCTTCCATAATATAAGTGTTGATATTTTTTCTGTCTCAATGTATTCTTTACCCTGAAAAAATATTTCTGGAATTTTGTTTAAAATATTTATATTTAAGTATTGTTATTTTTTTTACTGTTTGGATGCGTTGTATGTATACATCATTCATTTATTGTGTTTTTTTATATATATTTTTTCCATATTGTTAATTGTCATATAAGGGAATACGTATTGGGGTAAATACTGTTGTTGTTCCTTATATGATAAACAATTAGCACTATCCATTTGCTAACTAATATAAAATATGCAATTGCTTAAAACTTAATACAATCTCACAGAAAATGGATTAAATATCGATATGAATGTGTATGTTTGTGATGATCAGAAGACTGTAAAAGAATGACAGATGAGTGCAATAAAAATTTGATTGCACTAGTGCAATTAAGAACCAGTTTTTTCACTAAATATAGTTCCAGAATTTTTTTTTAGCATGAACGTAGAAAAAATTTATTTAAAGGTTTTTTATAATAATAGATTTCTCATTTCTCTCCTTTTAATTTTGACAATGAGATATTTGGACATAAAAAAAGTCTTTAAATATATTCTATTACTTACTCGTATTATCCACTCCAATACTATTAAATTTGTAGATATTATTTCGAATTTTTTAATATTTAAATAGTGGTGGATCATGATTTTCGGGAGCCTCAAATGAAACCTGATCTGAAGGCCTCCTATTGACCATTATTTCAACTAAGAATGGGATGGTTAATTAAAATGAACATTGCAGAAAATCACGTCTTTTATTTTTGGGACCAACATATAAAATTATAATATGGATATAATATAATATTCTCATATTTTTAGTAATTTATTATTATTTATTAATAAAGGCCTCAAAACATTGAAAATCTGAAGGCATTAAATAGAAAACTTTTATATGTATTTTCTGATAATAATATGGCATTACAAATTGTAATTTTCATTATATTGCATTCACCTTCTCTTTTTTTTTGTAATTTAGTTCAAAACTTAAAATAATTTGCGAAGTATCTATTCAATTTTGCATGTTAAGCTTACCAACCTGACACAGGAAACTATAATGCACTGTAGAAAATTGTGCAGATTACACAAGTCTTACCGGCTCATTTAAATGATTAGTATACATATAATTAAATAATGAATAAATTAGAACCTGTCGTATAATTTTTTTTTTGTGCTCATTTGGATCCAATTTATCACCTGTTCAATCAAACTGTTTTATGTCCAGTATTTCAGTAACATTTTTTATACTGTAACGATTTTATTTTTTTTCAAATTTGGTGCTCTTCCTTTAAAATGAAGCTTTAAACTGTAATCAGATGTAAGCAGAGTTGCAAGCTTTGTCGATTTGGAACTAAATTTGCTATTTTTTGTTTAATTTACCACATTTTTTTACTTAACATCAATTACTATTACCCAATAGTCCCTATGAAAATAGTTTTAGAAGATATTAAAACTTGCCTACAATTATTATTTTATCATTATATTAACAGACAATTAAAATTTAATTTTGGTTTTTGAGGATGAGGGCCCTGTTTTGCTGAAACTCGAGGCACACGCCTCATTTACTAAAATTTTGGCAATGCTGCCCTGTTACACATCCTTTGGAAACACTAAATCTAAAATTTTATAAAATTATTTTTATCTATAACTTTCTTACGAAGCCTTGAATTTATTGAAATAGAAAATAAATATTTTAGTTTAGTTATCTAGTAAGCCCTGGTTTTAATTCAAAAACTTAAAAATAGAGTACCCAAAGAATTGAAAATATATGTATATTCCAAATTCATGAAACACATTGGGAAATCAAAACTTGGTAGGTACAGAAAGTTTGGAAATGTTTAAAAATAAAACTAAATAAGAAATTCTAAAAAGTAAAATGTTACTTTAGAAAATAGGTAAAATATAAGATCAGTATCTAGTTAAGGAACAACAAATTATAAATGAAAATCAATAATACTAAAAATCAATTCTGTAGTATTCTATTTTTTTCTGTCTCTCTCTTATTTATCAAGATATTTGCTCAGTAGCTTGTTTCTACTGCATTTATTATACTGGTAGGTTAGCAAAACAATCAAGACGTCCCATAAAACCAATATTTTTTTATATATACTCGCGACAAGAATTCAGAGGACTTACGTCATACAAACAAATGAATAATTCATTATATTTCATCAAAATATTTAAAAAACTGCAACTGATAGTAAATAAAACTATATACTACACTAAAAGTTTGCATTATATTTTTCCGTAAATTGCAAAAAATGTTTGTTTTTAACCCGACCAAATATCGAAAATTACGTTGACAATATAAACAAATGTGTAACGTAAGACGTATGAATTCTTGACACGAGTATATCAGTACTTACAGAGCTTTTAAAATAAATCATAGCGGGGCTTGAAACTTATGAATTGTAAGAGAAGACCCTGTATATTTTTACATATTGTAAATATTAGAATGCTTTCTCAGAATTACAGTCATGCAAAGTTTGATAGGTCTATAAAATTATGAATCCTAAAGAGTATGTCATAATCGAAATATGTTAGAGAAAGATTTAATTACCTATTCAGTTACCAATATTAATCTCTTCATAGTAATTTACACTTGTGGTATAATTTTTCCGCATTTCTGATATGGTGAAAGAGACACCAAATCTGCTTATTTATTTTTGCCAATCCCAAGAAATGCATTCAACAAATGGCATTTCTCACGGGATTTGCAAGTTAGATTAACTGCACATTGTAAATTTAAAATTTTTTTTAAAAGCAGATATTGTATTAATATTTTTCAGTTGGACTTTTTTGCATCTGGAGAAAATTCCTGTTCCGTGTTAGATGGGACTGATGGGGTTCTCTTTGTAAGGAAACCTGACGGCAGAGCCACTGGTGATGCCTTTGTACTTTTTGCCACTGAATCTGACTCTCCTAAAGCTCTCTCTAAGCACAGGGAATGTATTGGCTCCAGATACATTGAACTGTTTAGATCTACCACGGCTGAAGTTCAGCAGGTAAATTACATAATGTTTTCATTTTAGCTATAGTTTTTTAGAAATTTTGACCACATACAAAATTTTAAAATAAGTTGTTTTAGATAGATGGACTAAATATTTGCTCAATGATTTTTTTTTTTTGCCTATTTAAAAAAATATATTTTTGGAAGTGTTGACTACCAAAAAATTAAAGTTGTCGATTTCCTGAAAAATGGAACATCCTGTATAAGAATTGATGTTATGTCAGATTCTATGCGCCATCTAGTCTCTGTATGCCAAATTTCATCACACTGGCTATGATAGTTTCTGAGATATAGCCACTGAAATTCTTAGAGGGAACACTCGGTATAATCTACGAAAGAAATTATTTTACCCTTATTTTTTTGTTTTCCTAAATTCTAATTTTGTGGGGGGGGCAGATTTTAATTTATTAAAATCCTTGCAATAACTTATGTTGCAGCAATCTGTTTATTCTAAGATTTCATGATTTTGCTAGCTTGCCAATGATAGTACTACAACTTTAGCAACTATTTATGGAGAATTAAAGTTCAAATAAGAGTCAATGATTATTCTCTTTTAACCTATAATTAAGCACTGCATAAAAAAACTCTTCCTATATTTATTTATTTTCTCAGTATCTACTATAACTAATATGTTCTAATAATTGCCGCAGGTCTTGAATAGGTCATTAGATCCCAAAAACTTCGAAACTCCAGCGCCATTGATCCCTCAATTACCCCAGTTGGCTTTGTTGCCACAACACATTATTACATCTGGGACCAGAAAAGACTGTATTAGGTTAAGAGGACTGCCCTATGAAGCCCAAGTTGAACATATACTGGACTTTTTGGGTGATTACGCCAAAAATATCGTTTTCCAAGGTGTCCACATGGTGTACAATGCTCAGGTGGGTTTACTCCTAATTGTGTCATTTTATAAAGCGTTTTGATTTGTGGCAAGTCAATGAAACATAAATCTACTTCAGGTGTTCCTCGAAGTAGTAATTTGAGGCCACTTCTGTTTTTGTGGTTTATTGACGATATAATAAACATAGAATGTTTTGGTGCCAAAAACTGTTTTAGAATATACGTGTATTAAATTTTATTACAAAATTCCATAATATTCTTATAGATTTATAATTTAAAATTCTTCATATCCTTCAGAAATCATTTTACTGTTTCTTTAATTATCTAACTTGAATTGGACGAGGACCTTTTATGTCCAAATGTCGGAAGGATATAAATAATTTATTTAAGGTGGGTGTAATGACTGTGCGCTAATAATTTGTTTTGGCATATTTCGAAAATACAGTACAAGTTTGTTTTAATTGACTAACATACAATGAAAGTTCTTGAGGAGGCACAAATAATTTTTGTAATTTATTTGAGTTGTCGATTGTCGGCTAAGCAGTTCAAAGTTTCCTTCATGTTGCCATACCACACTTGATTTCTGAGAAATTCAGATATTTTCTGTTTAAAGTGGTTGCTGATCTTACCGGAATTTAATTAGCCCTGTAACCACTTTAAACGGAGAAATAATTTTACCCGCTATACTGGGAAATGTACCCTTACTTATAAGGAGGAAATATAGTTCATGCACTATGGTGCTACTCCTTATTTTACAATAAATGTTAGGTTAGGTAATCTGCAAGTTGTCAAAAATTTGTAAAAGGCAGAATTTACTTTAGAGTGTTAGATTTTATTAGAAAAAAAAAACAATTGTCACAATCAGATAATACATTAAAAAAATATGAATATTTTTTTGACTAAGGTGTCCAGTTTGCTTAAAAAAATCCATTTACCAATATTTCCATATACAAATTTCATTTTAATTGTTGTTCAACACATTTTCGTTTTATAACCGATTATTGAAATTTTTCCAAAAACTTTGGCATGTACGTGGCCTATATCAAATGGAAACAGGTAAAAATGATATTTATTATCCGATTTAGTTCGGGTTTTTTTAAGTAGAAGTAAAAGCTCTATTTTGGTGCAGAACATTTAAATTGTTTTCCGTTTTCAAGGCCTACTTCAAATTTTTTTCACTGCCAAATTTTACAAAAACTGTTTAGCGATTTCATTTCTTCAAATTTAACTAATAATATATAGTTGCGGCAAGAATTCAGACGACTTATGTCATGCGAATAAATTAATAATTCTTTATATTTTCAACAAAATATTTATGAAACTACAACTGGAAATAATAAAACTATATACTACACTAAATGTTTGTACTATATATTGCACTAAATTGCAAAAAGTTACTGTTATTCGACCAAATATCGAAAATTATATTGATAATAAAAGCAATTGCGTAACATCAGCCGCGTGACGTAAGTCATCTGAATTCTTGCCACAAGCATACCAAATTTGGTAAATAAATATTAGTGATTATTTATTTTATTAAATACATTTACTTATTATAATTTTGTAAAAAAAAAAATGTTGCCATTAAATGTAAAAATTTATAATTAATCGTTAATAATAATTATGTATTTAAATAAATAATCATTAATATTTATTTATCAAATTTGGTAGATGACCATTTTAGGGCATGCTGAATCTAGTGCCTTAGTTAAATTTGAAGAAAAAAGTTGCTAAACAGTTTCTGTAAAATTTGACAGTGTAAAAAATTCAAAGTAGACCTTGAAAACGGCAAACATGTTGTTTCCATTTGAAATGGGTCACACTATATAGCTACATTACCATAAATCGCTTATTTTGACCCTAACGAATCTAGGGTTTCTCACTGGTATATGCATTTCAGGGACACTGTATACAGGGTGATTCAGTCATAATGTCATTAATTTTAACCTGATACACTACAAATTCTCTGATGTACAAGTATTGAAGCTATATAGAAGTCCAGCAGTGTTGCCACTCAGGACCACATACATAAAATAACAGTATGTTCGGTACTGAAGTAATAGATTGCTTTTGCTAATGACAAACTTCTTGTTTGCGATCTAAAATATATGCATTTTGTATATTCTTGTTGAGGTACCTTTAAAAATTGTTACATTTTTAAGGTATTCGTTAGGTGTTCTGATATAAAATTCATTATCATGCCCTCATAATGCAAGTTCAAAAGCTCCGTAAAATTTTATACAGTGAATAATTTTCGATAAAACATTAAAAACAAACCTAAATTTTGTCACTTGTTCGTTATGTCCTTGAAAGCAGACTCAAATTGAGCTCGTACATTGACATCCCCAAATAATGCAAATTGCATTTGATTATGAATATGAATCACAATCAAATCTATTACTCATGATCACTAGGTACGGAATAACACAGACGCACATGGACAACACATACGCAAATGTCTATTAAAATGTTTTTATAAATTTTGCCACGGCTTTGTTCAGAAGAAGACAACCGCGGTCTTTCACTACTTTACCCAACTCCAATTGTATTTTTATTTAGGCAAATAGCAAATTTTAATAACAATTAATGACTGAATCAACCTGTATATATAAAAAAAATATATTTTTGCAGGGGCAGCCTAGTGGGGAAGCATTCATCCAAATGGACTCTGAGCAATCAGCGTTTATAACGGCACAGCAGAAACACCATCGCTATATGATATTCGGAAAGAAGCAAAGGTACATTGAAGTATTCCAGTGTTCCGGAGAAGATATGAATCTCGTACTGACCGGTGGCATCCCCACCTCTGTCTCGCCAACTAAAGCCGCACCAGCTCTACTCAGCCCCGGTATGTTACCTCCAATTGCGCCTCTTCCACCTACTAATATACCGCCACCACCTCCCCCGCACACTGCCACCGTTACCTCAATATCCCAGAATTTGGTAACCCCCAGCCAGCAGGCCCAGATAACCTGGGACAACCCAGCTCTTTTTGCTCAACAACAGGCACAGATAATCGCGCAGCACAACTTGATCGCCCGTCAGAATCAAGCGCACGCTCAGAACGAAATGATTCTCATGAACCAGATTGCTCAGCACAATTTCGCTGTGTTCAACCAAAACGTGGGCTCTCTGTCTCCTAACGGTACTCAGTCGGGAGCGCTCCCATCGCAGCCCATGTTAAAAACGTCGGCCGCGATGCCTATCATGCCGCATTTGATACCTCATCATCCGTTTATGATGCTGCCCCCTCGTATGCCTATAGCTTTACAAAGACCGCCCACTTTGACTTACCCACATTTGGTTCAGGGGCAGACTCCTGGGGTTATACCGGTTATGCCTCACGTGGCGGTAAAAAGGAGCTACGGAGATGCTTTCAATGATCAGTCACCTCCGGCCAAGAGACCTTTTCATACTGCTCCGGGTTCTTTGCCCGTTTACCCACATTTTTATCCTAATATGTAAATACGCGAAAGCTCTCTTAAAATGCAGTCAACTTGACCAATAATTCTCATTTCGTTTTCGTTGAACGCATAATTAATTGTTTTTATAATTATCTTATGAATTATCAAAAATGTAGCGGAAATAGTTTTATTAATATTCGAGTGCATATAAATATTTAACTTTTAATTTTGAAAAAGTTACAAGTTCTGAAGGCGAAAAACTCGGTTTGTTTTTTAATTTGAATTATAGTTTTAGGTATTACATTTATTTTTTTGAAAACATATAATTGTTTTTTTTTTTTCGGTTTCATTTATTTGATTGCCAAATAATTTTTGTAATTACATAAAAAAAGTGCACTTAATATAGATACGAATAATTTAGTTTCTGTTCTAAAAGAAATAATATATATTTTTATATAACGAATTTGCTTAAATATTTCCAATAATTGTTTCAAAATAACATATAGCAAATATTTTTATTTATAAATTTTAAATAGTCTTTAACTCTTAGAAAATACGGACATCGATAGAAATAATTTAAACAAAAATAATGCTACTAAACCATTAAAATTATTTGTAATAATGACGGAATTCTTACTGCAATACTATTAAATTTAAATGTGGAACGTTACAATCCCCAAATGTATTGAATTGTTATTAATTAATTGACATTCTTGAATTTGAAATGATATTACGTAATTATATTTAACGAAATATAAGAAAAGCTATTTTAAGCTTTAAAATTTAATCCGCTTGTATATAAATTAATTTATATATATATTTGTATATATTTTTTTACTGAAAATGTGCCTTAGTAATAAAAATTAACTACTGATATAGAAAATGTATATACAATTGCGCTTGCGTCAGTCGAATGACAATAACGGAAAACGATGTGATGATTGTGCTATAAGGTACTTAATTTTTCGATAACTATATGTGATCAATGCAGCTCATTTTTTTACAAAGTAAAGGGATTTTTCCCAAATATATTCCGTGTAAGATATTGTACTTACATCTGTAGAATGGGTTGTACAAGCTGGGTTATTTTGAACGAATTCTGGGACTATTGTTACGTTGAAAAGTTAGGTAGTGCACAAAAGCCCCGTCGATATATTTTGTGTACAGTCCTGAAAGACCGGGCGATTGAAGCCATAAAGACTGTATCGTAAAACTATGTGATGAAAAAACATTCCAAAATTGTTGCTATTTTACATATCTTGTTGTTTACGAACATTTTTTAAAATGGTTTACAATTTAATATATATTTTTAATACACTGATCCCTTTTTTATGTTTAAGGCTTTTGTTATAACAAAAATGTCTGCGACTAATAATAGATTGGATTGGGTATTTGTTGTTTAAACTATGGTATAGGATTTTGTTATTTGAACTAAAGGCAACTGTTTATATATTAATTATATATCTTATAATAATCGTACTAAGTTGTCCTTAGTTGAGCACTTCTGTTTGTCAATGTTGTCAATAGAGGGCGATGGGTTATACTTTTATTTAGTTTTTTTTTTGAGAGTAGAACTAAGAAACATTGTACAAAATCATTGGTGTAATCATTAAATTTTTTATTTATATATGGGATTTTTAGTTTATTTAGTAATAGATATGTCTTGGCACAGCTATTCACTTCATTTTTTTACATTATGAGTTATACTTTTTCTGAAGTGAATAAAATGTGCTCATTGTAGGTTTAGAATAAGCCTCTGCATAGCTTTCGCTAGATCTTTGAATACGATTTGGTGTCTGCTTTTCTCATTTAATTAATCGGAATGGTTTTGGTGAATGGTTTTCCTCTCTGGGAATTGTAAGTGCAAAATTGAACATGTTTTAAAAAATATGGTACATGGAGAGAACTGAGTTTTTCCAAAAAAAAAGTTACCAGATTTGAAATTTGATATATTGGTACAGAAATCAACAAACGGAGATATGTATATACAGGGTGATTTTTCGTTAAGTTAATTACAATTACTGCAAGAAAAAGGTTTTAATATTGAAGTTCAATTTTGCACATATAAAACATCACATTTTCTTTCTGTTTCTTAATATTGCCATTTTCCGGCACAGGGTAAGTACCATATCTCATTTGATCACTGGTATTATGATGAGGGGGTGTGTCACTGAAAGTTAGTGGTACAGCTTTGCTTTTCTTCAATTTTCTTATTAACTAATGAAAAAGCAATATTAACAATATTTTTATTTCGTTTCTAGAGTACTATTTCGATATCTCTTTGTATATAAAACATGTAGCTATAATATACGTGCCTCATTTTCTAAAATTTTTTAACACGAAAATGTATCATTAGTTTTCTCATTTATACTGCACTTAAAATTAATCATTTAATAATGACAAACAAATATTAATTGAAAAATAGATTCAATACACTACTGTACCAATGATTTTTTATTCCTGATACGTGCACAGGAAAGAAAATGTATGCCTAAAAAAGACGATGAAACTGATTTTATTGTATATTTGGTGTGAAAGGTTATTTTCGAATGTGATTACTAACCTAAGAAACTATTATAAGTCGCATAAGTTTTGGAAAACGTTTTCCGTACTTACTAACCGCAGTTTGGTGAACACTTTTATGCGAAGAAGCATGCCAGAAAGCATTGTCTACCAAGCCTTATTCATAGTCTAGCGAAGGTTCTGATTGAATAATCGATAGTACGGTAAATAAAATGCCAGAATAGTGAGTAAATCCTTAAAAATCACACTGTCTTCTACTCTGATATGGTGGTGATCTTGGAAAAATTTTCCTCACTTGAATTTAATCGAAATGGAAATGGTTTGAACGATATGCATGACATAAAAATATCATTAGCTTTGGTTGTAAGGGACTTCTAGTAGGTGTAATTCTTATTTTCTGCTAGGTGAGTCAACAGTACCGATAATGGTAAAAAAAGCATGTTCAAAGAGAAATACTTTCTGGCCAAAATGGTTGGTTTTGAACATGATGCCTTGATTTTGTGAAATTGATCATCTACTTTACTTTTGTAGGAAAGTATTTACTATTGAGTGTTCCATGTATAAAACTACTTACTACCACTAGCAAATCTGATTAATTTCCTATACCTACACTTTTCCTCTTCTAGCTGACTCTGACTAAACATATATACAGGGTATAAAAATAAATATGTTCCATGAATAATGTGAAAAATAAAAAATTATCATTTTTTTAAGTAACTTATAATCGAAAGATAAAAAAAGTACCCAAAAAAAGAGAACACAAAATTTGGAGCCACCAATTTTAAGGTTTTTGGGAATGCTGAGTGAACATGAGTTGAACTGAGTCTGCACTAGAATTACATTTTTGAGTCTGTTATTTCAGTGAATGTACCTGTTTCTAAAAAACCCAGAGTATATCTTATATCAATTTTTTTTCCAGTCATTCACTATGATTTTAGGGTTTTAAATCTTTTATTTTTAGTAGGTATTAAAAAAATTTATGCTGCTACTTTAAATGCATAATAAAAATGAAGAAATTATGGAAAAAAACGGTGGTAAGGTAGTAATTTTTCCTAATAAATAATTGACATTCCAATCACATGTTAAAGTAATATGGCAGCTGTAAAAAAATAAATGCAGATAACAAATGTATTGTTTTTAAAACAATGTAACATTCCTTTAACTATTGAACAGTTCTTTTATAATTACGGATATAATATTTTTAATTTGTATTTCTGAATTGTTAACAGAAACTAAATATATTCAATTTCGTGTATGCATAGGATTCTGTGCTACTTTTCTATTAATTTGAAATTTTCACAAGAAAAAATATGTAAAAAGGCAAAAGTAATAGTTTTAATTTCGTTATTGTATTTTCCATGTTGTGACAAAACCAACCCTCCAGAATTTCTATGGGATTTTCTTTTTTAATAATTGTAACTCCTTAGCAAAATTAGAAGTACACTATTAGATAATCGAATATCAAATCTGAAGGTGGTGTCATTTTTAGGTTGCTTTTATTTACTGCACTATAAAGTGGATAATATAACTCTTGATCACTTATATTTCTGTACTGTATGCAGCTCTTTACTTCATTACAATTATGTTCTAATTATTTACACTTTATTAATAAATGTTTGTCACAATAATGCTTTGGGTTTGTTGTTAGTTTCCTTGCTAAAATACATTGCTCACTTTTAAGCAGAAATGAGGTTTACAGAATAACACTTTTAGAAACGTTACAGTAACTACAGAACTTAATAAAACGTTAATAGACGTAAATGTTAAAAATAAAAAATATTAAATAATAAATAAAATAGAAAATTAATGTAAGGGATGGCGATCTTGAAATCTCAAAATGTTTTCAGACAGTTGAAATATTGTTGCTATATTTGTCATAATACTCGACGACAAAATAATGTGATGTAGCCAAACTTACTTTAGTCAAAAGTTAGTGGTTAAAAAGCTGCAGGGTGTCAAAATTAAAATTTTATTTTTGATATTTGTAAGTAACTTTAAAAAACCTAAATATTTGCCTGCATTTTGCAGATTGGAAGGTTTTGGGAACGAAAAATCAAATTTATTTCTAATTTTGATATCACTAGTAAGTGTTAATTATAGAACATCATGCTTCTTTAATTGGCAGAGCTTTTTTGCGGCTTAGTGTATACATCTGACTACTGAAACAATCGATTCTCCTACCTTTTTTTATGTGAAAAAGGTATACCTCGTTGAAGTCGTTAGGAGTAACAATTTTCGAAATAATGCCATTTGAAATATTCAATGCATCGAGTTAAAACTGTTTTAGTTTCAGGTTAAGTGCTTTTTCTGCTGAAAATACAACAAAATATTACTTGAAAAAGTTACTCAAAGTGGTAAATTATAGCGATGTGCAAATTTTCTAGGCTGATCTTGAAATTTTGCACTATTTAGCATTCTGAATAATACTTTCAAGTAACATTTTGCTGTATTTTCAGCGGAAAATACATTTTACTGAAACTAAAACAGTTTTTACTCGGTGCACTGGGTATTTCAAACAGGATTATTTCAAAAACGGTTACTCTTAACAACTGCAACAAGGTATACCTTTTTCACCTAAAAACTGTAGTAATATTGATTGTTTCAATAATCAGATGCATACACTAAGCCGCAAATCAGTTCTGCCATTTAAGGGATGCATGATATGCCATAAGTGGCGCCCTCTACTAGTGGCGTGAAAATTAGAAACATATTTGAATTTCTCGCCTCAAAAACCACCGATCTCAAAAATGCATGCAAATGTTTGGATTTTTTTAAAATATATTATAAACAACAAATATAAAATTTGAACTTGAACGCTGTATGTTTAATCAACTTTTGATTAAAGTAAGTTTAGCTATATTACATTGTTTTGTCGTCAGGAATCTACTCTTGCTCTATATTGCATTAATTTCGGGACACCCTGTATAGCAATAATATTTCAACTGTTTTGCAAAATTTACTAAAAATTGAGACTTTACCGCCACTTAACAATTAAAATAAAAAACTGCGAATATCTGCGAATTTTGCAACCATAAGGACAAAACTTAACTTTCCAATTTTCCTTCGTAATGCTGGTAATTTTAGAAAAATTAAAATTTTGCAAAAAATTAGGAAGTACCTACTTGTGTCAGTTGACTATAAATCTATCCAAGATCTCTTTATTTTAATTTGCAAATTCATTTGGAATTTTTTAGCACAAATGTTCTCCACGTAGATCAAAAATCATAGCCAAAAGAACAGTATAGATCTCACATTTCATTATTTAAATACAATCGCTTTAATTTTCACTAGTTACCAGCTAGCTTCAGCATAAATATTTATTTATTTATAAACAGCTATACCAATTTTGAGTATCATAGCAATTTAACAAGATGCAAAAGTAATGCAGATCTACATGCTTTCTTAAATATATTTTATTTATTTTACAGTTTTTTATGTATCAAATGTAATAATTTTTTTAAAATGTGTACCACAAATATTCGCAAGAAAAGACAAGCTATTGTTCATATATTGATTTATATACAAAAAAAAAATGTTTTAGAGTACAGATATAAAGATGTCAAATGAAATTAGTAACTACATACTGCCATTAATACTTTGAAAGTAGAGGCTTGTTCTCTAGTTCTGATATTTCAAAATTTCTGTGATTCAAGAATAGAGAAAATGGGATAGGAAAAGAATGGAATAAAACAAACAATGTCTTAATTCAGTAGATAAAAGAAAATTGAACTGACTGACTTTTGTTTGTTAAAATTCTTTGAAGGACAATGTTTTTTATTCTTTTTTTTTAACTAAATTTCAAATTCTAAACTGATTTTAAAAGACACTGTGCCAGGTTCCTTTTAATTTAAAGTGTTATTCTGCTAATGTCATTATTTCCAATCTGCCTACAAAAAAAATTACATTATTAACAGCAAAATGTATGTATTAAATTAGTAATAAAAGTGAGCAATGTAAAACCATATGGGCTAGTATAATTGGTTATTCCCGGGATTGGAGTCGTTCGTGGTGTCTGCTGCCGCCATATGGTGGAAAGGTAAAACTGTGCTACACTGTGGTGAGTCTATTTATACTTATTTTGCCATAGAATAACATACTTCTTAGAGTGCCAAATATATATCATAAATGTATTTATTCGAAGTTCCTTATATGTCCTTTCGCAGAAGAAGTTTTTACTTTAATATAGAAGATATTCCATCATTTATTGACATTCAAGCAAATGAGGGTCTCTGCAAATTTTGAAAAATCTGTAAAAATAAGCTGCAGTGAGAAAAATCAGGGAATTAGCATAAAGCTGATTAATTGAACATACATACTAGAAAAAATGTATGACGATACAACAAAAAAGTTTTAACAAGTTGTACAAGGTGTTTCAGGTATTACTGGTATCCTTAATTTCCAAGAAACAGGTGTCAAAGATTTTGAAAATTTTATTTTTTATTTACTGCCTGATAAAACAAAACAATAATTTCAATTTTAAGTAATTTAAGATATTTTAAATGAACACTTACTTAAATATGATGCATTTTAAAGAAAATTTCAAAGAATAATTATTTATTCAAAATAATCAAAACTTAAAGTATCATGTTTTTTTTTTAAATTAAAGCAGTGTTGTACTATTTTTATTGTTAATAAAAGAAGAGTGCCACAAAGTTTCTACACCACTGGTGATAATGGAAATATTTAAACTTACTGAATAATTAGACCAAAGATATTCCATTACAACCTAATAGAATTATTGTTTTTTGTTGACGGGTTTCCAAGTAAATACAGGGTGTTTATTAATTGAATGTCGATACTTAAGGGTGTGAATCCTTCGGTCATTTTAAGAAGAAAACTTAATATCAACATATGTCCTAAACCTCTTAATTTTTGAGCTACAGGGTGTTAAAGTTTTAAGAAAAAATTTACTTTTTTATTATAATTTTCTTATTACTCCAAATATTTTTATGAAATTTTGTACACACCTATTAATCATTAAGGAGCATTGTTTGATGTAAAATATGTTTTAAAATCTTTGCCAATGACGTCCGTACGAGGTTTGAACTAAACATTTTTGAAGAAAAAAATGGTATGCTACTGCCTTTTCTAAAAACTAAAATTATTTTTAAAATCTCCATTTATTTTATAGCAAATTCGGTCCCTAGACTTACTCTCGTACGACACATCATTTTCACGTAAAAAAATTTAAACCAAAACAAGTTTTTTCCCCAATCAAGATTTTAAAACATTTTTTACATCAAATAATGCTCCTTAATGATTAATAGGTGTGTACAAAATTTCATAAAAATATCTGGAGTGATAAGAAAATTATAATAGAAAAGTCAATTTTTTCTTAAAACTGTAACACCCTGTAGCTCAAAAATTAAGAGGTTTAGAACATATGTTGATATTAAGCTTTCTTCTTAAAATGACCGAAGGATTCACACCCTTAAGTATCGGCATTCAGTTAATAAACACTCTGTATAATATAAATGTCGAAATATTTGACACTCTGTATGTCCGCAATGATGAACTTCGGGATTAGATATATTGGATAAATTTCATTTATTTTGACTCTACAATCACCCCTTCTTAGGATGCCAGTAATATCTGAGACCCTGTATTATTCAATAAAAATTGTAAATGTATAAATCAATCAAAAAATAAAATAAACTAAAAGCAAATCTAGGAACTGTTTTATAATACAGTTTAGTGTTTTTTTTTTCTTTTTTTTCAGACAACTGAACATGTATATAAATTTTCTTCTACTACCAATATATCATGATCTATTTGAAGAATAAAATTTGACTGCAGCCTAAATAAACTAACTAAAACAATATATATAGTAAATTATTTACTTTAGTTTACTTGATACAATACTAGGGTGTACATTGAAGTTACTTTTAATACTGATGTTAAATAAAAATAGGACTAAATATGTGTACCTACCTAATATAGGAATTCTCTTGAAAGTAAACTCAACATTTTCAAAATATATATAACTTAATTATCACAAGAAAAATAATGTATAGAACACAGATAATTGATTTTATTCTTATAAATTGTTGAAACTACACTTTTACACTTACTCCATAAATAACTATTTTCAAAACCCATACACACTAAACATTTCACTTACCCACTAATAAAGCTTTTTTTCATTTTTATTTGTCACTATGCATAAACCTTCACATATAAAACAGCAAATTTACCTAATCTGTTAAAAATAACTTTATATACACCAATGATTAAACGTGTATTTTTTCAATACCTACTTTTACGTATTACTATAAATTAGTACAAGTACTAGTAAAAATTTAATAAAAAACTACGTAAATTATTAAACATCTTTTTTCATATATGTTAATGCTACAAAAATGTAAGTGATTTATTCGTATTATTACTGCATGATGTACTTTTCTTTCAAACTCGAGAGGTGTATAAATACAGCCATGTTAATTGAAAAAAAATGTGATATAGGTTTGTTGCGTCACATAAACGTGAGTACTAGATATGACCTCCTACATATATATATATATCTGATAACATTGTATACAAATATATACATCCTTTACTGAAGTGTTTTATTTTCATTTTTAGAATTTCCGTATCTTATATTTGTTTGTTAATTACTTCTTTTGAATCAAATACAAATAATTCTATTACAGCTATACTCGCGGGAAGAATTCAGACGACTTACATCATACGGACAAATCAATAATTGATTATATTTTCATCAAAATATTTAAGAAACCGCAACTGAGTATAATAAAACTATATACTGCACTAAAAGTGCATTATATATTTCACTAAATAGCAAAAAATCATTGTTTTTAAAGCGACCAAATATCGAAAATTACGTTGACATTAAAAACAATTGCGTAATGTCAGCCTTAACGTAAAACATCTGAATTCTTGCCACGAGTATACGTGTGATATACCAGAAATACAATGAATTATTGAAAAAAATGGGACAATATTTAAGTATGATGTAAATGGTCCTTAAACAGAGATTGTGATGGCTGAACCATTTGAACAAAAATATATTTCTTTATCTGTTACCGTCACATCTATATTTACAGTTCTTTACACATTTCAAGTTGTAATGTCAATTTTCTAAAGTGTTTTTAACATCGTTTATATATAAAATTACCAAACAAAAACAACATTGGGTAACACTCTGGAATCTACATTGAATTAATATTGTTTAACTACATATGTTTTTTTTACTGTCCTACGCTTTTATCTATGCTATAGACATATATTTGAAATCTTAAATGACTGTTATCAATTCAAATAGTTGGATTTTCAGATTGAATTATCCTTTTAATTTTGTTTCCTGTAGGTGGTAATATCTTACCGACACCACCATTCCACCCTGGCCCAAACTTCTCCGGTTATGCTCCCGTACAGCTAGCTGCCGCACCAATTGGACCTCCAAGACAGTTCTTGCCACCACCGATATTTTATTGGCCATATCCAAGCCCTCCTGTTTCGCCAACAAACTATTTCCCTACCATGCCACCACCCGGAGCCTTGCCACCACAGCAACCTCAACAGCAGATGGTCAGTATAAAAATGTTACTACATTTTGTCATTTGCCTAGATGAGTCACTTTTAAAAATAATTTTTTTGTCCGATGTTCAAAAGTAGATACTCATTGCATTTCATTAACCTTTTTAGATGTAATATTTGATAAAGACAGATAAAATAAAAAGCTTTTATTTATATATAATTGATAAGTTATATAATTCACAAATGTGATTTTTCAATGCGATGAGATTTTATCATGTATCGAAGTTTAGATATTTAAGTTATTTTATACTATGCAGGGTGTAACAGCAATCTTGTAACAACCTGATAAAACAAAAAAAAAATCTGAAAAGGATACCTAACTTTTAACAATGAACAGTGCATTCTATGGTTAAAATTTTATATAAAGTTACTGTTGCATATAAAATGCAGTGTACCAAATTTTAAGTATATAGGTGCGTTAGAGTTCTGCATTTTTTTACTGTTTTAGAAAGGTATTTTAAGTTAAGACCGCCGTGCGAAGATCTCTCG
The DNA here is from genome assembly GCA_037114965.1 of Monochamus alternatus. Taxonomy (NCBI): domain Eukaryota; kingdom Metazoa; phylum Arthropoda; class Insecta; order Coleoptera; family Cerambycidae; genus Monochamus; species Monochamus alternatus. The sequence continues at coordinate 23,248,598 of CM073427.1, read as the reverse complement.
AGACAAACGACCGCATGAGGGTCTAGTGTATATTTTTGTATTTATTTGAAATAAATTTCAGAGTAGTTAATGTAGATTTTTCTACAGCTCAGAAATACTGACTTGTTCGGAAATAGTTCTACTTACAGGTAGGTGGCGGTAGCGCTGCTACGCATATTGCCATTTAAATGAACCGGGTGGCCCAAATATAGTAAAAGCATTGTTGTTTAAATGAAACCTGGATTACGATGTATGTTTGTGCTGTTATAATAATGTTGAATAATTAATATATAGCAATGTACTATAATGAAGAAATATTTATCACAATTATATAAAACACAGACTAGAGGTAACAATTTAAATTGTTCTAGATATATGTGTTTATTTATCACCAATAACATAACTATATTTACTAAAACACCAGCAATTGCATAAAATTACAGATCAATTTAGAGCTTTGATAAATAGTAAATCATTATGTCTTAAGTTCTACATAGTCAATCAAGTGTTCTACCAACGTTGACGGAATAAATGTTCTCTATAAACTTTGCTTCTAGCGAACACCCTGTTCAATCAAGGGGGTTTCATTACGTTACCACAACGTTTTTTTTATTTTTAAATAAATAGCTTGTTTTGATGTACAAATTTTTGACTGAGGTATACGAGTACGTATGCACTATTTCAAGGCCGTTAAAATCATGTGACATTTGTTTTGATATAGCATCAGGGGAAGCGATAGCTAACTCATATTGAAAGTTTTTTCTTGACGAATTTTACGGCTTTGATATTTTTGCAGTCTCAAATAGTTTTTCTTATAGTTGCGATAACCATTCAGGAGACTTGTCGTGGCTGACGTTACACAATTGTTAATACTGTCAACATAATTTTGGATAGTTTATCGTATTTCTCGCCCTAAAATAATCAAATTTGTGGTGTTTTAAGTACAAAAATCTCGAAAAATAAAACACGTAGAGCAAAAGTAATATTAAAAATAAAATTACTGATGTTTTGTTTATTCACTTTTTCTATTTAAACTCTCCTCTAATAATATAATAATAATAATTTTAAAATGCATTTATCTGACGCACATTATTTCGCTATTCTAACCCCACATTTTAACAATTATTTTCACATACTTATAAACAAAAGGGCACAATCTTATTTGCAGAACTATATAAGTTTATGTTATAAGTGTTTACATCTATAGTTGAATTTAAAAAATACGTATTTTGAAAGATTTCAGTACATAAAAATTTGCTGGATAGATCGCTCTCTGACGTTATTGATTTTACTTCGGTACCTTTGAATATTCGCCGGTGGCATGAGATAGCATTCTTGTTATTTGCTAAACTCTATATTATTCAGTTCTTAAATATCTAAAATTACTTGTATTTGTAGAAAACACTATTTCAAGAATACGGCGCCTTTAAAAACAACTTTTTTAAATTTAGTGTGGTATATAGTTTTGTTATTTTCAGTTGCAGTTTCATAAATATTTTGATGAAAATATAATGAATTATTCTTTTGTTCGTATGACTTAAGTCGTCTGAATTTTTACCGCAACTATATTTAAGCAATTTTGAATAAAAATGCTCGTCTTTCATTGTCATATAGTGAATTGACTATGGATTCTAAACGGGGGTAAATAACTAAAATTTGAATTTAAAAATTATTACTTTTTTAAATTATGTTATTGGAATTGAAACATTGAAAAACCATCATATTTTATTTCATATCTCCATATCGTTATCAAACAATCGATTTGGACCGTCTCACTTACCGAGAATGATATGCTTTACAATTAAACAAGAGTTCATTTTTTGTTAACTGATCGTTGAATAAGAAAAGCGACCTTCAAATTGTCAGCCAAGAATTATTTTGAATTCTTGAAGGACATCAAAGATATAACCAGTAACAGTTACTATTTTTAAAATTTATCACCTTATACCTCAGTAGGCATGGCCATAATGGAAAAGTAATCATCTTATTATGATCCAGCAAATATTTATACGCGCACGGAACGCCCTGTTTAGCGTTCCTTAGTTGACTGCATTAAACACCTGCAAACGCAGAATAATAAAATCACGGTCTATCCAGGACTAACATTTGGATCTTCACACATGTTCATATGTAGACAAGGATAAAATATTGAACATTTTTTGATCAGTCTTATTTTTGGTTTCTATATAGCCGATACTGTTTTGTGTTATAAATTATTGTGAACTAAAATTGTGGATTGCGGTTATTTAGAAGTCAGCAAGCTTTTCCAAACTTTTTTGTGACTATTATAGAAATGTCGCCAAACGTGCAAAGCGCAGTAAAGCTGCGAAACAAGCGAAGCTTAGCTGGCAGGGCGGCAGAAATAATATAAATAGGTAAGTATGTATTATTAATTAAAGGTGTATTAGATATACCTATGATCTTTTACAAAAGACATATATATTTTCTAGATTTGACGAACAAAATGTCGGATATGAAAAAAATTTGGACACAGATGACATGTTAATACACATAATAATAATAACTCTACCCATCATTCTAATCACGAAGATTAGCCCACAATTCGGGAGACTTGTGCGGGAGAGGGGGCGGCATATTATTAAGCAGGCCGCATTTGCGTCCAGGAATGACTTACGTAGACGCTAACCACCATTCAGTGTATGCATAAGGGAAACTGGGAAAACCTCATTAATTATTCGGATGGTCAAACGCCAACAGGTATCAATCTTTCACATTGATCCAATCTAACGTTCTTCCACCCTAGCATACCCGCAGAGAGGGTGTCAAACGTCTCCACAAATGTAGCTGATCTATTGTTTACTGGCCTGCGGTGGGTGGAAAACACGATTCAAGTTCTAATGCCTTGCACCGCTCGACCACCGGCCGATAGATCGACCGATAATATTTATTAATGTATTTAATTTCTCTGATGAAGAAAACTCATATTATTCACATAAGATCTCGTAACACTTGAATGAACTTCTAGAATTGAAGCGCTTATTTGATTTTCTCCATGTGAATATTGTGAATAAATTATAATTATCATGAGAACATAATTTACCCAAACCAAGAGTGAAAATTAATTAAAACGATTGATTTAGTGTTATTTCAAAATATAGCGTAATTAAATGAAATATGTATTGTTGGTACATACAAAAATATATTTTTTATTACATATCAATATTTTCTTGCGGATAGGTTTAAGCTAAGATTATAATTTTTTTGTGTGTGTTATTTAAATTCTAAACAACTTTAATTAATTTTGTATTATTCTTGATAATTTTTAGATATCTATATTTTCCCAACATCTTGTAGATATATGTATATGTTACACACAATACTCGAATTCGGATAATTTCCGAAAAAAGTGTGCAAAACTAGTTCTGAGCCCAGAAAAATTCCCATACCCGAAGTTATACATTTAAACGGTTACTGCATATTACAAAATACAGAGAACTAGTTTTGGGCATTATAAATTGTTCAAAACTAGTTTTGTGCATTTTGAAATGACCAGAATTAGTTCTATTCATTTTCTTATAATTACATTCATTAAGAGTAGGATTATACCATTTTTGTCATTATAGTTTCTGAACTCAAAACTAGTTTTGCATATTTTTTCGAATATTGTGTGTATCATAACCTTCAGAAAATGAAGGAAACTAGTTTTGGTCATTTAAAAATGCACAAAACTAGTTTTGACCAATTTATAATGCCCAGAACTAGTTCTACTATTTTACAATAGTCAAAAGTTGTTTAAACGTAAAAATTCGGGTATGGGAATTTTACTGGGCGCAGAACTAGTTTTGCATACTTTTTTCGGACATTGTCCGAATTCGAGTATTGTGTGTAACATATATACATAAATATCATTTCAGATTAAAGCAGGCTGATTTATTCATAAATTGAAATTGTGAAATAACTTCATTTGTAACTTTTTTGAATAACAATTTGTTGTACTGTAAAAAATAAATAGTATACTTTTGCTAAGTTTAAATTTTTAAAATTTATACTTTAAAAATAAGCAACTAAAAAGTAAAAAACTAAATTAAATTGAAAAGGCAGGAAATTACCAAAAGCCAAGTTCTGTATTATTTTAGTTGTTAAGACTATTATCAAAGTTCATTATGAACTTTGATATTATTGTAGTTATCTAGCTTAGGTTTCTGTTTTTTGAAGAAATACATTTTCATAATTGATTGTAAGTTCTACTTTGGATTATTACAAAAATATATTTTAGTTTCATATTATGAGGCAACAACGTAAAAAACAAAACTATGTAGGTACTAACAAAAAATACCTGCCGGAATCCCCAAAAATATATTATTTTACTTCTAGAGATGCAAGGCGGTCAAGTCTAACTTTTTTAACCTGATATCAGAAGTTTGGAGTAATATTTATAAGGTTAGGTAAATAATTTCAGTTACCTATATTAAGTATTGTACATATTTTTATGTCTGTTGTATTTTCATAAATTTAGAAAAATGTCTTTGTTATTTCACACCGTTAATTGCTAATAATAAATAACGAAATAAGTATCAATTTGCTAAGTGTTTTTATTTCTCTTCGTTCCTGGTTAAAATAATTTGGTGACAAAAACCGAAAAAAAAATTTGCGACAACTTTATTCATGTGAAAAGTTATGTACATATTAAATATCTCCCCGCAAAAATTAATTGCAGTTAGAGTCGGACTTGAGACTATGATATAGTACTTTTAAAAATAAGTAGGTTTTTTGTTATAAATATTCTACTAAAAAAGCTCACTCACTCTCTTTGAAGTACAGAGTACCGAAATTAAAAAAAACTATTTTTATGTGTACAATCGTTTACAACAATAATGACACCCTTATTTTTAATGAAATCTACTTTCAACTTTTAACATTGATTCATAGTTGTTTCACTCACCAATAGAGATTTAATGAAATTTCTACTTACAAATTCCAGAAATTCAAAAACGGTTTCGAGGGAATGTCATTATTATTGCAAACGCATGTACATATTTTTCTAATGAAAATTTTTAACTAACTTAACCGATTTTGAAAACAGTTATTTAAACAATTCATGGTTTCTTATTATTTTGTATTTTTTACTAAAAATGCTTAGCCTTGTGTGTAATTTATATAAGAATTTAATCTAAAAAATAGTAGTATATTATTCAACGACCATATAATGACGGCTGTTAAATTCACAAGGCACGCGCCGTAGACGAGTGTTGTAAATCACTATATAGAAGTTATAGAACAATATACTTTGTCCACGACCCACGACTATTGACAGTAGATATTTTAGCAAACTATTTACTTAAAGAAAATATAATATTTTGACATTCATAACATGTACTTGACACTTTCAGGTTTGACATTCGTTGCTCCCTTGATAAATTAAAATAAGCAAATAAAACTTTATTTAGTAAACTTCTACCATTATTCAAAAAAATGTTAATATAGCTGTAACTGGTATTTGACTTTCACACAGGAGATTTAATTGTTAACGCCGGATATTTTTTGTTTTGTTAGTTCATTCCCGGTACTGCCACTGAAGAATTGTTGACAACAAAGTGGATAATAATCATTAATCATAAGTAAATAATGATTATACACTGATTATAGTGCATTATATACATAATTATACTTAAAAAATAGGCGATTAATGTATACATTATACAGTATGCACCAAAAGTATGGAATAAATTCAATAAAATCGAAACAATTATTTTTTGGGAAAAATCCTCGAACAGGTCGATTTTTAATTTAAATAATACATATTTTAGCGTAAAATGCGATTTTAAAATGTAATTTGTTTTCGAGTAATGACGTCATCGATTTTTTTTTAAATGGCAACACCATATTTTTTCCTTGATTCTGAAAGATCGTTTAAATCTCTATCAGACAGCACTAAAATTTTGCCCTCTTACATAGGAAAGTTTTCGAGTAAATGACGATTGAATGTTAGAAAACGGTAATTTTATCCATAAAAAAGTAACAATTCTGAGGTATGTAAAATAAAATACAATTGATTAAATTTTATACTTAAATTAAATGTTCGAATTGCCATCCACCAATTTGTTGACAATGCGCAAGTCTGTGAAGAAATTCTTCTTGCACATTATGAATGATTTCTGGGGTAACTCTGCGTATTTCGTTCTTCTAAATTACGTGGTTTATTAATGTACACTTTTAACTTCAAGTATCCCCATAAAAAATAGTCAAGAGGTGTAAGATCTGGCGATCTTGCAGGCCATTCTATCGGTCCGCGTTTTTGCTTTATTTTAATTGATTTACGTTTTCTAACATTCAATCGTCATTTACTCGAAAACTTTCCTACGTAAGAGGGCAACATTTTAGTACTGTCTGATAGAGAATTAAACGATCTTTCAGAATCAAGGAAAAAAATATGGTGTTGCCATTTAACAAAAAATTGATGACGTCATTACTCAAAAATAAATGACATTTGAAAATCGCATTTTACGCTAAAATATGTATTTTTTACATTAAAAATCGTCCTGTTCGAGGATTTTTCCCAAAAAATAATTGTTTCGTTTTTATTGAATTTATTCCATACTTTTGGCGCATGCTGTTTAGTAGTACATAGTAGTATAGTATAAAATTAGCGAGGTTACTGGGCGTTCTTATGGATTTCTTCTAACTTTTTTCCGAGTCTACCGTTTTCTCTAATTTTGTACACGCATCACTGTGTTCCTTTGTATCCACATTCTTAATTTGACGCATATCCTCCAACGCCAAAGGACCTAAACTGTACTTGGTCTTCAAATAATAACTTAGAACTTTTTTGTTTAAAATTTTTAAAAATTTCTTAGCATATATGTAAATTAAAGGTCGTCAAAAAAACCTTTAATTAACGGCCTCTTGTTATATCACGTTAAAATTAGCTATTTTAGAGAAAAAACGACTTCATTCAAACATTCAAGTGCGTTAAAACCGTTCACTGCAACTCATTTTCAAAATTAATAAAACACGCCTTGAAAACGAGAACGTGGATACAAAGGCACATTAGTGATACGTGTACAAAATTGGAGAAAAACGGTAGATTTAGAAAAAAGTTGGAGAAACTTAGTACTCACAAAAAAGTTATTAGATAATTTTTTTTGACACTGTAACCCTGCTAATTTTGAGTTTGAGAAGTTTTTGTGACATTAATTTTTCGTATAGAATCACCCATCGGAATATTGATGCATCATTTCTGGACACCCTGTATATAAGCAAAAAGAATTGAAGATTCACAGAGGTTTATAAAATTCGGCATACCATTCTTTTACAGCCGGTGTACGTGTCTGCTCCCGGTTGTCACAATTTGACCTACATTAAAAATATGCTGGTCATAAAAACATCGTAGGTATATTGTCTACGTAAAAATCAAATATAAAAACCCAGCTGTATCGAGGTATGTGTATGCCTCCGCTGCAGCTGGCGGAACATACCTACGTAGCTATACAGTCATACACATCATCACTTTAGCTGGCACCGTTTACCGTTTCCTATATCAACGTGACGCATGACGTCAGAAAACAACATAAAAGTGATTGTATAATATCTACATGAACTAGTAATTTTTGTAGACAGGATAATTGTTTTGACAATTGACAGGACAATAAGTAGAAACCATAAAGGTACGTACCTATCTAGTAAAACTAAATTATAATGAATATAGGTATTTCTACAACGAACTAATTAGGTACCTTGCTTCCTTTATTTTTTTTATTGAAATAATGTAAAACTACAATACGTATACGTATGTATGAAATATAGTTTAAATATTTTCATTAATTTGGGAAATAAACATGTCACGTTTTCATGAAAAGGGTTCGACGTTTCTCTGACTTGCCCTGTATTAGCAAATATAAATAATAAAAAATATTCAATAATCTGTGATAAACACACACAGACACACATACCTACATAAACATAATAAATAGGTAAGTTACGTACAAGTATTTTAATTAGCACCAGATATATTTTTTTCAGTTATGTAAATCATTTGTTTAAAATAGACCATATATGTATAGAAATATATTATAATAAATGTTACTTTTAAAAACTGAAGTCACAAGTATAATTGTGCCGAAATATCTATATAACCGGAACTATTAAAATCTTGTAAATTAAAAATATTTTCCAGGCCACTATGTATAAAACAGTATTTATCATTTTACAGTTATCTGTAACTAAAACTTTTAAAGAGTAGATTAAGCAGCGAAGGCGCCATCTTTGAGGTACATGTCAAACTTCAGTTTTCTACGATTTGGTAATAAACATCGCTAGAAATATTCGAAATCGGCAGACATGTTGATATAATTGTCAAATAAAAATTTTGCGCTTAATTTTTACACATACGGCTTGATTTGAAGCAACAATATTTTCAGAACTTGTTTCTTGTCCCGTAACTTAGGTAATGAGAACTTTTCATCGCGATCTGTGACAACAAATCTGGCAATGTTTACCGAATAGAAATACTTGTATTTTATTTTCTAAAGCATAATTTGATTTGAAATTTCTTCATTACCTATTCTGATCTTTTATCTAATAGCACAAGTCAGTTTTATGACTGTAAAAGTTATACGTAAGACGAAAATTATGCTTGAAATTAGGTCTACACTGTTCGACACTTTGAACGCCCCTCTTAATATAAATCAAATCTCCTACAATTCCTATTAATGAAGTCATATGTATGTTCTCTGATACCAAACATCTAGGTATGCTAATAAACAATTCCACAGACAAAGCTCTAATCAATAATTATCTAAAGAAAATAATTTAATTTACTGACCTGCTAATGAAACACTCTATAAATATCTAACTTCACTTTTTGGCAGTGAGAACACGACAAATTCAACCACAATAGATGAGATCTGACCTATTTCTGCATTTTTAGGATTGCTTCTTCAGGTGGTCTCCTTTAAGTTGAATCAAATATCTAACTATAAAAATTATTATAAAAATTAAAATTATTTGAAGTTAAATATCGACAATGACAAAAAGTGACATCCTGTCAATGAATTAAATATGACAATACCTACTAGAAAAATGTTCACCTTTTATGTAAAAGTTTTTATATAATTTTAGGTATTAATAATATTGTGTGAAACTAACTACTCAGTGGACAAAAGCCCCAACCTGCGTTGAATTACACCCACAGCATCTACCCATATATAGTTGTTAGTTTCACACAATATTATTAATACCTAAAAATATATAAAAAAGAGTTCTGCATGTTAAAGAATTATCTAGTAGCATCCTCAACTTATCATTGTTAGGGTGAGCTATTTCCTACAAACTTTATATCTGTAATGATTCGTAAGATAAATTGGTTAAAAATTATGTTTCACATCATCTTTATGAAATCTGTTTTAATTTTTTTTTTATTATTATACAACCTGTAAGTATATATAATTATAATAAGTATATATAATTTGGTACTTGTGAGTAATAATTTAATCTTTTACTTATACTAATTACATACCTTTATCTTAATTGATCACAATCAAAAATCAATAAGCTACAGAAAAATTCCATGTTGTTATCTGCAATTAAAAAGGAGAAAGAACTTATCACATGAAGGATGCTAATTATTTACACAAGTTTTTACAAAAACAAATTCAACTGCTTTTGCCGCTATTGTTATTAATTATTGATAGAATTAATGTGTGTTTTTAATTAGTAAAATAATTTGACATACCTGAAGTTACTACAAAATTTTGGGCCTGTCTTACCCAGTTCTTACAAACTAACACAAATGTTTCCGCTTCTAGTCCATTTTGAACTTGTAAGTTATTGGCAATAGCTATGATTTGTTGGCATAAATCATCAATAGTGTCCACTTCGAAGCAATATACTTCATTTTTTACATATCCCCACAAAAATAAGTTCAAATGATTTAAAGTCAGGAGATGGTAGCGGCCATATTACCGATCCTCCTAATCCAATCCCCTGATATAAATGCTTGGATACGCTGTACATGGTACGGATATAATTGAGCCTTGTGTATGATACGCCACTCTGCTACAATACGCCGTGGATGCCCTGGACCTCCATCTTTTCCACGATTCGCTTGCAAATCCCAAGTCATGCCTGCGTTTGCACTACACTTGCACTCAGTGCACACCGATGTAAAAGTAACTGCATTTGGCACATGTTTACCGGGAAATCATTCTGCTAAGGCATTTTCACTTCACGATAAATTAAAACGATACCCATCAACTGCGAGTTGCTATATGTATGCCATTTTTGATATTTGAAAAACTGATGTAAATACTTGCATCAAAAAAAAGTTAATACGATAAGTAATTGGATATTTGAAATCACCTAGCTAGATACTACAGTAGCCCAGCGATGTAAAGGTTGAAACTACTAGAACTTCAATAATTTTTTTTCTTGGAAACTAAAAGGATTTTACAAACATTTCTTTTACGATATTGACACCATTTTTCATGATGCATCTATTCCTAAATATTTTAAATAAGTTCTGAATCACCCTGTATATGAAAATTACAATCAATAATATATTTATTAACACTTGTGGCTAGTCAGGGATTTGTTTGATGAAATAATTACTTTCAGATACCACCAGAATGTGTAGCTCTACCCCAAATAGCACCCATGCCAGCGATAGATGCCAGGCTGATATCCGATGGAATGCCTAGACCCGAAGCGGATAAAGGCAGGCAAAATTTTGCGCCAAATCAGTATGTGGAGATTATTATTTAAAATTTATTGAATACTTGTTACTAAATGCACCAGTCTTGCAGTTTTAGGTGAAAAATTCCTGATTAAAAGGGAAGTAAAATTTGCACACAATGTGACATAATTATAAGATTTTATCTGCACATATCAAATGTCTATAATAAGATGTATAGATATAATATATAGTTACTATTTAAATTAATATATTACAGATATTAATATATTTTGTTTGTTAACATAAATTATTTATGTTTTTAAAAATTGTTTATATATGCAAGATCAGTTTATTATCACTAGATTTATATAGTCACCTAAAAGGTTTTATAATAGCGATTTGAATATTTTAAGAAGCAGACTGCTTGAGATCGACTAGGGGAACATTTTTGTTTCAAGGAACATAATTTTGTCATTTTTCGATAGTGCTCCAAATTAATATATAAAATATCATATGAATTGCGTACTGTTATATTTTATACATTTATGATTTATCGTTAATAAGTTGCATACTGCAAAAAAAAGTTGAAATTAATGGATAACTTAATAATCGTAGAAATGAAATATTTAAAATGGTAGAGTTAATTAAAATTGCGTAGATAAATATTTTATCACAAAGCATTTAACACAATAAGTAACTCGTCCAAGTAGTTACTAAATTTTTAAATCAAAATTAACTGTAACTACAAATGTACTAACTTTATTTGTTAAATCATCAGTTTGGTAAAAATACTTTTTATGTAATTACATTTACAATTAAAATTCAACTAACTAATTTATTTATAATAGCTGATAATGGATTGATAGTTATCAAAGCAAAATACTGTAATGAAAATATATAAAAAATGTTGTCAAAAAAACATTCAACTTTACATGTGTAGCAATTTTATAATTGTTTATGTGTAGTTTCATTGAAACGTAACATTATTTCTTAAAAATTAAATCACGCAAAAATATTAAAACTAATATATTTTGTCTGATTTCATTTTTTAAACCATAAAGTTATATTCTATTTCTTTGCAAAACACATAAACAATCTTGTGTAATTTTGAGTAAGTATACTTATGTTGTTTGTCAAATAAATATATTTTCATTATAATGAAAAACTTTAGTCCAAATGTATCAACAAAAAATGGAAAAGTAATATTGAAGTAAACACCACTTATAAAATGTAATATTATGAATATCGCATATTCACGTTATTACATACTCATTGTATGTAAATGATATTGTTGATAAAATAATAAACATATATCCTACAATTATTTTTCAACCCTATTATTTGCTCTAGCACTAAACTGGTATTAATTCTATAAAGAAAAAAATGATACAATGAATACCCGAAAACATAAATGCACTGTATTAAAGGTTGAAATCACATTTGCAAGTAACCAGAACTTCTACGGGATAATATAAATATTCGTTACTTTTTATGTTTGAAACAAAAATGACTCCAGTTCTTTTAGACAATGTAGTTATGAATTAATTTTGTTACTGGCAATTTTAGTAATCATTTTTTATACTTAGAATGTGTAACATACTTAAACGATTAAATACTTAACTAGTTGAGTATTTTATTTGAGACAACAAAATTTGCTTCGTCTTCCATTTTAGAATAGAACTTGTGATTGTTTTATGTTTAGTAAAAGAATTAGCCTCGCTTTCGTGCTTGACATTAATTGTGATTTTTTTTTTGTTGTAGTAGTAAACGCACATATTTGTGTCACTGCAATATTATACAATTCCTATTACAACGAAATAGTCTATTTGCATGAGGTTAGTTTTACTATTATATTAGAAGAATATTTAGCTACATTTTTAATCAATGCTCAAAATTAGTAGGTAATGTGCAATAATATAAGATTTGATAGAATTATACTTATATTAGTGATCCGTATTAGTCAAACTGACTATAAATAGTTATTTCTATTGTTAAAATATATTTATGACAGTTTTGTTGAGCAGTGTTTAAGAGACGAAAAAATATTCTCTAAGGAAATTAAAATATGTGAGTTATCAAAATTATCATTAAAAATACATATCTTTACTGTAGTTGATATTATATAAACACTTCTGAATAGAACTCATAGTTTGTTAAAACATAGTCATAAAGTTTTTTTATCCTTTATTCTCGGCGGATTATTAAATCCAGCTGAAATTATTAGTCGACTATAGTGTACCTACCTATATATCTGCAGTTATTAGTATAAGGACTTTTTTTGAATGACATTATTTTGTAAGTAATTATAAGATCTAAAATTGTTATTTCTTGTGATTTACAGTTCTGTTTTTAAGGACACATATAAGGAATGGTAATTATTTACCTTAGTAAAGGTCGCATGATGTAAGTTATGTAAAAGTGTATCTTTCTTTATGTGCAAGAGTTGTGTGAGGATATGCGACTTTTTGTTAAAGTAAATAAATTCCATGAAATTAGTTTATATAAATCTACTTCGATTTATACTGTTTTTGTTTTCATATTATAATAGACAATAAAAGTATGACTTGTTACATTTTGTTTTAATGCGTTAATGAACAATTTGAAATTCATATCTAGTTACTAATGCAGGCGACCTAAACCAGAATACATTTTTTATGTAAAATTGAACATTCTTTTAGATTTTTTACTTTTTTTAAGCACACCTAAATAATACGGTGAACCTAGCTCCCTCTAGGAGCAACATGAAAATAAGCTTCAAATTCGTAATTTTCACACCGAAAAATCCAACGCTACCAATTTTTAGTCATATGTTATCAAAACTTTTTCAATTATCGAGAAATTTCTGAACACTCTATATTTCTTAAACCAGCGACAGCGACACCAGAGAGTCTAGTATCTCCAGCTTATTATAGTATTCTTCAGCGAATATATTATAATAATCTTTTTTTATTTGTGATTAATATTCTATTAATTATTAAAAATTTATCCCTCGTGATAAAATGGCACTTACTGAAAAAACACGAATCTCAATGGATAGTTCGACTCGAGAGTTCGGCTCGACAGTTAGTCTCGAGTGTCCTGTGCTTTATTTTAATCATTACTTTTTTGCAATTTTTACATTATATTTCCTACTTTACTTCCTTAATCTATCAATTTCCTTACCGTTGTCCTATCAAAAGTAATGTGTTTGTACGAGATACAGTCCACGAGAAGAAAGAAATAACACCAAGGCATAGGTAAGTGCCATTAATTGTCGTACTTTCGTATAAATTTTTACTGTACATAACAATTAGTGTTGATCCATTTTTTCTGAGTCACCCTGTATAGGTAACTTGAATGAGAATTTACCGTTATCGTTTATTTAATTTGCACTAAATACATATAACGTTAACGATTACTAGAATAATAAAACATTTTATTATTAACAAATACTGTCTATAGAATTCATAAGAAAAAATTTGTTAAATGTGTAATTAAACAAAAAAAATAAAGAAAGTTCCGCCGTTTTTTAATGTAATAATTTCCAACATAGGTCTTCTTGGATCATTATAACAACCATGGGTTATACATATAAGCTGTTAGTATATACCTATAAACTTAATAGATAACACTTGATTCAAATTCAAATGTGGTTTCTTGTCATGAAGTAACGCAAGTTGCATATCTTGAATCACAAACACTGAAATGTACGATATGGAATGCGTTTAGTCCATTTGCGCATCCAAATAAAGGTACCAACCCTAGGAGCAGACAAAAGAAGGCACATGATACTCATCAAAGACATACTTCATTGGTTATGTATGTGGGTGCGAGAGAGACAACCATCTGCACGTTCGATATGAATTGTGTTCTTATTATTTTGTTTGTAAACACGTCATTGGCGTACAGTGTGGTTTCTTCTTTTATCTTGTATCTCGTTACTGTTATTCTTTGTGTATTTTTGTGGGTGTTATTGTTGGAACAAGTCATGTTTTATAAGGAATTGTATAATTAACCAGCATATAGCACGAAATAATTCTCCATATCCAGAATTCAATTTCATTTCAATTCACAATCAGCTAAGCCCCTACTGCTCCACCATTGCTAGAGGCACAAAACAAAATTTCCAGTCATCATAATATAAAATTACATTTCAGTGATCACAAATCACATGTATGCAAATCACATTTAATACTAATCATGTGTACTACCAATCTTACAGTCACAGACCACTTACATTTCGTAAAATGTTCTATGGTATATTAGGTTGGTGGTGCTGATACTGATACTGTTGATTTGACGTTTGACATTGACGTTTGTTTTTGTATTTGTTGCAAATTTGTTTATATGAATAAATTCAATCATTAAATATAATTTGTTGGAATGGAGGATATTGAATGGAATGTTGTTAACGAAGGGCAATTATTAGATGCTATGGTTGGGCACAAACCTGTGGGTAGGTAATAATATTACTTTTATAGGACATAACCATACATTATAAAACTTACAATTATATTAAAGTAGATGTACTTCAAATATTTGTAGTGATTGTATCGGTTTTCATTTAATTTTTTATAAGTTATATTATAATATTTTGTGCTTATGTGCTTAATGATTTTAGTTCGCTCAACAATGTATAATTAATCATATTGTTTACAAACAACACAAGTTGATATATTAGGAATGTAAGTAACTGTTGGTACTTCAAAATATCAGTGAATATATCTAAAACTACAGATAACATTTACTTATTAGTCATCATTCTTTAGATTGATGCAGATTTTTTTTATTTAGAATTATTATGTATTTTTTTAAATTTATTATAGTCGTTTTTAGGTGTGAACAAATATTTTCAGATGGCATTTATATGTGACAAATTTACAGAAAATTTACATAAAGACATAGATCCTGAGAAAATTTGGGCCCATTTAGAAACAATGTACAATCTCGAGGTCCTTGATGAAAGTGAATCTATACCATTTCCAAATAGTGAACGTGAATTTAATCTGCCAGAGTCTGATTTTGGTAATTTAATAAACAAGAAAGAAGAAGAAAAGTCTAAAATTCAAGCACAGAAGGGAGATAAGGAGACTCCGAAGCTTGTAAAAGAATCGAAAAAAGAAGAAAAAACGCCAGTACGAAATCAAAAGGAAAGGAGAGATAGTAAGGAAGGGAAGGATAATAATAAAACACCAGTAGTAGCAAAAAAAGAAATAAAGAAGGAACCAGAAAAAAATAAAGTACCGACTAAAGGGCGAAGCACAAATGCAACACCAAAAGATGACAATAAAGTAACTAAAAATAAAAATGAAGATACCCCAAAACCTACAAAAAGGCCAACAAGGGGTAGTTTAAAACCAAATGATGATTCGGGATCTAGTGGAAAATCAAGCCCTGTTACTGTTACCCCTTCAAATACAAAAAGAAGACGAATTTAAGAAGTTCATCCAAATGAACCAAAACCAAATCCACTTAATAATATATTATTATATAGGGCTAAAATTTTATATCAGATTGGTTCAATCAGTTTTGAAAGAAGTTAATATTTTTATAAAAAGGCACTTAAGGTACCAGAAGCATGCCATGTGCGAAAATATGAAAAATATGTGAAGAAAAACTTAATTCATGTCTTTGTTATTTGTTAATACTATGTTAGTTACCTAAACAATATTTAATTTCACATATTTTTTTGCTTTATTGCTATGTAAATGTATATTGACAGTTAAGTTTTCAAGCTTCTTATTGACAGATAAAAAATGATTGCTTTGTAGTTTCCTTGTATAAGTAAACATTTGTTTTAATTTAAATGTTACGTTATAATTCAAGACAAGGTATTCCAATGTAACAAATTCGACAATTTATAACATGGTTATATCAAAGATTAAGTTGCAAATAAAATAAGGTCATCGTTTTAATTCGAACACATATATTACAAAATTTTTTCTCGTCTGTTTTCATGAGTTGTATGGTAGAATCAGGCTCTAGTATTAGTACAAAACAATTTGTAGCATTTTTTATTCGCATGTCAAACTTGTGTGGCCAGTATACCTAACTATTACCACGAGTAATCACAAAAATTAACATACTGAATTGATACTATATTTAAAATTATGAAAGAATAAGGGTCTACGCAAACTAACACGAGACTGCGGAAATAGGATTTAGGCCAAAGTAGACAGAGTAGAATATATGCAATTGAGTTCTGAGTTCAACCCACTATCGTTTTCTTTCTTACACTCCCACATTGATTCGAGATGATACATTAGTGTGACCAATTATATATTCTGTTATAGATTTGAGTCATATGTTCATCTTACTCCCGTTCCCACAGTTCCACGTTGGTTAGCATGGACCTTTAATAACCACTATAATAGTGACTAAAGCAATAAATATTGCACAAAATAATTATCAATTCTTCACATGGTTTGGACATAGTAATTATTTCATTTAGATATTTATTACAATTTAAAGCACTCGTTTTATTCAGTCGTGAATTAAAATGTACATTTTTGATATCCTCATTTGAACCAGAGTAAAACAGTGCAATTTTCAGAAGACGTAAGACATCTAATGTCTTTTTGAAACCAAATGAATATACAGGGTACATAATAGTTTTGAACTAGTAAAACTGTATATGAAAAATATTCCTTAAGTCGAAAGAAATTTATATTATCTCTGTTTTAAAATTTGTAAAACAAGGTTAGTTAATATTTTAAATTTTTCACATAATAACTATTTTATGTGAATTATACACCAAATTGTAAGCTATGCTTACACACTAATAGGGAATAAACTGATGCAAATTTAACAAATATTCTTCCAGTGTCACAATTGAAAATACATTTAATAGATCCATCTTCCTTCATAAATGATTATTGATGATAATGATAGTGAGTCTTGTGGAAGAAAATTTAAATATGGACTAACCTTGAAAAAATAGTAAAAAATTATCAAAATATCAATGTGTAGCAGCAATACTTGAAACACTAAAATAATCTAGATAGGTTACCGCCAAGTTAAGTATAGATACAGAATTATATATGTATATATTGGGTCCAGACTCATAAATATTTCCAAGATATAAGGACAGATTATATGTAGTAAGATACATATCATAGACACAGGGAGCGTATCTTGTAAATTTGAAAAAAAAATGTAACTGAAGCTTCACAAAAATATAATAAAAATTACAATTTGTTAAATTTCGTCACTTTTGTTATTAGCATTATATTGTATATTTAAATATTAGTGAAATTGAATTAGAAAACTTTAATAAGTATTTAAACTTATTTAGATGAAGCAGTTTATTTTTTTCTTGAGATTTGGCATTTTGTGAAGGAACTCGTTTAAGATGTCACAAGCCTTTCCAATTCTGAATTTTGAGGTGAACCAAAATTATACTATTTATGTTGAAAACACCCTCTATAGTAGTAATTGTCAATCACTGTGCCTCAATCACCCAATTAAAAGTCTTAAATTTATCTTATTGTTAGCATGCCGCCAAATTTTTAAATTATTAAAAATATTTGTGACTAAAAAAGGTTGGGAATCAGTGTTTAGAGTAATATACAAACCACCTTCCATTCCTAAAATTTTATTTTTTTAGTTTTATATTGGATATAAACCACAAATGATTAAAAAATGGATAGAAAATATGTTTTAAATCCCTAAAACATAATAAATATTCAGCTTGGAATGCAATGTCCTAGGAGTTCAGATTTTTTTTATATTTATACAAAATTGATAAAATCAAACCCAAATCATCCGTTATATGCACGATATTATTTGTTAATAGTTAATTAAACAACAAAAGTAACAGAGAATGCCATACGTAAATAGTTACACACAATAGTTCAGATATACATATATTCCATGGGATTAAGATGAGGTACACGGAAGGTATTCTAGTTGATGAATAAGTAAAAATTCCCTGTATGAAACAGAGCTAAAGCAAACACAGTTGTACTCGAAATTGTACACTTTACAATAAAGGTCAAGACATTAAAATTAATTAAAAACAAAGTATTGAGAATAAAGGGGTTTTGTAATAAGAATATAACCAAGTTTCCCAATGACTCCACAGGGTGTTTTGAACTTAAATCACTAAAAACCGTTCTGGTTCACCTGGATATTAAATGAATATATTTTTTCTAAAATTGGAAAGGTAACGATTTAGATAAATTTCTTCACAACATGGAATGAAAATAATCCAAATCAATAAAAATTGAAGTACAAAACTCTCGGAACAAATTTTAAGTGGTCGTTTTTTGGCGATTAGTGTGGTCATTTATTTCTGGACCCATGTCACAAAAAAATATGTTAAACAATCTGTAATCAATAAAGTGCCTCTAATAAAAAGTATTATTTTACTCGATTCTTTTATTTGTATTAAAATATTTAAAACTGACGAGTTGTAAAAATGTATAAGAAATAAATTATTTAACGAAAACAATTTTATTATATAAAAAAATATCACAATTTTATCTCTCCAATCTACAGAAGAAAGCATGCTTTGAATCGTTTACATCGCTTCGAAAATATTTGTCATAAAAGTCCAATTCAACATTTTCCACTTTAAATCCAAATTTTTGGTAAAGAAAAAGTGCAGAATTATTTATTGATACATGCAGAGTGATGTCCTTCCCTAGACTAGTCTAAAATAAATGTAATGTGTTAAATATTAGTTATTAAAAATAATAAATTATTGCCAAGTGATTTAAAAAAATTTAGATTTTTTTATAAACTATTTTATGGTGAATGTACTTACTTGAATTAAATGGTATACCATAAAAGTAGCAATTCCACAGTTTCTCCAGTTTGGTCTAGTAAATACGAAGGACATGTAATTTTCAGTATGTTTTACATCAGGTACAAGAAATGCAAAGCCAATGATGAGCCTTTTATACGATACAACACAACTGAAATCTGGATATTGTAAAGTTTCTGTAACTGAAAAAAGTACGTATTAAGAATATTACAATATAAGTTTAATTTATGACGAGTGAATTTATTCATTATAGTTTTTAAATATTTTATTTTGACAATTTTTTTAATGTTTACTTCTCTCGGTGAAAGTAAGAAAGGATTAAATTTTCAGCTGTATCTGTTTTCTTGGAGTTTGCATAGGTCATACTTTGATAAAGTATCATTCTATATAAAAAAGATTGTTGCTAGCGATATTTTTTACGCGTTATCATGTCCAGAGTATGTAGATTTGGGCAAATTTCCCAGCTTAGTAACCTTGAGAGGGGGCAGATTGTTGGGTTGTGTGAAACAAGTTTAGAAGGACTAACCATATCCTTATGTACCATACTACGGTGTTATCAAGTATACACTCAGACGTGCCGAGGACACACAACAAGTGGCAGCAGCCATTGTAGAGGAACCACAGTATGTGAAGATCGTCGATTGTGACATTTAGATCTCGGAGACCGATTTAGCAGCAGCTGGACTAAAGCAAATCAGTGGTTTGAAGAACATGGAGGAATAGTTGGTATGCGTACAATATAGGTATCGCCGAATATGAAGTTTTAGCCTTTTGTCTTATCGTCTACATTGGGTGCTGCCTCTCACTCGTCAATATCACATCAAGCTAATCACTTGCAATGGTGTAGAGAGAGGATTCAGTGGGAGTGAGAAGGCAGTCAGCGCCTTCGTTTTTACTGTTTTTTTGTTCGTAAACTATGGACAGTGTTCCATCCGTGCTACCAACCAATAAATGTGTCTAATATCCATCTTAAATTATTTATCATTTACCAAATGGCTATAATCTCACAAATAAACATAACCCAATTTTTAAATGTCACTCATGGCAAAAATAGCAATTCGCTTTTTTAGAAGCAACAACTTTCTACGTTGAGCAAAACACTAAGCCGCTGTCGAGCAGTTTTTAAGCAGCGCTAGATTCGTGTTGGTTTCTTACTAAGCAGTCTCAGCCGCTGGAACTGCCTGAATGTACCAGTTAGAGGCACCATGGCAGCCCAACGTTACAATCCAGGAAGTGGTGGAGCCATATGTTAAAGTGTGATATGCGCGGATTGAGTACGAGGTAGATCTAAATCATTTTAAAATAAACTATTAAAGTGTTAGATTCACTCAAAGTCAACTTTTTACTGGTAATTTTGTGTTCTTTGAACCCTTCTCAAGTGGCATGCCTATGGAATCTTGTCCCTTGCAACCCTCACCTTCCGTACTCATCTATGTGCTGTAAGTGAATCAATCACTCTCTACTATTTTGGAACTCGGGTATAGCTACTGTTAAAATGCTATATTTCTATACTCGAGACAAGAATTCAGACGACTTACGTCATACGAACAAATGAATAATTCATTATATTTTCATCAAAATATTTAAGAAACTGCAACTGATAGTAATAAAACTACTACACTAGAAGTTTGCATTATATTTTGCACTAAATTGCAAAAAATTATTGACTTTAACGCGACCAAATATCGAAAATTACGTTGACAGTCAAAACAAATGTGTAATGTCAGCCGTGACGTAAGATGTCTGAATTCTTGACGCGAGTATATATGTATAAAGATTGTATTTATAGTTCATACATTTTATTCGTTAAAAAATTGCAAAACAAAACTCATTCTTAAAAAATATTAAACCTCAACAACTGGAAAACGAGAATAAATTCAAAAAATATTTTTCCTTTTTTTTATTCCTAAACCAAGCGGTGTTTGTGACATTCAACATTGTAAAATCCTGACTAATTAATGTTATTATGAAAAATGATCATAAACCAATAAATATAAATGTTATACAATCAACGTTACTGTTTAAGATGAATAAAAGAAATCTGAACATTCTTGCTGTCAATAAAAATTGTTTTAATTAACAATTTTTATTATAAATTGATACTTACGGTCTATTCCTGGCCAAAAAAACTGGTTACAAAGACTATTTATCGCTGGAATATGCTCTGGTTGGACATAGGAATAATCTATCGGAGCTCTGGGGGGTAATTCATAGTTTCTATTTTTTTGATTGGCTACAAGTTGTAATTCTGCCATTAACTGTAACCATAAAGGAGTAGTCTCAGTATCTCTTCGAATATAAGGCTTGAGGTATAATGCACTGTAGGGAGATAGAATCTGTTCTTTCCTTATACCACCAGTTAGTTTGAATTGCATTCTTTGCCCTTTTATCCGAGATATATCTGACAAAAAAAAGTAATTAGATATTATAGTTTTTCTTTATTTTATGTAACATATTTACTATTTAAGGATGTATTATAGTAGCAATATGGATCTAGCAGTTTCTCGCAGTTTGTCCTTTTCTCTGGTTCAGTCTTATTAACTAAATTTTGCGGTTGTGACTGTTCCTGAAAATCTGTGATATCAAAATCTGTTGTTAGTTCATCAGTCGAAGAAGTTGCTGAGGAACTCGCTAATTTCATCAACCTAAATAGTTTAAAACATACAAAAATTAGGTAATTATAAATTTAAATTTGACAGTAAATAAATAAAACTTACTTTTTAGAAGTATTTCCTATACTAGGCAAATTGATTTTTCTTTTATTTTCATTTCCAGTCCTGTGTTTGCTGTTCTGAAAATTAATTTGTGAATCTTTAAAATGAATAGTTTGTATGGTCTGCACCATGGATATAAGGGAATATAAAAAATTTCAAAAGACACCGAGTGCAAATAATGGAATAGTGGTGCAATACAATTTCAATAGTATGCATATTATATTAACATAATTCTATATATCATGCCTATTTAAGTCATCAAACTTGATATTATTTAAAGCGGGGTGGTTATTAAGGAAATATTCATCATCAATCAGTGTTTATTTTACCCAGTTGATCCCACTGCTCGAATATAAAAACTTATATCGGAAAGACGCTATTTGGAACGTAACGTTGTAACATTATTGTATTATGGAAATGGGTCCTTGTCTAAAATTTAATCCTTTAAGATGTATCAAATATGTATATATGACATATTAAACTATTAGCACTTCATAAAATCGCAATAACCTTTTTAAAAAGTCTTTTAATTTTATTAATCGTAAGCAACAAACTTGGCAACTGTACGGTCTCTCGTATCTCAACTCGCCGACATACGTCGTTCTTGAACACTGTAAGGAAGACAAAGAGGGCAGATGAGGATGCAACTTAGATTATTACTTGGTTACTTTGCTTGCAGTGCAGGACAGTACTAGGTGATTTCGTAGTCTCGAACATGTTATAATAATTTATGCTTTTGTGATATACTATATAGGGTATTTTTTAATTACTGTTATCATTGGCTTATTATAAATTAGTGTTACAAATATATAATTGTTTAAATACGACAGTAGTGTCGTGAGTACTTAGTGTTGTGTTGTGAGTGAGTGGGACTACAAACACCTGTTCTCGCGGTGTAACACCAAAGTACTATAAGGTATTTCTATCTGTCTCCTATCAAACTTTACATTATTCTTTCCAAAAGAACATACACAGGACAACAGAAATCGTCAAATTATTATTTAGTTAATATATATTGTATTATTAGCATTACATTGTGAATATAAATAAATAAATAATAAATTCATTTTGAGGGTTACTTCTTGTCGTTTGCCGAGTTAGATACTGAGCTATTGAGCCATTTTAAAGCTTTGGAATATACAACCCTAGAGTGGTTTGTATCAAACATTTAATAATAGTATTAGACAATGTTCCATACTATTCAATACTTTCAGAAAGAATTCCATAAAATTAAAAAAGTTACTGCACATAGTCAAAAGTAATAATTTTGCAAAGAAATACGTTATTGATGATACGGCTATGGCTCAGGGACATACCGTTCTATGGTTGCATCCATACTGCTGTGTTTTTAAACCCATTCAATTAATATGCAGTCAATTAAAAAAACATCTTCAAAGAAATAATACATTTCCAAAATTTGGCAAAGTTAAAAATGTTATAAGAAGCGAGGTGAATAAAAATGCGTCAAGCATGTCATGAAAATTGAGGAAGACTACATAAAACTTCATCAATTGATTGGGCTAATTTGTTCTCCTAATGTACCCTTACCCTATCCAATCTTAATCCCACCCTCCTAGCAGAGAACACTCCTACCTTCTCGTGGTCCTTGCTGAGAAATAAAAATTTAAATTTACATAATAACGTCTATAGTAGACGGCCAAAATTGTAGAGTGACTAATCGCTAGCTTGTAGACAAGCGCAAGGCTTTAGAATACATACACACTATTTACTATTGGTTACTAGCACTGTCACTATAACGGTCACACAGTAACACTTATTATAACATATTGTACCGCTTTCCGTATGACCTTCATACGTACTTGTTTCGTCAAAATTTAATATATTGTCACGGAATTTGCCCCACTCACACCTAAATCAACGACTTTGGTACCGCGAATTGCTAAGATTGCCCCGATCGCCCCTACACGCTTCTGTTAAACAAACAAAAAAGCCGTGGATCGAGACGGGACTAGAAAATTAGAGAAACGACGAGAAGCGTTCGAGAGATGCTAGAAAATAGATCTAGAGATGCTAGAATATACCTGGAATATTCGTTGGGTCTATAAAAGAAAAATAAACGGCCGATTAAGCAAGTCTTGTATAAGTCTTGTATTACAGTTTGAATTGAAGTGTTTAGTTGGAGATATCAAAGTGATTTAGATAGCGATTAATTAAATAAGTGTTTAGTTGAGTTCTAATAAGTGTTCAGTAGTGTACTAAGTATAGTTAATAAAGAAGTAGTTAATTAACAGATTGTTTTTCTGGCAATAGTAAAATTCGGATTGGGAAATCCGTGACAATTTGGTGTCGGAAGTGGATTTAACTGGAAGTTTTAAAGAGCTTTCTGGAACCCTGTCCACAAAGTGGATTTAACTGAAAGTTTGAGGAGCTTTCTGGAACCCTGTGCGTGAGTGGGTTTAAGTGGAAGTTAGAAGAACTTTCTGGAACCCTGTGCGTGGGTGGAATAAAGACCCAAGTGTGACATATCACTGCACTCGTTGTGACTTGAGGAAGTGAACGGTGGTATTCGCGAAGGACAATCTCGAACATTCTAGAACTTTATACGCGAGTGAGACAAAGACCCAAGTGTGACATATCACCGCACTCGTTGTGACTTGAGGAAGTGAACGGTGGTATTCGCGAAGGACATTCTCGAACATTCTAGAACTTTATACGCGAGTGAGACAAAGACCCAAGTGTGACATATCACCGCACTCGTTGTGACTTGAGGAAGTGAACGGTGGTATTTGCGAAGGACATTCTCGAACATTCTAGAACTTTGTACGCGAGTGAGACAAAGACCCAAGTGTGACATATCACCGCACTCGTCGTGACTCAAGGAAGTGAACGGTGCTATTTGCGAAGGACATTCTCGAACATTCTAGAACTTTGTGCGGGAGTGAGACAAAGACCCAAGAGTGACATATCACCGCACTCGTCGTGACTTAAGGAAGTGAACGGTGTTATTTGCGAAGGACAATCTCGAACATTCTAGAACTTTATACCGAAGTGAGACAAAGACCCAAGTGTGGCATATCACTGCACTCGTTTCATTGTAAGGAAGTCAACGGTGACATTTACAAACACATTCCTGGATATTCTAGAACATTCTAAAGAAAATAGAGTGGATGCCTGTAACTAGAAGTCAAGTCAATATGGATGCACAACTGGTGAAACTGTTAGAAATGATGCAAACAATGCAAAATAAAATGGAAGACCAGACGAAGACTATGCAAGAAAAATTTGAAGAACAAGGGCATACAATGAAAGATCAGATACAAACAATACAACAGGAAATGAGAGACCAGACGAAAGAAATACAGGAGAAATTAGAAAATAAACTAGAAGAACAAGGGTATATAATGAAAGAACAGATACAGACAATACAACAGGAAATGAGAGATCGGACGAAAGAACTGCAGGCAAAGTTGGAGAATACACTAGAAGAAAAACTAGAGGAGCAGTCACATAGAGTTGAGACACAAGTAGAAGAGAAACTGTTAGCACAAAAAAAGGAGATAGACGAAGAAATAAACTTGGTTAGAGAAACCTGCGAAGAGCTTCGACATAAGCTGGACAAAATAAGAAAGGATGGCGTAATCAAATCAGAAGGACCTGTTATCCGAACTCAGAAAACGAAACCCCCTGAATTCGACGGCAAGGTCTCCTGGAATGTCTATTTGCGCCAGTTTGAAGCAGCAGCTGCCGCAAACGAATGGTCTGATTGTGAGAAAGCTACTGCTCTGATTGTTGCTCTACGAGGGGAAGCTCTTGACGTCTTACAAGGAGTTCCTGCTGGACAGCAGAGTAACTACGACATTCTAAAACAGCATATGGAAATGAGATATGGGGATAAGCACCTGCAGCAAGTTTACCAGGCACAATTGAAAAATCGGCACCAACAGAATGGAGAGAATTTACAGCATTTTGAGACCGATGTTGCCCGACTGGTTCGATTGGCTTATCCAACAGCCCCGTCCGAATTCTTAGACCAGCTGTCCATCCAAGTTTTTACCGATGGCCTAAGAGATTGCGAAACCCAGCAGGCATTACGACTCGCCAGACCTAAAACGTTGAACGACGCTCTTTCGCATGCACTGGAATTCGAGGCAGCAAAGATGGCATCTGGTAGGCATGTTAAAGTTCGGGCCATCAGTGATAACAGCGATAGTATGGCAAATGGAGACATAATAAAAACGCTAAAGGAAATTATTGATAAATTCAGTCCATCTACTAGGACAAAGAAGGAACAACCTGATAGTCGAAGGGATCGCCTTCTCAAATGCTGGAACTGTGGACAGACAGGACATCTAAAAAGACAGTGTAGGGCCCCAGTCGCAGATCAGCAAAAGCGCGACTCCCAGGCTACGCAGGAAAACTAGGTTCAGCCGGCTTGACGGGGCAAAAGCCGGCTGCGTCCTCCTACCATGCCCCACGAGAAGAAATTACGTTGTCACGTCTCCAGGACTCTGACTCCTTGCTAGTAGAAGGCAGTATTTTTGGTCGTACTTTCCCTATGGTAATCGATACTGGAGCGGCAAGAACTATTGTTCGGCCAGATATTATTCATGCTTGGCGTATTAAGAACCCTGCCAAACGTTATGTCCTTACAACAGCCAATGGACAACAACTGCCAGTCAAGGGGGAATGCGAGCTTGAAGTAGAATTAGGAGACGTCAAATTCAAACACAGAGCCCTGGTAGCAGATATATCGGACAATATCATACTCGGACTAGACTTACTACGAGCAAAGGGGGTGAACTTAGATTTGAATGCTGGCACGCTACGGATAATGGGTGAGGAAGTAGTGCTAACGAACACCACTGAGAATAACACTGTACGGAGACTCGTTGTTAAAGAAGATGTGGTACTACCTGCTCAGACCGAAACCTTGGTTGCCACTGTAATGAATGGGGAAATGCCGTGCAGTGTAGGAGTGGTGGAACCCAGTAATCCGGATTTGTTTAACAAATCTATAGTCACCGGCCGCACCCTGATTAAACCGGAGAAGACGACAATAGTACGGGTAGTTAACCTGAAAACGTTTCCACAGAAAATTACAAAGGGAACTGAAGTAGGAGTCTGCGAACCTGTTACCATGGTCAGAACACTCAAAGAAAACAACGAAATGAAGAATAAAACAAATAAGACCAGTCTACCAGAATGTTTAAGGGACATCGTGGATAGGGCCAAGGAGAGATTAACAGAGGTGGAGGTGGAACAACTGGAAGAGCTGCTAAGTGAAAATGAAAATGTGTTCGCACTTAAACCAGGCGACTTTGGGAGAACCAATGTAGTGAAGCATCGAATCGATACTGGTTCATCGTCTCCTATAAAGCAGCCACCACGAGGACTTCCACTAGCGAAGCGAGAAGAAGTTAACAAGATGTTAATTGAAATGCAAAGCCAAGGCACCATAGAGCCATCTCAGAGTCCTTGGGCTTCTCCTGTAGTCTTGGTCAAGAAGAAAGACGGCTCCACCCGATTTTGTGTGGACTACAGAAAATTAAATGACGTCACCAAGAAAGACAGTTACCCACTACCGAGGATTGACGATACTCTGGACACCTTGGCTGGTGCGCAATGGTTTTCCACTTTGGATTTAAAGAGTGGATATTGGCAAGTCGAGGTCAGCCCAGAAGACAAGGAAAAGACAGCGTTCACTACCGGAAATGGATTGTGGCAGTTCAATGTAATGCCATTTGGCCTATGTAATGCCCCTGCCACTTTTGAACGACTGATGGAAACTGTACTTCATGGCCTGCATTGGGAGACCTGCTTGATTTACTTGGACGACGTGGTGGTGCTGGGACGCTCTTTCCAGGAGCACCTGAAGAACGTGTCCGAAGTGTTCAAGAAGTTGAAAGCAGCGAACCTGAAGTTGAACCCGAAGAAGTGCAGTCTGTTCCAAAAGGAGGTTAGATACCTAGGCCACATTATTACTCCAAATGGTGTGAAAACAGACCCGGAGAAGACAGAGTGCATAAAGAACTGGCCGGTTCCTAAAGACAAACATCAAGTTCGAAGTTTTCTCGGCCTATGCACATACTATCGACGATTCGTCCAAGGATTCTCAGACATTGCCAAGCCTCTTCATAAATTGACGGAAGACAGCATCCCGTTCGAATGGACTCCGAGATGCCAGCAAGCCTTTGAGACGCTGAAAGAGGCTCTCTGCACTACCCCGATTTTGACATACCCAATACCTGGACAACCATTTATAGTGGACACGGACGCAAGCAACATTGGAATTGGCGGAGTTCTTTCTCAAGTACAAGATGGCCAGGAGCGAGTAGTGGGCTACTTCAGCAAAGTCCTATCAAAAGCCGAAAAGAACTATTGTGTCACTCGGAAAGAATTACTTGCCATCGTCAAGAGCCTAGAACACTTTCATAAATATCTGTATGGCCAAGAATTTCTCCTAAGAACGGATCACGCTTTCCTTAAATGGCTGCTACAGTTTAAAAACCCTGAAGGACAGATGGCAAGATGGCTGGAACGGCTGCAAGAATATCACTTTGTTGTTGAACATCGAGCCGGCAGGAAACATGGAAATGCAGATGCCCTTTCTAGGAGACCCTGTCCTGTCAACTGCAAACACTGCAGTAGTCTTGAAAGGAAAGAGAACATCTCATCAGTTCCTTGTAAGGTGGTAGCAGCCCAACCTGAAGACCGTTGGAGTTCAGCAGCGATTCGGGAAGACCAGCAAGCTGACTGTGACATCAAGCCTTTACTAGACTGGAAAGAAGCCAACAACCGACCGTCTTGGGCTGAAGTCAGTAGTAAAAGCCCAGCATTAAAGAGCTATTGGGCTCAATGGAATTCCCTGGTGTTGGAAGACGGTGTCCTAAAAAGAGCATGGGAGAACAATGACGGAACGGAGGTCAAGAAACAAGTACTACTCCCGAGATCCCGGGTCAAGGAAGTGCTGCAGGAAGTACATGGAGGTACAGGGGGTGGACATTTCGGTATTAATAGGACTCTACAGAAGATTAGGGAGCGTTTCTACTGGTTGAGCTGTAGGACGGATGTAGAAGATTGGTGCCGCAAATGTGACATATGTGCAGCAAGCAAGGGATCGAAGACCCGTTCCAGAGGCAAAATGCGCCAGTACATCGTAGGAGCGCCGTTTGAGAGGATTGCCATTGATATCGCTGGCCCCTTTCCGAAAACCCAAAGTGGGAACCGATATCTGCTAGTAGCCATGGACTACTTCAGCAAATGGCCGGAAGTATACCCCCTTCCCAATCAAGAGACCACAACCGTAGCAGAAGCGCTAGTCAATAACCTGTTCTGCAGATTTGGTGTGCCCATGGAACTACATTCAGATCAGGGCAGAAATTTCGAATCAGGTGTGTTCCGAAAGATCTGCGAGCTTATGGGAATCCGGAAAACCAGGACCACCCCACTGCATCCCCAGTCAGATGGTATGGTGGAACGCTTCAACGCCACACTAGAAACCAATCTGAGGATGTTTGTGAACGAGAACCAGACAGACTGGGACAAGCTCATTCCACTCTTCCTGTTAGCTTACCGCTCAGCTGTCCATGAAACAACAGGGAAGACTCCCGCAAGGATCATCTTTGGAAGAGAGCTTCGACTTCCAGCAGATTTGGTATTTGGTCGTCCTGCGGAACAGCCCACAGATCCAGACACTTATATCCATGACCTAGAACAAAGACTAGCAGCCGTACACGACCAAGTCAGATCTCGAATGCGACTAGAGAGCGATCGCATGAAGACTCGATACGACGTCCGGGCCAATACAGTCGGATTCCAACAAGGTGACCTGGTGTGGCTGTACAACCCCACGCGGAAGAAAGGAAAATCGCCTAAACTACAGAACCGTTGGGAGGGCCCCTATACCGTGATTAAAAGAATCAATGACGTCGTCTACCGGATACAGAGGACTCCCAGGAGTAAGATGAAGGTCGTCCATCTGGAGCGTCTGTCCCCGTATAGGGGTGTATCCGATCGGGACGATCGGTCCTAAGGAGGGGGCAGTGTCACGGAATTTGCCCCACTCACACCTAAATCAACGACTTTGGTACCGCGAATTGCTAAGATTGCCCCGATCGCCCCTACACGCTTCTGTTAAACAAACAAAAAAGCCGTGGATCGAGACGGGACTAGAAAATTAGAGAAACGACGAGAAGCGTTCGAGAGATGCTAGAAAATAGATCTAGAGATGCTAGAATATACCTGGAATATTCGTTGGGTCTATAAAAGAAAAATAAACGGCCGATTAAGCAAGTCTTGTATAAGTCTTGTATTACAGTTTGAATTGAAGTGTTTAGTTGGAGATATCAAAGTGATTTAGATAGCGATTAATTAAATAAGTGTTTAGTTGAGTTCTAATAAGTGTTCAGTAGTGTACTAAGTATAGTTAATAAAGAAGTAGTTAATTAACAGATTGTTTTTCTGGCAATAGTAAAATTCGGATTGGGAAATCCGTGACAATATTCTTCGATCCAGATTCTTATATTTTAATATTTATTTTAAATAGTTTCTTCGCCATATCATTATTTCGTCCTTTCTGTCAGTATACTCTTTTCGATTTTATTTATACGGACTAAGTTTCATCTTGTAAGATATGGCAATAGAATTTTTCTTTGTCGAAAACTCATTGTAAAAATACAATCTTCCTTCCGCAAGTTTTCGTTTCGCAGTTGTACTTCTTTACCACTTTTTTATTTGCACACATATGCTATTCAGGTACAATTTTGTTAATGAAATACATATTTCAACATCACTTATACTCATATTTTGACCTCGCACTCTAAACTCTTCATACATGTCATCATCCGATATTCCTCACTTGTTAAATTAGGACGATTTTGAGGATACATTGTAGAGCTTGAATTATTCTCCATTAAGAACACAAAATCACTAATAAAATTAATTACATTCATAATTAAATTAGCGAAAAGATATACCCGAAATTTTGCCTGACCGAACGATATACCCACCCATGATAGCGCTGGAAATGAAACAGTTGGAATCGACAATTCGTCGCAGCCAATCATCACATGCATACTTACGGCAGCGCATGCGTAGTAGAAGGTGTGTAATCGGGTATGCTCTCAAAGATATGCGGCACACGATTTTGTAGGAAAAATATACGGGCTGCATGTATATTTCTTTGTGTTGACTGCTATAAATTATGAGCAGGTTTATAAAGTTAGACCCTCTCTACAATTTTGGAAGTCGATTATAATTCTTACTTAATCAAAGTATGTATACAGCATTTTTGTTTATATGTTAGGTATATTTTAATTTAAATTAATATTGGCAAAATTAAGTGAATACTGGTATTTAAAGTAAATACGGTCGTGTCTACTTCTGACCAGCTGGAAGCGGAACACTTTGATGTCTTTTTATGGCAGTTTCTTATGTCATTTTTTTTATTCCCTTATATCGATTATATAGACTATAATACTACCTTTTTAAAGTCAGGAAATAATGTACTTTCTTCTTTTACTTCAGGTTCAAGAGCTACATGCACATTACTAATGTTAAAAGGCTGAATCAAATCCTCGTCTTTAATATACGTTGATAAAATACTTTGAAATATTTCTGCATCGGACACCGTTATTTTCTCATTTTTCACTTTTCCTTTCTGCTTTTCCAAATTCATTAATGAATCTAAAACCATTTTAAAAAACTCAATGGGGAGCTATCTCAATTTATGTATTAAAATTTACGTGATTATGCCAATAAAAACAAAATAAAAAATTCACTGCTCTTACATAGATGTGATGTAACTAATGGACTAAGTTTGGGGTACATTAAGGTCCACCATGCTGGTTCATTAAAAGTTGCAGTTCCTGATAAGAAGATATAAGAACTAAAATGTGACAATGTGCCAGCTATAGTACCAGTCCATTTCTTTTTCTTTTTAATATCACTGGAAAACAATATCTCCCAGTTCCTATCTATAAACGTAGCGACATGATTCCTCCAATGAAAAAATCCTTTTCGTGCCAATCCTGGGCTTTTTGTTTGTAAATGGTACAAAACTAGGATCACAATTTGTAACCTAAAATATTAACTTTATGCAAAAGAATTGGCTTGATTATATACGACTTACCAAGATAATTTGTTCCTTGAAAACGATTCACTCTCTGAAGATGAACACTCGTTACAAATAAATGTGAAAAAAAGATCCCCTTTTAATCCACCAGGCACTGAACCCCTTTTAAGACATCTAATGTGCACATAATTTCTACATTCTGTGCACTCCAAGCCTTCACGAATACAAATTTCTAAATTCTGAAAACAGTATTTGCAAATCTTCTGTTCGGAAAAAAAATCCATTTAGAACTTATGAAAAATCTAGACGTATTATTAAAAAAATGATAATTAAATGTTTGACCCCTTTGAACTTTTGTAAACAAAACATAACACTTCACATAACCTCACAGAACCATTTAGTCTTTCTGTCTGGCAGCACTGGCAGTCTTCTTTATATTTTGTTACTGGCAGTGGCAGCAGTGCGGCAGTTGGCTAACCTGCGGAATTTAAGATAGGTAAATTTATGTCACAGATACTTCCTTTAGAAAAATGAAGCTTAATAACATTTGTAGAAATAAAAATGAGACATTTTTATAAAGCTATTTTAATAATTTATTAGTCCAATAAATAAATACCTAAAACAAATTACATTTATTATTACCTATTTTATAAATAGTTACAGAGTCTTAATAAACAAATAAAATTATTTTACAGTCATCTGTGAATATGATCATAATTTCTAAGAAGTAGGTTGTTCAAGAATATTTTCTTGTGTAAATTACTAATTTCCGTATTATCTAGATCTTCACTAGAAGATCCATATTTTGCTATCCTATCATCCCAACCAGGAGCAGTATGGCCTAAATCAAAATTTCCATGTTTGTTTTGATGGACGTGCAAATGTACGTTCTGAGGGGAATTCCCACCTTTTTCGTGTTTTCCACTAAAGGCAACAGCTAGTTTCGTCACAGCTCCACTAACATTGAGAAGGACTAGTAACCCCAAGAGACCCAACGTTTTCAAAGAGAAAATGGTGAGGAAGGCTAAGACGGTCACTATGACACCCAATGCAAATATTATTAATGGCATTGCGAATTTAAGTTTTCTAGCTACACCAAAGCACCTCCCTGCGAAAATATGCAATAACTAATAATCATATTTTTTAAAAAGGAGTATTAATAACAAAGTAAGAATTGAAATAAATAAAGACGTTGAACTTAAGATTTTCATTTGTTTATAGTTACCTATAAAAGTATCCTTATTTTCGCCTGTAATAATTTTTTCCCATAAACTTTTTAGTTTTTGTCCCAATATCTCTACAAATCTCGCTTTACTTGGAACTAATTTTGTAACCATAACTGTACTATTATTTTCGTTTGCAGTAACCCATTGAATAGTTAATAGAATTACTAAAGCTAAGGAAAGAACCAACTTCATTTCTTCTCATGGAATTTCATAATATCTAAAGCAAAAAAAAAACAAAATATATAGTAAACTCCCACAGAATTTCAAATATAAAAAATACATAGGTAATCAAAAACAATTTTACTAATTAATTATTTAATGCTGTTTTTGTACCTGAAATTTTTTTTCTATAATTTTGACATATAAAGTAATAATACATTATACTATAAGGGAGAGAAATGCGTTATTTTGGCAAAGGTGCAATTTGAAGTCCGAGGGCTACAATGCACCGAGGACAAAATAGCATCTCTCCCGAATGATATATACTATTTTTTCCACGGTCTAATTAACTTAAAAACACATATTTTGTCATTATGAAGTAAGTAGCATCAGAAATATTGTATTCGGATTTGAGCATTTATTTAGTAGTCGTTGAGTTATTGTCATAACTACAAAATAAACAAACAAAAAGAATTGTGAAATTAGGTGCTAGTTTGGTTTAGTTTAAAGTTTGTTTAGTGCACAATGAATAATTGTGAGTCGGAAGAGATTGTGAAGGCTGCAAATATTACAATAAGCAATTTGCTGCCTACGAAGTCAAGATCTTTATACGATATAGCCTACAATCGGTTCAAAAAGTGGTGCGTCGAGAAAAATGTTCAAGTATACAGCGAGAATATTTTGTTGGCATACTTCAGTGAAAATGTAAAGAATTACAAGTCTTCCATATTATGGGTGCAATATTCTATGGTTAAGTCATGCTTGATAATTTACGACAACATATATATAAGCAAATTCCTCAATCTGATCGCATTTTTGAAAAGAACCGGTGACGGATATCAAGCGAAAAAATCGAAAATATTGACAAAAGGTGAAATCGACCGTTTTCTATCAAGTGCAGATGACAAAGAATTCTTAATGATTAAGGTAAGAATACTTTTTTTATTAGGTATTTCAATTATTAAGTATTTTGATTTTTTATGGGTTGGATTAATTCTGGGGATTGCCGGAGCTTGTCGAACTGATGAACTAATCAATTTAACTTAACTGTAGATGATATTGAGTATGTAGGCTCTTCCTTGATTGTAAAAATTCCAAACACTAAGGCAAACCTTTCTGGTTACCAATGTAGGAAATATGCTTGAATTGTTTCGAAAATACCTGTCCCTTCGTCCTCCCCACGTCAAGCATAAGCGCCTTTTTTTGTACTACAAAGTAGGAAAATGTAGTTCTCAGCCAGTTGGCAAGAATACCATGATTCCGAGTGTCGTAGCTTCGTGTTTAAAATTACCTGATGCTGCATGTTATACTGGTCACTGCTTACGAAGATCTTCAGCGACATTACTGGCAGATGCTGGTGTGGATATCACGACAATAAAGCGTCATGCTGGTTGGAAATCAACGACAGTCGCTGAGGGTTATGTCGAGAACTCCATTGAAAATAACCAAAATTGCTAATCAGGTTTTAGTAGGTACCACTACTAGCGCAATCACAAAAACTGTAAATGTAAGCGAAAGTAATATTCCTTCTAATATTAATTTTGAAAATTGTACAAATGTAACATTTAAGTTAAATGTCAATAAATAATTTCAATGTTATCTTTTTTATACATGAAAAACGTTCTCCATAATGTAAACTCCCTTGGGAACATTATACTCCTTTGGGAATAATCGACTACTTCTATTTTAATTTTGATGTCATAGAAACTGATTTCTACTCCCGACCGTGGAAAAAATCTTTTTGTTATCGAAACGTTCTACTTTATGTAACTAGTTACATAATATGAAAACCATTATACAACTGGTTACAAAAAATTCGTTGTCACTAAATGCAAAAGAGAATTAAAAAAATATATAACAGAAAAATAATAAAGTAACTTTTATTTAAGAACCGTTTTACACACACAAGAATTATAGCAAAAATTTATCTCATAATTTTGCTAAAAATTTTCGTGAAACTTTTTAGCTGTTTTATACATACGAGAATTATATCAATAATTTAATGATTTCTATTCGCAAAAATATAGAACATGTTCTATATTTTTATGACTATAATCGAGAAAGTGCGGCAAAATTTACGTAAATCTCGAGTTTGGCAATTTGTAAAGTAACGTAGATAGCTGAAATATACATATAAACTTTAATAAAAAAAATTCACAAAAAATTGCCCATAATTTTCTTTATAATTTTCGGAAGAAATCTCTTGTGTGTAAAACCGTTCTAAGTCAGTAATTTTACAAATAACACTTTATTATTTATTAATTATTATTATTTAATTATAAATATTCACAACGCAGTTGGTACAGTTCCAAAACCAATTCCAGAAGAAATCTTATTTGTCAAATTTGCAGTAATATTCCGTGATATGTTATTGGTATTACTCGGTTCTCCAAGAATATCACCGGAAATTGTTTTTTTAATTTTCTATAGAATTTTCAGCATATCCTTCTGCAACAGAATTTGGCTTTTTGCCGCCGTGTTGTTTTATTTTTAAAATATTGGCCCCAGAATCTGCAAGTAAAGTGACCGAAGATCTTCTAAAACAGTGCCCCGTGAATAATACACAATTCGGCAAACCAATCATTTGACCAATCATCTTTGGTAACTGACCAAAAGTATTAATTCCTACTGGTTGTACACCACATTTACCATTTCTATATCTAACAAAGAATCTACTGTGTTTAATATTTTCCGGGCGTATGTGTCTATACTTCCTGATAATGTCAACGAAGTTTAGTCCTTCTATATCGACCGAGGTGATTACAAATTCACGAATTACTCTAGTTTTTGTATTTGGAATATTTACTCGAAAATACGTCTCCTCATCTGTAACATTTTCAACACGTAAAAATGTTAATTCTGACTTCCGACATGCGCCGGCTAATCCCACAACCCACACAACCTAAAGCAAAAAATGCGAACTAGTAAACTGACAACTAAATGTAGCAATTATTAGTTACCTTACCCATTAAAAAATTTATGTCATCCACCTCCGTCAAAAACTTCGCAATATTTACTTTTGAAAAAACGTTTGATTTGTTAGCGTGGTACCCATCGGACTAAGTACCTTTTCAAAACTTCAAACTATTGTATGTTTTAATATCTTTTTTTTAAAGTCAGCTCAGTTTGCAACATGGAGTACTGTGTTCATAGCGTAGAAGCCTTCAAATTCTTCTTACCTTCAAAATATGCCAATAGTACTATCTTATTGACATCTTTTACTATCTTCTGTTGACGCCATTTCTCAAATTTTTCATAAGCCAAGTCATATAGGTACCGCTTTGGATTTTTCAGGATTCAGTGAACGTACGGCATTTCTTGCCGCTTCGATATCGCTCGGTATATCATCAGAATCTGAATGTAAATCACACATTTTTCCTAATAAATAGTAATAGTAACGATCAGTGTCACGGAATAGATCGGCGTCTATTAAATGTCATGCCAAATGACAAGAAAATTTAAACTGACACTGACTTACTAGATAATTGTTATTTAAGTCAATGTGGATATTGCGTTATAATAATAATCATCATACTTTTCATAACTGATTACATAAATAGCTATTTCCGAATTTTTTCAATAAAGAAGCGAGACCTATTCTAATAGTTTATTTAGAAATCAGCTTTGCGTATTGTATTATGCAATGGGCATGGTAATATCAAATCTATATATACTCGCGTCAAGAATTCAGACGTCTTACGTCACGGATGATGTTAGATACACATTTGTTTTTATTGTCAACGTAATTTTCGATATTTGGTCGCATTGAAAACAATCATTTTTTGCAATTTTGTGCAATATATAATGCAAACTTTTAGTGTAGTATATAGTTTTATTACTATCAGTTGTTTGTTAAATAT
Source organism: Monochamus alternatus (assembly GCA_037114965.1). NCBI lineage: Eukaryota > Metazoa > Arthropoda > Insecta > Coleoptera > Cerambycidae > Monochamus > Monochamus alternatus. Next base: position 23,211,251 of record CM073427.1, on the reverse strand, counting down.
TTTGAAAATATAATGAATTATTCATGTGTTCGTATGACGTAAGTCGTCTGAATTCTTGTCGCGAGTTTATAAATAATTGACAGAGGGGACAGAATACAAAGTCAACAACAATGTCCAATTCCTACAACTTTCAATTTTCCATGTTCTATAACAGGTATACAGTTATCTAAACCTAAACGGTTAACAAGTTAACATTGTATAAACATCTCTATCTACAGTATAAAACCATTCATTTGTTTGTTATTAAAACGTGAATTTCTCTCAGTTGAACAAATACGATAAAAAAGTATAGCGGACAGACCCACATTCCAAAGGTGAAGAGCTCTCCAAATAAGATAGTATTAAATTACTAGACCGAGTCTACTATCGGTTTCCTCAGTACCGTATTCACCTTTTTTACATGCATAGTTTATAACAGGGTGCAAAATGTTTTAATGAAGCAAGTACTTATTATTAAAAACTAAAAATGATACCTACATAGCAAAAACCATTATTTAAAATAAATATAAGTAGCACAAAACTCTAAACATATGTATAAGAATAAATAATAATATAAAATCTAGTAAAAACAAAAAATAATGAACCTGAAAGTCAAATTTTCAAATAACATAAAAATAAAAGAATTAAAAAACAAATAAAAATTACAAAACAAATAAAAACAAACAAGAATATACATATGCACCCATTTTTTATCACGCACATTACAAAAGTTAATGTCGAAATCCTCCATATTGTTACTATTGTTCAGCATTTGATACAAAGGCGACTTCAACAACATATTTCTACTGGCAAAGGGTAACATGAACAAAGCACAATTCCTAGAGTTTAATCTGGGAACTCTAAATGATAAATTTTTAGTAATAGATTCACATCTAATTTTAAAATGGGTAATTTTATATAATAAAATAATACTGATACAAGGTTATTTTGAATATTATATATTATTGATTCTCACATTCCAAAACAGAGTAAAGCCGGGGGCACATTGCTCTGATGCCACGCCACGTCACGCCACCCGACGTGATGTGACATATATTACATATGTATGCATATTGTTAACCACCTCATGCGATACCACGTTACGTCACATTCGACAATTCCATCAATTTAAGAAATATTTCATATCAGAAGAAGGTCAAACTCAAATTATGAGTCGAGGATGAATACATTTAAATATCCTAATCCATTTAGCTAGAGTCAATGGACAATGTGCTGTGAGAAACATTTCCTGTGTAATTTGTTCCTAAGCATCGCTTATAATTTATTCTCTATAGCGCTTACGTTTTAATACTATAGAGACATTCATGCTAGCAAATCTTTAAAATAACAAAATTCAATGTTGCATCATTCTATGCATGTTCAAAATTCAAAAATATTTGGATCAGTAATTTTTCCTAGAACTTTAGTAAGTATTCTGTATTGACCTGTTTTGGATTATTGAATTATTAAGGCTTTTTAGTATAAAATGGAGAAACGCCAATCCTGAAATTATAACATGGTTTTAGATAATATAGAGATCAACTGAGAAATTGCAATTTGAAACATCAACTAGTTCAGAAAATGATTAAAATAAAAATTATAAAATGCTTTTCTATTTCTATAGTAATAATAATAATAAATTCAAACGCTTAGGCTTTAGGCTTTGGGCAATATTTACATATACAAATATCCTAATCCTAAATCGAAAAAAGGAATAAAAGTATGTATACTAGTAGTAAAAATCGGTAATAAAACAAAAAAAAAATAATTCTATTGTTGCCACTACTGCTAATGAAGAATTCCACAGACAAACCTATATTCAATAATTATCTAAAGTAAAAAATAATCTAGCTAAATTTACTAACCTGGTTTAATAAAAACATTATATAATTTGATTAATATAATATAATAAAACATTCTAAGATTTGATTAATATTAGCTTAAAATATATTTCTAATGTAGTAAAAAATGTTACAAAAGCTGATAATAAAGAATATATGGGTAGATATTGTGGGTGTAATTCAACGCTGGTCGGAGCTTTAGTCCGCAGAGTAGTTAGTTTCACACAATGCTGTTAATACCTGCTGTTAATAACATATTAAAAAAAATCGAAAATTTATTACCAAATTTTGATTTCAATAAAATCCTATCATATTTGATTTATCTTAAATAAAGTTACCTATGTTTATAGAAAATCAAAAATAAATCTGTGATTAATTATGCAACATATTTAAATACGTTACACATATCCCTGCTACAAATAAAGAATTGTTTTATTACGGAATACCAATATGCAAAATTAAGATGGACTTCAGCAAGTTGTAATATCAATTTTTACTTATATAGAACTTTACATCATGGCAAAACTAAGAATTAAGTATACATATATACTAGAGTACTTTATCATATAAATACCAATAACAAATTCAGTAGAGGACTTGGTTTTAAAATAGATACCTAACTAAATACATAAAATACAAGCCTGGAGTAATGGTTGCATGTATCGTAGCACGTGCTGTTCGTTTCTGGGTTATTATGACTTTATTAGTGTAACGAGTAGACGCACTGAAACCAAGTTTCACTAATGAAAATGTAGTAGGTAGATATATAACGAGAGACGTACCTATGTATTGAATAATAATTATTTTTCGTCTGTAAGGTATTACAAATGAGACCCAATTCTACATTAATGATCTATTATTCTTTTCTTACATACATATCTTCTTCGAAACCATGTCATTATAAAAAACAATGTACTATTTAAGATGCAATACTAATAAACATCTGTTTATGTAGCATTGTTATCCCAAATTGCATCAATTATGTATTACCTTTAGAGCTTATGATATTTTTTGAATGATAAGATGTGCGAGATCAAAGTTTCTAATGAGCTATTCATTGAAAGATACCAGTCCGCATACATAATTTTTAGCATAAAGTCGTTTATGTTAAATTATCTATCATTAAGAATAGATGGTAGAAAAGTAGGCCTCAATAAACGTGAATTTCACATTTTAATGATATTCATAGTTTTCAATTTTTAATTATTCCAATATAGTTTATGGTATATTAGAAACACTATTACTTTTACAAATTATAATATTGATACATTACTGCAATTTAGGTAGGTAGGTAGATATAATATATCATTCTAAGATCCGCATATAAAAGTGAATTATTTTATTATTTTTTAAATATTTTTTATATTTCTTAGTTTTTTTTAATATATCTTAAAATAAAATTATGCAGTTGTATTCATATATTATTCTACATCCTTTATCCGTTTTACCCTTCTATTTGCAAGAAAAAACAGTAAAGATTTAGAAAACGCTCTTGTGGGCTCAAATAAATAATTAAAAGACAACTTTCAGAGATATAGATCACGGGATAAATACCTATACCTACAAGAAAGATATGGTAGTTATGGTACCTACTTCAAAATTTGTTTTTAAGATATATCGTTTGCCTATATTAGCAATGTTATAGAACAATTTACGAAAAAATCGTTTAAATGCAGTTCTATAGAACTTTCTTGGAAAACAACCTTTTTGATTTCATTGATGATGTAGGGCTTACTATTGTTCAGAATATGTGGTATTAGCAGGATGGTGTATCACCATATAGAGGGAGACAAGTAATAGCTTGGTTAAATGAACATTTCCCAAATAAATGGATAAGTCATCAAGATTAAATAGCAAGGCCACAATGTTTCCCAGATCTAAATCCTTTGGATTTTTATTTATTAAAGCATGTGAAACGGCTTATCAATATTGAAATTACTCGTCAGCAATTACTTGAAAGAATTCAGAATGCAGCTAATGGATATTTGGATATTTTGCACAATTTTTATAGTCTTAAGATTTGTTAATTTGATTAATAAAGGTTATCTAATATTTAAACTTTAAACACAAATAATAATTATTGTTATAGCAACCATAATTTTTATTTATCAGGCTACTTTAATTGAAATTATATTTTTTTAAATGCTTGTAACTTAAAAACAAAAACAAATCTGACTTATATTCATATGAGAAAAAATGATTGACATTAACCCAGCTACCATCTGCCAAAGTTTGTCGTAGAACTTGTAAAACACCCTATATTAATCTACATGATATACTTGTTTTAAGAAATAAATCTTATTTTTTATTTCTTATATGTATTCTTACTTTTCACTTAGCGTATATTTTCTGGAAGTTATTGACAATTCAGTAACTTCCATTTTATTTTGATACAGGGAGGAATACGAATACTAAAATATGAATAAAATAGCAAACTTGAATAAACCCTAGTATCAAAATATTTTAAGGGTCTGTATATGCAACTTTCAAAGAATTCATAGCTGTTGGAAAAAATGTCCATTCACTGCGCCAATTATATAAGTTTTCTTCAGGATAAGTCCAGTGCCGTATTCGGCATTATCCTATGAAACGAAAATTTTTAAATAATCACTGGCGTGGAGTGTAGGATACACGCGCATACTTTTTGTAATTATTTTAAAGAAATAAGTGAGGAGCTTAGTATATAGATTATTTTGGTTTGCTGGTATTCGTTACGATTACATAAAATATAAACAAAATATATTTTTTGACAAATGTCAAACATTTTTACCATGTCAACATTCACATTGTTGGAGCGAAATACACAAATGGTTATACAACGTCGTCAAAAGTATATTTGCTTATCGATGAGTAGTAATTATTTATAAGTTATACAAGGTGTTTCAGGAGATGCACATACTTATGTTATTCTACGTTCAATTTAAAATAAAACCTATGAATTTAGGTAATTACTTATCTGGCTACCTTACTTTTATCTAAAAAATGAAGCATAAAACTAAGAACTATTAGTTATTATTCAAAACAGCTTTTCGATTCACTCTAATACATAATTTGCATGCATCATCATCTTTAGATGAGTTTTTAACGGAAACGACTGTTCCTAGAGACTTCAATAAGATATACATTTCTTAAATAGAAAAGATATGGAGAAATGCTTTTCAAATATGACATAGTGGCAGAAACAAGTTGAAGAGATTTAAAAGGATCCTAATGGCGCCCTCTCTGAGATACAGTCGATCATCAAATTTGAATTTACCGTCCCAAAAAACCTCCGCATACAAAATTTCGTGAATTTAATTCAAAGTAGTCGAGAGTTATTAAAAAAAATGTAATTATTTTTTTCTAAATTTAACATCCTGTATATCCTAAACGAAGGGTTTCCAGACCTAAGTTCATAGGATTTTTTTGCTTAAAATTGAACGAATAACATACTGAAGTATGTACATCTCCTCCTGAAACACCCTGCATAATCAAACAAAGCACATGTCAAATATTATTTAATATACTATTTTAATATCACAAATGTTTAAAACATTGTTATCAATTTGCAACTGATAGAAATCAACTCAACTACAATTTGTTTTATTAATACAATAAGCCAACAGGAATATAACAAGTCCCATTTGTAAGATGCTCACCTGTACAGCAATAATATATCCAGCAACTACTTAGTCACCAGTCAGCACAAACCTTTCAACGCCACCAGGTGAACTTCACCGTGACACTGAAATTACAACAATGTGGTCTGAAGATGTCCTAAATTCAACAATGCATGGTTTTCACTCGTATCTCATTCATTATTTATTACCACACGAACAGTTATCGGAACAGTTTAACATAATTTTCGACTTTGACACTATGGGAAAACTATTTTGGCGATAGTTGAGTATCCGTGCCATCATCGTCGCCACATACTCGCTCCACTCTCTTCAGGTCTTCGACTAAGCCGCGACGTAGGCTTGGTTCTGTATTCCCAGTTTCGGTAAAAGTAAATACTCGGATTGTTTTCTTCGGTTGGCCTGCTTTTGTAGCAGAATATGATGGCCAGTAAGTTCGTTTAAGATTGACTACGCAAGTGTTTCTCTTTAGCAAAATTTCTATTTTAACCTTCAGGCTATTATTGACAGTGCTGTGTAGCAAGTCCTGTTATCGTTAAAATCCTTAACATTAGTTACCCATATGATCGTGTATTCATTATGGTTTTACGTTATGAATAAGAATAAATAAATAAGTTTAAAATATTAATTTATGAGACATATTTTAAAATGAAACTTATAAATAATGAAATGAGGAATTGAAAAATGTTTAAATGGTTACGTTATTGCTCTACACAGTCACCAGTCACAAGTTTTTACAAACTGCATACAACTCCACCGGCTGGAATTGCAGCCAGTTTTGCACTGATGTTTTCAACAGTTTCATCAAATGGTTCATTTATATTTGAGTGTAGGAATAGATAAATAAGAAAATAGGAATAAACCTTTTTAAGACTTGTAATATTGATACTGCTTATAATCTGTTTTTAGATGTTGTTTAGATGTAATAGTACCAAATTCTTGGATTCCTGTAGGCAGCGGCTTTCAAGAAGTGATCTTCCACTTTTGTTTCTGTTGGATATTATATCTTGGGGGGCGCTATTTAGCATGAACTACAACAAGAATCAATCGTGACAAAAAGAAACGTGTCTCAAATAAAGAGAAAAAAAAATTACACCTTCTTACAAATGAAATGGTTAGGATTTTTTTAAGAAGTAGTAGTTAAGACTATTCTGGTACAAAATAATAAAATTTGTTTTCAATTTTCAAGACCTACATCGAATTTGTTTCACTGACAGTTTAATTTATATATAAAAAAGCCCACATGCCACAATGTAATTGTCACTTTGACAGCGGCAAAAGTTACCTGCAACTTTTACAAAGTTAAATGCACGAGTGGCTTTTTCACTTATTTATTTTTTCAATTATCGCGTTGTTCGTTAAATAGTTTGACATTTTTGTCAACAACTAATTGAAGAATTAACAATGAGTCGATTTGATAATAAATGTAAAATATTTGCAATGCCAAATTATATATACTCGCGACAAGAATTCAGACGACTTACGTCATACGAACAAATGAATAATTCATTATATTTTCATCAAAATATTTAAGAAACTGCAACTGATAGTAATAAAACTATATACTACACTAAAAGTTTGCATTATATATTGCACTAAATTGCAAAATATGATTGTTTTTAACGCGATCAAATATCGAAAATTACTTTGACAATAAAAACAAATGTGTAACGTCAGCCGTGACGTAAGACGTCTGAATTCTTGACGCGAGTTTAGCCAAAATGAACCGGAAAAGAAATTATATCACATTTTGGAGTTTGAATCAGGTTGGCGCGAAGGAGAAGCAACTTATTGCAAAACCACTTATTTCGTATCTGAAATTGAAAATAATGGAAAAAAAACTGGACGTAATGAGGATAATCCTCTATTTTCGAAAACGAGACAAGGCGGTGACAATAAATTATGTAATAGCAAATGGATTACGCTTAATATTTTAGAGGATGGAAAAACGAGACACTTCTATAACATTGGGCAGAGTATTTCTTACACCAAATCCCTTTTTGGAAGAAGAAAAATTCTAAAAGTTGGTGTAAATGTACCGATTGGAATTAATGAAATTTCCAAATGGACTAAATGCTCAGCACTCAGCGCAACGCATTGGTATAGATGTCAAACATGAAAAAATTACAAATCACTCAAATCGAACGGCAGCAGTTGGCGAATTAAGTGAAAGTGGAACTGAAGAACAAGCTCTAATAAAAATAACAGGACACAACAATTCATCATCAATAAAACCATACTTACAAGTTGACAAAAAGTCAGTCATTCGAGCATTAGTGTTTAATAATTGTACTCTCAAATAAATATATAGATATTTATTTTTAGTATTTCATAAATAAAATTTGCATTGATATGTTTCTAAATTTATTATTAATTAAATTGTCCTACTGAATTACAATCGATGTATTGATACCGGATAAATATGTGTTGCTTAAATTGTAAACTGTTTCCTTTAGCAATTTGACTTGAAAAACTGTCAATCAAAAAAATGTTAAAAGTTTACCGTTTTTCTGGTCTAATTACTAGGCAACAGTTTCCATTAAGCAACCCAAATTTACGCGGTAAAGTACAAACCTCTTGTGCAATTATAAGTGACAAATTTTACTTAAAACTGTTTAAGGATTTTTTTCTTCAAATTTTACTACGGTAATAAATTCAGCAGCCCTAAAATGAATTTATACCAAATTTGGTAAATAAATATTAATGATTATTTATTTAAATATGTGATAATAAGAAGCATAAAATTAATTTCTGACTTTTTCAATTCATTTCTCATAGCCAACATTTTTTTTTTAGAAAATTAATATCAATGTAATTAATGAAATGAAGCCTGTATTAGGATTGTTATAAATCTCTCATTATTAATATTTAAGAAATTTGGCATACAACCATTTAGGGGATGCTGAACCAGTACCGTAGTTAGATTTGAAGAAAAAAAATTGCAAAACAAATCAAATTTTAATATTTTGCGGTAGAATAGTTTTTGCTGCTTCATTTTTTAGAAAAAAAAACGAACTAAATCTGATAACAAATACTATTTTTACAATCCTGTTTTCATTTTACAAATAGGTCACTGTTCATACATAATATTACTATCAAAAATAAAGAATGTCTGATTATTTGCATCAGAAAAATGTAAATAGTAATATTTTAAAGAGTATGATGTTAATAAGTCTACGTTTCGGCTGTATTTAAGCTTTCTTCAGGAAAATCCAAGAAAAATTTTGCGTGTAAAATACAATTATATAAAATGGGGAATAAAATAGGCGGTCTAACATAAATATAAATTTACTTCATTGCTTCGGGTATAAAATTATTTATTTTCATTTATAGCTATGGGAAAATTGTTAATATCTGGGGGTAGTGGTCTGAAGAATATTATTTTTGTGTTTACTTTTATTCTAATTGTTTTACTTTTCGAGATTTTGGTACCTAGATACCAGAAATTTCATCCAAAAGCAGTGATCTTAAGTCGATCAAATATTAAGTCATCAAAAACAGAGAAAAACAGTTCTAGGTGCATAAATATGAATTTTAAATTTTTTATTTTTTAAATGAATTTATTATTCATTTAAAGTATTCCCAATAATACAACAAGTTTTGTTTTACATACCATTAAACTAATTAACAATATAAGAATTTAAATTAAAAATTTACTACAGTACATACTGGTCGTACGAGTTATATGTATTAAGCAGTGTATTTTCAACTGTACTCGGACCATCTGAAAAACAAAACAGAAATAGAATGGTATTTTCAATTCAGTATAAAACATACCATATGGATAAAATTTTGGCTGGCTGGAGTCAGCTTCAACTCTTGCTGATGCCATGGCATTTCTAATAGCTAGAGGAACACTACAAGTAACACACATAGGAGGCTCAGCAATTGCTGCAAATATAATAATTATTTGTTTAACTAGACAGTAAAATACAAGATTAAACGCCGCGGCTGGTATTTAATAGAAGAGGCGCAGTCAAAGCATTAAATCTACTTTACTGCCAAGCAAGCACATTTATGTGCTTGAAGGATGTTCACGAATATACTGGAAATTGTTTGTAGAACTTCAGCTACTCTATTAATAAATTCAGAAATTGATATCACAACTTTAAAAATACGTGGTGGATGGAAATCTTCAACAGTAGCTGAAGGTTACATTGAGGAGTTGGTAATTCGTAAATCAATTGTTAGCAAAACAAATTTCCCTACTGCAAGTACATCAAGCATTGAAAGTGATTTTTTACAATAACTCAACCCCTGTGGAGGATTCAATAGTTAATAAACCATCTACTAGTGCAAACACTTTAACCTACATAGACGAAGTAAATGTTTCAAAACAAACAGGACAAAGAGATACCCCTTACAGACTTTTGCAATTTCACTATAAATGTTTACAGTAAATAAAATTACATTCGTTAAACATCAAATTTTAATTTAGCGGCAGTAAAAATGTTTGTAGTGTCTAGGCATTAAATATGACAATTTAGTATCTTACTGCTGTCAGTAAAACTACGCCTTTATTGTTAATCGGCGAAAAGTAAGTTGTAACATATAAATAATCATTATTTTTACAAGGAAACGATTAATTCTTACCTTTAGATCTCAGTACTCCGTTAGGGTTCGGATTGTTTTCTGGAAATTTAATTCTTATGTTGACAGGTATGTCTTTAGGTCCTGGAGGAGTATAGTTCCAAGTCCTGTTGGTCAATATTTTGCCATCTTCGTTAGTGATGATTTGCTCGGTCGTATAGTAACCAATACCTAAAAGAAACAATTACGTAATAAAGTATTTCAGAGAGGAAGAAAAGTTACCCATTGCTACTGCTCCTTCCACTTGACCGATGTCAATAAGAGGACTGATGCTTTCTCCAGTATCTTCAATCATATCGTATCTTAAAACTACTTGTTGACCCGTTAAAATATCAACTTCAACTTCACTGGAACCTACGCCGTAAACTACGTAACTTGGGAAACCTGGTTCGTTAGGAGAAAAGCTGAAGAAAAAACACTTATTTAGGTCAAAAATGTTTGTCAACAACATGGCATTATTTTAAGTAAGGTACCAGCTGAAGAACTACATAGAAAAAAATAAAATTCATAAAAACTCATAGCTTATTATCTTAAGAAATTATTTGTATAGGTAATCCAGGATCTAACATAGGTTTGAGAAGCCTGTGTTCTGTATGTTAAATCGTGAAAGGAATCAAACTTACAATCCTGATGCAGTGAGCTGTATATTTGCACCGTAACAAGCATTTATTAAATCTACCCAAGCAGGATCCCCTCCTAAGCTTTCTTTAATCGGAGCCATTCGGTCTATCAGGGTGTCGCACGCTCTCAAAATAGCCTATGAAACAATTGAAAACATTAATTTTAAAAAAAAGGATTGTTTGTTGAATTATTTATTGTATATTATCGGTGTAAGACATGAAGTCCAAGACTAAACAAGTTCTGTTGTTTCATTTTAGGTTTTCTTAAAAATTAATAAATAAAAATCGAAACGACCTAGTCGTCCCGCACAAATATAAATTACTTACAAAACATATTGCTTCACTTGTTATGCTTCCTCCGCTCAGCATAGAATTGGGGGCTATAACATTGTAACTTGGTTTAACATTTATCAGGTCTATCGGTATTCCGAATTTATAGGCACATGATTGGATTGCCTGAAACAACAAAATAAATGCAGACATTATTGCTGGTAGAACTATCGACAATTTTCAATTTTAAAGGACTATATATGGAATACTAAAATAAATGCCTCGCGAAAAATATAAATTAATAATCATTATTAATCAAAAAATGTTTTGCATGTTTTCTTTTAAAACGTCTTATTCAAATCAAGAGTTAGCAGATATGTTGTAGTGAGTTTATGTGTACCAACCGCTTATTATTAATTAATGCAGCAGACCTTCAACAACGTGTTTTTTCTGAGGGTTCACTGCTGCTTAGAAACCTGCTTATTATATATATAATCCAACTCTGCGAACCTGGAAGGTCCATGGCTTGGTTGACTATCTTTCTCCATTTCGTTCATCTTTTGCTTTTTCTTTTCTTCTTATAATTTGTAGTTGTTGTAGGTTTTCTCCACTTCTGTTTTCCATCAAGCTTTCGATCGCCCTTTCCTGTTCTCACTCACAATTGTTCGTGTCATTATAATTTATGGTATATTTGTCTCTACCATCCTCTCAATATGCTCTAGTCACTGTAACCCTTGTGCTTTTACCACATTTACTATTCTCGCCTCTTTGTATAACTCTTTTATTTCCTCATTCATTCTTCTGACCCACCCACCTTCCGTTATTTTTCCTCCAAAAATCTCCTCCTCCTCCTCTTTTCAATATTATCCTCTCCCACAACTCCACTCTTGTTTGTTCTGCTTTATTGAACGCCCATGTCACTAGCGTATATCACTGCTGGTCTTACTACTGTTTTGTATAGTATTATCTTTGTTTTCCTAGAAATATTTTCATTTCTCAGTATTCTCTGCAGTCCTCCTACATATTTGTTTCCTGACATTAGTCTGGCTTCAATTTCCTCTCCTATTTTCGGTTGTCTGACAAGTATAGTTCCTAAATATCTACTGTGTACTTCTTCAAACTGTATGTTTTCCCCCGATGTCTGTCTATTTTCAAAAATTTATCTATCTGTAGTTAGCTGTTTCCATTTCTATTATTTTTTAATTTCAGTGTCAGCACTGTTGCTAACCGAGAGCTCTTAAAGTGTTTTCTACTTCTATTTCTTTATTTTAAAAATTTTTTTATTTTAAAAATATTACATTTTAGTTTTTCTGTTATCCTTTTATGTGACCAATCGGTATAAATGTTTTTCTAATGTCCTACCTTGGTATTGATCCCTTGGCCCATCTCTATACCACCATGACAGATGACTACTCCACCATCGCCTTGGAAGATGGAAACCAGTACTGAATAATTAATTGGAAGATCCAATGTCCAAGCCATGGGCACCACAGACATCCCTCTCTTTTTCCATCTGTTGGCCTGTGAAATAATATAATACTCATATAAAACTTGTGCGTCTGATATGTTTATAAGTCTACGGTTTTTTGTATCAAATAAGCCCTTATTGTTCCTAATAAAGTCGTTTTTAAATGTAATTTCTGAACAATATTTGAGTCAGTGTAATCAATAAGATAAAGGTCCTGACATACGTCGTTCACAAGAAATATGTTGGACTGCATAAAATGGTCTATTGACACATAAAAACTTGAAGCGGTGTTATTTAAATCAGAGGTTTTATTAAAGAGCAGTCACAAAAATCAAATGAAATATTCAGTTTATGACTATTCTTCAATTCAAACTTGTTACCAAAAGAAAATATTCTGAGAATTCAGCAATTTTTTGCTGAATTCCACAATAATAACTTAAACAGGATGAATCACAGTCTATACGCATAAACTTGGGAAATTATAGCTGAGGACAAATCATGACTACATAATACATAACTATACATAATACTAAGATTGACATTTTTTCAACAGCAGTATCAAATGAAGAATTTGATGTGATAGCACTCAGTGAAACTAATTTGCGTGAGGATGTATATAGTTCTGAATTGTTTCCGGATTCTTACAGAGTGAATCGTAAAGATCGTAACCTTAAATTGGTTAATAAATTGGGAGGGGGAGGTGTCTTATTAGCTGTAAAAAATGATATTCGTTGTGATATTATTAATACTTGTTTTTTCAATAACAACTTTCCAATAATTGATTTTATATTATGTAAGTGTTTATTCTTCTACAAAACGATTTATATTTCAATTATTTATAGTCCACCTTCTGTACCTATTGACATTTTTTAATCTTTTTGTGAATATTTGGAACAACTTGATGTTTTTAATGATGGAATAATTATTATCTTAGGTGACTTTAATGTCCCTAATTTTGTTAATGTAGACAATTCGGACAGAAAAACAAATTCTATTAATAATTTAATAAATGTTTTACACCTTTGTCAGTATAGTAATGTATTAAATCACAATCTCCGCTTACTTGATTTAATATTGTCCAATTCGGAATGTATAGTTATAGATTGTACACCTCTAATTCCTGAAGACTTACATACATCATCCTGCTTTAACTATAGATTTTGAGAGTTTGCTTGTCAAGGAAAGTGTATGTCAAACTAATGTGCATCAAATTGTGTATAATTTTAGAAAAGCTAACTTTCCTGGTTTATGTAATGATTTATCTAAAATTAATTGGTCTTTTTTAAATCACTTTGATGATATCAATACAACCCTGAATATTTTTTATGAGCGCTTATACAAAATATGTTCTTGTATACAAAAACTACAGTCATAAGTATCCACCTTGGTATACCTACCTCTGATATTATAAAGAATATTAAATGTAAGGCAAAACTTATTAAAAGATATAAAAAATCCCACTGTCCATACATTTTCAATAAATTTAAACAACTAAGAATTACAATTAAAGATCAAATTAAAGAAGCATATAGAGATTATCTAGACACTGTGCAAAATTCAATTACACTGGATCCTCATAAGCTTTGGTCTTTTATTCATGCAAAGAATAGATCATCTAGAATACCTGGCAAAATGAAAGATAAGAGTCGTCATTTTGATAATTCTCAACATATCGTTAATGATTTGCAGAATTTTTTGAAAGTGTGTTTATTCCGTCTGATTCTCAATTCCATATTGATGTTTTTAATAATAATACGCCACTTATTAACATTGAAGCAATAACTGAATCAGAAATACTGCTAGCTTCCAGGAAATTGAAAAATAAAATGACATCGGGACCAGATAAGTTGCCCTCATTTATTATAAAAGATTGTATATCTGTGTTTGTTATTTCATTGAAAATATTATATAACTTATCTTTGAAGACAAATGGAAGAAAGCTAAAGTATGTCCAATTTTTAAAAGCGGGGATAAAGAATATATTGAAAATTATCGGCCAATATCTATTCTTTCCAATTTTTCGAAAATTTTTGAAATTATACTTTATAATCGTATATATAACATAGTTAAGGGTCAGTTAGCATTTGAACAACACGGTTTTATGCTGAAGAAGTCCACTATAACAAATTTATCAGTGTTTACACAATTTGTCTCTGATACCTTAGATAAGAGTGGTCAAGTGGATACTATTTATACAGATTTTGCCAAAGCATTTGACAGACTTGATCATTATGTCCTTTTGAACAAACTTGCTGAATTTGGTTTTAACAATAATGCATTATCCCTCTTTAAATCTTACTTAACTGACAGAATTCAATTTGTGTCTTATAATGGTTTTGTATCTTTTAATTATTTTGCCACCTCGGGCGTCCCTCAGGGGTCAAACCTCGGACCTTTACTATTTCTCCTTTTTATTAACGACATTTGTCAAGTTGTTTGCTGATTGTTTAATATTACAGGATTATATAAATAATTTGCGTAGTTGGTGTTTTAAGAACAAATTATATCTTAATGTATCGAAATGTAAAATTGCTTCCTATACCAGGAAAAAGTTATCAATTGTTTTCGATTATGCTATTGATGACAATGTACTCGTCCGTTGTGAAACTGTTAAGGATCTTGGTATATTATTTGATTGCGCTTTATCCTTTCGAGACCACATATTTAACAAAGTAAAAGAGGCAGCAAGATCATATGGCTTCATCGTGAGGAACTGTAGAAACTTTGACAACATTGAAACATTAAAAACATTGTACTATTCCTTCGTCAAATCTAAACTCGAATACGGTTCTGTAATATGGAATCCATATTATAAATGTTATAATATCGCTATTGAAAAAATTTAGAGAAAGTTTTTAAAATTTTTGTATTTCAAAGTAACTGGAGTTTCTCCAGAATTTAATACAGGTTACAACGCATTATTAGAGAGATTTAATGTTTCCAGTTTGGATTTGAGAAGAAAGTGTTCTTTACTATCTTTTTTATATAAAATATTGCATAATGACATTGACTGCCCTGCTTTTTTATCGCAAATTCAATTTAATGTACCTAGATCCAACTTGAGAGTTGTAAAAACTTTTTCTCTTAATAAGCCGAATACTAATCTTTGCTTAAAATCCCCTATATATTCAATGTGTTTTAACTTTAATAAATTGTGTTGTGTTTGACGAATAGTGAAAAAAAAATGTTTTTCAGTTACGGAGATACCAATAAATTTTACATAAACATTAAAAACGAGTACACTGATTCACTAATAAAAAATGTTAACAAATAAACTAAATACCGCATTAAATGCTTCTATTTCCTGTCTTCTGGTGGATATTTCGGCCCATGTTTGCATTTCATCCCAAAGATCTACCACCTTTGCACTGTTTACCGTATCAAAATTAGCTGCTTTTACAGCCGTTGCATCTAGATTTACAGTGTAACCTATGTGTTCCATTATGTGTTCTATGGCAGCAGTACCTTCCAAAGAACCTAGAGTAAAATGCAAATAAAGATAGACATAAATTCGTGTTAGTGAATGCATAAATTCGTAGCGATTATATTGAATTAAAATTTTATTTATTTTAAACAAAATACATGAATGGGGAAATATGACGTCGGATGTCGTTTGCACGTTTATATCTAAATCCAGGAGTGCGTCGTATCTGTATATAATTTCCATGCTTTCGGACAACGCAGTACATACGTTTAGAAGAGTTAATTTGTCATTTGTGATATTATCAGGTGTTATAGTGTTAAATAGACATTGATATTGAATAAGGTTGCAAAATAGACTCACCGGGCCATTGGCAGAAGCATTGCATGAATACAGCAAACAGCGCCTAATATTTTGGCATGAATCAAGATGAATGATTTATTGAAACTGAAGAAGTTCTGAACATGCAATACCAAAATAAAGAATACAAATAACAAATTTATGCATATTATCTTTATACCTGGAGCTCTAGTCCAACAATTAGCGTGAGTATCAGTCGAGACAGTATAAGTGGTGAATGTCCAAGTACTGAAATCGTAGCAATTTTCGAACATGTCGCTGAGAAAAAGATAGATGAATTCGTTTCCTCCGACACCAAAATCACTGTATAGGTCTGCCTCTAAATACTGAATAACACCTTGGTCATTAACCCCTACTTCATAAGTCGTGTATAGAGGATATCTCTTTCCAATGGTGGACATGTTTGTCTTTAACGGCAACCAAATCTTAACGGGTCTATTCAGTTTGTAGGCAGCCACAGCACAAGCAGTTGAAACGAGGGAGTTTCTTGTAATTTTACCTCCAAAAGCGCCGCCCAATCTTCGTACCTTCACGTTTACTCTAGAAAAGTATTTTATTTATTTCAGTAAGAAAAAATATATTTAGACCACAATCAATTATGGTATACATGACAGTTGTCAATGGTTGAACAATTTCTGAATCTCGGTTTACTTCTTTAGTAAGTTCACACTGAAACATAGAAGACTACTTAGGTCAGTATTTATATACTGGGTGATATGGAAGGAACCTCCAATATTCGAAAGGGGTGTCCAAGGGGCAAAAGTGAACAATAAACACATATGGGCGAATATCAACGGTTCCTGAGATAGCAATGAAAATATTTTTACACGAGTTAATTATTGTAATGCGTCAGTAAAGAAAAGTTTTTATTCTGTAGGTATTATAAATTATAACATTGATTAAAGATGTAATAAACCGAAAATTTTTAAATTTTCAAATATACCACCGTCCGCCTTGATGCATGCATCAGCTCGTTTGTAGATTGCACGGGTATGAGCTGCACAATTGACAATCCGATCGAATAGCGCCTCCTTTGTGTTCACTTTTGTTGTATATATTAATTATTTAAACCATCCCCAACGGAAGTAATCAAGGAGATTCAAATCTGATGACCTTTGTGGCCAATTCTGGAAACCACTTCGGTCAATCCAACGTTGTAGAAAGCGATTGTTAAGATGATTGATCACAACACCACTAAAATGGCAGGGGCACCATTATGCTGAAAGTACATGTTTTGCCTAACATCCAATGGAACATCGCATCGTTCAGTAGATCTGTCAAATTATTTTCTAAAAATTCTACATATCTAGCTCCAGTAAGACGAGTTGTAATGCGCCTTGTACTTACACTCAGGACGCGCTCTACAATATTTAGAATTTGTTCTTCCACTGCTAGACCGGGACCAGCTTATCTCACATGTAATTCTCATACTGAGAAACATTCCAGTTTCACGTGCATTGTTGAAGACTGTCTGGAATACATTTCTATCTGGCACTCTTCTGTTCGGGAAGCGACGTCGATATTCAGCACGATTAGCGCTACCGTTGCAATACACATAAATAAAAATAATAGCATATTCTCGATGACTAAATGTGGCAGACATTACGAAATTATATGTGGTCAATACCGACTAAACGAACGCACATGTAAAAATAAATGCGACAATAAGTAATTACTAATGTGAGTTTGATTTAGAATGCGTGACCTACTCAAAATAAGATATCAAATAATAACAGCTTTCGCAAAAATAGCAATAAAAATATTTTTATTGCTATCTCAGTAAGCGTTGATATTCGACCATATGTTTATTAGGCTTTTTCGTTCACTTTTGCCCTCTAAACACCCCTTTCGAATATTGGGGGTTCCCCTGAATCACCCTGTATATTGATAATAATCTGATATGATTTGTGATATCCCATTATCTATCTCAAATTTTCCCATGATTAAAGCATGGAGCTATAAAGTTCTCCAAATCTAACTCCAAGTCCAAATGTTGCGTTAGTGAACTGTATTGCGTATAAGATAAAATAATTTAATAATGAACACAAAAAAAAATGGCGTAGGTGCTGAGGTAAGACACTTACCCTTAACTCGATGCTTGCCCCAGGCAATAGAATAAGCGGTTTTTTTAGAACGGCGCGGAGAATTGTTTCACTCGCGGGGTAATTTTTGGTATTGTCCTATTTCACTCGCGCACCAGGTCTACGGTCCAACCTCACACCTTTTTTGTTTGCCGCGATATTTTAAATTAAGAAATTGATAATAGATGGGGCTAATTGTTTGTATGTAATCAATTAATACTATAATACACATATTTATTTAAAATTAATAATAAAACGGCATGACGAACCATACCGCCCACCAAAAATACATAAAGTATTTTTAGTTGTAAATTGGTAAAACAGCAATTTTCGTCACAGGTCTCTTAAGGAGACCGCGTGTTGTGCGTAATGTTACAACTCTACAAATTCCATCAGCGCCCGGATGTTTCTCTACTACACGGCCAAGCCGCCAATGGAGCGAAGGAGAATTTTCTTCCTTTATCAAAACTAGCGAGTCTAAAGCGATATCTGTAGCATTTAAATGCCATTTATTGCGTTGCTGTAACGTATGCAAGTATTCTAAATGCCACCGTTTCCAAAAGTCACACTGCATTTTCTGTATCAACTGCCATCTAGATAATCTATTAAGAGATAAATGGGAAAAATCCTGATCTGGTAAACAGGATAGTGGCTCTAAAGTTAAAAAATGACCTGGACTCAAAACTGTAAGATCTGTTGGATCCGAGCTTAACGGAGTTAATGGTCGCGAATTCATAATAGCTTCTATTTGCGTAAGTAACGTATATGTTTCTTCAAAAGTTAAAATTTGATCACCAATTACCCGTACTATGTGTGTCTTAACAGATTTTATATTACTTTCCCAAAGTCCACCCATATGTGGAGCTGAGGGAGGATTAAATTTCCATGTTATTTTTTCTGTTTCTGACGCGTTTTTCATTAAATCAAATAATTCTCTGGATGCACCAAGAAAGTTGCTACCTCTATCGGAGATAATTTGTGAGCATCGACCGCGGCGTGCGATAAATCTTCGCAAGGCTGCTACAAATGCATCACTAGATAAATTTGAGACAAGCTCTAAATGAATAGCCTTTGTAGCGCAGCATACAAAAAGACATATATATGACTTTACCGATTTTGCACCACGCATTTTTATGGCAGTAGTAAAGATAGGCCCGGCAAAATCAACACCTACACAAGAGAACGCTTTCAACTGATTAATCCTAAAAGGAGGCAAGTTTCCCATTTTAGGCTGTATAAATGAAGGAGATGCGCGAAAACATTTTAAACATTTTGCTAATGTATGACGTATTGCTCTTTTTGCGGATAAAATCCAAAAATTTTGTGATATTAAATAATACAGATTTTGTAAGCCAGTATGTAAATATTCATGGTGATATTTTTCGATGAGAAGCTCTGTAATGCGATGCTGTCTGGGTAACAATATGGGAAATTTTTTGTCGTACGGTATATTAGCATGTGTAAGTCGTCCGCCCACCCTGAGCAGTCCGTTATTAAGGTCAATAAATGGGTTTAATTTTCTGAAAGATTTGGGCAGCGGTTTATTATTTGTAAGTAAAGCGATTTCTGTCTTAAAAACTATTTGTTGTACACATTTTATCAAAACTAAAAGTGCTTCGTGCAGATCCAATGAAGAAAAGGCGTTAGTTTTTTTATTATGCGGATTTTTCAAATTATGTGCGAAACGAATGCAATATGCAGTTATGCGTTGTATTTTATGAAATGAAGAGAATCTATTTAAAAGTTCTGTGAAAGGTTCTACGGTGAGAGTATTTAACAGCGTTATATTTCGTTCTTCAATTAAATTAGGTTCAACATTAAATTCATCAAATTTATTCTTAGGCCAAAAATTTTCATTTAATTTAAGCCATGGTGGGCCTGACCACCATAATTGATGACATAATAAATCAGACGGTAATAAACCGCGACTTGCACAATCTGCAGGGTTTTCCTGAGATGGAACGTAACGCCAACAATTCGGAGACATTTTAGTTTGAATTTTGCTAACCCGATTGGCTACAAATGATTTCCAGCGGTACGGCGAATTTTTTATCCAATGAAGCACTATGGTAGAGTCGGACCACGCAAATACATTATTAAATGAAATTTTTGTTTCATATGCTTTTATTATAAAATCTAATATATCACTCAATAATACGGCGGCGCATAATTCAAGTCTAGGAAGCGAAATTTTTTTTACCGGAGCTACTTTAGATTTGGCATAAATAAGGCGCGTCATTTTTGTATGATTAGGATAAGTAAAACAAAAATACAATACTGATGCATAACCGCGTTCTGAACTATCACAAAAAGCGTGTATATCACAAATGTTATAAGTGTCAAAAGATAAGCGGCGCGGAATATTTAATTTTGAAAGAACATGTAAATCGGTTTTATAGCGTGACCACAGATTTTGAACGTCTTTTGACGGATAGTCGTCCCAACCTAACCCTAGTACCCATAAATGTTGTATAAGGTGTTTTGCCAAAAACGTTAGGGGCGCTAAATAACCTAAAGGGTCAAAGATTCTAGCAAGCTCTGACAAAATGGTCCGTTTTGTTGCAGGTCTATCCAATACTTCAACTTTGTAAGTAAAGCTGTCATTATGCGGGTTCCACATGAAACCTAATACTTTTAAAATTTCTTGAGTTGAGTCAAAATTGCGCGAATTTTGAAAACAATGCGATTCAGCTAGATTTGATAAAACTAAAGGTTCATTGGATGCCCATTTGCGCAACTCAAATCCCCCACTATGAAATAATTGAGTTAATTCTTGTACGAGATTTCTTGCATCGTCTAATGAATCGCAACCTGTTACAATGTCATCGACATAGATATCTGAAAGTAAAACACGAGCTGCATTGGGAAAATTATTTCCTTCATCATGGGCTAACTGCTGAATAGTTCGAAGAGCTAAAAATGGAGCACAATTTACACCGTAAGTTACTGTATTTAATTCATATGTTGAAATTGGATCGTTCGGTTTAAATCGCCAAAAAATGCGTTGATAATTTCTATGACAGGGTGCGATTAATATTTGTCGATACATTTGTTTAATGTCTGATATTATAGCAAACGCGTGAATGCGAAAATTCAATAAAATTACAGCGATATCTTTTTGAAGCTTAGGTCCAATACAAAGCGTTTCATTTAATGATAAATTAGAAGGCGGTCCAGATGCAGATGCATCAAATACCACCCTTAATTTAGTGGTTGTACTAGAAGGTTTTACAATGCAATGATGCGGAATATAGAAATAATTATCGATATTTTGCGAAGAATCTATTAATGACATATGACCTAATTCAAAATATTCTCTCATAAATTCCGAGTATTGTAAATATAACTCTTTATCAGATATTAATCGTTTTTCAAGACTTACAAATCGGCGTAATGCAATATCTTTTGATTCAGGAAAAGCCCATTTATCAAAATCTGATTTGAAAGGTAACGACACAATATATCTACCCGAGTTGTTACGCGAATGGTTTGACAAAAAATGTTGTTCCTCGTATGTGGAACTTTGGATGTCCGTTACTGTAGGAATTTCTTCAATTTCCCAAAATTTTCGTAGTGTATTATCTAAATGTGCGTCTGTTTGAATACAAAATGATTTTATCAATCGCGGATCGTTATTGCAATTAGTTTTACCTAATAAAATATAACCAAAAATTGTGTTAATGGCTACTGGTTCATTCGCTTTTCCTGCTAATTTTCCATCGAGTATTATTTGTGAAAATACGTCGGCACCCAGAAGTATATCAATTTTTCCTGGGTTATTAAAATTTGAATCCGCCAGTTTAATATTACGTATATGTTTCCAATTAGTGGAAGAAAAATTATAACTCGGCATGGTTTCACATATTTTTTGAACAACGACTAAATCTATTTCATGCGCGGGTTCTACTAGTCCCACTGGACGTATATTACTCGAAGTTATATAAGAAGATCCTGCGGATAATTCACCTAAACAGTTTATAGTCGTAGATAATTTATTTTTAAACAATCCTAATTTAGAAAAGCAAGATTGCGTTATAAAACTAGCTTGGCTAGCACAGTCTATTAAAGCTCGCGCGGTATGGTACACTCCGTAAATATCAGCAATTTCTATTAAAGCGGTAGCTAATAAAACATAATTATTCACATTAATCGAAAGAGAATTTGTTAATACATTAACTGAAGAACTAGGTGCATTTACCTCTACTGCAGTTTGCGGCTCATTGTTAATATCTGCCACCGGTGTGGCAGGCGTTGAAAGGGGTGCGTTAAAATGTAACATCGAATGATGTCTACTATTGCAACTCTTGCATGTTGAATTTGATTGACAATTTTTTAATACATGTATATTACTTAGACAATTGACGCATAAGTTATGGTTTTTGACAAGCGTATAACGATCACGTGGAGATTTTTCAATAAATGTAGGACATTTCACTATTAAATGATTTCTTTTACACAGTGGACAACAAATTTTATGAGTATTGACATTAGCCACTAAACTATAACGCTGATTGGTCTCTTTACACTGAGAATAATTTTTCTTATAACCTCTGTTTGGCTTGAATTGACATTTATTTACTGATAAATCAATGGCTTCAAACGCGGTACACTGATTTTCTAAAAATTCAGTAAGAACTTTATAAGACGGTATGTCCGAAGTACAATATTTTAACTCAAAGCGCTCGATAGTATTTGGATGCAGTTTTTGTAAAACTATATGAAACAAAACAAAGTCCCACTGGTCAACAGGAAGACCTAGGATTTGTAGAGATTCTAAATTTTCAGAGATGACATTAAGTAAATGTCTTAATGCTTCAGCGGAATCATTATTACATTTAGGTAAATCTATAATTTCTGACCAACATGAACTAGTCAAAAAACGTTTATTCGTGTATCGTTTAATTAATTTGTTGTAAGCTATTTCATAGTTATCTTTGGTAATTGGAAGACTTTTAATAGATTTAAGGGGTTCTGGAGACAAGGAAGAAATTAAATACTGAAATTTTTCAACATTAGTAAGCGAATTATTTGAGTGAATTAAAGAATTATATAAATCAATGAAAGGCCTCCAATTTTTATAACTACCATCAAAGATATGTAAATTTAATTTAGGCAGTTTTACATTATTCTGCTTCCCTGTACCTAGTGTACTTGAATTATCTGTTTTATTTGTTTCCTCAAATATGTTGAAATGAATGGTTTTTATAGTATAATATATTTCATCGACTTGTTTACGGACATTTTCCTCGGCTTCTAATGCCTCGGGTTCTGATACTGACAAAAGCGATATTAAATTAGAATGTTGCGTGTTAAAGTCGTCATAAATATTTTCAAGATTTTTATATCTTAATGCGAACTGTGTATGACGTGAAGCGTCAGTAACGGCATCATTTCCAATGTCTAAGATTTCAATCAGACGGTTTCGAGGAATATCTCGAAAAGCCTTAGCCTTTTTAATATTATTAGCAGCCATAATATTAAATATATGTATCTAGATAGCAGTAAAAACAAAATACAGTTTATGAAATGCACAGATATAATTTATCGAAAACTTTCAATAAATGGCAAGTACAGGCCGCGATAAGAAACCACAAAAAAGTTCTTTCTACTTTAAAAAGAGCGCAAAAAACATACGTACTATCTTGGCCGTTTAGCGAAAGAGAATATTTGGCGTTTAAATTAATACGAAAATATGCGTTTTATCACCCAATGTTAACAGAAAATTAGTTATTATTTAGGTAATAAAGATAATTAATAAACAATTAGCCTCACTTTTCAAAGCAAAACTGACTGACTATCCATGGCTCGAAGAACCAAAAAATGTTGCGTTAGTGAACTGTATTGCGTATAAGATAAAATAATTTAATAATGAACACAAAAAAAAATGGCGTAGGTGCTGAGGTAAGGCACTTACCCTTAACTCGATGCTTGCCCCAGGTAATAGAATAAGCGGTTTTTTTAGAACGGCGCGGAGAATTGTTTCACTCGCGGGGTAATTTTTGGTATTGTCCTATTTCACTCGCGCACCAGGTCTACGGTCCAACCTCACACCTTTTTTGTTTGCCGCGATATTTTAAATTAAGAAATTGATAATAGATGGGGCTAATTGTTTGTATGTAATCAATTAATACTATAATACACATATTTATTTAAAATTAATAATAAAACGGCATGACGAACCATTCATCATGTTACATAAACGTTTATGTTTTTAAAAATTTTACTTCATAGGTAATTTATATGTTTATTACAAGAAAGGATTAGGTAATATGGGTACTATGTATCTGTGTTACGTGTATAGCCAAAATTTAGGTCACGATCTGCTTAAATGGGGTCCATAAAAATGGATTTACATCTTATGTATTCCAAATATTTGTTTGTGCTGACATACACCCATTGCTCTTTGAAGTCGATAGGGGTCGATATAGATCACTTTGGGAATTATTGGCAATTTTCACGCTGTTATTTACCTATATTTACCAGAAAGTTTCAGTTTAAAATATTACAAAATTTAAATTAACTGTTTTAAACTTAATTTTACAAATGTAACCACACCAAGCCTTATTGAATCATTTGTCTGTTTCAGTGTTACGTAATTAAATCAGTTCCACCTTAAGAGTTTTCGAGTCTGTATTTTATATATAAACCAAAATTACTATGTTTAATCTATGAAAGGTAAAAAATATTAATCTTACCTACTGGTGGGAATATTTAGAGCTGCCGCACAAGCAATTTGACTTAGGTGCATCCACTGGGTTGAAGGATACAAATCTATACTGTCTTCAGTAGGAACAACGTTGCAACATTGTGATTCCATATGAAAATGATACTGTGTTCCTAAGTTCAACTGTCCTGTAATGACGTGTGTTATATCGGTACCTAAAACATTATCAGACA
Source organism: Monochamus alternatus (assembly GCA_037114965.1). NCBI lineage: Eukaryota > Metazoa > Arthropoda > Insecta > Coleoptera > Cerambycidae > Monochamus > Monochamus alternatus. The sequence continues at coordinate 23,186,107 of CM073427.1, read as the reverse complement.
TGATTTTTTTATTTAGTGAACTGGAGAAGGTAACTGGAAGTAAGGGCTCTTCCACCTTATTCGCCTGTCAGGTTACTTACCTCGGTTTTTTGCCACTATTGTTGCTGCCTCATGAATTCTTGATGTGTCATTTGCATCGAGCACGTCTTTAATATTCAAGTAAGGCTTTTGAGTAGGTGCAGAATAAGTAACTTCGACTAATCCAGCCGCTTTCATGGCTAGGACGTGAGTTTCTGCAACGATTATTCCAATGGTCTGATCGTAGTACTGGACTCTTCCACTACAGAAAAGTTCTTCTTGAATTAAAAAGAAGCCCATTGTTGGAGTAAAAGAATTCTCGCCGGGAATGTCGTCTTTTCCAAAATACGCTACTACGCCTGGTGTCGCCTTCAACGGGAAAATTAGATCTTAACATCAAATCAGTTTAAAAAGTACACGCTTTTGATAAGATAAATAACATCAGAACACAAAAAAAGTGGTCTGTACTTTTGACCAGACAAATCTTTATGTATTTTAATGGGCTGAATCCGAATCTATGTCCGTTTAGTTCAAACACCTGCAATATATCGAGTAAATCGCAAAATTGCAAAAAATCATGTTAGTGAGTGCAAAAATATTCTGAATTTTTTTTTCTGACCTTAGTCAAGTGTGTTTCTTATATTTCGCTGCGCTAAATTCGAATCTGAAGTTTATTTAGCTGCATCACCCAGAGATTTCGCAAAAATCGCGTGAAATAGCTGGAAATGGCGAAAAATCGTTAAAAATCGCAAAAATCACATCACTAAGAGCGAGAAAATCGGAAAATATTTTTATGATCTCGATAAAGTACGTTTGTAGAAAAATCATATTAATGATAGTGAAAAACGTAGAAAAATATTTTCCAGGTTGAATCAAGTGTTCTCATATATTTTGGCGATTTGAATCTGAAGTCTGTTAAACCCAAAAATTTTGCAAAAATCGTAAAATATCGCAATAAATCTGAAAATAGTGAATACCAAAAAAACTTCAATAGACATCATGAATATGAATTACTTTTGTTATTGTTCTTAAACTTTTTCCACTTATAGCGAACCCTGTTCTCTTCGAATATTCTATACAGCAGGTTTCTCTTTCTCTTCTCTCTAATCTAATTCGTTTCTCTTTTTAGTGTTCAACAGAAATCTGTCATCAGATCCCATCTTCGTTGGTGTCGATTCTTTATTTCATTAATATACAGGCACTTTTTGACATACGACCCATATTTGTGACGTCATCGTTGTTCGATATATGACGTCATCGACAACTTTTTTAAATAGCAACCCCCAATTTTGGCCATGCCATTTGAAAGAGCGTGTCATTCTACATACATACATCATGAAAAATTATGGTGTTACATAACAAAAATTTCAAGAAAATTTAATTTTCACAATTTGCAAAATTTGCACAAAAAATTTGCGCTCATTAACGTAATTATTTGCTATTTTTTGTTATTTTTTCGATTTACTCAAAATTTTGGAGGTGATCGAGCTAAACGAACTACAGATTCGGATTCGGTGCATCAAAATGCATAAAGAAAGATAAGTTTGGTCAAAAGTACAAACCACTTTTTTAATTGTTGTTAGATTGGTAGCATATTATTTGAAGTTGAAGAAAAGTTAAATTACCAAAGCTGCTGATGTATCAACAGATAGAATTTGTGAATTAGCCATAGCCTCTGCCGTTACCAGAGCAGCGTACAGTTGATGTGGACGGTCAGGCATGTCGAAGATATATTCTGCTTGACCTGAAAAAGAGTATATAAAATTTTGTAATAATAATTATAAAAACACATTTTCTGCAAATGTACAATTTTTTATGTCAAGAAAATTAAAAATGTATTAATGTCTAGTTGACTTATAACATATTAATGCATAAGCTTTCTAAATTTTAATAAAATACAGGGTCTCCAATTTTTTGTTGGTAAAAGATAGTTCATGAAAAAATAATAGGAGTTTTCCCTGTTACATTTTTCTCTATGACACTCCGCTCTCCTGATAGAGAGCGTTCAACTTTCAAAATAGATATTTTATCTTCTTTATTACTTATTAAACACATAAATACTTTTTGTCCAAACTTGATATGCAATAACCTTAGAGCTGATCTGATGGGGTTAAATCAGTCCCAGATTCGGATACAGCGACCCCAAAAACATAAATGTACGATAGTCTGGTCCAGTTTTATACCCATGTTTTGATTTGCCTTTGGAATGACCTTGAACATAGGGTGATGGGGTTAAATAGACCCAAATTCCCAGCAATCCCAAAAACATAATTCTACGGGATGGGCAAATTTCGATTTTTTTATAGGTAATGAGATTAATGTACGGAAAAAGCTAAATACAATTGCTGATATGTAACAATCGAAACAAAAATGTCAAAGATTGATAACAGGAAACTATTTCAAATGACACACGTCTTCTTCAAGAAAATGAATGAAACAAAATATACTATAATAAATTATTGTTTCAATAAAATGGCGAATAATCATATTTAAACCCACATGTTATATAATACTGGAAAGAGAAAAAAATACAATTTCAACAAGCCCATGGCCACCTATGGTTTGTATTAAAAAAACAAATCTTTAGGTTATAACTGAAAAATTAATAAAGCTACAAAAAACGATGCACTACACTGGACTCTACTCAAAAAAGTATCGAACGTATTATTTTTTTCTAACATTACATGCAATCAAGTTACAGACATGTATCGAAAAGTGGTAAAATTGATATTTTTTTTAATACTCGAAAATAAAAGACGATACGGCATTCTGGTTTTGGCTATTAATTTTCTCTTAAAAAAAGAGATCATGAGGCTATAAAAACACCTAAATTTGCTCACCTTGTACAGTCTGGTTCACTTGCATATCCATCTTTCGCTTTTATCTTGCAATGACCTTGAATTTAGGTGATGGGGTTAAATATACCGCAGATTCAGATTCAACGGTCCCAAAAACATATATGTGCAATCTAACCCACTTACATGTCTATATTCGCTTTGACCTTGGAATGACATTGAACCTAGGGCAATGGGGTTTAATGAACCCTAGATTCGGATTCAGCATGTGAGAATATATAAGAATATATAGGTCTAATCCGTCGGACAGACCACTTATTTTTTTGTGGTACTGTGTTATTATTGTTTAGAAAATAGAAAATAAAATTTTACGTTTTAGCAACAATAGCAGAATGTATTTTTGTTGAATAGTATTTTACCATATTCTGACCTTTCTATGTACTTTTCATACATTGATTATCTTCATATTAGAGGAACAGCTTTGTCTCAGCATTTTATTACGAGTTTATTATTACAACTAACCTGAGCACTGTGCCAATGATTCAACTTTGATGATGGGTTCAGTAACAGGATAGTTTTCCGGAATAGTGCCAAACTCCTGAATTCCCGTGGACAGTGGTCTCTCAAGAAGTGATCCTCCGCTCTTATTTCTGCTGGTTATTAGATCAGCAGGAGCAATATTCAACACAAACTGCGAAAACAAATCAGTCAGTTAAAATTGTATTAAAATAAATGATCTCATGATTAATGCTCTCAATTTATATTATACTTTAAGGCCATTTTATAGTGTAATTCTTTTTGCAATGGCTTGCAGCCAGCTCTTGCACCTGCAATACCTTTTCTGACTTGCAGTTTGTTTTACAGTCGTCAATTGCACTAGAAGTGATACCACTACTTCAACCCGAATGCACACTAAACATTAAACTGTTTATCCAAATTTGACAAGTAATAATACCAAACAGCATAACATATAAAGTAAAGGTTTCAGTTAACATATTTTGCAAGCTCAACAATCAAACAATAATCAAGTAGAAGCGAAAGAAGACAGTTTGAATATGACAGCTCGGTTTAAAAGCTATTATGTATGGTGATAACCATACAAATCACTAAATTATTCCCCAGAATTGCAGAAAACCTGGAATAAAAATCGAGCAAAACCTATATTTTGAAAGTAAAATAATATTTCAGATGTGACGGCTTTTGAATAAGCTGCTGTTCAGTGCGTATGCCTATGTGCAAGAGACTTGCAGCTTGCAAAAAGAATTGCAGACTATAAAGCGGCTTCTAGAACTACATTGCACCTGTAATGTTAAATATCTAAACATTTCCTAAACGGTTTACATATTATTACAAAGAATATATTATTTTAAACCTGCACTCTAGAAAAAAAGACTATACCTTGTAGAATAAAGATATAGCTAACATTTTCCTAAAAGCTGGTGTTGGATCAGGTAGAACGTAATCAGGTTGAATTTCAGCGTCCAAAATTTGGAACGCTTGCCTCAACACGTCGTTGTTGAATAAAATTTTTCCTGGTAAAAACGTTTCCAGGCTTGAAGCATGAACAAACTGAGGATTGATGGCTCCATATACGATTCTAGCAGATACGACAGTCTGGTAATTCAGTTGTAATAGAAAACCTGCGTTCACAAGAGCATGAGTATTTTGTGCACGAGCCATTATCTAGAAAAGTTACAGTAAAGGACTTAATAGTATTTTAGTAATTAAAATAGGTTTGAGCATACCTTGTACGTCAAGTATTTGTAGGCAGAATTCAAAGAAGTAAGAACGATCTGCTTGATGACCCTTTTATTCATATCTAATTCAAGAAAATCTTTAGGGCTTACCTTTACTTCAGTTCCTAGTGAGTCAACTAGAATATTATAGATATAACAAATATAGATGTATCAATCTTATATACTCTTACCTATTACCAAAACTGCGTTAAATGTTTCCAGCAGGAGAAAAATATCAGATTGAAATTCATTATGATAATATTTAATCATCAGATTTCCAGCTATTGTGCCGATCTAAAAAAATATTTAGGTGATGTTTGAGACGTGAGGACAATTTATATTTTTTCCTTGTCTATTATTACATGAAATACATACATTTCTCACAGGAATGTTTGCTACTAATGCAATATGTTTGGTTATAGTAGTCAAGTAAGCAAAATTCGCATTTCCTTCAGCCACTTCGTTAAAAATGTCTATAGCATTATTTAAGGCAACATTCCCACCTAAAGTTAATGTAGTAGAAGTTACGGAAAAAGATGTTAGTTCAGTTACATCTGCAACGTCGATGTACACCTCTGGTGGAGTTGTTATTCTATAAACCCCTAAACAAAAATTTAGTCATAGAACTTTATTTTCAATATATTCAGCCTTCTGCATTTCAAAAATATAAACTAAAATGAATATGACCTTAAAGTAATACCTACCATAAAAGATATTTGTAAATTTTGAAACATACCAAAGGAAGTTAAGGCATGAACATATAGAACAAAATGTGCCATTATGGCACTTGAGCTTTATAAGTGCTATAATTTTTTTAATCTCGATATTGGTTATGCATCTTCAAAAGGTTTTACCACAAAATGGTTACTTGTAAAAACACTCGAAAGAAAACGATGGGCATAGGCCCATACAAGTTACATAAGATTATGTAAACCAGAAATAATTTTCTAACGCTTCAAATTTTTCGCGAATAAATGCTAAGTATTATAAGTACCTTTTGCAGTATTGCCAGCAACCAGCATGTAGGTCTTTGTTCCTAATAAGCGTATCATGAGCAACACTTGTGGCAGAGTGTACACTTTTATCCAAATGTAATCATCATCTTTAAATTGATAACTTATTCTACTCTCGGTGCATTTCTCTTTACATTGATTAAGACATTTGCCCTTTTTGCATGGTTTGAGATCCTCGATGTCTCCCAATTTGTTATCTAAACATAAAAATATTCAGATCAAGCCAATTTCTACAAATAGAGTAAATTTCATTTACTTACTAGCATCCGAAGCTAACTGCCTAAAAGCATGCAAAATGGGCCTGTACCCGGTACATCTGCAAATATTGCCACCAAAAGCGTCTTCGATTTCCTGCTGAGTTTTTGAGCCAGATTCATTTAATGCGTACATATTCATAACCATTCCTGGCGAACAAAATCCACATTGCGAACCATTGTTCTTCGCCAACAATTCTTGGATTGGGTGATATCCATCGATGGGCCCACCGATGGTTTCAATGCTGTGGATTGTCCAGCCATGAGCAGAAAATACAGACACCAAACACTAGAAATATAACTTTCATAAACCATTAAATGAAACATACGAGTAAAATATTACCGCTGACAGAAATTATAAGTAAAAATGGCTAAATAAATAGAAACATTGAAGATACAATTCTCTACACCATGTGAGCATTTATGGAAAATATGTAGTTGCTCTTGCTCGCTCATTTGATTTGGACTTAGTGTTTGCTCTGAATGTGTTCTAACTGCGATACTATATACAAATTGTTAAATACAACAAATCACTGTTTCAAATTATATAGGTAAATGTCTTATGTATAAATTTCATATGGCAGATAGATTTAATTGGCAAATTAGAAGGCATATGAAGGTAATGAGAAGGATTCAAACATAAAAATTAATTAACCGATACATTTTTCCACGACGATGTACAGGGTGTCCGGAAATTATGCGTCAAGACTTCAGGAGGTGATTTCTCACAATAAATTAGGGTCACGAAGTTCTATAACATTTTTTTGGAAAGTCGATATTAACGGAGATACAGGGTGTTAAAGTTAAAATTTTATTTTCGGTATTTGTAAATAACTTCTTAAGAAATCCAAATATTTACATAAAATTTGTAAATCGGGGATTTTTGCGGACGAGAAATTCAAATATGTTTCTAATTTTAACGCCACTAGTAGATTGCGCCATTTATGGCACGTCATGTTTCTTTCAAATGAAAGAACTTTTTTGCTGCTTAGTGTATCAATCTGACTATTGAAACAATCGATTCTCCTACCTGTTATATCTGAAAAAGGTCTACCTTATTGAAGTCGTTAGGAGTAACAGTTTTCGAAATAATCTTATTTGAAATATGCACCGAGTAAAAACTGTTTTGGTTTCAGTTAAAGTGCCTTTTCCACTGAAAATACAGCAAAATGTTACTCGAAAACGTTGTTCAGAACGGTAATGGAGATGTACAAAATTTTTAAAAAATCGGCCTGCTTTGATAAAATCTTTGTGCTTTGATGAAAAATGAATTCATCAAACCTCGCCGATCTTCTTGAAATTTTGTATGTCTCCATAATTTACGATTCTGAACAACTTTTTCAAGTAACATTTTGCTATATTTTCAGCAAAAAAGGCACTTTACCTGAAACCAAAACAGTTTTTACTCGGTGCATTGAGCATTTCAAATAGGATTATATCAAAAATGGTTACCAGCAAGGTATACTTTTTTCAAATAAAGCAGGTAGTAGAATCGATTGTTTCGATAGTCAGATGGATACATTAATATGCAAAAAAGTTCTGTCATTTAAAAGAAACATGATGTGCCACAAGTGGCGCCCTCTACTAGCGACGTCAAAATTAGAAACATATTACAAATTTTATGTAAATATTTGTAATTCTTAAGAAGTTATTTACAAATATCGAAAATAAAATTTTAACTTTAACACCCTGTATCTCCGTTAATATTGAGTTTTCGAAAAATTGTTATAGGACTTTGGGACCCTAATTTTTTGTGAGGAATCACCTCCTGAAGTCTTGACGCATAATTTCCGGACACCCTGTATATTAAGTAGTTTTCAGTTTTGACACATCAAAAGTGATTTTATAATTTTTAACGTATTTACCATGTAACTATCACAAACAAGCTATATCTATCACGACACCAATCACAGATAAAAAATAGTACATTTATGTATTCTAAATTGTCTTGGTGGTAATTAGCAATGAATCCTAACCCCTAAAAGGAGCTTCGTGAATGTAATATATTACTTTTAGCTGTAGTCAACAACTAAATAAAGAACTACCAATATTACCAATTTGATAAGGATAAAGTATACTCACGTATACGCAAAGAGACACGACGGCAGTGCCGGTAACGGGGTATATTTTGACATGCATAAAAATGGCATAAATTTTAAATTATAGTTTACTCAGTATTTAATGTTGAAAACCTTACTTTTTCCATAGTTATATAATTACAAATATGTATTACAGAATATTACCCAATGAATCTATTCCTTTCAATGCGGACTTTATAAATTCCACTGTTATATGGTTAGAAAACGCGCACGCTAATGACCGCCGCATCCAGCTGATCTGTCTCCGAACCCTCGGCGATGACACCCGATCGTACCAATTTATATCCGTTGCGGACAATTGCTTTGTTTATGTAGATTCGCAAACAAAGTCTGAAAGGCCTCGTAGGGATTAGAATACGTTCATAACTAATAACTACTTACAGAATTAACAGCAAACACTCTTTTTGTGTCACCAATAGTTTCTTCAACTGCCACTATGCAAGAACCACAACCTCCTTCAAAGCACAACTTTTTGGTTCCTGTAAGGTGTAAGTAATCCCGCAAGTAAGCGTTTAGTGAGGTTTCTGGAGTCACTGTTCCTACTTTAACTGCAAATAAAAAGGCAATTTATTTGAATGGCGCAACTAGATATAGAACAGTTTTGTTAAAAATTTTCATTCCATACGATATTACAATATTCATGCTAATACAAATTATTACATATATATGAATTAAAATACAATACGTAAATGATTATTCTTATAGCTAATATTTTTTAATTTTACTATGCCTGAAATAAGGTAAAATTTAAGCTTCAATAAGTTTATAATCAGGGACCTATATCTGTCAGTTATTTAAATATACCACAATGAGAGAATTTGTCCAGTTTTTATCAAAATCGAATATCTATTATTTGTCTAATAGCATGATATGTGATCGTAGATAGGAATGTGCTCATTTTTCGTAGTATTTATAAATCACTCAGTTAAGAAGGCATTATTTTTTGTCAGAGCTCCACCAAGAATTCATTGAAAAATTCATTGCCTCCCTTGAAAAAGTTGGCTGGTTACGGCTATGTTTATATTAAATCATGAAATTTATTTAAAAAAATAAATGAACTAATATTTTGTAGTCAAGTAGTTTCGCAAAAGATTCATTGTTTGTATGAAGATGTAGATACCTACAATGAAAATAAAGAAAAACGATGCAGAACTTAGAAAAATAAGTAATGTTACTCGATTGCCTTATCTACTGCTGTTAAAATTTGTACCTTTAATTCAATTTTATGTAAATTTATACAACGGTTTCCGTCACTGACAGTTTATCTCATATTAAAGTGCATGATTATATCAAAAATTATTTCAAATTATTAGATTTAATTTCTTATAGAAAAAAATATCTCTTTATCGCCGTACTTAACATTGTCTGTCCAGATATTCGCAACAACAATAAGTAATAAATAAACTGATTTTGTTTGTGTTGTTAGTAAATTGTTAGTAAGTGCTTTAGTAAAAACTTTATTATAATGTCCCTATCTTATTATCCACAATAGTAAACGCATAATATTTCTATAGTCTGTTTACAAATGAAAGAGAGTAATAAAAGCGTATTATGTATGCAAATCGTAAATAAATGTAGTACTGGTGCTTACATTCAATATTTTTAAATTATGTATTATCAGTATAGATGAAGTGTACTTTTAAAACAACTTTGTGTGACCGGGTTGTACTAAATTGTAGCAGGTAGCTAAAATTTAATCTCCGACAATCCGTCTTTGTCTATGCCTTGTCATGCCTATGTCAATTTCTCGGTCCATTTCTCTTATAAGTAAACAATATAAAAACAGCATTTCAAAACATGAGGCTACTTTAAGCATCATAACCGGGTTAAGAGGGTTTTTAGTAATTCAAATAAAATTATTCAATATTATTATCAAAATATTTATTTAAATTTAATGAATAGATTTTTATTCCACACAAAAATATATGTATTTTGAAAATCCAAATTATGGTGAGTAAATGTAGTGTTGTATAAATGTACAATAAAGAAAATAAAAAAGTAGGTATATTAAAATTCATCCTCTGAATATTCTGATGAATTATCTTCGTCTCCTAGTTTGATAACGATAGGTTCCACAGTAACGTCAATTAAATTATCGAGTTTCCACATTTTCTCCTCTTGTTTTTGTAGATGATGTATACATCTTTGCCAGTTATCTGCAGTTACTCGTTCCAAGGAATTTTTTAACAAAATTTTCACGTCACTTAATTTAAAAGTCGTATTATTTCGCGCTACTTCTCCTTTTACCTGCGCCCAAACTAATTCGATTGGATTAAGTTCACAGTGGAAGGTGGTAACCATAGTAACATTTTTTTCCTGATCTTTATTAAGATTGACAAGTGTCAAAAGTTCCTTTTTCACCATATTTGTTTCAAAAGAAATGTTTTTTCCGGATAACCATTGAATTATATCGGCTTTCCTCCAAGCAGTCGTAGGCGTCCGCTCGGTCTGCCGTGAATGGTAACTGGCATTATCCATGACAATTACAGACCCCGGAGAAATAAGATCCAACATATGTGTAAAATACATCTGCGTTCATGTCTTCGTGATAGTCACGAAAAGTAAACCGTCATCTACAAAACCACTGGCACTACCTATATGTGTCACTATTAATCTTCGCTCTTTATCTGAAGGTGTCTTGAACCCTATTGAAAGTCCATCCAAAAATGCTTGTCGAAAACTTTTTACATTTTTATGTTACCATACTTTTGTTACAGTATATCCCTCGTTGACCCAAGTTTCGTCTAGATAATAAATATTCCTCCCTTCGCACGGAATTTTCTAACTGATAAGTAGGATCTTTGCCAACAAATAATTTCATATTTATCGATAAGAACTGACTTCCTGTTCTGCTTTTCCCTGCAAAAATTCAACTCTCGTAAGACGGCCCATAATTTGCTTCTACTGATTTTTGGCAAATCGTTGTCCTCTGAAAGTTCACTTAAAATGTTGTTTAGCGTTGGTATTTCTTTTTTAAAATAAAATGAGTGTACTTTTCTGCGAATGACATTTTTGAAGAAATCATCTATAACGACTTTTGACCTCTCTGTAGATGATTTTGGGGATTTACAGTATCTTCTTCATTTTTTGTTTCCTTTAAAAGTCTGGAGATAGTCGATTTTCCAATCCCTGTCATAATAATCTTATCATTCTGAGACAGCGCACATCTTTTCACGCGTTTAGCAGGTACGTAATCTGATAAGCTCGACATTTTACCCAAACAATATTATATCCATTGGCACAATAGTCACTAAACACAAGTCGAATTTTACTCTACTGCACTAGCACGTCTTCGTATATTCAGCTCTAAGATTGGATTGATCTGTCACAATACACTGGCTCCTGCCACATGATGTATCCAGTAAAACATACTAATGTACACCCATTACCTGTTAGCATTAGTGTTAACCGATAATTACCTGAAACGAAATATTACCACGCCCATGGCCGGTTCTTATCTCGGTGTTTTATTACTCTCTTTCATTTCCAAACAGACTATAGAAAGAGAGATGTTATACATCAATGTTTTAGGAATTTTTCCAAAAGATATCGTAGTGTCAGAAATGGCTTACGTGTAGAGTAGCAATGAATTGAAAATATCAATTCCATTCAATATTTTCTCCTTTACTTTGTCTAAACTGTTAAGACTTTCTCTGCATATTTTTGGTCTCCATGGAGCTCAAATCGGAACTTCTTGTGGATCATAAAATTGTCCCAAGAAACTTACTTACATAATAGGTATATTAGCAGGACGGGAACACGCGGATCTAGCAATTACTTAAGGAGAGGCTTCAAACTCCAAATAAATCTTATACATTTCAGTTCAGTACAGTTCCGTACAGTTCAGTTATAAATTTATATTAATTTTTCACAATATGTTGGCAAGTAAAAGTTAATTCTGTGCATGTTAAAAACTAAAAACGAAATTGGAGCAACTTATTGGTTCTAATTCAGCAATCATTTGACAAATTATGCAATTCAAGTCTTCTAGGTTTGGTTCTACTTCTGAAGCATTTATTACCTCGTCTACAGGGTGTAGCATAAGTATATACAAAAAAATCACAGATAGTTTCCTGGCAAATCTTAAGGGAGTGTCTGTCTTATATATATTTTTTAAATTGAAGCCTTTCCTAAAAAATTAGAGCCCCTTAAAGGAAGGGGAAGGAGAGGGTAAAATCGGGAGTTCTGAATGTTTCTTAAAACAATTAAATATAAACAAACCAATTTTGGTACGAAAGTAATACTTTTCCTGGTTTGCTATAATGCTTAATTTCCAAATTATCTTATACCTACTTTTAAACTTCTTAATCGAAGTGAAATTCTAAGCTTTATTTATTCTAAAACTTTTCGTCAACTTCTGGACTTATTTATTCTTAGTAAGCTGCTGTCACTAAAATTACTTTTATGTAAATGTCAAACAATTACATTTAAGTTTTTATACAATACAAACAAATATTATGGCGAAGAATCAGCAATTTTCATACTTTTTTTCTACGTTCATGCAAAAAACAAAACTTTAATGAATTGTATTTATTGAACTAATAAAATGTTTATTGCTTTCATCTGTCATTCTACTACAGCATTTTGTCATCATGACAAACATAAACGTCATATTTTCCTACACTTAGTGTCATCTAAATAAAACATTTTTTAGTGTTTGCAGGAACGTATAAAAAATATTGTATGCAACTCGTACAAAAAATGCTTATTGCACTCAACGTGCCTGACGGCCTCGTTGGACACGTCCCGTGCAATAAACACTTACTTTTTGTACTTGTTGCATAACCGACTATTAAAGATGCACAAAAAAATAATGTTTAGTCCGGAACATAAAAAAAGATGCAAAAATTAGCAGATAGAAATTAGCTCATTCGAAAGTCAAACTTCCTTTAATTCGTGGTGTATAAATAACTATTTTTCTTCAAACGTCACAAATGATCTGCATCTTGTCGTCAAGCCAATTAGGGTTCAGGATCTGTTGATTTTTACACGGCTACGTCATGTGCTCTCAGTTTTATTTGGTATCAAATATATATTCACAACAACCAATTTTTACTAATTTTTATAAATCTGTTTATGCTGGATCTAGTTCATTAATTATCTTTGTGTATTTCCTAAAATTTTGGTATTTAACATTTTATTTTTAGGGTAAAAAATATGAGAGACGGGGATATAATATGGTATGAATATCCCTGTATACTGTAATATTTTTTTATTTCAAAAAAATACGACCGCATTTCATAACTTACCTGAATATTCAGTACCACCAACTCGGAATTTTATTTCCGGTAATCTAAAAATAGGAACAAAGTCATTTGTTTCTTTAAACTAAACAGAAATTAACTCACGTATTATTCATTTTGTAACTGTAACCAGTTAACAACACATGTCTTTACCGGAGAAACTGACTCAAAACTGAAAGCGTTTAAAGAACATTTCACTTAAGATGATTGCATTGTAACTTATTTAAATTGCTATTGTGATAAACAAAAGATAATTAAAAAAATGATTTGGTATTTTGATTTTTATCTTATTTTTTTAAGTGCGCAAGGAACGTCACAGAAGTACTATAAAAAACATCGTGCGGTTTACTTGCTATTACAGAAGAAATTTGTTGGGTATAATGTATGTACTATGAATAGATTTTCTTTGTCATTTCATTCATATGGATATGTCCTTATTTAAATTAATTTATGTCTCCTAAGTAAGCTAAAAACAGAGGAATTTCATGAATAAATGCTCATACAGGGTGTTTTACTGCAAAATGTACGTACGTTACCGATGAATTTAGGATGCTTAAAAAACTCTTCAAATCATATCTCGAGAATAGGAAGCAATATGTCGCTTACAGTAGTTTCAAATCTATTGAACATCTGGTGTCCCATAGGGATCTATACTTGGACCCTTGCTATTTAACAAGTTTGTTAATGATATTGAGCTTAATGATTTAACTGCTTATTATATGCTGATGACTTAAAATTATTTAAAATAATTACTTCTTAAGATGTCTGTGTATTTTTGCAAAATAACCTATGTAAAATTAATTACTGCTGTTTTCGTAATAAACTTGAGTTAAACGTCTCTAAATGTAATATAATGACCTACGAAGGTGGTATAAAAAGTTTCCGACTTCAACATGAAGATGGCAGCACTCGTAAATAAAAGCTAGTGAATTTCGATGTTCATCTGTTGACAGCGAGCTGTCATTAAATATTTGTTTTTGAAAGGCAATACGCCTATGCAAATCAAAGATGAGTTGGATTCTGTGTATGGGGACTCTGCACCATCATTTATCACAGTGAAATTTTGTACAGCTGAATTGAAACGTGGCCGGAAGTGCTGACACGATGACGATGACGATGAACGTTCGGGACGTCCAAAAACTGCAACTACCGACGAAAACATCGCCAAAGTTCACCAAATGGTGCTAGACGACCGCCGAATTAATGTGAGAGAGATAGCAGAGGTTATGAACATGTCAAAAAACGTGTTTGTCACATTTTAAATCAACATTTAAACATGAGAAAGCTGTCTGCGCGTTGGGTGCCGCGTTTGCTCACGTTAGACCAAAAACGTGTTCGAATGGACATTTCTAACGCTCTGTTGGCGCAGTTTAGGCGCAATAAATCCGAGTTTTGGCGCCGATTAATTACTGTAAATGATACTTGAATACATCATTATACGCCCGAAACAAAAATACAGTCCAAACAGTGGACTGCAAGAGGGAACCGGCTCCAAAAAAATCAAAAACTGTTTTTTCGACTGGGAAAGTGATGTCGACTGTTTTTTGGGTTTGTCATGGAGTTATTTTAATTGATTATCTTCAAAAAGGAAAAACCATTACAGGAGCATACTACGCATCATTACTTGACAAAAAAAAGGAAAAAGAAAATCCTGCTGCACTAAGACAACGCACCGTCTCACACCTCAGCGGTTGCCATGACGAAAATCTAAAAATTACGGTTTGAACTGCTTGACCATCCGCCTTACTCACCAGATCTAGCCCCAAGCGACTCCTTTTTGTTCCCTCATCTATTGCACTCGGAGGACAGAGATTTTCGTCAAATGAAGAGGCAATCACCTTCGTGAACAATTATTTTGCAGAGAAAAACGCCGAGTACTATTTGGTCGGGTTACAGAGATGGGAGCGTCGCTAGGAGAAGTGTGTAGAGTTACAAGGAGACTATGTTGAAAAATAAAAAAAAACTGAAAAAATGTCTCGTATCTTTGTTAGGTCGGAAACTTTTCAAACCACCCTCATATACCACCATAAGTACACCTTTCATTTTTAGCTATACTTTGGCTGCTACACTTCTTCAGCGACCATCTACATTTATCAAGTAACATCTGATTCATTTAAGATGTTGGGTTGGTTAATTAGATGTAGTGTAAAGATTTTTCTAATAATAATAATAAATAATTTAAGAATATTATATTTTGCTTTTGTCCGGTCAAAAATTGAATATTGTTCTCTTGTGTGGAATCCTAAATATAACGTCCACATTAACCGTCTTGAGGGGATTCAGAGGAAATTTCTAAAGTTATTATGTTACAAATCAGATTACGTCAGATCCATAAGTTGGTGTTCAGCAGGAAGTGCTTTTGACAAGATTCTCAATTGTGGATTGTGGCACTTGAACAGAGGCGTAAGTGTTGTTCTCAATTATTTTTGTACAAACTTATTCACAATAAAATTGATTCTCAACATTTATTAAGCAGACTGAATTTTCGAGTACCTGACTTTAATGTTCAAAGACTTGAAATCTTTCACCTCTCCATCCCGAATTCAAATATTCTTAAATTTTCACCTCTTTTTTTCATGTGCAATGTCTATAATTGTCAATGTGAGAATTTTGACATTTTTAATTGTTCTGTCAGTTCCATAAAAAGTTGTTTCAAGCCGTAAATAAATCTTTGTTGTTTTTTGTTTGCTTTTGTATTTTTTTGTTGTTGTAGTACACTATTGTATTTTGTGTTATATATGTTTTTCCTATTCGTTAAATGTGTTTATCTGTAGAGTAGTTGTATGTAAAAAATAAAAATAAAATATAAAAAATATGCCACCCTCTCTCCACTCCTCGTGATTATAATGAGAGGTAGATATATTACATTATTATTATATATTATGTAGGGAGGGGTATACCTCTTATTTCACTCAATCCATTAACGTCACAAGCTAAACAAAAATTCATATTTGGTGGCATAACTTTTTTTAATCGCAAAAACAACACCCTGTGTGTAGGATTTTGAGAATAGTAGAGTTTATGGTGAATTTGCTGTAGTTGCGCATTTAAGTCTTCATGTTTCATTAAATATTTGTCTGTGAGAGAAATAGTAAACCAACTTTTATCATCAAATTCAAAATTAATTCTTATTTTATTGTAGAGAGCGGAAAAGTATTCCTGCTAACAGGACCGTATTTAGGGGGAAAAGAAATTGTGAATTCAATATAGTTGAAAAGACTTTATTTTATATAATTAACATCAATTCTACAAAATAAAAAACAACTAAAAACAATAGGAATATCTATTATAAAAATAAGAAATCATAGAGGAACATCTGTACTAGAACTTTTGTATCTGAAATTAATTATAACATGTTTTTCTAAATTGGACATTATAAAACTCTGTCTTCTGTCACTTAATAAATATTTATGTAAAGAGAAACTCCTCTCTACGTCTGTGGATGTTACAGGAGAATATTGGAATAAAGGTGCTACGTCCTTGTATACTCCAGTAATATCGCCACTATCCAAAATTTGAACTATATCTTTTAGTTTTGATAAATCGGGATTTTTTTGTAGGACAGTTCTAAACTTTTGTTCAATTCGAAATCCTTGTGTATGTTGCAAATTTTCTATTGAGGATTCTACATTTTCCAATATTTGTAGAAATCTACTGAGGGGCAAATTAGCGGTTTCAAGGTTGTTTATGGCGTCGTGCAAAACTGTAAAATTTTGTTTTAAAAACAGAAGATTTTCTTTGAGAGAGAACATCTTGGGCACTTCTAATATGAATTGAGTCATAGGGATCAAATTCTTGAATTACTTCTGAAAGTATATCTATATATGATGTATAATAAAATGCCGCTTCTAGCCAAGTGTTCCATCTGGTTATAACAGGTTCTGGAGGTAATAGTACTTGCAGATATTTTTTATGTAAGGATAATACTCTTGTTGGAGCTTTAAGAAACAATTTTTTTACAGAAGATATCAATTGGTTTACTTCGGGAAAGAGCTTTCGTACTTCTTCTGTGACTCTATTAAGTCCATGGGCTACGCAAGTAATATGATATAAATTGGGATACACTTCTTTTAGACACTGGCCTGCTTTTACCATGTATGATGCCGCATCTGTTAGAAATACTAGAAATTTATTCTTGTTACTTTCATACTGTTCCCTCCAAAGAAATTTAAGAGAATTGTTCACAACATTTACAATATGGGCGTGATCTGTCCATTCAAGTTCTTTTGTGCACAATAAATAAGCCTGCGTACTTTCTCCATTTAAAATTCCCACAACAAAATTCACTATATAACGTCCACAAACATCCGTTGTTTCATCCACCGTCACCCATATATAATTGTTGTCAACCGCTTCCCGTATCTCCTTTACTACATTTTCATATACCATATCAAGGTAATTTTTTCTTAAGGTTGTTTCTGATGGAATTTCTTAATGAGTCCATTCTGCTAAAAACCGCCGAAGATTATAATCTTCTAATTTCCTTAATGGTATGTTGCTTGATACAAATGCCTTAGTCAATTCATACTTCTACTTATCTAAACTTGATGTTCCACTTCGAGCTACAGCATGAAGTTTGGTTTGAATATGTTTCTTAATATCATTTTTGCAGTTAGGGCGAAATTCTCTTTTACAGAACACGCACTTTACAAAGTCGTCACAAATTATAATAAAATTGTTAGGTTCACTTTCAATCCACGATTGCAATAAACTTCTTCGAGTGCTCCTCTCTTTGGGCATTTTGGCATCGGTACTTCTCCGCATTTCAAACTATAAAACTGGGTTTCAGCGCAATTTGCTTATATATTATTCCAAACCGAATCGTCTAGAAACCTCGGGAAAATTCTCAATAATTCTAGATAAATGGAGATTTTGGTTTAATCGATATTTAATTCACCGATCGAATCACCGGTTAACAACAGTGCATCTTTGTTTAACTCATAAAAAATGATAAGGACAACGAAAAACCGGTGGATCCACCGACGGTATTCGTCATCGGTAACGCCTACTGTGTGAGACGGAAGAGGGGCATGGCACTGGGTTGGTTCGCGGCGCGTGCCGTTATCCCCACCCCCACAGCCGTCTGTACCTCCGTGAGCAGTGGAGACTGAAGAGTGGAGGGTACCTACAATAAATTAAATACGTAGCCAGTGTCAGGCTGGCCGGGCGCTGCCGGCTGCCGCAATGATGCACTATGCAGCGAGTCTAGCATTACGCACTAGCCAGTCGACCTTCAACCTTCGTTTGATGCGTGTAAACTGTAATAACTTTAAGTTGATTTTGACCCTCGTTGTGACTAATAAATAGTGACTGTAAAACGCGATTGTGATTTTAAATTATCTGTCTGCGTCTAACAAATCCGTTTAAAAAATAGGTAACAATGCTAATCACAATTTACTTTATTGCGCGTGAATAAACATTACTAAATTCAAAAGTTCATTGGTATACTCATAGTAACATATTGTAACAAAAATGTACTGAAAATATATTACAACAGTCAAATCTGTCTGGTCACCCCTAAGTGCGGTCCTTTTAGCAGGAATACTTTCCGCGCTCTATGCTCTATTATTAGTCCATTTACTTCGTTTAGACGAAACGTTTAGTCGCTACGTCTAATCGCGCCACTTGCTAAAGATGATTTACGTCTTACGAATAATAAAGGTTCATTGTTTTATATTAAACACGCTTTATAGTGTGCAATTTCTGCAATTGCAAGTATCTTGCACGTAGGTGTGCACTCTGAACAGTAGCGTATAGCAAAAGCCGTCGCATCTGAAAAACTCTTGCACTTTCAAAATGTAGTTCTTGCTCGATTTTTATTGCAGCTTTTCTGTAATTCTGGGGAATAATTTAGTGATTTGTATGGTTACCACTATACGCAAAAATTCCATGGCCGCTCTGTCAAATTCAAATTACCTTCTTTCGCTTCTACTTGATTATTGTTTGATTGTTGAGCTTGCAAAACATGTTAACTGAAACCTTTATTTTATATTTATGCTGCTTGTTTTTGCTACTTGTCAAATTTACAGTTTACACAGTTTAGTTTTTTGTGTGCAGTTGGTTTGAAGTGTCGCTGTTACTTCTATTACAATTGACTGTAAAACAAACTGCAAGCCAGAATTTTAAGAAAGATATTGCAGGTGCAAGGCTTGCTGCAAGCCATTGCAAAAAGAATTGTGGACTGTAAAGCGACTTACCAGTTTTACCAAATTAATCGTGTGCCATTTTTGATCACGTTAAATAAAATAACCAAAAGCGAAGAAAATCGTTTGTATTTCTTTTTAGAATATAATGTTTATAAATTAAATAGGACAACAATATTTTTTGTCTTCTATCGATCGTTACACAAACACAATAAAATAAAATTATACTTTAAATTATCAAATATCTAAAATATAAAACTTAAAATAAAAAAAAACTAAACAAACATTTAACAGTTTTTAGCTAAGTATATACCTACCTTACTTGATATAATGAGGTTTCGATCTGTTACTGCTAAAATCAAAAAATTTAACTAAATTTGACTTAATAGCTAATAATCTAAATCTGACAAACGACCTTGAACCATTGTCGATCTTAATCCATTCTTCAATAAATAATAATTCACATTCGCAGTTTCATTTGAAAATAACATAATTATTTACACGTAATATGAATTATATATAATCTATGAAATAATAAAATAATTGATTAATATTATAATACAACTATGTTAAAAAAAAATGTAAGTGCGAAACTATACTTGTTCAAAATCAATTTTGTTGTTAATCGGTTTGGAATACAAAAGAGTGTAAAGGAACAAAAAATGAAGATAATGCAACAGCGCATACCTATTTTATCTATATAATATCACAGGGTGATATATTTTTTTGACAAATAATGATCGATGACACCCACACCTCTGCCATGTTAAGTTTCTAAAGCTGGTAATTTTTTCTTTCATACATAATATAATAAATATGCACACCGAATTTGGTTAAATTATTTCAAGGTGTTTAGAAATTAAGAACTGATTTTTTAAAATTTTTGACACGCTACAGTTGGACAATGACTGTAGTAAGACCCCGTATTTATATAACAGAAAACCCTTATTTTTGGATTTAGAATACACCCCTGAATGTTTGACCTGTACTTAAGAAACACCCTGTATAACATTTAATATTGTTAATCGTGTACTTGTGTGTTACCTTATGTCTAAATTTGTTCATATATGGCAAAATAAACAAAGAAAAATAATCTTCCTCTACAGACATTTATTATTTCATGATTTTATCACATCATCTTATCTCTATTAATAATTCATCTTCAATGTAAAAGATAATTATTAAACTGGCTTCAATTGTAACCTGATATTTACTAATGTATTTATCAGTAGATACATATAACTGAGTTTAATTCATTAGTTAACAAAATCAGAATTTAACATGTATACATATTTATTTATAACTAGAGTTCGGGAGAGGTGGCTTGGAACAGAGTCGTACTTTTACAATTGTCATTTCATTTATTTACTAGGCGTAGGTTACATACGTTTATTTTGAAAATTGTTGTCGTATTGTATTTAAATAATATTACTGTATTAGAAGTAAATTATATAAAATTAATAACTACTACTTCCCTGACATTTTATACAGGGTAATTTACAACTTATTCAAAAAAATAATGGAATAGATGCGTCTGGAAAATGGATCGTAAAATAAAATTCCTTATTCCAAAAAAAATTATATATTTAACATTTACATCTCTGAACTACTGTAGTCTCTAGCATCATCGGACCAGACGATTCCGAATATTAAAATACGATTTTAGTATTACCGTTTTTGCGATAGTGTTTACATTAGTTTTTTATGCGTCTAAAATGGCTTACGTGTATAGCAATTTGGGCTTGATGGATATCGTTTTAATTTATGATGAAGTAAGACAAAATGCTTTAATGTTTGTCTGTACACAGAACGGTTTTCCAATATACATGTGCCAAATGCAACTACTTTCTAATTTTTTACCGAATCGTGAAATAGATGGAGCTCCAGGGCATCTATGGCGTAGTGCCGCAACTGAGGAAAATATATTAGAAATTATTGAAGAGAATCCTCAAATAAGTACCAGGCAAATCATTTAATAAGTACAAGGAATGTCCCAATTAACAGTGTGGCGTATCATACACGAGGCTCAATTGTATCCGTACCATATAAAACGTATCCAAGCATTAATACCAAGGAATTAATCCTTACGAATTAGATGTTCTGAATGGTTGCTGCAAGAAAATGCTCAAAGTCCCAGACTGACAATGTGTTAGTTATCTACAGGTGAAGCTATTTTTACACGGATTTTCTTTACATTTTCCTTAAATGTTTGGATATGGATTGTCGATAATCGTTTGATTTTTCGAAAATGTTCGGAAGTACCCGAAGTTGTGGGAAATGATTTTTCCTGCCCAAAGTGAAATACACCGTGGCACAAAAAAGTTATGGCAGTTTAATTAGCAGTTCTCATCCCTAAAAACCTGTGGATACAAAATTTTACGAAATTATCTCAAAGTAGTCAAAAGATATTAAAGAAAACATTTATTTTTTCAACTTTGACACGCTGTAGCTCCATTATTATCAATTTTTGGACTAAGGCAAGTTTAGTTAAATCGACCGTACTATATCTGGTAAAGCATTATACAGACCTTTTAGAGACACCCTGTATATGATTATACTAGCTAGGTGTAGGCCTTGTGAAGTATCAAATAAAACTAAATAATTATTCAGGATTTAT
This sequence comes from Monochamus alternatus, assembly GCA_037114965.1. NCBI lineage: Eukaryota > Metazoa > Arthropoda > Insecta > Coleoptera > Cerambycidae > Monochamus > Monochamus alternatus. Next base: position 23,164,189 of record CM073427.1, on the reverse strand, counting down.
TTATTTATTGCTGCAATTGTGTATATATTTACAATTAATAATTACATAAAACCGTAAATTTCAACATTGCAATACAGTGTATATCCACGAAAATAGCTTATATACGGTCTACCGGCTGTGGGGATCGAACCCACAGCAATCACCTCGATTCAAGTACTGACGCCTTAAACCGCGCGACCAATGACTTAAATTTATAGATATATAGATTAAGTACCTCAGAAAATAGAATGCAAATAGTTTCTGTAAGAGTTCTTATGACATAACAAAGCTATTAAACAATTCCTGTTCCAAACCATTGCAATGTTATTAAAGTGTCTTACTGACATCTGAAGGTACATCTGCAAATATTGCCGCTGGAAGAACATTCGATCTGTTGCTGAGTTTTTGGACCAGATTCATTTAAGGCGTACATACATATTCATAACCATGCCAGGGGAGCAGAATCCACATTGTGATCCATTGTTCTCGCCAACAGTTCCTGAATTGAGTGGTATCCATCTAAGGGGTTACCAATACCCTCGATGGTATGAATTTTCCAGCCTTGAGCAGAGAATGCAGATACCAAGCACTATAATGTATACTATTAAGTAAATAAATCAGTCTACTAATTGTTAAGTGAAATTGAATGTTACCTTATCATAACATAGTAAATTGTTCAAAAAAATTAAAACAAGATTTAAATACTATTAGAAACAGGTATGTAAAAATTGCATTTCAAAACATGTAACATCAAGAAACAACTAGTTTTAGATTAGCTACTTATGAACAGACGCTCTATATGTTTAAATTGGTATGTAGTGGTGCTAAAGTTATAAGTATGCTATATTACAATTATATTTCGGGTCCAGTCCTCCATATTACATAATTGTTTACATTGTAGTACATGCTTCTTCCACTCTCGAGCACAAGTTTCAAAGAATATTTTTTTTTAAAAATCAACCCTGTCCCGTTGCCTAATCTGTCATCTATCTGTCATCATCATTGTGTTTCTTGTGCTCCGAGCAGTCGCACGTGTTCGAATACCGTTCAGATTATCCAATCGCCAAAACGCATTTGCTATTACTTATAGCGTCTTATAGTCAAAGGAAAAAGTACCTTCTGTAAGTATATAAATATATTCACATTTATACTTGATATATACTTCTAAATAATCTTAAAAACGCATGCAGAAGCAGTCTCTTGGAAGAGGCAGCTCCTATCATACTAATAATCTTTTCAGTCTCAAAATATGGGTAAATCCAAGAGAAATAAAAGGAGCCGCAGTAGGTCATCTAGTAGTAGTGAGTTTGAAAGTAACAAGAAGTTGGCAAAGCGTCTAAAAAAACTGGAGAAGGAATTACTTAGACGCCATTCTGGTTTATCGTCTCGATCACGCAGTCGCCACGTGAGTCGACAGCGTTCTCCTTCTCGCTCTTACAGCCGTTCCCGCACCCATCGACCGCGCGCGCGGTCGATGTCAGCTGACAGCACTCGATTGGATCGAGCGCATTCTTCTGATGTGGATTTGCCACTTGGAGTGGAAAATCCCTATCCGCAAGAAACCAGAAGCGATGCCTGTAGCATTGTTTTAGAGAAAAATATGGACGCTTGCAGCGTTGCCATAAATGACATTGAAGCTGACGATCTGGTGATTCACAATGATGTGTCTTTGCCAGAAGATGTTCTGGAAATTCTAGGGGAAGATCCAGAAAAAACATCTACTAATGCGATCGCACTACACGACCAGTTAGTCGTTAGATGGAATTCTGTGTTACAAAATGGTCTAAAAAGAGATGACCTCGTAGATATTTTAAACAAGTTCACTATACCTACCAATTTATCCAACTTGGCCCCGCCAAAATTAAATTCAGAAATTTCCGCGGCCTTACAAAAACATAATTTATCAATAGACTCTTCACAGTCTGAAGTTCAGAATCAACTAGGTAAAGGGATATGCGCTTTAGGAAAGGGCATAACCGACATTTTAAATAACATCGATAAAGTTCCTGCAGACTTTAAAAATAATGTTTTATCTAATCTGTTAGATTCTGGCAGAATCTTAACGAATCTTTTCCATCGTATTTCACATACTAGGAAAAACCTTATCATACCTCACGTAAAAAATTTGAAAGTAGTGGCAGATAAATGTATACCATCTGAATATCTGTTTGGCGCGGATTTGATGGATAAGCTAAAATCTCTAAAAACCATTGAAACTGTCAGTAAGGATCTCAAGATAACTGCTAACAGACCAAAGGTTTCGCTATATAAGGGACAAAATAGAGGAGGAGGGGGAGGAGGAGCTCAACCACGGAATTATAATCCGAACCATCCTTCCACTTCTTTCAGTCGTCCTTTAAACTCGCTCAGACCGGTTCGTCGCTCGAGGGACACGGGACCGGTCAGAAGCCAGACCTCGAGGAATTACCATTGGGAAAGCATCAAGGATTCCCAGTGGAGAAATGGAGAGAAGAGGAAACAGAGGGACTAAGTGTAAGTTTTTATGCTGGTCGCTTAAGTAAATTTTACGAACAATGGCTATCAATCACGTCTAGCACCACTGTACTGAATTGGTTGAAGGGATATTCATTACCTTTGGTTAAAGAACCCTTCCAGTTGCAACCCCTTATATCAAATAACTTTGATGCTAACGAGCAAAAAATCATTGAAACTGAAATTTTAAGCTTACTTAAAATGGGTGCCATTCAAAAATGTAACCCGACACAAAAACAATTTGTTTCCAGAATCTTCTTGGTCGATAAACCTAATGGCAAAAAACGATTTATCCTTAATTTAAAAAATTTAAATAAATACGTTTTTGCTCCACATTTTAAAATGGAGGATGCACGCACGGCAAGCAGATTGATCCAATACAAATCTTACGCTACGACTATTGACCTAAAGGACGCATATTATTTACTTCCAGTTAAAAAAGATCACCGAAAATATTTAAGGTTTTGCTATAAAACTGATTTCTATGAATTTGTTTGCTTGCCGTTCGGCTTGGCATCAGCACCTCATGCTTTTACCAAACTTCTGAAGCCCGTAGTCCAGTTCTTACGTGCCAGAGGTGTACTTTGTGTGATTTATCTTGACGATTTTTTAATTTTGGGTTTGTCAAAAGAGGAGTGTTCTAAAAACACCCTTATGGTCACTTCATTGTTAAAATTTCTTGGTTTTTTAATTAATACAGAGAAAAGTGTACTTTCTCCTAGTACAAGATATAAATACCTCGGTTTTATTTTTGATTCCACTGAAATGACAATGGAGTTGCCTCCTGATAAACGAGAAAAAATTCAAATACGGATTCTGAAAATTATCAATTGCAACAGCTGCAAAATTATAAAGTTTGCAAAACTTCTCGGTTTATTAACTTCGGCTTGTCCAGCGGTTAAGTATGGCTGGCTATATACCAAGCTTCTAGAAAGAGCTAAATATCACGCACTGCTTTCAAATAATCAAGATTATAATGCAGAAATGTATATCTCGCAGGAAATAAAAACCGATTTAAAATGGTGGCTTGCAAAAGTTCCTAATTCAAAAAATGACCTCAAAAGGGATGTTTTCAGTTTAGAAATTTTTACTGATGCCAGCTTATCCGGTTGGGGAGTTTTTTGTGAAGGAAAAACTGCATTTGGATGGTGGACAATCCTTGATACAGATAATCACATAAATTATTTGGAGCTGCAAGCAATTTTTTACGGACTGAAATGCTTTGCTAACAGATTGTCAAACTGCAACATTTTAATTCGTACAGACAACACCACGGCTCTGTCATACGTCAATAGAATGGGGAGCATTAAATTTCCAAAATTAAATGCTTTAGCTAGGGAAATTTGGCAATGGTGCGAGAACAAAAATCTTTGGATTTTCGCTTCATATATTCCTTCCAGCGATAACTGGCAGGCTGATGAAGCTTCTCGTACCTTGCAGACTCAAACAGAGTGGTCTCTTAATAGTGACTTTTTCATAAAAATAGTAGATTATTATGGTATGCCCGAAATAGATCTATTCGCTTCCCTACATAATTATAAATGTAAAAGATACATTTCCTGGCTTTTAGATCCAGAAGCTGAAAACATTGATGCATTTACAGTTCATTGGGGTGACCTAAATTTTTATGCCTTTCCCCCATTTTCACTGATTCTTCGCTCTCTGCAAAAGATAGTAATCGATCAAGCATCAGGAATTTTAGTTGTGCCATTTTGGGAATCACAACCCTGGTATCCATTGTTCTTAAAATTGATAGATAGTAATTTAATCTTTCTTGGTCCTTCTGATAATATGTTGGTTTGTCCTTTCAGCAAAAGGAAACATCCCCTCTCCAACGAACTTATCCTGGTTGCCGCGAGGCTATCAGGGAGGCGTTTCGGCGCAGTAATATCCCCGAGAACGCTATAATCACTATGGAAAATTCTTTAAGTGACAACACAATAAAACAATATAATATAACCCTTAAATGCTGGTGGGAATACTGTAACAGTGTTGGGATTTCACCATTTGAAGGGGATACAATACATATAATATCTTTTCTTCAAGATATATTTGACAAAACTCAAAATATATACGGTTCATTTAATTCGCACAGATCGGCCCTTTCCTTAATAACGTCAAAAAATTTAGGAGACGATTTGCGATTGAAACGTTTTTTAAAAGGCATTTTTAGACTTCGGCCTTCTAGACCAAAATATAATTATACGTGGGATCCGCAACTAGTTCTCACATACTTGAAAAATTCGGATGACAGCAACCTAAAAATGTTATCTCAAAAATTAGTTACTCTTATAGCTCTAGCTACAGGGCAGAGAATACAAACTATATCATTAATAACATTTCCAAATATACACTTTTTTAGTACAGGCGCAAGAATTTTTGTGCCGGACTTAGTTAAAACTTCTGGTCCTAAGTCATTACAACCTTGTTTAGATCTCCCGTATTTCGTAGACGATCCTCGGCTATGTGTAGCCTCAATTTTAAAAATATATTTAGATATGACTGGACCCTTAAGACAGCCCCAGTCAAATAAGTTGTTTCTAACCTACAGGAAGCCTTATGTTCCAGTTGGTAAGCAAACCCTCAGTCGTTGGATCAAGGAAATTCTTCAAGCAGCGGGTGTGAAGTCTGATGTTTTTAAACCTCATTCGGTTAGACACGCCTCCACGTCCGCCGCCGTAAGAAAAGGTCTTTCAATGGATGTAGTAAGAAAATCAGCAGGTTGGAGCTCGAAATCCAATACATTTGGAAAATTTTACAACAGGCCTTTAGTGAATGCCGATAGTTTTCTTAATATTGTATTAACGGATAAAGATTAGTTTAGAAAATGTTTCATTTTCATTAGGAATTTTGATTCGTTTGTTCACTTTCTTTTAATACTTACCGGTCGTAATGTTAATAGGTATATTTTAATATGTACCTTAAATATATTATGTCTTTAACCAATTTGTTTTACGGCATTCTTTCTTTGAACATCTACAATGTAAACAATTATGTAATATGGAGGACTGGACCCGAAATATAATTAACCGATCAAATGAACTTACCTGTGAAGTTCGATCGTAATTATATGAGGGTCCAGTCCGAAAATATTACATCCCTCCCCCCCATATCCCAGTCTGCCGTAAAACACATACTTTAAACAAAATGATGACAGATAGATGACAGATTAGGCAACGGGACAGGGTTGATTTTTAAAAAAAAATATTCTTTGAAACTTGTGCTCGAGAGTGGAAGAAGCATGTACTACAATGTAAACAATTATGTAATATTTTCGGACTGGACCCTCATATAATTACGATCGAACTTCACAGGTAAGTTCATTTGATCGGTTAATTATGCGACATATAGATAACTGATTAACATAGACTATAGAAAATCTATTGATTAAGATAACATCACATCAATGACTACTTTAGTTTTAATGATAGCTTACAGAATTAATAGTAAACACTATTTTGGTGTTGGCAACCGTTTCTTCAACTGCCACTACGCAAGAACCACAGCCCCCTTCCAAACATAATTTCTTGGTTCCTGTAAGGTGGAGATAATCTCTCAAGTAAGTTTTGAGTGTGGTTTCTGGGGTGATCTCGCCTGTCTTAACTACAACAAAAAGTCATTATTTGTCATTCACTAAGAAATATTTTCTAAGGCTTCACGAATATAAGAATAATTTTAATTAATCTTGTGGAAATTCACTCAGATCGACCACTGAATCACAGTTCACTATTTTTTTTTCTTTGAGGCTTTTTAAAGGAAAAGTGTATTGAGTTCCGGTGTGTAATAGAGAAAATTGATTACCTTACAGAGTAGAAGCGTTCTACATTGCAGTAGATACCACTAAAACCATTATTTTACGATGTAGTCAACACGTATGTTAATCACGTATGTCTCATTGAACGTGTCCAGAGAAAATTTCTAAAATTTATCAGCTTTAAAAGCGCTGCTGTATCTAGAGCGTGGTTTAGACTATTCAATTTTATTACATGCATGTCATTTCACTTCCTTGCATACTAGATCAATACTGTTATCTGTTTCATTTCTCTATATTCTATTAAATAGTCATATAATGTGTACACATTTACGTGAAAATGTAAAATTCTGTGTTCCTAGATTGAGAATTTTATAGCATCTAATACAGACTTGGCAAGAACAAATATTTTACAAAAATCGCTTTTTAATGTTTGCCTAATAATTTTAATAATTATTGTTCAGCCTGTGATATCCATGTTTGTTTTTGAAAGACGTTCGTGAAAGTATATTGGAACATATTAATGTACATAGTTGATGTACTTTTATAAGCTACATCCGTATTTTTGTTTAAACATTCTTTTTATTTTATTAAGTTATTGAATTGATTTTTATTTTAAATGTGGCCTGAATATATTTGTAATTTCCATCATTGCAATGAAATGTTTCGTAAATTGTTGATTTTAACTGTGACTGTTCTGTTCTGTTTGGATGTTTTTCCATGTAGTACTGTTTTATAATCACGCATCGTCGTAATAGCATACTGTATTTCAATTTGTATATAGTTTTGTAATTTTGAAATAGTATGGTTGTATGAACTAATTTGTAGTTTATATAGCAACATAACATTTCCTGTTATTGGGTTTTACCTGTTGGAAGTAAATATCTATCTATCTATCATTGCAATGAAATGTTTCGTAAATTGTTGATTTTAACTGTGACTGGTCTGTTCTGTTTGGATGTTTTTCCTGTAGTACTGTTTTATAATCACGCATCGTCGTAATAGCATACTATATTTCAATTTGTATATAGTTTTGTAATTTTGAAATAGTATGGTTGTATGAACTAATTTATAGTTTATAAAGTAACATAACATTTCCTGTTATTGAGTTTTACCTGTTGGAAATAAATATCTATCTATCTACCTATTTATCTATTTTAAATAGATATAGAACTAGTAATTTACACTTACCTGTATATTCTGTACCACTCACCCAAAATTTTATTTCTGGCAATCTATAATTATAAATATAGTTAATTCACACCTCAAACTATGCAGAAATTAACTCACGTCTTATCCATTTTGCTTTTTTCACTGTATTCTGCACATGACAGTATCGAGAAAACTGAATGAATATGAATAGATTAAATTCATATTTCATTTATAGCAATTATTTTATGATATATTTAAACTATTGTTTGATGACACAGAAGATTACAATCTGATAATAATTTTGATTTTTATCTTATTTTTTCCAAGTCTAAGTCTAATTTTATTAGCCTATATCTAAATTAACATCTTAAGAAAAAAGTCGGAGCTTTGAAACTAGGATAAATAATCTTTATTGCATCCCTACCAGCGTGCTCAAGATTAAAACTATGACCATGCTTATGAGAATAATCAATTGGTAGGTATGATATTTATTTATAGGAAGTGTCGTCAAAATGCGGCTGCCGCTTGTCACTTATAAGAAGAACGGTTGTACTAAAGAAACTGGTGAACATCGTGTGGACATGGAAAAGGACCCAAAAATGTCATGAATTATGAAGAAATTTTAAAGAAGAACATAAACCAAAATAAAGTGTGAAGGACATCGCTGTTAAAGAAAAATAGTTACGTCATGCAGATGGTTGTATTGAAGTGAATGATGACAATTTTGAAAATATCCTTTAAATTTAGTTTAGGGTAAGTGGTTTTTTTTTTTCAATAAAACATTTGACGCATTAACTGATACTATTCTCGCAATTTTTTTGAGAATTTCCAAAAAAGTGATATGAAAAAATTGCATATCCTATATTAAGTACCTACTAGAATACATACTTAAAAATCACACCCTGTACTATTTTTTCAATTTCAAGGACACCTACCCTAAATACAATCTTATCTACATTCATTATTTATTATGCAGATAATTGTATTGTTTCTGCAATCACCACTTGATATTTTGAAGTATTTAAGTGCCACCTATATAAATTTAAATTCAGAAATGTAAATTTATGATATATACCCTTAAAACTACATGTATCCAACACCACTATTCAATTAACAATAATCAACTTCAACAATGTAATGAAACTAGAGATCTTGGAATACAATTTGACACAAAACTTAGCATTGCACCACATATTACCAAAGCAGTTTCTTCAGCAAAGAGAATGATGGGGTTGATTTTCCGTACATGTCATGACTTCACTACTGAAATAGCTCTAATAACGTTATATAACGCCTACGTAAGATCAGGACTTGAATATGGTTCACTCATCTGGTCACCAAAATACGATATATATGTCCAACAACTTGAAGGAGTACAGAGGAAGTTTATGAAGTATATAGTGTTCAGGATGGATGGTAGCTACCCTCCTCAAGGTTTTGATAATAATATTTTACTATCTAGATTTTCCATGCCAACCTTAGAAACTAGAAGATGTTACTCTGCTTGTATATTTATTTATAAGTTAATTCACTATATGACAGTCCTCAAATTCTCTCACAATTAAATTTTAATGTGCCACGCATTAATAGTAGAAATGAGACTGCGTTTTATCTTCAAAAACCTAGGACTAATATATTAATTAAATCGCCGATGTTCTGTGCATGTAAACATGTTAATGTGATTTGTGGTGGAATAGATGTGTTTAGTGACAGAATAGGTAGTTTTAAGAACAATTTAAAACGACTATTAAATATTGTATGAAATATGGTCAATATAGTATATTCTTATTGAGTTTCTTATATTTGTGTTGTACATATATCTATACTCGCGACAAGAATTCAGACGACTTACGTCATACGAACAAATGAAAAATTCACTATATTTTCATCAAAATATTTAAGAAACTGCAACTGATAGTAATAAAACTATATACTACACTAAAAGTTTGCATTATATATTGCACTAAATTGCAAAAAATGATTGTTTTTAACGCGACCAAATATCGAAAATTAGCCGTGACGTAAGACGTCTGAATTCTTGACGCGAGTATATCTATATGTGTTTAAGTGCGACATGTGCCATGATTGATTTGTGTTTCAACATCGGAAAATGTCTATTTTTTTTTCTCTTTATTATTTTAGTATTTTGTTCATTGGTTGGATATAGAATAGAGGTGTAATGGTCATTACATTTGAATCAAATCAATGATTATTGGGCCATTGGAGCACTGATTCAATCAAAATAGATATTAAGTTAACAAAACACTGTTTATGTTTTATGGATTGTCTATGTAATTGGGAAATTATTCCCGTTTAGACAATAAATCATTTATTTATTTATTTATTTTATTTAAATTTATTAACAAAAAATAACTTTATAATACATATTGTTTATAAGTATTTAAGGAATTAGATAAAGTATTTTCAACGGTGCTTGTTCCATCTGAAAAAATACAAATGCATTAACATATTGTTTATAAATATTGACTCAGTACGTACCGAAAGGATACCACTTTGGCTGACTCGAATCTGCTTCTTGTCGGGCTGAAGCCATAGCATTTCTGATGGCCAGAGGAACACTACATGAAATGCAAGCTGGAGGTTCGGCCACAGCTTAAAAAAAGTTCTTTTAGATATTTCTAATAGATAAAATTAACAAGAAATATTATACAGAGTGATTGGGGGAACTCCCAATATTCGAAAATGGTGTTTAGGGCGCAAAAATGAACAAAAAAAAGTCTAATAAACATCGAATATCAGCGGTTACTGAGATATCAATGAAACTATATTTATTGCTATTTTTGATAAAGCAGGTATTATTTTGATATTTTATTTTTAGTAGGTCATGCATTCTAAACCAAACTCATTTTAGTGCACACAGTATCATTAGTGATCACACATTTATTTTGACGTTGGTAATTTAAACGCTTATTTTATAATTTTCGCATTTATTTTTACATGTACGTTCGTTTAGTCGGTATTGTACACACATAATTTCGTAATGTCTGCCACATTTAGTCATAGAGAATGTGCTGATATTATTTTTATTTATGCGTATTGCAACGGTAGCACTACTCGTGCAACTGCTAAATATCGACGTCGCTTCCCGAACAGAAAAAATGTATTATTCCAGACAGTCTTCAAAAATGCACGTAAAACTGAAATGTTTCCTAGTGTGCGAATTATTTCTGAGAGGCAAGCTGGTCCTGACCTAGCAGTGGAAGAAGAAATTCTAATCATTGTAGAACGTAGCCCGGATGTAAATACAAAAGGCATTGCAACCCGTCTCCAAATTAATCATACTACGGCATGAAAAGTCATTCACAAAAATAGTTTAAAACCTTTCCATATTCGGCGCGTCCAGAATCTTCAGGATGATGATAATGATTTGCTGATGCATTTTTGCGATTGAATAAACGCAAACTATGCACTTTACAAATATGTTTTGTTCACTGATTAGGCTCAATTCACTCGTGATGGATTAAATAACTGCCACAATGAACATCGTTGCTCAGATGAAAATGCGCATACCACGCTGGAAAGTAACAGCATTAACGTGCGGTGTGATATGATTAATAATGAATTACTTGACCCAATTGTGCTAGATGGTCGTCTTACTGGAGCTAGATATGTAGTAAAACATGTACTTTCAGCATGATGGGGCACCTGCCCATTTTAGTAGTGTTGTGATCCACCAGATTTCAATCCCTGCGATTACTGTCTTTGGGAATGGTTTAAATCATTAGTATATGCAACAAAAGTGAACACAAGAGAGGCGCTATTTGATCGGATTGTCAATTATTGTGCAGAAAATCACCGTGCACTTCAACGAGCTACCCTTGCAATCCACCAACGAGTTGATGCATGCATCGAGGCGGACAGTGTTATATATTAGAAAATTTAATTAATTAATTTTTATTTATTAGATCTTTAATTTATATTATACTATTATAATTTATAATACGTACAGAATAAACACTTTTCTCTACTGATGCATTACAATAATTAACTCGGATAAAAATATCTTCATTGCTATTTCAGTAAACGTTGATATTCGACCTTTATTAGGCTTTTTTATTCACTTTTTGCCCCTGAACAACCCTTTCGAGTATTGGGGGTTCCCAATCACCCTGTATATAATTTTATGCAGTTAATGAATCAATAAACTAGTAAACCTATTAATACAAGGTGATTCAGTCATAATGTCATTCATTTTAAGAGAAGATAGGGAAAAATGAGTATAATACGAAAACACAAATAAAAAAATTAAAGCATATTTTTAGGCTTAAAAAATATACTTTCAAATCATTATTTAAACCCGTTTTCAAACTCTGACTGACCGCTGACGACCTCTTTTCATTCACAGGTTCCAAATCAACTCGGTGTCGGCCTGATGCGATGTTGGGCATCATCAATAAACGGTTGTGTTGACTATTTTAGAAATATGTTTTTTTTTTTGTTTATCATCAGCCAATAATATTAAGCGACAGATGGTAATGTTCACACCATTCGGACATGTTATGACCTATACAAGTTTAAACTGCGACAAAATCAGAAAGAAGATTTATGGTAGACAGTAGAACAGTTTTAAATCATTCGCAAACAATAATTTTTTATCATGGTCAGGGAGATCATTATTGAGAAACAGAAATAATAGATCTCCTAGATTAGAGCCTTGCTGCATATCAGAAGAAGGAAAAACAGAATGAGAGGCAAAATTTAAATATTTAACTTGTAATTGTTTGTTCAATAAATACGATTTAAGCAACCCAATCAAAGAATATCCAAATCAATGTAATTTTGCCAGTAGGACATAATGGTTAATTTGATTGAAGGCCTTTTGGGAGTCTTTCAATATTACATCAAATTATTATCCACTACCTAAAACTTCGGATATACCTATATTGTGAAAAAATGGTAAAGTACTTCATCTCTGCATAAATCCATGTTGGTGCATGAATGGATATCAACTGATTAGTTAGAGAATAGATCTGACCCTACTCCGTCAATTCGATGATTAGAGAAATTGCATAAAAAGGATATCGTTCTATATTAACTACATCATTACGACTGCTCTTTTTAAAGATAGGTCATACATATACTTTCTTCTAAGGGAATGGAAAAACAGAATGCAATTAAATAAAATTGATGACATTATGACTCAATCACCCTGTATATCTAAATAATTATATAAATTGAAAAAAATAAAATTATAATCTAAATCAATAGATATACAGGGTATTCCAATATCAACTGTTTCTTGCGATCAAAATACTTACCTCTATCATAAGCTGCTTCATTCAACCACTAAAGGCCATGATTTTTTAGGCAAACAGAATTTTATAAATATTTGTTAATATTTTACAACTAAGTTATTGCAAGCAATATATTGGCTCTTAAATATTAATAAAATGAGTGAATTGACTATATATTTTTGTGAATGTATCAACACGAAGAAACTATTCTAAAGGAAAAAAATGTATTCCTTACCTTTCGATCTAAGTACACCCACAGGATTTGGATTATTGTCTGGAAACTTTATCCTAAAGTTAATAGGAATGTCTTTCGGCCCAGGTGGTCTATAATTCCATGTTCTGTTTGTTAGAATTTCACCTTGGTCATTAAATATGATTTCCTCAGTAGTGTAATACCCGATTCCTTAAAAGTCATGAATAATTTTATTAAGTACATAACGTACAATATCGAAAAATAACTTTTTTATTGCTTTATGATAAAAAAAATGTTTAGAAGTATTATTGGAAATAGGATCTAAAGTTGCAGAAAACCATATAGCCTTCTTCTTTACTGTGTCTTCTATAATATGTTTTATTTTATTTTATTCCCCATTGTATATTTTATTTACACTGAAAACTATTCATTGATTGTCCTGAAGAAGGCTTAAATACAGCTGAAACGTACACTTGCCAACAATAATATTTCTGAAGATTGGGTCATAAATATACTTACAAATAGAAAAAATTGCTTACCCATTACAAATGCACCTTCCACTTGACCAATATCTATAAGAGGACTCATACTGTCTCCTACATCTTCAATTATATCTACTCTTAAGATCTGATGCTGGCCCGTCAAAATGTCTACTTCTACTTCCGTAGCACAAACTCCAAAAATTGGGTACTCTTGTATACCTGGTTCGTCTTCAGAGTAACTGAAAATATTTTCATAAATTTTATGAAACATCCAGTGAGATGAAACATGTACTTACAATCCTGATGAAGTTAATTGAATGTTGGATTTGTGGCATTCTCTAATTAAGTCCTCCCATGATGGATTTCCCATCTTCTTTCTGATCGGTTCCATTCTGTCTAACAGAGTCTCACATGCCTTTAGAAGAGCCTGCAACAAAATGTGTAACAGTTCAATCAAGCGCGTAAATATATTTATAAACAAATTTTCTTTTTATTTTTGGTAATATTAGAATTGAACTGGAGTTTAGTTAGGGAGGATATTTAATCAATTCAAATATAAATTGGACAAAAAGTAATTCATAACTGATTAATGATTAATTACTGCCCTTAAGTATTTACACCAAGAGAGTCAATCCTTAATAAAAACCTAAATAGTTATCATAATTCCTGTTAGATGTCGTACTTTGTAACAATACACATTTATTCAAACGAAGGAAATAAAGCGCTACTATTTTAATCTGCAAAAAACTGTGAAGGCGTTTCGAGGGCGTGGCCGCGTGACCCTTTTTCATATACCTGCCTAAATAATAAAATTGTGGCAATATATTTATATTCAAACCACAGATCATAAAGTTTGAAACATAAGCAGTTTATTTTATTGCGTTAGAGAAGTAAGAATATGAACTGTCAATTAATTAAAAAAAAAACAGAAAAATAAGATTGTTAAAAGAGTTTTCAGCGATATGCCAAAATTTACATTTTCTGTTTTATTTCCTTTAAACATATTAAGATAATTCAAATGAATTCAACATACCTACTTCTATAAAGAGACATATAGAACTGCAGATTATCGTGTGGGTTTCTCTTACTGCATAAGATGCATTATTATTTTGCGAAAAATTCATTAGTAAAAATTCTAAAACACCAAGTATCTTTTTTCAATGTTTGATCTAAGTATAATTTTGTGATGGTGTGAAATAAATATTATTTTGTAGTCTTTTTGAAGAGTAATTTTTAAATTAAAATTAAATTTAAATTAATTTAAAAATTCAAATAATTTAAGATTTGCGCATGCAAATTTAAATAAATTTACATGCGCTAATGTTTTTAGTAAAAATGATTTGTGAACTTTACAGGCCTCATCAGAAAAGAACCATTAATGATGTGCCAGAGTAGGAATGACAGTTTTGGAGCAAAATGTGAAGATATAGCTAAATATGCCTTACTAAAATGTTGCTGTGGAAAAAGATACAGGTTTACGTATTTTTTTTCGTTTTTTTTTTAATAACTAGGATCGCTCAACCGATTGTCATCAAATTTGGTAGGGAAACATATTTTAAGAAAAGCAATCATAATTTATGTAGTAGGTACCTATTAAAACAGATATTTCCAGATGATGACAATTTCTATCTTATTTTTTGTTAACGAAATTTCTACCGTTTTCCAGAAAACTGATCTAAAACAACCAAATGTATTTTTCGACGTGAGGAAATCTCTTAGGAGCATTAAAAAATTGCCATATTGAAAATTTTCTGTAATTAGCTGTAATAATTAGTTTAATTAATTAAGACATGTAGAAGTAGGGAGAGTTTGCTCAAGGGCTAACTTGTTTTTACTGCTCTGTTGTTATTTTTATCCATAAAAGTAAATATGTAGATCATTTTTTTTTCAAATATGAGTTTTTTCCCAAAGTTACTCTGGACATTTAAAAAAAGTAAACGATACCTACTAATTTTTTTGAATTAAATTTCAATCAGTTGAGAGATACTTGCGTTAATACAAAAGAAGAAAACACAAATAAAAATATTTCAACTTTGACACCTTGTATCTTTTTCCACAGAAATATTTTACGAAGATATATTTAGCTATATCTTCATATTTCGTCCCAATGATGTTACTCCTCTTCTATGCCCCCTTGTTAATGGCCCACCCTGTATATTTTTATCGACACGTATTGAATGACTTCTTCACTTGAATTTACCAAAGCTGGAGGAGTATGATAAAAGTGTTATCTGGCGGTTAATATATTGACTGATTTGACATTCATTGATACGCGAAAGTGAATATGAACTGGATAACTGCACTTCTGTATTTCTTTTTATTAAAAATCGCGATGAAATTACTATAATTACTTATCAGAATTCAAAATCTATCATTATAGTCGATTTTCGCCTTGCGCGGAAAAGTTTTATTCCTGGAATGTTTCATCTAGTTTTATTACATTTTAAAAATTAACATTTATTTCCTGCCTGCTTCCTTATGACTAACACATTCACTTAATAATAAAATAAATAGTAATCCTATCGAATGTCATTAAAGTTATGAATTTTAAGTACATACAAGCTTTTGAAATAACAATGACACTCTCTCAAAACAGTTTTTGAACTTCTCGAAGTTCTGAGTAGAAACTCATTAAATTTATATTGGTAAGTGAAACAACTAATTACTAATGTTAAAAGTTGAAAGCAGATTTCATTACAAATACGTCAGCAGTTCAAAAGAAATAGCAAAATTGAATTTAAAGAGTGTCAATATTATTGCAAACGATTGTACGTAACATAATATGTATGAACCAATCATCTTCGATGGGAGGAGCTTTCAAAATTATATATCCAAATTCATGTCATTTTAGTACCTAATATTGCGCCATCTATTAGCAAATAGCCCAAGCATAAACGTTCTTTTTGAGATCGTTTCCCATTACGCGAGAGCGTTGAGTGAATTATTCACTCAACGGCGAGAGTTGGTTTCCCATTCAGGCCAACAAGGTCTCCCATTAGATTGACTAGTCTTAGTGTATATAGTCAAGGTTACTGCATAGTGAATGCAGAATTCAGTATTTAAAGTTCTAGTTTAATGAGTAAGGAATATTTGGTTTAACAAACAACATCTATAATGAATTTTGTGCTAATAAATCTTTATCTCGCCTCGCGTTAAATATTCGCCTACTGTATTATGATAATGCTATAAAGGTTCTTTTTGACAGCCAATTCAGTTTTCCGTTCAGATGTCAGTTATAATAATAATATTAATAAATGGTCTTTATTTTCAATACATTTACAAAAATAGTTAATATACATTAAACAAAAATGAAAAAAGCCGAAGATCAGATGGTTACGCATGGCCTAACCTCTGGTTTTCATCTTAAACTATAACTCAAGACTTGAGATATACAAAAGAGAATAAATATACACTCAACATGCATTTAACATACACATATTCATATAATGTTGCATACTATTAATACACACACATATACATATTATATACCGGACATTCTAGATCAAATAGCAAAAAAAAATTATATTCATATTTGCAATTAAATAGAAATATCAAGCAATGTTTATTCCATAGAGCAACATTATTCAGCAAATAGAAATTTTTATAAGCATATTTGAAAGACAATAGGGATTTATTTTTGAGGTCTACCGGTAACAAATTAAATATTTTTGAAATTTGGTAAGTAAGGGAAGTCATGAAATTCTGTAAGATGGCAGGGAGGTGTCAGTGTACCTTTGTAGCGTAAATTCAAATTATGTACATCTGGCGTTTATATTTAGTGAATGACGTTTAGATGCATTAACAGTAGAGAAAATGCCACTATTTCTATTTTTTAAAGCCTCCAAATAGTCACAAGAATTAAAAGATATATAAAGTTGAGTATCGTCAGCATAAAAATGTATTTTACAATGTTGTGGTATTTGCGCAAAACTAGATGTGTACAGAATATATAAAAGAGGACCCAAAATAGAACCTTGCAGCACACCAGAAGATATTTTCAGTGGTGTAGATTTGATGTAACTAATTTTTGTCATTTGATATCTGTTACTTAAATAATTTTGAAAAAAATTAACAACTATTTCAGACATTCCAACATATTTTAAAATAGACAATAGTTATAGTTGCGGCAAGAATTCAGACGACTTACGTTATACGATCAAGTCATTATATTTTCATTCAAACATTTAAGAAATTGCAAGTGAGAATAATAAAACTATAGAGGGTGATTCAGAACTTATCTAAAAAAAATTGGGAATAGATACGTCAGAAAAAATGGAGTCAATATCGTAAAAAAAATTAGATACAGTTACCAAGTAAGAAATTATTGAAGTTGTAGGATTTTCAACCTTTACATCGCTAGGCTACTGACAGGCTCTAGACAGGCGATTCCGAATATTGAAATTCGATTACTTTTTGTAGGTACTAAAGCTTTTGCGATGCTAGTCTTTACATTAGTTTTTCAAGTGTCAAAAATGGCTTATGTGTATATATGCAACTCGGAGCTGATGGATATCGTTCTAATTTATGACGATGTGAAAATATTTTAGCAGAACGATTTCCCGGTAAACATGTGCCATATGCAGCTACTTTTGCAACAGTGTGCAATTAGTGCAAGTGTGGGAAACAATGCGAGGGAAATTTGAAACTGAATCGTGAAAAAGATGGAGGTCCAGGGCGTCCACGACGTATTGCAGCAGTGTGGTGTATCATACACGAGGCTCAAGAATATTCATATCATGTACAGTGTGTCTAAGCATTATTATCAAGAGATTGGATGAGGAGGACCGGTACCATGGTCGCCACTATTTTCTGACTTTAAATCATTTGTGGAGATATTTAAAAAATGAAGTGCATTGCAAGGAAGTTCAAAACGGACAAGAAGTAGAAACATTTGTCTTAGTTTGTACAAATTGGGTAAAAAGGAGCCCAAAATTTTGTGGTAACTTCAAGTATGTCAAACTATTTTATTAATTAAAACCACAAATTAATTCTATTAATAATTAATAACAACAGTCGCAAAAGCAGTTGCTATATAAAATAGGTGTTATAAAATAATATTTATTTCTTTCCTTGGGAATCTCTTTCTATTTTTTGTCCGGTGGCCGATTGCATGCTTTGCCGCCTTATCAGGTTTCACAATGGATTAGTTTCCATTGCCACGCAGAAGTGGCAAAAAAAAATATTATTTTCAACGCGACAAACTATCAAAAATTATGTTGACAATAAAAAAATAATTGCGTAACATCAGCCGTGATGTAAGTCATTTGAATTCTTGCCGCAACTATATCTTTATGTGCAAACACACAAAAATAAAAAGAAACCGGGCTGGAAACTGAACTAATCATCTAAAACACCTTAAGATAATCAATCATAAATTCGGGCAATTGCTGTATACATATATCCACCTTAGATGTTAGAATAGGCTATAATTAAGTACCCGAACATTAATTTGTACCACCAGGTACATAATTATACACCAGCACACTTTTATATGCTCTAAAACCCCTCATCATACATAATGATTGTTGTAATCGTGAACAATATACATTCTAATGGTGGCCATACATGATGCGGTTTATCGGAAGGCATCAGACCTTCCGGCCAACAAACCATAATGGTGGTCACGAAAAACAGGCCTTCGGGTTAGCAAACCGTAACGTTAGTGGTTGTATTGGCCGGAAGGCTCGTCTTGAACTCTCTGCCTCCTGTAAAATTATCACTGCTTGAAATTTTGCCTGCCGGATTGCCATGTTGCATGTAAGTAGGACCGTGTATGAGGAGTGAGTAAAGGCATTAAGTTAGAAAGACGGGAAACAGTCTGGTTAACATGTTTCGTAGTCGTCTGATACAGAAATACATATTTTAGTAAAAATTGCTGATATGAGAACATGGTCTTTTCAAATCTTTGAAGATAACTGTCTACAATATGGAAAAACATAAGGACAATAGATGCAGTATATTCTTTGGAGAGACATGTTTAAGTAATTTTGTAAATGAATTTTCGTCCATACGTAGATAATTTCTATAATCATGAAGATCCAGTTGTAATTCGTTTATTAGGTGCACACGAGAATACACTTGTCAATTTTGTAAATGTTTTACGCCTGCGCTTTATCTTTGATATTTTATATGTCTAAGCAATAATTGCCACTCTTATTAAAACAAAATCATATTCCTAGATCATGTACTACTGCTACTTTAACATAAAACGGAACAAAACCTAGCGATTAAAAAGGCTTCCGACATAATGGTCGGAAGGTTAGTTAGCCTTCCGGCAAGCCATCTCGTGTATGACCACCTTAAAACTATTCATATTTTATGAATCATTATTTTATAAAACCGTATATACGATATAAATTCATTTACTTTCAGTCTAATTACTCCCGTTTTTTTCTTTCTAAATACATAATATGCTGTAATATAATTCATGTGCCTTTTATGGCAATTACACAAGTGTACTCAATATTATTTATTTATTTTAATTCAACCAATGGGATAAAATTCTTTTACAACATGAATAAAACAGCGCATCAAAACAAATAACAAAAAGAAATAAAAACAGTAAAATTAATTAAAACAAAACGACAAAATGATACAGAATAACAAACAAAAAATTAGATAAATAGTACAGAATAACAATAAGTGCAATAATATCACACAAGACAAAATGAAACATAAATTTATAGTTAAAACCACAATGATTAAAATAGGAAAGCACACTTTATATCTACAAGCATGCAGCTAATATGTCGAGAAAATCCTCAATATTACCATAATTAGTAAACAGATTATGACAACTACAAAACATTAGTACACCAAAAGGAGACATAGAATATATTATTATTAGACCTAGCGTTAACTCTAGGAATTCTGTAGTAAAATAACTGAGGTAAGGATAATACAGTCAATGCCGTTGTTAATAAGTTTGAATAAGAATATTACAGAATTCATAAATCTCGTTCTAATAAATCTGGTAATCTCTAATCGTCACAACATAGATCCTGCGAAGATTCTCAAGCTGGGTGAATCCGATCCACTATAAAACTAGGTAATTTAAAAAACCTTTTCTAGACCTGTTCTAAAGATGTTATATGCCTGTTATAAATTGGAGACTAAATTACAAAGGCATCCTCCAATTTAACTCTAACAAAGCTATAAATGAGTTGTTTCCTGCAGTATCATTTATAGATTTAAGGACGCGTCGCCTAGGGCGAGAGGTCTGCATTTAAGTACCTGTTGCAAGTCGCTTCCTGCAATTTGAGCCGCTTAGGCCGAGCAGGAAGTAGCAGACCGCTTATATCTCACCTCTAACAAAGCTGTTAAATAATAATCGTAATGAAGACGTCTTTAAAATCTTTACTATTATGTATCATAACTTCTAAATCCATTTATATTCAGTCAACAATAATATCTGAATACTAAGTAGTTAAAAATTTTGAACACTGTCTTATAAATTATTACTTATTCATGATCACTTTTGATAAGGCATAAATCGCGGTATTATTCATAGCATCATTCACAAGAATTCTCTTCCTCTAAAACTGCAAATTTTGAATAAAGGAATTTTTGCAGACAATCTTAGAATTAGTCTTAGAATTAGTAATATGTATATTATGGTTCTTTTTCTCTTACTTTTCTTATGGATGATATTTTAGATCATAGATCATAGATGTAATTTAAATTGTTAGTAATAAGAATCTAGTGCATAAAGGAAATGAATAAAAAAATAAATAAAATTCATTATTACTCATTAATTCGATTATGTTATACCAAAATACACATATTCAATGTTATGAATGCCATATTTATCAGAATGGCCTATATTTTAATCGTTATTATAAACTTAATAATATTAAGAAAGAGAATTACGGAATATTTTATTAATATCAAGCGGTGTGTCCAATTAAGTCCGCACCATATGGAGAATTTTTGATTATCGATTTTATGAAAAAAAGTTACCTATTCTTTAAAAAAAGTTCTGGATGACCTAAAACCCAAAATGAAGCAATCAGATTTCAATTTTTTTGCAGTTGTATACGAAATATGTCGAAAAATGTAAATTTTTCTCAAGAGTACCCTTATTTTTTATAATATCGACAATCGTAATTAAGAAAAGTTAATTCTAATTGAAAACTGCGGTCAGATGCCCAATATTATCCATCTACCACTAAAAAACAGATTTTATTATTTTTACAAACTTCTCTGTATTAGCATTGATAATAATTGACATCTAGAGATCGATATTAAATCTAGGATGCACTGACAAACCAATGATTTTTTGATAGCAAACGTCAAAAGGCTAGATACAATTTAAAACTAGGGCCAGATATCCAATATTATCCGTCTACTATTAAGAAAAAACAAATAAATTATAGTTTAATTTTGCACTCATAAAACATTTATTATATTGAAAAACATGATAACCTTTAGGCCCATTGGTAATCAAAACTATTTTCTCCTCAGAATATAATAGATAATAGAGCTGCCATTTCTTGTATTTTATAAATTGTAACTAGCGTTTTGACGTTAGCTGTCAATAATTCAATGGTTTGTCAGTGCCTTCTAGATTTAATGTTAATCTCTAGTCGTAAATTATCAATGCTACAGAGAAGTTTGTAAAAATAACAAAATCTATTTTTTATTGATAGATGGATACTGTTGGATATCTGACCGTAGTTTTCAATTAGGATCAACTTTTCTTAATAAGGACTGTCGATATTATAAAAAATAAGGGTACTTTACTCTTGAGCAAAACTTACATTTTTCGACATACCTCGTACACAACTGCAAAAAATTGAAATCTGATTACTTCATTTTGGGTTTTAATAAAATCAATAATAAAAAAATTCCCCATATGGTGTCGACTTAATTCGACACACTGTATATTTTTAATTTTAATTATACTTATGTATCTTATATGTAATTTTCACCAATTTTATTCGTCCTTCCAGAATTTTTTTGATGTTTTTTCTTATTTTTTTATATACCTATTCATTATCATTTTATTGGTATTATTGTTATTTCGATATTTCAATGCATACTGCTATAATTTAAAAAAAAACAATATACTGCTACTTACATAACATATTGACTCACTCGTTCCACTACCACCAGTAGTTGAACAATTGGGTGCTATCACGTTATAGCTGGATTTAACGGTGACTTTCGATGTTGATATATTAAATTTGTAGGCGCAAACTTGAATTACCTAAATCATCAAGGCATACAATCAGTGAAAAAGATAGTGGGAATTAATTAGCATGTGATATTGCATTGATCTTAAAAAACATAGCATTTACCTTTGTGTTGATGCCCTGTCCCATTTCTATACCTCCATGAGATACGACAACACTGCCGTCACCGTGAAAAATTGAAACCAATACAGTATAATTATAAACTACTTCTAAAGTCCAGGCCATTGGAACCAAAGACATACCTTTTTTCTTCCATCGGTTCGCCTAAATAGCAAAAATTAACGATGTATATATATTACATATACCTACTTGTATGTACCTACAGAATATACTCTGAAATTATCTCAGAGTTTTTTTTCAAGAAAGTAAGCGATATATACAGTGTGTTCCAGAATTATGGTCAAATATTTTACAAGTGTATTCCACAAGCCCCCATTTTAGGGGGGATCTTCATACAAAATTTTTCAATTTGGGTCCTCCCTATTGAGACATTCGAGTTTCAAAATGGCGGAAAAAGAGAGTTTTTTTAATTTTCTTAAAAAACCATTACACTTAGAAATTTCAATTTTGGTACACATTATCAGCTAGTCAAAAGCTATTTTATGGTGGTGTCTATTCCTTGGCTCATGTATCTGTAGGGCGGGAATAAGCAACCCCTAGATTTATTTCTTTTTTCATGCAATGACCGATTTCAATAAAACTTTTTGTTTAAATACTAAATATAATTTTACTACTTTTTTCCATCTTGTAATTTTTTCATACAACCAACAGTTTGCGCGGAAACAAATAAAAATAGTTTTCCTTACTCTAAACATCTGTTCGTCACTGGTTACTGATAACCGCAGTACGCGGTTGCTATGTTTATGTTTGTCTGTTGTTTTGTCAAACAAATCAGTCTTGACAGTTTCTGCAAATATTTGTAAACAACTGACTCTTCCGTACAAATATTAGCGAATACATTGACGGAATATGCATACGGCAGGATTGGCAACAGTTATAGGAATACCTTTGTTTAAAAATATTTGCAGAAACTGTCAATTATAGACCTAATGGCGATTTGTTTGACAAAACAACAGAGAAACATCAACATAGCAACCGCTTACTGCGGTTATCAGTAACTGGTGACGAAAAGATGTTTAGAGTAAGGAAAATTATTTATATTTTTTCCGCGCAGACTGATGGTTGTATGGAAAAATTACATGAGGGAAAAAAGTAGTATAATTAGGTGTAGTATTTAAAAAAAAAGTTTTGTTCAAATCGGCTACTGCAGGAAAAAGTTCTGAAAGAAATAAATCTAAGGGTTACTTATTCCTGCCCTCCAGAAACATGAGCCAAGGAACAGACACCACCAAAAAATATTTTTTGACTAGCTGATAATGTGTACCAAAATTGAAATTTCTAAGTGTAACCATTTTTAAGGGAAAATAAAAAAACTATTTTTTCCCACCATTTTAAGACTCGAATATCTCAACAGGAAGAACCGAAATTGAAAAATTTCATATGAAGATCCCCCCCTGAAATGGCTTGTGGAATACACTGGTAAAATATTTGACCATCATTCTGTAACACCCTGTATATAGGACAAATCATAAAGAAGTAAAAAATACTTAGCAACCAGCCGTAAATTGTTCTATTGACAACTTTTACAGAAGCTTGCAACCAAATCAAAGAAATTGTCTGAAGCTATTTATTTGTGGCATAATTTTAGTTTTTCTTTAGTTTTATTGGGTTTTTGCCACACTTCTGAAAAATAATTAATTATTAATAAATAAGCCCTTGCGCCAAACGGAACAGTCAAGGGTTATTTTGGAAACTAAGTTTGCCTAACCAAAAAATCTCACACTGAAACTTGACATACGTTTAATATTTTTACTACTATTTTGAAAACGAAAACAGAGAGTTTTCGAAACGTCAATATTACGGAAGTGCGCGATAGTGATGTAATTTTTGTTATTTTTTACTTATCTGCTTTTTTCAGTGTCAGATTTTTTGGTTAGGCAAACTTAGTTTCAAAAATAACCCTTGACTGTTCCGTTTGGCGCAAGGGTTTATTTAATTAATTTTTATTATTTTTCAGAAGTGTGGCAAAAACCCAATAAAACTAAAGAAAAACAAATCAAAGAAATATAAGGAAACTATAATTTTATATTTATAACCAAAGATTTTAAATAAATAGTAGAAATGTTATGTTTAAAGAATTTAACAGTTAAATGACAGTTAAATTACCTACTCATAACAGTTAACAACTGTCATATATTAAGATTCAAATTTTAATTATTATAATATATTACGTGTCAATAATTACACGTTTAACTAAAACAATAATTTCATCAATTTTATTTTATTTTTTCAAAGTTTTACCGCATTAAAAGCTTGTATATTATTCTTCCTTTTAACTATATCTCCCCATGTTTGCATGTCTTCCCAAAATTTCACTACTTTTGGATACTTATTTTTATCAATATTAGCTTTCTTCACGTCAGCAGCATCCACATTGATAGAGTAAGCTATGTGCTCCATTATACTGTCTATACAACATAGACCTTCTAAGGTGCCTGAAAATAAATTCAGCATTGATCTTTCTTTTGACCAGTTATCAATAAGGACATTTAATAGTATAATAAATTGATGTATTATTAGAAGGAGATAATCTAGATCTAAAAACAAACGTAGAAACAGGAGAAATGGCGTACGCCTATGCACTATTTCTATGTAAATTTGTTTAGAAACATATTAGTTATTAAACAGAAAATTTATACTAAAATTTAATTGAAAACTGTAATTTTAACATTTAATTTACTAAATCAACATTGGAATTGCTCCACATGTCCACCTGCGTCCGAAATAGTAAACGAACAATAAAGAATATCTGATATTTTACAAAACCTGTTGTTATTGCATAATTTTTTCAGCCGCATTTGTAATACTTCTTTTCAGTTGATCAATATTCTCAATTGATTCAGAATAAACGTCGTCCTTCATAAATCCCCAAACACCAGTCCAATGGACTAAAATCGAGGGAGCGTAATGGCCACTGAATAGTTGCATCTTTTCCACTTCCACATCCAATTAATCGATTGGGAAAAATTAAACATAAATATTGTCCAATATTTAAGCCAAGATGAGGCGGAGCACCATCAAGTTGCATCCACATATTTCAAAGAAGTGAAAAAATCATTTTGCAGAAAGTTTAGGAATGTTGCAGCATTTATAACAACTTGTTGGTTGACTATGTGTAGGGTAGAGTATGTGCGGTAATTAATGTAAATCGGTGTAATAACTAATCTGTCTCATAAATTCATGTTTTTTCCTTAATAAACGAATTTTCATTGATAAAAAATATGTATTTGTTTTAAAATGGCACATCTAGCTAGGCCTGTATTCAGAGACGGTCTGTATAAAATAAGTTAGAACACTTTAGAGCAAGTTAAAATATCACAAATTGTTCCCTTGTAATTTGAAATTTAAAATTTTTTTGCTTCGAATATCTCTAACGTTGCAAGCTCAAAATTCGAATTTATCTCGAAAATGAAGAGTTTTATGAAAAATTATCAAGAGTAATAAAATATTTTAAACAAAATTCTTCATTATTTGTCATTTTTGTCAAAAATTGTCCATAGGCCTACGTCAGAAAAAGTGGGGGCATAATATAATGTATAATAATATAACCTCTTCCCCCTTCTTCGTTTGTTTTTTATGCTTCGTTTACAACAATACTTATGAAATTTTGGTTAATAACAAGAAGTACCTCTATAAAATTTCAAAGTGATATATGAAAATCTGAAAAAGTTATAACGACAAAAACAATTTTTAAAGTTCAACTTTAACACCCTGTATCTTTTACGGCATGCATTTTTGTATATAAGTAAGTATGGTTAAATTATCATATTTTGCCGCCAAAAATACGCAGCTTTTTTATGCAGCCTGTATAATGAAATTTATAAAATAAATCTATAGACCACCAATTTATATTGCTTACCTGGAGCTCTGGTAAAGCAATTGGCATGAGTGTCGGTAGTGACGGTATAAGTGGAAAAAGTCCATCTACTCGAGTCATAGCAATTCTCAAACAGGTCTATTAACAAACTATCTATGGGTTCATTTCCTCCAACACCGAAATCCGAGTACAAATCTGCTTCCAGGTATTGAATAACCCCTTTATCGTTAACTCCAACCTCATAATTTGCGTAGAGAGGATATCTTTTGCCTATAACGTTCATGTTCTTCTGAATTGGCATCCACATCTTGACAGGCTTCTGCAGCTTGTGAGCTGCCAGAGCTGCGGCGTTGGAAATCAGGGTGTTCCTCATTATTTTTGCACCAAAACCTCCCCCCAGCCGACGGACGTGTACGTTGATTCTAAAAGTAAAACAGTTTATAAAATTAATTTGCTATACGCAAATAATTAATGCATATGTCTAAATAGGTATATACAGGGTGTCAGAAATTAGTAGGTCCTCGCGATACATAGATTGTTCCAGTCGCTGGAACTGTATAAATGATAAAGCACCTGGAATTTTAGTCCTCGCGTGCTAGGGACATTCCAATCAACTTACTAGCTGGTATGCCAGCCATTGGAAATGTGTAAATCAGCCTTTACATCTTCCGTCAAAACCGTATACATAATGGAGAATATATTATTGAATTTATTGATGTACATAGCACATTTTCAAAATTTAGGCCTATAAATACGGTTTCACCCTATGAAATGCTTAAAATTGTAGTGAAAGATCAACTTATAAATCATTGTGAAATAAATAATGTTATTATTCCCAATCAGTCTGGTTTTCGTAAAAGTCATTCATGTGAAAGTACCATATTGCATGTGTGTGACAAAGATGATTTCGTAGCAGCCGTATTTATTGATTTTAGAAGAGCATTTGAAACGGTGGATCGATATCTGCTTCTAGTGAAAATATCTAAAATGTTAAAATTAATGGTTCTGAACTTGAAATGGTGAAGGAAATATAGTATTTAGGTGTAATAATTGATAGTAATCTCAATTTTAAGAGTCGTGCAAATCATATGATGAAAAAAAAATAATTTTTGGGGTAGAATTGGTAAATCACTTAGTGTGCATATGTAAAAAATTTACAAAGCATTAATTGCACCACATTTAGAATTTTGATCATCTGTTCGTTTTAATATGAACAAAAATCAAATTCAACAGTTACAAAAGATATAAAATAGAGCGATGAGAATGATCTTAAAATGTAATAGATAAACATCAATTGATAGTATGTTAAATATACTTCATTTTATGAATGTGTATCAAGTAATCGTTTACAAAACATTGATAAAAAATTGGTTGTCTCCGCAGTATCTGATTTGTAAAATTAAATATGTGAGAAATGTTCAATTACCCTACGCATAATGTAAATAATTTCTTCGTTAAAAAAATCAATAAGCGCAACAAAATCTTTGTTTACGAAGGAGTTAATAATGTATAACGACTTGCCAAATGTTGTCAAGAATTCACAAAACTATATACATTTAAAAAGGAATTGGATAATTCTGTGAAGATACGTATGTAATTGTTTTTGTTTTTTAGATGTGTCAAGCTATGTTCTTTATTATTATTATTGTATACTATTTTTTCTACACCCGTATTATAACAATGCACTTATATGCCCATAATCCGTTTCATAATGATACCCATTACGATACAGATTTTTAATCAATAGAAACCCATAATTTTTCAATCAAGCATGCTGTGCATTTGACGTTTATCCTAGGTTCCTATGTATTTTAGATGTCAAAATCAGTACGTATTAAATTTTCGTAGATACCTAGCTAAACTTCGATAATTTATCAAAATGTCTGATATCAGCGATATAGAAGAATTACCATCGACTCCTCCACACATATCGGAGAAAGCAGAAAATGCAGTTCATACGAATAATTACTGTTAACTATTGTGTTCAATAAAAATATAAAATTTATGGTTTTTGATTATTTATCGGGTGTAGAAAAAATAGCGTATGCAACTCTCATGCAATGGTTATTAATACACTCGCATAAACCATCCGAAACTCGCCTTCAGTTCGTTTCGTATCCCGGTTAATGCTCGTGTATTAATAACCATCATTACATGATCGTTGCATAATATACTATTATGTATGTGTTTGTATATACATAATAGCTTAATTTCAAATAAATGAAATTAGTGTTATTATATTATTATTATTATCTTTGCTTGCCTCGTACCTCTCATCGCCTGATTCTATTTGAACGTAAGCGATTACTCAACATTTTCTTATTTCCAAAATTATTAGTTATTATCAATTATTTTCAAAAACCGAGTGTATATAAATTCATTATTCGCTGTTTGTAGGATATCCATTTATTTCGTTACCTTTACGTTTCATACTTTAGTTTATTTTTATAAACACACTTAGGGCATCGTAGATTTTTTTTAGTTTTAAGATACCTAAAGAGGCCGCTTAATTGTTATTTTTTTACGAAAAATGATGACCCTAAAATAATTTCCAATTAAAATTAGGGTCACGAAACAGCCTGTATATACATATTTATGTATATGTACATCAATACCAAACCTATTCATGGGAATATTTAAAGCAGCTGAACAGGCAATTTGTGCCAAATCCATCCATTGCGATGACGGAAATAAATCCAAACTGTCCTCTGTGGGTACGACATTGCAACATTGCAGCTCCATATGAAAATGGTATTGTAAGCCAATGTAAAAATTTCCTTTTATTACATGCTTCACATCAGTTCCTAAAATACATGGAATCATTTTACAAGACAGTAGTAGTTTGTAAAATAACTTATAAAGTTTGGTAATGTCCCTGAAATACAAGTAGGTATTTATAAATTTCAGTTATTAAGCAAAAAGAACTCACCCTTGCCTTTTGGAACAACGGTTGTTTGGTGATGAATTCTAGTGTTGTCTTTTGCATTAAGAACATCTTTAATGGTTAAGTATGGTTTTTGTGTTGGTTTCGAATACGTCACTTGAACCAATTCAGCTGCTTGTACAGCCACATCGTGATCTTTAGCCACTATTATACCTATTGGTTGATCATAATACTGCACCCTGCCACTGCAGAATAGTTCTTCTTGCACCGGAAAATCCCCTGATTTTGGACTAAACGTGTTCTCTCCGGGAATATCATCTTTTCCGAAAAATGCCACAACTCCTTTTATTTTCTATAACGACAGCTAATTATTTTAAACTTAAGTAGATAGTAGAATTTGTGAAAAGAAAACTAATTTGTGATTTTAGTACCCTTAACTCAAAAAGAGGAACGATTTGAAAAAAACGTATTTAGGTTTTCATCTTACTTAAAATTTTTTATAGCTACTACATATTGAATACAGGGTATCCCAACGAAAATTTGACCCCCCCCCCCCTATAATTGGAAAACCGAATAATATTTCAAAATTCGTCGAGGCCCGTCGATTTTTGTTCTTGGGGGGAGCTTTTTTGACAGTCAAGCCAACTCGATATGTTCATCCCCCTAATGCCTAGCAACCCCAACTTAAAAATTTCAAATGCAACTACCCCACTTCTGGCACATCATTTTAAAGCCCTTTTCATTGCGAATACAGTGACGTACCGTTTTTAGAAATCGGTTGAGATTTGACAGAATTATTGGTTACAAACGAAAAGATGACAAACCAACTTGTTATTGATGTGTCTATCAGTTTACAAAAAAGTCAGAAATGAAATAAAAAAGCTGAAGCAAATAAAACTAGATACTAAAATAGTTATTAGTAGAAGATACTTAAGTTTATAGGAATTCAGACCTTTTCAAAATAACAAAAAATCAGTACTACAAAAAAAGTCGGTGTTTTTTGCTTGTGACCAAGAAATCGTGATAGCACGAATTTTTAATGCCAATCATCCTGAAAAAAATGTAAACCACCAGTACGTTAAACACCTGATTGACAAATTTGTTGCAACAGGTTCGCTTTTAAACAAGAAACGTGAAGTAATTGGGCCAGTTCGAAATGAAGCAGTTGAAGTGGCAATTTTGGGTCATGCACAGATGGATAATAAGCAATCGATTACAACTGTGTCTCAAGCTTCTGGCGTATCCCGTTCCAGTGTTCATCGAATTTTGAAAAAACACAAGTTTCATCCATTTAAGATGACGCTGGTTCAAGAGTTACATGAAGATGACTTTGATCGCCGTAACCAATTTTGCGAATACTTTAGTGAACAACTTCTACTGAATCCAAATCTTCTCTACAATACATGTTTCTCCGACGAATGCACATTTATGTTGAATGGCGAAGTGAATAGACACAATTGTCGTTATTGGAGTGATACTAATCCGCATTTAATCAGGGAATTTCATATTCAGACACCTCAAAAATTGAATGTTTGGGCAGGCATTTTGGGCGACCATCTTGTTGGACCATTATTTTTCATCCAAGGTAATCTCAATGGAAACACCTATCTAGAATTATTGGAAAGTACAATTGATCCTAGAATAACAGAGATTTTAGAAAGTGACGACAATTTACTAGAAAATAAAATAACCTTCTAACAAGATGGTGCGCCCCCGCACTATGCTGCTGCTGTGCGACAATTTTTGGATGACCATTTCCCGGGGCATTGGATTGGCAGAAGAGGTCCCGTCGAATGGCCACCAAGATCTCCGAATCTGTCCCCTTTGGACTTTTTTCTGTGGAGTCATTTAAAATCACGAGTGTACGCCACTCAGCCGGAAACATTGCAAGTACTACGTCAGAGAATTATAGAAGAATTCCGATCAATACGTGCGGATGTCTTTAATAATGTTCGAACAGAATTTGAAAACAGACTGTATTATTGTTTGGGAGTTAACGGGGCTCATTTTGAGCAATTCATCAAATAAATCTGATTTATTATTTGCTTCAGCTTTTTTATTTCATTTCTGACTTTTTTATAAACTGATAGACACATCAATAACAATTAGGTAACGCGGTCATGTGTAGTAGATGAAAAACTTATTAGTGGTGGGCATTTGTGTAGAAATTACTACGCGTAAGTTGGCTTGTCATCTTTTCGTTTGTAACCAATAATTCTGTCAAATCTCAACCGATTTCTAAAAACGGTACGTCACTGTATTCGCAATGAAAACGGCTTTAAAATGATGTTCCACAAGTGGGGTAGTTGCATTTGAAATTTTTAAGTTGGGGTTGCTAGACATTAGGGGGATGAACATATCGAGTTGACTTGACTGTCAAAAAAGCTCCCCCCAAGAACAAAAATCGACAGGTCTCGGCGAATTTTGAAATATTATTCGGTTTTCCAATTATAGGGGGGTTAAATTTTCGTTGCCAATTGACAATGAATAGCAATTTATTAGTGATTCATTCTTACCATAGCTTGTGCAGTGTTAATATTAACAATTTTAGAATTGGCCACTGCTTTAGCTGTCACAAATGCCGCGAACAATTGATTTGGAAGATCTGGAACGTCTGCTATATATTGAGCCTGTCCTGGAAGAGAATAAAAGAGCTGTTTCATATTTTTATTTTTGTATTTATTTGTGTTTAGATGTTATAAATAACTGCAGATTTTTATACAACTTTTTGTGCAGCTAATGTTGATATTTCTTTAGTTGTAAAATATAAACATTTTTCTTTGTTCCCGGCACTAAGTTAATATGCTGTGCATTTTGTTTATGCCTTGATTGGTCTAGGTCAACAATTGATGTCAGTGAAAGATCATCAATTTAGAAAAATTTATACTGTTCGTTCGTTGAGATGTAGTTTTTTTTAAAGAAAATATACCGACAAAACTTCATATAACATTACAATTTAAAAATAATAATAATTTAACTTTTGTAATTTGAAATAATTATTTTTATTGATAAATTAAATCGATACATGCATAATCTTCACATGTCCACTAAAGCACAGGAAGGAGATGAAGAAAACATTTTAACCAACAAAAGTGAGCCATTTCCAATATTACAGAACATTGTTTTGTCTTTAAAATAGAAGTATGTTTTACGATGTTTTTAAACAATGGTCATGTGACTTCTCTGCATAGTCTAAGATGAAAGTGTAATAATTATTTTACTTAAGTATTTCATAAATGTTACAAAACAAAATTCTTATTATTTAATTCGCAGCAGCTGGTCAAAAAGCTTCTTTTACAAATTGTGCACATTTTTATATATGTATATTCTATTTTTGTTGAGTTGACGGGAATTTTTGTCAATGGATAGGTGACATTAGCTGGTAATAGAATGGTATTCTTTCGTGTATGTAAATCTCGGGAACTGCTTTTCACAAAGCTTTCACGTTCCTTGAGAAATATTAGTTTCCATTGTGCACCTATCACAGGAAACTACCACACAGAATAATATTTAAATGAAGCAGTAAAACCACCAAACATCTACTGGTTTCAAATTTATCACTTCTCGTCAGTATGCCAGTAGCATTCAATTACACCTATTGTGATATACTGATGAGAACAAATAATAATATATTGTCACGGAACTTGCCCTACTCATACCCAAACCGACGACTGTGGTATCGCGAAATGCTAAGATTGCCCCGATCGCCCCTACACGATTCTGTTAAACAAACAAAAAGCCGTGGATCGAGACGGGACTGGAAAAATGGGGAATCGACGAGAAGCATTCGAGTCGTATGGGAAAATGGATCTAGAGATACTAGAAAATACCTGGAATATTCGTTGGGTCTATAAAAGAAGAATAAACGGCCGAGTTAGTGTATTACAGTTTGAATTGAAGTGTTCAGTTGGAGATTCAAAGTGATTTAGATAGCGATTAATTAAATAAGTGTTTAGTTGAGTTGTAATTAGTGTTCAGTAGTGTACTGAGTAGTTAATATAGATAAGTAATTAAGTAACGGATTGTTTTTCTGGCAGTAAGAAAAATTCGGATTGGGAAATCCGTGACAATATTTAGTAATTTGAAACTTTGTTTAACCTCGCGCGACACAGGTCTTGCTGTCATAATACCTGCAGAAATAGATCACTCTTTACTAGTTGAGTCGTATTGGAGGTCCAAACATTGAATAGCAACAATAACCTTTTAAGATATAACAAACTCACTTTGTATGTTACCTTTCTCCCCCATATTAAACTAATAATCCTGTTAATAATTCTATGGTACACTATCACTGGAAAACAATTTAAATTATTACAAGATTTCTAATGACCTTACACTTTTTAATTCCAATATCAGTTAAAATAATTTAAAAAATCAATATTATAGGGATATTTTGGGTTTACCTGAAGTCTGAGCCAATGCCTCTACTTTAATAGTTGGTTCACCAAGAGGAAAATCTTTTTTGTTCGTTCTGAATTCTTGTATTCCTGAAGAAAGTGGTCTTTGTAAAAGTGATCCACCACTTTTGATCTTACTCGTAACTACTCCATCTGGGGCTATACTTAAAACGTACTGCAATAACAATCATAACAATGTATAGAAAACAACTTTAATTTTGTTTAGTTCATAGCCTCTACCTTGTAAAACAAAGATATAGCTAACAATTTACGAAATTCTGGTTTGCTGTCAGGCAACACGTAGTCTGGCTGCAGTTCGGCGTCTAAACTTTGAAAAGCTCCTTGTAAAACGTTATTATCAAACAGACGTTTTCCTTTCAAATAGTTTTCTGTTTTTGTGGCATGGATAAACTCAGGATTTATCCCTCCATATACGATCCTGGCGGATACCACACTATCGTTTTGAAGTTTCAGTAGAAAACCGGCATTCACAAGGGCATGTGTATTTTGCGCTCTAGCCATTATCTAGAAAAGAGTTCTTAAGAAACTTTTTTTCTGCCACTACTTAGATGCTACCTTGTACGATAAAAACTTATACGAGCTGTCGTAACCATTCAATATAATGTGTTTTATTACTTTTTTATTCATATCTTGCTTGAGGAAGTCCTGGGGACTTACCATTAATTCATTTTCTTCGGTATCAACTGAAATTGTCTACAGTAAAATTTTTAAATTTGTAATAAAATAATGAGCATGTCACCTATTACTACAATTGCGTTATAAGTTTCCAAAATTAGAAAAATGTCTGAAGCGAAATCATTGTGAGTGTACTTTATCATCAGGTTTCCAGCAATGGTTCCTATCTAAAATAATATACGAAAATTAATTTGTGTAAACTATTCCTTGTACAAGGTAATCCAGAACTTATCTTAAAAAATTTGGAAATAGATGCGTCATGAAAAATGGAAAAAGATTTTTGTAAAATCCTTATAGTTTCCAAGAAAAAAAAAAAAAGTTCTAGTAGATTCAACCTTTACATCGTATTAACTTTTTTATGATGCAAGTATTTAAATTAGTTTTTCAAGTATCAAAAACAGCTTACGTATAGCAACTCGCTGTTGATGGGTATTGTTCTAATTTATGGTGAAGTGAAAATGCTTTAGCAGAACGATTTCCCGGTAAAGATATGTCAAATGCAGCTACCGGTATGCAATGAGTGCAAGTGTAGTGCAAACGCAGGCGTGACGTGGGAAATTTGCAACCGAATCGTGGATGAGATGGAGGTCCATGACATCCACGGCGTATTGCAGCAATGTAGCGTATCATACACGAGGTTAAATTATGTTCGTACCATATACAGTGTGTTCAAACATTAATACCAGAGAATTGGACGAGAAAGACAGGTACCATGACCGCCGCGATCTTGTGACTTTGAATAATTTGGACTTATTTTTGTGGGAATATTTCAAAATGAAGTATATTGAACTGAAGTGCGTATCATAGTTGCTTACTTACAAGTTCAGAAACATTTGTGTTAGTTTGTAGAAACTGAGTAAAATGGGCCCAAAATTTTATTGTTGTCATATACATCAGGTATGTCAAAGTATTTTATTAATTATGACCATAGATGTATTCTATTAATAATTAATAATAATAGCGGCAAAAGCAGGTGAATTTGCTGCAATAAAATAGGTGTTTTAAAGTGTAATTTATTTCTTTCCTTGGGAATTTCTTTAAATTTTTTGCCGGTCGCCGATTATACGCTTTATCAGGTTTTACAGTGGACCAGTTTCCAGTGCCGTGCGGTATCCTTTTTGAACTGCTCTTTTTGATTTTATTTTTACAAAATTGTATTTGTCCCCTGTACATTCAAAAAAAATTTTTTAGTTAAGTTCTAAATCACCCTGTATACGAGAGTAGTCTGAAAAGTTTCCGACCTAACAAAGATACAAAACATTTTTTTTTTATTTTTCAACACAGTCTCCTTGTAACTCTACACACTTCTCCCAGAGATGCTCCCATCTCTGTAACCTGTCCAAATAGTACTCGGCGTTTTTCTCTGCAAAATAATTGTTCACGAAGATGATTGCCTCTTCATTTGACAAAAATCTCTGTCCTCCGAGCGCAATTTTTAGATGAGGGAACAAAAAGAAGTCGCTTGGGGGTTAGATCTGGTGAGTAAGGCGGATGGCCAACCAGTTCAAACCGTAATTCGTGGATTTTCACTATGACAACCGCTGAGGTGTGAGACGGTGCGTTGTCTTGGTGAAACAGGATTTTCTTTTTCTGCAAATGTGGCCGTTTTTCCGCAAGTTCTGCCTTCAGCTTGTCAAATAATGATGATGCGTAGTATGTTCCTGTAATGGTTTTTCCTTTTTGAAGATAATCGTCTAGCACCATTTGGTGAACTTTGGCGATGTTTTCGTCGGTAGTTGCAGTTTTTAGACGTCCCGAACGTTCATCGTCTCCCAAGCTCTTACGGCCACGTTAAAATTCAGCTGCCCAAAATTTCACTGTGGTAAATGATGGTGCAGAGTCCCCATACACAGAATGCAACTCATCTTTGATTTACGTAGACGTATTACAAAAAAATAAACAAATATTTAATGACAACTCGATACTCGATTTTGTCCATTTTCACTCACACACTCACATCAACTCACTCAAACAAACGACTGTTACATAACAACTGCGCGTCCAAAATGACAGAAACTTTGGTGAGTAACTGTCAACAGATGAATAACGAAATTCACTAGCTTTTATTTACGAGTGCTGCCATCTTCATGTTGATGTCGGAAACTTTTCAGACCACTTCAGATTTCTAATCATTATGAAAGGTAAGACAAAAGTAGCAAATTTATCAATTTATTGAAAAATTTATCCATTTTTATGGTCTAAAAATTGGCAAATTAAAACAGGTTTAAAAATTTTATTCAGCTAGTTGAAAAATCCGAAATACGAAAGTAGGTAAACTTACATTTCTCACTGGTACATTCGCTATTAAATTGACATGCTCCTCCATATCTAACAAATAAGCGAATTTTTTGTTATCTTTCGATATCGTAGCGAACAATTCTATGGCATGTGTAAGAGTAAAATTGCCTCCAATAGTTAAAGAATTGTTGCTATATACATAATTCGTAAGTTCTGCGACACTTGTTACATCAATATATATGTCTGGAATCACTGTTTGGCTATAAACTCCTAAAATATAAAATTACATTTTAAAAAAATAAGCTATCCCATAGTCAAGATACCTCTGGCGGTATTTCCAGCAACTAACATGTACGTTGCGTTTCCTGAAGTTCTGAGAATCTCTAGCAGATCTTTCACGTAATAGACTTTCATCCATTTCGATGATCTGAGTCCGAAATAAATATTATTTTTCTTCTTGTCGCAGTTGATGCTGCAATCCTTGGTGCAATTATCGTTCTGGCAAATTTTAAGGTCCTCGATATCCTCATTCTCACAACTCACTTTTTCATCTGAAAAAAGAAACGGAATGCACTTGATCGGAAATGATAGATATATCATATATGCATAGGTATGCCATAGTCCAAAGGGTACAATATGTTTCATTATGGTTATACAATCTCCAGCTGAACATTTTGCAAAAAATATTTGTATTTAAGTACAGGTACAGGGTGCCTCCATGAAAACTGAGCAGGTGCATGTAGAAGTGCAAAAAGCTGTGTAATTTACCAAACTTACCTAAACAGGGTATTTCGTAAGTAATGGTAGGTAACCTACAGACCACCTGGTAATAGTTTAAGCCAAAATATTCAGAATACATTTATATGTAAATGTTAATAATTAATAGAGATACAAGGTATTGAAGTCAAACATTTTCTTCGCAACCTTCCAATATCTTACAGTTATCGCATCGATTTCATTGCCGATGTGTTTTTTGAGGTAACAAATTTGAATATCATGACACTATTAAGCTATCTTATTATAGAGAGCGCCACATACTGTATTTTTGATTGATATAACATTTTACCAAATATTAAAGTAAAAATATGCATGAGAAATGCGATATAAGTATGCGCCAAAAGTATGGAATAAATTCAATAAAAACGAAATAATTATTTTTTGAGAAAAATCCTCGAACAGGTCGATTTTTAATTTAAAAAATACATATTTTAGCATAAAATGCGATTTTCAAATGTCATTTGTTTTCGAGTAATGACATCATCGATTTTTTTTTTTTTTAATATCAACACCATATTTTTTTCCTTGATTCTGAAAGATCGTTTAATTCTCTATCAGACAGTACTAAAATTTTGCCCTCTTACATAGGAAAGTTTTTGAGTAAATGACGATTGAATGTTAGAAAACGTAAATTTTATCCATAAAAAAAGTAACAGTTCTGAGGTATGTATAATAAAATACAATTGATTAAATTTTATACTTAAATTAAATGTTTGTTTTGCCATCCACCAACTTCTTGACAATGCGCAAGTCTGTGAAGAAATTCTTTTTGCACATTATGAATGATTTCTGGGGTAACTCTGCGTATTTCGTCCCGAATGTGATTTTGAAGTTCTTCTAAATTACGTGGTTTATTAATGTACACTTTTGACTTCAAGTATCCCCATAAAAAATAGTCAAGAGGTGTATAAAATTTAATCAATTGTATTTTATTTTACATACCTCAGAATTGTTACTTTTTTATGGATAAAATTTACGTTTTCTAACATTCAATCGTCATTTACTCGAAAACTTTTCTATGTAAGAGGGCAAAATTTTAGTACTATCTGATAGAGAATTAAACGATCTTTCAGAATCAAGGAAAAAAATATGGTGTTGCCATTTAAAAAAAATCGATGACGTCATTACTCGAAAACAAATGACATTTGAAAATCGCATTTTACTCTAAAATATGTATTTTTTAAATTAAAAATCGACCTGTTCGAGGATTTTTCCCAAAAAAATAATTGTTTCGTTTTTACCGAATTTATTCCATACTTTTGGCGCATACTGTATAGGACGCCTGCCTTACTTACATTTATTTCTAGGATTAATATTTGGAGAGATTTCAAAAAGGATGAATAATTTTCTCTTTTCTTACTTGTTTACATTAAAACTTGTCACTGCAAATATTTTCGTACTTGCTGAGTGGTTGCTGGGGATCTATCCTTCTCTCAAACGTTCTTTTTGTTTAAAGCGATGTACTCGGCCCAACGACCACGAGCAGGTGGATTTTCTGTGCCGGGAAAAACCACAGAGAGAAACAAAACACATGAAAATGTACAGAAATACGTATAAATACTGCCACTCGTTTACCACCATGCCATAACAGCAGTTGTTCATTGTGGTTGAAAAAAGGTTTGGCATCACATTTTCTCTACTCAGAAAATGTCTTTGGTATTACGCTGCCACGCGATAATATACACTCGTCACACTTCCCATAAATCAGCACCTTATCCATCATAATAATAATAATAATAATAATAATGCATTTATTGCCCAACAGAATAGACATTCCAATTACAGGACAAAACATATTATAACAAAGTAATGAAGTAACAGTGTACTTAATTTTAATTACTAATAATATTTAACATTTACTAAACTAAATCAGTCTGAAAGCTATATCATAATATAGATGAGGCCAGTTAAACACTTCCAAAAAATTGAGAACTAACTGATAATAATTGTTTGAGTGTATCAAAATTTAGGTCACATAAATGAGAAATTTGATCAAAATTAATTGACATGGTGTATACAGGGGATTTCGTAAGGACATTTGTTCTAGCATTACGACAGTAAAACATGTAATCATCACGAGATTCAGGCCTAGGTACACGTAAGTAGAACATTTTTAAAATTTCTGGTGAATCAATGAGGTTATGAAATAATTTAAACAAGAAAGATAGACTTGTGAGAACTCTCCTCAACTGCAACGATTTAAAATCGAATCTCTGCAACAGGAGGCCATGATCAAATCCTCTAGCAGGATAAATATTATCAACGCGATATGCCATGAATTTTAAAAAGCGACGTTGAACACCTTCAAGATGATGAATATTAACTTGATAGCATGGGTACCAAACAAGGCTAGCATATTCTAATCTAGAACGGACTAAAGAATAGTATAAACATTTCAAAGCACTAATATTGTTGAACGATGTGGAATTACGGACAATAAAGCCCAAAGTTTTAAAGGCGGTGCTTGAGATTGTATTAATATGTTCAGAAAATGAGAGTTTAGCATCAAATATTACCCCTAAGTCTTTAATATTACTGCTGCGCGTCAATGGCTTTGAATCAAGACTGTAATCAAATAAAATTATATTTTTCTTTAAACTGAAAGAGCAAACTTTACATTTATCAATATTAACGGAAACCATGTTTTCTATACACCACACCTGTATTGCATTCAAAAGTTCTTGCAATGCACGACAATCATCATAACAGTTAATGTTACGATAAAGCTTTAAATCATCTGCAAAAAAAAAAGGTGATTACACTGCAAAGATGACGATAAATCATTTATATAAAGAATAAACAGAAGTGGTCCCAAGTTAGACCCTTGAGGTACCCCAGAAGGAGCTAAAAAAATATGAGAACGGTATCCATTATATGACACATACAACTCACGACGGTCAAGATAAGATTTTGTGAGTAGTAGCAAAGAATCATCAAAACCAAATGATTTCAATTTCTGTATTAATATGGAGTGATTTACCTTGTCAAAAGCCTTCTCAAAATCTGTATATATTACATCTACTTGGCCTTTTCTATCAATATGGTCTGAAACAAACTGAGTAAATTCAACTAGATTAGTCACAGTAGAACGCCGTGCAACAAACCCATGTTGATTAGAAGAAATGCAGGTGCTAACATTGTTATAGATATATGCATATAATGTCATTTCAAAAACCTTAGCAAAATTTGACAAAATAGCTATAGGTCGATAGTTCTTGATGTTAGAAGGGTTACCACTTTTTAAAACAGGGCAAACTCTTGTCACTTTCCACATGGCAGGAAAAGTGGCTGTTGACAACATGAGATTAAATAAAATAAGAAGTGGAGTACAAAATACGCCAGAACAGTCCTTAATTAAAAAACTAGGGATCAGATCATTGCCGCAAGTCATTTTATTTTTCAATCTCTTAATAGAATTTCGAATATCCATCTCAGTAAATTTTTCCACATTAAAAACTTGAATGTTATTATACGGTACATCAAAGTCATTAGCTAGATCAGTAGAGTATACACTAGAAAAATACGTAGCAAAATTATTTACTATCTGAATAGGATTATCAAAATTCTGTTCATCTAGGAACATGTTAGATGGTATACGTGTAGTACGTCTTTTATTCTGAATAAAAGACCAGAAACTCTTTGGATTAATTACAAAATTGTTTTGTATCGAATTCAAATAATTTTTATATGCATTAGATAATTGATTTTTGATATAAGATCTTAGTCTCTTGTATTCTTGAAAAAATAAATTATTCTGCGATTTTTTATATTTATTATAATAATAAGCTTTTAGTTTAATGTTACTAATGATCTCAGCAGTGTACCAAGATGGATATCTACGTTTATACATTTTATATACAGGTACATATTGATCTAAAATGCTATAAATAACTTCGTAAAAAGCAGTACAGGCAGAGTCAATATCATCTCGGCATTTGAATACATATTTGTAAATATACAAAAAATACACAAAAAATTTGCGAAGCGAGCAAGTACTGAAAAATTAGTTCAAACTAATCACCGTATTTGGTTACTAGGCAAGGTGTACTTCATGCCAATAAATTTGCAAACTTCTTGTATTGTTGGGGTATCAAATTCTGTTAATACTAATAATGGCAACAATATTAACAACAATCGACGATGTATGCATAAAATAATTAGTACCATTTTAAACTTTAACATTTCGAGGTGTTTACAGTGTTTTGTAGAAATTCTTTTTTTAACTTTATAATATAATTTTCTATATGTTTCCTTGGATGATTGGAGAGTATACAACTAACAAAGAAAAATTGTACATTATGGTTCAGTTTTAGTGACTAATTTTTAGATTTATAGTAATTAAATAAAGGAATTTATGTCGGGTACCGATATTTCCCTATAACATGCCCTATGCTATATGCAGTTTGTTTTTCTAGACTCGAGGGTCCAATAGAGCTACGGTAATCGTCCAAAATTTTATAATGAAAGACTGTCGCGGTTGCATTCCGAGTTTTTTATTAGATATTCCTTATATTACATATCAATTTTCTTAGAATACATAGGTATTTTATTTAACATGGACTGTGTAGTCTGTTAGTGGATAATTCTGACGGACCTGTACTGAAAAAAATGTAGTTTTAGCAGTGTGCAAGGAAAAACGAATGCCAAATACTGCAATTAACCCGATTCACTGTTATCTATCGGGTACTTAGGTATTATTATTAATAAAAATGTTTATTTTCATCGTTTCTACATTTGACAACGCTGTAAAACGACTACATGGTACTTGACATATCTAAACAAACTTAGACGATGATTGTCTAGGTGTCGATTTTGCAAGGGAAAAGAGAGTTTTGCCCCATTTTTCAAACATCGAGTTAGAATTCCGAATTAAATTTTTGATTCTTTTCGACCTCCCTGGTCATAGTTAACTCTGTATAACTCTTAATATATATAAATTGTGTGCCAAATTTCTTCTTGTAAGTTAAAGCGTTGCCTATAAACTAATTTTTTCGATATTTGCGGCCTCACTGAACACTTCGGATGGGTGCAACTTTAAATATAGGTAAGTTTGGTTAAATTACAATATTTTGAGCATCCCTATCGGCACTTACTTGCTTGTCAGTTATCTAAATGTATCATTCGGAACAATATTTCATTGCTAGTAGCAAAATAAATAAGAATATATATTAAGTTCGTTGAACTTGACCCTTATCTTTAACATGTCTTATTTTGATTGTTTGTCAAGTAGCATTTAAATTTATCACTTCCTTTTTTTAATTGATAACGTACGTTGGTATATCAAAGTAGGGATATTAATAATTAATGTATAGCAATTAATATGATTTATATTTTGATATTATTTATCTCTTGGAGAATAAATAATTATTCCAAAAGTGACCATAAATATTTAACAATAAAAAAATGCTGCACCTATTAGGTAGAAATATGTTGTTATTACACATAAAATTGTTCGTAGTAATAAAATGTCATTTAGATATTTATTTTACCTGCATCAGATCCTAACTTCTTAAATGCGGTCAAAATCGGCCTGTAACCAGTACATCTGCAAAGATTACCTCCAAAGGAATCTTCTATTTGGCTCTGAGTAACAGGTCCTGATGCTTGTAGGGCATACATGTTCATAACCATCCCAGGAGAGCAAAATCCACATTGTGTCCCGTTATTGTCTGCTAAAAGCTTTTGAATTGGATGGTACTTTGTCAAAGGATCACCAATCCCTTCTATAGTATGTATTTTCCATCCATGGCAAGAGAATATGGACACTAGGCACTAAAATTATATGAATTTTTATACAGTACTCTTACAAGCTTTGCCCCCATGTCTGTTAATGCGGTCATTCAGCATTTTTTATTGCATTTTCCGAATGATTTTATAATTTTAGTACAATCTGACTAACTTACCGAATTAACAGAAAATATATTTTTTTTATTTTTAACAGTTTCTTCTACAGCAACTACACAACAGCCACACCCTCCCTCTAGACACATTCTTTTAGTTCCTGTGAGGTGAGCCTTCTGCCGAAGATAGGTGTTAAGAGTGGTCTCAGGAGTGACATCTTCTGTAGATACTAAAAAAACGTAAATTCTAAAATTCATAATTGATACATGTGAATTCACTGTAAAATTCAAAGGGATGAAGAAAAGTTCTATCACTCACAATACTTTTTCATTAACGACAACCAGTTTCGAGGTCAAATTTTACACCTCATCTTCAGGTCATACAAGAGGATATAGTTTTCTATTATTGAATTTAATTTTAATTTAGTATAAAGAACAAATATTAATTTTATATATTTTAGAAAACTTTTTAATTTTAACAATAAGAATACTTTTAAGTTTCTATTCTTGCTATTAAAAAAAAATCTGAAAAATGCTACTCCAGTAACAATCAACTTCTTAAGCGTTACCACCACCAATAGAATATAAATAATGTTAATGTTGATGTTTGTAATATTACTTAGCAATAATTTAAAGTCAGTAAATGTAAATGTCAATTTACCTTTTCCTTTGTCCTTTAAAACTTTAGCTTCTTTGAGTAAAAATTAAGTGATTTAGGTCTAGCTAACTTAATCTAATTTTATAATATACTGTTTTTTAAGATTATTTTGTTTACCCGAGAGCTTACCTAAAATAATCTTTTGTAGTTAGTTATATGAAAAATTTTGGGAAAATATCATTTTATTTGCAATAAAGAGACATACATATTTATTACGTCGCACTAAAATACATAATTTTAAAAAAAAATTGATCAGTTACAAAAAAGTTAGAATTTGGGAATATTTTAAACTAAAAATTAAAACTAAAATCCAATTTTTGTTTTAAGTATAGGCATATCTCATTTACCATACCATAACAAAGCAATATTTTAAAAAATGCCCACAAACAAAACATAAATATCAACAAAAAATTTGGCGAAAAACAAAAGCCTGCCTAGGGTAAATAGGCAAAACTGAGCTTTTAGTAAAATTTTAGGATACTCTGAAAGTTCCTGTAGTAAATTGGTTTGAAAAAAATCAGTGTTCTGATTTCGTGTTATTTAATAAA
This sequence comes from Monochamus alternatus, assembly GCA_037114965.1. Lineage (NCBI taxonomy): Eukaryota > Metazoa > Arthropoda > Insecta > Coleoptera > Cerambycidae > Monochamus > Monochamus alternatus. The sequence continues at coordinate 23,119,715 of CM073427.1, read as the reverse complement.
AAAAACTAAATTAAAAAATTTTAAAAAATATTTTAAAAAGTAAAACTTTTTTTATATCGCATTGCAGCCTCTTCATCGTCAACTATTGAATTGAGTGAACAGCACTTTTTCTTTAGACAGCAAACAAATGTTATTTGAATTATGGTTCAGTCATTTCCGTACACACTCTATAATAAATATGAATCATGAAATATAATTTAGCAATATCAAAAACGTAAATCTATCAACGGTTAAGGTTATATTTCGGTAATCCTTTACAAAAGTATTCAAAAACACACTCACCTGTATGTTCAACACCGCTAACATGAAACTTTATCTGGGATCGATGTGACAAACTGAAAACATAACGATATAATTCATAATTTCGCTATACTGCGTAAAACTTACAATTCCATACTTAAAGATTAATGTGAGAACCGCCTACTCCTAAACCACGAATAAACATAATAATTCTTCCTGTTCAAAATACTAATAATTATTTATACATATTTATCTTGAGCTTGTTTTTATACGGCATCTTAAAACATAAACACATGTCTTGATAATTGATAAGTTTTATAAAGAAATGTATATATTTACTTATTATCATAATTAAGTAATTTTTAACTGTCACGACAAATTAGATATATTATCTGTATGCACATTTTTATCGATTTTTTTCTCGTATAAATCGAAACTTTAGTTCCTAATTTGTTGAGATCAGTCTCCCCAAAATATATAATTATGTCTTTACATTTCAATTTTACATTTGTTTCTTTTCATCTTTACGTTATTTACACTTTTCGCACCAACGTGTTTGGTTGCTATACAGGGTTAGTTATAATTAGGTACAAATTACTTGTTAGACGGTTATATGAGATCAAACTTTAGGGTGGACCACACATTGAAGAAGTATTCATTGTACAAAAGAGAGTTATAAGAATTCTGATTTCAAGAATCTTGTAAAGGGCATTTCAAAAAATTAAATTTGTGTTCAAGCAAAAATTTAAATTCGAGGGCAACTTTCAGAATAATGAGTATCAGACCAAGCATAAAAGTGATCTTTTCCATCTAGTGCATAGCACAACAATTCTTTAAAATAGTTATTATATTTATTAGTGCTTCTATTTCTACAACCGTTTGCATGTAATATATAAAGTAGTCACCCATAAACCTATATTCAAAATTATGCAAGTGAATTTTTGATAGGAGCAAAACTTAAAGATTAAGGAAAATAGATGAGTCAGTCAAATATATGGTTGGCATTTAATTATTTAAGTATGTAACGATTTATCTGCTTTGTTATGTTAATATTTACTTAAAGATTCTCTTGTCCATATTTTATTTCAACTTGTACTATACAAATATATTTTTTATCCCAAGTATAAAAAATGATCTCCTATCTTCTTCTTCTTCTTCTATCCTATCCTGTCCTGTCCTGTCCTGTCCTGTCCTGTCCTGTCCCGTCCCGTCCCGTCGCGTCCCGTCCCGTCCCGTCGCGTCCCGTCGCGTTCCGTCGCGTCCCGTCCCGTCCCGTCCCGTCCCGTCCCGTCCGGTCCTGTCCTGTCCTGTCCTGTCCTGTCCTGTCCTGTCCTGTCCTGTCCTGTCCTGTCCTGTCCTGTCCTGTCCTGTCCTGTCCTGTCCTGTCCTGTTCTCCCCTGTCCTCTCCTGTCCTCTCCTGTCCTGTCCTCTCCTGTTCTCTCCTGTCCTATTCTATTCTATCCTATCTTGTCCTGTTCTCTCCTGTCCTGTCCTATCCTATCCTATCCCATCCCATTCTATTCTACCCACAGAATCACAATACACGAGAAAGATAGGTGGCGGAGTGGCCGACAAGGGTTCTTGGCTGTTCACACAGATACTGCAGGTGTAATTATATGCCGGTCGAGGCATTAGCATGGCGCATCGCTCAGAGCGAGACGTCTACGTACCTACGACAATGTAGGTCGCTTCCTGCAAGTTGAGCCGCTTAGGCCGAGCAGGAAGTAGCAGACCAGTTACATCTCACCAACACATATTGTTGGTAAGTGTTTAGAGAATTCAATAGTGTATTTTCAACAGTGCTTGTTCCATCTGAAAAGAATATAAAGTAAAGCTTTTTTCATATATTTACGATTTGCACGTACCGTAGGGATACCACTTTGGTTGATTGGGAGCAGCTTCTTCTCTGGAGAAAGCCAAAGCGTTTCTAATTGCTAATGGAACGCTACACGAAAGACACATTGGTGGTTCGCCAATAGCTTCAGAAATAAAGTTCATTAGTTCAAAGATATAATAAAGTAATTATGAAATAATTGATGTATGTTCTGTCCAGATTTTTATTCAATTAAATGAACTTTTAATATGATTGTTTAAGCAAGGAATCGTTTCAAACTGTCAGAAATATTCGACCAATAAAGTTGTGAATTTATTTTCATTGAGTTTTTGACAGTTTGGAACCAGTCTGGAGGCCTATTTCGAATGTTCGCAGAGCAATACGTATGCGAATTAGATACTTTTATCCTTCTTTTCACAACGGTGATTAAGAGAGACAGAACCATATGTAATTCGCATACGGATTACACTTCGAATGTCAAGAATAGACTCCCTGGTTCTTTGCTTACAGACTCAATATGAAATGTTTAAAATTACAAAAGTTGATCCATTTCATTGAATTGCATATTTTAAATACAAAATTCACACAGTCTCACAATAGAATTTCGAATTTTCTACCTTTCGATTTAAGTACTCCGAAGGGATTGGCGTTATTCTCGGGATACTTTATCCTAAAGTTGACAGGAATGTCCTTAGCTCCAGGTGGCAAGTAATTCCAAGTCATATTCGTAAGAATTTGTCCCTCATTGTTGAATATGATTTCCTCCGTAGTATACGGAGTATGAGTTCATGAAAAATAGATCCACAGTGTCTAATATGATATGTGTCACTCAATTCATTCATTTGGATGCAAATAATCTAGTTGATAAGCTAAATAGATAGATTAATATATTAATTCCAAAGCTCTAATTCTTTTGATTATCGGATTTACTATTAAAATTGTTCAAATCTTACTTGGATAGTAGATCAATATGTTCAGCATGGCTTCAGTATTGCGGCTTTTGTTATCAGAAACTGTGCATTTGCTTTGGTTACTCCGCTTTCTATTATTTTCAATTTGTCACTAAAGACTGGTGTTTTTTCCTGATAAATAGAAGAAGTCTCGTATTTCTCCAGTTTTCAAAAAAAGGTGTCAAATCTGATATTAACAATTATAGACCTATTACAATTATTTGTAGTTTCTCGAAAGTCTTCGAAATTGCTCTTCATAATTTACTTTATCCACATGTGCAGAGAGTCATTAGCCCATATCAACATGAGTTCATGAAAAATAGATCCACAGTGTCTAATTTGATATGTGTCCACTCAATTCATCTCTTAACATTTGGATATAAATACTCTAGTTGATAAGCTAGATCATAATATATTAATTCCAAAGCTCCAATTCTTTGGATTATCGGACTTACTATTAAAATTGTTCAAATCTTACTTGGATAGTAGGTATCAATATATTCAGTATGGCTTCAGTATTCCGGCTTTTGTTATTAGAGACTGTGCATTTGCTTTGGTTACTCCGCTTTCTATTATTTTCAATTTGTCACTAAAGACTGGTGTTTTTTTCTGATAAATGGAAGAAGTCTCGTATTTCTCCAGTTTTCAAAAAACGGTGTCAAATCTGATATTAACAATTATAGACCTATCAGAAACTGTGCATTTGCTTTGGTTACTCCGCTTTCTATTATTTTCAATTTGTCACTAAAGACTGGTGTTTTTTCCTGATAAATAGAAGAAGTCTCGTATTTCTCCAGTTTTCAAAAAAAGGTGTCAAATCTGATATTAACAATTATAGACCTATTACAATTATTTGTAGTTTCTCGAAAGTCTTCGAAATTGCTCTTCATAATTTACTTTATCCACATGTGCAGAGAGTCATTAACCCATATCAACATGAGTTCATGAAAAATAGATCCACAGTGTCTAATTTGATATGTGTCACTCAATTCATCTCTTAACATTTGGATACAAATACTCTAGTTGGTAAGCTAGATCATAATATATTAATTCCAAAGCTCCAATCCTTTGGATTATCGGATTTACTATTAAAATTGTTCAAATCTTACTTGGATAGTAGATATCAATATGTTCAGTATAGGGTCCATTTTAGGATCGTTATTATTTGTTGTTTATATTAACGATATAGTTCAGAATCTTGATTGCAATTATCTCTTGTATGATTTAAACATTTATAGTGATGTTACTACCGTTGATGATTGTGTTACAGCATTCCCTAAGCCGTATTCGTGATTGGTGTATCATTAACAATCTTTCTCTAAATACTAGCAAGTGCACTGTGATGCCTTAGGAAACGCTATCCCATACTATATGATTATAATATGAATGATGTTAACTTTCTCAATTATTGAGAAATTTTAAAATAAAATTTAAACCTTGAACACCCTGTATTTTTTAAACCAGCGACATTCATATATGAGCTCAAACATAAAATATTTTGGTGTCTAGTATCTCCGGCTTAGTGTTGACCCATTCTTTCTGACTCACCCTGTATAGTGCAAACATTTAGTGTAGTACACAGTTTTATTATTCTCAGTTGTATATTCCCGGTATCAATACAGCATAAGCTCAATTAAATTCTACCAAAGCATTTAGAGAAAGGAGTGATTTAGGAAAGTAAAACTAAAAAACTCTGTAACATAAATTTAATGAAAGATTTTGTTACATATATGAAGGATATATCAAATTCCTAAAGTACCTATATTCAAATGAATTGAAATTGTTTATAACGTATATTGTTTGTAAGTATTTAATGAATTCAGGAGTGTATTTTCAACACTGCTTGTTCCATCTGAAAAAAATAAAAAAGAATTAAGGGTTTTTGTTGTAAATTTGCGACCTGTACGTACCGAAGGGATACCATTTTGGTTGATCTGAAGCAGCTTCTTCTCTGGCTGAAGCCATAGCATTTCTAATTGCTAACGGAACGCTGCACGAAAGACAAATTGGAGGCTCGCCAATCGCTTAAAAAAATTAAAGTGTATTTATTTATTTAATGATACAAGGCAACCCAACATAATGAACTAATATTGGAACTTAAAGAGTTGCCAAAGATAACCATGTACAACATATGGACATTAAATAAACTACTGCTAATAGTATAAAACAAGAATTAAAAAAGAAAAAATAGGCAGGAAAAAAAATACAATGTGTAAATACAAAACGTACAAATATAAATATAGTTAGTTATTTAATAGAATGTTCTAAAATCAAGAAGGAATTCATTATGTTAAATAATCAGTTAACTAATCACGTTATTCTTTTCATTTACAAAAAATTGTGTGGAGAATTCAAAAAGAACAAGAATTGCATCTATACCATTACAGAAAAGAACAAAAACATCTAACTGCAGCAGCACTTCCAAAATATTCCTCTAAAGTCATATTTGTGTAAGTATCCATGCTGGTATAAGTTTCCATTATTATTATGTAGTAGCGCGTAGCAAACAGAGCAGAATACAGTAAAAGGTTTACAATATTCACTAAAAGAACAAATTACTATTCAAATCAGAAAATATACAATATACCGAAATTTCTCTTAAACAAAATATGACATGGAAAAATGCGAGGTACACATACAGTATGCGCCAAAAGTATGGAACAAATTCAATAAAAACGAAACAATTATTTTTTGGGAAAAATCCTCGAACAGGTCGATTTTTAATTTAAAAAATACATATTTTAGCGTAAAATGCGATTTTCAAATGTCATTTGTTTTCGAGTAATGACGTCATCGATTTTTGTTTTAAATGGCAACACCATATTTTTTTCCTTGATTCTGAAATATCGTTTAATTCTCTATCAGACAGTACTAAAATTTTGCCCTCTTACATAGGAAAGTTTTCGAGTAAATGACGATTGAATGTTAGAAAACGGAAATTTCATCCATAAAAAAGTAACAATTCTGAGGTATGTAAAATAAAATACAATTGATTAAATTTTATACTTAAATTAAATGTTCGAATTGCCATCCACCAACTTCTTCACAATGCGCAAGTCTGTGAAGAAATTCTTCTTGCACATTATGAATGATTTCTGGGGTAACTCTGCGTATTTCGTCCCGAATGCGATTTTGAAGTTCTTCTAAATTACGTGGTTTATTAATGTACATTTTTGACTTCAAGTATCCCCATAAAAAATAGTCAAGAGGTGTAAGATCTGGCGATCTTGCAGGCCATTCTATCGGTCCGCGTCTGCCGATCCACCTCCCAGGAAGACAGTTGTCCAAAAAATCTCGTAAAGGGCGCGCATATTGCGGAGGTGCACCGTCTTGCTGAAACCATATGGTATCGTCAGGAATGTCAGGGTCATTATCGTTAGGAAAAATTACTGCAAGGGCTGGAACAAGGTCATTTTCTAGAAACTCTAAATATCTTTGTCCTATAAGGGTTCCTTCAAAGAAGAAAGGCCCTACTATTCTGTCGTCAACTATTCCAGCCCACACATTTAATTTCTGAGGGTATTGGGTATGTGCCTCTGCCATCCAATGAGGATTTTCCCGACTCCAATATCTGCAAGTTTGACGGTTTACTGTACCATTCAGACAAAATGTGGCCTCATCTGAAAAAGTATTGGCCGGTGTAAATTTCTATTTCCTTGACATAAATCCATTAGAATTTCGCAAAAGTGTAAGCGGCGATCGGGATCATCTTCATTGAGTTCCTGCACAAGTTGAATTTTGTAGGGATGATATTTTTCCTTCCTCAAGATACGTAGCACTGTGCTCTGACTAGTGTCATTGTTTAATGCAACCAATCGTGAAGCATTATGAGGATTATCCACCATACTTTTCAAAATGTTCTGTTTCTGATTTTCATTAATGCTTGGACGTTCAGGTTTTGGAATATTTACAACATTGCCAGTTTCTCTAAATTTAGACTCTACCTTACTGACTGTTGATTGGCTGATAGGGCGATCTGGATATTTTTGATTAAATAAATCGCAAACTTCCTGAGTTCTAGTCATATTCCCGCATCCGATAAGAATTAAAATTTCAATTCTTTGAGTAACAGTTAAATGTGCCATAATACTTTAAATTGAATAATAATTTCTATGTCGCTTACAATACTTATTAGAAAGTCGGTGTGACAATGACACTTTGCAAGATTTTCACCTACGTGATCCATAAAAGAACTATGGAATTCGAAAAACTAAACTTGATAACGTTTTTGCTTTATTTTAATTGATTTACGTTTTCTAACATTCAATCGTCATTTACTCGAAAACTTTCCTATGTAAGAGGGCAAAATTTTAGTACTGTCTGATAGAGAATTAAACGATCTTTCAGAATCAAGGAAAAAAATATGGTGTTGCCATTTAAAAAAAAATCGATGACATCATTACTCGAAAACAAATGACATTTGAAAATCGCATTTTACGCTAAAATATGTATTTTTTAAATTAAAAATCGACATGTTCGAGGATTTTTCCCAAAAAATAATTGTTTGGTTGTTATTGAATTTATTCCATACTTTTGGCGCATACTGTATAAGAAAAGCCCGCATTTCGTTAGCAGATCTCAGGTCTGGAGTTGATGATGACCTTAATATTTAAATATATTTTATTTTCATTTTCATACCAACTCATCGATAGAAACATCCCATTTATTTACCTGATAACACAGTGTGGTAAAATGTTATTCTAACACAGTATGCTGAAATGACATGTATTACAATCTAATTTTTAATTGTGGAACGTGTACCTTCTAAAATCGTGTTGGAGAAAAACTATTCTACAGTGACTACACTCAAGTGATGCTACTTCTATTTTATATGCTTTAACGATCCTAGAACTCGCGAAGATTTAGCATACATACATTATAATTAGTCACGGATACCTTTAGTTATTCGCCGTCTTCAAGCAACTGTGGCAGCATCAGGATATTCAATAAATAACGCAGTAAATAATGTTTTTATTTGTGGCAGTTTATTTCCCAGTTATAAGGACCTAGTGCTGAACGTGTGAAGAAAAAAATTGATACCGTTTTGCAGAACAATCCAGGACTTCTTGACTTTATGCCGTTGAACACACGTTTTCGGACACACCTGAACATTTACAGCAGTTGCTGGTTATTCAAATTTATTCCAGTACTACAAGTGAATAGTTATGTAGAGTGTTTTGTAAAGTTAATATGAATAATGTTGGATATTATAAATTAACAATACCATTCAAGATGTTGATTTTAACTTTTTGTAGGTATATGTTTGTACGATGTCTGCGAATATAGTGCGGGTTTTAACTATTGCAGAGATCGCCTAGTTGACTTTACCACAGTTGTTTGCATTCTCCTCAAAAACAGTGCATTATTAACAAATTTATTAAGAACACCTTTTTGTGTAAAATGAAGTTTTTTATACATATATCACGTAATTTAGAATAGGAAAACATGATTTAAAAAAAAAGTTACAGCATAAAATGTCAGCAAGTGCTAACAAGTAGCTCCCTCTACTTTGTACAGAAAACTGATAACACCAGTGTGTTCAGGACCACCAAAAACGTAAATATGCGTCAAATTTTTATGAAATATGTTGTACTATTAAAAAATTTACATCAAAAATCTAATTTTTAAAAATTATTTTTCATCGTGTATCTCAAAAATGTGGACGTTTCTAGGATATATATTTATTAGGCAAACTCTACTTATTTTTTCAATGTTCTATCAGCTCCAGTAATATTGCCATGTATTTTTTTTGAAACGTCCTATTTTATTCCATTTTTTGGATCACCACTTTTTCCTAATTGCATTGATATAAATATGTTATCAGTTGTCTCCTACTCTTTGCAAGATATTGGTGATATAAGATATCATTAAAACTGTAATTTTTATTTAAGGAATACAAAACTATAGTATGATATTTTTCATATTTGCTTTTCAGTAAATAAATTATAATATATTTTCTAAATTTAACTTATAAAACACATTTTTCAAGGTGGTGCGAGAATTTATTTTTATATTCAAGAGGTGCCGATCATTGAAAAAGTTAAGAACCACTGCTGTAAACAGTTATAAAATAATATGTCCTCTTTCGATAAATTAAGTTGTTACGGGTTTTTTTCGTAACAACAATTAAATAATAATCCCTCAGATAAAAATACCCTTCAACATTGTTTTAAGAAAAAAATGTATTATATTTTTTATTTTGATAAGAAAAACAATCCGTGGAAATTTGTCGCAATGTTGCATTACATCTATATATTAATGAAATAAAAAGACGTACAATTTCGATTAGTTAAAACCTTTTCCTAATTACCTTTCGATTTCAGTACTCCCACGGGATTAGGAATATGATCGGGAAACTTTATCCTAAAGTTGACGGGGATGTCTTTAGCTCCAGGTGGCAAGTAATTCCAAGTTCTATTCGTAAGAATTTGTCCTTCATTATTAAAAATGATTTCCTCTGTAGTGAAATAGCCAATACCTTAATAAGAATGAAGCATTAAAAAAAACATTGCGATAGTATTATTGCGTTAGTAAAATAAAAAAAATTAACAATACCGATAATGAAATTTATTTTAATACGGATTATAATGTGGACAAAAAGAATATGTGCTAACCCATTACAAATGCACCTTCCACTTGACCCATATCTATAAGGGGGCTTATACTATCTCCTACATCTTCAATTATATCTACCCTTAAAATCTGATGCTGGCCCGTCAAAATGTCTACTTCCACTTCCGTGGCGCAAACTCCATAAATCGGATAGTCTTGAACCTCTGGTTCATCTTCAGAAAAACTAAAATTATTTAAATGCTTCTATTTATATATCAAGATACGGTACTCGTACTTACTATCCCAAAGCTGTTAATTGAATGTTGGAATTAAAGCATTCTTCTATCAAGTCCTTCCATGATGCATTTACCATCTTCTTCCTTATTGGTTCTATTCTTTCCAAGAGAATATCACAAGCCTTAAGAAGGGCCTAAAATAAAAATTTTAATTTAACTGTGATGCATATTTTTAAATAATTGTTTAAAAAGGAAAAAATATATGCGTCGATATCAATTGTAGTATAAGAGTGACACAGCGGTTTATGCATTATGTTGAATGCTGCTAACGACACAATTGATTTTAAGGCGGTCTTTAAATTTAAAAAATAAATGAATTAACAGTTAATATGAATAACAAAATTGATGTGGATAAATTAATTAGTGAAATAGATAAGTATCAATTTTGTAGGCAGAAAACCCTGATTTTTTCGACATTTTCATTAATAACTGAAAAATGAGATAACGAAACTAACTGAAATTTTAGTACACAATAGAGTAATAGTGATAGTACGGGATCCGGTTGCAAAATTAGTACATTCATAATGTAGTTAACCGAGATTTAATTTTTATGTATTTTTATAAATGGAGGAACCCATTTCTAGTTGGCCTTTAGCATCCTCGTCTAACAAATAACGTTGCGCGCTCACTCTCTGTCACTTTATTTTAATTACCTAGCATCTTTAACGGCAGGAAACTCCAATTTGCGCCTTTTTTATAGGCAGACATGTTACATCACGTACAGAAAAAAATTAGCTTTAATGTGGCACAATTGAAATGAATATAAGCCATGAACGGAAAAATTAACAAAATTATACCTGTTTACACCTGGGTGCGGAGAGATTACGGCTAAGTGATCAATAGCAACTGTGCCTTAAGTCATTAACCTTCCATTAGTCTGGTGGGGTCTGAGAGACCCAGCGGTTTAGTTAAGTTACCATTTCTTGGAAATGGTGGGAGGTGCTCATCCCTTCCAGCCAGTAGCTGCATGTCTAGACACAGTTTATACAGTTCGTCGAGTGGAGGTTCCAGAGGGTGTGGCTAAATCGCGGCTAAATGCGCAATGAATACCAATGAAATTCGTATGTACACGACGAAGTGGGAGAAATTCTATTTCTTGACAAATCACCGTGCCCCTTGAGCGCACGAATGTGCGCGGCTAAATGCGCAGTCGTCTTTTGGTCGTCTAAAAAAACGAAATCTGGGACCTCGACATCAAAGGAGCCGACGTGAAAACGCCGGACTGTATAATAGACTGTGGTCTAGACTTAATATTTATGAATTTAGTGTTGTTTTAGCATTTGAGTGTATACGTGTGCATTTTTTATCCAAATTAATACGCCAGACCCCAACAGACTAAACCCGTGCAGTGACGTTTTCATAATATTGGTAGGTAAGTATTACAAATAACAAACATAAATTACTTGAACGAGTTAATATTTGTTTATATTACAGTTGTATATAAATAATGGGTGATTTCTGACCCGGAGTTGGTGGATAATAATAGCGATTCACATGAAATAGATGTTGCAGCAAATAGTGACCAAAATACTGACACTGAACAGGAAATATCTGACGCTGAAGAAAATTTTGATGTTTTTGAAGATCAGGAGGTCTTGACATACAGGGTGTCCGGAAAGTCCGTCAGGAAACTCCGTGGCGTGATTCTACGGGTTTAAATAATAGCAGTCTGTAAGGATTTTTGTTTCGAATTCTCAATTGTTTGCAAGTTACAGTTTGTCAAAGTTCAATTTTTTAAATTTTTCTTTCTAAATAACTTAATTAATTCAAAATCGATTAATCTCTCCTTTGGTACACCCACTAAGTACATCAAGCTCTATTGGAACATTGAGAGAAGAGTTTCATTATACGCCGCTAGGGGGCACTTTACCTAGAACTCAAAATTTGTATTATTCATAACTTTTTTTTCTTGCTAGATATCACAAACATTTAAACATTTCTGGAAAGAGAAACAATTTTATAAAAAATTATGTACTCTTTATTCAAGTCGATAAATGTAACCGTTTAGCAGAAAATCGCTATTAAAGTTTTATTAAAAATCAAATTTTTGATAATTCTTTCTTTAATTAATCAAGATGCTTTGCTTCAAATAAATGTCACTAGTCATTTTATTGTTTGACATTATCACGAAAATTGTTTAAAGCAGGTATAAGTCTGATTTTTCACCATAAAAATCTGAGAAATGGCCCAGCAATACTCAAGTATTGAATACCGTGACATGGTATTTTGTTACGGACAAGCAAATGGTAATGCAGAACAAGCGCGCCGGAATTACATAGACGCATTTCCTGATAGAAGAGTACCACATGCCCAAACATTCGTCAACATTTATAGACGTCTGGGGGAGCAAGGTTCTTTTAAAAATTATAATTATGACACAGGAAGATCAAGAACCACGAGAACTGCAGAAAAGGAAGAAAGAGTGCTGGATGCAGTAGAGATAAATTCAGCTATAAGCACAGGAGGGTATACCTCGTTCTTCAGTTTGGGAGGTTCTGCATGAGCAACTTCTTCATCCATTCCACGTGCAAAAGGTACAAGCTCTTTATGATGAAGATCCAATGCGTCGTCTACGGCTCTGTAATAGCATTGTAGAAAGATATGATGAGGATAATGCATTTATTAATAAGATTTTATTTACCGACGAAGCTGGTTTTACAAGAGATGGTGTTACAAATTATCATAATACTCATGGGTGGTCCGATGAGAATCCCCATGCATACCAGGAAGCAAGACATGAACGGAGATATTCTCCTAATGTATGGGCCGGAGTCATAGGAGATCAACTACGGGGTCCTCACTTCTTTAATGGAACATTAAATGGTGACAGTTACTTGGAATTTCTTCGAACCGATCTTCCAAATTTGCTTGACGACGTTCCTTTAAGAACAAGAGCGAATATGTGGCTATTTATTACAAGATGGCGCACCTCCCCATTTTAGTTTGCCTGTTCGTGAGTATTTAAATGAGGTATATCATAATCGTTGGATCGGTAGAGGTGGCCCGGTATCTTGGGCACCTCGATCACCCGACCTCAATCCTATGGATTTTTTTCTTTGGGGGCACTTGAAGTCGATAGTTTATGAAACACCTGTAAATGACGTCAACGATCTTCGTCAAAGGATTATCGGTGAATGTGAAGTGATTCGAAACAATATCGGTGTTTTTCATCGTGTCAGACGATCATTTTTAAAACGTGTCAGAAAATGTATCGAAGTGAATGTAGGTCATTACGAACATTTATTATGATAAAATAGGACTGAAAATCTGTCAAAAATTTGATTTTTAATAAAACTTTAATAGCGATTTTCTGCTAAACGGTTACATTTATCGACTTGAATAAAGAGTACATAATTTTTTATAAAATTGTTTCTCTTTCCAGAAATGTTTAAATGTTTGTGATATCTAGCAAGAAAAAAAAGTTATGAATAATACAAATGTTGAGTTCTAGGTAAAGTGCCCCCTAGCGGCGTATAATGAAACTCTTCTCTCAATGTTCCAATAGAGCTTGATGTACTTAGTAGGTGTACCAAAGGAGAGATTAATGGATTTTGAATTAATTAAGTTATTTAGAAAGAAAAATTTTAAAAATTGAACTTTGACAAACTGTAACTTGCAAACAATTGAAAATTCGAAACAAAAATCCTTACAAACTGCTATTATTTTAACCCGTAGAATCACGCCACGGAGTTTCCTGACGGACTTTCCGGACACCTTATATATTGGAAAAGACAAAATAACTAAATGATCCAAAGTAGCTCCAAGTATTCGACCTAATATTCAAACTCGAGCCTAAAATATTATTTCTCATTTGCCAGGTGTGCGTGCGCCGTATAAGACTTATAAAACGCCAGCTGAATGTTGGAAATTATTTGTTACGGAGGAAATGCTGAGTGATATTACTGTTCATACAAATAAAAAAATTTCAGCTAAACGTGCATCATATGCAAGGTTCAATGAATATAAGGTAAATGACACTACCTCTCAGGAGATTTCGGCGCTGATCGGACTCTTATATTTGTCTGGATTTTGTAGATCAGGAAGACAAAATTTAGATGACCTGTGGGCTACTGACGATACTGGAGTTATGATTTTTCGAAAGACAATGAATCTACAAAGATTTCGTTTTCTATTATCTTGCCTCCGCTTTGACGATTTAGAAACCCGTAGTGAGCGACAAACATATTGACACATTTGTTGGAAATTGTAAGAAGATTTATACACCGAGTCAATATTTGACCATTGATGAACGGTGTTCATTCCGCCAATATATACCAAACAAGACGGCCAGGTATGGTATCTCTTCGCTTTGGTGGATGCCCGATGCTTCTATGTTATCAATATGGAAGTGTACGTGGGGCAGCAGCCGGCTGGTCCTTATTATCAAAGTAATAGTGCACAAGAGATTGTGTTTCATCTAATACAGCCTGTATCAAATAATGGGAGAAACATTACGTTTGATAACTGGTTTACCAGTTATGATCTAATGATCAAGTTATTAACGGAATCATCGCTTGACAACTGTCGGTACTGTCAGAAAAAACAAAAGAGAACTTCCTCATAGTTTGGTAGCTGCTAAACAGAAACCAATCCCGTCAAGTGTGTTTGGCTTTGAAAGAGACATTACTATTGTCTCCTACGTCCCGAAAAAAAATAAAAATGTTTTATTATTTTCTACGTTACATCATAAGGATTAGATTGATGCAAGGAATGGAGAAAAACAAAAGCCCGAAATTGTTACATTTTACAACCTAACTAAAGGCGGAGTAGATGTAGTAGATAAGCTTTCAGCAGCTTATAATGTCTCTAGAAATAGCAGAAGATGGCCACTAACTATATTTTTTCAATTTTGAATACGGCTGAAGTGAATTCCGAGATTATTTACAGACACAACACTGATGATTACCAATTGAGCAAAAGAAAATACATAAAAGAATTAAGAATAAGTCTTATCAAGGATTATCAAGCAGAACGAATTACTAATGTAAAACTTCTAAAACATCTACGAAATGGTAATTTAGAAAATAATCACACCCCTGATGAATGTCCAACAAGACGGAGTTGCGAGTTCTGTCCAAGAAGGTCTGACCGGAAGTCACGATATTTTTGTTCACATTGTAGAAAAACTTTATGCTTGGAACATAGTGTATTTTTATGTAATGAATGTGTGGATAAATAGGAGGCAATAATTGGACTGCATTTGGTATTAGTAATTTTTTTCGTTTCTTTCCTATTTATACCAAATATAATTATATTTTGTTATCTTTAAGGAGTATGTTTTATTATTAATAAACATTATTTCCCCAAAACTGTATTTTTTTATCAGATGCCCATTATGTTATTGAGTCAGAAATCGCTTATCTGATGGGGTCCACTCATTGAGGTAGTAGGACCTCAATGGGTCCACTAGACCCCACCAGATCAATATACAGCGTTAGAGAAAGCAGACTAATGGAAGGTTAAATACATTGCCGTGAAGTAGAATATGCTTCATTTCCATAGGACGTAAACGAAATGTTTCACGAAAAGCCAATTAATATTTTAATTAATAATAATCGTGGCCACTCTTTAATTGGCACCTCATGAGAAATGGGTTCCTCCATTTATAAAAATACATAAAAATTAAATCTCGTTTAACTACATTATGAATGTACTAATTTTGCAACCGGATCTTAGACTATGAGGTAACATATAGTCCAAATTCCAAATTGTTTCGCCGCTACGTATTTTTAATATTGGTTTCCAAACTTTCCAAGCAGGGAAACAGGGTACAATTAACACATTTCCTAATGCTTGCAGATTACAGTTCTCTCATTGTCAATTTTTTTACGCATATGATTTATTCAGATATGTTGCACTTACATAACATATTCCCTCATTTGTTACACTGGCACCAGTAGTTGAAGAATTTGCTGTTATAACGTTGTAGCTTGGCTGAACAGAGACCTGCGATATATGTATTCCAAGTTTGTAAGCGCATACTTGAATAACCTAAAAGACACAATATAAAAAATAACCAAAAGCAATTTATTAGGAACAAAATCATATAGATAATAATAATGCGTAATTTTGGGAGACATTCTTCAGATAGAAAAGAAATAATATATGACTTGGTTCAGTAATTTACCATGTTCTAACAATTTCCCCGAAATTTGTGAAAATAAAATATATTTCACAAAATTTGATTTGATTTTTTTCTTAATACTTCTGCGTCTATGACTTTTTACATTTTTCCAATGGTTTAAATCGAGTGAATATAAAATATGAAGCCAAACATAGGAAACTAGAATTCAAAATAGTTCGTTTGGATCTAATTTACCCAAATGGCCCTTCCTCTGAAATAGTTCCAGCACCTTCAAGATGAAAAAAAATATAATATAAATATAAATAATATTTTCCAAAACATCTGAAGATATTTTTTTCAAGTTCAGCACACGACCAATGCTAATAATTTTTAAGTCAACGTGTCCACCGATACTATACATTACCCCCATAAAGTCAATAAATTTTATTGACATTCATTTTAAAATTATTTAAACTAGCCTTGTGCCAAATATGAACTTTGAAAAATAATATTAGATATTGATAATGTTTATTTTCTTATCTCAACTTTAAGAGGTTATAACTCGCTAGGATGCATTGGCAGGTATTCGTTAAATTCTCAAACCACTAGATGGCGCTGTAAAATTCAAGATGTCGGATGTAGGTGTGATTGGCTCTAAGATTATAAAGCTTTTAACTGCCAAGGATGTTGTGGTTTATTGTGTAATTCTTTGTATCTATGTGTTTTTTAGATGAAAGTATATTTTAGGACTTATCAAAGGATTATTTTAATATTAATGTAAGACAAATTCTTAGTGTATATGTATCGTTAATTCCTATAGTATGCTCGTAAGCTTTCAGATTCAGATATAATGGTTCGATTCGACTACTAAGGGAATCGTGTGCGACCTCTAAAAAAAGGTGAGGCACATAATTTTGTCTGGGATAGAACGCGAAGAGCCCCACGTTGTCAAAAGCCTGTGTTTACATTGTCTGCTTTAGTTCAGCCATCCCATCAAATATCCATATTTTATTAAATGGACAAAATTAGCAGTGTAATGTGTAATACAGATTTCAAAACATCTTTAACATAATTCACAATATAACCTTATAATTTTATAATTGCGTGAAATAAAATCCTCTATAAGAAAAAGTTACTACACACTTTCATGTGTTTAGTTACCGGTTTTCTGATTCTCAATTTTGTTTTCCACTGCTTATAGAGTTTCGGGTCTGAGGGAAGTTTATGCAGGGAAATATCAAATAGGTACAGTAAGACGAGCACTGGAAAACTGCACAGATTTTCCTAGATTTTGTGGAAATATTCTTGCGTATGTTTAGCATTTTTGTACACTTTTTATAACTAAATATCGTATGATCTCAATAAAGTTTAGAAAATTACTAAAAAATACAGAAAATTTCCACTACACCTACACATACAAAACAGATTTGTTGGATTTTCTTACCCCCACGCTCCATTTATTACAAATTGGTACTGTACTTTTCTTCAGTCAAGATAACTTGATACTATTTTCAAACTATTCTGGTACTATTTGTACAGAAAAATTGAGAGGAAAATATTAAAAAACACAAAACTTCACACTCCTATTACGTAAGTAATTTGATTCACTCCTACAGCAGTTCCAAAATATATCAACAGATGTCAGCCACTTCGTGATTTTCGCCAATCTAAGTAAGTTAAATCTAAATATAAATATTTTGAACCTAGTTGAATAAATCTAGTTTGCACCTTACAAGTTTAGCTATATGTTTTACCCTAATTATTTTTTACATACTTTATACATTTTGTGCTATTGATCGTGTTACAAATTTAAAAAAAACTGCCTACCTTAGTATTAATGCCCTGTCCCATTTCTATGCCTCCGTGGCATACAACGACACTGCCATCGCCATGGAAAATAGAAACCGCCACCGTATAGACCAAATGAATTTGCAATATCCATGACATTGGTACTAAGGACATACCCCTTTTCTTCCATCGATTTGCCTAGAGTACGTTTATTTGATTTAACCCTTTGTTATTCACTAAAGGTTAGATTGATATACAAAGTGTGGCACTTAAAATAATAATAATATTAAAATCCTATACAGCTTATGGTTAGTAAAGCATAACCAAACTACCATTTTAGGGTTATTTTGAGATTTCGATAATGAAGATTCTTTTATAAAATTGACGACCCATTAGAATATTCCAATGACTACTTGGTTTTCGAGATATTTCTATTCTAATTGCTTTGCGATAGTCTAACTCAAATCTGCCTTTGTTTTACATCATGGAACCTACCATTTATTACAGATATTTTAAAACTGTTTATTTTTACATATTTTTAGGCATTAACAATATTGTGTGAAACTAGCTACTCTGCGGACTAAAGCCCCGACGGGCGTTGAATTACACCCACAATATCTACATATATTGTTGATTATTAGCATTGTAACATTTTTTACTGTATTAGAAAGGTATTTTAAGCTAATATATATCAAATCTCCTACAATTCATATCAATGAAGTCATATGTATGCTCTCTAATACCAAACATCTAGGTATGCTAATGAACAATGCCACAGACAAAGCTCTATTCAATAATTATTTAAAAAAATTAATCTAGCTAAATTTACTAATCTGGTTTAAAGAAAACAATCTATAAATATCTAAGTTCACTTTTGAAACTGTGGGAACTCGAAAATTCATCCACAATAGATGAGATCTGACCTATTTCTGCATTTTTAGGATTGCTTCTTCAGGTGGCCTCCTTTAAGTTGAGTCAAATATCTAACTATAAAAATTGTTATACCAGTAAATTAAAATTATTTGAAATTAAACCAGGTTAGTAAATTTAGCTAGATTATTTTTTTAGATAATTATTGAATACAGCTTTGTCTGTGGAATTGTTCATTAGCATACCTAGATGTTTGGTATCAAAGAGCATACTTCATTGATAGGAATTGTAAAAGATTTGATATATATTATCTAAAAATACCTTTCTAATACAATAAAAAATATTTTAATTTACACAGGGTTGTGCAAATTTTTTGTCGAATTTACTTCGAACCACCGAAACTTTTTTTCGAAATGGTATGTTTAATTAAACACTGTTTTACTCTTTATTTATCTATTCATATCATCATTTGCTTGGTTGTTTTGTTTTTATGTTTGCTATCAATTTCACAGTCGTCGTCACAAGAAATTGGATTTTAATTATCCGGGCTACGAGACGTTTGTACTCTAAAAACACTTTTCGTAAGCAATATAACTCATTTAGAACACCTCACGGTAAGTATGTTTAGATTTGTATTTGTAATTATTATACAGTATGCGCCAAAAGTATGGAATAAATTCAATAAAAACGAAACAATTATTTTTTGGGAAAAATCCTCGAACAGGTCGATTTTTAATTTAAAATATACATATTTTAACGTAAAATGCGATTTTCAAATGTCATATGTTTTCGAGTAATGACGTCATCGATTTTTTTTAAATGGCAACACCATATTTTTTTCCTTGATTCTGAAAGATCGTTTAATTCTCTGTCAGTTAGTACTAAAATTTTGCCCTCTTACATAGGAAAATTTTCGAGTAAATGACGATTGATTGTTAGAAAACGTAAATTTTATCCATAAAAAAGTAACAATTCTGAGGTATGTAAAATAAAATACAATTGATTAAATTTTATACTTAAATTAAATGTTCTAATTGCCATCCACCAACTTCTTGACAATGCGCAAGTCTGAAGAAATTCTTCTTGCACATTATGAATGATTTCTGGGGTAACTCTGCGTATTTCGTCCCGAATGCGATTTTGAAGTTCTTCTAAATTACGTGGTTTATTAATGTACACTTTTGACTTCAAGTATCCCCATAAAAAATAGTCAAGGGGTGTAAGATCTGGCGATCTTGCAGGCCATTCTATCAGTCCGCGTCTGCCGATCCACCTCCCAGGAAAACAGTTGTTCAAAAAATCTCGTACAGGACGCGCATAGTGCGGAGGCGCACCGTCTTGCTGAAACCATATGGTGTCGTCAGGAATGTCAGGGTCATTATCGTTAGGAAAAATTACTGCAAGAGCTGGAACAAGGTCATTTTCTAGAAACTCTGAATATCTTTGTCCTGTAAGGATTCCTTCAAAGAAGAAAGACCCTACTATTCTGTCGTCAACTATTCCAGCCCACACATTTAATTTCTGAGGGTATTGGGTATGTGCCTCTGCCATCCAATGAGGATTTTCCCGACTCCAGTATCTGCAAGTTTGACGGTTTACTGTACCATTCAGACAAAATGTGGCCTCATCTGAAAAAGTATTGGCCGGTGTAAATTTCTATTTCCTTGACATAAATCCATTAGAATTTCGCAAAAGTGTAAGCGGCGATCGGGATCATCTTCATTGAGTTCCTGCACAAGTTGAATTTTGTAGGGATGATATTTTTCCTTCCTCAAGATACGTAGGTAGCACTGTGCTCTGACTAGTGTCATTGTTTAATGCAACCAAACGTGAAGAATTATGAGGATTATCTACCATACTTATCAAAATGTTCTGTTTTTGATTTTCATTAATGCTTGGACGTCCAGGTTTTGGAATATTTACAACATTGCCAGTTTCTCTAAATTTAGACTCTACCTTACTGACTGTTGATTGGCTGATAGGGCGATCTGGATATTTTTCATTAAATAAATCGCAAACTTCCTGCTGAGTTCTAGTCATATCCCCGCATCCGATAAGAATTAAAATTTCAATTCTTTGAGTAACAGTTAAATGTGCCATAATACTTTAAATTGAATAATAATTTCTATGTCGCTTACAATACTTATTAGAAAGTCGGTGTGACAATGACACTTTGCAAAGATTTTCACCTACGTGATCTATAAAAGAACTATGGAATTCGAAAATCTAAACTTGATAACGTTTTTGCTTTATTTTAATTGATTTACGTTTGCTAACATTCAATCGTCATTTACTCGAAAACTTTCCTATGTAAGAGGGCAAAATTTTAGTACTGTCTGATAGAGAATTAAACGATCTTACAGAATCAAGGAAAAAAATATGGTGTTGCCATTAAAAAAAATCGATGGCGTCATTACTCGAAAACAAATGACATATGAAAATCGCATTTTACACTAAAATATGTATTTTTTAAATTAAAAATCGACCTATTCGAAGATTTTTCCCAAAAAATAATTGTTTCGTTTTTATTGAATTTATTCCATACTTTTGGCGCATACTGTATACATACACCTGACAGTAGATTTGTCCCTGTAGCAATTGGAAGTGGTTTGAAACTATCAGAAATATTCGACCAGTTAAGTTGAGAACGAATCACCAGTGAATCGCAAGAAGTAGGACGGACATTTCTGATAGTTACAAACCATTACCAACTGCTGCAGGAACAAACCTAGTCTGTGTGCGACATTGTCAACTGTTCAAAACTTGTTTGCTGTCGTAATTCATCCTATTACCGTTGATCAGAGAAAAAAATGTCAAATATGTTTTGTTTGGTAAAATTTATCATATAGCAAAACGGCAATCATATTTCGGACACCCTATAATAATAAATATAATAAATTCCGATAGATATACTTAGCAAACTCATCATTCTATTATCAATAAAGACTCAAATTGATACTGATAACTGATAAGTTACAAGTAAAAGCTTATTTTTTTTTAATTTATGGTTATAGTAGGGCTATTGGCGGAGATCTCCATAATTAAAAATGGTCAACGCCTCAAAGAATATTACCTCAGGGGAGACGTGTAAATTTATTCGTATTTAAGTATTATTTGGGCCTCACCTCTTGCAGCTACCACGAGCCGCCACTGTAACTTATTCTCTATAATACAAATTTTACTGTAAGTAAATTGGTGAATTAATTTTACTTAATGGTAAATAATTATTAGTCATTTTTTTATTGTTTTATTCATCTGTTGTAAACGTTTACCGTATTAAAAGCTTTTATGTCATTCTTCCTCTCAGCAATATCACTCCAGGTTTGCATGTCATTCCAAAATTTCATAACTTTGGGATATTTTCCTTTATCAATATTAGCTTCCTTCACATCAGCGGCATCCATATTTAAAGAATAGGCTATCTGTTCCATTATACTCTCAATGCAACATATACATTCTAAGGTTCCTGAAAGGGGAATATCATACTTCTATATTTTAATTTTAGTACTAGCAATCAAAATACAACAAAAACTTAGTATAGGTACCACTTTTTTTCCAGAAAGGAATTTTAAAAATTATTTTCTTCTTGTTTCGGTATGTCAATAATTTAATTACTTACCAGGAGCTCTCATAAAGCAATTAGCTGGAGTGTCTGTAGAAACAGTGTAAATCGAAAATAACCATCTGCTTATATCGTAGCAGTTCTCAAACATAACTAACATATGATCAACTATTGGTTCATTCCCACCAACACCGATATCTGAATACAGATCCGCTTCCAAATATTGGATAACTCCTTTATCGTTCACTCCAACTTCGTAAGTTGCGTAGAAAGGGTACCTCTTACCAATAACGGTCATATTCTTCTCTAAAGGCATCCACATTTTCACAGGTTTCTTCAGTTTGACCGCTGCCAAACCTGCTGCTGCAGACACCATGCTGTTCCGCGTAATTTTTGCACCAAAACCACCGCCAAGGCGACGCACAAAAACGTTGATTCTGAAAATAATAACTAAATAATAATATAGGGTCTACCAATAAAAATATTCTATTTTCGTCTGCATACGGTGATATTGATGTAGTATTGGGCATGTGTTTACAGTTAATTGTGTCAAATTATGATGAAGAATTACACAATTTGCAGCACGTACAAATGATTAAAATGTATTATGAAATTGGTCTAGCTGTTAATAGCAAAAGATATCGGACAATGTTAACAACAAATTGTACCCCGACTGGATGGCATGAACAAGACGATGCTGTAAGCGCCATACTGAACAAGGAACTTTTGATCTTGGTGGCACTCTAAAATGAAATGTTGCTTTCTTATATAAAAAAATGTACACTTACAAGCTTTTGCAATAATAATGGCACTCCCTCAAAACAGTTTTTGAATTTCTGAGTAAAAATTTTATTAGATCTCTATTGGTGAGTGAACCAGCTAAGACCTATTGTCAAAAGTTGAAAGTAGGTTTTATTACAATTACAATAGATCGATAGAAATCGCTAAATTCGTTTTAAAGAGTGTCATTATTACTGCAATAGATTGTACGTTTTCCTTAATTTTAATTCTTAGGTGCTGTAGCGCCCCTAAAAAGTATATCCTAAATTTAAATTTTTTTGCAATATCGTAAACCGATTTGAAATAGAATTTCGTAGGTGTAAATAGTCGATTGGCACATGATTAGTTTTTTTAAACTCTTCTATTTCTCTTCCAAATTTACCAAAGCATTCTACAGAAAAAAGTAAAAGTATATATTACCTTTTTTATGTGAAACTTAATTTTCTAGAAAAATGGTTACTAAAGTTAGTACTGCCATTCGCAAATGCAATGAAAATATAGCGCCTAATTGATAGCGACCAGACAAATAATTTCCAAAATGCACGAGCAAATGTTGTCTTCATCGTAATTTATTAAAATCTTTACAAAAAATAATATAGCAACAACGCATATAGTTACAGTAAGAATTCGGATAACTTTCGTCATAGAATAAATGAATAATCCATTATATTTTCATTTAAATATTTAAGAAACTTCAAATGAGAATATTAAAACTATGTACTATACTAAATGTGTGCACTGTACATTACATTAAATTACAAAAAATGATTATTTTTAAAGGAACAAACTATCGAAAAGTATGTTGACAATTAAAACAATTGCCGTGATGCAAGTTGTCTGAATTCTTGCCACAACTGTAGCACCGGTTTACATATCATTAAATCTGTTTTAATTATTGTACCAGTCATCTCATGAATTTTCAAATCTGCTATGAAATGAAATAAAAAATACTATTTTGTGCATAGTGAAACTATACTTCGAGTCTGCTGAAAAAAATTTTTAAAAAATATATTTATTAGCATTACGCATAATTAGCAAATAACTTCAAATCGACTATTAAACTGTTAAAACTATTAATGTAATAAAGCTATTATAACAATATTTTAGCGAACTTTTTGCTGAAAAATTATAAAATATTGTGACATTCATATCACGAACATGGCACATAACATTTCAATACTGTCAAAACACCTTTCTTTCAGGTTTTACATTTGTTGTTCACTTGATAAATTTAAAAAAATCTAATAAAACTTTAATGCCTCCATTAAATTGGCGCCTATGTAACAAACCTATTCATTGGAATATTTAAAGCAGCTGAACAGGCAATCTGGACTGCATCCATCCACTGAGATGCAGGATACAAATCCAAGCCATCCTCTGTGGGTACAGCATTGCAACATTGCACCTCCATATGAAAATGATACTGCAAGCCAACATAAAAATTTCCCTTTATAACGTGCTTCACATCGGTACCTAAAAATATTAAAATACTGAATACTAGGTAGAAGCTATAGAAGCTAAATAAGTTAAAAAAAGTATTTGTATTAAACTGTACAACATATTGAACGAGGTTGTTTCTCTTTTGTGTGGAATTATGAAATTACAAAAGATTTGTTCCAACCACATCAAGAATCGATTCCGAACCGTTCAGAACTATTCAGTCAGTTCAGGTGTTAATGTACTTTGCGTGAATGCAACGTAAGACGGAACATTAAAAGTAAATACCTAAGTCAATTTAAGATCTAGATTTATGTAGACGACACTGACCTTTTCCCTTTGGAACCACAGTTGTTTGATGGTGAATTCTGTTCTTCTCGTTTGCGTTGACAACATCTTTAGCGGTTAAATATGGTTTTTCCTTTGGTTTCGAATATGTTACTTCAACTAATTCGGCTGCTTTTACAGCTACATCATGATCGTTAGCGACTATTATCCCTATTGGCTGATCGTAATACTGCACCCTGCCACTACAGAATAACTCTTCTTGTATAGGAAAATCTTTTGTTTTCGGAGTAAACGTGTTCTGTCCAGGAATATCCTCTTTCCCGAAAAATGCCACAACCCCCTTCGTTTTCTGATGAGTTGATATTATTAGTACCGAATTAGTTACAATTATCATAGTTTTCAGTGTTAGATATTACTATATATAGGGTGATTAGGGGAAACCCCCAATATTCGAAAGTGAATAAAAAAGCCTACTAAACATATTGTCGAATATTAACGGTTACTGAAATATACTCGCGACAAGAATTCAGACGACTTACGTCATACAAACAAATGAATAATTCATTATATTTTTATCAAAATATTTAAGAAACTGCAACTGATAGTAATAAAACTATAGACTACACTACAAGTTTGCATTACATATTGCACTAAATTGCAAAAAATTATTGTTTTTAACGCGACCAAACGTCCAAAATTACGTTGACAGTAAAAACAAATGTGTAACGTCAGCCGTGACGTAAGACGCCTGAATTCTTGACGCGAGTATAGCAAAGAAAATATTTTTACCCGAGTTAATTATTGTAATGCATCAGTAGATAAAAGTGTTTATTCTGTAGGTATTATAAATTATAACATTGATTAAAGATCTAATAAACCGAAATTAATGAATTAAATTTTCAAATATACCACCGTCCGTCTCGATGGATGCATCAGCTCGTTTGTGGATTGCATGGATTATGAATGCTGCACAATTGACAATCGGATCGAATAGCGCCTCTCTTGTGTTCACTTTTGTTGCATATGCTAATGATTTAAACCATCCCCAAAGGCAGAAGATGATTCAAATCTGATGACATTGGTGACCAATTTTGGAAACCACCTCGGCCAATCCAGCGTTGTGGAAAGCGATTGTTGAGATTATTGATCACAACTCGACTGAAATGGGCAGGGGCACCCTCATGCTGAAAGTACATATTCTACCAGTATAAATGTCAAATTATTTTCTAAAAATTCTACATATCTAGCTCCAGTAAGACGACCATCCAGCACAACAGGGCCAAGTAATCGATTATTAATTATACCACACGACACGTTAATGCTGAACCGATGCTGAAAGTTACTTTCCATCGTGGCGTGCGGATTTTCATCTGACCAACGATGTTTAGTGTGACAGTTATTACTCCATCACGAGTGAATCGATCAGTGAACGAAATATATTTGTAAAGGGTATGGTTTGCGTTTATTCGTTGCAAAAATGCAACCGCAAATCATTATTACCGTCCTGAAGATTCTGGACGCGCTGAATATGGAAAGGTTTTAAACAAGTTTTATGAATGACTTCCCATGCCGTAGTTTGATTAATTTGCGCCTTGTAGACTACGATCTACCATATTTAGAATTTCTTCTCCCACTGCTAGACCAGAATCAGCTTATGTATGTAATTCTCGCACTGAGAAATATTCCAGTTTCACGGGCATTGTTAAAGACTGTCTGGAATAGATTTCTATCTGGCACTTTTCTCGTCGGGATGCGACGTCGATATTCAACAACTGCACGATTACCGTTGCAATACCCTATATTATAATGTGGGTTTGGTTTAGACTGTATGACCTACTCAAAATAAAATATCAAATAATAACAACTTTCGCAAAAATAGCAACAAAAATATTTTCATTGCTATCTCAGTAACCGATGACATTCGATCATATGTTTATTAGGCTTTTTCTGTTCACTTTTGCTCCCTAAACACTCCTTGCGAATATTGAGGTTCCGCCTCAATCACCCTGTAGATTTAATTATTGCCAAAAATTAATTATATTTCATGAGTAGCTGCATATCTATTTTCGTCTTCCAGCATACATGTAATATACACGGTGATTCAGAAATACTAGTGAGTAGTGTGAGTACATTGGTAATCAATCAACTTGTAAGCCCGGCTTTAGGCGGTAAGCTCCGGAACTAGACCATAAAAATAAATAAACACAAACAACAAAAATATATTTCGATTACTTGAATCTAAAAAATAAATAGATAGGAATAGACACATTTGTGTGTCCAAAATCATTAGCTAGCTCATCTACAACATACTTCTGTAAAAATTTATTACGTTTAATAAATCTAAAATATGTGATTTCGTATGTTCCTGTAATTCTTAATGTACATAAGCACAGCAGAAACCAACGTATTGCAAAAGAGTCGTAGCCAGGGGGTGTAAGGATGTTCAAATATCTTCCGAGAATGAGAGCAGAGAAAATGAGAAGCATCATCAGAAAAGTTATGGCACCCGTTTTTGACACCACCGTCTATGCCTATGGCCTAAATTGTTTAAATGATCTGGCAATTATGAGTATTCACAGGAACAGTATCATAAAAAATCAATATGTTTTAGAAATATTTTCAAATAAATTAAGATTAAGATGATTTTGTAAGATAGATTTATTTTGTAAGTACTATATCCACACTATACTGTTTGTTTTCAAAACGAATTAAAACTTAATACAGTGCAAAATTACAATTACAGGTGCGGTAACTTTTCGTTTTCTTTCAGGATTCATTTTTTTTGCCTGTTAACGACGGTTAGAATTTGTTATCTCCTCTAGCTCGTCCACTTCAGGGAGGGAGGTAGAAAAGTCCTCTTTTCTAAATACGGAATTCCAGGAAACAACTACTCTTCGTTCTAATGCCCCGAACATTGAGTTGCACCTGTAAAACCTCTAGCAACAACTGAAGTCATTCCTCGGCGACTCCCAGATATACACCGGTTTCGAGCTTATTAGCTCTCATCAGTATGCCATAGACGAGGTGACCGAGGCATTAGCCCGCAGGGTAGTTGTTTCGTTTCCTTGCAATATATCGTTATCGCCGTTTCGCGACAGAGGTCGCTGGCTGTCAATAGCTTCTACGGCGATGTAGAACACTTCTTATCTGTGACTTTTTAATCCGGCATGGAGTAGCGAATGACCGTAAGAGGTAGCTCTGATACCGCGCGTCCTCTTTTGTGTTTTTTCATAACTCGATAACGGTGCACCATAGCTAATAAAATTTTCAATAACTGTCAATCACTGTTTCTGAGATATCTCCTCTTAAAAGTCGGTAATTAAAAAAAAATGTTTACGCTTTTTATCATAATTCTCCTGGTAATTCTTGGGCCGTATGTTTTACAGAAAAATCCCATAAGAGAATGTTTTAAAGCTGTTAAATTTCATTAAAGAATATTGTGCTTATGCTAATTTATCTCCAGTGGGTTCAGAAGATATTGCCAAAATTTTGGTTTAATTTCAAGATGTCACCGAGCCCAAAAAAAAATAAATTTTGGAAAGAAAATATATAGAGGTCAAAAAATTTCTCAAATTGATTATGTCCTCTACTACTTTCCCTAATATTTATAAACACCCTGCATAAACTCAAATGAATAATTTTTGAGTTAGTTCTTACCATAGCTTTTGCAGTATCGATGGTAATAATTTGAGAATTAGCCGCCGCCTTAGCTGTTACAAATGCTGCAAATAATTGATGAGGAAGATCAGGCAAATCTGCTACATATTGAGCCTGCCCTGAAAAGAAGAAAATAATAAAAATCTATAAAATTATAAATTTTAAATTATCGCCGTTTGATCAAACCTTGATATCAATATACAAAATGAAATTTTAGTTTATCATAATTTTCAAAATTGAATTAAACACCTGAAGTTTGAGCTAACGCCTCTACTTTAATGATTGGTTCCCCCAGTGGATAATTGTCTTTGTTCGTTCTAAATTCTTGCAATCCCGTCGACAGCGGCCTTTGAAGAAGGGTTCCGCCACTTTTAATCCTTGTCGTAATCAGTCCATCTGGAGCTATATTTAACACATACTGGAATAGAAAACAGGGCATTGTGAATAAAATAGTACTTAATTTACTTGGTGATGTCTACCTTGTAAAATAAAGATATAGCTAATAATTTCCGAAATTCTGGCTTGCTGTCAGGCAGCACGTAGTCTGGCTGCAGCTCGGCGTCTAAACTTTGAAAAGCTCCTTGTAAAACGTTATTGTCGAACAGACGTTTTCCCTTCAAATAATTTTCAGTTTTTGTGGCATGGATGAACTTTGGATTTATCCCTCCATATACGATCCTGGCGGATACAACATTATCGTTTTGGAGTTTCAGTAGAAAACCGGAATTCACAAGGGCATGCGTATTTTGCGCTCTAGCCATTATCTAGAAATTAGTTCTTATATTTTAAGAATTTTTTCTAACATCACTTAAATACTACCTTGTATGATAAGAACTTATATGAGCTATCGTAACCTTTCAATATAATGTGTTTAATTACTTTTTTATTCATATCTTCCTTAAGAAATTCCTGGGGACTCACCATTGCTTCATTTTCTTCGATATCAACTGAAAATAATCTGGTAAAATTGATCAAAATAGTTATATAAGGAATTTACAACACTTACCAATTACTATAACAGCGTCGTAAGTTTCCAAAATTAAGAAAATATCGGAGGGGAATTCGTTGTGACTGTACTTTATCATTAGATTTCCAGCAAGAGTACCTATCTAAAATATAACAAAATGTATTTTTTAGATTTGTTGTAGTTATAATTTTTTGTCTCAGTAACTGTTTGGTTTCCCTGAAAAATGTTATTCGCATTACATATGCCAATGGCTTCTGTATGTTTATACTAAAAATATACTTCTCAACACTCGTAATATTTTTGATTTCGATTACTCATCAATTAATGTATAAAACTGATTAGAAAAATCAAAATAATATAGAACAGCACCAAGACAATGATATTGTTACCTAAGTTTTGACCATTTCAACTGTTTTTATATTATAACCAAGAAAAAATCGAATTTATCTTTTGGAATATTTTATTTTTAAAAGGTACTATATACAGGGTGATTCAGAACTTATTTAAAAGAATTTGGGAATAGATGCGTCATGAAAAATAGTGACAACATTAAAAAATTATTGAAATTGTAGTATTTTCAATCTTTACATGGGTTTTTAAGTGTCATGGCTTACGTGTATAGTACGTGTGAAAATTCCCGATAAACATGTGCCAAATGCAGCTACTTTTATCACAGTGTGCAGTGAGTGCAAGTGTAGTGCAATGCAAAGGAAATTTGAAACCGAATCGTGGATAGATGCAGCAGTGTGGTGTATCGTACACGAGGCTCAGTTATATCCGTACCAGTACCATGTACAACGTATCCAAGCATTAATACTAAGGGATTGGACGGGGAGGACCGGTACCATGACCGCAATGATCTCTTGACTTTAAATCGTTTGGACTTGTTTTTGTGGAGATATTTAAAAAATGAAGACTATCGCATCAAAGTGAATACATACTATTAATGATTTACACAAACGTATCATAGTTGTTGCCAATAACTTACGAGTTCAAAACGGACAGAAAGCAGAAACATTTGTGATAATTTGTAAACTGGGTAAGACGGGCTCAAAATGTTGTAACATCAGGTATGTCAAATTATTTTATTTCATACTGTACTGTCATGAGTTATTTCCCGGACTCATTTAAATCCGGGAAATAACTCATTACAGTAGTGAGTCCGAAAAATGTTTACTTCCCGGACTGCTTTAAAAAAACACAATATTCTCATTTTTAAAAGATTTTATCTTTAAAACTACAAAATCAAGCCTATAAAAACTAATTAAAATTATAATTAACAGTAACTGTGCAATGTGAATTTCCTTGCAGGCTGAATGCAGGAATACCTTTAGGGACAGAATCTTCACTAGACACGGTAGTGGTGGTGGATATAGTTTGTTGCTTGGTCTGAAGAACCTGTATAAAGTTTTCTCCATTTTGAATCGTCCTTGCCCTCCCAATGGTATGTATGCCCGCTCTTTGGGAAACACATGTTCCTCTTCTATAACCCAAAAAAAGAAAATCTTCCTTCATATTTTTAGGTCGCAGCTTAACGGATTCTCTGAATATTTCCAGAAAGTTTATTCCTTCATTGTCGTCACATAATACAGTGAATACCCGTTTTGTATTCGTCTTAGAAATGGGAATGGTTATAATTAGTTTGGTGCCACAATCTTCAATGTCTTTTAGGGTCATATGGTACAACTCTTCTCGCCGACAACCACCAGCAATGCCTGTCATTGCGATTACCTGTAACAATAGAGAAAATGGTTTAAAACTGATTGTCAAATTGATGAAATTTCGACTAACGAAACCAAGAAATGTATTTTTTGTAATTAATTGACATTGAGTACCTATATCATTCAAGATGCGCATTGTTTAATTCAAAATTAATGAAAAGGTTAAACTTGTTTACCTTCATCAAAAGATACTCTTCTGATGGGGCTTCCTTCATGAATCTATTAACTTCTTTTGTTAGAACTTTTGATTTGTTTGCCTGATGATCAACTGCTTGCCTTTTTAAGAAAGCCACCAGTTTTGGATATTTTGAAATATCACCTCCTTCTTTTACCATCAGCATAGACTTGCGCATAGAATATTTTGCCCACATTGTCGCAGGATTCATCTTTTTGGAGATATCCAAGAAGTACGCCAAAAGGATATTCTCATTCAGGCCGTTTTCCACCTTATAGGTTTTTCTCCACACGTTGAAGAGCTGGTATTCCTTCTCATAACGAGCAGAAGACTTCGTAGGCACCAATTTACTGGTTGCTTCAGCACATTTTAGCTCGATTTCTTCCATTTTTTATGAAAATTATCACAAAATACGCACGGGATGACCAACTGTCAAATTTGTTATTTTTGTTTTTACATCACTAAGCTATGCGATAAAACAGGAATCAAAACCACGCTAACACCTACATACAGGCAGGTTATACAAAATAAAACATTCAAATTTAATTTTTAATACAACACAGTATGAAATAAAACGTTGTACGATACACGGCCGTGAAATGTCATTAAAGTACTCGTCTAGAAATTCCTGTAAACATTCTAGACTTGTACTTTAATATACCATTTCCCGGCCTTGTAACGTAAATAACTAGTATTAATTAAAATCACACATTAAATCTATTAATAATTAATGACAATAGCGGCAAGAGCAGTTGAATTTGCTGTATAAAATCGGCGTTATAAAATGTTGTTTATTTCTTTCTTTGAACATTTCTTTCCAAAAAATGTTTTTAGATAAGTTCTGAATCACCCTGTATATTTAGGGCGATGACAGACACGGCGGTTTGTGCTGCCTCGGCAGCCGAGACGGTTGTTGTTTGTTACTAAGCGCTAGATAGACCAAACTGATGAAACATAAAAACACGGCAAAACTTACATTTCTTACTGGTACATTCGCTACTAACTTAATATGCTCCCCCATATCCGACAAATAGGCAAAATTTTTGTTTTCTTTCGATATTTTTGCAAATAAGTCTATTGCGTGAGCAAGACCATAGTTGCCTCCAAGAACCAAAGAGTTATTATTAAATGAATAATTCCTTAATTCCTCCACGCTCGTTACATCGATATAAATGTCTGGAGACATTGTGTGCTTATAAACACCTGTGATGAAAGAAATAATAATGAGTTTTGTTAAAAAAATCGACCAAAATATAATATACCTCTGGCGGTATTACCAGCAACCAGCATGTAAGTTGCATCTCCTGAAGTTCTGAGAATCTCTAACATATCTTTCAGGTAATAAACTTTCATCCATTTCGACGATCCGAGTCCAAAATAAATGTTATTTTTTGTCCTATCAGAGTTACTGCTACAATTTTTAGTGCAACTATCTGCCCGACAAATCTTGAGGTCCTCGATATCTTCATTCTCAAAACACATCTTATCTTCTTAATATAAAAAAATAAATACAGTAAATATACAGGGTGTTTTTTAATGGAGTAGCAAAAATGGTCTCAGGTAATGTAAAGCCAAAAATAAGAGGATTGAAGTAAAAATACCTTATATGAAAGTTGCACCCCTGAGGCGATATACCCTCTTAAAGGAGGGGATTGAAGTTCACATTTTAATGTTTTTCTTTAACATGGGGAATGCTAGAGGCACGGAACTTGTTATGAGCATCCTACTAATAAAGAGACAACTTTTCAATATT
Organism: Monochamus alternatus; assembly: GCA_037114965.1. Lineage (NCBI taxonomy): Eukaryota > Metazoa > Arthropoda > Insecta > Coleoptera > Cerambycidae > Monochamus > Monochamus alternatus. The sequence continues at coordinate 23,086,781 of CM073427.1, read as the reverse complement.
TTTTCGATTATTGGTGTATTTTATAAAGGAGTGAAACAGTCAACCTATTGCAAGTCTAAACTTCTTCTTGAACAGAATAGAAAAAACCAAATTTGGCATGTGTAGTTGTCATGTGTTCTGTCTTCCACTGTTTCTTGTTTATTTTTTGTTACTGTTGTTTATTAGTATGCACAGCTTAGAAGTAGCTGAATAAGATGTTTATTATGTTTATTATGTTTTTTTATACTGATTAATTTGTTTATATTGTATATTGCTGCGATCAGCTTAATACCAGAGGCTGAGCATTAACCTGCTCAGTCATCTGATCCTCGGCTTGTTTTCCTTTTTTTTATATTTATTTCTTTTCTCTATACCAATATTGTTAATTAATTATCTTGGAAAAATAAAGGCTATTATTATTATTATTATTATTATTATTATTAATATTTTATTAAAATATTTTTAAATGAAGAAAATTATTTATTTAAAAATATTTATTGGGAAGACTGATTTATTGCGCAACTTTTTTACCTCTTGTAATTTTTCGGTAAAACCGATAGTTTTCTAGTAAAAAAAAATAGATGCGTCATCGTTCATAACAAATAAATTGTTATTTATTTGCGGCCGAGTATCTTAGATTTTTTAACAAAAAATCTTCCAACATTACTTAAAGATATACCCCCACTACACGTCAGGTGATGAGTTATATGCACGATAGGGTGCCTGCACAAAGTACACTTGTCGTTAGAGAATGGTTAAATTTAAATTATCTGAATCGCTGGATTGCTCGTGGTCGTGATGTCCCTGTTTGTTGACCTGCACGTTCACCTGACCTAACGCCTATAGATTTCTTTTTCTGGGGACACATAAAAAGTATTGTTTATGCCATTCCGGTTGCCTCCTAAGAAGACCTACGCTTAAAAATATTTCAGGCAGCAGATGACCTTCGCAATAACCAAGAATTGTTTGTGCAAGTGCGTTATAATTTCAACAAACGAATTAGGTTATGCTTGGAGCAAAATGGAAATTATTTCGAGAATATTCTTTAAATTTCATTTTGTAGTTTTTCCCATGTCCCATAAGTTATCAAACATTTTTCATTAATTAATATAATAGCAAATTACTCTTAATGTTACTATTAAATTACCAGTTTATTGACCATAGACTTATAAACAAAAATATATCTATGTTATTGACAGAGAGTGTCAATTTGTTAATATGATAAATAATAATTTATTTGTTATGACATGCGCCTACTTTATTTTTACAACTTTTCGCAATTACCCCTTTAGTCAAAAAATTACAAGAGGTAAAAAAGTTGCGCAATAAATAAATTATTTTTAAACAAATAATTTGCTTCATATAAAAAAATTGTAATAAAATATTGTAATGGAGTGCAAAATACTGAAAAGTTGTCTCTTTATTAGTAGTATAGATAGTGCTTTTTTTCTTCAATTCTCTTATTTTTGGTTGTACATTCACTGATACCATTTTTGCTACTTCATTTAAAAATAGCCTGTATATATACAGGGTGAATCTTAAATAAGTACAAATATTTTAACCAGCAGTATAGTTTTGTGTGTAGAACACATAGTTTTTTTACAAAAAAATCAGAAATAAAAAAGTGAAATTTTAAATAAATTTCGTAATTTTTCAGCAGAAAACTTGTTGAGGACCGCTAGCCTAGACAGAACCTTCATACTTTTATGAGTCATAGTGCTGCAGACTGAACGTGTGGTTCACAGTGTTGCCAGTATTACACAAATGTCTTTGCTTCAAGGAAGAAAAAATCTCAACTTTTAGTGAATTTTGTCAAGTGTAACATTTTATATTATTTTTTATTATCAAACTGTCATTAACTGTCATGACAGATTATCGGAAACCCAAGTCAAACTTGTTAACCCCACATAATGCATGAAAATAGCAATAAAATTTGCTAAAAGTTAACATTTTTTCCATTTTAAATAAAAAACGCGTGCATAGTTTTTCGTTATTCTTCATAAAATAACTTAAGGAAATTGTGTTTTGTGTCCCTTTCTAACAGTGTACAATGACATTTAACTTGTGAAATGTGGATTACTGATTAAATAGTTAATTTTTTAACAAACAGGTAAGCTTGTGTGCACGTTTATGTATAATTTTTGAACATTGGACATAGTAATATCACGTAATATCTTCCTAAATATTTTACGGTAGTATTGAACTTGCGGAAATTCATTTTTAATCGTTGAAGTATAGTAAGGTTAGTTCAGATGTTAAAATTTATGTTAATATTGCTGCGTATCATACTACATACCCAATTTTACTGTACTTATGCTTAAAACAAGTATTTTTAAAATAGAACTATTACGTTAAAGGAAACGTAATATTTATATTGGAGGAGATATGGCAACCTCGCAACAAATCATATGTTTCATTACGTTGTTGGATGAAAAATCATCCAGCGGTCCTCAAAATGTGGGTATTTTTAAAAAAAATTAATATCTCCGTAAATATTAGAAATTTTTAAAAATGGCTTTCACTAGACTGATTTAAATGACGAACTACACCAGCAGTTAAAATGTTTGTACTTATTTAAGATTCACCCTGTATATATAGAAAATGTTAAATTTAAAAGAAATTATTCCTATAGTTATTTGTAACTTAGCAATAATCTTATTGAGAGGGGTAACAGATAAGGTACCAACATTTTACTTATATTATAAAAGAGAGAACGCACTATGAGGTCGCGGTCTAGACGCATCGCGGTCCGCTCTGTGCCCAGCTGATTACGGACTTTTTACAAAATCAGTCGCATATGTCGTTCCATATGCGCTTCCGACTGATTCTACTGTACTATTTACATGCCAAAATATGTTCTATGGAAGAAGTATTTTTATTATATCTTTTATTTGACGCGACTGGCCAAAATTCTCCAAAAAGTTTTCAGTGAGACGCGAACAAATGTAACTCTAGATCTACTACTGCAAACGTGTAAATTTTAAAATTAAAAGATTCTTCACTAGACGAGTACGAAACTAGCATAGTCTGCGGTGCTCCTAGACCGCGACCGCATAGTGAGTTTCCTCCTAAAAAGTACTTAAGTAATTTGGACTTTATCTCTTATTTGTCTCCTCTTGATCAGTAAAAATTTATTATTTCTATTATTAGTTTATTATCGCTGACATTTTTTTATACAAATGGATTAGACACTACGATACCACGAATTAATTGCATGTTTATAATAGCGACATAGAACTGAAGATAAACAAATGAAGATGAAGATAACAAATAACATAATGCTCAAGTTATTATGCTGTTGCAATAGCTGTTCGTACTTCAACCCCTTACATCCTTACTTTTTTCTTTTACTAGAAATGTCCTTGCTTGGCGGAAATGGTTAAATTTATAATTAAAAATATAAATGAAATATGTAAAAAAATCATTTAAATGGAATTTGATGTATTTAATAAAATGAAGCCTACATTAAAATTGTTATGTCCCTCAGTATCAATATTTATTAAGCCCGTTTTAGGGACAGTTTTTTTTTAAATTCGACAATGAAAAAAATTCGAAGTAGGCTTTGAAAATAGAAAACAAATTTTAATATTTTGTGGCAGAATATAGTTTTTAATGCCCCAACTTTTGGACAAAATCAGAAATAAATATTTATATTTATAATAATTTATATTATTATTAGCTAACAAAAAAATATTTATAAACATTCAAATATTTTTCACTTTTACTGTCATACTTATATTCTTCTTCTATGGCATATTTTAATGCAAAAATACAGAGCAATATTTATTTAACTTATCAGTTAAAGTTGCATTTTAATATCAACGAAAAGGAGCAATGCACAAATATATGTAATAAAGATTAATTTGCAGCATAATTAATTCATTATTACTAATACTAGTTATTCCCAGCTTAAATTTCTACTGCAAAAATCAATCTTAAATCGTCATATAACTTTATATGTATACAGAGTGATTCTGTCATAATGTCATTAATTTTAAGAGAAGATAGAGAAAAATGAGTATAATACGAATACGTAGTTTTAAAAAAAATAAATGTATGTTTATGTCGAAACAAAATTTTTCAAACCATTATTTAAACCCCCTTTTCAGACTGTAACTGACCGCTGGCGGCAATTAATTCAACTCGGTGTGAGCCTGACGCGATGTTGCCAAATTTAAATATTTTCCTATAGGATATACTTATTGTAATATGTAATTAATGTCACAAATTATTTTTTAAAAGGATGCAATTAACAGTAAGATTCACATAAAAAATAATGTTGAAATTACAAAACTTCAACGGATCAAAAGAAACCATTCACATTTCATTACATAAATAGTGAAATAAAATCCAATACTGACTAGGTTAAATTATTAAGAGAGAACGAAACGTTTTTTGTATTTAAATACAGACAGTAATAAAAAAAATCTAGTGCTCAACAATCCGGCAACCCGAGTTTTGACCTACCATATTTAGGTCAATAACCTTGTTTCTAATGTCTACTCAATGACAAGCACTACAGAGCTGCAGAACCGTTAAATAATAACAGAAACAAACAATAATTAAGTTTATCGGTGTAATCAATTGGAAATCTTGAGAATTTTATAACAAAAGCCAACCGCAGTAATCAGAGCCGACATCAGATAGGCTGTAATCGACACACTCAGCGCAGCTAAAAAGGTGACAGTTCAAATTCCCGTTTAATACATTGCCGACGGAAGTCGAACATTGTTCGGGCTAATTTTCGACGGGCTCGCCTGCATCTGGAATAGATGCACGCGGCCTAATTTTTGTCCTTCTTCATCCATCAGTCATTATTTTCGCGTGGTAGAGGTTGGTGAATTTCGTGTGTTTGTGTCACTAGTGTAGTTTATAATTATTAATAACATTTGCTATTTGTCTAAATAAAAATCCAAGTTGGGTGAAGTAAGGTAGTGAAAGACCGCGTTTGTCTTCTACTGAGCAGAACCGTACAAAACGACCGTGATTTTCACTATTTAACACTAACTTATCTTTCATATCATCAGTGAAATAAATTAATGAAAAATATGGATGACGATTAATATTAGTTCACCTGCATCCGAGGCCAATTTTTTAAATGCAGTCAAAATTGATCTATAACCAGTACATCTGCAAATATTACTCCCGAAAGAATCTTCTATCTGGCTTTGAGTTACAGGTCCCGACTTGTACAGGGAGTACATATTCATAACCATCCCAGGGGAGCAGAACCCGCATTGTGTCCCGTTATTGTCTGCTAAGAGCTTTTGAATTTGGTTGTACTTCGTCAAAGGACCACCAATCCCTTCTATAGTATGGATTTTCCATCCATGACAAGAGAATATGGACACTAAGCACTAAAAATTAAAAGTCAATATAAAGCTATGATCGTAGATTTAATTTAATTTGAAATAATTTTAATTTATTGGTATAATAATTTTTATAGTTAGATTGACTCAACTTAGCAAGCAATCCTAAAAACAAAGAAATACGTCAGATCTCATCTATTGTGGTTGAATTTTCGAATGTATAGTTAGCTAGATTAATTTTTATTTTAGATAATTATTGAATTGAGCTTTATCTATGGAATTGTTTATTAGCATTCCTAGATGTTTGGTATCAGAGGACATACATTCATTGATAGAAATTGTAGATGAATTGATTTATATTAGCTTAAAATACCTTTCTGATATAGTAAAAAAATATGACGTAAAAGTTCGTGAAGTGGAAGGTTTGAATTTTGGTAAAGCATCCAGCTGACTGAATTTTCACGCAATAGAAAATGGATACTAAAATTAATTGCTAAAACTTTTTTGTATGTATAGATAGCTTCTATACATACAAAATTCTGATTTAATTTTATGAACTAAAACTATTTTAGCTATTAGATATTTCATATTGCTGCATTTGCGAAAATTGCAACATTGACAAATAGCAATCTTATTCTTTATTTATTTATTTTTGCTTTTGAATTTGGTGGAAGAGTTGACAATGATATAAATGTAAGTATTTGTTTCTTCTGAATATTGACTTACATTTTTGCCCTTAAATTAATTACCCCCTTAATTTTATTGAAGGATGTACAGGGTGGTCACGTGAAACTGCTCCCCCTCCGTCATTATTAGAGTTTCGAAAAAATGTGTAAGAATGAAAGAAACTTTTAAATATTTTTAAAATGCAAAAAACAATTGGATATCGCATTTCCGAGATCTAGACCTTTTATTTTGTTTTATGAAACACCCTGTATATTTTACGCCATTGGAATGACCGTCGATTGGGCTTTTTAAAAATATATTTATTATACATGACAGTTATTTTTCACGAATTTCGAAATATTACGAAAGAGTGACTAGAAAGATTTAATCAATTGCAATAATAATGGCACTCTACTCTACTTTCGACATTAGATCTTAGTTATTCCATTCAACAATAGAGATCTAATGAAATTTCTACTCAGAACTTCCAGAAGATCAAAAATTGATTTGAAGGAGTGCCATTATTATTGTAATAGATTGTACCTAGCAAGTCGGCATACGTCACTTGACTTTTCTCTCGTGCTTGTGGCAGCTTTAAAAAAAATATGAATTTTATAAGAGAGTTAACAAGGCTTTAATCCACGAGAAAACATGGATTTTTTCGAGAGGATTAAAGACTGGTTAATTTCTCAAATGTAATTCATCGTTTTGTCCACGACCACGACCAAAACCGGTCAATTAGGAGAATGAAACGCGCGTAAAAGCAGGTGAATTTGACAAATTTATTTTAAATCAAGAATATTGATTGTCAGCTGAAGTCTTAGAATCGTTTCTATGGTATACGTTTGTTTATTTGTCAACAAGAGTGGAAAAATTTGCGAAATCGACACAAAAAATGAGTGAGAATGCTAAAAATATCTTCATTCTGGATGAAATCCAACAAGAAGCCCAAGAAGCAACATTACGTCTGTTACCAGCGATAACTGGCGAAAAAAAGCCATAGAAGAAGGAGCAATTACAAAAGAGATGCTACTATCCTACTCTTTTCAATGTGGAAAAACGGTTTGCTGCCTTTTCGATGTGGACAAAATATTCCATGCTAAAATTAATGTTGAAAGTGCACAAAGTATTAATATTACGTAATGTAGGATTAGTATGGTAAACTGAATTTATATTTGAAAGAAAGGCAAAGATACTGGAGAGAAACCAAATCGAAGAATTTTTTAAAAAAGCACCGGATGAGGAATATTTACAAGTTAAGATAGGCAATACACTATTTTAATATTTCAATTTATACATTGAGTGTTTTATCTCAACTCTTTACAGGGTGCAAGGATCATGGGAGTCGCAGGTATACGTACTCATTCCGGATGCGAAAACAAATATTTCAAGAAGTTTCACGAAGAAGCTTTTTCAGTCAATGCTGTACAATGTGGCTGCAAAATGTACAACACAACATGTAGGCATCAACATAATTTCGAAAACTGGCCAACGTTAAGGATGATATTACCACTGTAAGCGTCATGGTGGTTGGAAATCGACTATGGTAGCGGAAAGATATATTCACTCAAGAAGATTTACTGTCCAGCAAAATAGCAATTGCTGAAAAAATCCAGATCTTATCTGGCGATGTTGTGGACCCCTCTAGTCCTTCAGAAACTCCTTATTGACTGAATTTAAATAATTTCGGTCAAAATGACAATAGCTCTTTTCCAACACGGCACCTGACTGGTTGGAAACCTGTCCCAAGTGGATAGCCAAATCGTTCATCGACTTACTGCATCGGAGTTGTATCTAATATTAAACTGACTGACTGCTTCGGACAGGTTTCAAACTAGTCAGGTGCTGTGTTGGAAAAGAGTTAATATCGTGAGATAAATGTTAATGTTAATAATAATTCTGAATAAAATGCTATAAAGTGTGGTATTATGAATTCTAATCCACTAGTGTATTAAAAGGCTTTTAATCCATGGAAAACAGACGTATTAAACCTTCTCAATATAGTTGTCATGGATAAATATTTAAAAATTTCTATAACTTTCATTTTTACACCTTTCTTGTATCTCGAACAATAACGGAGATAAAGGAGAGAGCAATTGTCATGTAACCACCCTGTACGGGCAACGTATTGCTGATTAATAACTAGATACCCTATCTGATGCCTTTAACTTACTGAATTAACAGAAAATATAATACTCTGATTGTTGACCGTTTCTTCTACAGCAACTATACAACTACCACATCCCCCTTCTAGACACATCCTTTTAGTCCCTGTCAGTTGTGCCTTCTGTCGAAGGTAGGTGTTAAGAGTAGTCTCTGGAGTAACATCTTCTGCCGATACTAAAAAATTAAATACCTAGTGACACATTTATTTATTTATAAATTTGTTTAATTATTTATCTTTTAATTGAGATAAAATTCGCTTTAGAAATTAATATCAATTTGTAATAAAGTAGATACAATCTGTTGCAATAATAATGGCACTCCATCAAAACACTTTTTAAACTACTGGAAGTTCTGAGCACAAATTTCATTAGATCTCTGTCAGTGAATGGAGTAACAAAGAACTAATTTTAGAAGTTGAAAGTAGTTTTCTTTACGAATACGTCAACAGAGTGCCATTAGTATTGCAATAGATTGTACAGTGGCCGCAACATAAGGTTTCCAACCTAACACTTATACTACCTACTGTTAAAGAAATGAGTTATTAAGTAATTGGAATTTTGGGAGGTATCAATAAATAGGTCGTGTCAATACGTGCCAATAATTGTTTTTGTCTAAGAACACGTGTGATCAACTAGCGGTAGTATATGACGAAAATATGATACTGATTAGGACTGGAAACCTTTATTCCGCAGAGTGTACCTGCACTTTTAGTGTGATGTACAATCGTTTGCAATAATAATAACACTTTTTAAAATTAATTTTGCGATTTCTTTCGAACTGCTGACGTATTTGTAATGAAATTTACTTTCAACTTTGAACATTAGTTCTTAGTTGTTTCACTAACCAATATAGATTTCATGAAATTTTTACTTAGAACTTCAACTTCAAAAACTTTTTTGAAGCAGTGTCATTATTATTGCAAAAGCTTGTACTTAGTGGATAATATTAATATACCTGCATGTTCAACACCACTGACATGAAACTTTATACAGGAACGACGTGATACACTGAAAATATAAAAATAAAATTTTCAGTGTCAGTACAGTTTACAACTTACAATTCCATTTTCAATGCACCACTTATAAAACTATTTCATAATTTTCCTATTCATAATTTCCAACACATTTGTTTATTTCTTAATGTTTAACTGATAAATTTTGAACTTGAATTTTTTCAAAGCACCTCAAGAAATAAAAATGTAGATAATTTCCAGGTCCGTACCTATATTATTACCGCGCCGTTAATTGTTATCTGCTAGACTTAATTATTGTCATTTCAGTCAAGCCTGGCGTTAAGGACAATGAATCGTATTTACAGATGCACAAATAAAATTCACCCAGTACGTGGAGGTTCTTATTAACGCAGTACTAAAATATAGTGTTGAAATTAAATCATTTGCTTTAACTTTTTGGGGGAAAATATGCTAGAGAACATGAAAAACCGTGAAATCTGCCTTTTCCAGACACCGTGAAAAATACTTAATAATTTACATCAATTACTAGTTTTTTAAAATAATTCTGCGAGATGAGATAATGTTTATAATGACGTAATCAATTTTTTCCATGTGCAGTTGACCTGTAAAATTCAAAATATTTTATGATAAAATATAACAGTTGAAAATGATGCCTGGAAATTGTTATACAGCCTGGAGCAAACTTGTATAATTGACATAGTGAGATGTTGGGATGTCTAATCACAATGTTTGTCGCATCCGTATGGATATCAACTAATTTTTGTATGAGGATACTCTAGTACTGTCCTGATAAATAATATTTTATTTATTTTGCTTATGAAGAAATGCGCATAAATGTATTAAATAAATATATTTACTCTCCTACGTCAGGCAAGTTTATCTTTTATGGTTAGTGGTGCATATGTGTAATAATTTCTAATTATTCGACTTCTATTCGAAATAATTGACAAATTAAGATTCGAAAGAAGTTAAGAGTAAAATGTATTAGATTAATGATTAAAAATGTCAGTCAGAATTCTCATGAAAGAGCAGAAATTTAAATCGTGGTTTACTTAATAATAACTACAGGTATAGCGTACCTATATAATCAGTTTTCACTGTTTTTTTCTTTAATTTCTCAGTTTGGATATTATCTGCATATATCAATTTTGTAAGAGTTGTAAGTTTCAAAAACAGTCTGTATAGCACCAAAATGTATCAACTGGAAGCAAAAGCCACACTCCAAAAATAATTAAAATCGATTAATAAGTATTCGAGTTGTTTACAACACTCGTAAAATCTTCACGAACTTTGAAGCCACCTACGGCCAAAAGAAGCAATTTAGGATATAGATGATATAGAAGATAAATCTGTCTATTTTCAGTCCATGAACCTGGTGCCTTACTAGCCTTGCTTTATACACATTATTATGGGACATCCTGTATATAGGAACCCACTAAACAAGGAACTTTGCATAACATTTTAACAAAGTTGCATTCATTTTAAATACGTAATTTTACACTGTAAAGTAATTGCACGCTTACTAGAATAAGTTTGTTATAAGTGAACCGCAAAAAATTTCTGTGACGTTACACATTAGTAACTTGCTGCAAGTTATCACATAATTTACAAAAGAAAAGTTGCAATGCAACGGAATTATCAAGATTTAGAAACGTTTCTTTAAAAAGTTCTATCAAAATTAAAATCTAATGTTGATATAACTTGATTTTTATAATTTGTCCAAACGTATAACACTTTAAGTTATAGCAATCTTTTACAGTAATCACGGTGTAACATGATGTTTCCAACTTATAGGATTTTTTTGCGAGTAACCGTTGTCAGAATAACGGTTAGTTAGCGGTATCTCTTACATGAGACCCCCACTCCTAGATAAAGTTCCGGTAACGTAGGCTCGCTAAAATACTCCGGTTATGGTTCTTCTTGAATATGTGGTTGTTATAAATTAATAAATAATCACAACAGCAGCATGAAAGTGTTTGTTTTTTGTGTGCTTGTTGAATTTATTTTTAATATATGTATTGTTTATTATACTTTAATTTTAATAGTAAAACCTTACTTTGTTTCACCAAAGTGAGGCAAGTCAACATTTGAATGTCTAGAAAAATATAACAAACAGCATTGTATTCTATCAATTGTTACAAATGGAAAAAGTAACATTTTATAAGTTGATTAACTTTATTATGGAAAATTTTAAATGTAGTACAAAAAAAGGAAAAGTTCCTTTAAAACAATGTTATTTTTAACTAATTCTACAATCAATCATTTTATTAGGACGTATTGTATGAAATCTTCTCTGCAGAGTACAGAAGAATTTATGTTATAATCTCACAATTTTCGTAATATTCGTAACCGTTTTTGGCTTACCTACCTCGCTGAATATGTTACTGATATCAGTAACCGATGTTATTTTTGTGACGTCAACAGTTACGTCATGTCTCTTCCCCTCACTAACCGCTTTCACTCTAAAACGGTACGGTTACTAAAAAACAGTTGCCGGTTCTTCAACGGTTACTCGCAAAAAAATCCTATTAGTTGTCTATGTGATGGTGTCCTTGTATCGGAATAGTACACGCAAACTTCAAACAATTAACAGAGCCTGAACTTAATGCAAGAATGATTGGTTTGAGTGAAGTTTAATGATAAATAAAACAATTTCAAATGTAGTATGTACACAGATTTGTCTATATGATATGTATATATTTTTCATATGGTATACAAACTTGTTTTATGTAATGTATTCGATAATTAAGTTTCTTTGAATCTACAGTTACTCTCAGAAATATTATGCATACTTCAGTATAAGAACTACCAACATTTTCAGTACCTATACTGTCTATCTATCATTTTTGTCACAACCAAATAGCATATTTATATGTATTTTCACCCAAGACTACTTTGCAAAATGTCAATTTTTGTCACAGCATCTTTACTTACTAATTTTTGAAATTTACTCTTTACCTAACTGACGTTCTTTGAAATGTTTCCATTTGCTTATTAATACTATCTCTGAATTGGCGTACTAATTTTTAGTTACAAAACAGATAAAATAATTCTGAAAATAATGAGATTATAGAAATTATTAATGATCATGGATTTCGTATCGTGAACTGTCATTAACTGTCGTGGAAAATTGTCAGAAGCTCAAGACAAACTTACTAACACCACATAATAACAATAAAAATTAGCGACAATATTTTAACTATTTAAGTCAAAGACTGTTCATGAGCAGAAGTGCTACCCTGTTGAATTTATTTGAATTCTTACGTCATTTTCCTATATAGGTTCAATTTCTTATTTAAATTTTAGCGCCAATTTTCTGATCATACTTGTAACGCTGGTTGAATAATCTGTGATTGTCGCCACTAATCCATCAGTAACATAAATTAAAATTATTCCGCTCTTTACATAGAGCTAAATTCATAGTCAGCACTTCACGTTAAATGTGACTTTTCATTTTAAATATACTTAAATAAGATGCTCTTCAATATTTTGTTTTATCATTCTATCATTTTTATCTTGTAAATTGGAAAGCTAATAACTTTAAGGGTGAAATTCATAGTCAGCACTTCACTTAAGTGTGACTTTTCATTTAAGGTATATTTAAATAAGATGCCCTTCAATATTTTGATTCATAATCTAACTTAATGTAAATTTATTAAATGTGGTATGATACTATTAATAAGTTGTTACCCTGCATTTTTACCTTCTAAATTGCAAAGCTAAGAGCGCACTTAACCTTAAGTGTGATCTATGAATTCCACCTATAGAGCGTTTATTCGTAAACTAGTAAAATAAAAATTATTTTTTTCATATATTTGAAATTAAAAAAATAGTGTAGAGAATGCGCCCCTCAAAAATATTACATATATATTTTTTGTGTAAAAATGAGAGATATATGAAATATATCGGATTTAAATATTTACCTTAATTTTTTAAATAACCTGGCGAAATTATATTCACAAAATCTGGCAACCCTGCGTGAAAATACATTGTGTAGAAGAAGAAGACGAAGAAGAAGAAGAACTGTAAAAGTAGATAAAACAAAAATAAATTCTGTATTCTGTAAATTTCAAGAAACGAGGTTAATGAATTGTCTTAATCTTTTATAAAGTTAAAAATATTGTTTAAAAAAAATGAATATTAGTAATCCAATTATTGCAAATATTTTTTCTCCATTTCAAGAGTACATAAATTCCGAACAAGACGTCAGAGAGGTGTGTAGGTATAAATATTCTTCGATTAAAGTAAAACTTTTTCTTGTAGGAGATACGTAAAATAATGAAAGATATAGAAAAACCGTTAAGAGAAATAACGACAGTTCTGCAAGTTATTCATCATGACCAGGATATAGAAAAAAGTACTAAACACATTTCATTTAGAAATAATGTTTCTAACAACTCGCATTGCATAAATTTTCATATGATTTTACGTTTTTTAAGTTATTACTACATAATTTGAAATTCATTCTTAATGTTTATGCCTTAAAAAATTATTGTATTTTATTAAATATTGTGAGGTATTTAGTTTTGGAAATTTAATTGATATTTGATTCATTTCTCAGTGCATCGAGCATGTCTTAAAGCCAGAGAACTTTTTGGGGATGTGCGAAAAGGTTACGATGCTCTTAATAACACTGTTCCTCCTGGGCAATATTACCGTTACAATGATCACTGGCGTTTTGCTACACAACGTCTTTGCTTCCTTGCTGCCTTAATTGTATTCTTAGAGAAAGGGATTTTAATAGATAAGGAAACAGCAGCTCAAATATTGGGAGGTAATAAAAATAATTTATCACATAAAATAAGAGAAATAATAATGAATCTAATAACATTTGCAGTTAACGACAAGAGCAATATTCATCTGGATTTAGAGGATTATTTGATGGGACTACTGAATTTGGCTTCTGAATTGGTAAATTTTTAGAGTTAATCCAGCATAAAATTTTAACTAATGATTTTTAGGCAAGATATGCAGTAAATTCTGTGACCTATGGTGACTATGAAAGACCACTGCAGATATCGAAATTTGTTGCGGAATTGAATGCAGGTTTTCGACTACTGAATCTGAAGAATGATTCCTTAAGAAAGCGATTTGATGCTTTAAAATATGATGTGAAAAAAATTGAAGAAGTTGTATACGACTTATCGATAAGAGGCCTTGCTCATACTCCAGGGACAAGTGAGCCTGTGAATATGTAACATTATAAGTAAAATAAGTGCTTCTCGTAAGTCACAAGTTTATAAATGGATGTACCTTTTACCGACATTCTAATTTGCATATTTGTATGTCCTAAAATATTTATTTTGTGCTGTAGATAATTTATTTAAATATCTGATATTTATTTATGCAGTTTTTCAGATATTAAAATAGTTAAGGCACTATTAGTACAAGTACTTCTGTTTTTTCAGCTATATTTGTAGTATTACTTAATATTTTACTGTACTGTAAATGTAGGTGTCCCCAGTATTTTTCAAATTTTCTACAGGCAGTTTAGTTTGTAACACATTTATATTTAGAAAAATTTTAGGGGATTTGAATTCCATGATTTCCCTCAAGTACAAAAATAATTCTTTAAGTTTATTCTGTGATGTGTTTACCGAAAATACATTTTTTTCTTCAAATCTTTACAGTTATTTTAATATACATATATTTCTTGTTTAAGTTGAGATTTTAAAAATATACCTGCTCGCGGCAATAATACAGATGACTTATGTCATATGAACAAATGAATCATTCATCATATTTTCATCAAAATATTAAAGATATTACAACTGAGAATAATAAAATTATATACTACAATAAAAGTTTACATTATATACTGCACTAAATTGCAAAGTTCTCTTTTTAGAAATAATTAATTTTATTATATCAAAGGTAATACCAGTATAATAAAAACAATGTATCAAAATATATAAAAAAAGATAATTATAAAATTATGTGTACATAATATATCAAAAATTAAATTCAAATTAATATAACATCTAAATAATAAACTTGTACAATATAATATCCTCATTTGATCTTAAAATTTATTTAACATATTTTGTTTGATTCTTGCTCCAGCGATAGCCTCTTTTTCCTTCAAATTTAAATACAGTAATAACGATACCTGAAATTGAAATTATTCTATATAAAGAAATTAAATCCAGTATAAACATATCTAACAAAAGAACAATAATTTGCATGTATAGTTTATAGTCTAAAAGATGTATACAAAAACATCTTGAGAATAGCAAATGTGATAATTCATAGATAATTAAATGGGAATGCCTCCATAGCCAGTGCAGGTTGTGAGTATAGTAGTCGGTTGCCGGTCGTAGGTAATGTAACCGGCTGTCGGTCATAGGTAAAGTAGCCAGCAATCAGCTATGTCTGAAATACATTATTATAGTTAAAGCTGTTAACTAACTATCACATTTTAATTATTGTGTTGAAATATTTCAAGTTACTTAGAGTCATTATCAGCTAAATTATGCTTCTTGAAATTTTATATTTACGTATACGAAATTTAAAATATATCACGAGTGATTGGTGTATATGCTAAGATAAAAGTATAATGAAATACAATTTACTAATAGTTACTTTATTATATATGTATTTACTAGTTATACATATAACATATATACAATATTTTACATAAAACAAACATAAATTCGTACTATCCCTTGTAAATAAATTTATTTATTTCAAAAATATACATAGCTCATTTTTTTTTTAACCAATAACGGTGTTTCCACGCCCTTTTGGACAGCCTCTAATTTTTACAGCAGGTACTTTAATATCAGAAATTATTATAGCCTTTGAAGAACTGGATGGAGTACTATCTACTTTTATAATATCCATGGCACAATTTCTATCAGCATCCCAATACTGAAAATTGGGACTTTGACATGTTGTTTAATTGTATATTATCACAATCGTCAACAACTGGCATCACGTTTTCATCTATACCCGAGTTTTCAAAATAATGCACATTTTTAGTCTGATATTTAGAAGTCTCATAATTATTGTTAGACCATTTTGTTATGTTTTGATTAATTTTAATCTGTTGTAAAATATTTCAGATAACACCTCACTGCAAACTTGGGACAATTGCAGACATTCATCATCTTAAACTTTTGGTAGTTTGTTATCATATGAACCTCCGTCTCTAAACTATTATTACCGCCATCAGATTGACTAGTTGCAAGCGAAGAAAACAGTGGCTGGTGTGATTCAAAGTAACTTCTTTTCCATCTTTTTAAGCACAGATTGTCTTCAAATAATGGAAGATTGCACATAAACCGCAGTTTAAAGATGTGACGACAGGGTAATTTGATGGATGTCCAAAACATGCACTGACAACTGTAAGGTGTTACATCTAGGAGGCCTTCATTAGTAGGTGCAACACATCTTTCTTTTTTAATAATCTGGAAATCTCTGCACAAATTCGTACTTTCTAATTGCATCTGAAATTTTTTAAATGCAAAATTCATTAAAAGCTTAGAGTATAAATCTTCCTCTGAATTTGACTCCCATGATCTAGTAGTAACTTTATGATACTGTTTAGAATTCTTAATGTTCCTGTCGACCCGTAGAGAATTAAGAATAAAAAAATTTTGATGTCCTCCAAATCCGAAAATTTTGTAATGACAGATTTCAATTTGGCATTCATACTTTCAATTCTGTTATTCGTTTTGTTCAAAATAGACATATTGCCAAAAGTCAAATATAACACCCACTCATCTTTAATTGGTTCCCAATTTTTTTCATAATAATCCATGACAATTTGGGGAACATTATTTTTCATATCCAAATACACTTGTTGATAACAATCTTCAGACGAAGCATACGCCAACTTTTGTAAGTATTTTTTGGCAACATCTCATTCTTCTGTAGTGAGACCCATTTTCTTAACGCTAATTTCTCTGCTGAAAATTTGAAGTGTATGGAATAGACATATCTGCAAAGAAGCACTGGAGAATTTTTTTTAAAAACACTCCTTTCCTTGTTGTCTTTGTCAGACATTACCACCATTATATTTGATGCCTTAGGATTTAGCTTCTTTAATGTTTTTATAAACCAGTCAATATTTTTCTTCCGTTTCATTCAATAATATGCCACAGCCCACGATTTCTCCACCTCCTTCTGCATCCTCTACCATAATTAAATATGTGGCCGCTCAACTGTTATGTAAACAGTAAGTACCATCTACAAAAATTATTTCCGGGTAAGACTCAAACATATGTTTCATTTCAAAATCTTGAAAGTAGACATTTTAAATTTGCATCTTCATCAGCACAAATTTCAACATGACACTTGTAAGAATTTTGTAAAATTGAAATATATTCCTCAAACTTCAGTCGTTTTTGTGGTTTTCTGTTAAGATTTGTTAAGCCTTTTAATGTCACAAGGCAACCGGATTCATTTATGATATTATTTTGTATAATTTTCTTATTTGCACGAGCACATAGTGCTGCAGTTGATCTCCTTTTAACTTCATTAGAAATATTTAATCGTTTTTGAGGTAAACATTTAAATGAAGATTGTGTTACGGGATGCGTATGATTTTCATTAAATTCCTTTATCTCCAAAAACTTTCCCCAAGGGGTTACTTTTACAAACATAGTGGCTGGACAGCTCTGTCTGAATGTGAAAGTGTTCTTTATTTTGTTTCTGAGAGTATAAGTTCGACCACCTTTAATGCAAGCAATTCTTAAATAATAGTAGACCAACTCTTTATTTGCTTTGTTAGCTATGCTTTCGGGATATTTTTTAATTTGCAAATCGATAGTTCTATTGTCTCTAATCCAATAATCACTAAACACTTTATTTTTGTATTCTTGCAACTTATTGTTAAAGATTTCATAGCTTTCAAAATTTTCGCCCACCTTCAGCATCTAAAAGATCAATATACGACAGATTTAACATAGATTATTACATAATACAAAAGTAAACATACCTTAAAATATTTTATAAATTTGGATAGTACTATAAATAACTTTGTATAATTAACAAATTCACACAAAGAAGCCAGAATACTGACTCGACATGAATTAGTTGGGTTATGTTCAGCTTTGTCAATGTGCCGGCAACAATGCGTTAGCCAGTGCCGACAATGATACACATAAATACTTCAAACCGGCGCTGGCTACGGAGGCACTCTTCACTTAAATACTTACATATGCATCAATAGCAGCATATCTTTGTTGAGCGACTGACAATGGAAACACATCCCACCGGCTCATTCTTACTTTCTTATTTTTATTGATTTTCATTTGAAGCTGAAAATAAATTAAAAATTGATAAGCTTTGTAACTGATGCTATATGATTTCTTACGACATAATCAACTAGTTTCTCTAAACTCCACCGCTGAGTGATTGGAAGAACAGAATTGGCTAACACCCCTATATCGATACAGTTTTCGACAAGTCTATCGGAATCAAATCCTTCATAATCCCTGGCTAATTTTCGAACATCACTAAAACAGTGAAAATTAAACTAAGGGAGTATATTTATTGAAATTTCTAGATTTTGTTATAAGAAAGCAATGGTTTTACTTACTTCTTAACATTATTTCCAGCTAGCCTTATATTTGGATGGATGAGAAGTTCACTTAGACTTTTTGGTAACTTTTTCAACCGACTAATATGTAAAATATAACAAACATTTAAGTCAGGGCTTATTTGAATAACAGCTGTCCTACCTGACCCTGTGTGGAAACTGAAAGGCCATTCCATGTCAAAACCAAGAACCATTACTTCTTTAGATTTGCTTGCGGCCTCCCTAAAAATATCAGTTTACTGTGAATAAACATATGTACAAAATAACAATGTTATTGCTATTACTTACAATAAATTGTCACATATTAATGCACAGTCTATTAAATCTGTGTGATATTTCAATTTTCCATTAAATTTTACGAATGGCCTATTCTCAAATGCAGCTTGCTGTTGTTTTTTCTCAAGTTCAATTCTCTTCTATAAACAATTAAACATGTATAAGAATAATGTCTAAAATGTTTAGCCATAAATAAGTTAGTTTAACCTGCTTAAATAAAGGTAACTGGGGTATTTCTTTTATTTTTATTATTACTATTATCATGGAATATATAGCTACATACGCAAGGTTGAAAATTTGAAATTGCAGTATAACACATCTGCCTTCATTTCTTGAAGTCACACTGTTCTCAAAATAAATAAGCGTAACATCGCAACTTCAACCTAATATAACTGTATACATAGAGATTACAAATATTATAATTTTGATTTTTTTTTTTTTTTCGAACATGCGATCACCGAATTCTGACTTCAGTTTCCTGATTAGCACCTTCGAAAATGGGGGGGTAGAACTTTTTTAGTCAAGATTGAAGAGTTTTATGCTGTAGTAAATAATGATCATAGTTTGTTGTAAATATACGGTAAAACAATATTTTCTATGTTAACACAAATCAAAAATACATGTATGCCTAAATATTTTGCAGCTAATTTTAAATAATAGTATTTGGTATTAATTTATTTTCTAAATTCAAAAACCGGTACATTAGTTTCCCGCCAATATATTTTTAAGGTTAAAATAACCGACTTCGCGGCAACTACTGCTACAAAATCAGAAAGTACTTACTGCTTGTTCCTCTTTTTCCTCCGGGGACAATCTCGGCCGTAATCTCTTCCTAGTTTGACTTGGAATACTATCAATTTCCAATTCCATTTAATCAATAAATTATTTAAATAAAATCCAATCAACAAAAAATCAAAAATTGAAGAGGCCACAGAGAAATACAAGAGGAATGTGCCGAACGAACACAAAATATAAAAGAAGAAGATTGCAGGTACCGAAAATACCACAGAACATATACAACGCACTGGAAATGTAATTTTATATTATGATGACTGGAATGCGCTAAAAGTTGCGCTAATGCACTGAAATGTACAATATGGAATGCGTTTAGTCCATTTACGCATCCAAATAAAGGTACCAACCCTAGGAGCAGACAAAAGGAGGCACATGAAACTCATCAAAGACATACTTCATTCGTTATGCATGTGGGTGCGTCATTGGCGTACAGTGTGGTTTCTTCTTTTATCTTGTATCTCGTTAGTGTTATTCTTTGTGTATATTTGTGGGTGTTATTGTTGGAACATGTCATGTTTTATAAGAGACTGTAAAATTAACCAGCATATAGCACGAAATAATTCTCCATATCCAGAATTCAATTTCATTTCAATTCACAATCAGCTAAGCCCTCTACTGCTCCGCCATTGCTAGAGGCACAAAACAAAATATGGCGCTGATCATGAATAATCCATTTGCGTAGCTTTTAGCGCATTCCAGTCATAATATAAAATTACATTTCAGTGGGAATTCCTCTTGATCAGCGCCATATTTCTTTGTGCCTCCTAGCAGTGGCGGAGCATAAAGATTTAGCTGATTGTGAATTGAAATGAAATTGAATTCTGGATATGGAGAATTATTTCGTGCTATATGCTGGTTAATTTTACAGTCCCTTATAAAACATGACATGTTCCAACAATAACACCCACAAAAATACACAAAGAGTAACACTAACGAGATACAAGATAAAAGAAGAAACCACACTGTACACCAATGACGTGTTGACAAACAAAATAATGGAAAATTAAGATCTCCATTCATATCGTATGTGCAGATGGTTGTCTCTCTCGCACCCACGTACATAACCAATAAAGTATTTCTTTGCTGAGTTTCATGTGTCTTTTTTTGTCTGCTCCTAGGTGTGGTAGTGGTATCTTTCTTTCGATGCGCAATGGAATTAAAAGCATTCCATATCGTACATTTCAGTGATACAACAATGATGGTAATAACAAAATTCTGTTTTTTTTCTTTAACTATTTAAACATTAATAGTGCTGCATATTTTTGAAAAGAAGAAGCTATTATTGAGACAAATAATTAAGTTAAAAGCTAAATATATTAAAATTAGATTTTAACATTGAAGAGAAAAGTATTTGAAGATAATTGAGGCAGTTGCATGGTCTATTATCTAGCACACAATATTCTTCTGTCGAATTCAAGTGAAGAAATGTCTTAAATATATCTATTAATGGAAACAAATCAAATTTCAATCCCTCATATTTTAAACAGATAATTTGATTCTTAAATATAGATTCTATAAAACCCGTCCATATGACACACAATCTATAATATTTCTATTCGCATTTTTGACAAAAATTTATATTATTAACGTTGCAACGAAATTTTAAAATATTTTACGAACAATTTTTTATATCACTTTTTACTCAAATAATCGTGCTTGTAGGCTTGTACGACTTGTACATAGACCGTGTTTTTTTAATCAACCATCGTCTGCCAAATCGCGTTGCCTTGTGTAAAGCACGGCTGCTGCGTTTTAGCAGACCGTGATTAAATATTTTGGCTTGATGGATTCAACATGGATTCAGCCAATGTGTTACTATTGGTCAGTTCAATAAATCATAATCTTTGATTGGTTGTACAGAATCGAGCACACCGAAATGTTGAATAAAATAACAAAATCCTTTTTGTATATAGAAATTTGTTGAATAGTGTGTGTTCGAGTCACACAGGCTTTAAGAATCATTAAAACAACACTTCAGTGAAATATAATTTATAATTGAATACAAAAATCTGCATTTTACTTTTAAGTATAAAAAGAGTACAAACTAATAAATGAATTCTAGCGGCTAACCTCGTCTGAATACACCCATTTTCCGTGAGCTATACATAGAAATCATAAAATATTGTATAGAACTCCAAAAGTGGTATCGAAAATAGTCATCTTATGGAGAAAATGCGAGTCTGGTAATATTGCAGTAACTTAACTTATTGGTCACACTAGCGGGATAGCCTCGCACTAATAAGGCGGTAATTTAAAAAAATGAAAATTTTATGTCCAATTTGTGATTTCTATGGTCCAATTAGAAACATTCCGTTTGGAATTAAAATGCAGTGTAACCAACTGCTTACATTAAGTTTTGGGCTGCTTTCTAAGCCCCTCCATAGTCTGACTATTTTTGAGTGCCTATGGAGTTTTTATATTTTATGATTTCTATGAAGCTATACTTGCTCTTGCTTCATTTAAGAAGAAGGAGAAGAAGAAGAAAATCTTGACATTTTTAGAAATGTAATTTGACAGTTGGTTTGATGGTTGTCTCTGACAGAAAGCTTGAATTTAATAAAAGGAAATTAAGGGACATTGTACGTATCTTAATTCGATTTTAATCATGGATCACGATGAAATAGATCTAGAGGAAGGAGAGGTAATTATTAAAGAAGTGTTTAACTTACTTTAAGTATATTTAACCTACGTATTTGTGTACTAGGTCTCTAACGACTCTGACAATAATTACACACCCTTAGAACGGCCCGCAAATTACTCGGCTAATCAACCCCAACCTAGGTTGCCAATTGATCAACCCTCGGAAACTGAAGAAGAATTACAGTCTAGTGACAGTGATAGTGATTCTGACCCAAACGTTAAGCGAAAAAAAAAGCCTAAAATAAAATTAAAACCGAAACCACCCCCACAAAATCCAAAACGAAAAAAATATGATATTTGGAGTTCTAGGGAACAAGATGAAGTACTAGCTGCAACTTTAAACTGCTGTGATGTAACGACAAAGGATAGATCTCGTAACGTAGAATATTATGATTATACATTAAGTCGTAGATTTTACGATGATGACTCAAAGCAAAATAAAAGTAACAAAAGAACAAGGGATGACAGAAAAAATGTATATTTTAGACAACGGAAAAGGTCTAACAGTGAAGAAAAATTGAAAGGCTCTAAAAGACTAATTTTGGACTTGGCTGTAGATTTAAATAGTAGTGCTGATGAAATGGCAAAAGACATGGCTAATAAATTATGTGAGGAGAAGGAAGATTTAATTTGTAAGTAATGGAATTTGTATTTAAAACATTAAAAATTTAATTCATCAAACAGTGGAGTTAAGCATAGGCAAAATTGGACATTTGGAATTATTTCAATAAATCAGAAAATGACAATCACATACAGAGTGGCGGCAACATAAAGGTTTCCAACCTAATGCATATACTACTTTTAAAAGGATAAACGAGTGGACATAGGAATTTTGAAAGGCAACAATTAGATTGTAACATGTCAATAATTGTTTTTATCTAAACACGTGTGTCATGGACAAGCGGTTAATCTGTTATAATTTAAACGAAATATGATACTGATTCAGACTGAAAACCGTTATGTTCCGGCAAATGTACATTGTGTCGAAAAGTTGTTAAGTTTTTTGGGAGGTGCCACAAACGAGGTGCGAACTCGCAGCTCAGTGAAAACTGCAAATAATAATAATATTTATTGACCAAATTCAAAATAACGTGTCCCAAGAGAAAAAAATAAAAATAAAATAAAGGTGTGGTCAAAGGATCAGTTGATCAGCTAGAGCTGTTCTTCTTCAAAGACCTAAGGAAAATTAAATTTACATTCTTTGTATCCCACATATGATCTCTGGTCGCATTTTGATAGTAAACTATCCAAGTAGCCAGTTATTCAATTCCTTGTACTAACTTTATTTTTGGCAATAAGGCAGTATTTAGAAATGGCTCATGTAAATCACAAAAATAATGCCATTGAATTTTAAACAAAACTTTGGCGGCAGCTTCAATGTAAAAAACCATCCCCCTTAGTACTTATAGATATAGAGAAAATACTGAAAATAGTGTTCTTTTATCTGTTAAGTGGGTTTAGATAAGTTCAGGTCATAATACACAATCATTTATTTTGTTAATACCATATATGGAAGAACTTGCGAATAGTTTTAATTTGAATTACTTAAACCAATAATTCGGCTCTAAAGTTTGCTTCAATAATCATATTACACGTTATTTCTAATTTGAATGTGCTATTCGCTAATTTATTTCATTTAGTAATACATTTGTTTCAATAAATTAAATTTAGTTTTTATAATTATTTGGTTTTAGTGAAAGTAATAAATGTTATGGGAAAACAAAAAGCTATAGATATATTTAATGAAACAAAAAGAATAGAGGAAGAAGGAGGAATGCCTATAATGGTAAGAAAATAGATAAGAATATATTCTAGTTCTTTCTTCTGAAATAAGTTACTATACTTATACCAGGAGCGCATCCAGCATTTTGGTTTGAGGGGTGGTATAAAAACAAGCTCTTAACCCGCTTTACATTAAGAATTTCATTGTCAATTAATTGATCAAGTGGCTTCGTCAAGTTAATTGACAAATGTAATACGAAAACTTGGACGTCAAATTAATTGATGAAGAACTTCGTCAAGTTATTGACGACTTAAAACTTGTTCTAATTTTTCGTTAATTTTTACTTCAATTCAGGAATACCAACCTAAAATAAATGCAAAAGGTGAGATTAGAGGATATGATGATTTATATTTAACCAGTAACCGAGCAGCAGCAATAATAAACAGAATGGAAGCTTTTTTTAATAAATGGAAATGATATAGTCAAAAATTAAAATTAATTTTACATTGGTACGGGTGACATCTGATAGCAAAATTGTTAAGAAACTTGACAAAGCCCTGAACAAGTGTAAAAGCAAAGTGCGATCTTGAAGAAATTGATAAATTAATTCATCAATTTCTTCGTTAATAAATTGTTAGTGTAAAGTCCGCTTTACATAGAGAAAAAATAACATTTTTTGATAATATCTACAAAAATAAATAAAAAAAATGCTCTTAAGCAAAAACATTTATTTAATAACATAATCTAGTATACTCATTTTGTTAATAAATAATAATAATTACGAATTTCATTATATATTGTCATTAATTGTCGAAATTTCTCTGGGTTTGAGCGCATATTACTCCCATTATCCCCCCCTCGCTTAGATGCATCCATGACTTATACATGCACAAACTTGACCTTTTGTAGAATCAAACAAGAAGAAGAACCCCAGGCGGAGTTTTTCTTTATTTAGTAAGGCATGATTATCATATAACTTTGGACCAAAAACAAAAAATTTTTGATGAAGAAAGACAAAAGAGTAAACACAATGCTAAGATCAAACAAAAAGAAAAGAATATGAAATTAAAATGTGAGATTGGTAAGTGAAAAATTCAATTTCCGAAATGTAAACGTATACTTGGATAGTCCAAGTGTCCGCAAGTAAACGTTTACATTTCCAAGTTTCCGTCAAAGTACGCAGTTCGCATCTACACTCGTATAATGCAAGTCCCGCTTTCGATTTATGGTGTAAATTAGATAATTTTATATTTCTAGCTGCTTCGAAAGCCAAATTACTACCTGATTTGTTAACAAGAGCAGAACTATTAGCATGTCAAAATCCGGCAAGAAAAGTTAAAGACGAAACTGAAGAGACAGATTTTGTCAACCCACCACCTACGCCTGAAACAGATGGACATGAAAATAGTGGGGATGGTATGGATAGTGGACTTCAACCTGTCGTAAATGGAAGCGATTGCCTTGGAACATCACGGGAAACAGTTAATGTTTATGAAGAGGATTTTTTGGATATCAATTGCTCTAATGATATGGATTTATTTTAAGGAACATTTTATAATCATTAATAACAATGTAATTGTAACGTGTCTGTATAGGTATTTAAATAAAATTTATTAAGTTATGATGGTTTTTTTATTAAGGGAAATCCAACATCTGAAACAAATATCTCAATACAATGTCAATATATTTTTAAAATATTTATACTTACCATTTGTGGCAAAATTATTTCAATATGTTCTAACTGGATTTTCTTTTTATTTTCTGAGTCTGCTTGTTTTGCCGCTCTAGTTGTCGCTTCTATAACCAGAATTTTAGCTATATCAGACACCAATTCAACAGCATCCTCGGATATTTTATTTTTAGGATTTACAAATTTTGATTTCAAAACTTCTTTTATTACATCCTAAAAATTAAAGATGTAAATATTAGAATTTTGTTTCCTGCATCTCAATTTTTTTATTTTTAAATGATATTTTAAGTCTGTATGACTTAATGTACTTGAGCATAATAAAGCAATCATCTTTATTCTAAATCGTGTAATAAATATTTACAATGGTATAACCAACGATCTTCCTGTTTACGTTGGGTTGGGTATATCTATAATTGCTACCTTTTTATATTCTCAAGGATATTCTTAATTTTTCCTATTCTGAAGTAAGGGCAATCTTGTTGAATAGCGGTGATGTTTTGAATTGTTATGGCATCTCATTATGTTTAATCATTATTTTTGCACATCGTCCCTTTGTTGTAATGATTATAAACTTTACTATTTTCGGTAAGTAAGTACATTTCTAGTAAAAGTAAGGACACAGAGGCTAAGGGCCTAACCTTCCGAAGTAAGGACAGGACAAACCTAGGTATATCTATTTTATTACTTTTTACTTACATGCCCAAAAGAAGTTGTAACTTTAGATAATTTTAAATCATCTGAAGCTATAGACATTTTCCAATAGTTCTCATTTAGATAAGAGAACCATTAAAAAATATTAAATTACCTAAATAAGAAATAAGGTTAGTGTACATTTGCACTTAATAATACCCCATCTATGGGACGTGTGAGATATATACCCGAATCAAGAATTCAGACGTCTACGTCACGGCTGACGTTACACATTTGTTTTTATTGTCAACGTCATTTTCGATATTTGGTCGCGTTAAAAACAATAATTTTTTGCAATTTAGTGCAGTATATAATGTAAACTTTTAGTGTAGTTCTATTACTATCAGTTGCAGTTTCTTAAATATTTTGATGAAATTATAATGAATTATTCATTTGTTCATATGACGTAAGTCGTCTGAATTCTTGTCGCGAGTATACCAATTTGTGTCCTTTTATTGCAGTTCAGAAATCCATCAATGGATGTCAGTCACGTCGTGGTGGTTTATGTTGTGTACTGTTAATCTATGGTGCTGTTGTAGACACAAAGTCTAAAGTTCAGTAGGTGTAAGGCATTCTGTTTCGTTAAAAATTTCTACGGTATTTTAGAACTACATCCCCTACCATATTTCAGTCTGACAACACAGATCATTGGACGAAATCTGACAGTTCTATTACAAAAAATGTGTAAAAAAAGTGATTCTAAAACATTCTAAAGTTGATCAGTACAGTTGTGTTTGTGTTTCATCTTTCTTGCGTATAGGTAGTATAGTTTGCACATACGAAAAGTGATATTTTCAAGCTATTGTTTGTCGGTAAGTCATGAAATTTACTTGAATTTTAAGTAACACCATCCCTAAATCAATAACAAAAAATAGTGGCATTTTAGTCAATCGATATAGCATACCATGTCTTTGTCTCGTTAGGAATAATAAATTATTGATATTCTGTTCAAGTTTTATAAATTGTTTAGTTAACTAAACTTTGAAAAAAAATTGTACAGTTGATGGCAACTATAATAGTTGTTAGATAAAATTAATATGCTTATGTCTATAATAATTATAAAAAATTTAAGTAAGTACACCAGTAATTGCCTAATATAACAAAGACATTTCTACTAGATTGCAGTCCAAGGATGAAGAAAATTTTCTTTTGCAAACCCACTTTTTAATTTATTAGTGTTAAATTAAATTTAACATAATATGATTATTATTTTGTAGATTACATTAATATACCTACTATTTGTATAACAAAATTACATGCATACATATTTTTTATATAGAGTGGTTAAACTAATGGAAAATAAACATAATATATCTAAACAATTTTTTAAGTATTTAGTGTCCGAAGTGTCACTTTGGTTCATGAAAATTACAATATTCTCTTACAAATTTAATAGTCTTTCAATACAGTGTAGAAATGTATTATGTTTATTAATTATTCCTACATATATCTATGGGTTTATAATATTCACTTAGTGCCACTAGTTTTTAACAGTTTGTTTCTGTTTTGTTTTGTTTGTTTGCTTTTTCTTTGTAAAATATTATAAAGAGAACACCATTTCTTATAAAAAACATAATCCTTATGAAAAGGAATAACAATGAAGTTTCTATAAAGTACTAGACTTGGTACTAATGTTTTATTTTTATAAACTTGTAATTATAAATAATTAAATATTTACTAAATTATTTTGAAGCCATTTTAATTGTAGTTAAGAGTACTTAAGAGCCTCGTGTTCAAAATGAGACATTGGTAAATGCATTAAATATACTATAACAGTTAAACCATTTGTAAATTTTTTCGTGAGGCTGCTTCAAAAGGGTCAATCATATTAGTAAAAATCTGAAGTAAATTAAGATATTCTAAAAATGTTATTTTATCAAATGAGTATACTTAAATTGCATTTGTAGTATTTTATATATTAATAGAAGTAAAATAAATAATTTTGTGGTGCACATTTTTTTTATCGATATTTTATCATTATTTCTCTCATAACCTGTAATGACTTTTGCTCAAATTAGCTATTAAAAGTCGGAAAATAAGAATACTTAGACGGACTCATACAATTTTTAAGAATTATTTATGAATAAAGTGCTATCTGATAAAATGCTCTAATCTAATGTGTACCTCAAATTGGTATTAATTTCAAAAGTAAGATCCTGTATTTTTAAACAAAGATTTTTAAGGTGAGGCGAGTTGATTTATACTTAACTATTTTTACCAGACATATTTGTTATTAAAAAAAATTTACCAAAAATTCAGGAGGTTTCAGTAATTAAATAAGAACCAGATTAACAAACGCTAAAGTTTTATTAACTCCTTTGAAAGTTGTGTAACATGAACAAAAAATGCTAGAATGTCTAATGTGGACCTCAAATTGGTGTGAATAAAATCAACTATTCATCATATACATATTAAATACCAATCTATATGAAATCAACTAATGATGGTTGTTAACAAAATTTATTTATTTATTGTTTTACATATATTTGTACTATATTCAGAGTTGAAAACCGGTATTCATTATTTTGTATTCGTGTCAGTCTATTTTGCATTTTACAGAAGTTTGCATTAAACGATGTAGCTTCTTGATTTTTAAAGATATTCAGTTCAAACAAAAACCATGGTAAAGAGCATAAAATATACAATATTTTCTGTTCAGTAAATAAACAACAAAAAATAAATAAATGTTTACATTTTCAAACTAAAAACCTTCTCTTTTAAAATTAAAGATGTTATAATTTTTATAGTACCTGCATTACTTCTCGAATAAGTTTTAGTCTTTAGAGTTACATTATTTTTTAATGAGCTTTCAAATATTGTGGTTTTTCTAAAATCGGGTATTATCAGTCTGAAGTATCTCAGAAGAGACACACTTTAAAAATCCTAAATTTTCAGAAAACATTGTTTCATTGTGTTGTAATATGTGTTTAAAGTTTAATCACTGAGACTTTATTAGTTGTTTAGTTATACACTATTAAGTGCAGGTATTACATTGCTTGTATTAAAAATTTAATTAACATATCATTAATATTAAGCAATTTTTTGTTAACTTATTTATAATTCATAATCAGGAATATATACAGGGCGTCACCTGACTGGTGACACGACTCTTATAAGACACAAAAAAAATTTAGTCTTAAAAAATAGTCTTCTGGGATTCAGCTCCGCTTGTTTAAGAAAACAAAATCTGCTATGATTTCAAATCCAGTGTGCCTTGGAAATTTGGAAAAAACTGATTATTATTATACTGCTTCTGTATAAGATATGACAAAATGTGATTAAGAAAAGTTTTCTCAGAATGAAAAAGACAAAATTTTGCACTTCTCTGGCGAAACATGCTGAAATAAAGCAAAAAATTTTGCATCCGTACTCAGTTTTTCATTCCGAGAAACTTTTCTTAATCGGATTTTGCCATATCTCACACTGAAATAGCACTTTAGTGGTGAAACAAATAGTTTTTTTCTAAATTTCAAAGGCATACTGGATTTTATGGATTTAAAATTATGGCAGATTTTGTTTCATAAGCAAACAAATGAATCCCAGAAGGCCATTTTTTCAATACCAAGATTTTGTCTCATACAGTAGCCGTTTTACCTATTAGGGGCCACCCTGTATACCAGATTATATGTATAAATAAGTTAACAAGAAATTCCTTATTATTAATTGTTATTTACATTTATACTACAAGCAATGTAATTAAGGCTTTCTGAAATTTTAGCATTTTCTTAAAAATTTCTAACTAATAAAACTAATAAAGTCTCAGTGATCAAATTTTAAACATATTACAATACAATAAAAGTATAATTTCTGAAAATTTTTGATTTTTAAAATGTGTCTTCGGACATATTTCAGAAATAAGATATCC
The DNA here is from genome assembly GCA_037114965.1 of Monochamus alternatus. Lineage (NCBI taxonomy): Eukaryota > Metazoa > Arthropoda > Insecta > Coleoptera > Cerambycidae > Monochamus > Monochamus alternatus. Next base: position 23,056,465 of record CM073427.1, on the reverse strand, counting down.
GATTTTAGAAAAATCAATATTTGAAAACACATTAAAAGAAAAGATGTGACTCTAAGGCCCGCTATAGGCTATGCGTAAATTCGCGATTCGTTATGCACGATTCTAGATATGCGAGGAATTCGCGAATAGTGTGAAGGGTCATGTTTGTTAAAAATCCATTCATAAAAACCCCACACACGATGCACGAATTCCTTACAAACCACGCATCGCGAATTCGCGCATTATCTGTAGTGGGCCTATGACCTAAAACTTTTTAGAGAAGTAGTATATTATAAAGACTATATTCAGAATAAAAATTTAAATTTTAAATAAGAAGGTTTTTAGTATAAAAAAACATTAATATTTTCCAATTTTTTTGTGTATTTACAGTTAACTAGCCTAAATATATACTGGACAGAAAATGTTGTACATTTTATGCTCTTTAACATAGTTTTTTGTCTGAACTGAATATCTTTAAAAACCAAGAAGCTACAGCCCTTAACACCAACTTCTGTAAAATGTAAAATAGACTGCACATCAATTCAAAAAGGTAGCTGAAAAAACTGATCATCTAAAAAATTAATGAATATCTGTTTTCAATCCTCTGAATATAATAAAAGTTAGATAAAAAAATAAATAAATTCTAACAACAACCTTTTCAAATTGATTTGGTTGATTTGATATGGATTGATCCTATATCAAAAATAAGATTTTAAGATCCTATAACAGTGATTTTTTTTTCAAGCTAAGGCATGTTGATTTAAATGTCACTGTTTCTATGTGATAAATCTGTGGTATTATATGACCATTATTTTCAGGTTCACCCTGTATTTTTAAATATGCTTCTTTTAAATCTCGGTCAAGTTAAATGATACCCGTATTAATAATAAAGTAAATGGAATCACGCCATCTGTAACACTTAAGATATATTATTTTTTCCATATAGAAGTCCCACAAAAAGATCGATAAACTCATTCATTTATTATAGAAGTCTCATGTCAGATCAGCTCATATTCAGGAGAATATATGGTGCCCGCATTGGGTGAATCAAAACAGCGTGTTTTAGAAGCCTGGACGCGATTGGGTGACATGATGTTGTTAGACGGTATACGAGTATACTTGACAATGTAAAAGTTTCTCTTTTCTTTGGGAAAGGCCAAGACGCTAACAGCGAATTTAGATAATATTTCGAATTTATTTATGTTATATTTGTTATTCTGTCAAGATCATAGATCCTCTAATTCGAGAGTGGTGTATCTCGGAAAATATAAGAGATACAAGAATGTAATCAGATGCCATTTAAAAATCAAAGAAATTTTCCAGTAAGTACTTGAAATTTCATTTAAAAATATTTGTTTAAATTACTTACATATTCTCATAATTACTTTTTCTTTTTTACAAACTTTATTTTCGAACTGCTCTTTTTGGTTTTTTCTTTACAAAATTGTATTTGTTAGAGTCCCCTGTACACTCATTTTTTTTTAGATAAGTTCTGAATCACCCTGTATATTCTGTCAGCGTGCCAGCTATTCTTCCTCATTGCCTTCTCCATCCTACTTGTCGTTATTCGCGGATTTAAAAAAAAAAAAGTTATGATATCAATTGTAGTCTTTCTTTTTTTTTCTCCACATATTAGCTATTTTTGCCCAGAATTTTTAGTGTTACTTAATTTAGTTAATGGTCCATAGGAAGAGCACCAACTGCAGATTTAAATATTATAACTAACAGAACTTACATAGTTCTGGATATAAGATTTTTGTTGATAAATATGTGAAAATAATTACATATTTAAATGTGTGAAAATTATGTGTGTCATACAAATGCGTTGTAAAAATTATTATATTATTTGAGGAGACTTTAAATAGTAAAAGTGGATAAACAAAACATCAATAATTTTATTTTTGATATTACTTTTGCTTTACATGTTTTATTTTTCGAAATTTTTGTACCTAAAAAACCACAAATTTGATCATTTTACGACGAGACATACGGCAATCTAAATAGGAACTATACATGTTTTATAAAATAAATAAATTACGAAAGGACTCGCCTTTCTAAATGCAGCCATATAAGTACAGGAAGGGCCAATGAAAAGTTTTTCTCTTTTTTTTTTAAACTTTATGCGAGTCTAGTAGCACACCAAAAGAAAGTCCTTTAAATTATGTTTATAATGGTGTATTGTTTTTTAAAATGCGCCCAGCATATCCGACTTGCTACATTTAATTTAGCAGGAAGTTATGGCTATAAAATTATTCATCATAATCATTACTCCATAACTGGGGAATGTGGGAGGCCAATTTGTGAAGCTCGTTCTTTGTTTACATTGCACTATATGAACAAATAAGCGACGAAACGTACCGTGCTGTTTGGTCTATAAAATGAATGTTAAAAAATACACTCCGTTTATTTTTATTATTGGTTCTACGTCTTATTGCATTGGTCTGAAATGGAGGTGTGTCCTGACGTATCAGAAATCAAGGTTGCAAACGCCTTCCCAGAATTACAATTTTCATATTTTTCAAGTAGTAAATAAATACTTACAAAGTGATAAATATGTTTACTAGAGTTTGCTACGCAATATTAGTGCTATGCGACACACTATATTACTATATTCATAATATATTTCAGAACTATGTTATGAGCTTTTTGTATCGCCCACTTTATAGATAATTATTTTAATTTAATTGAGTTAATTGAGTCACGTCATGCAGCTGTAATTTGCCAACTTTTGTAGACAAAAAAATTAAATCTTCTTAGTTTACGTACTGACTGATACCGATGGCATTGTGTAATAAATAAAGGGTCATCGTGGCTTTGTAGAAAAATCAAAGTCAAACGTCATTTTTTGTTGCAAACCAGATCTGACGAATAGCACGAACGCAAATGATATGTTATAATGTGAATCGATAATACTCAAGGACGAAAAACAAACTTAAAACCGGAGAAATTTAGAACACGTGCCAAAAACTTAAGTCAAAACAAATTGTATTTATTTAAATAAGTAAACTCTTTGCCTCATCTTATATCTTTGATTTAGCGAAATAAAATATAAATAAGAATTTATAAAGTATATCAAACGGTTTTTTATATTCTGCATTAATTAACATAAATTGCCAGGAAGGAATATAATTAGAATTCAACAGAAAAACCGTTATTTAAAATAATATATAAAGGTCATCCTTCGCCCATCTGCTTACCGGATGAAAAGTTTTTTTTATCAAACACAATATGTAAACATATACAGGGTGATTTAGAACTTATCTAAAAGAATTTAGGAATAGATGCGTCATGAAAAATGGAGTCGATATCGCAAAACAAATTTTATAAAATCCTTATATTAGTTTGCGAGTAAAACATTATTGAAGTTGTATTTTCAACCTTTGCGTCGCTGGGCCACTGTAGTCTCTAGACAGGCGATTCCGAATATCGATTATTTTTTGTAGGTACTAAACTTTTTGTGGCGCCAGTGTTTACATTAGTGTCAAAGATGGCTTACGTGTATAGTCGGATGGATATCGTTTTAATTTATATTTCCCGGTAAACATGTGCCAAATGCAGCTACTTTTACCGCACTAAAACCACAAATTAAATCTATTAGTATAGTATTTCTTGAGCATTTCTTTTCATTTTTTGTCCAGTCGCAGATTGCCGCCTTATCAGGTTTTACAGCGGACCAGTTTTCAGTGCCGTGCAGATGCGTATTTTTAAATTTTTGATTTTTTATTTACAAAATTGTATTTGTTAGAGTCCCCTGTACACTCAGAATTTATGCTTTATTTTAGATCCAGTGCGCATCTTTCTGACGGTTGGAAACTGATTTTGGTGTACTACGAACAAAGCTTATATGTTCTTTCACGAAAATTATAGATGCAATCACCATTATTCTGTACTTGTTACTGAAAATTTGAATTAACATAAGATAAATGAACATCAGACAACATTAAGCATTTCGTCTTTATTTTTCCTAATGATGAATATTTCCAATAATTTTCATAATAAATATGCAGCATATAAGCGCACTTCAGAAAACATATTTTGTTTCGAAAAATACATCTACATTTCATTTATAGGTTCCAAGGCGTAAGATCTTTGAAGTACGAGTTGAAAATTAACTCGTCCTTATTTAAGTGGCGATTTTTGTTTTTTAACTCAAAACATGCGTACGCGTGTACATTTACGACTTTGAATCGCACAAAGCAATAAAGCAGACATTTTCAAAACAACAATTATAAAGATAATACGTAGGTACGCTCGCATCTCGCTTGTTTTCGGAGATACCAAATCTCTTAAACCCTGGACTAACCACTTCATCCAATGGGTAGGAAACCTAATTATGGGATCAATAAAAAATACAAAGCAAATAATAAAAACACCCTTATCGATATGTAATTTTTGTGTACATTTTTTATTTTCATTGTTATACATATAAATAAAAATAATCAGCAGTGAAATGTTAAATCATTTAATATTGATAATGACTGTGCATTAAATAAAATAAATAGTCATCATTACATAATTTTTTATATTTTGTAAACATGTATATTCTAAACATATTTTATGTATTAATTGAATTTACTGTTAAATGTTTTACAAACAGGGTCAATTGAGATAATGCTTATAATGTTGACTCAAGTGTGTTACTATACACACATGTTTACAGTTTTCGTGTTTGTTTCTTTTGTTGAACTGTAACTGGTAGTGTACAGTGTGTATGTAGATAGTGCAGTATATTGTGTGTTAAAGTGTGATATCCGTGGAGTGCGCCTCAGGTAGGTGTCAGTGGATGGTGGCAGGCCATTGCCGTCTAAGAGGACGGCATTCTACAGATGATTGTAAACTTACTATTGAAGGTTAGATTCACTCAGTGTCAACTGATTTTTGGTTTTTACTGGTAACTGATTTAGTGTTCTTTGAACCCTTCTCAAGTGGCACGCCTGTGGAATCTTGTCCCTTGCAACCCTCACCTCCCGTACTCGTCGAAGTGCTTTTACTCAATCACTCTATTATTTTGAACCTCGGGTATAGATGTTATTAATAGCTTTGTTCGCGGTAGTAATCCCGAACTAATTCAGACATTAGATTCATGCGCAGTTTGAAGTTGGGCACCTTAGAGTACGTTCGGAATTATAAATCCAGCGTTCGCGGAATCCAGATTTATAAATTGGAACGTGTTCTGAATCCGTCCCATGCATCCCCGGACCTGAGACAGAATTTTTAATCCCACGCATGCGTATTTTTTTATTTTAGTACCTAATTGTTGCATTGACTGGATCTAGATGTCTTACATATTCGGACTATAAAAAATATGTATATGTAGAAACATTATATGAATCTACTAAAATGATTTCATATAAATGACCGAGCTTCATCAAATGCCTCTATACAGGGTGATCCCGAATAATATACAAAAAAAATTGAGGGTAGATTGTACGACTGATTTTAATAGAGGCCCTGCATACAACATTTTTTAATATGAGCCTCCGTTAAGGACTTACGACCCTTTAACAGTGGATTATAAATTTAGATTTTTATTAACAATCTTCCAAACACTGAAATTAAGAAGTAAAATTTGGAAAGTATTTATGCTGATGAAACTTATTCTGGCCGAGTATTTTTTATTCTCTTTGTCCTGTCATCAGGCGTTGAAATAAAGTACCCCATGTATATTATTCATTACACTTTTTTGAGGTTAACTGTTCGATTGAAAAAAGTCTTATTGATGCCTGTTGAATTAAGAATGAAATGAAAAAATGAAGTTTATGACCCTATACGCACATTGTTTCCTTTCCAATATCTAATTTACATATCGATATCTAGTAGGTTTAAATCATTTTGCATTATCGTCTCTGAATCTCATTTGGTCAATGAGAAAAAAAGTTTAACATAATTTTAGGAGTGAGTTGCCCCCATATAAACACATTGTAGTGCTACCTAAATCATGTACCAAATTTGATTCTTCTGCGGTAAAGTATCGTATAGATATTTTTTTTTTTGAAATTTAAAGCCCCACTTTGGGGACTAATCACCATCAGGCAGTATAACTTTGTGTTAGGTAAGTTCAGTTAAATTACATTATTTTGGACACCTCTACATGCACCGCCTCTCTGTATCGGTTTTTATGAGAGACACACCGTATATAATTTATTAAATAATTTAACATCGTGTCATGATAATAAGAGATAGAATCTAATACAACGAAGTTATGACTATTCCATTATAACTTCTTTTACAAAATATATTTTATTAAAAAAAGGAAACGATACAAAAAGAAAATGGCAGATAATATTGTTAATTTAAATTTGAAATTGTGAACACAGAATACATTTGAGAAACGATCGCGGATTAGTAGAAATTCAGAATATCGCATGCGCATTTGATATGTGCGGTATAAATTCAGTATTAATTCAGGATATATTCGCAATCACTACCGCGAACTAAGCTTATGTTAACTATAGGTTTAACTTAGTATATTATATTTTTTTTTTTAGAATTTAACAGTTTATTCAAAACGTTCTATATATCTTTCTTCTGAACCTAAACCGATCACAGTCACTAAATTTAAGGTAACTAATGTTTTACATCGTAGAGTAAGGGCGTCAGGTGTAATATAATTTCAAAAATCCACGTCATTTCCGTTCGCATGACTAATAAAAGATAAATTTCCCGTCATTGTAAAGGAAAAGTTTAAAAGAAAATAGATCGTTACCATTCCTACTCTCTTGTAGCGTCACTGTCTGCTGTCGTAGCCAAGTTGTGGTCGTCCCCTAACTTGGTAATTGTGAAAATTAGTATGTATGTGCATGTAGGCTTTGCATAAACTTTATACATTCGTATAATTTAATTTGAACAATCAATACTACCTTATCAGTAATTTTCTGAGTAATCGTGTGAAATGTTAATTAAATTCACATACAGCATTGTGAAATTCCATATGAAATCACTGAAAATGCGTTTCTAGGATCTTGTTTCATAAAGTGAACTATTTTTATATACTCAGATCTCGTATAACCATTGGTAATATTTAGAAGTCTTTGAGGCTTATTTTTATAGAAAAGTCTGTAAATAAAATGTAGCGATCAATTGATTAGGATACAAGACCAAATTCCCTTATAATTGTTCTCTTCATTTCCGATTTGGTGGTTTACAAAAAAGTTTATGGTTTATCTCTAGCATATACAGGGTGAATCTTAAATAAGTACAAATATTTTAACCAGCAGTATAGTTTTGTGTGTAGAACACATAATTAATAGTTTTTTTTACAAAAAAATCAGAAATAAAAAAGTGAAATTTTAAATAAATTTCGTAATTTTTCAGTAGAAAACTTGTTGAGGACCGCTGGCCTAGACCGACCCTTCATACTTTTATGAGTCATAGTGCTGCAGACTGAACGTGTGGTTCACAGTGTTGCCAGTATTACACAAATGTCTTTGCTTCAAGGAAGAAAAAACCTCAACTTTTAGCGAATTTTGTCAAGTGTAACATTTTATATTATTTTTTATTATCAAACTGTCATTGACTGTCATGACAGATTATCGGAAGCCCAAGTCAAACTTGTTAACCCCACATAATGCATGAAAATAGCAATAAAATTTGCTAAAACTTGACATTTTTTCCATTTTAAATAAAAAACGCGTGCATAGTTTTTCGTTATTCTTCATAAAATAACTTAAGGAAATTGTGTTTTGTGTCCCTTTCTAACAGTGTACAATGACATTTAACTTGTGAAATGTGGATTACTGATTAAATAGTTAATTTTTTAACAAACAGGTAAGCTTGTGTGCACGTTTATGTATAATTTTTGAACATTGGACATAGTAATATCACGTAATATCTTCCTAAATATTTTACGGTAGTATTGAACTTGCGGAAATTCATTTTTAATCGTTGAAGTATAGTAAGGTTAGTTCAGATGTTAAAATTTATGTTAATATTGCTGCGTATCATACTACATACCCAATTTTACTGTACTTATGCTTAAAACAAGTATTTTTAAAATAGAACTATTACGTTAAAGGAAACGTAATATTTATATTGGAGGAGATATGGCAACCTCGCAACAAATCATATGTTTCATTACGTTGTTGGATGAAAAATCAGCCAGCGGTCCTCAAAATGTGGGTATTTTTTTAAAAAATTAATATCTCCGTAAATATTAGAAATTTTTAAAAATGGCTTTCACTAGACTGATTTAGATGACGAACTACACCAGCAGTTAAAATATTTGTACTTATTTAAGATTCACCCTGTATAAACGAATCAATTGATTTTTTTAAATTTAGTGATTTATTAAAATGTTTGCGAAAAATCATATAGCAGCAACGCATAGCACCACTTGACATCCGATATTCAATCTATTTGAATTATTTTTACAACCATTGTTTCTCTCATTAATTTTTAAGCTTGTGGTACTACAACTTTAGCGACAATTTTTAGTCAACTAATCCTCAAATAAAAAAAAGTTAGAAGTACTTTTTTGTACATAATGAAACTGTACTTCAAATCCGCTGGCAAAAAAAAAATGAAAAAAATGCCAATTTTGAAAAAAAAAAAAACAAATGGCATTACGTATAACTAGTGTCATTTTTGCATCACCTAATCTATTTATATGTTTAGATAGACTATGGTAAGTGTTTTGGTCACATAGTTACCAAATTGTATTAAAATTGGCGTAGAGGTTTAGGAGGGAGATATTTGCAAAAAAGTAAAATTTTCGGAACAATTTCAAGAGGTTCCAGGGCTTTCAAAAATTAGAATTTGAAATAGCATTCACAATTTGATTATATGAATTGAAATGTACCCATTTTTTTCCTAGTATGTTTTAATCACCCTGTAGATAGATGAAAAGAACCACTGAACGAATTAATCAAAATTTATAAATTAATATTACAATATCGTGGTAGAAGTAATGTGTTTTTTTTTTAATTTTTCTTTGTTCAGTGGAAACAATAATAGAGATGTTCGAAAAAAAATCATAAAATGATTAAAATAGGCTAATCAGTAATCACATGCTACAAATTTTTACAAAAATCGAAAAAATTGTATGAAAAACCCCAAAAAGAATGTCAGTATTTAACTGAACGAACGAACGATATTTAGGTGTTACGTTGAATTTCTGCCTTTACTGACGTTTGCATACCGTTGTGTCGTTTGTATCCGTAAATATACAAAAATGGAAGAAAATTTTCAAAAAGCAGGCTCACATAATCTGCCAACTGTGGACATTACTATGGTGTCAACATTTTTAGCCGTTGCATAATCGCTGACCAATTTTAACAAAGTTTTTTAGAAATATAATTGATTTTCAAGAAAACAACTCGTTTTTCTTCTAAATGTAAATAGATAAGTAATAATTATAAACATAAATGGTTTATATCACATACATTTCTATTGAATCCAAAAATGTCATAATATGATATTACGGTTGATTTAATTAAAAATTAATGTTTATTTATCTAAATCATAGTGAAAAGTTATAAGTAAATTATATTTATTAGTAATATCATTGACTATTTTATTATTAATTTCAAGCTTGCACTTTATGTCTATATAAAACTGCGACCACCGAGTTTTATTGCGAACGCACCCACATCACTAGCATATTTTGATTTTTCGTTTAGAAATTCATTTGAAACTCATTCTTATATTTTTATTTTAATAATTGGTACACATTTCTGTGGCCTTAGAACTTTCATTTTTTATTCTAATTAGAAAATTGCCAACAAAAGTATTGTACAAGAAATGGCTATAGAGAATATCATTGATTATGAGAAGTTGCATTGCATTATATAGTTTTGATTTTATATAGTATGGAGTATTATAAACGCTTTCTATATTACGCTAGCAGCAATTTCTTTGAAGCTTAATTAAACGAAATAACACTTTTTATACATGTTTTTGTTCTGTGAGGCAAGTATTTCAATTTTTGCATACAAATCATAGTCACTTCATTCGTCACAAGTCGCACAAATATTTGCAGTCAAGTTACGTTTTCAAGTTTCGGTACTAGGTCCAAAAATAATGCTAAAATGGGATTATCTATTTTAGTAGCCAAAAATCGAGCTGAAGCGGGTTAAGTCACTTTGTATCGCTGCCAAAAGTAATGACTTTATGTATTTTTTATAAATAAATATTACGGATTATAGAGGAAAGGCCAACCAATCTTATTGTAATACAAATTTAATATGGGAAAACTCATTTTTCAAAATTGAGAAACTGGCGAAATAATTAATGTGAATTTTTAATTTCAGCAAATTATTGAATAACTAAAAGAACAATTTAAATCAAAATCTATTTTTTTTTATTACGTTCGGGATACCTAATAGTGCATCGTTCATGTGATCTATATCTTGTACGTATATTATACATTAGCATGTCTGTCTAAAATACAGGATGTAACAAAAAAGTATGTAGTTTGCATATTTGGCAACAAAATAACCCTACTTCTGTATACAAGGGCGCCGTATTCTTGAAATACTGTTTTCTACAAATTCAAGTAATTTTAGACATTTAAGAACTGAATAATATAGAGTTTAGCAAATAACAGCAATGTTACCTCATGCCACCTGCGAATATTCAAAGGTACCGAAGTAAAACAAATATACATATAACGATAGAAACCGGTCTAACAAATTTTTAGGTACAGAAATCTTTCAAAATACATATTTTTTTAAATTCAACTGTATAATGTAAATACTATTATAACATAAACTTAATAGTTCTGCATATATACTCGAGTCAAGAATTCAGACGTCTTACGTCACGGCTGACGTTACACATTTGTTTTTATTATCAACGTAATTTTCGATATTTGGTCGCGTGAAAAACAATCATTTTTTGCAATTTAGTGCAATACATAATGCAAACTTTTACTGTAGTATATAGTTTTATTACTATCAGTTGCAGTTTCTTAAATATTTTGATGAAAATGTAGTGAATTATTCATTTGTTCGCATGACGTAAGTCGTCTGAATTCTTATCGCGAGTATACCTACTCTGTTAAAATGTGAGGTTAGCAAAATAATGTTATAAAATTATAATATAAAGTGTATTTAATTAATCTGTTATCTGTTTTCATTTTTCTTGGTAAAAAGAAACATTTTTTGCGTACGATTGATAAAACTGTAAATCTGGTTAGCTCTATGTTCAGATACACTCTGTATAAAATTAATTGGGACATTTAAAATCTTGATAAATTATTATTAAATTGTTCCTTTGAACATTGTTTTGGAAACTGAAATTTAACATTGCATGACTTAAAAATCAAATTTATCTCGAAAAAGAATAGTTTTAGGAAAAATTATCAAGAGTAATATAACTTGTCTATGGGCATACGTGACAAAAAATGGGTAAGGCAAAGTACCCTCTTCTCGCCAGTTTCTACGTAGGTTTTTAGGTGTCGTTTACAATAATCCTCATGAGGATTTAGTTCACCACAAGGAGTGTCTTTTTAAATTTCAAACTGATACGTGAAAAATCGACAAAATCATTTATTAAAAACTATTTTAAAAGTTGAACATCAACACCCTGTATCTTTTAAGGGAGGCATTTTTGGATATAGGTATGTGTCAACCACACATTACACAATCGTCAAAAATACGCGGTTAATGGAATGACCTGCTCTTTTGTTACACCCTGTGTATGTATGAGTTAACTTTACTAGTTTTACTTTTCAAGTTTTCTTGTCGTGAAGGAGTTTTAATTTTAGTATTGATTTTTTAAATTATGCCTCCTTCTGACACGATTCAAGGGGAAGTTGCGTGACTCATAGTATTATAGACAAGTTTAAAAAATACTTTTTGTAAATATACTGTTGTGGGTCAATTCTGGTTGAAACATGCATGGAAAAAAATATATCTTAAATTACCAAGAGTTGTATTAAAAAAGTTTATGGAAAATTACAGAATTATATTTCACATTATTATTTTGCCGCTATTATAGAAGCCCCGACCCTTCGTATTGGTCATACAGCGCGAGTATATTCTCTTATTATTTTTTTTATTGTTCATTGACCTGTGTAATGTTATAATAACATCTAAGAATATGCACTATTATGAATAGAATTCTCGGTCTTATTAATTTATTTGATTTTATTCGTATCAATATTATACAAGGTATTTGTAAAATAAGGTGTCAAACTGAAACTAGAGGTAGTAAATATTTTTAGCAAAACGTTTCATTTCATGGTACATGCAGTAAATATTTTTATTATGTATTTGTACATAATTTAATCAAAACTCAAAACAAAAATACAGTGTCGTCTATTACCCTGGCAAGCCAACATCAGCGGCCGCCAAAAACAAGTACTGGATATTTTGTTGCTAATTTGTACCACCAGTTTCAATTTTATACCTTGTGCCGTTTTCCCATCGAGTTACTCCGCAACTAACAACGATAGCAAAGCGATTTTTGTACCATATTTTGTTGCTCGTCTAGTACTTTCTGCCAGTGTATAGTTTGTTTTTTATTTAAATATAAAAAAATGCCCATTCAACTAATACAATCAGTTAAAAAAATGTTGCTGCTTTGAGCTCGTCTAAAATGGAAAATAAAATACGGCCGCTAAAAACAAGTGGTGGATATTTTGTTACTATTTTGTTGCTAATTTGTACCACCATTTTCAATGTTGTACCTTGTGCCGTTTTCGAGAAAAATCGTGGGTGCTAGCGTAATATTACTCTCCATTTTTGGTTGCTCGAAGAGCAACAAAATATGTTACAAAAATCGCTTTGCTGTCGTTGTTTGTTGTGGAGTAATGCCACCGTCGTTTCGCCACCTGAAGAAGCAATCCTAAAAATTCAGAAATAGGTCAGATCTCCTCTATTGTGGTTGAATTTTCGAGTTCCCACAGTTTCCAAAATGAATTTAGATATTTATAGAATGTTTTCATTAAACCAGGTTAGTAAATTTAGCTAGATCATTTTTTTTAGATAATTATTGAATACCTTTGTCTGTGGAATTGTTCATTAGCATACCTAGATGTTTGGTATCAGAGAGCGTATATATGACTGTATTGATAGGAATTGAAGATCTTGGTGCAAAAACCGGACAAGTCCATATTTTATAAGTTTTGGAAAATTGAAAAAAACCTTCTATTTTTGGATATTTATGACAAACAGATAGCATACAAGCTGTTTCTTGCAGGTATATAGAATAAAAATGGTAAGGAAGCATTAAAAAATAATATTACAAAAAAACATAGGAGCTAGAAGGTTTTGAAAATTTGGACCAAAAATACTATAGAAAAATAAATATCAGTGAAAATGATAAATTTTAAAGGTTTTATTTCGTAAACTGATTATACAGGTAAATGCAGAATAAAAAACTAAATCTAAATAAATGATGAATCAGACTCATAGAATCTATCTTCAACTATTGCGTCTTCAAATGGCGGTTGAACAGTCGGCTCTTCTCCAAAAATGTGTTTGTAGTACCACTGATCTGCTGCTGGAACATATTTTTCTACGAGGGTTTTAACGTCTTTGAACTTTTTTTCCTTAATAGGTAACGGATACGCTTGGATTATTTTAGATGTTGGTAATGACAAAACAGTAGTTCCAGATTTCAATGCGGAAAATCTAGTGAACAATGGCATCCCTGTAGCAATACTGCATTAAAAAGTTAGATCCCTTTTCGTATTTAAATATCCGGTAAGTTGAAATAAGAAATTTGGACTTTCTGTCTGTGCTAGAAAATGTCGTTTTAAATATTGGTTTAAAATGGTTGTTGAAGTCTCTAACCATCTCCTGATTTACTTCTACTACGCGAAATTTTTTGGATGTTTTGCGCACTAAATCCTTCCATTCTTCTGGGTATTGATGAATCACTTCTTTAATCCGATTGTGTGTATTAAGTAACGTATAAAGGTACTTGACCATGGTGTGATTTTTATTCTGCGCAAAGGCGTTATCAGAAAATAAATACAGCCTTGTCACAGTATCTGGCAGAAAGTTTTGAATATAATGTTCTAGGAAACTGATTACCTCATTGCTGCCTTTCTTTGACGTTACCTCATCATACATGTAAAAAGTAGACCAACCGGATTTTCCAGAAAATACACAGAAGTTGTACTGCCATAGTTGGCGTTTATAAAAAACATCCCCAGCAGGAAATCAAAACAAAGCACTTCTATAGTGTCATCCGTTTGAGCCAGCGCGGTTTTTTCTTTTAAAGCACTGTAAAATGTTTCAGCTTTTCTTATATGAAGTTGTTTCTCTGTTTGTAAAGCTATTCGTGCATCAACGTCCTGTTCAGCTTGAATGACATTCTGTAGTCGATCACATGTTTCACAGGTATCTGATCGGGGCGACCCGAAACTTATGTTATGGTTTGTACAAAAGCGACGATAATAAAAATCAGGTAATTCGTGGTTTACATTGCTCATTCCGTTTTAATTTTTGAAAAATATCTGGTTCATATTTTTCTAGGTATAGTGAATTCATTTTTGAAACATTAAGTTCAGACGATAAGTAAGTTCTTTCTTTGTCAATAGTATTCACAATATTTGTTGGTATTTTGTTCGGTCTGGATGAATGCTTACCCCTCATATCTGGTGGGGCTGAAGTTTTGGTTCTTAGAGCAGTAGCTATACGGAACAGACAATGCTTCGTGATTCCATGAATGGCACAAAGGGCTGCCTTACATACCATAAATTCACTGCCATCGACACGAACCTGTAAAGAAAATCATAGATCCAGCAGTCACTAAATATATCCGTAACGACCGCGTCTGTTCCTCATATGCCCCCCCCAGTCAAGTCCGGACTTGGCTGTTTCTTGCACCAAAGAATGCCATCGGTCAAGTCCTAAAGCTATATATCAACGTTGTTTGTCTTTGGACTTGGCTGATTCTTGTACCAATCGATCGGCGATGTTTTAATACATACAATTGTCTTGAATTGTAGGAGATTTCATATATTAGCTTAAAATACCTTTCTAATACAGTAAAAAAACACCCATTCAATTGTTACAAACGCATTTTGATCCGTGACAGAACAACCAGTAACTATCGATAAGTAAACTATTAATGTAAGTGTTCATGTTATACATATAAGGGTTATTTACCAACTTATCAGGTATTATTCATTTTGTGTCTGAATAATCTGTTTATTTTGTACAACTGCGGAATATTATTAGAAAACAAACGTGATATTTGTGGCAGAAACTGCGTTAGAATCGCGGTTTACTTGGAGTGTTTTTCTCAGTGCGGGAGTTATAGGTTGACTTGCTTCTCTTTTAAAAAGTCGAGTAATTTTTTTTTCTTGATTTTCTGTTTTTATTAGTAGTCCAGTCACCGTGGAGAACAGGTCAATACCTCTAATTTTTTTATAACTGAATCGCTCTTCAAAAGTTATATACGCGCTAAGTGAGCTTTTTATTTTTAAGGGGTGAAAACCACCCCTTATTGAAAAAAATTAATATTAAAGCATTTTATGGATTTTAATTATGTTAAATTATTATTATTATTAATATTTTCAATTACAATAATGGATATTGTGCAAATTCTCAATTCTCGAAAATTCTTATAAACCACCCCTTTAAAAAAAAATAATTTTAAAAAATCGTTTAACAGGTTCAAACGTTTTTGTAGTGCATTTATATCACATACAATTTAAATCTCTGCTTATATAAAATAATTTTGGTTAATTGTAACACCAACCCTTAAAAACTACCCCCTATGCCAAAAATATATAAAAAAAATCTTTTTCAACAACTTCAAAAGCTTTAAATGTACATTTATATATTCCAAAATAAATTCCTTCTTAGTCAATAAAATATTTTTTGATTGGTTTCTTATTTTCAACCCTTAAAAACCACCCCTTGTGTCAAAACGTCATCAAAAAAATACGCTTTAATCTTGTATTTGTATTCGAGAAAAAAAATTCATTTCCCGCTCATAAAATTTTCAACCCTTAAAAGCCACCCCTATGCTCACTCAACAACTTCCCCTTTGATATATGTGTAAATAAAAAAATTGATGCATGATGATGATTGCATTCATGTATACAGAAAATAAGTTGATGCTCCAAAATTTTTTACGTGCACCAAATTTTTTTTTCTAGTAAATGCAATCGTTTTTTTTACGATAACTCCGTTAATTTTTAAGCTACAGCGTCCATTAAAAAACCATTTTAAAGGTAATTTCAAAAGCTAAAAGACTGAGTACGTTAAATTGTTCTAAAACGCTTTTCTTCTAACTAGTGAAGGGCCAAAGGGCTGATTACAGGGGGGATTACAGATATTCAAGCTACAACAAAAATAAAAAAAAGCAAAATTTTTGTTAAGAAAAAAGCTATATTTTTGTATTCTACCAGTTTTTACGTATCTTTTATAGTTTTAGATTTATTCTGGAAAATACAATAATAACAAAAAAAATATAATTTAAACATGATTATTTCGAAGATATACGTTTAATTTTAATTCTGATAAAAATAGTGTTACCTACTTATATTGTTCGTTTTTTTTTTCTCAAAAATTAGAGTAATCTAACTTTTTTTCATCACATCTCGTTTTGTTTTAAGTGGAATGACTTTTAACAGGGCTCATTTCAAAGGTTTTTTCAAGCTCTGTAAAAAAGGTTATTATGAGTTTTTATCGAAGAAGATTTCCATTTTCCATTATTTGACGATAAATACATAGAGTATAGTACCCCAAAAATAAAAAGTCATCTTTAACCAATTATAAATCGCTTAGTATTGTACTTAGAAAACTCAATAAAAAAAACAATCTCTTTGTTTTTTTATAAGATTTATTTTGGTTTATTACACGTTTTTTGCAACGAAAATTATACTTTTTTTATACGAGTGGCCCATTGAACTTGAGAGAGCTATATATTTAGAAAACGACGCGTTCTATGAAAAAATATATGGAATAGAAGTCAGTCAGTGTCGGGGGGTAAATAAAATGGCGTTGCAGTTTTTTGACCTTGACTATGTTTTCAAGGTCCTAGCGAGGTTAACTTTGGATTTTCGAATAGGAAGCTGTACTTTTTTCCTCTAAACTTAATAAAGAGTAAAAAAACTATACTCGCGTCAAGAATTCAGACGTCTTACGTCACGGCTGACGTTACACATTTGTTTTTATTGTCAACGTAATTTTCGATATTTGGTCGGGTTAAAAACAATTATTTTTTGCAATTTAATGCAAAATATAATGCAAACTTTTAGTGTAGTATATAGTTTTATTACTATCAGTTGCAGTTTCTTAAATATTTTGATGAAAATATAATGAATTATTCATTTGTTCGTATGACGTAAGTCGTCTGAATTCTTGTCGCGAGTATAGTAACTGTTATGCGAAACATTATTTTGTAACTTTATTTACAACATTATAATAAATGATATCAACTAACAAATCACTTGATGTGTTTGAGCAAATAGGCATCAGATTTTACACAAAAAAAATAAGTTACCAATAAATGTTCAAAATGATGACCATCTTGTCAACTCGCCTCACAGAAGATTCATGACTCCCTAAGAGTTTCCCTGTCAAGATCTCTGCAAGCATTTCTAAGTTACAAAACAATGCTTTGTATAAAAGTTAGCAGTTTTTTACTGCTTATTAACATTAACAATACTTGAATTGTTATTGTTACAAACAAATGTTTCGTATAAAAGTTACTAGTTTTTTATTCCTTATCAAGTTTAGGGAAAAAGTATAGATTCCCGTTTGAAAATCCAAAGTTAACCTTGATATGACCTTGAAAACATAGTCAAGGTTAAAAAAACTGCAACGCCATTTTATTTGCCCTCCGACACTGACTAAGTTCTATTTGACACATGATCTAATTTTTTTAGTTAAAATTGACTTATTGTTATGTTTTGTTTTCTACGTTCCATATTTAGGTATTTCTTCGGTTTCCAACCGACTGATTAAAGTTTAAAAAAAGTTTAAAACAACGGTACTTTGCTCAATCCAATAGTGACATGTTCTAATTTCTTAAGCGCCTTGAATAGTTTATCATAAGTTTGACCACTGTCATGGCAGCTAGAGATAAGCAACATTTATCAAAAACAACATTTTCTCCTAAAAATCAACAGGTTTGCAAGTATATGGTATCCTGGCCTGAGACATCATGTATACTTACGTCTTTAAAAGTGCGTTCATTATCATTGACTTAATCTAATATTTAATCCATGAAAGGTTAATTTTTGGACTCCATACCATTAATTCCATGGTGTTTATCAGTTCAGTAAGCCTTTTCCACGACCTACATGATAAATGAAAAATTTAGTCAAACATATGTTTCTTTTCAAAACCTACTTTGTAAACTTTGTCGTCTATGATTCATCTACTAATTTTATTTTTGTCGGGTCTACTTGAACTTCGATCTAACGATCATAGTGAGGTACAGCATAGGTATTTATCAGCTAGCAGTGAAATATTTCAAAATAAGTAAATTTTAAAAATAGAACAAATTAAAATGGTCATTTCAATTGTTTAGACCTAAACATTTTGCAGTGCGAATAAATGTGCCTGGGATGTTGAAAAAACTATTGTAAGTATTACATGGGTATTTTGCAATAATATCAACTATTTTTGTTCTTGAAAATTCTATAATATTTTCTTTTATTTCCTGAAAATGTATTATTTTTTAGCAAGTGACATTGTAGCATTTTTTTGTATTACATTCTATTTTATTAGGGAAAATTTAGCTGCACACATTCTACAGTCACTAAAAAACAAATATAAGTGAATATGTCAGATCCACAGTGTGTATAAATATTTTTAATCTAATAATTAAAGTGGTTCAGAAACGAAAACTAATTGAAATCTTTTTTTTTGTAATATTAATCGATATGGATGTAGCTTACTTTGTGCGAGTCCTGAGACTAATTTTTCTAGTCAAGGCTATCCTCCACGGTTCAACTATTATCAAAGGAGACATTAGCCTGTATTAATAAAGGAAAACATAACTCACGCATGTACAAGGTTGTATTATACTTGGGCCACCCTTTATTATCGTTATTATTAGAGATACAAAATAAAATTTCGAATGAAAATTGTAGGGCTATAACTGAACCCCTTTCATAAGTTAATGGAAACACAGTGACGTACAGAAGTTGATGGGTACAAAACCAATAATATAGTATATTTTTATTTGAATTATTATTTTTTATATATTTATTCTTTAACTGTTTTCGAGTTATTGGACATTTATTATTAATAAATTACGAGATAAATTTTTAAGTAACTATAATACATTTATTTCAATTTCAATTGGTTTGATTAATGTTATATAATAGCAGAATACTAGTCATTTTCATAGACTATTTTAATAATAATGGCAATTTCCGTTCGTAATAGCTTAAATACGATTTTCAATGTTCAAAGCGAAGAATGTCCTTACTTGAGAATTGGAAAAGGTAAGAATGCCCTTACTTCACTGTATAAAAAGGTGGCAATCCTAGAAACACCTTGTATATAGCTCCAAATAAAATCTCATAATGCAGTTATGTATTTCAATAATTACTTTATATTAGGTTAGGGCGAATAATTTATACGTCTAATACACGATATCGCAATGCTAATAAAATTTAACAAACATTCTAATTATACAGGGTGTCCGGAATATGAGTGCCGTAATTTTAAGGGCTTACATGTCTGACTAAAAGCAATAAAAAACTCTTATGAGATGATTATAGTTTTTCTACAATTACATTTCAAAATACAACTGCAATAATATGCTATGTTACATTTACAAACAACAACAACAAATTACAAACTAAGGTACAATTAAGGTTAAGTAAAAGCGCCTGTAACGTAATTTGTTCATAATTAGATTTTTGGATCAGTATTAATGAAGTAAACAATTGAAGTTTCTGAAAAACTCGTTAAAACTGTACCGTACTGTAAAGTTCGACAACATTGCAGTGTCAGACTGGTGGTGATAACCTGAAAGTAATATTAGTCATAATGGTGCGTACAGCTAGTGTGATTCATTTTTGTCTAGTTTTTCTTTGATGTTTGTGAGTGTACAATAATGAAACAATTTATAGTAACCATAACCAGCTGCATGGCATGTTAATTTACGGCAAATCTAGGCAAAACAATTATTATACAGGGTGGGCCAATAGTGTGTGGACGGAACATTGTGGCTATACTGATATATATTTTTAAAATCTGCTGTTAGGGGGGGCGGGGGGCAGTAAGAGCTACAAACTGAAAATATTTTTACTGGAATTCCTAGACGTATACAGAGTGATTCATATTAAAGTTGCATTTTTTAAATGGAACCCCCTGTATATTATTGCATATTTGGATTCGTCGGTCAATTCTAGTGTGACTTCATGTACTGTACTTGGTGCCTAAAACGTACCGTTTGGACGTTATTCGATATTTTGTCAAAAAGTTGATGTCTCGAAACAGCTGAATATCAGAGGTGGGCTGCAACATAGGAGGTTGGGTTTGGGAGAAGTTATTGACCACCCTCCATACTACCAAGAGCTAGAAAGTCAAATACGAACTCTGTTTGTTATGGCTGATATCGTCGCTCTAAATTTGAAAACTTCAGTCATGGATAACTTGATTTTTTTAAATGGAACCTACATATTTTTTTCACGTCACCAGATAACACATTCATTACCTTGCTCGATATAAAGTTATCTGTATTTATCTCTAATACTTTTCTTCTAATCCACAATTACTTTTTACTATGATGGATTTATGCAAAACAATTAATTCAAACTAAATTGAAAAATAAATAAATAAATATGATGGCACCATATATTCAGATATGCAATAATATACAGGGGGTTCCACTTAAAAAAATGTAACTTTAATATGAATCACCCTGTATATGTCTAGGAATTTCAAAAAAAAATATTTTTAGTTTGTAGCTCTTACTACCCCCCACCCCCACATCAACAGCAGAATTTAAAAATATATATCAGTATAACCACAACCTTCCGTCCACACACTATTGGCCCACCCTGTATATAAATACATAACAATCCTAAGATAGTATGTGAGCGACGTTGTCACATATTCAAGACCTGTTTGCTGTCATAATTGTGTTGCCGTTGGTCAGAGAAAAAAATTGTTAAATCAAGTTTTTTTTGTTTAGTACAATTTATTATAATATGGCAAAATTAAGGCACTCATATTCCGGACACTCTGTATTATTAGAACATAAAATTCTCATTTAATGGTAATAATACTCGTAATAATAACAGTTTATCACAAAAAAGACAAGTACAATTTTTATTTTATATATTTTTTTCAGCTATATGTTATATTTTCTATTATTATTAAAAAATGTGAATAGCTATTAGTTATATTTCTCAAATATTTCATTGTTTTAAAATAAATATGAGTGTTTAATTAAATTAAACTCGTAATTTTCAGTTTCTGTTTATTTATACAACGAAAACATTTTTAATTTATTGTGCAATAAAATATCAGACAAATTTACAACGTAATGGTAAATATTGTGGTACTTGGATAGAAATAATAGTTATATGTGATCATAAACGCCTTTTCCATACTTAAAATATAACTTATTGTTAATTATAAATATCTGATCATCTGCTAAGGGTCACGATATTTTGACTTTGACGTGTCAATATACATTGATGTGGCCCGCAATTTCGTTTAAAGCCTCCTTCAGAGAACTGTGTAGTGTTGTTGACAACATCCCCAACCAGTTGAATTTCAGTGAAATAAAGATTTTATAAAGTTAGTTTTATTATTGCTGGTTATATTATGTACAACTGTTGCTTCGCTGGATAATTGAAGTTGGAAATTTTGAGTTTCAGTCGACTTCAACAGCGAAAAGAGGGGAATACGATTCATTTCATTGGCTGAAAATCACGTGACTTAGTGTTGCTGGCAACACTACATTGTTATCTGAAGTGGACTTTTTGCAGTAACAAAAAAAAAACTTTTGTTTCGGAAGGGGGAGGCATATTTTATGAATGTACTCATTCCGTAGATTTCTACCCCTAAACGGAGGTAACTTTCATCCTTAAATGAAGAAAATTTGAATAGCAAGTTTTCGGTGACCATCACTTATAAACAACCCAAATATGTATCCCATTTTGGTCATAATAACATTTACGTTATTTCAAGGTTAAATGTTATATAATAATAATCGTCTTTATTGAAGAAAAAAAATAAAAGGTACAGCACACAACGTAATAATAATTAAACATAATCGTACACTCATGGCGAAGTCTAGCTTAAGCTACTCTACTTAACCACAAATGACAATGCAGCAAATAATACATGAACAAAGTATATAAAAAAGTACAAAATATAACATAAACATAACCAAACTGAAGGGGGGAAATGAGCAAGGCTAATAGAATTATTACAATGATAACAAAAGATGTTACACTGAATAATAGCAAACATTACTTACTGAGCAGAAACGATTTAAATTTCAACGAATTTAAATGTACAAGTTCATCAAGAAGTGAATTTAATAGTTTAACAGCATTATACGTAAAGAACGACGATAGAGAGCCGTGTGATGACGAGGCATGGCATTATTTATGGCGAATATTGACTGATGATATGAGGGGGATACATACTACAAAAATTTAAGGCTGGCGTTTCAAGGACAAGTAATCGTATTTAAATATGCACAAAAAAAATATACCAAGTAAGTAGAGGTTCTTATTAGCGTAGTACTAAAATATAATACTAAAATTGAATCATTTCCTTTAGCTTTTGAAGGGAAAATGTGCTAGAAAACATGAAAAACCCTGAATTTGTACCTTATCCCTGTGTTCTATACACCGTGAAAAATACTTGATAACTTACATAAATTCAAGTGTCGCTAGTTTTTTAAAAGAATTCTGCGGGATGTGATAATGTTTATAATGTCGTATACAATTTTCTCAATCTGCAGTTGACTTGTAAAAGTCAAGAGATTTTATGATAAAATATAGTATGTGAAAATGATGCCCTTTTTTCTTATTCTAAATGATTTGTCAGCCTGGAAATTGTTTTACATCCTGGAGAAAACTTGTATAATTGACATAGTGAAGAGATATTCTTTCTAACTTACTCAATTTTTTTTAGACTGTCTCAACAAACAGCTATGAAATTCGTTGAAAATTTGCGTATAAAACGGCGCCCTTAAGGTGATGAAACATAACTTTTAACCTTGAAATAACGTAAATGTTATTATGAGTAAAATGGGATACATACTTGGACTGAATGTGACTCTTGAATAATAACATAAACGTCTTTTTGATACTATCAATGTCAAAAATGTCATTTTAAGGCACTGCAAAGAAAAATGTAATCTTTAGCACTAATGCTAATTTAGAGATATTTATTTACGTAAATGAATAGACAAACTACGATTAGAATAATTCCTTAGCCAGTCTCATATTAGTAGCTGTAGTAGTAATTATTTATGTGAAACTTTTACGGAGCAATGTTAGCCCCTGAAGTATTGGACAAAATTTGGCCTGCAATGCTTTTCTTGTTTTGTAACGAGTCTATAAAACCCTCCGTTACTGTACTAGACATCCATCCACCGTGTCTCTTAATTGTAGTAATATTAGCACCAGAGTGTAACGCTGGACACAGTTTTCGTCATAAAAGTATGCCGAGTGTGTCTACTACACGATGGGGTGAACTTTTGTTACAATATTGGAAACATATGTGGGGCCAAC
The DNA here is from genome assembly GCA_037114965.1 of Monochamus alternatus. Lineage (NCBI taxonomy): Eukaryota > Metazoa > Arthropoda > Insecta > Coleoptera > Cerambycidae > Monochamus > Monochamus alternatus. The sequence continues at coordinate 23,032,863 of CM073427.1, read as the reverse complement.
GTTCGTCAGTGTCGTACTTATACTGCAGACTCACAAAACAGTAAAAAATGGAATACGTGCGCTCCTGAAATTCGCCAAACACACGATCGCTCGTGTGGGTGTGTAACGAACGATGCTTCCAACTTCCAACATGCTTCCAATGCTGGAAGCTCCTTTGACACGGTGCATGGTTCAGATTTACCGACAGAAGCCCGAACGTGGTATGTGGCCAACGTTGGACACATGCAATTCACTACCGCCAGCCCACACGATGTGTCTAATGTTGGAAGGCATTCGCCACATCATATGGGACCGGCTTAAGAATCAGGCAAATTTAGAAATTTAGCAATATTGGCAGGCATCTTTGCCAAATGTGTTGATTCTACTTGGAGTTGTGGCACATTTATTCTTTATGTATTATATGAAAATTCTTGAATGATTAGTGTTCACTATGGGCTATGTGCTTTTTATAATAGTTCAAATATAATAAAAAAGCACTTTTTCACTAAGCTTGCCACTAACAAATTTTCTAGGCAATAACGCAAGTAGCTTTTTAGCAGCTTCATGTGTTGTTTCTTAATAAATATCGATTATGGCATTGTCACATTACTTTTTCAGAATCCACGCCGATTTTGAGTTGTAAAGTAAGTTTTTGTACCTGATTTTTACCTATGAATTTTCGTTTGCCTTGTTTTTATTATTCGATTCAGAAAAAAATAATATTTTTTTTTTGACCAGTTTAAACTATATTGGAATTAATTTGCTCTATGAATGTTGTACAAAATATATAGGTATGCACTTTAAAAACAAAAACAATAAAGTTGACAATGAGCTTATAGCTAAGACGGTAAATAATTTTCAATAAATTTCTGATAATATATTGTTAGATTTTTAATTAAATTGATAACATAGTTAATACGTTTAATAAGTACCTACCGAAATATCTTTTGCCGATTAAATATCATAAAATTGCTTTTAAAATAATAAAGAAATTTGATCCAGAATCGTGACCTTGACAAAATAAATTTATTTATTTTTTATTTATTTCATACTATTATACTATACACATAAATAATGCAATTAATTCTTCATGTTTAGGAAGAAAAATGGATCTTTAAAGTACTAGGACGATAAAGTAAAAGTCTTAGGACTTTTTAGAACTAGAAATGTCCATGGTAACTCTCATATTGCGTATTATTGGGAATAATTTTTGACATTTCAGAAACGTGACATGACAGTTTGATTTTTTAAATAAAAAGTCATGAATATTTACGATTAATTAGATTATTTGAATACTTTGAATGTAGTATGAAATAATTGTTATATATGTACCAAGAAAGATACAGGGATGATTATGCCCACAGGCGACAGGTTGCAGAAAAGCAAGTCGCTTAAGGGCATAATCATCCTAGTATCTCCCGTGGTGCATACAACGTTTTATATTTCATTTCATACGAAATATAAACTATAAATGGTCATAACTTTGACGTTTCTTTATTTGTGGTTTTGACTGATGTAATACGTCAGTGCTAGATATTTTCAAACATATCCGTAACAATCTAAGCGCCATTATTTTCGGGTTCACATGGCAGCGGACGTGAAAAGATCCATTTTGCCCGCTATATACTTTTTATAATAGTTCAAATAGGTATAATGTAAAAAACACTTTTTCACTAAACTTGCCACTTTCTAGGCAATAACGAAAGTGACTTTTTAGCGGCTTCTTCAACTTCCGCTGAGAGAAATTCATTTTCAGTCAGTTTCCTTGTCACGAGATTTGAAGTTTCTTGTCAACAAACGATCGAACCTTCATTACCTTAGCAACAATAAACTTCATGAACAATTGGATTTCAAAATGATATTTTATAAGTTTAATAACGTAAGAAATGCGTTGATGTGTACTTTTAATGGTGTTTGAAAAAATAGTCTGATATATGTGCTAAAAGTGATTTTATTTTGTTCGAAAGAATCCCTTTTTACAAAATAAAATGTAATTTTTAGCACTTATATCATAAATAACTATTATGTGCAATGATTTTGTATTAAAAAAGGCCATACTGTAAGGTTATTTCAAAATTTGTGTTAAAGTCTTAATATGGTATGGTAATAATTATGCCATTTATTATTTCAATACTTTAAAAAGGATACAAAGGTCATGTGTTGTTCCTAGCTATAATAAATATCGATTATGTCATTGTCGCATTACATATTTACTTTTCAGAACCCACGCCGATGTATTAAGTTGTAAAGTAATTTTTTTTACCTGATTCTTACCCATGAATTTTCGTTTGCCTTACTTTTATTATCCAATACAGAAGAAAATAATATAATAATATATTTTTTCACAAGCTTCAACAATTCTGGAATTAATTTGTCATATGAATGATCTACAAAATATATAGGTATGCACTTTAAATACAAAAACAATAAAGTTGACAATGAGCTTATAGCTAAGACGGTAAATAATTTTCAATAAATTTCTGATAATATATTGTTAGATTTTTAATTAAATTGATAACATATTGTTAATGCGTTTAATAAGTACCTACCGAAATATGTTATACTGATTAAATATCATAAAATTGCTTTGAAAATAATAAAGGAATTTGATCCAGAATCTTGAATTTCACAAAATAAATTTATGTTTTTTCATACTGTTCAATAATGCATGTTTTGGATAATTTTTATGACAAAAAATGGAACTTTAATATACTAGGACGATAAAGTAAAAGTCTTAGGACTTTTTAGGACTAGAAATTTCCATGGTAACCTACGTATGTATTATTGTGAATATTTTTTGACATTAACGAAATGTGACATGATATTTTAATTTTTTAAATAAAAAGTCATGAATATTTACGATTAATTAGATTATTTGAATGCAGTATGAAATAAAATATTTGTTTTTTTTTTAATTTAAGTGTAGATGTAAATATTGTTATATTATAAACTTACATACTTAAAAACACCAGAAATTTGATCATTTTACGACCAGAAATATGGTGACCTTAAAGTTTCACTTTTCGTTCTAGATACATAAATAAGTATTAGTTGCCAAATTTTTTTATTGAAAAATTATTAAAAAAATACATTAATTGTTTATGAGTTATAAGTAACAGCACAAATTTGATTTCTAGTTATATTTAAAAAAATAAAAAAGAAATATCTGCTATTTTATTCAAAGAACCAGTTATTTTAGATCATTTTAGAGGTTCCCCAGAATACTAATCTGAAATAATATTTGTTTAAGTCAAATAAATAGCCAAGTTATAATTCGTATTCTAAAATGCACTCAAAGAAGCTCAACGTCTTTCGTACTACTGCAGCTCAGTGTTGCCATATTTTGCAAACCAGTGGCGCAAATTAACAAATAAAAATGCGCCCAAAAGCGCAACAACTATACGATTTAGTAGTCCCTGTTTTTACGCTATTATTATGATGACTGGAATGCGCTAAAAGCTGCGGGAATGGATTATTCATGATCAGCGCCATATTTTGTTTTGTACCTCTAGCAATGACCTAGCAGTAGGGGCTTAGCTGATGAAATAAAATTGAATTCTGGATATAAATAATTATTTCGTGCTATATGCTGGTTAATTTTACAGTCCCTTATAAAACATGACATGTTCCAACAATAACACCCACAAAAATACACAAAGATTAACACTAACGAGATAAAAGAAGAAGCCACACTGTACGCCAATGAAATTAAGAACACAATTCAAATCGTACGTGCAGATGGTTGTCTCCCTCACACCCACATACATAACCAATGAAGTATGTCTTTGCTGAGTTTCATGTGCCTCCTTTTGTCTGCTCCTAGGTGTGGTACCTTTATTTGGGTGCGCAATGGACTAAACGCATTCCATAGAAATACCACAGTTTACCAGTCACTGCACCACAGACTCATTCTTAAAGAGTCATCACCGATCAAGGTCCGTGTCACTGATACCACTGAACACTGAACATAAAACTGAAGTATACCGCATTCAGTCATCACAGAGATTAAAAAACGCAATATAAGCGCAATTTCCTTGAATGAAAATCGCCCAAAATGCGCTTTGCGCTTTTTGTAAAATATTAAGCGCAAACTATCAGTTAAAATTGCCCAATTTGCGATAAAGCGCCCAATCTGGCTACACTGCTGCAGCTAATGACGGAACAGAGAGCGAAACTGCAATAGAAAATAATTTTTATGTAAACAGATTGTTTGTAAAGGTAACATTTAACTTTCGTACCTCATTCAAAGTTACATCTTTTATATTGGAAAAAACACATTTTTAGAATTTAATTTGACCATCCTGTATCTCAGAAACTAAGCTCTTCCTGATTCTTGTTTACGATAAATTGTTTTCTTATTTAGCAAAGTACTGTTTCGAGTTTATTTATACTGAAAGTAAAAAATATCTTGATGTCAGAATGCGTTTTTTTTCTAATAAAAATGTAGTGTAGTGAGGTCAAACACCGACTAATGGGCACAACTAAAAAAATCACAAAGATTGTGTAATTCAGTTACTTGGTGCAAAATTATGCAATTTATCTCTTATGCGAACTTTCTCTTTAGAATTCTGCTTCTATCAAGGTGTCTGCAAAAAGATCTGCGAATGTTTTTTAAATACTAAAACTGGAACAATGAACTTGATACGAAAAGTTAAATGTAGATAATAATATTATTTATCAATAAATTGGTTTTGGGAAGCGAATGACAGATTTAAAATTTGTTTATTGTTTAGTTTGATATTTTCCATGTAGGAAAAGAAATGCATATATACGTTTTGCTTTGTTATTTTTCTTCAAGGTTTGAGCATTTAAATCAATTATTGTACAATGCATTAGTTATTTTTCGTGTCTACATTTTGAAAATTCTTTTGTGTTTATGTACCACATCTTTTAAAGTGTTTTCGTACAGGATGCCAAATTAGTGTAAAATTTAACTGGGCCAATGTCACACATTTTGTTGAAGAGAAATTGTAGTCTGGTTTCAAGGTCCTTCGTAATTGTTCCTCATAACGGGAATTTTCTAATTAGGTCGTTTTTCTCTTATCTTCGTAAATATATGTATTTATATCTTCAGTTTGTTTATGTACCAAATTTACAATATAAATATTTATCCAAAGACAACGCAGTCAAACAATTTGTTCATCGACTTCCTTTGTACTTCGCCTAGCTTCATTTTTATTATGTATTTTTGAAGAAATCCCAAAAGCTACTACACTACTCCCTTGAAAAAATTCAAATAAAAATTCTCAAAATATGAAAAATATAGATAAAAATTGGTGAAACCCTGGTGGTTAATTTTCTAATAAATGATATAACTTTCTGATCCACATATAAACAATGATTATATCTGATGATGGAAAAAGTTTTCCTGAAACGTACGTAATTTTTAATAAATTTGTCTATTTTTATTTTGAAAAATGTGATTTCTAACAACTGCTGTCCATGGAAGTGATTATTATTAAATTTTATAGTTTGATACGGCATAAAAAGTAAAATAAAACTAAATAATTACTATTTCACGACAAATACATACAGGGTAGTTTATAGACGTCAAAATAATAGCCAAATATAACATACCTTACTAAAATGTAGTTTGTTTAAGAGATGCAGGGTATTGTAAGTGAATATTTATTTTTGAAAATACATAATAATTTGAAAACGGTTGAACTTATTGGAACTAAAATTTGTACAATTATGATTTTTAGGACGAGAAATATTTTCAGATTCTTCATAGAGGGCGCCAGTTAAAGACACATGGGTGGATACATTCACCCTGTAGCTTTTTATTTTGGGTCTTTCGGTTAGGAGAGAGCAACGACTTTTCAGTTCCCAGACCTCAACAGTATAGGAGATAGGAAAAAACACCTATAAAGCATGTTACCTTTTCTGCTAAAACCCAGTCACAAGTTTCTCTACAAAAAAATAATGAATTTGGTATAAAGCACTTTGCCCCTTTTTTAATTTCTTTGAGAACATTATTGTTATCGTTTTTATTTTAGGTTGTATTACTTTAAGCAATAAAGATTATTTAGGGAGCTAAATTATCTTTTAAGCTTTTAATTTTACAGGTTTAAGGATATTGAAAATATTAAGAATATACATATTTTTTCCATAACTCGGTTTGTCATGTCATATCTAAAATATACATTTCAATGATTTTTAATTAATAAAATAGGCATTACTTTGGTCTGGGTTGAACTTAAACAAGTAGAAGTAGACCTCGTACAGTTGCAGGACATATGCCTGTCTACTATTTATTATTTGTATGAATTAAAAATGAACTTTAAGTGCTTTCACTATTGATTCTCACTATGCATTTGAAATCACCTCATGGACAATTCTGTTTACTTGGCGATTTTTACGTCACCTGATAATCGTACGATCATTATGATTATGAATTATGATTGGGTACTGTTATTGTGGTTAAATTAATATTAGCGGGCACGTGTAGCAGTATAACGTTGTTTTGTTTTGCAAATAGAATAATAGAGTAAAGTACGCATTAATTCGAAGTGTGTAGAAACAAGTTGTTTTTTTCGTAAAAAGGTTGTATTTAAATACGCAACAGTTGTTGTCATTTATCATACTGATAGTGACTGAAACTTGAAATTTTCAATGTGCAGCTAATTCTAATTTTAATTCATATTTACTGCCAAATATGGGTCTTAAATTAAACGTAAATTACTAATTTTAAGTAAAATTTATATTTCTCCGTCACTTTTGTAATTTATGTTACTAGAATCCTAGATTAATCTTGGTTGTCAAATTTTAAATTTCCTTACTTTCCTTAAATACAGGGTGATCCCGAGGTAATGAGCCAAAAGTCATGTGTAGATTTCTAAGATAAAACTATTGCGATTTACCGAACTTAGTTTAGTCCAAAAAGTTGATAGTTACAGAGATATTGGTTGTTACATTAAATGTAAAATATTATTTTAGTTGCCTTTTCAATCATTTCTCAATAAATGCTAATATCCATACAAAATTTTGGGGTTTGGGCTTTTTTTTTCGGTCAATGAATTGAAATCTGTTCACAGTTTGGCTGTAGTTCATAAAGAGCGCCAGCTGCGATAGACTGAAGGTGTTAAAGACGACAGAACTTTTTTATAATTGCAAGGTGTCTCATCTTTCGTATCTCTTCTTATTTTCCAACTTTCTTTTCACAAAAAAGGTATACTTTATGAAAGCCGCTGTCTCGCACCGTTTTCAAGATATTTGGCTTTGAAGTTTCCGATGCTGATAGTTGAAATAATGAATATAATAAATGTCAAAAACGAAGGTTTATTTAGAATTAAGAATTGTAATAAACAGTCAAATACTAATCATTAGTAAAAGTCCCGCCTTTTTGACAATAATTTTATTATAAATCCATATTAAATTATAATTGTTTAGTAGTATTTTGCTTCATTTTAACCATTAAAAATAATAGTATAAGGCATTTCTAATATTAGGAAACATTAATTTTATTTTAAAAATAAAAATTATATTTTCTTCGATGTTTTTGAACAATAGACATGTGACTTTTCTGCTTAGTTTAAGATGAAAGTGTAATAATTATTTATTTAAACAAGTGCGTATTTCAAAAAATTTTATCAGTTGGCCAAAAAAAATATTGAATTGTAATTGTTCCTGATAAGCTTCTTCTACAAATTTTGCACATAACATGTTCTATTTTTGTCACTTTGATGGGAACTTTTCTCAATGGATAGGCAACTTCAGATGATAACGGCTGAATTTAAAACAGGCCTAAGCCTATATTTCATATAAACTCAGCAAAGAAATACTTCATCGGTTATGTATGTGGGTGCGAGAGAGACCATCATCTGCACATACGATATGAATTGGGTTCTTAATTTCCCATTATTGTTTGTAAACACGTAATTGGCATACAGTGTGGTTAACCAGTACATTCTTTTATTTCGATAGAGTTATTCTTTGTGTATTTTTGTGGGTGTTATTGTTGGAACATGTCATCTTTTATAAGGGACTTTAAAATTAACGAGCATATAGCACCAAATAATTCTTCATATCCAGAATTCAATTTCATTTCAATTCACAATCAGCTAAATCTTTATTGCTCCGCCATTGCTAGGAAAACAAAACAAATATGGCGCTGATCATGAGTAATCCCATTCGCGCCGCTTTTCGAGCATTCCAGTCATCATAATATAAAATTACATTTCAGTGTCTCATCTAAGGGATGGCTGAGTGCTGTTTATGAAACAAGTGGAAGTGTGAGTGTTAAGGGACCCTTATGCAAGTCGCCCTCAGCACTCAGTTTAAGGTAATAATACTGCAACGACCGTCACTGCAGGTCGTGTGGGTGATCTGTAATTTCTATGCTTGGCGGCAGAGTCTGAGATTCGTTTCAAACTATTAAAAATATTCTATAAGTTAAGTTTGTGAATGTGTCGCTGAACTCTTAGGCGGCCTCGCTTCGCAGTTCAGAAAATAAATGATGAAATTCACCATACAGCTTTCTGTTTTTATTGATAGGGTGAACCCAAAACTTTCTCATTTTCCTGGATTGTTCCCCGTCGTCTTCTTCATACAACATCGCTAAAATAAAAATTTCATGTTCCGACCTACATTCAACTACTACTTAAAAACATCAAAACGTCTGCCACATGGCACATAACTTGCATAAAAAGTTGCTGGTCCATGCTGGGCAAGTGTGAGTTGTGCGAAGTCGTGCTGGTCCGTGCAGACATAAAGACGGTCACAGACATTGTGAGGTTTGACAAATGCTGAATGTTTGGCTATTGACAAACTATTTGTCCGGCTATTCGTAAAATTTCGAACTTACATCTACACACGTGTCGATTTGCCAAAGTAAGTAAAAATCGGGAACTTCAAATATTTGCCTACATTTGTTTGCAAACATGGATATAGATGTAGAAGCTGCAGCTGCTGCTTATCTTATAAATAATAATCATAGGCACAATAAAAAAATAGCACTCCCAAAATAAAAAATAGCACCTCCAAATTGAAATCATTGTCATTCTGTAAATTAGCAAAAAAACTGGAAGATCGTCATAAGTCCTGTCTAAAATATTTTTATTCTTTTATTGGAATATTGTACTGTAGAGCTTTTTCTCGGAAGGCACTTAATTCTTGTGGCAATATGAACCTTGCCCCTGCCATAATAGTATATTATGCAACGATCATGTAATGATGGTTATTAAGGCTTACGGTGAGCGCTCTATCAAACGATATATAAGATCTGTTCCAACAACCGTCGAGAACTGGTTCAGAAGCGTGAGAAATGTTTGCCCAACACCGTCTTACGTCACATTCGCCGAGAGTACATTAACAACTGAACTGACTGACTAATTCTGGACGGTTCGGAATCGATTCTTGCTGTGTTGGAACAAACCCATAGTTTTCGCTCAGTAACTCCTTAACGGATAATGATAAAAATATGCGTTTTTTTTAATAGACTATAAATATTATTTTACGTCGACGCTGTGTTTTGAAATTTTGAAAAAGTGTAAAATTATTTTTTTTAAATGAATTTTGCATATTTTCAAAATTTCAAAACACAGCGTCGACGTAAAATAATATTTGTAGTCTATTAAAAAAAACCACATATTTTTATCATTTTTCGTTGAGGAGTTACTGAGCGAAAACTATATCCCTTTGGATCGAGCGCTCACCGTAAGCCTTCATACACGAGCATTAACCGGGATACGAAACGAGCCGAAGGCAAGTTTCGTATGGTTTATGCGAATGTATTAATAACCATTACATGAGAGTTGCATACGCTATTTTTTCTACACACGATAAATAATCAAAAACCATAAATTTTATATTTTTATTGAACACAATAGGTAACAGTAATTATTCGTATGAACTGCATTTTCTGCTTTCTCCGATATGTGTGGAGGAGTCGGTGGTAATTCTTCTATATCGCTGATATCAGACATTTTGATAAATTATCGAAGTTTAGCTAGGTATCTACGAAAATTTAATACGTACTGATTTTGACATCTAAAATAATTACATATTTATAAGAACCTAGGAAAAACGTCAAATGCACAGCATGCTTGATTGAAAAATTATGGGTTTCTATTGTTTAAAAATCTGTATCGTAATGAAAAATCTGTATCGTAATGGGTATCATTATGAAACGGATTATGGGCATATAAGTGCATTGTTATAATACGGGTGTAGAAAAATTATATATTAGTTGCGCCTCTGTAGATAATAATATATATTTGTTACTAAATAAATAAATAAATACTATAGCGCCAAGCAGATGGTGGCTAGTATCACTTTCCAGAAGCTTAGATACGTAAGTTTGATGATTGAAAAATTAACAAATAGTTGATAAATGTGTAGTTCTACCTTGTAAATACAGTGACATCAACTTTTTAGCTAGTTTGTTAACACTTATTTCATATGATAGATTCAAATTCGTACCAGTTCGTATCCATATGTGTATCTAGGACAAATGTCTTCGACTTCTAGGCTAATCCTCGCAATTAGCGAGGGGTAGAGATATTATTATTATTCTCTCAATTTTTTAACCTTTTGTGTTAGATGTGTGGTCATTTATCGACAACCGTCGGTAAATTTTCTATGTTTGGCAAATATCAAACATTTTTGTTAATTTTCCTGTAGTGTCTGCCTGAGATGTTTGCCAAATAACAAACAATTGCTGTTTGGAAGTTGTCAAACTTCGCATGTCTGTGGCCGCCTTAATTTGCGCAATCTTTAACTGTATTATAAAAATTTACATTATTGTAATTTCTAAACACACGAATCAACGTCATGAAAATGTCATTTAAAAGTTAAACGGCATTTGCTAACAAGTATTTGTAAACAATCTTTATCTGAAGGGAACGTCACTAACGGTTATATCAGAGATTTGATTACATCAAGAATAGAGTTATCTCGCTGCAAAAATAAACATTTATAATAAACTGGCTCATATGTGGGCATCACAACAATAACATTTTCTGTTTTTTTGTTTCAGGTAGGTACACAACGCTGCACGCGCACTGGACAAAAACGACATATAAAAATAGTTGCTTTGATTTTCGCGTTACCATTCACCAGCGAAACACGGTGAGGATAACAGTGTGTTGAATGTGATATCGTTTTATAAATTGGACTTGAACTTTACATGGGAACCTTGAACGGTCAGTTTTGTGCCAGTGTAGTTGTAAGGAAACAATAAACTCAAAAGTTTTTCTGTTCGAGTTGAGTGACAGAAATAATTCGGACGAGATGCACGGTATGATGAAGTTTTTCTCGAACTTCAAGGAGTTCTACAATGACATCAACGGTGCTACCCTTACCGGTGCCATAGATGTTATCGTGGTGGAACAGCCTGATGGGTCCTATAATTGTTCCCCCTTTCACGTGAGGTTTGGGAAACTGGGGGTGCTAAGGAGCAGAGAGAAAGTGGTGAGTTAAGTTTTATCATTGTATAGAGCGTACTATATACTATATAGGTACTGTAAATAGTTGGAAATGACCGTTGAACCGCTCAATAATGATTTAAAGCTTATATGGAACAATAACAAGCAAAAATTGGTAGTTAACTAATACCTATATTTTCTTAAATGGTATATCAAGGTTATATGAATACAAATGTTATGAAAACAATCGGTAAAAATATTTTTTATACAGGGCGTATCAATTTTAAATGTAAATAGAATATTTATACAATTTTTTCGTGAAGGCGCATGGTGTTGAAAAACGACTAAGTGACGGTTGGTGAAAATTAAAATGGTAATTTTTTGATAATGATGACGAAGTATGATACTCCGATATTTAGAGAACGATTTATGGTCACAAAGAGAATTTTTGTTATAATAAATTTTAAAATAAATATTGCGAATTAAAAAAAAAGTTATGCACGGTGTCTCAGGTATTACTGACATCCTTGGAAGGGGTAATTGCACAGTGAAAATAAATGAGATTTACTCATATCTACCTATATCTAAAAGTTCATCGTTTCCGAGATACAGGGTGTCAATGATTTTGAAATTTTTATATTATATTTTTATTTACTTGGAAACCCTTCGTGATAAAACAGCAATAATTCTAGGTTATAATGGAATATCTAATTATTCAGTATGTTTAATTTCCATTATCACCAGTGGCGTAGAAATCCTGTGCCACTCTTCTTTTATTTCCAATAGAAGTAGTACGCCACTGTCTTAGTTATAAAAAAAATGTAAGATACTTTAAGTTTTTGATTATTTTTAACAAATAATTATTCTTTGCAATTTTCTTTAAAATGCATTGTATTCAAGTAATTGTTAATTTAAAATATTTCGTCATTTCGTGGTTTATACATATTTGTATCAAAAGCTGAAGGAAACTTAAAAATATACTTAAAATTTTGCATATTGCCATAATTTACCATTTTGAGTATCTTTTTCCATTAACATTTAGCTGTATTTTCAGCGGAAAAGGCGCTTTACCTGAAATCAAAACAATTTTTCCTCGGTGCATTGAATATTTTAAGTATTTCGAAAACGGTCACTCCTAACAACTTTAATAAGATATACCTTTTTCACATAAAGAAGATAGAAGAGTCGAACCTAGAATTATAGTTTTATCACAAAGGGTTTCCAAGTAAATAAAAAATATAAAAAAAAATCAAAATCTTTGACATCCTGTATCGGGGAAACAATGAACTTTTAGATATAAGTATATTTGGGTAAACTTCATTTATTTTCATTGTACAATCACCCTTTCCCTTTGGAAAGGGTGATTGTACAATGCATCTTTATGCCAGTAATACCTGAGACACCCTGTATAAGGTGAATGTGAAGTTAGCCCCCCAATGTTCGATTTTTGTTAAAATTTTTATAGAGCTGGATTGTATATGAATAGTTCTGAAGTGCTCTATAAATTTAAACAATAGTTCTATGATGTTTAGTGAACATTTTTTTTTAAATATGGGGGGGCCAACTTCACGCAGCCCTCCATTTATGAGTTCTGTCATATTTGTTGCTCGTTTTGGGATGTACTTCAATAGTTCTACAGTTCTATGTAATTTTTAGCAATAGTTCCTCCCTTTTTCAAAATTTTTGAAAAATACTTATATTAATTAAATTCCATATCTCCTGAACTAGAGCACCTAAATCGATGCGGTTTGCATGTAATTGTAGAAATATTGGTGCACAATGCAGAACTGTTCTTATATTCGCCAGAACTCCTTTTTCCAAAATCTTTGAAAAATCCTTATATTAATTAAATTCGATAACTCTAGAACTAGAGCACGTAGATCCATGCGGTTTGCATGGAATAGTAGAACTATTGGTGTACAATGCAGAACTGTTCTAATTTTCGCCAGAACTCTCTTTTTAAAAAATATGACAGAACTCATAAAACTCATTAAAAAAAAATTCTCACTAAACGTCATAGAACTATTGTTTAAATTTATAGAGCACTTCAGAACTATTCATATACAATCCCGTACTACAAAAATTTTAACAAAAATCGAACATTGGGGGGCTAACTTCGCACGCACCTGTATAAGAGCCGCTTCTGAAATCTAGACTGATTATTTGCAATTTTTTCCGTAATCAACTGATACTTGCAGAAGTTCTTTTTTGTTTTGTTTTTTTTACTTACTATATTTTTCTTAATGTTTTAGCATTCTGAAATTTTAAAAATGGAATGTTAATGTCAAATTACAACTTTAAAATACTAACATATAAAAATTCAAATACAGGCTGCTGACGATATTTGTAGTTTTTTCTTTTTTTTTTTTTTTGTAAATTAAACTACATTTATTCAACGAAAATGAAGGCTGACGCTGTGTCATTTATAGAATAGGTACTTCGGGAACGTTTTTATTATTTATATTACCTTATTTAGGTCAGTGTATAATATAAAAGCTTTGTTCGCAGAACACCAATCATTTTCCAATTGTCAGGTGTGTGCGTATTTCTACTAAAACAATGCATTTTCAGCCTTATGCAAACATTATAAGTACAATGCTCATGCTTCTGACGATTGAAAACCGTTTTCAACTTGCAACTGTTGTACGAACAAGGGTATTACTAATAGAAGGTCATCTATATTGTCACAAAGAACATGTGCAATTAGTTGATTTTCTATTTCATTAAGTTAAATCAGTATTTCACTTAATTATAACCACTGTGGCCAAAACCGTTCTATAGTGACATTTTTTTAGTGCATAATTGAAATTTAATTTACATTAAACAAAAAGCTGAGATAGAACTTTTCTATTATAAATCAGGAAGCTAGTTTGATTTTTATACATTATAACCGCATCCTGTATTAATTTTAAAGAATAGTTGATTGTGGAAAAAATATTTTGCAAATATATGTTCCACCTCATTCAAAACTAAGGGAAGGGGCTCTTATTTAACTTTTTTAATTTTGTGATATTTATTTGAAATTTTTTATCACGAAAATTATAATTCATTCCCTACAAAATGATACCTATGGGTCCCACATCTCATTATTAAAATATGTTGTAGAAAAATAAATTCTAATTTTGTAACAATATAAATTTGAAATTCACCCAATTGAATTATAAAAAGATAGCCCAGTAGAACAAGTTTTCATCTCTTCAGATATACATCATCAGAACGTATTAATATTGTCTCTCCTCGTAAATAAAGAACAAAACAGGTAATTGATTTTATTATCTCGGAAAAATAAGTCTATATTTAAATGTAATACTTAAACATTTTTTATATTATAAATTAAAAACTAACAAGTATTTTCTAGTTGTAAGTTTGGTTAAATAATATTAATTAATTTTTTATAACAAAAGCAAAATTGATATCTAATAAATGCTTAATTTTCAGTTTTTTCCCTAAATTTCTTTAAAATCAAGTAGATATTCAAAAATAATTAACAACATACACAAAATGCGATAAATGACTTTATCTATATATATTACTTCCTTTGAAGCTAAAAAATTATAAATAAATAAATGTTTGAGCTGTTAAGTTATCAGTAAATATTAATCATCAATTTATTAATCCAATTTTAATACCTGTGTATTTATTCTTCCTACTCAGATAATACAGTTAAGTTTGTTTTTCCTTTTTTTATTTTAATACTATATAAGGAACAACAAATAAAATCATTTTTCAACTGAATCACCATCTGAATAAAAAAAAGGGGGAGCAATTTTTGTATAACCACCCTGTACATTTAGTAGGTATTTAATTATATTTAATAAGCAGTTTTAGCATTTAGTACTTATCTTAACGTAAAAATAGTCCATATTGTTTAGTTTTTTATAAATGATTTAGCAAACAAAAAATAAAATACAATTTTTTTATGTTCGTATTCCAGAAAATTAAGTAATTGTTGAGTTAAATGTATTGCAATATGAGTATAATTAGTCATTATGCACATTGTGTCATAGACATAATTGTCGAAATTTTACGGGTCATTTAATACTTATTAACAATTTAGGTAGAAATTAAATTTCAATGTGATACATCATGAAACTTTTATCAGATATACGATGAATTTTATATATATATGCTATTTAAAAATTATAGAAGTGATTTTGGAGACCTGCCAGGACTTTTATTAAACTACTTTATGCATAGCTAAAAAATTTGTTTAATACTTACGTTAGGAAAATTTGCGGAGGTCATAAATTATGTTACTAAATGTTAACTTCTACAATTCAGGTTGACATAGAAATAAACGGAGAACCACAAGAAATCCATATGAAATTGGGAGAAAGTGGAGAAGCTTTTTTCGTAGAAGAATTAGAAGACGATGAAAATGACATACCAGAGCACCTTGCGACCTCTCCTATACCTGTGTCAGAATTCGAAAATATGTTTAAAAATCAAGTAAGTAAATTGCTAATATATTAGCTGCTTGTGGTGTATGCGCTGTTTTTGTTCGTAATTTGCTTGCTTAATAACCGAATACTTGTTTTCTCTTAAATATTTATAGTTTCCTTTCAACCAGGGTCGAAGACGCAGCTTCCACTTGGATGATATATCAAAATTAGAAAATCAGGAAAATGACTACTCAAAACGACGTTACACCGCTGACAACGAAAGCAATAAGACCAGGGAACGCAATTTTATCAAGAGGCAGATCGACCTCGGCAATCTCGAGATGGGTGAAAACTCTGCAGAAGACATGACTCTCTCGATGGCATCTAACAAACAGAGTAGTGAAGATTTGAGCAAGAGCAACAATGACATTTCGGAGACCATTTTTAAAATGGACAGTTTGGATATGGAGTGCAGTAAGGTAATTTTTTTTTATTCTTATACAACCATCTTTTAAATACTAAATATGTAGGTTAAAAATTGGTGAAAATCACAAAGTTGCTGCTATCTGTTGATAGGCTTCAGAACTGCTGAATGGGTGAATGAACAACAAATTACTTGTATAATAGGAGTGTGAAGTTTTATGTATTTTTTAATATTTTTCTATAATTTTTTCCGAATAAAATGTACCAGAACTGTTTGAAAACAGTTTAATTTTATCTTGAATGAAGAAAAGTACAAAGTCTGCATAAAACAATTTGTAATAAATCGAATGTGGGAGCGAATCCAACAAATATGTTTTGTATGTGTAGGTGAAGTGGAAGTTTTCTATATTTTTTTAGTAAATTTGTAAATTTTATAGAAATCGTACAATGTTATAAAAAGTGTACAAAAATGTAAAACATACGCAAGAATATTTGCACAAGATCTCGGAAAACCTATACTGTGCTCCTCTTACTGGACGTACTTCTGATATTTCCCTGCATAAACTTTCCGAAAGTTCCCATATACCCGAACTTTGTAAGTAGTGGAAAATTAAATTGAAAATCGGAAAACCAATAACTAAACACATGAAAGTATGTAGTAAACTTTATCTTATAGAGGATTTTATGCCAGGCAATTATAACGAGGCTTATGAATTATTTAAGAATGTTTTTAAATCTGTATTACACTTTACACTGCCAATTTTCTCCATTTCATAATAGATGGATATTTCATGGGGCGGCTGAACTAAAGCAGACACTGTAAACACAGGTTTTTGACAATATAGGACTTCTCGGGTTCTACCCCAGACAAAATTATGTACCTCACCTTCTGTTAGAGGTCGCACACGATCCCCCAAGTAGTTCAAGATAACTCAAACCGAATTCACAATATAAGTCCTAAAATACACTTTCACCTACAGAGTTACATACATAAATACAAAGAATTACATCATATTACACAACATTCCTAGCAATGAAAAACTTTAAAATCCTAGCGGTAATTGTAAACAAATTGTTGATGATCCTGTACATCCGACATCTTGAATTTTAACGCCATCTAGTGTTTCACGAATATTGAAAAGAATAGTGAATGAGCTTCCAGCTGGAAACAAAAGTATAGCTGCTTAAAGTGAGAGGAGATTATTAAGGGGATTGATATACAGAAGCGCTAATTTTGAAAGGAGTATGTCGTGATTGGTGAAACCGATGTATGGAACAAAGACATACATTATGATTTTAATCATACGCATGCGCTTATTTACATGCGCAAATGGCAGTGTTCCCCTTATAGAGCTCGATGCATTCGGTTTGCCTTCTCCTTAGAAACGATTTAAAGCCCTAACCTCTAAATAATTCTATATGGTGTCTAGATCATACAATGTTGGAAACAATTAGTTACAAAACTAATTCCGGATTTTCTAAATTAAATAACTTGCTATAATTGCTTTAAATAATCTCATATTTGCCGAAATTCTGCATAATTCTATATTCAAAATACACAATTTTCTACTTTCCACAAGAACACAAATATTTTGCAAATAAGATTAATTATTCCTGGATAATTAAAAAAGGTCCTGATACGGCAAGTCTGCGAGTGTAGAATAGTGTGCATTATTAAATTTAAATTATAATTAGAAAAATTTGTATCTATAGGCCGAAGAACCGAAATGTGAAGCAATAAAGACTACACCTATATCACTGCAGAGAAATCTTGAGGATCCACAAAGTGAAAGCAAAAGTAGTAAGAAGAGACGTAAAAGGGTCCGTCGAAAAAATCCTCCAAGGAAATCTAACAGTATTAATCAACTCACAGCTAGTCAAACTTCAGACAACTTGGAAAATAATGACACAATCACTGACAGGAGTTCTTTGGACAGTAATTCTTCAGATCCAGAATTAAAGGATGTGCAACAGTAAGTATTAAACATATCTTTGTTTATTTATGCTTATAGTTAATGACAAAATTTTAATGAAGGAAATTAAATGAAGAAAAAGAAGCAGTTATGCCAACAGACACGTCCAACATAAAGAAAATCGATGCAGACTTCCACTTCTTCAGTGATACCGAGCTAACAGCAAACGGTAATGTTGATTCAAGAGCTGGTTCTCCCGTCAACATTGAGACGGTACAGTCAGATTCTGAATTTGAAGTAAAATTCCGTAAAGGTAATCGATATTGTCAATATGAAATGAACGTTGAATAATTTCCTATTTATTGTACAGGAGAACAAAATGAAGGAGCAAAGAGCTGGGAATGGGGCGGTTTCCCGAGTGTATCTCAACCAACTTCTCCAAATAGCGAAAATCCCCAACAAGAGGAGCATAAATCGATGCTAAGCGGCATGTTCTCCTTCATGAAACAGAAACATAGTGCTCAAAATCCCTTGGAGGGTGGAATGTATCTTTCTGAGATTACCTCAGGACGTATCGATCGAGAGGTGGCAGAAATCTACTTTAGCCAAGGCAAAGAGAAGAAAGGTAATTATAGAATTGTATTTGTTTATAAGATCTTGGAATGTAATTGAAAGATTTTAAATTTATTTAACAAAATCAATTTTGAGTAGAAATGTAAGTTGGGCCACACCAATCGGAATGCGAGATAAATACAATTATAATTTTTTTGGATAAATATGTTTTTATAAAAATAATTTTAGGAATTTTTAAAATTTCTTTGTAGCGGTTTCAGTGATAATACTACTGTAAATAAACAAACTAATAAAACTGTCAAATCAAAGAAATAAGAGAAGTCAGTCAATTCTGTAAAGAACATGCAGCAATTTCAGAGATATCGCTTCTCAACATTGATTGCCAGTCACTATGTTTGCTTTTAAACACTTTCTTAGGGTGTTTTGTTTAAAAGAATTGAACCACTACTGTGGCTGAAATTAATTTAAAAATAATACATATAAATCGATATTAGATAGTACTAAAAATTGCTCCAAATTATTTCCACAAGCTAATAAGTATGCTTCTAAGCAGGGGAGAAAATTATATTACACCCCCCCTGTGCCATTCTATTCACAAATTAGAATGCCGTCCTGTTGGACGACGATGGCCCACCACCACCCATTTACACCTACCTGATGCGCACTCTGTGGATATCACACTTATCACTTAAGCCTTGTTCTCATGGACATGAATTCATGGATTTTTGCACGAATTTTGCAACTTCTGTTATTTATGGCGGAAAATTTCAACTTTTGACATTTGGAATTTGCGAAACTGTGAAACGTTACAAATATTATTGCCCCGTTCATTATTATGTGGTGTTAATAAAATGAGAAAAAATGTGTCCCAACATTAAATAAACCGCGCAAATATTCTCAAATTTGCATCCAAAAGGACCAAAGGCTTTAGAATACATTGCACTATATATACAAACTATTCACTATTGATTACTAGCACTGTCGCTATAATGGTCACACATACTTTTATCATATCATACCGCGTTCCATATTACTTTCATGTGTCCATATTTCATCAAAAGTTAACATATTCTTTGATTCAGATTCTGACCTTTTAATATTTATTTTAAATAGTTTCTTTGCCATATGACCATTTTGTCTTTCTCTATCAGTATACTCTTTTCAATATCATTTATAGGGAAATTCACATACTCATATTCATATGTCACGCATAATTCACAAAAGCACCCTTCTATATATTCTAGGCAGTTTTATCTTGTAAGATATACTTAGCAACCCAATTTTGTTTCTTGTTAATGAACTACATATTTTAACATCACTTACACTCATATTTTAAACCCTTCATACATGTCATCATCCAATATTCCTCACTTGTTAGATTAGAGCATTTGCGATTTTGAGAATATGTTGTAGAGTTTGAATTATTCTCCATTCTTAAGAACACAAAATCACTAATTAATTACATTAACACGAGTCACTTTCTAGATTTTCGACCGTTGAGTATAGATCTGTCTAATGTTATCATGTGCGGCAAAAACGCTGTTAAATACCAGCAGTGTTGACAGTGGATATTTGTTACAGACAGTGACACCATATCTTCTAATTGAATCACTCGTTTTAAAAACAACATAAGTCACTAAAATGCAATTTTACAGGAGAAGCAAAAAACTGGATAATTACATAAATTTAATAAATTAAGTAACCAAACAATTTTAAATTGATGTGAGAATATGCTTATAACATAAAAAATACACACAATAGTTTTTACTAAACAGTGTTCTTGAGAAAAAAATATTTTTGATATCTTGACTTACGCAGTGTATGCAAAGAATAAAAGTAGTCTGTAATATTTTCTTACATATCAAGTACTACAAATTAAACACACTCAATGGACAGTAAAAAAACTTTTATTAACGTTATTACAAGTGTTTTTACACTATGGAACGTAATCATATTCATTATCATCTTCTGTATCTCCTTCTTCTACAGTATATGTTGTTGGCCATCGCAAGATTTCTTGATAAAATGGCTTATACTCATCAAGAATGTGGGGCTGAACTTGTCGAATATTTTCTATTTTTTTGGGGTTTATTGGAACACAATTATTTGGATACGCCTGTTGTGTCGGTGGAAATGCAATGGCATGATTTGATGTATTTCGTAACTAAACATGTGATAGTTTAAACCATCAATAAAGTCATGTGCTATAATAACTCCTTTTCTATTGTGATTGTATTCAAAGGACATGAATGAGGACGGTGTAAATTACTGTTTTTGTTCTATCTTCCCAAACGATTCATCGGATAAGCAGTTTCTTTTATAATGAAGAGGCCACCATTTACTGAAGTTATAAATCTGATATATCTTAATGACAAATACTTTAAAATTTGGACTAGTATTAGTCATAATGGTATAGTACTGATCTGGAATAAAGACGCGATCATGTTTATTTTCCATTTAGTGATACCAAAGTCCTGGTCGTTCCTGCTCGTCTTTGGTACTAAAGCCGTTTATTTTCTTTATGCAGAAGTTAAAGTCGTCTACCGAAAAAGCTCGAAAGCATTGGGTTTTGCAACTGAAAAAATTACTTAGTTACTAAGTAGAACATAAATAAGAGTTTTGAATAACTTAGCAAATCGCAAAAATGGAGTACGATCGACCGACTATCCATACCATACCTACTCGTATATAAAAACGTTCGGAGCAAGAACAACATAAGTCAACGACTAATGTTATTTTTGCCACAAACATAGGATGTGACCTTGCATTATTTGTGTAAGGGTAAATGGGACTTGTGTCATTTTTATTCGGAACGTGTGCCTTCTAATGAAGATTCGTTTCGTGGTAAAAAGTGAATTTCGTAAAAAAGTGACTTATGTCGTTTTTGAAACGAGCGATTCAATTCTTGACTTGAATAAAGCATTTTTAAATAAAGTAATGTAAGTCAGTCTGCAATAGTACCCTCATTGTTTAACGACACTGAAACTGAATGTGACCTAGTTAAACATTGTAAATATTACTTAAGTGGGGCGATACAAGATTGCCCTAAATTTTACGTAATAATTCTTGATTAATATTATGGATCACATGACACTTATACCACAATTTTTTTTAATTTCTTTATATTATTTGTGTCGTGTCTGCAAATTTGTTGAGCCCTAATAATAATGAAATCAACACATTTTCGTTTTATGCTTCAGATATTATAGAATTGAATATTATTAATAACTAATTGAAAATATGAACTGTATAGAAACAACATAACTATGTCCACACAACAGTATTGTAGCACAAATCTCTCGACTGGGGTTATGTTGAATATGGAGAAATGTTAGTGTACACTAAATGTAACAATTAACTGCAAATTTCATGGTCTCTGTCAATTTTAATCGCATTAAAAAAAAATTGTTATGGTGGTTAATTAAAAAAATATAAATTAGTGTGCAGTGCTTTTTCTACGCTCTTGTCTTGCTGCTATCTCTAATCACACAGTTCTTTCATGCAGTTTTGTGCATTTTTTTATGTATACTCTTTTACGAAATATATCTTATCTTCTATAAATTTCTTTCTGATTCAATTTTTTTTTGTTAAATATGTTATTTTTGCTTAGTAGTGACATAGCTAGTGCTTGGTGCATATATTGTAATGTAATATGTGTTATATAATATAAATTCAGATGTCGACATGGATTGTGAATCAGGAAATGGGCCGTCGTTGACACAAAGTCCGAACAGCGCAGAGGGTTGCAAGAGCATTGATTCCGATTTCGAAGAACACACGAAACTGTGAGTAAATATATTAATTTAACTTTTTCTGTTTTGCATGGAATTATTTTTAATTTCATTTGTATGAACACATCTCGTTTCTATTTTAATCGGAAGATTTACTCTATTGCTGTCGGTAAGGCATTGGATCTACTAAATTCAAACATCGGTTTTTGGAAATTTTATAGTTAGTGCTTGTTGTAACTTAAATTATTATTAATTGCTAACTAAGGATTATTTTATTTGTTAATTTTCTATGCGAAAAGGCAATGTTTTTATACCTAATATAATTAAAATGAAGCCTGAGAAAGATTTATAAACAGGTAATAAATGAAATGATATCTGTGATAAAACTGTTAAAGTAAAACCATTTGTATAGGATGCTTATTTATCTCTTTTATAATGAAAACCTATATTTGTCATATTTGCATATTTTAAAATAAGAACAAAAAATATATATTTTTTAATCAACTGATAGATATAATCAGATATTTTCTTTTTTCCACAAAATTTTAATTTTTTTTATACTTACAGTATTACGAAGCTTGAAATATGAATTAATTACAAATTAAAATGCGATGTATATAGTTTCATTATTTTAGTATACTAAAATTTCTTAGTATATTTATGTGCAACAACAAGTGATATACAGAAAAATAGCTCAATAAAATGTTAATGTAACGATTACACAATTTGTTTATAAGACGTACAAGTATGTACGTTGATTTGGAGTTTTAATGTTAAAAAAGCGTGATAATCAACAAAGACTGAACACCCAACTTGTCACGTTACTTGATGAGGTGTCGTGAAATATTATACTATACTAATAAACATTAAACTCCGTTATCTGGGTTATTAAAATATATTTATTAAAGCAATTTTTTTGAAATATATTTTGATGCCTACTGCCATCAGTTAAAATTAATACTCCACTTTCAAAATCACTCTGTATACATTCGTTGTTTCGTAAATTTAGATAGAAATTTTTTTAATCATGAAAATTTTTCATATTTATATTTTTCCTCTTAAAAAATGTTTTTATTCAATTTTTTTTTCTTTTTCAATAAATTATAGTTTTCATTCAAGAATAAAAAGAAAATCACAAGTTCAAACTTGAGAATTATTTTATTTTTTAACCATTTGTTTTATTATACAGGGTGTTTGATGCATCGTTTGCCAAATTTAATTGACCAAAAGGAGGGGTGATGTGCAATATTTTCAGCTCACCTTTCATACCTCACTTTTCACCCTATGGGTTTTTTTTATTTCAACTTTTTTATTATTGTTTTCAAAAATCCCAAAATTGAGTATATAAACTTAAATTTAAAAAAAGTTATTCGTATAGCCCCCAAATTTAATTAAAATTTTTATGTTTACTGTTGTATAGTTCTTAGTTCTTAGTTCTACGTGAGTGGGCCAAAAACTAGCCCTCCACTGCGACCCTGTGGTCTATTGTGGCTCACATACTTATTATATTTCACCCACCAGGTTTAGCCTCTTTATGAAGCCAATAACCTTGTTGGGTGAGATTCTATCCAGATCTTCTGGCAAGAGATGCACTTTGCCAAATATAGAAGATCTGGTCCGTTCTCCAGCCGGACAGTGACATAAAATATGTTCTGCCGATTCGTCACTTTCTAAACACAATCGGCACTCGGCCTCCTCAGCCAGCCCCAACTTGTGCATGTGACTCCTTAACCGGCAGTGCCCAGTATATAGGCCGTTGTATAGTTCTATCAAATTCAAAATTACTTCCGAGTAACATCTAGTTTTCATTTGATTAACTCACAAAGTTTTTAGAAGAGATAAAAAGAAATTTAAAGCTCAACTTAATGTTGTATTAAAAAAAAAATAAAAACGATTGTGAACTTCAAATTCCTTTGGGATGAAGACTTGTTTTTGCGTCAATAACACGCGTGAAGTAAGTAAATACTGTTACTCGTGTACCGTAGAATTCATCATCTATCTCTTCCTTTTGTTGGAAAGAGGATAGACTAGAAAATGTTTAAATTAATTCGAGGATCACAATCGTTTTTATTTTTTTTTTTTATTGCAACGTTAAGTTGGGTTTTAAATTTCTTTTTACTTCCAAAAACTGTGAGTTAATAAAATCAAAACTAGATATGTTACTTGGTAGTAATTTTGAATTTGATAGAACCATACAACAGTTAACATACTAATTTAAATTCAATTTGGAGGCTATACCAATAACTTATTTTTAAATTTAAGTTTAAATACTGAATTTTGTAATTTTTCAAAATCTACTATGAAAAAAACCGATGGGGCCAAGAGTGAGTTATTGGGGCTGAAGAGATTGCAAATCACTTCTCCTTTGACAATTCGATTTGGCAAACGATGCAAAAATATCCTGTATAATTTTGTATGTATTTATTTGTAGTGCTCAAACTTATTCCCAAGATATATCACTCTCTCTCTGTGGTTGGGAACCGGAGCCCACTCGTGAACGATTCATGGAACACGTAGTTAAATTCAGTGATCTCTGTAACAACCCTATATTATTTGAAAATCCGAACCTTGTTGTCCGAATCAAGGATAAATATTATACCTGGAAAGTGGCGGCACCCATTATTGCCAGTATAATGATCTATGGAAGGCCTCTTGTCCAAGTGAGTAGCTATTATTTCATTTTTTTTTTTTTTAATTCATCTATGTTGTATCTTTTAGTCTTCCGTAGACCAATTGTGCAGCGTGCACATGACTGCGTCACAAAGCGTCCACAACCCGGAAGAGGGGCCGAAACAACAACAGCAGGAAGCCAGGTACTCCTGGTGGAGTTGGAGACGTGGTAAGGTATCGCGAGAGGTCACTCCTGCCCCTGACACTTCTACCGAAACTGATAAGACTGCTGAAACCAAAGACGTTATCATGAAGGAAGTCGTAGAAGAAGTAAACGTTAAAAAAGAAGTACCTGGTAATTATATTGGAGTTTTCCTTCTTAATTTTTCTTTACATGTTTGTTGTTTTAGGTATCGAGGCTGTACAAACCAATGCAACTAACATTAAGGACGAATCAAATGCTCCGTTTTCTCCTTTAAGTTTAAGCTCGGATAAATGTAGGAAAACTTTGAGATTGAGCTCCAAGCAAATTGTAAGTATATACAATTTATTCAATATTTTGAGTTTAGGAAACTTGAATGTTATTCTTCTTTATCTATATTCAATTTAATATCTTACTGCAATTTCTTTCTCTTGTAGTCTTCACTAAATTTGAGGGATGGCGTTAATGAGGTGGAATTCAGTGTAACTACAGCTTACCAGGGTACCAGTAGATGTCAGTGTCATCTGTACAAGTGGAAGTGGGATGACAAAATTGTAATTTCTGATATTGACGGAACTATTACAAAGTAAGTGAAATTTTCAAAATAATTTCTCTACTGCACATTAAAATCATTCCAAATCAAATTCTTTTTATTTTTAAATTAATTTAAATTTGTTTTAGGTCTGATGTACTGGGCCATATTCTACCTATCGTTGGTAAAGATTGGGCACAATCTGGTGTAGCCCAATTGTTCAATAAAATTAAGGATAACGGTTACAAGTTGTTATATCTCAGTGCGAGGGCAATTGGTCAGGCTCGTATAACGAGAGAATACCTACGTTCCATCAAACAGGGTGACCTCAGTATGCCTGACGGACCAATTCTTCTCAATCCCACATCTTTAATAACTGCTTTCCATAGGTGAGTTGTGATTTAGAATAAATATGGTAGTTTTGCATTAATAATTTTGTAATAATTTTAGGGAAGTTATTGAAAAGAAACCAGAGCAATTTAAGATATCTTGCATGTCTGACATTAAAGCTCTCTTTCCACTTGATTCAAATCCGTTCTATGCTGGATATGGAAATCGAATTAACGTAAGTGTGATTTTTCAAGTATTAGATGTAAGGAATTTGATTACCTTTATTTTAACAGGTTATATATTGAACTCAAACAAAAAGTATTACACGTCATAGATAAATAGATAGAAAAATGTGTATATTTACATTTACTGTTTCTTTCTAAGAGATCAGTATTATAAAAAATTAAGCTGGACACTGACCTCAAACATATAAAAGATAAACTTGAGCAGTTCAAAACAAGTCGCCAAATTTGTTTTAGAGTGTCATTATTTATTCCAATAAATGGTATAATTGACGTTGATACAGGGTTAATTATGACTTAAGTACAAATATTTTAATAAAAGATAGAAAAAATAAGAATTAACAGAATCTTTCTTCAAAATTATAAAGTAAAAACTTTTTTTTTTATAAACTATATTAAACCTTTATTTATCGACATCCATGGCTGCTCACCAGATGTGAATTTAAATTTTGCTAGCACTTTCAGAAAACAAGTCAAATAAAAATCAAATATTCAAAACAATTGAAATTTAAAGAAAAAAGATAAACAAATTGATATCTAGCGGGGTCTCTTCGCATCAAAATGGCTTCATTCAATCGACGTGGTATCGAATCAATCAGGTTTGTAACAAATACTTGTGGAATTGTATCAAATTCTTCCTGAAGTTCAATTCGCTGATCGACAACATCCGTCGCAGATAATGATATTTTTTTAATTTGACAACCGTTGACAAACTCTTAATTGTCATATTTCAAACAGTCAATCCGTTTCCGCCTATGTCGCCTTGATTATTACACGTAGAAATTTGTGCTTGCAAAACTTTTTTCCAAGGCTTTCATTTTAAAACGGTGTATCTTCAATAAAAATAGAGATAATGTCGTGATTAAAAAAAACAAAATGTTCACAAAAGATGAGGTTACAGTGTGACTCCAGTTAGCAACAGCGACTGCACTCCACAGGGTGTTACAAATTTCAGGAGGTCTTTTATTGCGCCCCGTATATGGTCAAATTAACTTCCGAAAAAAAATTTCCAATATAGCATCTGTTCCAGAGAAACCAATGTACAATTTAAAAAAAAGATCATCAAAATCAAATGAGTGGTTCGCGAAGAAGCCAACTTTAAAATTGGGGCTAGTTTTTAGTGGCCGGTTTTTTTTTGCCAGTGTATATCATTTTTAAATATTTCACTTAGACGATTTTCTTCCAAATATACAGGGTGAATTTATGTTAAAAAAAAAAAATTGAATGTACAGGGGACTTACAAATACAATTTTGTAAAAAAAATCAAAGAAGGTTGTTTGAAAATGATTTAAAATTTCTGCACGGCACTGGAAACTGGTCCACTGTAAAATCTGATAAAGCGGCAAGGCGTGCAATTGGCGACCGGACAAAAAATGGGAAGAAATAAATAGCATTTTATACAGCAAATTCAATTGCTTTTGCCACTATTGTTATTAATTATTAATAGAATTAATTTGTGGTTTTAATGAATAAAATATTTTGACATACCTGATGTTGCAACACCTGTCGTACCCACTTTCTACAAACTAACACAAATGTTTCTGCTTCTTGTCCGTTTTGAACTTGTAAGTTATTGGCAGGAACTATGATACGTTTGCGTAAATCATCAATAGTAGGTATCCACTTCGGTTTAATACACTTCATTTTTTAAATATCCTCACAAAAAGAAGTCTAAATGATCAAAGTCAGGAGATGGTGGTGGCCATAGTACTGGTCCTTCTCGTCCAATCTCTTGATATTAATGCTTGGACCTACATGGTACGAATATAATTGAGCCTCGTGTATGATACACCACACTGCTGCAATACGCCGCGGATGCCCTGGACCTCCATCTCTTCCACGATTCGGTTTCAAATTTCTCTCGCGTTGCACTACACTTGCACTCACTGCACACTGTGGTAAAATATAGCTGCATTAGGCACATGTTTATCGGGAAATCGTTCTCCTAATGCATTTTCACATCGCCATAAATTAAAACGATATCCATCAACATTGAGTTGCTACACACGTAAACCATTTTTGACACTTGAAAAACTTTAATACCTAGAAAAAGTAATCGAATTTCAATATAAGGAAGCACTTAGCTATAGTGACTACAATAGCCCGGCGACGTAAAGGTTCAACATACTACATCAATAATTTTTTACTTTGCGACCATAAGGATAATACAAAAAAAATTTTGAAGGATTGAGCTAATATTTTGAAATAATAAGTTTTTTTGGCCTCCTGAGCGCATGTTTGTACTTAGTTATAGTTAACCCTGTATATTTTGTATTCAGCATCATATTTTTATATTCTAATTATGTTTTTAAAATGTTGAACTAAAGGTTATTTGATTTATTTTCTTTATTACAGGATGTTTGGGCATATAGAGCCGTTGGGATTCCCATCGTCAGGATATTTACTATCAACCCAAAAGGAGAGTTGAAGCACGAATTAACCCAAACCTTCCAGTCTAGGTGAGTCATTTTTACATATTCGCAATGTGCTTGCATTTGGGGTTTAATATATCGGGTGCATGTCGTTATCGAATTTTTATTTATACTAGTCTTATTGAAATGTGGTATTTAATTTTTACAGTTACTCCGGCCAGTCTATGGTGGTCAATGATGTATTTCCTCCCCTATTAGACAAAATTAAAGCAATTCACGAACAAGATGATTACGACGGTGATTCAGATTCTGAATCATCGTACGTTGAATAAAAAGCAATATTATTTCTTTTTGACAAATTTAAGACAAACTGTGATTATTTGTGGTAGTAGATATAAAGTAGTGTAGCATCTAAATGGCAATGAAAGTAGTTGATATTTTAATTTTTTATACAAACATATGTGTTTTGTCTAGAATGGCTATTGAATGTTGCATGTCAGGTCTATTGCATCGTTCCTTTATCATTTCACATTACCGTTCTATTTACCTTGTTTTACATCCTTCGATGATCATATACAGTGGTGAATAATACCTAGATGTGGTGAATAGGATTAATGTAGTATAACCGTTAATTACTAAACCTGGGAGCATGAAAACCCATCTTAGTTGCAAACGTTCATCACTGTATTCAACAATTACATTTTCATATGGCTTTTTTAAACGAGATAAAATACATATGTATGAGTCCCCATTGGGGTTAATATAGTAATTGTACTCATTGGTTAAATCTTGTATACAAAATTCAACCAATTTTAAATTTTAATCCCTCTATCCTCAACCGTTCTTCCTCTACACCGGCAGATCAACAAATTTGCTTGCAAGATGGCCAGCATGATTTTTTTAATGGTAAGCAAACAGTCATGTGAATTGTTTGTTTTATTAATAGCCTAATGCTGTGATATTAACAAGATGAAGTTGTATTTCAAGCAGGACTGTATGATACTGATTGCTTTATTGCTTTTTGATTTGGTAATGATATGTTCTTTATATAAGGCGTTCCAGTAAAAATTATCGACATGTGCAGCAGATTTTTTTTATTTAAAAATTATTGAATCAAATACGCAAATATATCTAAAGTTTAGTGGAAAAACTCGTGGAGTCGTATATTTTTCCTCCACCAACAAAGCCTTTTTTTGTTTTTTGGTATTGTATGTTTATTGAAATAATTTTATATTTGCTAAACAGACACTTCGTGAGACAAGGCACTCAAGTCAAGTCTACATATATAGACTTTCTAGTTGATATATATTATATTGTCATATAAATCAATTATAAACATGCACTCAGTATAATAAATCCCTGATGAAATAAATATTTTTGTGTTAAGCAGTACTAACTATTTTTTTAATTAATTAAGATATGTACCAAAGTCTTAAAAATAATAAGTAAATATCGACTGATATTATCGGTTGGCCGATACTTGCTTTAACCATCGTTTTCTAAATCGGAGCGACCGTGCTTTATCTAGTCTGTTCCATTGCCCGTTTGCAGTGACTTACCATGTATGGCAAACAATTGACAACTTGACACTTGCACTGCTGAGTGCTCGCCCTCCCTGTGGCGTATCTCAATTTTACTTATTTCTCAGGAAACCCTTCCATATTGTTATATACACGTTGCATTAATATTTCGAGGAGGTAGGTATTGTAATAGAATTTACCATTATCAGCTGATAATTAAAGAGAACTTCACTGTAACAGTTATATGTCTCTAAAAACATCGACAGCAACAATTACAGTAGAACCTCGATATCCGGGCCAGCCGGGACTGAACCGTTGTTGGATAATCGAAAACACGGTTAATTGAAATAACACTCACTCACCAATTTTTAAAAAAATATGAACTTTATTACACATACCGGTTAAATAATGTCAAAAGAAAATTAACATTTTTACTTTTGTGCTTTTCATTGACGCCGTGCTTATTCATTTTGTCTGCACGTGAACGGACCAAATGCTAGACTGCGTAAAAGCCGTATGAGACTACAAATAATTTTCAGCAAAATTACATATAAAATTTTTTTGGTAATTTTTGTTAGAAAAACGTGATAATCCGCGCACGGATAGCGGACAGTCATAAACATCGCATCGCACGAATAATCCGCCGCACGGATAATTGAGGTTCTACTGTAATAACAAATTGGCATATGTAGAGCTATGTCTTTATGTTAGATATTTATACTGCTCAAGATACGATTACATCAAAATACCTTTTGCTTTAATTTTTGAAATACACCTATTAATCAGAGGACAAAATAGCCTTATGTGATACTGAATATGTAAAAATCTCTTTTGCACTAATTTTTGAGATAGACCTATTTGTCAGAGGACTAAGTAGTCTTATGTGATGCTGAATACGTAAAAATCTCAGTTTAAATAAAAAGTATGATAAGCAACATATATTTCATGTTTGTCATAAATTTTACTCAAAATTACTGATACAAGCAATTAACAGACTAGATAAAGCACTGGTGTTGTGATTTAGCAGACGATGGTGAATGGAACAACTAAGAACTAATGTTAAAAGTTGACAGCAGATTTCAATATAAATATGCAGTTCAAAACAAATCACAAAATTTGTTTTAAAAAGTGCCATTATTCTTGCAATAAATTTTACATAATATATTCGTTTGTTATTGATATCATTTTTTTAGGTAAATGTAATAGATCATAAAGAAAATTAAATAAACCTATTGATAAATTTAATGTCATTTTGATAAAAAAAAGTTATCCAAATTTATGATGAAAAATCAATTTTCAAAATTCAACTTTAATAGCTAGTCAGTGGTCGAAATTGTAGAGAGTGACGATATGTTACAAATAGAGATTTTTCCACCATTAAATAAATCGTGCAAATATTTGAGAATTCCGCATTCAAAAGGACAAAAGGCTTTAGAACACATCCACACTGTCACTATAACGGTCACACATTAACACTTATCGTACCGCTTTCCGTATGACCTTCATACGCCCATGTTTTGTCAAAATTTAATATATTCTTCGATCCAGATTCTTATTTTTTTTAAATTTATTTTTAATAATTTCTTCGCTATATAACTATTTCGTCCTTTCTATCAGTATACTCTTTTCGATTTCATTTATACGGACTAAGTTCCATCTTGTAAGTTATAGCACTAGAATTTTTTTTTGGAAAACTCATTTTAAAAATACAATCTTTCGCGAGTTTGCATCACTTTCCGTTTCATAGTTGTACTTTACCACTTTTTTATTTGCACACATATGCTATTCACGTACAATTTTGTTAATGATTTCAACATCACTTATTTTACTTACTTTACACTTTATTTCATTTTATCTTATTGTTAAGTGTATTAGTGTGTTAGCAACGTTGTTTAACTTTTATGTATTTGTTTGCTATTTAGTTTTTAATTTGTCTTGTAATTGGGTTCATCCTGTTTAGACAATAAACCATTACTATTATTATCATCACTTACACTCATCTTTTGACCTCGCGCTCTAAACTCTTCATACATGTCATCATCCAATATTCCTCATTTTGATCAAATCACTAATAAAATTAATTACATTCTTAATTAAATTAACGAAAAGATATACCCGAAATTTTGTTCGCCCGAACGATATACCCACCCATGATAGCGCTAGAAATGAAACAGTTGGATCCGACAATTCGTCGCAGCCAATAAAAGCAGCAGCGCATGCGTACTAAAGTGTACTAACTGCAGCGCATGCGTAGCAGAAGCTGTGTAATCGGGTATGCTCTCTGAGATATGCGGCACACGATTTTGTAGGAAAAATATACGGGCTGCATGTATATTTTTTTGTGTTGACTGCTATAAATTGTGAGCAGGTTTATAACATTAGTCACTCTACAATTTTGGAAGTCGACTATAGTAACTTTTATATAAGTTGTGATGTCATTTTTACTACATTTGCCTACATTTCCACTTCTTTCACTTTTAACTGAATTAAAATATATATATATATATATATATATATATATATATATATATATATATATATATATATATATATATATAAGCTTTTTATGACATTGTATTTATTAAAAGCAGAGTTGGTTAAATATCAACTCTCTAGTTTTTAAGAATCTAAATTTATTTTTTGTTTCAGTTATACCAACATGAGCATCATAGTCGATCAGTTATACCCTTCTCGTCTAGAACCAGCAAATGATTACTCCCAAAATATATACTGGCGAGACCCCATCCCAACAGTTGAAGAATTACCTGAAATTGTTTAGCCGTGTCCCTGTATGTGCACTGCATTTATATGAATATAGTATTTAAACATATTATATTAATTGCTATTGCTTTCAATGTACTTGAGTTATCAGAATTTCAAGAGATCTCGATTTTGTAGATCCACATCTGTGTATGTACACCAAAAACATTTTCATTTGCTCAATTCGTGTAACTCGTCAAAGCTATATTTCTTCATTAAGAAGTAAAATTTTCTATAAAATGTACTATTAGTAAATCTATTTAATCGGTATGCTTTAAAGTAATTGTATGATATTATTGCAGATGTGATTTATTTAAAGTTTTTTGGTGTAACATTTTGTGGAAATACCTATGCCTTCCACATCTCTATTCTGAATGTTGTTGTTCCTTATGCCATAATGTTACGGTACTGGCATTATTTCAGCTTCTTCAGATTAGTTTTATTTAATTGATTAAAGCCATTGGTAATGTGATAACTAGACTACCAGTGTGCATTCCTTTAGTTATATTTAATATAATAAGAAAATATTCAGTTCTAGTTTTTTATATGGTTTTGAAAATGATTTAGGATGTGATATTTCTGGTGATTTTTTTTTAAATATGACTATTTTTCTGATGAATCCTTATTTTGTCAATGTAAGTTATTGCATGAGCTATTGCTGTTTTAATTTATCAAGGATTATAATAAAACGATCATAAACATGAAATGTTTTTGTACTTTGGGCTACTCCGCAAAGGGACCAATAAAATGACCCCAAACCCTAATTTTAGGAACATTCGACGCTCGATTAAAGACTGGATTAGTAAAAATTGTAATAAAAATTGCGAATCCAAAACTATTTAAGTTTCGAAATTTTATCCGTCGATAGACATTTTTTTTCGGATAAACGTGAAAATGAAAATTTTGATATACAGTCAAACTTCTCTAATTCAAACTCTCTAAATCCAGCAAAATTTGTTTGAGTTAAAGAAAATTCCTCTCTAGCACTCGACATTCAAGTAACAAATGCATTTTCTGTTACAGAGAGGCATAAATGCTGTAACAATATGCAAAAATTCGTTAATTTTCCGTTACAGTTGTAAGGAGTAGAAAAAGACACCCCTAATACTTGTTCCATAAATAACTTTCATTTCAGATATTTGATTCATTCTAAACAAAAAAGGTCTTGTAATTTTTTCATAAATTACGAGCAAAAAAATGAGCAACGTGCTCTAAACTGCCGACGTATTCATAATGAAATCTATTGGTGAATGGAACAATATTAGAAATTGAGAGTAAATTTTATTGCTAATACACCAGCAGTTCAAAACAGGTTCTAAGTGAGTCGGTCTTGGTCTATTGTGGCTCCAGTTCAAATTAATTTTAGAGTGTTATTGTTATTGTAGTAGTATGTACTATAGAATTGTGGGGTTTAAATCCTGGAGAGATTTAAACCCAATAGAGGGTTTAAACTGGGTCCAATCTTGTCAATAATTTAAATTTCGTGCCATTTTATAGCATCAAAGCAGGAAGGTTTTGAGGAAAAGCTGCAAGTATTTGGTAATAAATTTAATACAAAACAGAAGAACAGTTAAAAAAGGGTATGTGTTTAAACTGTTTTTTTTTAATGGATTTGTACCCTAAAAATCAAAAGACCCAGCTCGTCTCATCAACTACATATATCATATAAACAAAAAATTTGGCATGGCTGGATAATATGCAGTTCAGATTGGTGCAGGCAAAAACCGAAAAATAGTGAAACCGATTAACCGGGTTCTATAAAAACCGATTTCAGATAAAACCGGTTACTCAAAACCGGATATTGGAATATTTGGTTAACCGAATAACCGGTTATTCGAATAATCGGTTAGATTGACAGATGGGGGTAAACATTTTTTTATGAAGATTTGGCTACTTAGGTAATTCGATACACTTTTCAATGCAAATAATTTCAACGCTATACAACTTCCTGTTATACCAGAAGTAGGTACCAACTTTTTTATTTTAAATGAAACGTCCTGTAATTTCTGCATTTTTGAATTCTATAGTAAACTTTAGTGTAACTTTATAATTATATAACATTTCTCATTTGGCATATACTCGTATTATCAAATATATCATAGCTAACTTTAAAAATTCATATTTCAGAAACAGTGAAAGTGGGTATCTTTATTTTTAGGTCAAGCACGTTTGAATTTCCTCAAGTTTGTCAATTAATTTTGACAGGCTAAATATGAATACATCAAAACGAAGCATAACACCTAATAAAAATAAAGATCACTTTTTTATTGTTTCTAAAATATGAATTTTTAAAGTAAGCTATGCCATTTTACAAAAAAAAATCGAAATACCTCCAAAACAGTTCATTTTAAATGATAAATGTCATATAAAGTGAGACTAAAATTCACTATTGAATTCAAAAATGTACAGGGCGTTCCATTTAAAATAACAGAATTGGTACCTACTACCGGATATACCATTCCTATACTTCCGGTATAACCGGAAGTGGTATAGCGTTGAAAAATGAAAATATTTTCATTGAAAAGTTCGTACTGAATTACCCAAGGAATCAAATTGTCAGAAAAAAATGTTTACACTATCTGCCAATCCTTCTAGTAGCATGAATAACCCTGTACATTCTCTACTTGAGTACATCTACTATGTGGAATGATGACGAGGAATGGGGAGTGGAGAGAAACGAGATTTCTTTTTTCATAGAAAGAAACCACCGAATAATCGATTATTCGGATGTTTGGTTCGATTGAACAGATTTACACTCAGATTATTGAAGAATCGAATAACCGATTTTCCGGTTTTGTAAAAATCTGAATTGTCCGAATCCGATTAACCGAACTATCCAAAAAACCGATTTCAGTTGTCAGCATGAAGAATCGAATAACCGGTTTTCGGGTTTTGTAAAAAACCGAATTATCCTGAAACCGGTTAACTGAACTATTCAAAAAACCGATTTCGGTTGCCAGCAGTAGTTCAGATAGTGGAGTACTGTAATTTATCAGATTTTTTGGTAAATAATTATTTTATTTTTGGTTTTCCCATATGCGCCAGTGGCAACAAATAATTTGATACAGTAGCAGAAACTCCTACAATCGGATCAATCACAAAAAATTCATCCTACAAACCCTCTCTACAACCCTCCAAATGAGATGTATGATAGGAATATTATATTACTAAAATAGAACCCGACAGAAGACTAAATTATCCTCAAAGTTGTCAAACCAACCACAACATAGAAATGCTACAGCCTATTTGCAAAACAAGAAATATCACAGATCATCCTCTCAAAAAATTCTCCACGTCTCCCATTTGAGAAATCGTGAAGTGACTAAAAGCTTAGTGAAAAACTAACATTTAATATTTTTCATTATTACATACTACTTTACTTTCGGAAAACACATTTATCTGTATGTTTTTTTTTAAACATCTACATGTGTATTGTACATTCTTATTTTAAGTACTTAATACATACCTGTAAATTGACTGTTTGATATTTTTATATTTATTTATCCCTATAATAGGATTTGTAATCTGTTGAGCAATAAACTTATTATTAAATTGTAATATTGGAAGAAGGACTTCAGTCTTTATCCAATAAAATTCATTTATTATTTTGATATTTCACTGAATGCACTGCTGATAATTTATCAATATTTTGGAGTGTCAGTAACAATAATTTTTTTGGATTTTGCTGAATGTGCTGGCGAGTGAAAAAATTTTGCCAGTTATCTCTGAAAATTTTTATTGGGACTAACTAATTGTTATCTAATTAATCACTATCCAAATCTCTCTGATCCAATTGATCTCACCGAAATATCCAAATGAAACGATATCGCTCAGACCGCTTATTCTTCTTATATAGGCAAAATGAATATTCTAAGTATTTTCTACTAGCTCTGGATCCCATTCTCGAACAGCTCGTGAATGTTCCTGACACGTCTCGATGGACGGCATCATTGTTTTATCTTATTATTTATCATTTCATTTAATGTACATGAAATATCTTCAGTACGGCTCTGATTGTTATGAGCCGATGCTGTCGCTTTGCGCTATCAGTTTTCGCTGCCTATGGTTGGCAATACTGAATACGAGCCAGTTGACAGATTGTATAGTTCAGTCACAGTTTATTATACAGTTCGTCGAGTGAAGAGGGTGTGGCTAAATGCGCAATGAACACCAATGAAATTCATATGTACACGACGAAGTGGGAGAAATTCTATTTCTTGACAAATTACCGTGCCCCTTGAGTGTGCGGTTAAATGCGCAGTCGTCTAAAAAAAACGAAATCTGGGACCTTGGCATCAAAGGAACCGACGTGAAAACGCTGGACTGTATAATAGACTGTGGTTCAGTCTTCTATATAGGTAGAGTTCAGTGTTCACTCATACGAGTATATGCATGTACACATAAAAATAAATATCAAAGGTATTACACAAAAATCAACTGTTTCAATTCAAAAGAAAATACGAGGCAGCAGTCTCGTCGTCAATAAAGCGACATCAGTCCAAACAATTATTTTCAAACTACCCGTTTTAATTTTTTTTTTACAAAATTGTACGTTCCTCTGTACATTCATATATTTTGTTTTTTTTAGATAAGTCCTGAATCACTGTATTTTGTCAGATGTATTGTGAAAAAAAATTATTTGTTTTTGCTGAATGCGCCAGTAAAAACAAATGGTTTGATATTTTGCTGGATTCCTCGTTTTTTGCCAAAGAACAAACATTTTTTCATATGCACCAGTGAGAACAAATAAATTGATTATTTACACAATATTGAGTGAATTCAAGAAAACAAGTTTTAAAATGCCAATATTTTAATTTATAATACGCAGAGCTGTAAATCCGGTACAATAAATTCTATATAAGTTAACGCAAAACGGAATATAAGAACAAAGCTGAAATTAGATTGTAACAAATAAAATGCAATAGATATTTAATTAAGAGCTGTAGAGGTAAGTAGTGCAACACCACGTTCATAGAAACTATGAGGATCCTGGCCTGGAGCAATATTCAATTCTATTGTATACAGTAATTCTGTACGGGTCGAGTTCAGATATAAGGGCAGGGACAGTTTGCTCTCTTTCGGTTTCTCATCGCCAGTAACTCGTACCCAACGGAACAGAGTTATAGGCAACTCCAGCATGATGCTAGAGGTTAAAAGCAGCTGGTTATTGCGACACTGGGCTCCTTGCAATTTTATACCTAAGAAAAAAACAAAAATTAAATAAAACATAAAGTTTTACTGAATAAATAACATCTCATAATGTATCAATGTACTACATATCTTCTATATTTACACAGAAATATAATTTGCAATTAAATTCTAACTAAATTTAAAACTTCCGACCACCTGCCGAGTTGTTGCAGGGTTACCGGAGTGTAATATTTGTGGTATTACTTGTTACCTTGAAGGTTAACCTAGTCTAATGCACGCATTTTCGCTTTTCTGTGTTTAAGACAATTTAATTAGTTGTTAGGCATTACTAATTATTATGTGTGAAAATGGAAGACAGTTCTTTTTTCAAAGGCAGCAACAATAGTTTGCCAAATGTGGATGCATTTATGCTCATGGAATTATGCAACCAAGTGATAGTTTTAACGCTGAAATTCGAAGAAGTTTTACATTCAAGCCTATTAATAATTAAATAAATACTTTTCCAGGTAATAGATGAAAATACTCTTGTATGTTTTCAGAACTTTTTAAGAAACAGGAGTGTTTTATATTATAGTCACTTTAAAGCAGTAGTTACGGCAACTTTAATAAAAATAATACATTAAAAAATAAATTAATGAATCACATAATTAGGCCAGTAAAAGATAATTTTATAAATAGTAAAATTCCTGACTGTTCCCTATTATAATCACTGTATAAAATCATTTAATTTAAAACATTATCAAGCAATAACTTACCAACAACGGCAAAGCAGTCACTTGGAATAGAGGCTTTATCGTTGGAATCAGTGATGGTTACGTCCAAATGTAGTTCTTCTAGTGGCCAGCTGTTTGCCTGAGCAACACACTGTCTTGTCGCAGTTATATAAGCTTCTGGATTCAACAGTCCGCCCAGCCAAACAGGGAAACTCTAAAAATTAAATTTCAAGAAATTTTTAGCATTTTCTAAACAAAATAGGCTAACGAGATTATGTTCCCAAAATCACCATTTATTTACCTGCAATTCCTTTGCTCCAGCGTTAGACACCAAATGCGAAACTTGTTGAAGTTGCTTCACCCGCTGACTAAAGTCAGTAATCCACTGGATAACGGTGCAGCCTTTGGGAACTGTATAGCGATGCCAATTTACGGGTATTATTCCACGGACTAATTCGCCGAGCATGGTACGATGATAATTAGTTTGTTTCTTCTCTCCCTGTAAAAAAAAATGTAAATATTTGATTTCCCATGAATTTAAAGAAGCTGTTCTCTTACCTGACAAATTAACAAAACATCATTGAGGTCGTGCAGCACGTCTTGCAATAACCTCGAAGCCGAGTTAACTTCCCTCTCGAAGTACCTATATAACGGATCCTTGATGTTTTCAACAGTTCTCCTCAACGTCTGTAGAGATGTTGGTAGTAGTTTCACCCAAGTAGCAGCACTGTTATGTAATGTTTTCATCCAAGACGGCCTGCCGTCTATTTGAGCAGCATCCGTGGGCGAATTATCATCAACGGAATACGCAAGTTCGTCATCGTCTTCCAACTGCTGCATCTTAAGCAATTTGCCGATCAAGTCGGTTCCTCTGGTTGTCAACAGCACCTTTTCAGCGTTATTTGGTAAACCTAAGATATAAACACCATGTTTTGTCTACAATCAACAGTAACTAATAACTACTTACCTAACCAAGCGGGTGTTTGGCGATCTGACAAACTCTCAATCCATTTCAAGAAATGATCCCTTCTTGTACCGTCAGGCATTGTGATGTGACGGTTTCCACCAGGACCATTATCTATATTTGCGACCAATGCGAAGTCTCCCTCAAAACTCTTAGGTGTGAAAAGTTTGTTCAAGAAAGAATGTAGAAGCCTCTGATCGAAATCGTTATCGATTTTACCACCATAGATGGACTGAGAAAGGAGCGTCACTAAGGCGTCCCATGGGACTTTTTCTGGAGGCAAATTCGTTCGACCCTGAAAATAATTATTTTAACCAATAAGATTCGGTACAAAAAAAACCAATAGTTTGTTTTACCATTGCTGTGGCATCAATCCATGTATCCAAAGTATCGCAAGCAACCCGCAAGTCGGACTCGCTAAATTCGTAGTATTTTGCCCAACCCAGCGGACAATAACGTAACCTCTCCTGGACGATTGCATGGAACCAGGCGAGGAGGAAGTACAGTCTCGCCCTTTCGCTTGGTGCTTTCATCATTCTACTTGCTGGTACCTAAAATGGTGACTTAGCATTAACCGCTCAAAAATGAGATGTCATGACAAACTTACGGTGCTGAACGTTCTCAACAAGTTAGCTCTTATACCAGGCGGAGGTTCAAACATGAAGATCCTTCCCGCCCTCAATAAATTTACTGGAAGTTTGGGATTAATTTCCATGGTGAGAAATAGGCGGAAGTTGGCGTGTGGTTGTAGTGAATGAAGTTTCTTCTCCAGTTGGACCAACCACTGAGGTGCGAGGTGTACATTCTTAAGCATAACCCACCTAAAAATATTGCAAAACACCTTGTACAATTTTCCACCACAGCCACATCGCTCATATGTAATATAGAGGTATAATATTTCTAAAGTCAATTGACAAATTGTACTGTACACCAGAGTGTATACCAGATTAATCCATTATCAAAGTGCTCTGTTGAATATAACTTTAAAGCCTTGTCCTCATATGCAAAAGTCTCAACTTTTAACAAATTTATTGTTTTGCAAAATTTGAGACTTTCACTTAATAATTTAAATTGAAAACTGCAAAATTCGCATGAATATTCGCCAACACTAAACTTACTTGCCCACGAGAACAAGGCTTTATCAGCGGTATTAAGAGAGAATCAGAATCGACTAATGGTATGATATCTTGACAAGAACAAGTTGTGTTTCCAGTGGTCGACTGTCACAGACGAATATGTATTTAGTTTAAGTAGTACATATCAAGGATTAAACCAGTATATAATCTATTTTGATGAAATGTGGTTTAACACACACAATATGGTACACTACAACTGGATATACATTTTAAAATTGCAGTTTAAACGTGTGCAAGACAAGAACACATTATAATTGGTTACGGATGTGGCAAAAATATAAACTGCATATTATCATGAATATGACTGCAAAATTATTAGAAAAATGGTTTACAGAGCAATTTCTCCCTAATATACATCTCCAAAAGAGCTATCATATACGTATATTAAATAATATATTGTTACCTCTACATTGACTTAACCTTGAAATACGTCACATAGAAAAACAAACTTTATTGTCACTACTTGATTACACAACAGATATCCTTCAAGCAAATTGCACAACTGTCAACTATTTACTTCGATGTTTGTCAATCGCGTTCGGCTTCTGAACTTAGAACTGACATAAACTGAACTGCAGAGGTGAAACCGATCCGCTTATATATTTTTTTAGGGTTCTTGAAGTTTCCGCGGTCTCGGAAATGTGTCGACAATAAAATCGAATATGGCCTGGAATGCTCTGTATCACAAAAATTATAAATTCTAACGCAAATAGAAACACAGTTAACAAACTAAAAAGGTAGGTGTTTCCATATCAATAATATAAAAAAAAACAGGTATACCTTTAGGTTTGTGGAATCAAAAAATTTCCAACTAAGAACAATTGTTAGAAAATATAAACTAAGTTTTAAAGTTGAATATGTAATCGATAACTTTTAAATGAATAAGATATGTCTTTTGCAATCCCTTCCATATTTTTGCATATTTATTTCGATCAAGATGATTCAGGGTGTCATAATGCAATATTTATGAAATCATCTCCAACATTAATTAGAAATACGACAAATACGTAATATAAAATTCCAATGTTTAAAAAAACTGCATGAAGCTCATCTTACAAAAAGAAAAAAGTAATCAATATCCTCTCTTACCATATTTCACATAACTTTTGCAATCTATTTAAAATGAGTTTATTTGCAGGCTTGATAAACTAAAAATATTTAAACTCCTTTTAAATCTATGTATGTATACACCATCCACCAACTAGCTTTGGAAAGACTATCCCAGAAAAAAAAGGATAAATAACATCTACATTAAGAATAAAATAATTTTACCTGCCAGTCTTGCAGGCCATATTGATGGCTCTGTCAGCTTGATTAAAACCTTCCGCCGAACCAATAGCTATACTAGAGATCTGTTTGTTGAGCTCAGCAGCCAGATCGTCCACACGACTGGAAGCATCGAAGCCAGGTACCGAACAGAGGAGAGCTGGAACGTTTGATCGAATCTCTTTCTCAACACAGAATGCCAAGTCAAGTTCTTTCTCAGCTTGATACATGAAGTCCGGCCCAAGAACGGTAGATACGAAATTGTGAGCAGCCGCTATGACCCTATCAGGTCTAAACGCTTGAATAACAAGTAGTTGATACATGGCCGTGCCAATAGGACTGAGCTGCTTTTCTTCGATCCACAACTGAGGAACGGCTTGTTCGGGAGTGCCCTGTTGCAACCAGGCTCCGAATTCGGGCATCTCCTTGATTTTCTCAGAGAGTTTCTTGAACGCCGGCAGGCGTAGAGTGAGTCTAGTTATAGCTTCTTGCTGTTCACTTGTCAAACCATCCGCTATGGGACCAGTTGAATTGCTGAATACACCCTCCTTTCCGCGGAGGAAGAAGTTAAATTCTTGATCCAAATTAGGTTCCGACGAGACACCCTTAAGGTGGATTCGGCACAGGAGAATGGCAAATGTTAGTCGGTCGTTGTGGAGCATACCTCTTGCAACTCTTTCATAGACCACCTAAAAATTAAAGAATGCTATATTGGAAAGAATAATTAAGAGAAAAATACTTTAGGCAGGAACACCAAATACAGGGTAATTTTGAAAGTGGATTATTAATTTTAACTGATGACAGTAAGCATTAATATAAATCAATTTAGAAAATATTGCCCTAATAAATATGTTTTAATAAGCGATATATAAAATTTTTGCAAATTTTGAAGCCGACTCTGTGTAACCCTAACTTACTATAATAAATCAATGAACAATTTCACAATACGTTATAGATAAGCAATATGTGATAAGTTGTGTGCGCAGTCTGTGGTGGAGTCACACTTTGTTTATAACAACCTTAAATAACAATGTAACACGTACGTAAACAAATGATATTTCTGATATTTTTATTATGTTCAGGTATTTTCTAGTGTGTGTGCGTGTGTTACATATACGCTTAAGCGTATTTTTAGTAATGACCAGTGGATACGTAATTAGTGTAACAGGAAGTGATTAAGAACGGCTGACTCTGTTCCACAAAATGCACAACCAATTTGCCCTCTGCATAACAATTTGTTTTTTGTACACAATGAACACGAAATACAGGCAAATGCAAAAAGTATATATAATTTTCAACATTTACTGTACGTACAGGACCAGTTTACATAATTAAAAATGCAAAAATAAATTAGTTATTTATGATTTTTATAATAACATTTTATTGGGCATGTCACTTGTTCTTCGAATAAGTAAACATATACTAAAATTACTACGCCACTTTCAAAATCATCCTGTATATTGAACTAGCTATAACACATTTACAATCAAGGAAAAAAAAATAAAAATAATTAAAAATGTAATGGTAAAATATTGACGGTGTAATTCAGTGCTCTTGGGGACATTAGTTTGCAGAGTAGTTACACAATTAATTAATCAATAATATTTAATGTTAGAATAGAATTTTGATTCGTATTCATCAGACCATCGTTTGCTAAATCGTGTCACCTTTGTTATTTGTCTGTCGAATCACCTGAATTTCAATATAGAATTCTGCATGAATGTGCTGTAGTGTGGCGACTCCAATGTTAGTATTTGGAAATATAATCAAGCCGTAAATGTCAGAATTTGACTATTGACACTAATAGCTTACCTTTTAATATGGCCTACTTATCTAAAATGGTTTATTTAAAATGTATGTATTTTATATGTACTAGGTACTTTAAAGTATGCGACATTAATACTATTAACAGAAAAGGACACTCAACAGATATTTGAAATTCGTCATACTTTTTAAGAAACGTCAAATTACTGATACAAACAGTTGACAACTATGACATATGTGCTGTAGAGTGCTGCCACATGCGGTGAGTCACTGCAAACGGGCACTGGAATAGATTGAAAAAGCACGGCCGCTGCGATTTAACAGACGGTGATCAGACTCAATGATTCTGATATTACGTTTCAAAATTCAATATTTCAAATAATTTTTATTTTTGATATACATATATAACCATTTTTAAAACGTAACACACCATCTTTAACATAAACAAGGTTCGGCGTGAATCATGTGTGTAATTCAATGCTGGTGGAGACATTTGTACGCAAAGTATTCGTTTCTCACAATACAACACTTAATTTAAAAAAAATATATAATTAACTGATCTTATTAAAATTTAAAAAAAGAACTAAAATAAAATAAATTGACTTACCGAGAATAAATCTGATGTAACAACATTTAATCTAGCTTGGTAATCAGACACACCATCGAGTTTGGAATTATTATGCAGGACACTGCTGAACATATCCAGGAACATTTTAAGTGAATACTGGTAGAGGAAGTGTACTTGGTTGAGACTGTCCATGGTAAAGTAAGTATTACTGCACGCCTGCGACAGAGGCAGATACTGTTGCGAAACCGTTTCAATTTCAGATATAACTTTATCCGTTTCCTCGACCTTCTGGCCAATTTCAGCCGCTTCACGTTTGAGGGTTTCGAGTGTAGTAATAACGCTGTCATCGTCTAA
Source organism: Monochamus alternatus (assembly GCA_037114965.1). NCBI lineage: Eukaryota > Metazoa > Arthropoda > Insecta > Coleoptera > Cerambycidae > Monochamus > Monochamus alternatus. Next base: position 22,988,012 of record CM073427.1, on the reverse strand, counting down.
GATTTTACCCTTTGCATCGTTCAATGCCTGCAGTAAAGACTTTTCCAATTGCCTCAACCTCAAATGGAACTCTCCTTGAAGTTTCAACAGATCGGAACGTTTTGCGTCGATATCTGGTCTCTCGGCTTTCAATACTTGATTCAAACATTGGCTCTGCAATGAGCTTCTAGTCACGGTGAAATTGACAAACGTTACTCGAGAGCATATATCTGGAGGAAATTCTACAGTAGGGTCACGAGTAGACAAGAAAATGACAAATGAAGGTGACAAGTCGATATCCTGATCTCCCAAAGTAATCAAAACACGACCACCTGTCCGTCTCAACTCTCTGTTCAGCACAGGATTCAGAATGGCATCATAATTTTCAACATCCTGTACAAGGAGGGGATTACCAAAACGTAAAGCAGACTCAAGATTTTTGCGGAACGAATCATCAAGAAAACTGGTCTTGGTAATTTTCTTATCTTTAAATTCGTTCATTATGAACTCGGTGGCTTGTCCAGAAGGATCAATAATGAGTGGATATCTGTTGAATCTCTTCAACATTATAGCGTTCTCAGTACACAAATCATCGGTAGGCAATGCATTAGCCTGCCATCTGAGACGTTCGTCGGGATTGGAAAGATATTCGGTTCGAGCTATGTCAGGTCTGTACTGTATTGCGGCTTGGGTCAAATGTTGACACCAGGTGGTGAATAAACTTTGCCTGTAGTGTTGATCAAAGTAGCCCCCGTAAGCTATAAAAGCTGCAGAAAGAAGTACGTCTCCTACAATCGTAGACATCTGAGACCTGAATGTTTCACTAGTAGCCTCCCATCTTTCTCGTTCTATAACCAGAGATTTCAACAGTGCGATAGACCTATCGACTTTAGCCTGGACATTTTCCAAGTCAGTTTTAATAGCCTGCGCCTGTGCGATAAGTTGAGCGTATTCTTCTTTATACGAAGCAATACTCTGTTCCAGTTGGCTGATGAGGTTCTTTACTTCTTCGCCTCGTTTTTTGTTGGTTTCAGCCTGTTTTTCCAAGGAATTAAGTTCTTCCCGCAGTGGTTCTACTTTCTTCAACATATCTGCATACTGAATTTGTGCCAAAGCCCATTTTACTAAGGGACCACAGGCGTTACTGGCATGGTTGACTTTTTCAAAGTTGTAATCAGGATTACTTAGGTAACGACTCTTCATTTTCTCACGTACATCATCACTGAAAGGTAAGAGCATGTTAAGACAATACATACTCTCACAAAAACCATTTTTTTAATAGCAAAAAATATCAACAGCATTAAAGTGAACACAAATGGATATTAAGTATTAATTAGATTCTAAAGGAAATTTAAATTCATGGAACTTTTCTAAAAAAGAATATAGTTTATTATACAGTGAGCAGCAAATATGTCCAATAACTCCATTTTTTCATAAATCAGCAGGTTTTTCTTCATGAACTTATTACAATAAAAAAAATCAAGGAACACTTAGAACACAGGTATGTACGTGTGTGCCATTAGAGAAAAAATGTTCTGCCTCTGTCACTCATTCTTTTTCATTTTACTTGAAAAAAATTTGTTTTGTAACAATATTGTGATTTTCACATCATTATACAGGGTGTTCCTAAATGACATGGGAATATTTAAAAAAGTGATTCTACATCGAAAATTAATGATAATTTACTTAATAAAGAAAAATACGGTGTTAAAGTTTTAGAAAAAAAAAAGGAAAATAATTAATATTTTCAAAACTGCTTTAGATATTTTCATGAAATTTCTATCTTTAACAGCGGAGTGCGTATGAGAACTGACTTTAATATTTTTAAAGAAAAAAATGGTACGTCAATGGTTTTCTCCCACATAAAAATTATTTTTTAATTCCCCATTCAATTTAAACAATAAGAGCCCTGTTGAGTTTATGTTTTTGAGAAAAAAAAAAATTCCATCAACTTTTTGTTGTTAAAATCTGTTTCCTCCCCCTCCTCCTGCCCACAGATTTTCCAAACTGTGTGACCTTTCGTTAGTGGTATTTTCATAGTGTTGCTCAAAATCCGCAGTTTATATTGCATATTCTGTTCACTGATCAAGTAAATTTTTCAAGAAATTTAATTCCAAATTTCCATAACAATCATAATTGGGCGGATGAAAATCCTCATGCTATAAATGAAACCCATTTCAATCATTGGTGATTACTTTATTGGACCATTCTTCCTGCCGTGACTACTTAACGGACAACAGCTGCCTTTGTTGCTTGAGGATGTTCCTTTAGGAATAAGAAATCAAATGTGGTACATGCACGATGATGTACCAGCACATTTCAGTATAACAGTACGCAATTATTGACAATTTATCCAAATCATTTGATTGGGCACGGTGGGCCTCAGGAATGGCCACCAAGGTCCCCCGACCTCAATAGTCTAGATTTTTTTTGTGAGGCCACCTTAAGACACTCATGTACACAAGTCCCATTAACATTGAAGAGGAATTAAAGGAAAGAATAGTTGCAGCATGTGATAGAATACGACATACTCCAGGAATATTTGAACGAGTGCACAACTCCATGCAAAGGAGAGCGGAAGCATGCATATTACGTAATGGGGGCCATATTCAACAATTTCTGTAATAATGATTTGTTACCATTATTACAGAAATTATTAGTTTTAATTTTGGTAGTTGTAGTTGTAATCTTATGTTAATGTGTTATGTTGTTAGTTGTTGTTTTCTATCAAAATTGTATCCTTTATTACATGAATTCCCCCCGAATAATCCAACGGTTTTTATATACTAAATAATAATATCTAAAGCGGTTTCACAATTATTAATTATTTTCCTTTTTTTTTCTCCTAAAACTTTAATACCCCGTATTTTTGTAACGGAACTTATTTGGACCATAGTTCAATGTAGAATCACCCCCTTAAATATTCGCATACCATTATGTAAAAAATATGTTCTTTCAAGAATATTAATTTATTTCACTTTTGTGAGTTAATGTATATTTGTGATCAAAAATACACAAAATACAACATTTCCATTTATGTTGACTTTTTTTATCATAAATATGCAAAGCAACTACATCTTTAACATCGTAAAATTACAGATAAACTATCATAATATATTGAAGTGCTATATAAAATAGCATGCAACACAAAAAAAAACTAAATTGTCATAATATGTACAAGCCTAAACATGCATACCTAATATCTTCTGTATTGAAATTGTTGACGACAGTATTGATGAAATTATCACGCATGATGACTGTACGAATTGACTTCCAATCACTTGCATTCTCACCAAGCAACAAGCAAATAGACTCTAAGGCCAATTTAACCACAGCAGGAGGATTTGCCATTGTACGGATTTCAACCAGCTGTTGTTTTTTGATAGATTTTACGGCTGTGTGGATAAAAATAATGCAGGGTTAAAATAAAAAAATAAACTGTGTAAATATGTGATGAAATACTAAATACATGTAACTTTTACAGCTCACAGTATAATTACGACAATTTTAAAGTGTAAAGTACATATATTTAAATTCAATGTAGCACATGTGAAGAATTTTACCAAATAAAAAATGTTTTTTTTATATTATAACTTTTACTTATATAATTAAACTGTTTGCCATTTACTAGATTAAAAACTGGAAATAACTATTAAAATTCGTTAATTTAAAATATATCAACTCGTTTAAAAATATGTATTCCTGTGATCATATCGTGTAGACAAAAGATAACATAAGCAAAAAAAAATTAACATCATGCTCTGTCAGCCGTCAGCCAGGGGGAGACACTGAAATATAATACAAGATGGCTGGAATCAGCCTTACGTTAAGTTCTCACTGCCAAAGTTAACAATAGTCGCAATGAAGTTTTCTCGCATTATAACTGATCGAATGGAACGCCATTCGCTAGCATTCTCGTGTAGAAGGAGACACACTGACTCCAATGCCATTTTAACGCTGTGCGGTGGGTTGGCCATCGATCGAACTTCCACAAGGTGTTGCTTCTTTATTGATTTTACAGCTAATATATCATAAAAAAATGTATTTATATAAAAAATTGTATTATCTGACCTAATTGTACCCTTAAATCAATTATGTAATTCCCTAAGTTTATATGTGCAAAAATCTGAATTTGATAAATGATAACTGATACACAACTATTCTTAATAAGGTTTTGTTGTTATTTAAATATATATATTTTTTTGCAATTCCGCAAAATATTTAATAGAATTGTCAATAATTTTTCACAATAATATGGTTTTGACAGTTGCAACATTAGAATCAACTACAGGAATTAAATCAATATATGAGCAGTTCCATGGGTTGCAATAGTGGATTTGCCTCTACAGAGCCTAGTCGAATAGGAGGAATTGCATATTAATTATGTGACTGGCAGCGACAAGGTACCTAGGCACGACATAACTCAAATTACTATTGTTAATATAAAAATGTAAAGAAAGTTTTAAATTTTGAAACACCCAATAATACATACATTTTGAAGTATTGTTTTGAGAAATTCCAATAAAATATGCAATAATTTTTTGGTTTTACAGAGTATTTAACTTTTTCACATTTTTTTACGAGCTTAAAACACCACAAACAATAAAATAAATATTCTACTCACCTGTCTGTGCATCGATAACAGCAGGTTCGACCTGTTCCAAATCAGCCATGACCTCGGAACGTTTCTGTTCGATGTGCACTGTCTGTTCCGCCAACTGCTGCTGAATCTCCTGACTCTGCACCTTCTTCTTTTCCGCCTCTTGCTGGTCTTTTACCATCTGCTTAAGCTTAGCATTGGCGGCCTCGTTCTTTGCCTGCAACTCCTGAGATTTCACAGCCAGACTCTTCTGCATCTCCTCGACTTGTTCCACGGTTTCCGCAATTTTACTCAAACCAACGTTCAAATGCAGCTGCTGTTCTTCCAAATCGGAACGTTTTTCGTTGTGCAATTTAACAAAGTGGTGAATGAAGTCCAGATAATGTCTGGGGGTGATGGCCATGGTACGGCCTCCTCTCTTAGCGAGACGACTGTTAGCTTTGTGGAGGGTTTGGTGAACGTACACGCAAGCGTTGATAACGGCTTCCCTGTGACTGGGTGTAGCGGGTATACGAGTGCACGAAGCGGGGAAGAAATCTGGACATTTCCATGTCGGTTTTTCGAGATCCAATCGGTTTGTGAATTCTTTTCCAACCTAGAAAAATATTAGATGTTAAACAGTTCTCTCATGAAAAATGGTACCAATAAAAAATACCTGGAATAATGCACCATCTGACCAGTCTCCGAACCAGTTGAGAACGCATCTGTTGAACAGAGCAGGAGAAGTAGCCGCTCTGTCTTTCAATCCGTCAGTAGATGGATTCATCGTGAAGACCACGTGTAAGTTGCGCATGACTTGCTGCGTGAACCATTTGTAAAGTTCATCGTTTGAGTCCAACATTAAACCTAAAAGAAACAAATTAAAGCTTCAGCAAATTAAATAAAACCTAAGAAAAAAATAATTGTGGTATAATTTTTTATTTTAATAATTAAAAACCTTTGACGGCACCATAGAGAATGTTATGCTTGTGTAAAAACTTATATATTATTATATGATTGATAATAAAAAGTGAAAACTCATTTTTCGTAAAATTATGATATACAGGATGTTCTGAAAAAAGATGTCAAAATTTAAACACTACAGGATGATTCACAAATGCTGACCAAAAATGAAATGTCGCGTTCTTTGGTAAATTTGGTTTTTTATACAAAACTTTTACCTAGGACGCTTCGTTAAAAAGATATTAATTGTTAAATTTACAAAATTATTTTCAATATTTTAAAAACTAGTGATAATTTCAAATTGGGCACATGGTCAGTAGATAAGATACAATGAATGTTGCAAGATACAGAAAGCCAAAGTAAATAAAAGAAAAATACACAAAAACACACAACAAAATATAACAAAGTGATTACATAAATACTTTAGAAATAAAAATAATACGTAAACATTGTCCAAAATTTGAAACCTGTTCCTATAATATAGATGCTCCAGTAAATAGGATGTTGGTGGCATATTTTTCTAAATAAATCGTATGCCATTACTTTATTGTACATCACGAAGTTTTCGACATTATCTTTCAATTTTCTACAAATTACTACGCCTTTATGCTTTCTGAAACAAAAGCCTAGCTTTTGAGTAAAACTACCTTCAATTAGTTCTTTAAGTTTTACTCAAAAGTCAAGTTTTTTTTTTTGGGAAATACAGGGTGAGTCAGTCATAATGTCATTAATTTTAACCACGTATTCGGGAGGCCTAATAAAGGCAGAAAATCGAAAAAAAATTTTTTTTACTCAACCTTTAAAAAAATAAACAAATCACCCTACAAAAATTAGTAGCACGACGCTTCTGGTGCGCTACGAACTTTCTGATGACGTACCCGACGACAATCTAATGCCGTATCAAACCATCGATGCCACATCATGTTTACATACATAATATCGTCTAACACATCAGCGTGTTATTCAAATTTACCTCCATTTACCACTCTGCATTTCCCGCATTTCTTTCCCCCCAAATTTGTAGGTCATGCCACAAGCAGTAAGCAGTAGTTTGTTTATTTCGGTCTCACCTCACGTATTTGGCATAAATTCACAACGCATAATTTTACAAATTTCGAATATGTGGAAATGGTAGTGTTATACGGAGAATGTTTACGAAATGCGACTGACCCTAATTTTATTAATAAAGTGCTATGGACGGATAAGTGCAGTGTTACGTGAACTGTGAGCTGTAAACAGGTTAGTACCATACTACTTAAAAAACAATAAATTTCTAGGCTAGATGTACGTAACTACAAACTGAATAATTAATTGTACTTACGAGTAATACTAATTAATAATTTACCCATTGGGTATAGGTTTTTTATGTAATGTACGTAAATGGTTTATTATTCGGTTTATTATTAGACACGTTGGAGTTTTGTTGCAGTCATAATAGCTACATTTGCTCAGAGAAAAATCAACACGCGAGTGTACAGGTATCGTTTGATTGGGCCGTATTTTCTACCGGAAAAACCTGAGTGGACCGGGTGACTTGCAATTTTTAATAGAATTATTTGATTATTATTATTTGATTTTATTGGATATTAACATTTTAAATTATTATTGGCTTAAGTTGAACTTAGCAAGAAAAAATGATATTCTAAAATAGTCAGTACAACCGTTTATTTGTGATGTCTAAAACCTAGGTAGGTAGGTACTCTATAGAAAAATATTACAACTTGACAACATTGCATCAGGTTGACATCCGAGCTGAACTGTGAGCTGTAAACGACCAAGGCTGTCAGCGGTCAGTGACACCCTGAAAAGGGGGTTTAAATAATGATTTGAAAATATTTTTTTTCGGCGTAAATATGCGTTTAGATTTTTTTTTAATCGCGTATTCGCATTATACTCATTATCCCCTATCTCCTCTTAAAATTAATGATATTATGACTGACTCACCCTGTATAAAGAAGGAAAAAAATATGCCACTAACACCCTGTACCTCTGCCGCTATCATGACTTTATTTTAATTTTATAATGATAAACTCTGTGATTGTGGCGAAACAAATGCGTTATTTTATTTTGTTTGTTTACTGTTTGGAGACGAAGTAAATAGGATGTAATTTGAAATTCCTAATTAGAAACATTTACTGGACAAAATTAAAAACAATAATAAATAAATATCTTGGCGAGTTTTCTACTTTTTAGGAAAAGTAAATATTGCTCCCTGTTTAAATAGTGCTGATTTTATACAATATAAATAATTATATAAAAGATCCTCCTTAAAATTCACCAAAGAACATGAGGTTCCATTTTTAGTAAACCTTTGCGAATCATCCTATATTTAGAGCATAATTTTTGAGAAAAACATAAGTATGTTGAAAATATGGACCACAGATTGCTTAATAAAAAATGTTTATTCATATGTCTTCTAATACACCTTTGAAGAAAAGCATTTGTTTCGAAACCATCCTGTATATACAATCAATGCGCAATAACATTTTAAAACCACAAAATATTTACCTTCTCTTTGCGCGCCTTCCTTGCACTGCGTCATGAGAGTGGTGTATTCATCTCCTTCAAACAATCCAGGCACTTCACCGTTAGCCAGAAGAGTATTCATCCTTTCCAAGAAGCTAGAATCTAACATGTTCGATTCATCCAGAATGAAAGCGATTTTTTCATCTTTGCAGCCACTTCTGCGTAACACCGATCGCAGATCTTCGTCAAAATCTTCAGCGGTGTATTTATTGTGCACTTTGATTTGGAATATCGAGAGACCGTTCATCCAAGCGACGAATCTAGATAGAGTGGTCTTGCCAGCTCCTGAAACCCCAATGAGTAACAAGTGTCCTTGAGGTTGTCTGAAGATTCTGTCGATTCTCAGCACGTGGTCCAAGACTTCATCGAACAATACCAGGGGAACGTCAAGTTCTTCCTCGTAAAACACCTTCAGTCTTGCCTTGACATATTCTCTAAGCTGTTCTCTTTCAACAGGTACGTAATCTTTGGATAACCAATTGCTGTAAAGAATGGGTCTTTCCAAAGCTTTCTCACAATTAGCCGACGGGAAATGCTTCAATGCGACAGCATCAATGTTTTCATTGGTCCATCGCCGTTCAGAATCTTCTACGAGTCTGTCTTGGAAGAGACGCAGGGCTTCATGAGCCCAGAGCCGAACTAAACCTTCAACTGCGAGATTGTCCAAAGGTCTGAAAAAGTCAAATAGCAATTTGTTTACAGCTGACTTCATGAAAGACAGTTGTAAGCAGTTTTGTAAAAATAATCGTAAAAATCTGTTACCTTTGCACCCCTTTACTTACATTAATAGTTACTTTAAAATATAGATTTAATGCATCATGTGCGTAAAAATTGTGCAATTTTAGTTTGGAATTCATTGTGTTTATTTTATATATTTATGTGGATTATTTAAAATATTTCTAATTTCTAGTTACACTTATTCATAAAAATGTACAACAAATTTTACCCAAGTTTATTATTTACTCTTCATAAACAGTTATGATAAAAAAAAAACAAAACTTTTCCTTAATTTTAAAAGTAAAAAAATTCAACAGTTCTCAAAATAATTTTTGATGACTGTAAATACAAGTCAAATTTTTCTATAATTTTTTGAACTTATTATTTTGTTACTTTTTAAAACGGTATTATTTTTTTGTTTAATAATTGTAACATGAATTTTATGAGTAGGTCTCAAGCATAACCTAAAAAGTAAAATATCGGTAGGCACGAGATTAAAATATAACCTCAAAATGAAATGTCACGAGTAGGTCTCCAGAACATAACCTACGAAGTAAAATATCAGTAGGCATGAAGTGAAAATATAACCTATAAAAATTATTTCATTATTTGATGTGGTCATAGAATTAAAAAAGCTTTATAGACAATTTTGATGTATAGGATTTCATTTAATTTTTGCATTGGTTAAAAATGTGATATCTGACAACTGCGACACGATTTACAGAATTAAGTACTTTTTTTACTTCTTACCTTATAGCCTCACAAATTCCTCTAACCCATCTGGTCATTTCACGAGGAGAATAGACGTAATGAGGTTGCATGTCTTGTGTGAATCGATCTTGGGAAGCCAAATAGAACTCGACCATAGCATTGGTCAAGGGTTCTGCGTATCCCTTCAAACCGGGAGCTAATCTCAACATAGCTCTTGTAAACGTTCCATAAATCTGTTTCAAGGACGTCTCTCCAGGGTAATCAACATAAATTACAGGGACATGTCTTAAGAATCTGTGTGAGAGAGGTTTCCTGCCCGGATCTGTGGGAGGATTACAGGCACCGACAAATTGGATGCGTTCCAATGTTACCCAGGTCTGGTCGGAGGCACGGTAGAATCCTTTTTGTTCAACGATTTGACGCAAGAACATAATCACACGTTGTGTGCCGTAGTTGTCCATATCGGGCAAGTTTATTTCGTCACAGAATAAGACTAACCACTTGCCAAGCTAAAGACGTATATATTTTTTAAATTGAGAATCTGACAATATTCTGATTTTAATTCTTACCTGAATAGGGGCCAAAATAACACCGTTTGGCGTTTTTCTGTATTCACAGTAGTGATCAAATGTTTTTAGCAACAATTCTGGGGTAGTCGCTGACGAAAAGTTCAGCCCAACAACTTCCATATCTGGTAGGGCTCTCAATGCAGAGAACAGGGTCATTGTTTTGCCAGAACCCGGTGGACCACAAAGTACTGTAAAAATATGTAAATGTAAATATTTTCTTAGAAAACTAAATATTTGCAAAATTTAGATATAGATTAAAAAATAATGGGTGGTTCATATTTAGTAATTTCAATGTGACATTCAGAAATCAAGATAAATGTATCCCAATCATAAATTTATTAGTAGAGAAAATTTGTGAATTTTAAAAATGTTCCCATTAAAATGGTCTTGCTTAAATAAAGTGATAGCAAATATAAGGCAGAAATCAATTCAAATTATTTTTTTTATTAAACAATCTATCAAAATATTTTAAATTTAAATTTTTTTATATATTTTACTTGTAAAATTTTTTAATAAAAGTGATATTTAGATTTGTAATAAAAGTGTATTTAGACAAAATACCCCAAAATGATATATACTTTTGAAAAAAAAAAAAAAAAAATATTGTAAAGAAAAAAATTAAAATTGGCACAAAAATATGTTTTACTTTATGTTGCATTTGAAAAAAAAGAAAATATTTAAAACCCTATAATTGGAGGGTCTCTTTTATTACCCTGTATCTTGGAAAATAATTTCCTGACTCATGTTTATATGAAGTTGTATCAACTGGTAAAGATTGGTCTCTGCAATTTGGAACACGGTATATAGAAATTGACACTTATCTGCAATATTTAAAATTTTTTAACGTTTGATAAAATTATAACATTACCGACAATTTTTTTTAATAGTACACTTTATATTTCATATTTATATTCGTTCGTTCGTTTTTCTATAAAGCATCAATCATTCACATTTCTTACGCAACTGGTGTGAACCTATAAAATTTTCGAAATAATGTTTGAAAACATTTATTTCCAGTTAATAAAAGAAAATTATCCACCCTGTAAAAAGAGTTAATTTTAAATACTTACCGAGAGGTTTATGTTCTGCCAACCAGGTGTACAGCAAGGATTCATGTCGCACGGTATCTAGAGTCGGCACGACGATATCGGGAGATGCAACTTTATGTGTCTCAACTTCAATCTGTGGGACTTTATTAGACCACGGGGACCATTCGCCTTCTATGGTAACTTCGTAATCGATAATAGGCATGTTATTATCGGGCGGTAATGGTACAGTCGTAACAGATCTGATGAAATCTCCAAGTTCGGATCGTACTTTCAATTTAGCATCGCCAGCAAAACTCCAAAGAACGGAGTAAACCAGACATTTCGGAATATACTTCTCCAAAGCTTCGTTGGATAATGGGAAATCGGAATGAGCATGATTGTATAGCAGAACGTTTCTAAAACAAAACAAATATATAGTCTGTTTGATTATAAAAATCCTGAGCTCAACTTGGTTACCCATTTTTAGACATCCTGCAAAGTATATTTATTTTTAAATAGGATGTTATTTTATTTATACCTACAAACAAAAATTTTGTTTGATCGCTCTAAATGAGTGTTGACCATAAATAATAAATTTATATAGCTCGAAAGAGAATAAAATCATAACATGCAAAAAAATATACAATGAGATTTAAAAAAATATCGATGATGTCACCAATCATCTACAGTGTAATGAGTGAAGAATTCAGTCATTAATTTTAACCATGTATTCGGTAGGCCTAATAGACAGAAACTCGACAAAAATTTTTACTAGACCTTTCAAAATATAATTAAATCATCCCATACAATCGGTAACACTACGCTCATGGTACGTTACAACTTTTCTAATGACGGGTACGAGTATTGAAGCTATATAGAATTCCAACAGCGTTGCCACTTAGCATGTTCGGTATTAAAACGATAGATTTTTTTTCTAATGACAAATTTCTTGTTTGCAATTTAAAATGTACGCATTGTTGAATTTTTAAGGTATTCATTAAGTGTTTTGTGAAGTTTTGACGTAAAATTCATTCATCATGCTCTCGTAGTGCAAGTTATTAAAATTTGTCCACGGTTCTGTTCAGTAGAAGACAACCGTGGTCTTTCACTACTTCATTTTACCCAACTTGAATTGTATTTTTATTTAGCCAAATAGTAAATTTTATTAATAACTCTAAACTACACTGGCAATACAAACACACCCCAACCTCTACCACGTGAAAATAATGACTGATAGATGAAGATAGAAGACAAGTCGGGATGTGTGCATCTGTTCCAGATGCAGTCGACTGCGGGCTCGCCTGCATAGGAAAACAGAACCGAACGATGTTAGACTTATTCCTCCGGTAACGTATTAAATGGGAATTTGAACTGCCAACTTTTTAACTGTGCCAATTACAGCCTGATGATATAGATCTGATGTCGGCGCTGATTAGCATTTATTATAAAATTCTCATAATTTCCTATCGACTACACCCGGTGTTTATAAAACTGCAAATTTAATTATTGTTTGTTTCTGTTATTATTTAGTGGTTCTGCAGCTTTGCAGCGCTTATCATTAAACATTAAAAACAAGGTTACTGACGGTAGGTGAAGACCCGGATTGTTGATCACTTAATAGGTATGTATCGAACAGTTTTTTTTTGACAGCAAGAAGGTTATTACTCTGCTTATATTTAAATACAAAAAACGTTTCAGCCTCTCTTAATAATTTAACCTAGTTAGTACTGGATTTTATTTCACTATTTATGTGATAAAATGTGAATGGAACTTAATATGTTAATTGCATACTTTTAAAAAATAATTTATAGCATTAATTACATATTGCAATAAGTAGATACTATAGGAAAATATTTAAATTTGGCAACGTCTCGTCAGGACATGGTTTTAAAAGATTTTTTTTTTGATGTATTTAAATTTCTTTTTAATCGAGTATTTGTATTATACTTATTTTTCCCTATCTTCTCTTAAAATATATAACTCTTTAAATATATACTTTACAGAATGTCTAAAAATGGGTAATCAAATTATAATTTGTGGCCTTTATAATCAAACAGAGTGTATATGTGACGGATAAAAGAAACAGTATTTTTATTTCATAGAAATCTAATATGTAACTTACCTCACGCACTGATTCAACATGGAGAATAGAGAACTCAAGGCTCGCAATCTGGTGAAATCCATAATATGTTCCTGTTCCATGGCATATTCCAAACACTTAACAACAAGACCATCAGGTGCCAAGTAAGGCTGCAGCAAGTTCACCACGTCGATTTGAACTTGAAGGGTAGGCGATAACATATCATCTTTGCTCTCAGATTTCTTTCCGAAGCTCTCATCTTCGCCTTCTTCAAGAGGGATGTTCCTCAATCTCAATATGTAATTCTCGAAGATCATTTCGGTAGACAAGACGTCTTCTGAGAACCACACCATGCCGCAACGAGATACTGTGGCCAAAGTAGCGTATTTGAGGTCTTGTACCTACAACAAATAATTCAAAATTAATATGTTACACGTTTTTAGGTTTTTCTTTTATCGATACTTTACCTCAAACATAACTCTGACGTTAGGTGGAAGAGACAGACGTTCTCCATTAGGCAAAGTCAACAGTTTGTTATCGTCAAGAACTGAATTCAAATTTTCTACCCATTCAGGATCGACATCACCATCAAAGATGATCCATTGGCGTTTATTAATTTCACCTCTCACGTTGTCAATGATTTTCCTAAAATTTCAAATAAAGATTAAGCTAATTGTAAATCGATAACTCGATAAGTATACTGGTACCTCAAAATATGGGTAAAGAGACCATCGGTCCATTCTCTCGTATTGGGATCCAACACACCATAGAGAGCTTCCTTGCTAATAGCTTTTGGATCAATGACATGAGCAACACCTTCGACTCCCTCATATCTCTCCAATGCCTTAAGAAGCACCCTCCAAGCTGTGCTTTTGCCCGAACCGCTGGGGCCCACCATCATCAAACCGTGGTTCAAATTTGAGATTTGATATAACTGAAGTACCTACAACATCAACATGAAAAATTAAGTAAATGAATTTTAAGCAAAACGGCTTATAAATCTTAAATCTTGTACCTTCGCAACCCAGGTATCCCGCTGAGCAGCATGAAATGGCAAATTGCAAAATAAATATAATAAATAATTGCTATAAATTAATCAAATCTCACCTTTTCCATCCAAGCTGCCCCTTGTTCATCGCCCTCACCACATACAAGATATTCTTCGGCACATACTTTTCTGATTTCATCTTTGAGACCTATAATTTTATTTTATTGATAAAGCGAACTACAAATACTTTTCCAATAATATAAGTATGACTTTCGCACAGAATGATTAAAAATTTAAAAAAACTAGATATAGATGAAATATTTAAAGCATCATTTATTCCTGTTATAATAATTTGATCACAGAGTAGTTTTAATAACAGTAAAATATAAGTTGTTGACAATAGTTCATATGTACCAAAGATATAAATAAATATTGGAAAAAATAAGAACTGTGCGTCCATATCGCTTAAAACCACCTATATTATTGAACAGTGGACAATTTTTTGGAAAAATATATCATTGTAAAGAGTTGCATAAATTTTAAATAGTAGATTGTAATTAAAATTGGTATATGTATATCAAAATAATAATTCAAGTGCTATAAGAATTGTCAAATGTAACTAAAACTGATCAATATATTAAAAGTTGTATTTATCTCCAATTTCTTGGACAATTTATAAATTTAAAATGATATGTGAACAGAAACGTAGACCTTAACAGATTTGAAATTTGTCATAATTTCAATGAAAACAATTGACGACTCTGTCCGACTACGTCATTAGTGCTGTAGTGTGCTGCCGCACGCGGTGTCACTATAAACAGACAATGGAACAGACTAGAAAAAGCACGGCTGTTGCAATTTAGCAGACGATGATTGTAGAATGTAACTAAAATTGGTACTACTGAATAAATAACATATTAAAAGTTACTAAAAATGACCAAAATTGACCATTAAATAAGAATTACTATTACCTCGAATTTATAAACCAATATGCAGAACAATTTATCAGACAAAAAATACAGCAGATGACATTACGACTATGCAAAAAAATTTATCAAAATGTTACCCTCCTTGCATAGGGGAGTATCTCAATTTTACTGATTTTGGAAAGCCTTCCAAACTTTTATATACACTTTGCATTAATATTTCCAGAAGGTAGGTATTGGACTTACTGTTATCGGGTGATAAAAAATAATTAAAGAGAGTTTTACTGTAACAGTTATACTTCTTTAAAAACATCTACAACAATAATAACGAATGGTATATGTACGTCTTTATGTTAGATATTTATACTCATACTATTTATTCAAGATATGATTACATCAAAATACATTTTGCGCTAATGCCAGGAGGACAAAAAAAAAGAGAAATGGTGTAGAAATCATAGATTGTAGAATTGGTACTACTGGATACAGTATTAAACATCACTAAAAATCACCAAATAAATTAGAACTTAACCAGTTCTATTACCTCTAATTTCTTGATAACTTTATTGAATAAAAAATTCAGCACAATTGTGTACTCGCAAACTGCAATTTGTCAATATTATTTCAATTCACAAATATATATAAAAAGCAAACATTTTTACAATTTCTTGATCAGTTAGTTATTGGATCAAAAATTGGTTAATGTAAAAGACGTTTTGATATCTTACCTTTCATCTCTGCTCTAGTGTACTGCACATTGGGGAACACATCATTCAACAAACTGAACAACAGTGGGATATCTTCCGCCACAAGTTTGGGTACCATAGTTTCACACACAGATTGAATTAGAATCTCTTGTTCCGGTAGATTTTCGGCAATGCTCGCCTCGTCGATATTAGTCTCGCCACGTTGAGTCATACCTTCCTTAATTCGCTGAATCCTATCTCGCTTCACGTTACCAGCCGAGATTAGCACGGATTTCAATGCACGCAACCCAAAATCGTAATGGGACTGATTGGATAATTGTTCATCGCACAATCTAAAAAAATATAAACGTAGCACATCTTAAAATTTTAAAATTTTGTATCGTTACCTGAAGAATGGAACAATTTTGCAAGCCAGCTTCTCAGCTTGGCGGAAACCTTGCGAGAATAACATGACCTCCGCAATGAGTTGTCTGTCGGGTGTCGTCATAGCCAACGATCTGAAAAGTTTCTTCAAGTTGTCTGGCAAGTTGGATCTGCCAGCGTATCCAGGATTCATGGTGATGAATATAGCCATATCTGGAGAGACTTTCACCTGTTTTCCAACTAATTCAACACTAATACCTAAAAATGTTGAGTTTGGTATAATTGGAAAGAAAAAAATATGAGTTTTGCAAACTATATAAATAATAAAAAATTATTTACTTCCAACAGAGACACCATCAGCGCTGGCTTCCCTTTGAGATTTCAGTGCTTCTTGAATGGTCTGCACTTGCTGAGAAACAGCAGACAACATTCTTTCCTCCAATCTATTAAATTCATCAAAACAACCCCAGGCACCCACTTGGCAAAGACCCACGAAGATTCTTCCCATGGCTTGGAAGTCGAATGTCTCATCGCAATTGAATACCAACACGAAACGACCCAGCTGATTACCAAGTGCTTTAACAGACTCAGTTTTACCGGTTCCGGCAGGTCCTAAAAAGAATGATAATTTCAATAAAATTCAATTTCCTTTTTTTAATTTTCAAAAAATTGTATATAAAATGTTTTATTGCTGAAGAAATTAAGAAAGATTAATAAGTATTTCTAAGGAAAAGTCTCCAACTCATCTATATATGATCATTAATTAATTTTATCAGAAAGAAAGTCAGAATTCCATTTGGCAACTACCAAAGTCCAGAATTACTTTAAAGGATAATTAAATAGTGAAAAAAAAATTGTGACAACTCTGACAAATTAGGTTGCTCAATGCTCAGATACAATGGTATGACATAAATTGGTATTTTTGAAGGACTATTACTACAAAACTAAATTAAAGCCGATTTCCATTTATGCATTTTGACCCCGGATTTTCACCCTACATCAAAATCCCAATACTTTTCAATACACACTCGTTTTGAGTCTTATGAAAAAACCTGGGTGTTCACCCTTGAAATTACAGAATGTTATTTTGTAGTGTCAGGTTTTTCTTGAAAAGTCATTGGATTTGTGAGTGGTGACATTACTTGGCACATACTAGTAATTTTTTTGTTTTATTGGCTTTACGTTACGATAACTTTTATATTACTCTGTTTTTCATAAACATGTTCTGTATTCAAATGTAAATAAAAATTTAAACTTTTTGAATGACTACATAAACATAACTAGATCTGACCCATCTACAAAATCCTTGAAATAACCTACACATGTATGCATGTAGCATTTCACTCTCGACCTTGAAAAACAAACAGCTGATACATTTTCATGAAACCCCAGGGTCAAAACCTTGTTAAAAACCCCTAAATGGTTATCGGCCTTTAAGAAATTTAAATGAAACAGGGTGCAACGTTTCTTATACAGAAAAAATACAGATTCTGGAAAATATTCAGAATAAGTTTTATATTAAATCATATTCACGTTTTGCCAAGAAACTTGAACTTCAATTTTGTAATGAAAAAATAAATCCTAGTACGGCCCTGATCAAAATGTCACCATTTGACAGCTATGAACCTGGTGGCTGCCTATCCAAAGGCCAAATCAGTGTTGCCAAATGGTATAATTTTACGGAAATTTGTAAAATAAACGAATAGAGATAAAGGGTTTTCATACAGTAGCTAATTTTGATTTTTTACTAAATTTACCGACTTCTCACAATTATTTTTATTGTTTCTTCAGGACTAGACTAGAATTAATAAGAATAAATTTTGAAATGTCAGCAATGTTTACAAGTGTTTTAACAAACCTAAATTCCCATAAGGAATGCAACTCCAATTTAATGTGGATATTAATTAATAATTTAAGGCAGTTTAAAGAATACTCGTTTTAATAAGGAGACATAAACTGTAAAAGTGAATTTGGTCACTTCTCTGTAAACGGTAATAAATGGAGAATACAGAAAATACTACTATTTTAACACATAATAGGTTAGATTTCTACAAACAAAATTAAGTGCCAACTTAACGATTTTATATAGAAAATGTAAAGAATACTTAACAATCAGAAAATTCTTCACATAGTAATTTGAAAAAAATAGAATTTTCTTCATACTTTTAGACCAAAATGTTTCAATGTGAAGAAAAAAACTCGATAAAAAAATCTACAAACTGGTAATACGGCATTTTCTAATGGATTTATTTATTGTATAATGAAAGGACAATGTTAAAAATAGCCGATTTTTGGCTTATCCGGGGGAACGCATAAATCATAAAAAAATCAGTTGATTATTAACATTAGAAATGGCCCAGAAAAACGTCAGATAGCTGGGGAAATGTCGCTACTACCCCTAAATCTATATAAACTACCCTTAAATAGCTTTAAATGGATAATCATTAATTATTGTTATAAAATTCGTGTAAAATAAAAAAAATGCTTGAAAATGATTTGAACAGACAATGTCAATATAAAAAGTGATAAATGACTGTAAAAGTGCCCATTCAATGCCGAAATAGTGCCAATTGTTCTCACTTTGCGAGCGCGTTCTTAAAAAATGGCAATTTATTCCTTGCGCCCATTTTTCAGGTCGCAATAGTATAAATGAACCTTAAAAGTGATTTAAGCACTTTTTTCATTCTAAACGAATTTTACAACAATAAATAATGATTATCTATTTTAAGCTATTTAAAGGCAGTTTATATAGATTTAGGGGTGCAATTAATATTTCCCCACTTACTTAATGTACTCTAGTATCAGTTTTTGCATTTTTTGACAGTAATCTATAATTTTTTTCTAGCAATAGGCGTTCCCTTGAACATTTAAGCATTATCTATTTTTGATGTCGAAGTAAGCTCACCATTAGCTTTTGAAAGTCGTTTTTTTAATTTTTAGGGGTGGAATGAACATTTTCACAGTTATTTATCACTTTTTATATTGACATACTGTCTGTTCAAATCATGTTCAAGCATTTTTTTCAATTTACACGAATTTTATAACAATAATTAATGATTATTCAATTAAAGCTATTTAAGAGTAGTTTATATAGGTTTAGGGGTAGTAGCGACATTTCCCCAGCTATCTGACGTATTTCTGGGCCATTTCTAATGTTAATTAACAATAATCAATTGATTTTTTTGTGATTTATGCATTCCCCCGGATAATCCAAATATCGGCTATTTTTAACATTGTCCTTTGTGTTCACTATTCGAATTGCATTATAAATTACGATGGGCATGTTTAATTTGAGTAAACTGTAATATCTAATGATTACTTACCAAAAGGCGATCCACCCAATCTTGCCTCAAGAGCTTGGGTCATAGTTAGGTAACACCTATCAGTAAGTGGTGTTTGAACGAGTCTATCTTGCACGCCGAGATATTCAAAGCCGTAGTAGAATCTCGCATTAGCCATGTGAATGGTAAGTTGCTTCAAAACCTCCGTCTGTCTCGGATCAAAATAAAATCTCATCTCACAAAGCCATTCGAAGGCTTTATTGCTACAGACGCCATTGGCGATAAGTCTGCGAGTGACGGTTCTCTTGTGAACAAATTCATTAATCAGATGTTCCAACTTCTTCCTACGCAGCTGCGGCTGTTCTTGGAGTACGGAATCAGCTAGGACATTCAAAGTATTCTCGACTTGTTGCAAGACCTTCTCTAGAGGTTCCTTCTGAGGTTCGCTGTTCATTTTCACTAGGGCGGCTTCCACGTCTTCGCTCCAGAAGATCTGTGCCGCGAGCACAACAATTTGTGCCTGGTATTTATCTACCCACGTCATATATAACTTTGGATCTATGCCATCCTTGAACTGCTTGATATCTAGCACGGCTTGGGTGAGGTTTGATGCCAAAGTAACTCGCATTTCTTTTTCTACTAGGGTTAACCATTCGTTGATCTTAGGGTGTTCAATAGTAGACACGGGGTTGCCAAACACAACTTCTTCTCCTTCTCGGGACGCAATGCCAGTAATAATAGTGTTGTCTTCGTTCAGCAGAATAGAGGCAACGCCAGCAAACATTTTTTTGAAGTGTTTTTGCAGTCTCGCTATATTCTTGCTGTTACCGATGATCTCCAGCAAGTCTTCATCTCCAACAAAGTAAAATCTGGGGAAAGAAGTACGTTCTCTTTCCAGATACTCGCCAAGAGCTTTCTGAATTTTTCCTAGTAAATCAGCGAGTCTTTCCAAAGCTCTTTGAACGCCTGGTATATTCAAAACGTCCATGACCATCGGACTCTTGCTTACTTTCTTCATTAGACCCAGGAATTCCGAGCTGATGCTTTGGAAACGAGAAGTTTCAACTGGTAGGAGAGTTTTAATGTCGGCACTTCCCGAAAATATACCCTCGAGGTACACCCATCTCCTCTGCACGTCAATCCATACATCAAACAAAGCGTTGATGCGGTTCAATTTCTCCTCCCACGTAAGGGCTTCTTCCTCGAATACCTTGTAGTAAGGCGACAGTTTCATGGCGGCAACGGAATTAATGTGCTCTTTAACCTTGTTGAACAAATCGTCCCAGCCTCGGATAAGTTTACATTTATTCTGGTAGTTGATCAAATCCAATTCGTACGTTTGCCATGATTCGCGAACTTGTTTCAAGAATTCTTCTAGAGCCATCTCTCCCTGAGCTATGAGAATAATGTCTTTAACAATGGCCTCGTTTTTCTGTAGATTTACGTCCCATACTTGTCCTAGGGTCAGATCAGAGAGAACCCAGTTTACTCTCAACTGTTTCATCAATTGCTTCCAGTGACGCTCTTTCAGAGCATCCGACTTCAACTCTACAATCATCATGTTGACTTTGGTGTAGGTCTGAAGCGTTTTCTTGACGTATTCGTAAGAAGCGTACTGCCTTAGTCGGGCAGGGAGCTCTTTCAATTGAGCAGACATCGCATCCAGCTGCTGACGAAGTTTTCTAGGTTGTACCGACAACCACGGCTTTTCTCTGGTTTCATCGATTTGTTGCCAAATTCTGGATAGTTCAGACCAAACGCCACGCAAATCTTGTAACTCTTCGTAAACCACTTGCATACGATCTTCACTTGTGCTTACGCCACCTGGTTCTTGCAATTCAAGTGCTTCTTTAGCTTTAGCGACATTGTCCCTTTCTTCTTTGAGTCGAGCGAACTTGCTTTCGAATAATTGCAACTGTGACAGGGCCTCGTCAGGTCTCAGATGCCCTTCGACTGGTTTGCTTCTTTCCCAATCGCCCAAGAAATCGTTGGTGCGACTTTCCACTGCTTTATCCTCAGAAACGATTTTCTGCTGGAGGCTCGCAACCTGAGTTTGAATGCTTGAGTCCTTACGTTTGATGATCTCATTAAACGCACCCCATTCTCCTTCCAGATTTTCAACATGCAACCAAGAAGTGGGAAACTGGAATCGTTGGCGCTCTAAGATTCTCTGTCCTTCTTTGTATATGTCTACTTGCTTCTCCCAAGCCTTCATGTTACGTTTCAGCTGCTGGACGTAGGTGATAAAACTGACCGCATCAGACGTACTAGCCGCTTCTATGCTTTGAAGTTCGAGGTCGGATCGAGATTTGGAGACATTCGCGTGGAAGCTGGTCATCTCGTTACTGAGTAAACTTCCAAATTTGCCAAGAGTTTCCTTATGCCAAGAATCGTATTTAAGGGAAACCTTACTTTGAACTTTAGCAAAATCTATTACAATTGGTCCAAATTCTCGACGAGTGTCTGAAGTATCAAAAGTAGTTCTGGTTTTCCTATAAACAAGAAATACATGACATGTATCTTTTCGAAAGTAAAAATTTGTATTATTTATTTATTTATGAGCCAAGGCCCATTTCTTGACAGTATAAAATAAGTCTGTAAACTCAAATTTATAAAGTACAGAATACAATTTAAAAAAAATAAATAATTGAAAGTATAATTAATACATTGAATTTACTAATAGTGGAATACCAAAATGATTAGCCAATGATGGTATACAATTCCGTGCACAGAAAGTAACAAGACATGAAAGTCATTCACTTAATTGTTTATATCATTGTACTGAAAATTTTCGACCTTTCTGGCAAAATGAAAGGGATGATTTTTATTTTATTTAAAAAAAAAACAAATGTAGTTTCCAACAAAAAAAAAACTAGATAAATTAAATACAAAAAAAAATTAACAACCTGTATTTCGAAAACGAAGCAACATTAATAAAATTTTTATACCACATTTTCGTTTTAAAATTAGGTGAGGATTCACTTCCTTCATTTTGTCAGAAAAGTTAGAAAACAGCTTGTGTAATCCAAAATGATCTGTATACAAATTAAAACTGGAATAGCTAAGAACAGAAGAAAGGAATTAGATTTAAATTTGAAAAAAATATTCTATGACACTACTGTCACCTTAGTAAATGTTCATTTCAAGATCTGGAAGCAACAGTTAGACATGAGATAATCATGTCAAATGGTATTTGAATGAATGAAACAGAGTAAATTTATGCTATTTGTTAATTGAAATTTTTTTTTGTTGTTGAAGGTAATGTATTTGAATGCAATAGAAAAATGATTTTTCAAACTTCAAGTTTGTACAGATATCTCACAGATTCAAGAATAATATATTGTAACCTCTACACTGATTTTGCCTTGAAATACGTCATGTAGGAAAACAAACTTTATTGTCACTACTTGATCACACAACATATACCTCAAATAATACCCAACTGTCAAATCTTTTCTTTGAAGTTTCTGTCACCCACATTCAGTTTCTGAACATAAACTGAACTGTGAAGGTGAAACCAACCCACTTATATATGTTGTTAAGGTTCTCAAAGTTTCATAGGTTCTCGAGAACACGTCTAGAACCAAATCGAATAAAACAGAATGTTCTAGAAAACGTCAAAATAAAGATATTACAAAAATTATAAATTTGAAAGCGAACAAGAACATAATTAACAAACTAAACAGGTAGGTGAGCTTCTGTAACAATATGAATGACAAAATAATTTTTGCTGAGATTTAGAAAGTTCAAGGCCATTCTTAGAATGCAATATACTTGAAATGAGTTTTATAGACAGACCAAATTGTTGAATTCAGAGATAAATCATCTAAGAAACTAACAAGATACAAATTTCTTTAAAATGTCAAACAGATCAATTATAATGAACAAGATTTCATACAAAAGCGATGTTTTTAATTACCTCATTTAACTCGATCTACTCAAAACTACTTCTATGATAACACTTACTTAATGTCATTCAAGCATTCCATCCACTTGCTAATGTCATCTCCCAATTTTCCATATAGATTATCAGCTTGTAGGTCCCATAAAGACTGATAAGTTAACCACTCGCCAACGTAATTTTGTACCTAATGAAGAAGGTATAACATTAATCACATTATTTTTTTTAAGTCAAAAAAACCAACCTCTTTTATCTTTGAAGCGATTGCACTATAAGCATTATTCAACGGCACAGAGCCACCTGGTAACTTGGTCAAGATATTCCTGTAGGTCTCCGTAACTGGTTTGTCGACCCCCACTTGATACCTGCTGCTCTGCAATCGCTGCTGTGAAGTGACGATCGCCTGCCAAGCAAACAGCTGCTGCATAATTTGGAAACGGGCCTCTTCGATGCTAGGATACAAGTACATCGTTTGGTTGGTAATACGGACTTCGTGGACTGCTATTTGAATCTGGGGGTCTCCGCCGGGTTTGTGTGTAGGTTGAGCGGGAGCGTCTGTATCCATGCTGTGATCTATTTCTTTCTTCTGTCCGCTTAAAGCATCCGTCCATGCTTCAATACCAGCTTGTAAGCGACGAGCCAAATTTTTTTCTACCTACAACCACATTTAACATAAAAATTTTCCATTTACCATTTTGAAATGTTTTACCTCTTCATCTAATCTGCTGACCCAGATGTGTAGATTGGAGTATTGTTTCAAAGACAAATCGTCGACGGCATGCTGAATCTTAGATAAAATATCCGCAAAGGTGTTGGCCGAGTAAGGGCAAGTTTCTAAAGATCTCACATCAACTTCGAGTTGTTCCCCAACAATTACAAGCTCTTCCACACGTTCCTGGAAGCCGACCACTGTGTCGGATAGACGTTGAACGTAGGGATCCAACTTATAGCTTTCCCAAACTAACTGGATGCCTTCGGCTATCAGTTGCTGTACTTCCTTCCTCATTCCAGCAACTAGAGGAATTATACTGGCTTTGTCTTCAATCTAAAGGAAATTATTAATTAATGTTTAAACTACCACAGATGTTAAAGCACAGGTATCATGCAATTTAGCATGTTGTCAAGATGCCATCTTTTGAAAAAGCAGGCTGTCACAACAATGAATATTGTTTAAGGTCAAAAAATACAAACATACTTCAGTTTATATTTTTTTCCTCAATATGTGTATTCATTTAATGAATACACTGGAACTAGTTTCGCACGCAAGAATCTGTTTATGTCATAGACCTTATAAATCATGGACCGGCCCTAGAAAGACAGGTCCGCTGTCCTGATGTGTACAAGAGGGATGAAGCTAGTCCGGGCAAAAATAGATGTTCTATGACAAAAAAATATATAAACATAACCTGACAAAGCCTTTCCTGTTAATATTGTTAATGATTTGTGTGCCTTTTTTGATTTAGTTGTGTTTAGTGTGTTTATTAGCAATAGTTTTTAAAGACTCATAAACTATGGTGGAGTCGGTCTGTCACCGTAAATGTCATACGTCTGTCATTTACAGTTTTTGTTTTTTTTCGGACAATGATCTGTGGGTTTTTGCCCGGACTAGCTCTATCTCTGTTGCACACATCTGAGCATCAACGATTTGTATAGGCAGAAAACAGTTTCGGGCACGTCCATGATTTATAAGGTCTATGGTTTATGTTGATGTGTGGGTTATAAACAAATTATCCAGATTTTTGGTCATTTGGATCCGTCTGGTTTCGACTAAACAAGTTCCACTATAAAATACAGTACAACTTCGATAATTCGGACACGCAGTAGTGCAGACACTCCAGTAAATCGGCCATGTCTAATCATTCAAATGCTTTGAACTTAATCCGGACACAACAGGTTAACAGGTAGATCGTCCATTTACTACTGCCGTGCGAGCCATGTTTATGATTTGGTTTGCGAAACTACCACACTAGTATTCATGGTGGAAAGCCATGAATAGTTCATGCGCCAACTTCAGCCACTTTGTCATTTGAATTCATGACACAATATGTAATTTAAACAGATACAGTCCTAAAAATGAAAATTGCGACTGATCTGAAATGATTTCAATCATTTGAGTTCATTGATTGGACCATCTAGTCTGCTAAATTGCGTCACCTTGTAATACTTGTCTAACAAAACAATTGAATTTCAATCTAAAATTCTGCAATGTGCTGTAGTGTGACAACATCTATGTTAATATTTGAAAACACATCAGGCCATAAATGTCAGAATTTGACATTTAATATTGAGACTGTAATAACTTATCTTTTAATAGAACCTACTTATTTAATTTGGTTTGTAAAAATGTATGTATTTTATATCTACTACTCTAAAACTTTAAAATATGCAACATTATTAACATTTCCGTACTTCACACAACGTACTTCTGTCCTAATATTGTAGATTGTTATAAAATACATACACAATAATGGACTGCTACTTCACTTTCACCATGAAAAACACAATACTTGATTATTTTAAGTTGTATCAATTTATAAATTTAAAAATAACACGTTAACAGAAATATACACTCAGACATTTGAAATCTGTCATAATTTTTAAGAAATGTCAAATTACTGTTAGAAACAGTTGACAACTATGACATATGTGCTGTAGAGTGCTGCCACGGTGTGTCACTGCAAATGGGCAAATTAACAGACTAGAAAAAGCACGGCCGCTGCGATTTAGCAGACGATGATTGGACAAAGAATTAAAAACACTTTTGAGATGCTATTACAGTGAGAGAAAGACTGGTTATTACCGTTACAGTTACCTTAGTTACAGGAGATTCGTATTTGTTTGTAATATCTTTTCTAAGCATATGCAATCTACATAAAAAGCTCTAGCTTTAGAAGTCACGATTTTTTGTAAGACATTAGCGCAATGATAAACCGACATAAAATCGCTCGCCCTGAACCCTGTTTGAGGCGGGGTAGTTCCTGTAGCTGCATACACGAATATACAATGAGCAACAGCCATGCAAAATGAGCACACAGCTTTAGTGTTAAATATAAATTGGCAATGGGTCATTAACAAAGTGCAAGCTTTTCACATTTACCACTTATGTTGTTTTTTCCAGGCAAAAGAAAAGTCATAGAAAAAGTGGATAACCCAGAAGTTTATATATATGGCTTCTTCAGCAACGAGATAATTTTCGATAATCCGGACAAATTCATTAATCCGGCCATTCCAAAAACTATATGTGTCTGCTTTATTGAAGTTGTACTGTACATGGAAGAATATACTTAATTGCTTTCAACTGCAACAAAAGCACAATAGACGTTTTTTTCTATATGTAACATACAAGTTTAAAATAAATAATTAATAAACATTTAACACTTAATATCCACAGTAGGATCTCCAACTCGGATTAGATATATTCAATACCAAAACTTCGTTTCCTTTTTATCCTAACAACCATACTTGGTGACCCGTGAGTTTTTAAACTAGTGATGCAAGCAGGCTGGGACTGTTCCAAATATGGCTACATAATTAACATTTTTTTCTTAATCATTATTTATAGGTAAATTAGAAAATATAAATACATAATTATTTGAAATTACTTTGTTAGGTGAATAAATAACATTTGTGTTTACAGTAATATATAGGTATACGCAGCCAATATATTGTAATGTTACCAGATGTTATAAATTGATTAAAGGATAAGGCGATTGTTATTTCTTTCTAATTTTTACTAAAACACTACCTCATCATGCTGGCTGCCACTGTTTCCAATGGGAGTCAATATGAACAATTAATTAAAAAGCCATTCAAATATTTTAAATAAAATTACGAGATAAATTTTACGATTTCAAGTAAAAATATCTATTCCTAAACCTTGAGATTGAAAATATTGTTCAAGATTGGAAACCCTAATCAACACCACCATTTTCTATTAATAACAAAATTTCGTAGAGACCCCAACCTTAAATGCTTCTGGAATATTTTCGTTAATAGTTAACCTACGATTTCTAAAACACTACTCTCATTTATCACTGACAGAAAAACACAAGCCGTCACTGCCAGCAATTAAAGTCAAAGAAAGTGTTTTTTGAGTATACAGGGTGAACCTTAAATAAGTACAAATATTTTAACTGCTGGTGTATTTCATCATATAGATCAGTCTAGTGAAAGTCATTTTTAAAAATTTCTAATATTTACGGATATTAATTTTTTTTTTAAAATACCCACATTTTGAGGACCGCTTCATACCCAACCTAATGAACCATATGATTTGTTGCGAGGTTGCCATATCTCCTTTAATATAAATATTAAGTTTCCTTTAAAGTACATAATAGTAAAGTAATACGGTTAAATTCTATTTTAAAAATACTTGTTTGAAGCACAAGTAGGTAAAGTAAAGTTGGGTATGTAGTATGATACGCAGTATTATTAACATAAATTTTAACTGCTTAACTGACCTTACTATAAACGATTAAAAATGAATTTCCGCAAGTTAAATACATACTACCATAAAGTATTTAGAAAGATATCTCGTGACGTGATATTACTATGTTCAATGTTCAAAAATTATACATAAACGTGCACAAAAGCTTACCTGTTTGTTAAAAAATTAACTAGTTAATCAGTAATCCACATTTCACAAGTTAAATGTCATTGTACACTGTTAGAAACAGACACAATTTCCTTAAGTTATTTTATGAAAAATAACAAAAAACTATGATTTTCACACAGCATATTAAATTTAATTTTCGCCACATAACCCCAAATGGGTCAGTATTAACCATTTCGAATTCAGAACCATAAAGTGACTTCGCACTTTAATCAGTGAAACAAATTTTAAAAATAAACGTACATACAATATTAAATAACAAAATAGCAGCTTGACGTATGCATTTAATATCAAGAAAAGCAAAGACATTTGTGTAACACTGGCAACACTGTGAACCACACGTTCAATCTGCAGTGCTATGACTCATAAATGTATGAAAGTCAGCGGTCCTCTACAAGTTTTCTACAGAAAAATTACAACATTTATTTAATATTTCACTTTTTTATTTCTGATCTTTTTGTAAAAAAACTATTAATTATGTGTTCTACACAGTGAACTATACTGCTGGTTAAAATATTTGTACTTATTTAAGGTTCACCCTGTATATTGCCGGTATTTAAAAACCCAAGATATAAGCAGTGCAACTGATGACATCAGAAATGAATTCATTATGGCCCTTCAATTTATTAAATGATTCTATTAGAAGCACCAGATAAAGACACAATGAAAAACCATCCTTACATTGTGTAGGTGTACACCATTGGGTATCACCTAACTTTTTCATATAAATGGGATATTATTAGCTTGTTTAATTTAAACATTTTTATCATTATTATTAGTTTTTTTTTCTAGGTATATGTTGTAACTCATATAATAAGTCTTACAACCAAAATAATTCACATAAAAATAAGATGTCTGAAAATGCACCCTACACGTCATCTACATTGGCTGTGGGATGGACAACTTATTTACAAAGCGATCATTTCTGATGAAAAACTTAAACAGAGAAAATTACTTGCACACGTAGTCTTCAGCATTAATAATTCAACTGATGCATATCCCTCCTAATGTCGATACTAGACACTGAATGTCAGTTGTCTTACAAAACATTTTCATTTACAGTTAATGTATTTCAATTTTACCAGTGTTTTTTTCTTTATACAGGGTGTTTATTAAATAATAGGTCATACTTTAAGGCTATCTTCCTTAGACGAAAATAAAGTAATTTAAATCAATTTACCTTAGTACCATCTTGCTTCCTTATAGTCCAAGAAAGTAATTTTTTTATTTGATTCTTTAAAGCTAATTCTCCCTTCTTAAAAAAAAATCTGAATGAAAAAATACAGTGGCAGAGGCGCTCAGACCCCCCTGTACATTTAACACAAAAATCAATCACATATTTGTGTGCATCATACAAAAAAACCTTTCAATATGATTACCCAAGAAATAAATAAATTAGCTTAAAAAATAAAAAAAAATACTTTTGTGGACTTATTAAGGAAGCAAGATGGTACTAAGGCAAGTTGATTTAAATCACGTTATTTTGGTCCAAGAAAGTTAGCCTTAAAGTATGACCCATTCTTTAATAAACATCCCCTATATTATGTAAAACAGGTTAATTTATGTCAGTGCTGAAGTTATATTTCCTAATATTTATTTTTCCAGTTTATTTATAAACAAGTAACTATCACCACTTCGATAAGAAACTATCTGTAATTTTAATATTCTACATAAATTTATATTAACACTTATGCGGTTTTACAAATTGCAAACTTTAACAGCAACAGCATAAATATAAAAGATCGTGAAGCGCAAATGGGCACTACATAAATAAATTTGAAAGAGGATTAAAACTAAAACCACTTGTTTTTAAGGAATTACTTTGAAGTTATATTGGGAAGTAAAGAAAGAAGTCACTATAAAATTGCATCGGCAGAATATACAACATAAGGGGATTTTTGCAAAACAATGAACATGCATGGACTGTTCTGTCATGCGAAATTTATCCAAGGGAGTATCTAAAAATCTACCTTAACCCCACTTGGTGGACTAGTCCTGTTCGTTAGCTAGTAAAGGGCAGTATAAATAAAATTTAATGCTAGTTTGTTCTATGCGGTCTCTACCACTTAACACACATCTATAATTTTGTGTAAGAGAATATTAGTGACACTGCAAATTCAAAACAGTTAAATCTTGGATACTGAAAAAAAAATTATTAATTATTATTTATTCCATTAATCACTCAAGACCGTAAACATGACCGAATTTGTTTAGATGTCACTGATCATAGTAGAGACCTTTAAATCTTTAATTAACTCACTAACAAATTACTATAATTAAATCACCAGAATACAAAAGCACTTACCTTTTCCAGCGTCATTTCGTATGTCCTGACGCTCTCGATGAGTGAAATGGCAAAGGGATACAGTTGATTAGCTTGATGTGCCTTATTGACAATGGCCAAAGGAACACGGAACCCGAGACATTTCAAGTTACGCACTTCTTTGGCTAACGTTATAATTTCTGGCAGAAAGTTAACCTTCAGCTTTAAAACATTTCCCCTGCCAGTTCTCGATCTGACAGCTTCTATGGTAAAAATTCTTCCCGATACTCCCAAGTTACGCTGTTGAACATTACGAGCCCAATCGTCGAAAATTTCTTGGGTATTCAACTTCAAACGAAAACTATCGCCATCAGCTTTGAGTTTTTGACCTTCAATGTGGTTTTCCCAACCTTTACCTGAATGAAAATAAATATTTATTAATTTTGTATTGTGTATTTTAACTATACCAATAAATATCGAACGTTATCAATCTAGGAGACGAAGATAATTCATCAGAATATTCAGAGGATGAATTTTAATATAGCTACTTTTTTATTTTCTTTATTGTACATTTATACAACACTACATTTACTCCATCATAATTTGAATTTTCAAAATACATATATTTTTGTGTGGAATAAAAGCCTATTCGTTAAATTTAAATAAATATTTTGATAATAATGTTGAATAATTTTATTTGAATTACTAAAAACCCTGTTAACCCGGTCATGATGCTTAAAGTAGCCTTTAGTTTTGAAATGCTGTTTTTATATTGTTTACTTATAAGAGAAATGGACCAAGAAATTGAAGAGACATAGACAAAGACGGATTGTCGGGGATTAAATTGTAGCAGCTTTTTTAGCTGCTACAATTTAGTACGTTTCGATCACACAATGTTTATTTAAAAGTACACCTCATCTATACCGACAATACATAATATAAAAATATTGAATATAAGCACCAGTACTACATTTATTTATGATTTGCATACATAATAAGCTTTTATTACTCTCTTTCATTTCTAAAAAGACTATAGATAGATCCTACTGGAGAATCAAATTGTTTAAGGATTTACCCCCATGTATAAAAACCCTAAATGAATATTCTTTTAAATTCAGAATTAAATAATATATCCTAAACAAGCTTTTTACAGTATTCAGAAATTCCTAGTAAGTAGTTTAGATTTAGATGAATTCTAATTTTTATTATTTCCATGTTGTTTTAGATATTGTGGCCTGTAGTGTATTTTATAACTTTACCTCATGTTTTGTTATGTATTGTTTAAATTAAGTTTTTATAAATAATATTACCTTAGCTATTGCTATTCTAAGACTTTAATGCAGAATATTAAAAACCTAGATTCCTGACAGTAAAAGAAGTAAAATAATATAGGTCACCATAGATCAATGAGATCTTAACATTGAACATTTTTTATAAAAAAAAATACAAAAAGTGACAAGGAGTCAACACCTGTCCTGACTGTATTATAACCGTACACCGACTTCGTACCTGCACACCAACCCGTAGAGTGGAATGTAGTGGACACTACAAGATTAGTGTTACCGGATGAGAATTTTGACCTAAAATTTAACGCTTCTGAAGAAAATCATATTTTTTGAAATCATTAAAATGTGAAGAATTTTCTGAATTATTTAGTTTTCTGTTTCCTATACATTTTCTATAAAAGCGGTAAGTTTGCACCTAATTTTGTTTGTAGGAACCCAACCTATCACCTGTTAATAGTAGTCTTTTCTGTAATACCCTGTATTTTGTTTCTTCAAACAACTTATCTTGAATCACGGATTACAGTTTACAGAGAAGTAATTAATTAAATTTTACAATTTCTCTTTATTAAAACGAAGATTCTGTTAAAATTGACCAAAATTATTAATGTCTTCACCTATAATGATTTTGAAATGCACTACTTACAGGAATTTAGGCGTTGTTGAAAAAAAAAAACATTTGTTTTAAATCTTGCCAACCTTTCACAATAGATTTTTATTGATTCTAGTCCAACAATGAAGAAATAATAAAAATAATGGTTTTTAGGCTTTCACAGCCGGTACTATTATTTGATAGAGTGATTTTCCAGGTTGCTATGTCATGACCTCAGTAACTGGTCGCTAGTGGTGGAAAATCACTATGTATCAAATAAAATGTGGTGTCGATAAGATTACCAGGTTTTTATTAACAATTAGCCTAAATTTCCGTAAAAAAAAATAGTTCAAAATTAATTAGTGTAGGTACCGACACCCTTTATCTCTTTCATCGTTCATTTTCTAAATTTCCATAAAATTATACCATCTGGCAGCGTCCTTTCCTAGTTGTCATCAATAATCAATGCCTAACAATATTCGTTGGCTTACCAACAACATATATTTTTTAAAAGTTTTAGTAAATATTTATCTCAGAGTGTACTATTTTTAACAAATAAATATAATTGTAAATTAAAAGTGAATCTATATTATACAACAAATTATATAAATGCTAAGATTTTATTTAATATTGAATAAACATCTGGTGTTCGGTAATCTGCCCACGAGCCATCACTACTTCCATCTGATATTAGGTTTGTTTCTGCAGCAGTTGGAAACAGTTTGAAACTATCAGAAATATCCATTCAACCATTTATTG
Source organism: Monochamus alternatus (assembly GCA_037114965.1). Classification (NCBI taxonomy): domain Eukaryota; kingdom Metazoa; phylum Arthropoda; class Insecta; order Coleoptera; family Cerambycidae; genus Monochamus; species Monochamus alternatus. The sequence continues at coordinate 22,955,185 of CM073427.1, read as the reverse complement.
CGTTAAATTCAATGGTAACACGTTCTCAACTTAACTGGTCAAATATTTCTGACAGTTTCAAACCGTTTCCAACTCCTGCAAAAACAAACCTATTATGAACAAGAACGAGGGTTTAATATAAAGGGTTAACTACCACAAAGTACAAAAACTTTATCCACTATGTGCTCAGGGAGGAAAATCGACAGACAATAAAAAAATTATTTCGGAATTCTAGAAACAGAAACAGTTAATCCTGTTAGCTGCAGTATTTTGCATATGTTTTTTGTTCTTTCGTTCCAGATTGTTAAAACTGCATTTTCACTCATTACACATTCGTCATGATTACAATGCACATTGGTTCTAAGAAAATCGAATGAAAAATATATAAATAAATAACAGAAAAAAAAAAATTAAATTTTGTCCGATAACCGTAGCTCCGCTGCATTTGTCCTCAACTCTAGAGTAACAAACCGCAAATAGCATTGGGGTACTATTTTATAAGAAATTAATACCTTTACCTTTAATTACTATTAAACATTTAAAGTTGAAAAAATAGTCACTAAAAACTGAAGGAAAACAAAGTCACAAAGTAAACACACCGAGTTGTAGATATGAAAATGAATTTTACCATTCCACCCTTCGCAGCTGTGTTGCTGTACTCTCTATACATGTGAAAAAAATACCCTCGCGATATACGAGCGACCATAGTCATCAATAAATAGGTAAATAGTTTAAAAAAAAAATTCGCTTTACGAGTTCTAAAATTTTTTGAAGGGCGATCTCGTTAATTCTTATTCCTCTATACCCTCTAAAATATTTGAACTTAGTTCACTCTCAATAGAGAAATTATTATTATTAGAAATAATAAAATGAGAAGACATTTTCATGAAAAATTAATATCACTTACCAAGAACATCCTCAACTCTCCTCAAATATGTAGTAAGTTGATGATCAATCTGTTTCGCCCAAACAATAGATCCCGCAACAGGAGGTAAATCACGCACTTTGCTTATTCTTGCACTGTTACTTTGAGGATACTGCACCTATAATAAAAAATAAAAATAATAATACATACTTTATTTAAGGGCTAAAAGAACTTACTTTAAACTTTTCGTGCAGAGCCTCAATATCATCCTTCACTCGTTGTATCAGGTGGGTTTGGTACTCTCTTATGGCACCCCTGATATGTGGCCTTACAAAGAGAGCGTTGAATCGAGAGAAGATGCGGAACATCTCATTTGCATTCTTAGCGGTTCCCAGTTGATCACGAAGGTGAGCTGTAATTCGTGTTTCTACTCTATCGATACGTTCTTCGTATCTTTGAACTGCCGCATCCCAAGCGTCTTGACCTTCCTTGGAAATGTCCAAACAGTCCACTTCTTTTACATTTTCGTATGCTAAGTTCACCTCCTACAATTATAAATTAAAATACTCTGTAGACGATCTAAAAAAAAAAAAGTGAAATATACCTCTATGGCATTTGCGTCCGCTGCATCAAGTGAGAAGGTGGGCTTCGGTGGTTCCAAGTCTTCTCCTTCAATTGGAGCCGCAGCTTCTCTGATAGTTGGTCTCAAAACGCGAACAATAACAGTTCGAAGTTGTTCGTGCTGCCTGCGGAACTTCCGCATTTGCTCCATTCTGCTTTGTAGTTTCTTGTGCTGTGCAGAGATACGCCAAACCATCTTCATGTGTTCGTCACGTTTCTTCTTCATAATATCCCTTTAAAAAAATTGAAACAATCATTTACCTATTTATATTTATTCTAGAAATACCTTAGCAATGCTTGTAATTTTTCATATTCATCTTCCCAAATGGCAAAGACATCGAAACACTGAGTCATAACTTTTTCAAATTCATCGAACGGGATATGCATCAACCGCCTTGTACCCAGAACTTTTAACAACTGAGCACCCAAATCCCTAGAAATGGCTTCTACCAGTCGTAGACATCTTTGAATAGGATACTTGGTTGACCTCACTTTACGCAAGTGAGCAAAAATTAATTGTACAGCTGCCCTTATTCTCTCCAATTCAGTAGCAGCTAGTAAATCATTGATAGGGAAATCTTTCATTAACGGATTGTAATCGTTAACGGTGGCGATGGCCTGTTTCAGTCCGGTATCAGTGTCAAACGATACAGTTGCGTGGAAACGTTTACCATGCTTTAGAATGTCTAGAGTTAAAGCAACTTCCATACTTTCACGTTTCTCTTGGATTCGATGCAAAGCTCTTTCAAGATTCAACCAAAAACTTATTTCTTGCAAGGCCGTACCTGACGAAGGGTCTCTGTCTAATTTTGTCACCTAAATTGCGAAATATATTTTAAGATATTTGCAAAGAAGATTAATCAATTGAAACAAACCTTCTGGATTTCTTTTATCCAACGATTTACGCCATGTTGTAATTGGTTAAGGAAATTGGAATCCTCAACTTTGTCGCTAAAATCAGCGACTTTCGGTTTTCTTCCTTCATCGGCACACTGTTTAATGAGGCTGGCCACGTAGGGATGTACTTGTAGGGTTATTTCAGGAATATCGATATTTTGTTGTAGATGCAATAACCCCATTTCTAATTCGGCAATAGTTTTTTCAACAGCAGGAGCCATCTTATCTCCGTCACTGTAAATTTAAATGAGCATAAAATATTCTATGGCAGATGATTTTTTAATACTTATAGATTCATGTCACTTCTAATATTCAAATTATGTTGAATTATTGTCAATATTATATTAAAAGTATATTTGCCATTACTCCATTAAAAATAAAAATCTCCATTTCTACATGTCTGATAAACATTCGTAAGTGTTTCTGAAATAAGTGCATTCCTTCAAAACGGTAATAGAAAAGATGACATTTTAGAACACAAATTGCTTACTGCCGTTTATAAATGCAATTTTCAACAAATTCATTGCTGTTTTTATTTTAGGCAAATTTTAAAAAATCTAAGCAAGTTATAAAAATATCTCTTTACTGTGCTAATTATATAAGTTTTTTTCAGGTTGTAGAAGAGTTTTGAGGCTGCCAAGTCATAAGAAAAATAAAATATTTTTACTACACTGAGAAAATCGTATACGGCATTATCAACAGTATCAGATTCCACAGAAATATTTCTAAAAACCATTAATACTTAATATAAATTATTCAGTATTATTCATGAAAAGCGGTACAAAAGAAAAGGGTACAATTCACTGTTTCTAAAAAAGTGGCCATGTTTTCTAATACATTTTCCTCCAAACATAAAAAAAAATTATTCAGTCTAAATCTAAAATTGTTATAGTGTGCCCTTATGTTAATAAGAATCATGGGTGGATTCTTTTTTCTATTAAAGTCAGTATTAATGAAAATATTATTTTCACATCCTCTATTACTCCTTAATAAAAATGAATTGATTTCAGAATCACCCTATATATCAATTTTTTGCAATTGATAAATTTCAAATATGCCAGCCAAGATAATTTTAAATCACAAAGTAAAATATATCTGTAAAAAATACATCTATAAAAAAAATAAGTGTAGAAAATAAATTTTTATTTTTGTAATAGTCATGGTCTAAAAATTATTGGTGAAATACGTAGCAGATAATAGTTTTCTGCTTTAATCAAATATTTACAAAAATTACACAACTATGTAAAACAACTGTGTTCAGAAATTGAAGAGGGATCTATTTTTTTAGTTATTTTATAGCTGTTAAAGAATAATTACCGATCTGCCCTTCCAGATTCTTTTACATATGATTTAAAAAATGGAGCCACTGTTCGGCTAACATAATCATGTAAAATTTCATAAGGTGATCCATCGCTGAAATTCATCAATCGAACTTGTGCTCTAATACTCTTATCTGCTTCCACCACTGGCCCTCGTTTAATACAAACCAAACTTGACATTTTTGAGTTTGAATAGTGAACTTCATTACTAACGTAGTATGTAACAGGCTCTTTTTCTTCTTCACCTTCAGGAGGTTGATCGCTGTCATCATCTAAAGAATTATTATTAGAAATTAGATCAGCTCCACAAATGAGTTTATGAAAAATAAAAATTAGAGAAATGTAAGGTCGATCAATACTTCAGTACCGTTATGACACGTCGATGACTAACTGATTACCTTTAGAGGAATTTCGCTGGATGTATAATGTAGAAACTTGAGGATCGCTTATAAATTTTCGAATATATTCCTGGTTTGCCTTATCATCTAAAGCGCTTACTAAATTTGTTGGTTCCGCTTGGCTATCATCTTCGGGTAACAAGACGGTAGCCGCCTTCAGAATGAAATTTGTAAAAGCCGTAAAATCCACGACCGCGACATTTTGAGTCTCGGGAGTATTTTCGCTTCCTTCTAAGGAGTCCCCCATTTTATTGGGGTTAATTAAAATCACACAACATGCACATATAAATAAAACACTAAAATAGTTATTTCACTAGAATGACACAAGTCACACAACTCTCATGAAAATTAGAATATCCCACCCGAATCGACAAAAGATTGATCGATGATGCACGACATGCGCATTACGCACTGCGCACATATTATTATGGTTTTTCTTTTTGTGATACGCATTGCAGATCATAGGACATGCGCACAATCCATAGAGCTTATAAATCATGGACCGGCCCTAGAAAGAGAGGTCTGCTGCCCTGATGTGTGCAAGAGGGATGAAGCTAGTCCGGGCAAAAACAGATGTTCTATGACAGAAAAATATATAAACATAACCTGACAAAACTTTTCCTGTTACCATTGTTAATGATTTGTGTGCCTTTTGTGATTTAGTTGTGTTTAGTGTGTTTATTAGCAATAGTTTTTAAAGACTCATAAACTTCGGTGGAGTATGTCGGTGTTGTTTTTTTCGGCCAATGATCTGTGGGTTTTTGCCCGGACTAGCTCTATCTCTGTCGCACACATCTGAGCATCAACGATTTGTATAGGCAGAAAACGGTTTTGGGCGCGTCCATGATTTATAAGGTCTATGGCACAATCACATCACACACCACAGAATATATATATATATATATATATATATATATATATATAACCACCAGTCTACACAGTCCGTCGTCTTCCCGTCGGCTTCTTTGATGTCGAGGTTCCAGTTTTCGTTTTTTTTAGACGACCGCGCATTTAGCCGCGCACAATCGCGCGTTTCAGGGGCACGGTGATTTGTCAAGAAATAGATTTTCTCCCACTTCGCCGTGTACAAATGAATTTCATTGGTGTTCATTGCCCATTTAGCCGCGATCAGCCTCAACCTCTGGAACCTTCAATAGACGAACTGTATAAACTGTGATATAACCACAGTCTATTATACAGTCCGTCGTCTTCACGTCAGCTCCTTTGATGTCGAGGTCCCAGATTTCGTTTTTTAGACGACCAAAAGACGAGTGTGCATTTAGCAGCGCACATTCGTGCGCTCAAGGGGCACGATGATTTGTCAAGAAATAGATTTTCTCCCACGTTTAATTATTTGCGAATGGATCGACGAAGAAACTTATTTAGAGCTGCTTACTTTAGTAACACCATTAATTCAAAAACAAGATACCTTCATAATGGCCGTTTCCACCGCATTGCCTTTTAAGTGTAGTTAACTAAGGGCGGTTAAAATTTTAGGCCTAGTTTAAAATAGCAATGTTTCCACCGCACAATTATTAAGTTTCATTTGTAAAGTCTACCTAAAAAGCCAATATTCATAATTTTTCGGTTTTTTTGCATAAGTTGTTAGCTTCATGACTATTTCTTAACCTCAAAAGTGTGACACTCTCACTGTTCTGACTTTATGTTGTTCTGCTAAGTTCTGTTTTCGAATTGGTAGGATTTATAATGGAAATAATTTCCAAAAACAACCACGATTGGTAAATTTTAGCAATGAAGAAAAAGTATTACTAATTAACATAATAGCAAATTATAAGAGTACGGTGGTACGGTGGAGAATAAAAAACCGATAATGTCTGTACAAGAAAAGTAATAGCAGGTGAATTTAACTCACTGTCGCCAAATAATATTCACAGAACAGCAGAATCATTAAAAAAGTTATTTGAAAACAAATAAAAAGGAAGTCCGTTTTATTGGCGATACATTAATAAAGATTAAAAATAAATGTATTTTTTTTTGTAATTTTATCAGTGATTCTTTTTAAGAGCTTACATATTACTTGGAAATTCAAGATCTTCTTGGATTAAGGTCAAAATAAATACGCAGCTGTTTCTTTATACAGCCGGTATCTTCTAAAAAAAGTTCTCTATCGTATGAAAGTGATCACTTTTCTCGTACACTTTTCGAGAAAACATTAAATATAAATCATTATTAAATATGTCATTTTCATCATAGTTCATTATTTTTTGTTTATTTTTTAGTGGAAATATAATAAAACCAAATTATTAAATTAGGTTATGTAGAACCTTTAAGGATCGTTAAAAGAGATAAGTCTAGAATTTCGAGGGCCTATATTTAAGAGGGTTATTAAGACATTTTATGTCGGGTTTAGTAAACGGTGGATGGCAAATTTTATTTTTAAGGTTCCTTAAAGCGTAAGCGTAGCTTAAAACAAACTGTGGAAATGGCCATTAGCTGCACATATTCAGGCTAGGATCAGGTACTCAAGAGATACGAGGCACGGTGATTTGTCAAGAGAGAAATTGCCTCCTATGTCGTGTGTTTATTACTCATTTAGCCGCAAGCGCTATAAAAACTTCACTCGTTTAACTGTCTAATAATGTGTGAATAAGGGAGGATTATTACACACACGGATCATTGGACGTGATTACACGCTTGCTTTTCGCTTTGCTTCTCATAGGCCTTGCACTTTTGTGTCTTGCGCTCACGCTTGCAAATTAAAAAATAAATTACCGCAGCCACGCATTATTGTACAGTTCAGCCACAAATCACTGTACTAATAAATGATCCACAATAAAACGCCATAGCGCCATCTATCGGTTCATAATTTTCACCAATTGCCGTATTCCTTCTTATTTATCATTATTTGTCGTGCCTTATTACGAATGAATACGTCATAGGCATACGTAAAATATAAAAAAAAAAAAAATTGAATAAGAAAAGTCCAGACCTGGAAATTTATACTCATAACCTGAAGTCTGTTATTATTAGTAAGTAAATTATAAAACCAAGTAAATAGTTGTGGTATAGTTTTGCCATATATAAAAACTTGCTTTGCTTTCATTTTAACCTAGAAGATGGAAGATTTTACATGTCCAAGATGCAGGACATCCAAATTTCAAAATCCTTCCTTAAAAATGATGGTAAATATTTGTGGTCATGGATTATGTGAGAGTTGTGTGGACCTACTGTTTTTAAAAGGTTCTGGGGCTTGCCCCGATTGCAAAATTCCACTTAGACGCAATAACTTCCGTGTTCAACTCTTTGAGGATGCAAGTGTTGAGAAGGAAGTAGATATACGAAAACGAGTTTTACGAGATTTTAATAAGAAAGAAGAAGATTTTAATTCATTAATGGAATACAACAATTACTTGGAGGAAGTGGAAACTATAATTTATAACTTGGCAAATAATATAGACGTAGTAAACACTAATAAAAAAATAGAACAGTACAAACGTGATAATAAAGAGCAAATACTGAAAAGCAAAGGTAAATTGGGAAGAGATGAATATGAATTAGAAGAATTATTAGAACTTGAAAAACAAATGGACGAAGTAAGGAAAAGAGAAATTCAGTTAGAGGAAGTGGAAACCAAAAAGAAAAAAATCCGAGAAAAAGAAGCTTTAATTGATGAATTAATGTTCTCAAATGCAGATGCTAAAAATATTTTGGATAATTTCGCTCAACAGGTTCAGCAAGAAAAGGAAGAAAAAGCTAAACAACCTGTATCGAAAGTTACACAATTTTCCACTGGAATTCAGTTTAGTAGACAAGCACAAAACCCATTTTTACCTGTCCCTACAGAAGAAGGACCATTGTACAATTATAAAGCCATGACTATTGTTACAGATGGTCCTCGTCCACCCACAGATTTTGAAATAACTGAAAAAGGCTTTATCAATTATGTTCGAGGGGAAACTGAGCAGGAAAGAGCTGGTGGATATAAATCAAATATAGCATGTAAAAGAGCATTGCAAGATGCACTATTAGGTCTTTTCCATACTAAGAAAACTACAAATGCTTATTAAGTTTACTTATAATAAATTAACATTTATTTAACTAACATTTCATTTTATTGCAGATTTTTTCGACGTTACAACTTTTTTTTTGTTTGCATAATAATATTCAACTTTGTTCAGGGTGATTAAAATGATGGTGTACTTTCTGATACTAGAATTTATACGAAAAATGACTTGCCTTCCATTCTTGAAATATCAAGTAAAATAAATGTGTTCTGAATAGTTAAAAAAGTAAACTTGTTAAAAAAATAAATGGTTTCATGACTGTTATTGAAGCTACACCCATGGATGAAAATTAAATTGATCCAAGACCTACATATTTAATAAATATGAAAAAGCATATGAGAAAAAAATTTAATATTCTATATCTTATAAATAAAGAATATTAGTGCCTAGATGGATCGGGATAATTTCTCGATAGTTAAACACTTCATACAATATATATTTTATTGAATATGATTTTAAAGCATTATATAACACATTTCTTAATTAGTATCCACAAGATTAGATTTAAATTTTTCTAATAATTATTAATTGACACTTGAAGTTAATTATATGTAGAATCTACCGTTCATTTGGAACTCTCCTTTTCGGTAAGTTATACAAATGATAGAAATATTCCAACTAAAACTATGTTACTGCCTATATACATGTATATTATGGCAGTGCCTTCTTTTATATTAGCAATAATCAAGAATATCTGTAAAATAGAATCGTTTGGGAAAATTGTAAAATTTTAAATCAACACATAGGTATTCGTGACAGCATAATACAAACATGCATAGGTACTACATGGTTAAATAGCTAATAATACAAAGTAATTGTGTAATATTATCAAATTATAAAACTGGAAGCTGAAGAAATTTATAAGCCAAAATAATACTGATAAAATTTTTCCGCTGTACTTCTAACGTTCTAATCGTCACATTTTTAAAATACCTAGAGCGTAACATGCCACAAGTGCCACATCAAATTTATGTCCAAATTTCTTTTTAACAAATATAAAAATATATTTCATCTAAATTCTGATATACCTATTTAATAAAAATGCTCTTATTTGTTCGTAATTTATTACAATTAATTACATCAAATTTTAATTTCTATTGGCAATTATCTTTTTTCAAAATTATATAAATGGTATTAAAAATTGTAAAATAAAATAAGTTACACTTCCTACAGATTTATTCGAAAAAAATATAAAAGTTTAATATGTATTAATTAATTTGATAAATGATATCTTATAATAAAAATGTTTGCACATACTATTGTTATTGATAATTACGTCTCTGAATATATTAAGTTGTTCGATTTTACTTTCAAAAGAGTTAGTCAATATAAAATGCTGCCTTTGTTGTTAAAACAATATTTAGAATAATTAAAAAAAGAAAAGTAAAAATATAACAAAATATGTTTCATCTATCTTATCTTTCAAAAATTTTAAATCTCAAATTTGCAATAAAAATATTATAAGAGAGATCTCGAAAATGAACAATACTAATCGTCAAGTGGTATATAAAGAGCAACTTGGTTAAAATATACAACAAAAAAATATGCTCCATACAAGCCACCTTCCATAATAAATGTAGTAGTATCTAGCTGTATTACTCTAGAAAAATATAATTTATATAAAAATAAAATTGGTGTATCTTCACTCCAATTTTTAATTTTTTAACTATGTACATAAAATTAATATAAAAAAAGACATCCTTAAAATTAGCACATAATTTTTACAAATACCTATGTAAATAGCTGAGAGATGGCTTATTAATAGAATCGAGTATTTACAAATATGTTATAGAAAACTTTTAGTTATGTTCAACATTCATATAATTCACCTTGCAGTTATTAAAATTTCAGTAGTGGAAAACAATTATATTTTGATTAAAATAGTTCACAATTGCACTAAATTTTACATTTCTACATCAAAATGTAAGACTATGAAGTTTAATAAAAATTTTATATCGTAAAATTTAATATTTATACTATTTCGCAATAACTTGTTAAATAAAAAATAAAAACATATATTTCAATTTCTTTTCTTTTAAATATATTTCAAGATTTTTTATTCTGCAAATTTTTAGATGCTTAAAATATTTTATTATTATCATGCTTTATTTTATTTTCAGGGACTAAATTACTTTGATTTTTAATTACTAAATTACTTAATTTTTTTTATTTATTAACATTATAGACAGCACTGGCAGCTAGTCAGACCCAAACTGGTAATATTTTAATAATGAAGTATAGGATCTGCTTCTTCGGAAACCGATTTATATGGCAAAAAACTTTTTAGGTACATATTACAAACATTTTTTTGTTAAGAGCGTTCTATAGTTAGGCCGCCATATTGAAATTAGTAACTTACTAATTTTGAACTCTAGACTTGTCGTAATGAGACTATTTTTGGCAGTAGTAATTTTAGGATTAAAGTTTAAAAAAAAATGCTTTTTTTGACCAGATCAAAATGACCACCTTTTCACCCTGTCTAATACAAAAATTAACAATTTTTTCCAAAAATATTATATTTACTATGCTAAGAGGTGGTGCCACTATGCTGTAAGTTTTGACTACAATATATTTCAAAAAATATGCTTCCAAGAGTACAGTTCAACAGATGTATTGGCAATCTATCCAACAGATAATGAAATAGCATAAGTAACAAGAAAATTTGGCACGGACTTGGTCAGCTAGTGTAGAGCATTCTTATTATGTACGATTAACGTGATCAGGAGCAAATATTTCCTCGGATTTTAGTTACCATGTCGGTATAGTAACTAGATTGTTTAATGTAAACACAAAATAACTATTGACGTTTATTTTGTATAAAATGCGTCATGGCAACTTTCCATGATCAAGTCTGAAAAAAATTCATTTTAGGGACTCAAATGAGTCCGTACAATAGAAAATATACAAAAACTTAAACATTTTTTGAAGTTGCAAACTTAAATTAAACTTTGAATAGGTATAACTGTAAAGAAAATATAGTTTTGTGAATAGTAAAAAAACCTCTGTACCTAACAATTAATTATAGGAAAAATTATTTACCATACATGTGCAGCCCTTTAGAGATCTCAGGTCAGGTAACCTCTACTTTACTTTTTTGCAAATTTAATTTGAAATATTTTTATAATAAAGCTTTCTTTATGACCATAAAAGCCATTCCCTAAATAATAGTATGGGACCCACGCTGCATTATCAAAAAATTACCACTTTAATTTTCACTAGTCGCCACCATTATGGAGGCTGATGAAAAGCACAATTGGATAATTTGAATAAACACATCAGTAGCATATAAGTAATGTTTGTAACTATATATCATATAATTCTGCAATTTATATCTATTTTATTAAATAACATATATTGTAATATACGTAAATGTAGCATGGCACGTGAGGATTTTATAACTTTTTCAATTTCCTAAAAGAGCACCCATTCATGATGCGGTTTATTTAAAGCGAAGAGCAATATTTTAAAAATCGATCATGTGTGATCATTTCTGATGTTGATCTATTGCTTTTGCGAGCAATAGATTAAAAACTGGGAAAATATTTCCAATTTTCACCAGAACAATTTAAATTGTGACTTGCAATTCAGTGGTCTACAAGGCAACTTGCCTTAGTTGTGGACCATGTCGGCTAGACGGCGGAACTATATGTGCAAAATCTCTTAAATGAGCCCTAGGCAAGTCAGTAAACAAAGTCAGTCTGACTTTGTTTTTAAAATAAAGTCAGTCTGACCCTGTTTACCGACTTCTCTAGGGCTCGTTTAAGAGATTTTGCACATATCATAGTTCTGCCATCTAGCCGACATGGTCCACAATTAAGGCAGGTTGATTAACTTAACTTATATAAACACTGCTTGCACTGAGATTTGATCTCGTACTGTTTTATGAAATGTGTATGGCCATTGCAGTGACTCAATATATCAACTGAACATATCACTGTTAAATAAACTGCACCAAGGACGGAACCTTTAATATTATTCATTATATCTATTAATTACATTTAAAAAAATAACAGAATAAAGCAATTTAATCCTCCTTTGCAGCAAAAAGCTCTGATTTGGTAACCTCGGAATATGTTAAAAATGAAGGTGAATTAATGTGATTCGTATGCAAAAAATAAATGAATACCTGATATGTCCTGCCAATAACAATGTAAAAATTATATTTGTGCATCTGAATTGTACAAAATCACAAAAAATAAACTTGTAAAGCTTAGATAGCAGTGATGTGATAAATCGCAACTCTGGAATAAAAAAAGCAGCCAACGCATAATTAAAGCATGCAGCATTTTTTCTTGTTCCTTTTTATATAACTAGGTTTAAGGGGTGGTCGCTCTGATAATTGGAATTTTCGAACTACCCGGACTAGTTCATAAAAAGCATTATCTACATTCATCCTCATTTTGGCACTACATTCTATATACGGTATTTTCAGCTGCCGGGCTAATTGCTGAGCTTCCTCTTGCCAAACAACCCTTTGATGTTCCAAGTCAACCTATAAATATTTTGGATTTAATACTTAATACTTTTATTTGGCAAATAAATCTGTATCTAACACATATGATTTTTTGTGTTAATATTGTGTTCAAAATACAGTGGTGAAGCATACCCATACACATTATCTACTCTAAATATTATATTGTATTTGCAATTTGCATTAGTAACCAAACATAAAAACAACATCAGGTCGAATTAATTACTTCTATATTTACCTTTAGAAGAAAAGCTAAATTTAGAAAACTTCCGAAAGTGGCCTAACTTAAATTTAATGCAAATATATGTACCCTGCGTTTCAATAGCTTTGATAACATTTTGATCAGCTGAAACTTTTCTGTTTTTAAAGATATTGGAATGAAGCTAAAACCATATTGCATAGTGGACTAGCAACTTTTTTTCTTATTTGAAAAAAAAAAAAAAAAAACAAAAGACCAATGATTTTGAGAGATCTTAACCTAACTTAAATTTTTTTAATGGAACGCCCTGTATAATATTGGATATTTGGATTCTACTCAAAATTCCAAGCATATTTTAAAAAGCATATCCTATACCTATCTTCAACTGTTTCTGAGAAATAGTTTTACAAACATGTCAAATTATCATAAAAATTGCTCTACTTGTGTGCCATTTTCACAACACAACAAAACACTAAAGCTCGATTGTTACCAGCACAGCTCAAGCAATGCTGAACTTCAGCTGTAGCTCAGTGCAAAGTGTGCGATGAACAAAACAATTTGTTTACATTTTAACTTATACAGACGCCATTTTCTCAGAAACAGTGGAAGATAGGTATAGGATATGCTTTTTAAAATATGCTTGGAATTTTGAGTAGAATTCAAATATCCAATAATATACAGGGCGTTCCGTTAAAAAAAATATGAGTTAGGTTAAGATCTCTCAAAATCATTGGTCTTATTTTTTTTTTTTTTTTCAAATAAGAAAAAAAGTTGGTAGTTCACTATGCAATATGGTTTTTGCTTCATTCCGATATCTTTAAAAACAGAAAAGTTACAGCTGATTAAAATGCTATCAAAGTTATTGAAACGCACTGTACAGCCAAAATTCGTCAGCTCAAATTGCTTGTTAAAAATATAATATTGTTATATATTTGTATATTTTTAATGTTCTATTTCATGCAATATTATTTTTGTGTTTTACGTTTTATTTGATATATTTTATTTAACTTTATATATTTTCTATTTCGTATTTTTATTATTTATTTTTTTTTAAGTAGCAGTTAATTTTGTGAAATAAACATGCTATGGATATTTTTATAAAAAAAATAATTTGCCCAATATGAATTTTGTATTCTAAACATGAAAATATTACACACTTCGCTACTGTCAAAATTACTTTTAATTTTATAATTCATATTTTACATTAATATTTTTCAATATTAATTTCTATTTAAATGATGTTGGCTTAAGGAATCGTAATAAAATTCCACTTCAATGCACTGAAAACTAAAATATAAACAGCATATTTCTGTTACTTAAATATTTATCGATTGCTTAAAATATTCTGGACAGAAACATACTCTCCCCATAAAAAATGTTGAAAGAAGTAAACAGACCTAGTAAACTAATGGCATGTTTACAAAACTATTACATTATTTTATGTCTCCAATAAAATTTACTTAATTTTATTATATCAGACAATCAATTAAAATGAAAATGTGTAAATATAACTGATGGCTTACATATTTTGATCAGCCTTATAAACTTCAATTGAAAATCGGTAGCATAATTGATTATATAGATGCCATTCCAAAAAAAAAAAAACCAATTTTCAATTTACCATCACAATATTATTTTGTTCATATGCCAATAAGGATTAAAATTTATGATTAATATTTTAGATATGGCACTGATAAGGGATATCTGTCTTAGCAAAAATAAAAAAACAGTCATAAATTCATGGAAATGAAAATTAGATATAGTAAATATTTTACTTTATTATCATGAGGAAAGGATGTTTAAAAATATTGGTTTATACAAGTACAGATTAGGTTAATCAAGCCTATGAGCCAATTCAAAATGTTTTATGATGCACTTGCATTATTAAATATAACACATTTATTCATTATTACATAATATAACTAAGGAAATACAAAATTTACAGTGTTTACTAAAAAAATGAGTCATACTTTAAGGTTAGCTTCCTTGGACTTAAGAAGTTACAGGCCCGAGAAAGTAGTTTTTTATTTTATTTTTTTACGTTAATTTATTTATTTCTTGGGTAATCGACTAATCGTATTCAAATTTTGTACAAGGCGTTCTGAGCGTTTGTGTCACTGTATTTTTTCTTTCAGATTTTTTTATGGAAAATAGGTTATTTCAGTTACTCTATAATTGACATAAGGATTGGGTGGAATGTAGAGCATAACGTGAAATGGAAATAGTCGTGAGTCACGTAATTTAGAGCATTTAAGTTTACACCAATTAGATTTGTATTTCATATTCAAATTAACATGGTATGTTTTTAGGTCGCTTTCGATTCTAAGTAATGTTGTCTTTTTACACATTTACAATTTAATATTATGAATTAGTAGCCTATAGAATTACCTTATTGCCGACCATCAACATTGGAAACTCATCTCGATCTTTTACTCTTAAAATTTGCCTATGAAATTTGTATATATCTTCAAAACTAGACCTTTCTGTGACAGAAAATACTAATAGAAAGCCTTCACCCGACCTCATGTACTGTTCTCGCATAGCACTGAATTCTTCTTGGCCAGCAGTATCCAATACTAAAAAA
This sequence comes from Monochamus alternatus, assembly GCA_037114965.1. Classification (NCBI taxonomy): domain Eukaryota; kingdom Metazoa; phylum Arthropoda; class Insecta; order Coleoptera; family Cerambycidae; genus Monochamus; species Monochamus alternatus. Next base: position 22,939,827 of record CM073427.1, on the reverse strand, counting down.
TGTTTTAAAATTCATAATTAACTATCGATTTCTTAATATCTACTGCTGGTACAGCATAGATAAGTAGAAATAAATTCATAATCTAATAATGACAAATTCGAATTATTTATTGTATCTATTATTCTTAATATTAAATTCATTCTCTGAAATTATTTATAAAATTCACAGGATACAATGTCGTTTTGCAAGCAAATATCTTTCATCATCAGTAATGATTAAAGAGGTTGAAACAGTGATCAATTTCATATGCAGATGGTTAGGTATATGCATATAAGCATAATGAAGTGCACTTACTGTCTAATTTGGCAGGTATATCGTCTATAACGCATTGTTTAGTATAAGAGTCCTCTATGGTAGGATCATAATCAGTCACAAAATAACTCTGAAAGAAAATTCACAATTTACCATGTAGGATAAGTACAAGGTTATGAACTCGATTCATCACTCCATATAAAGACATAAGAGATATTCGAAAAAACCATCTGATAATTACATATTATATTTGAATATATAGTTACATTATTTATTATCGCATAATAAGAAAAGAGTTGATCAAGTTATTAATATAAATACCTGTATAAACTGTAAAGTTATAGCTGACTTTCCTACACCACCTCCTCCAACAATAACCAATTTATAGGTCTGATAATTTGGTACTCTATCTCTATCATTAATTTTAGACATTTTTTTGTGGAAAGTAATATGTGACCTTATTTATATACCTTTTTAAAAATAGGAAAACAAATATAGAACTCAGAACTATGTAATCAACTAAACTTGAAGTTACACCTACAACCTACCACACAGATAAACAGGATTAATAATTAGAGTTTTAGTACTTTTAATGAAATGTTGGTGACATTATTGGCAAATGGCAATACTGTAATTGAATTTTTTGATCCATTGATATGTATTTATTAGATGACCACCGTTTATGCCGTGCTCCGTGCTAGATCTGTCCATTCTCTGCTAAATCGCTGGGCCGTGCTTCATTCAATAACCACTAGAAAGCGCTGTAAAATTCAAGTTGTAGACTGTACAGACTGTAAGTTGTTGTTTGCAGTAGCTGCTATAGTTATAAAGCATTTAATTGCCAGGGATGTTGTGTTTTATGGTGTAATTATTTATATTTATGTAATTTTTTAAGTCAAAATGTATTTTAGGACTTATCAAAAAGATTAAGTATTTGAACTTTCATGTAAGACAAATTCCTAGTATATCGTGAATTCCTACAGTGGTTTCATAGTTCGTCTCCGGTCGCCAGAGAGCGGTATACTGTATTCATTGTCCATCCGAAATTATTTGAATTTCATTATAAAGTTCGCATAATTTCGGGGGTTTCTCTGGGGTAGAAAACGAGAAGGCACATGTTGTCAAAAGCCTGCATTTCAACAGAAAATTTATGCAGGGAAATATCAGAAGTAGGTAGAGTTAGAGAAACACTGGGGAAGAGCAAAGATTTTCCGAGATTTTATGTAAATATTCTTGCGTATGTTTTGCATTTTTGTTCAATTTTTATAACTAAATATCGCACAGTCTCAATAAAGTTTACAAAATTACTAATAAAAAAAAAAATGCAGAAAATCTTCACTACACCTACACATACAAAACAGATTTGTTGATTTGTTGTTCATCTGCACACCCGACTTATTACAAATTGTTTTATGCAGATTCTGCACTTTTCTTCAATCAAGATAAAATTATACTATTTTCGAACTGTTTTGGTTCTATTTATGCCTGAAAAAATAAAAAAATATTTAAAAAAACACAAAACTTCACACTTTTATTGTGCAAGTAATTTGTTATTAACCTCTGAAGCAGTTTTGAAATCTATCAACAGATGTCAACCACTTCGTGAATTTAAGTATACTTACTAATGCTATTACTTACAATGTATGTACAAATACTAATAATAATATCATCTGCTATCATAATTACTGGTTATATATAGTTGAAGCAGTTTACATTTTTTCTAATTTTGTCTAAAAAATTGTTTAATATACCGAATTTAAAAAGATTATCTTGGCAGTCGCATAAAGCAAATGAGAATAAAAAAATATTAAATTTTATTACTTTGTATTTTAGGAATGAAACTTTTGCGAGACCTACGTTTGTGTAAGCAATTTTCTAATTTTTGGTCAGAAAAATCACCTGATCAATTTTGTTGCTAGCATATTGCAATATCTTTTCTTTTCAGACGTTGATTAAAAAATACACATATATCACTACATTCGGATGAATAATAAAAGGAAAGTACAATCTATTGCTGTAATAATGGCACTCCCTCAAAAAACTTTTTGAACTGTTAGAAGTTCTAAGTTGAAATTTCATTAAATCTTTATTGGTGAATGAAATAACGAATATATATTATATACGTCAGTATTTCAATGCTTGTATTCGTTTTAAAGGATGCTATTATTATTAGATTACATTTCCTATAAAAAAAAAGGAAAGCAACGAACAGTTTATAAATCGGTCTTAAGCTGCATTAAAATATCAATAGAGATATATAATATACAGGGTGTCCGGAATATGAATGCCGTAATTTTAAGTGGTTTATATATCTGATTAAATGCAATAAAAAACTCTTATGAAAAAAATTTCTAAAACGAATCTTTTTGAAAAATTAAAATGCAACTGCAATAATATACAAAACTATGTTACGAAATTACAAACTAAGGTATAATTAAGGTTAAGTAAAAGCGCCTGTAACGTAATTTGTTCATAATTTGATTTTTGGATTAGTATTATAATGAAGTAAACAATTTTGAAATTTCCGAGAAATTCGTTAAAACTGTAACGTACGACAACGTAGCAGTGTCACGCTGCTGGTGATAACCTAAAAGTAATATAGTCATATTGGTGCGTCGTACAGCTTGTGCGATTCATTTTTGTCTAATTTTTCTTTGATATTTCTGAGTGTACATAAATAAAAATGGAACAATTTACAGTAACCATGTTAATTTACGGCGAATCTAAGCAAGATAGTATGTGAGCGACGTTGTCACATATTCAGGACCTGTTTGCTTTCATAATTCTGTTACCGTTGGTCAGAGAAAAAAATTGTTGTCAAATATATTTTGCTCAGTACAACTTATATGGCAAAATTAAGGCACTCATATTCCGGACACCCTGTAGAATATTACATGTAAATACCTTCTTCATTTGTAATAAATTGTTTCCTCCTTCTTGTTCTTGTCAAAACAGACTATCCACAATCAGCTAAAAATGTTATTACTTGTCTATTCGTACGTTGAAGAATACAAAATACCTTTGTAAGAGTGGAGACAGATATAGCGTTCGGTGTCTCCTTGGCAGCCAGGATACAACGATTTTCAATTTTCACAGCTAGCAGAGTGGTGCTTTATCACCGGCCAAGACGTTTTCAAAAAAGGAAGCGGCGACCAGCAGTGATGTGTGTATCGTCAGGAGCTCAAAAGAAATCGCAAAATTCATTTTAAAGAATGCAATTGTTATTGCAAACGATTGTACATGCTTTTGTAATAATAATGACACTCCTTCAAAACAGTTTTTGGACTTCTGGAAGTTCTGAGTAGAAATTTCAATAAATCTCTATAGGTGAGTGAAACAACTATAAGAACTAATGTTAAAAGTTGAAAGTAGATTTCATTAGAAATACGTCAGCAGTTTAAAAGAAATCACAAAATTCATTTGTGTCACTATTATTGAAAACGATTGTACATAAACTTGATATAATTTGTTACTGTTATATTTTGACAATCATTTGTGAAATAAGTAGGTTATCACAATGAATATTATTATTGCTTTAATATAGGTACTTATAGGTAAACTCGCAGTGGCGGCTGGTGAGATTTCATATATGCCATATCACTCATCCGAAACAAAAATGACACATCTCAAATAATATCGACTTAAGGCTTTTTCCAGAAATTAATATAAAAATAGTTAAAGTATTAACTGGAAAAATGTCACAAGTGAGTGCAAAAATTACAGAAACTTACCAACAATTTTAGTTGTGTAAGGGTTGCTTTTCTATATTTATTTATTAAAAACTTGTACATATTTATCATTACTAGCCTACCAAATATTATAAATTTAAAAAAATTCCTTTATTGTAACATTTTTTTAGAGCCTGTTGAAATGCATACAAAACTTTAAATCGCTCTCCTGAAAATTTGCCATTTTTGAGTTGTGTCGCTTTTCTTTCGGATGAGCGATATGTCAATAACCAGATATAGGACCCAAATCAAACTTTAGAATGTATGTAGTGTGGCCATATAGACAACTTTTGTAGAAAAAGAACGTTTTTGCCCACCCTAGGAATTATATTGTCTTCCTTAATTCTAGTGAAAATTTTTTACCCATAAATTACATGTCATTTTATCGAGGTATTTCAAATTTTATATATTTATTATAACACTTTGAAATTTGTATAATCAGTTACGAAAATATAAAATTCAAATCGCTGTAACTTTAACAAATATTACAATTTTTCGATATACTTAATTTATAATTATTTAATAAAATTCATCTAATTTATGGAAAAAAATGTTTCACTAGAATTAAACGAGCCAATCCTTGACCACAGTACATACATCCTAAAGTTTGGTTTGGGTCCTATGGTTATTGAAATATAGTATACTGAAATTTCAGCAGCCACCAATGGGTAAACTTAAAATACACAGCGTCCAAAATGAATAGAATTAAGGGGCCGTGATCTCAGTTGAATTTCTCTGGATCCACCCCTGTCGAACTGCATGAGCCGCCGAGCGCCTGCGCCTAGCTGTCAGCGTGCGCTTAAACAGCAACGGAGCGAAGTCGTTGCGGCGGTGTCAGTTCGCCGTTAACGCGGTTTGGAGAGGTGATAAAACAAAATTTTTGGTAAACACGGCGTGTGAATTGTGTGTGTGGTTCGGCCCCACGGGGCTTTTCCGAGGATATGGCTAATTATTACCTCAACACCATCGACAATCACGTGTAAGTGTTCATAAAATTTGTTTATTACGAACGCAAAATACTGGCATGTCTATATTTGTTGACCTTCCCGGAAAACTTCTGACAGGCCTTGTCCGGCTGGAATGTGGATTCTGGTTTGAGAGGCTGTATATCAAACCCTGCACGGGGCCGAATTCGACAAAAGTCTTAATTTTTAGGGCCTTTTTACAAGATGGCGACGAACCTTTTTTGTTATTAATCGAGTCGGCATGGATACTCTAAATAAACAAAAACTCGCGTTAACAAAACGGCGATAATTTTATTTATAAAGATATTCTGCGATAAATTTACGTATTTAGATTAAGTTTCAACTTATGAACAGAAGTAGCTTTTAAAGAAATACTCTAAAATATGTATAATTGTAATTCCAATTTGTTATACCAGCTAACGTTACGTTGATTGTTTAAACAAATGACGGCAACTGCCACAACCTTCAAATCAGATCGAACACTGGGTAGAATTTGATTTTTGTCGGTTCATAGCTTCGCTATAGGTGATGTTTGCGAATAATTTAATCGATCCCCATTTCCTGTTCTTGGAAACATGTGGTTCTAGTTGAGTATACATTATTAATAATACATAAGAAGCGGTTAAATAAATGACATCATAACTTTAAAAAATTGTTTACTGATTCGAATTCGCCAATGAGAAGAATTCTGCGGAGATATTGGCTGAACAACCATACGGGCTTATTACATAACGAGTAAACGTTAAGACTGGACCCTGGAGCGGTTTGCTACACGTAAGATATCTTTAAGAAGAATGTTTTTTTATACACGTATGACAAATAAATAATAGGTTTATCGGATTGTTCCTTTTTCCTAAAATCTTCACCTTCGGGACGAATGAAAATGTCAGATAAGAATAACATTCTTATAATTTATGAGTGAAAAATAATTCAGAAACCTAACCTCTGGAACCCATGTTAGTAAGCGAGGGAAACTGTCCCAAAAGGTTTCTCACCCTTTATCAAATACATTTGCCACATACAAGATTTAGGTACACACTTGAAAAAACAAATACTTAGGTATCTGAAATATTAATTTACATTTCATATTAAATATTTATTTTCAATTCTATCTCGTACGTTTATCATGCGCAGGACCGTATTTGTAAATTTTTAGAGATATTTTTTTATAGTACCTATCTTTCTTATGCACAGAGCGAAACTAAATTTGATATGTTACTACATGTAGGTACAATTGCATTATTAGATGCTACTTTAGCACCATGTTTTACAAGGTGTTAACGATAAGTTTGATCATACTTCTACTGATGGAAATAATTAATGTTTGTTATAAAACTTCATAAGTAAAACTCACAGGGTGTCTAAAGTTTTATAAATGTAAATTTTATTTGTTTTAATTCCAAGTTTATCGCTGTTGATACTAGAGTTCTGTAAGACAGGTACGATGACAGTACAAATAATAATTTAATTGTTTTCAGTTACTTTTTGATTTTTCTAAAATGTTAAGCATGTTTTACAACTTCAGTTGTCTTAAGACCTGTGAACTTTACGGGCATTTTGCAAAAATACTTTTTTTTGTCACAAATTGATAGATATCTAATTCAAAACAATACCGTCACGTTTTAGAAGAATCAGTGGCTTTCTTCAAAAATGGTCACTGCTTGCCACTGTCGTATAGTTTAAATTCTTTGATCCATCCAAAAATAGCCCCATCTTGGAAAAGTATCACTCGATATTACCTACCTTTATAAAATAATGTTTTCCAAAATTAAAATTTAGGGACAAAAATAATACTAATAAGAATTATATGTATATTTTTTTATTTCACACCTACCTGACAACTTGTCAGGGATAAATAAAAAATGTGAAAATTAATTTTAAAAAATAAACAAAAGTAATATTTTCGGATGTACATTTGTCGAATAACCAGAGGGAACAAGCATTTCTTAATAATCCCCCCCTCGCTCGAATATGGAGAATAATTGGAATTTTAATTTTAATTGTAGCTTTTTTGAACATTTTTACGTATAAATTACTTACTGTTATTTAGGGACATTTAAAGATCATAATGTATAATTTTTACACGAGATTGATCATATGGAAAATAACTTTTGTTTATCATACTTTAATATATAATGAACAATTTTTTTCTGCATTATTAGAAACTCTAAAAGTTACCAAACAGTGATAAGGTGAGAGGAGAGTATCGAGTTTATTTGTTTTTCTGTTTCTCCAGACCTCAAAAGACGAACGCTATACTGACGTTTTGTGAATTTGTAACAATGATTGTCGGTTATAAAAATGTACTAAAATAATAAAACATTAGACTAGTATGACAATGACGCATGACAAATTTGGTAGCTAGATCAATTTTCTTGAGCTACCTAGAAATTATATATTTAAATGCAGAAGCAGAAATATCATTAACGAAATCAAGTCTCTAAAGTAAATAATAGGTAAGTACCATATATATTCGTACCGGAAGTGATAACATTTATCAAATCCCGGCATTAGAACCCCATTTATTTAACTTAATTTTTTATGACGGTGCATCCTACGCAATGCTTAAATAATTCTTTATCTCTTTCGTAATTGAATGTTTATTTTAACTCTTTGCCGTCCGCAAAGCGTGGTAATTTTAAAAAGAGATGTTTTAGATTTAGAGATATACTATTTACATAGATTATTTTAAATGGCTGGTGTGATAAAATTATGTATTTATCTCTTAGAAGTGAGTAACCTGACCTGAATTTGCCTGTACTGTTTTAGGCTAACCATGTGTTCAATTCACAACGTTTGCCCATATGTATTTATATATATTTAACATAAAATGGGAGAATATGGAAAATGGTTTGATCCATATTTATTTACTTTTGTATGAGATCACTATTTAACTAGCAATTTAAAAAAAATCAGCGGCTGAATATGAATACAGTCTTTCCTTGTGGAATAGTATCCAGTACAAAATAGTAGGTACAATGTTCGTCTTTCGTCTAGTAGATATGTTCTGTATCTAGAACAGTTATTAAAATTATAGTTCTGTAAATTGTAGAAATTTTGTTCATCCTTATTAATGATTTGCAAAAAAAAATGGCAAAGTGAAATGTTTTCTTTTTGATTCTTATAGTAGTACAGTAGTTCCCTAAAATTTAAGGTAGAAAAACTATACTTCAAGCGAAGGCTAAAGAATCGTTTGTAGTAACCCAAAGGAAATGAAGATTCTCTATAAGAAACAAACAACCCTCAGATTTTAGTGCTATAAAAGTGGGAGGATAATTTTTTTCAAGGTCATGCATATATAATATTTTTTAATTACAACAAACGAAAAAATGTTACTATAAACAACTACAATCGATAATCTATAAGAATCACAAACAAAAAATTGAATTTTTAAGTCGGGTGCCAGGTTCACATATCCATGTTGTCTCGTTGCTTGGCTTTATTTAAATTTCTCAGTAATGATTTTTTGGGTCCATCTGCAAGTAAATAAAATGATAAATGCGTTCTTACTGAAGTAATAAGAGAAGGAATGGGCCAATGAACATCATTAAAGACAGCAAACCGCTTTCGTGACTTTAGAGCGACCATAAATTAATAAAAGTGCATTAAAACTCCCGCCAATGCTGTCCATATGCCTCGAGGAACTTTTATAGGGCAATCGACGTCTGGGGTAACACCCTAGGCGATCGCAAGATGTCGAAAAGGTAAACATCAATGAATTCCTTAAAATTTATACGGAAGGAATGTACAGCGCGTGCCGAGGACAGCTGCGTACACAGTCCTTCTCCTTTTGTCTACTCCAGACGATCGCGGTTCACAATGGAGGAAGAGAAAGACTCGCAGGCAAGGAGTTCCGTCATTCGAACAATAATAGCAGGGGATTCCGACCTAAGACGTTGTTTCTTGATGGTTTGGGTACTGTTGCGAGGTTTTTGCACGGCTATTGTGATACGATTTCGGACGTGGTGGGCACTCAGCTGTCTGGTTCGAAAGTACATGCACATACTGTACGTTGTGCGTCAAATCTAACGGGATGTGTGTCTGGACTGGTCAGAATTCGACACAGTTGTCCTAAAATATTTTTTCTTTAAATGTTTTATTTTAACTTATATCTGCCAATGGCAGAGCAGAATGGAGTCTAATTGAACAACTAATTCCATTTAGTTTATCTGATATCTGTCAGAAAACTTAAACTTGGTTAATTTGTTTATTGAAGTTGTGTTGTAGGGTGGGTTCTGCTAATTTTCGTCCCCAAAAATCCCGGGATGCTATTATTCCCAGGATTTTAGGGTTTGCCTTTGTTAATTTTATGTTTGTTGCGGTTGCGGTCTAATGTGAAATACGAAGCCACAAAATAATTAATTAAAACACAGATATTATATTTAATTTAGTGACCAGGTCTAAAAATTGAACATTGATGACATTTTTACAAAGTAATAATTTCTTTACAGTCTATTATAAAATATTTTTAATACGGTTTTGTCGAGTACATAAAAGCAAGGCCTGTAAGAGTATGTAATCATTCCAGCCAGGTTCAAGTACAAATAAGAAAGTTTCTTTATTTTCTACTTTAACTAAAGAAACGGAATTCTATAAAAATGGTGTATCCTACGATTTTTTATTGTCAATTTCACCTACAAATGTAAAATCAGAAAAGGCCTTCTCGACGGTTGGAACGTAATCCACCAAAATTCGTTCGAGTTTGAATCAGAATGTGCTGGATAAATTAGTTTTTTCTATATACTTTTTTTCCCAAAATAAGAATGAAAAATAAATTTTATATATATAATTATTCATATTAATTATAATACGTTTTTTTGCTGTTCTTTTTAAATAAATAAAACTTAAAATAATTAATTTTTCATAATATATCTATATCAATCAATTCCGGGATTATAAATTTCTAATCCCGAAATCCCGGGATCGAAATTTTTTCCGGGATTGATAGCCTTATTGTTTTGATGTTTCTATATCATTATTCATCTAATTATTAAATCGCTGCGTCCAGGATCGTCCTAGTATCAATTTTTCAATGCATAATAGAAATTTAATGCAAATGAAAAAAAACCGCCAATTTTTTTCTGACACTTTTGATATCACCGAGCATGCGGTCCATCGAGATTTGTTTACATTTTTTCTTGAAAAATCATAAAATTGCATAAATCGATGACGTCACTAATTAGTATTTGTGATTACCAGTATTCCATTAGAATATTTTAAAGTTTCTACAGGTGGTGTGGTTAAATAACTGCTGAAAACAAGTTTACAATTATTAACTATTTCGACGATAAGCCGATCACTTTCATTAATGATTACTTTTGATGTAGATGATTAAAAGAAGCTTTTGCAAACCCCTGCCATTGTAACATCTTAATCGCTTCGACAAATATTATGTCACTCTGTATCCCAATCAACAATAATTCGACTGTCAAATTCGCAATTTGACGCCACGTTACACTCGACAACGTAACCAGTACTAATAAGTGACGTCAACAATGAGAACTGGTTTCAATGTTGAATTGATTAATTCTATTTTTAAAGAATAATGATTTAGTTAAACAATATGTAACTTATAAGTTAAATATATGTTTTATGTATTACTTACTATACACGAAAAATTCGAATTGTGGATAAAACCCATTTAGAATAATAAACAATGTATTAGTACTATATTAATTGAAAGACCTCTATTTTAATTTGTTGATAATTTAAATATATGACATCCTAATTGATCTTACTATTCGCGAACCCCTATTTTAATTAAATAAGTTTTTTTATGTTTCTATCACAGAAATTTTTTGAAGAAAACTAATGCAGGTAACAAGTTCATATACAACCAATAATATCCAACTATTATAATATATGTAAAAACAAAAAATACATTTTAAAAATTGGTTTTAGTAACAGTTAAATTGTGACACAAATTAGAATATTCCATTACATTATCTAGTCATGATGGGAAATAGCTATGACAGCTTCTACAAGAAGAGTTCAATAAGAAAATGAACTGCTTTATATAACAATTGAACCGTGTATTGCTGGTGTTACCACGAAAAAAAACTTTAATGCACTAGATATATTAAAAAAGTCAGTGCATACTTTTAACATTTGCAAAGAAGTCCAGTGGAGGGACTCCCGAAATCTCGATTCGATGATTAGGGATCGAGATCGAAATAATGTCGATATATTGGTACTCTTGAAAATTTTACCATCGAAATAATGTCGAATACCCGTCCATTCGAATCGAAATGATATCGACGGGTCTTGGTCGACCGAAACGATTTGCTGTCTTTTTCTATCACGTGTACTGAATTCTGTTATTTCTTTTTAATATTACGAATATGAATGTGTTGTGTTGTTTATTTATTTTACTTCAAACAAAATACCGCATCTAACCTAGAATACTGAGATGAGGGTGTGAAATATTTATTTATATATTTAAAGTGATTTTGCACATAAAAAATAAGGACTAGAAAATTGTTACAAGTAGGTATGTTTTTATTTTATCTTTTCTTGAAGTGGATCTTTTCATGAATGTCTTTTGTACCTACATCATTTATAGGAGAAACTACGATGTAGGAAAATCTAAGTTTTTATTTTTATTAATTTGTTCAAATAACCATTTAATGAAGTAACAACTCACTATTATCATTATTTTTATTAATAAGTGTAAAATTTCAGACTTCTGAAGCTTTGACTATCAAAGGAGCCCATGGGGTTTAGTGTTGGAAGAATTTCGGTCAGAAACTATGAATGAACAACGAGGTGTTAGATTTTAAAGACTTCCCATTTTAAACAAAATTAAAAAGTAAGACTTAGATAAATGTCATTGACGTTTAATGTATTTTTTTATTTATTTTAAAATAATGTGTGTTTTTATAACAGTACCTAAACAATAGATATGGGTTATGAATATTTTTTATTAATTAAGAGTACTTATTGCCCTACTGTCTATACTTATTATATTTAATAAAATAAATCTATTAGTCAAATCAATGTAACAATATTATTATTTAATATTTCTGTTAATTCTCCCTCCAATTTGTATTACCTACGGAAAATTACACAAACTATAGTGATTACTTCAGCAACAAATGCTACATTATACCATAATTTAAAAAGTTTCACAAATTTTTTGTCAGAAAAAGTTTAGTTGACTGCCTTCTTCAGATATTTTCATTCCTAAAGGCTTCTCATTACTCTAATTAGGCTAATTCTTGAATTTGCAAAAAAATGACGTAAGTTTAAAGTTTGCATTACACACATAAATGACTTTTATAACCTTCTATTTATTCATTTTAAAATTCAAATAAACAGCGGGAGTGCTGGATAAAACGAGACAGGTAATCAAAATCATCTGTTAGACAAAAATGAAACATACGCTGAGTTGGCTTAACCGTGGTGGTATATCTGATTACCCTGAAATTGCCGAACCTATCCGAAGACAATTTCGATACGTTTCAAGAGTACCAATTTATATTTCGAAACGAATGGATCGAGATCGACTTCGAAATTATCTCGATATCGATACAATGACATCGAGATATCAGGAGTCGCGCTACAGAATAGTGTTACACTAAATGTGAATGCACGAAAGTAAACAGAGTTGCATAAGTAACAGTGTTGCAAAAGCAAATTAAAATCATTGTTATTTTAGTCAAGCAGATCAAAGCAGTTTTTGAATCAATGTCAACATTTCAAACAGAATATTTACAAAAACTCGTGATCGTTTAAAATAAATTTAAAAAATATCATGCATGATAAAAAATAGAGAATAGTGGTTGAATGAACAACCCCGTATTCTTGAAATACTGTTTTATACCGATGAAATGACAAATAGCAAAAAAGTGTTTAACTAGCAAAGTTTTAGGTGCCGAAATATCTGAAACCACCTATTTTTTAAATTTACCTGTACATATAAATGTTCTTATAACATACTTACTTATACAAGGTGTAAATAAATCAGTACATTCCCCTGGGAAGGTATATAACCCCTTAAAGATGGCGTACAAAAGTAATATTAAATTTTTTTTCTCAAATGCCAAAAAAGTGTAGAAATAAAATTACGTAGACATTTTGTGCTATTGAGAAGGCACTCGGTCAACAATTTTCCCCTAAGGTAGAAAAAGCCATCCCTAAGACTTGTTTCATGTACTACCTTACCATTAAAAAGTTTTTCATGCATTATAATAATAAAGTTGCCATTACAAAATGTTAACGTGACAGCCGCCTTCTAGATGTAATTGATTTTTTATTATTTTTCTGCTCAGAAATCGTTCATCTATGAAAAAATTACAAGAAACCTTTTTTGTTTAGAATGAATCAGGATTTAATGATTTTTAAATTTAAAGTTGCGTTTGAACAGGTTTTAGAGGTGTTTTTTTGTTTCTGCCCCATACAACTGTAGAGGAAAATCATCAAATTGTTTACTTAGTGCCTTCTTAATAGCACAAAATGTCTATATACTAATTTCACTTCTGTCACTTTTTTGGTATTTCGAGAAAACATTAAGAATTACTTTTTTGACATCATCTTTAAAGGGAACCTTATTTTTCCACAGGGAGTTACCCCCTGAATTTTTTCGCACTTACTTACATCCTGTATAGTGGCTATCTATATGTATTAAATTGTTTACAATTATTTATTATACAATATGGCGTTTCTTAAGTAGAGGTATTCTATGGCCAAAAATAAGGTTTTTTTGTTATATAAATGCGGTCTTAGGACAGCGTGTCAAAAATTTAAAAAAAAAATCAATTTTTAATTTCTAAACCTCTTGAGATAACTTAACTAAACTTAACTGAATGTGGCGTGCATGTTTAGTATGACAGTAGATATGAATACCTATAGTGGCGCACATCATGACCTGTTTTATTTGTAACATTATACAGGGTGATATTTGTTTTGGCAAATAATGATAGATGGTACCCACACCCCCGCCACTGGTAAGTTTCTAAAGCTGGTAATTTTTTATTTCATACCTTCTCATACTAAATATGCACACTGAATTTAGTTAAATTATCTTAAGCTGTTTAGAAATTAACACCTGATTTTGTATTTATTTTTGACCCGCTGTAGTTGAGTTGGACAACGGCTGTCCTAAGACCGCACATTTATATAACAGAAAACGCTTATTTGTGGCCACAGAATACGCTCCTGGATTTTTGATCTTTATTTAAGAAATACCCTGTATAGGTGTACCGTGTGCTCTAATTTCAGTTCCCTGTACGTCCAGTATGTTGTTCAAATGCGGCGCGACTCTTAATTTTTTTAGCGAATTGATTCTTCCTATTCAAATCAAGTCGGGACTCGCATTTATCCCCGTAGCTTATCAACCCCTCTGTTTTTTTATTCTCCTTGCGTAATGATCGGAGTGCGGAGCGCCCATAATGGAATACACACATGTAAGGGGTCATGCGGGCCGGCAGGTGTCCCCTGGATCCCCTCTGGCAGATGGCCCTGGAGGTTTGATCGATACCAGCTCGCTTGGCACTGCCTGCCTGCCTGCCGCGGTCTTGTTCGAGGAGGTCTTCTCCGAGCGCCAACTCCGCGAGGATTTCAGGTCTATTTTTGGACCTTTATACACGCAGAGATGTCCAGGGAATCCTAGAGGGAGGGTGACCATTGTATATTTTGTAAATTCCTCCATATACCAACTCAAGAATACGATGTCCTCTTCGATGCTCTGGAATCTCGGTGCGCACTGCATAATTTCTCTTTAACCATTTTAGGGGATCTTAATATCCCAGAATTCTCTGAAAATTCAGTATGTAGTCAAGTAAAATCTATTGAAATTTTGTGTTTTATGAACTTACGCAATACAAGTGCGTCCGCAATGTAAACAACAAAAACTTAAGACTTTGTTCTATCATCGTCTGCTAAATCGCGTCGCCTTTGTAATACTTGTCTGTTGTCTGTCGAATCACTTGAATTTCAATATAGAATTCTGTAATGTGCTGTTATGTATACTTATTATTTTAGGTTGTATCAATTTACAAATTTAAAAATGAGACATAAACAGAAACGTACACCTCAACAGATATTTGACATTTGTCATAATTTCTATGAAACAATTGACGACTATGTCCGACTATGTCATTTGTGCTGTAGTATGCTGCACGTGAGTCACTGCAAACGGGCAAAAGAACAGACTAGAAAAACCTCGGCTGCTGCGATTTAGCCGACGATGGTTGTATCTAATATCAATTTTGACGCTTATAAATCCTTCGACTTCTATCATCCACTGACATTGTTTTTTTGTTATCTATATCAACAAATGTTGTAGATATCTTGGGAATTCATTGCACATTTTGATACTGTCGATGAAGCTTTTGAGAAATTCTACAGTAAAATAAACTCGCTACTTGCGGCTCATGTTCCTGGAAAGTCGTCTATCATTACTTCATATTCCGTGTGGTTCAATAGGCAAATTATTGATAATTTAAAACTTAAAAATAAGTCTTGGAAAAAGTACAATGTAACTTGAAATGAGGAAGACCACCAACCAACGTGCCTTGGTAAAAACACAAAACAATGATACTTACAGGATGTAGTTAATGGATATCGAAAATCAAATAAATACCAATCCTAACAAATTCTGGTCTTTCACGTATCACATCAAGTTCAATATCTGTTACTTCTACATTGTCTTATAATAATGAATATTTTGCTAATCTTTCTGACATAGTGAACTCGTTTCCAAACTTTTTTCTCAGTCGTTTTCTGTTGATGGTAATATAAAGATCCCTTTACTACTGACAATGTTTCATCATTGATATTATCCGAAATTACCGAATAGGTATGGGGTTATGATGATGCAATTAAGTCTTAAACCTAATATGACGGCGGGACCAGATCTCATTCCAAAATTTTTACTTAGAGATTTTTCAAAAATTTATGCAAATCGCTTTGTATCTTGTTTATTTTTACTTTAAAGAAATCACTTTTCCAATACCGCTGACCGCTAAATATCTAACTTTGTATGTAAAACTCAATTTATTGGCAGAGCTATTGATAGGAGAAGTCAGGTAGATGTAATCTATATTAACTTCTCAAAAACATTTGATAAAGTCGATCATAATACTCTATTATTGAAACTACAGTCATATGGTTTCTCAGATTCACTAATCCATCCATAATCTCGTATTTTACAAGTCGTCAATTGTACGTACAACTTAAAGGGTTCAAATCTATTGAAATTTTGCAGATGTAACGAGTACCTCAGGGTTCTGTTCTGGGTCCCATATTTTTCATCTTGTTTATTAATGACATTATTAAACATTTTGATGTTGAATACTTTTTACATGCGGATGAACTGCTACATGCTCCAGCAATATTTAAATAATATCTCTCCCGCACAAGTCTCCGACTTCTGGGCTAATCCCTGTGATTAGAAAGAGGGGTAGAGATATTATTATTATAATTATATTACTGAATGGTGTCTGTTAAATAAAATGTCATTAAATGCTAACAAATGTGTGTGTAAACCAAGAAATCAAATAAGACTTTGATTATAAGCTTAACGACATTATAGTAATTACACTATGTAGACCTGAGTTTGTCAAAGATTTTGAAGCAGTATTGACGAAAAGCTATCGTTCACCGAACAAATAAATGAACATGATACAGTATAGGATGAAAAAATGGGTGTATAAATGCTTAAATGAACCTGATAAGTAAAATAAATCATTAATTAAAATATAGGTTAGACTTCTTTTTACTAATCGTTCACTGAAAAAAGTCCAGCGAATTAGATTGTTTTTACGCTATTAGGCACTTGACAAGTTGCCGCACCGCTTGCCGCGTTGACCTGAGAGATCCTTTAAGATCCATTTACACACATCAGTGGCATATCAGTTCAGTGTCAGAGTTCAGTATCAGTGTTATTTGTGGTCGATCACTGATGCCAGTTTACACATATTCGTCCGCAGTCCGTAAAAAGGAGTTAATAGACGATCAAACAAAGTGATCTGAATATATTTATCATGCAGTTAATCAACATTTCGTACCAACTCGAGAAGCTTTTCATTCATTCTAAGCAATAAAAAAATCTGGTCAGTTCGTCAGTAGAATTACAAAAATATCGTCGCCGGAATATTTAAAAGCCACTGAACGAACCCTGAAGCAGCACTGACAGCACTGATACGGTTGTGTATAAACATACCAATTTAAAATCTAAGCAACGATTTTTTATTTTTCATTGATACTGATACGGAACTGACACGGCACTGTTGTGTGTAAGTAGACCTTTAAGGAAAAAAACGCATTAAGCAGTCGCGTACTAAGTGCGCCTCGGACCAAGCTAGTCCCGTACTCGTCTCGTAAAGAATCTTCTAATGCTTCTAAATGTACACGCTTGCGGTAGCAGATCGGAAACTGGACTCGTTCTCTCCGAAAACTTTTTGGGGAATTTTAATCAATCGCGTCAAATGAAAGAGCTAAAAAAATACATGTTACAGAGAACATATTTTGACATCTAAATAGAGACAGCAGGACAAGTCGGAAGCGTATAGAGAATGACATACCACTGATTTTGTAAAAGTCCGTGATCAGCTCGGCACAGTGCGGCTCGCGATGCGTCTAGACCCCGACCTCTTCTTCACATGTACATTCATTATTGATTAAGTCCGTACTCATTATTAAGCATTAACCTGGTGGGTCTTATTTTTTAAGAAATTAAATAATCTTATTTGCACTCGCCTAAAGTAGTTAGGGTAGAAAATAAATTAAAACTTCCCCTCCCTCCTATAAATTCTCACAAATTGCACATGCTTTCCGCAAAACCAGTCCAGCTTAGAGTGGCACACCCCTCCGAACAAGTACAAAATATAAACATTAACATTATTGATATTAGAATAGACGAACATTCTCTTATTAAATTTCCCACGAAATATCAGGACAGAATCTAATCTATTGCGCAGGTAGGACCCTAGTTAGAATCTTTAATCATTATTTCAATGGGTATTCCCCTCTAAGGGGTGCCTTTCGCCCTTAGGACTAGAAAGAAATTCTTTCGCCCGGCTTGTCTAGCCATTTGTAATGGTCTGATATATGAATTTGTGTCTTTAGTGAAGGGATCCATTGCCTTGCCGCATTGTTCAATTGAAAAGAGGAGTAAAACAAAGGATGCCTAGATTGCTTTTGCATGAAAAAAGATGTAAGCAATAATTCTTAAACTCACTAAGGTCACTGTATTAGATAGTTAGTTCAAAAGTGGTCAAATACTGTTGCAGAAAAATATTGCTTATTTTTTATACTAGTAATATCTATAATAAAATTTGTTTTTTAATATTTTTAAATCGATTTTGTTTTAAATTTTATTCTCTTTATGAGACCTTTAAAAGCTGCCTTTGAATATATCAACTTAAAGATAGATGTTTTTGGATATGAGAAATCATATCTGTTGTCTATTTCTACGTATTTCCTAGACGGCGTCATATGGCGTTCTTTTAAAAAAGAAACATATATTTTTTAAAATAAAAAAAAAAACCATCACTATATTATTATTACCTTTGATGTCATTATTTCTATTAAATCAGTTTTAAATCACTATTTTGTACATGTATAAAACTGATTAGCTAAAGCACATTACCTTTTTAACATCACATGGCATTTAAAAAAGTCAATCTTACAAACGTTTTATGATAGGGGTAACTAAGCTTTGTCAGCAACTGAAATTTAGATACCTGTTTACAAATGTGAACAAGTGTGTAAAAGTTTAATAAACGTAATGTTCTTAGTTTATGACATGAATCTTACACTAACCCTGCTACACACGCACAAGTAAGACGGCCAACTAGGCTTGACCAACCAAGTTGACGACAAAAGTCTGTGGCTTGAATAGGTCTCCATACGTGTCTATTTTGCCGCATGCAACCTTAGTTGAAATCCCGTAGTATATACAGTGAACATCATTAATGCAGAAACATGTCGAAAATAATGATCTATTACTCATTGCCATAGTATTGCAATAAAACAAATAAGGAAATATTCCATGGGATAAAGAATTGGCTACTAAAAAGAAAACAATATTCTCATTTAAATTTATTAGACGTATGAAGGGCACCGTATACTTGAAGCAGTGTTTTCTATAAATACTCACAAATAATTTTAACTATTTAATAACTGAGTAATCTAGAACTTACCAAATAACAGGAATGTTATCTCGTGCCACCTGCGAAATTTCAAAGATACAGAAAAAAGACGAATAAAGCTTTTTAAAAGTTTTTATTTTATTTGTATTACTTTTGTTATACATATTAAACCACAAATTGGACTATTTTACAGCGTCCTTGGAACCGTGGGACAGGGATAACGTAGAGTGAATGCTAGGACTTATGAAATAGTACTTTCCTATGTAATTAAAAATAAAAAAATGCATTAATAAGAGCTGGTATGAGCGATTAATATTAATCATATTGCCTTAGTTAAAACAACAGAAAACTACATAAATCGTATGGTCAAGTTTGATTTGCATACACACGTTCCAACTTGCATTAAGGTAAGACAGCACACAATCGGTTTTGTTGGAATTTCATTCATACTCGACTTCAAGACCAATTCATCAAGCTCCATCAACTCCACACGCATGCAAGTCCGACAGCTTAGACTGTACAAGCCAAGTTGGCCGTCTGGCTTGTGCGTGTGTAGCGAGCTTTACAAATTGCATCTTGAAATATCTGCTTCGTTAAAAATACGCATGTTGAAGAATGTCATGTCTTAAGAAAGATTAGATAAGTTATCAGTTCTGAATATAAAATTGTGACATGCCTATATCAAACACATACAATTTTAGCAACAAATTGGCAATTATTTAATATTTTCCTTAAAACTTACTGCTTTCATATAGAATGGAAAACTGCAAGATCTTATAACTATTAGACGGCAACAATTCTGTACAATCTGCCCCCAAGGTCTATGAAATATGTATTATCAGATTTGTAACTTCATATCACTTTATTAACATGGTTTTATTGATAAATTATCGAGACCAGGTAGACGTAATGTACACTAACATTTTAATTTATTAAAATTACCCAAAAATTTAATTTAATTAATATTCAATTACCTAAAAATTCTATATTTCGGATTTACGATTTTCTCTTTTTGTGTCTTGTGTATGTAATTGAGCACAGTTTGTCATGTATAACGGTCAAAAATCGTACTATAGGAGTTCTCCAAGGTTCCAACATGGGACCACTGCCTTTTCTACTTTTTTATTAATGATTTATGCAATTTTATATTCGAAGGACTTTGAACAACAATTGAAAACAGCAACAAATTCCGGTATTAAAGAAGTGGTGTTTGAAGAACAAACATAAACATATCAAAATGCAATGTCTTTTAGAAGAAAACTTCTTTTGGTAACTATTTTACAACCGATACCTTACAGCAGCAGTCATTTTTACTAAGAATTTAAGCTGTTGTAAATTCGCATGTTATTCTGCATATAAATTGTCATACCTACACGTTTTTTTGTTATCCGTATATCAGCTATATCCGTATATATCCTCTCTGTGGGTATAGTAGGGTGGAAGAATGTTAGCTTGGGTCAATGTGAGAGATTTATACCGGTCGACATTTGACTACCCTCCTAATTAATGAAGTTTTCCAGGATTCCCTCATTCCTGCACTGAATGGTGGTTAGGGCCTACCAACGTAAGTTGTTCCTGGGCGCAAATACGGCTTGCTTAATATTAATATGCCGCCTCCTCTCCCACACAAGTCTTCGATTTCTGGGCTAGTTCTTGTGATTAGAATGAGGGGTACAGATATTATTATATTATTATTATTACTGTTTTCTCGCTATTTAGTTTATGTAAAAAATTAGAATATGTTGTTTTTCGTGGTTATTTTTCTAGGTTATTACTGTGTTTGGCAAAACATGAATTGTTTAATTCAATCTTAAAACCAAGTATATATCTAACCTAATACCTAATGGATTTAAAGTCGGTATACTTGAAATAGTGTTTTCTACAAATATAAATAAATTTATCTAGAGCTTAGCAAATAACATGAATATTATATCAAACCACCTATGAATTTTCAAAGGTACCGAAGTAAAACGTATGAATAAAGAGAAAAAGTGATCTAACCAACAAATTTTTAGGTACAGAAATCTTTTTATTTTTAAATCAACTGTAGATTTACATATTGTAACATAAACTAACTTAGTATTACATAATATACGATTGTTTACTTTTATTTGTAAGTATGTGAAAATAATTGTTAAAATGCCACAAATATGATCATTTTTAGGTGAGAAATACGGCGACCTTAAACCATAGATATGTCATTAGTAGATCATAAAACTTCCAAATCCAAGAACAACCTAATTGCCAAAAATGTTTTTTTATTTTGTATGAATATAAATTGATGGTTTATTTATATTTTATATGTAGACCTAAACACTCCAATTTGTGCTATAAATATAGGACAATGAATTCAAATCTACGCTACTGTATGGTATAAGTGTGGTTAATGCCCCACGCATTGCCTAGACTTGGCCATGGGGACGACGAACGACAGCAGCTGCACCGGGTACATTAAAAACACCCCCGTGCTACGCGGCATATTGCAAACAACGGGGTAGATTTTAGCTCACTCATTGTTGGCCCCGCACCATAATTGAAATTCTGGAAATGAGATCACCTCCATTATTTTACACCGGCTCCTAACATGCAAAATCGATTTAGCTGGTGACTTTTTACCAGACCTGAATAGAAATGGTTACATTGAAGGATTCAGTTTTATCTTTTGTACAATAATTTTACACATTATAATTTAGGCCTTACCTAATTATATTTGTTTATCTACAACTGCTTTATAAGAGCCTCATTACGGCATTTGTTTGGCACTGTTTCAGTTGAATAATGAAGGAATTTTACAATTAATAACTTAAAATAAATTGAATTACTTGTTATAAATATTAACAATACAACTGTGGCAATTCGTAAGATTGATACCAGATGAATGCAGCTGGTCTGTATATGTATTAACAATGCTTAAATTTTCTTAGTAAGCACTTGAGGTAGCTTCAATGATGGCAATCTCTCCCCCAAGAACTTTTGTGGCGATTTATTTCTTGTTTTCAAGAGACGTATCAATATAGCCTTCACACATGGTGTTGGACTTCCAACCACCATGCCGTTTTATAGTTCGAAGGTTTGCTTCTGTGTTGGCTAGAAGTGAAGTCGAAAACGCCCTGTATATTGGTGAGGCTGTGATAAATTAAGAAAGAAAGCAATCTGCTTTGGCATTACACTAAAAGTATTTATACCAACAGGTAGTTTCATGCATTTATCTCTGTAATCAATCTTCCATGGACCATGATCAGCATGACTAAGACGCAGGGCGAGGTATTTTCGTTATTACTTGGACCATATTCACATTTTCTATTCCCCCGGTAGTGATAAAGAGTTCTCAGGAAACTTTGGTTTTCGTATCCGGTATGAAGGATATGAAAAATGTTCCCTTCATTTTTTACGTTTTCTGACAGCAAATTAGTTAACTCGTCCACTCTACATGCACCTCCATGTCCAATAATTAAGACAACCTAAAATTATGCATTTATGAATTTCAAATAACAAACATTTTCTTGTTCTTACTATTATTAGGAAGAATTTTGTCACCGGTATCTTGTAACTGATGTCAACATTTTGGCGCATACAGATTATAGATCACAGCATAGAATAGAACGCCCAAAGACTAGACGATTTGTACTTCTTGGATAATTCTTCAAAAAAATGCTAATAGTACTTTTTATTTCGCTTCATATTTTATATTCTTAGATGCACATCAACCAGCGAATTGTTTATAAATTTGTTCGTATTTGGTTCTAGATTTATCTGGTAAAAGTTACAGCAACTTTTTCAATTTCAAGAGGGAAGTTTTCTGTTTTTGAATCACTCATTATTTCAATCAACAACACTATTTTCACAAGAAAATGTAAAAACGAAAACTCAATTTTGTTTATAACAAGTTTGGCAGTTACCATAACAATGCCTTTGCTTCTTGATTTTGAATCAAAACTCTAGTTTATACTTTGTGATCAAAACTTACAAACTGGAATTTTTTCCCTCGCCTCTAATCTTGTAAAGGTTTTATGATCAGGAATGAGGCGCTCTGGCTATCGTAAATAAGCAACATATCAACTTTTTCTGAATGATAAAACATGTTATAAGCACAAAAGTTATAAGTTTGAGGTTCGTATTGAGTAATGGCAAGTAATTTGTGACATTTGTGGACTTTAAACAACAAACATTCAATTATTTTCCAACGACTACTTGCTTCAACCGCAATGTGATTTTTAGGTGGTATTTTTTTGAGACTAGGATGATATTGCTTTTAACTTTTAAGAAGGAAGTAATACAGAACAATTTCTCTTATAAAAAGTATTAGAAACAAGAGAGCTTTTTAAAAGCAAAAAAATGTTTCTGGAAAAATAAAATTGATGACGTCATTAGTCGTTTCTGTCAAATTCCAGAGATAATAGTTTCTATTGAAAATGGAGCTTACTTCATCCCATTTAACACCACGTGTGCTAAATTTTATTTAAATTTTTTATATCCTCACGGACCCATACTATCGCGTTTGAGACACGTGTATAAAATTAGAAAAAAATCAGTACTCACAAAAAGTTATTAGAAGACTGGCTTAAAAAATATTTTTGTTGACATCCTGTAACGCCAATAATTTTAAGTTTTCGAAAAAATGTATTAATGTTTGTGGCATTAATTTTTCGTATAGAATCAGCCTCCGGAATATTCATGAATCACTTCCGGACATCTTGTATATAATAGACAAACCAAGTATTTATATCTGAAAAATAAATACAAGACATTTTTAATATCGAATATAAATTTATATTAAATTAAAAATAATTATAACCGCTAATTTTAGGTGAAGTGGTGCGTCACCTACGTCACCTGGCGAGCCGCCACTGCTACGGCCTTTCAGTATTATAATAATGGTGGATCTTTTACACCCATGAGTATATATATTTTTAGTTTATGCTTTTAACGTATTTTAATTTAAAAACGGGCATAATATTTCTTTTCTAATTGGTGACCTGTGTGGGTAGAAAACCAAATTTTCATTTGTTTGATTTATTACATATGCAAAATTGTGCGTTCCCATTCAACATCAACGGGACAAGCCTATTTTTTTAAGAAACCGTTAGAGAGTAGAAATTCGTGGTAGGAAATGAAAGTGTAATTAACATATTTATGAATACTGCCATTGACACATCTCAACTGGAAATCATGGACAATTCATAAATGTTCAAATATATCGACTCGACACATCGATGTTTATTGCTTGCTGACTGCCTACATATTGTTTTGTTATGGAGGTCGATGGTATATTAACCTTCAATTAATGTTAAGGGAAATTATTGATTTGGGATAAAATTATTCGATTAATTACTTCAATTTTGGTCTTTGTTTCTAGTACTTACATCAGATATCTATGAAAAATCAACTTTTCGAAGTCATGTCTTGTTCTGTGCTGTCTAAGCTTAGTCGGCTAAACCGCAGCAGCCGTGCTTCTTCTAGTCTGTTCCTTTGTTCCTTAACAAATTTATTATTCTGTGTAATAGATATTATGACCCTAGATAAAATTGATTATGACTTTTTAGTATGACAATGTAAGGTTATGTTACATATATTTTTTCGCAGCTCCGCGGAGAACAATCAGCTGAATCAGCACACTATTCGGAGCCCTGTTAGCATTCTAGCAGCTTTTAGTTAGCGGCTGACCTCATCTGAATATGCCCATTGGTGTGGCCACACTAGAGCACATTAGAGAATTCTATATTGAAATTCAGGTGATCGACAGACAAGCACAAAGGCAACACGATTTAGCAGACGATGGTCTAAGTATAAAATAAAGTCTCAAAGGTTAAACTGAAGCATAAATTTATTCTCTCAAGGGGTATTTTAAGAAGAAATGCTGAGGATACCAACATGACATTATTATAGTTAAAATACGAAAAAATGTTCAAGTAAAAAAATTCAATCTTTGGACGATGTTAAAACTATTTCATTATATTACAGAAACATTGATTTACTGCCACAATCATTTTTGTCTGACTAATTTCTGGTACCTCTTATTTACACACAGATTATTAATTTTAAATTCTTCATTGAGACCGGATAATAAATTATTATTTTTTATGATGGAGACTTATCGAAAAGTCTACGTTACGAAATTGATAAAATCTTGTAATGTAAATTTATAACTGTCGCTTATTGCCTATAACTAATATGTGTGCTCGATGGAGGACAATGATCGTTTTCGAGCACTTTAACCTTAGTTACCTTAGTGGGATTACCTAATGAGCTTAAGGACGCCGTATTCTTGCAATAGTGTTTTCTGCAAATATAAATAATTTTAGACATTAAGACTGACTTGCGAATATTCAAAAGTACTGAAGTAAAATTAATATATAACGACAGAAATCGTTCTCACCAACAAATTTTTAGGTACAGAAATCAATCAAAATACGTTTTTTTAAAATTTAACATTAACTTACATAGTTCTGCATATAAAATTGTTCAGTTTTATTTATAAGTATGTGAAAATAATTGTTAAAATATAGGGTTAGAATAGCAAAATAATGTATATTATAATGTATTTACCACGTATAAGGTATGTTTTAGCAACCAGCCTTGAACTGTTTGAAATGATCAGAAACATTCCGCCATTTTAGTGCCGTTTTTCAGTGAAAAAAAAGGCAACTGATAGAATTTACCTGAAAGATTCAAGCTATTTCCTGATGTTAAATAATTGATACTCCTCTTAAGCAGGTGCTAAAACTGATTCGCTAATTTATTTGAGATATTCACGATTGCCTGTTGAAACAAACCAATTTCGTAGTCCCATCCATATTTATAGCGGCGCGCCAATGGAGTCCCTTTTTGCATTTGCATTTCGCATGTGTAAGTAAAAGTCATACAGTACTCTATCATACGACCTACAAATTTCCAACAAGCGGACCTATAGGAAAAATGACACGTGGCGTACCCCTTCAATCCTATTTGAACGAGATAACGTCGAGTATAGATGTCGAGCATGTGTTAATTTTATTCCGCACCTGGAACTTGGAACAATTAGAGTTTACGACAGTTTGCCTTCATAGCGATCTGACCTGAGTATGGCAGCAATGATAAAATTGTTTCGTTTTATACAGGATGATTCATAAGGAATGCGTATATCTTATTTGCTTGCTTAATAACTGGTCAAATATTAAGAAGATACAGGCTGTTAAAGGTATAAAAATAAATCAGTCATAAATAACCAAATTAAAACAGTTTTGTAATTAGTTTATCGCATTTCGAACAACGTTACGGTTTTCTTTATTAATAAAACCATCCTCAGGTCTGTCGTAATTTATTGCAGTATGCAATAAATATGTGATAATTTCTCTTATGATATTTATAATATTATAACTTTTAGTCGATATGAAGTGTATGCTAGTAAAACATTAAATCTATAAAAAGTAGCATACTGCAATAAATTGCGACAGACCTGATGGTTTTATTAATAAACAAAACCGAAACGTTGTCCGATAAAAAAAATACGATAAATTAATTATTACAAAGCTGTTTTAATTTAGTTATTTAAGACTAATGAAGCTGCTATCATTTTTGCCGTATCGCATAAAGGGCCTATGTAAGCTGTCTAACAGAATCCGTCATGTAACTTTCTTGTTCATTTATAATTTCATCGCAATTTTTTTTTCTATTCTTTAATTATATCGAAACATCTTTTTGCACTGGTCTTTTCTGAAAATGTAGATATCTTGAAAAGACTTCATTTTTTGAACATAAAACAAGTACATATCTCGTTTTTGTTAAAAATAAAGAATGGTTAAATAAAATATTTGCAATGAGATAAGTGAAGGAAATACAAAAAGTTGTGAGTTTCGAATGAACTTTTATCTGCTGATTTTAAATTTATTTTATATTCCGGACTTGCATTTTTTTTTGTAAATCTTTTAATATATGAAAATTTCTGATTTTTTGCAATGATTAAATGCTAAATATTTATATGTACCTACTTATTGTATTTAAAATTTAAATATTATTGCAAAAATAAATCTCAGAATAATATAAAAATTTTATCGAGAGCGAGAAAAATAAACCTTCGAATTTCACTTCGTTTAAGAAATTTAAAATATTATGAAAATTTGGAAAGTTAGCACGGAAGAAGTGGTTTATTTCACCCTCTTATCCTCCTGCCAAAATTCGTTTGTTTATATTTTGAGAAAAATCGAGAAAACCACCCTCTTCCTTTAAGAGGATGTAACTTTTTAACTAAAAAATATATATATAAAATACCCTCTCTTAAAATTTTTCAAAGAAACTACATTCCATCTTTTTTGTATACACTTATGCGACATCTTATAGATGAGGTATTAAATGATTTTAGTAGAACGAAACCTAGAAGACTTAAATTTTCCAAATGGTCAAGTGATTGCTACGATTAAGTTGTCTCCATTTTGTTTTTAGTTTTTAAGTTGCACAGATGTAACTTTTACTTGCTAACATATTTTGTAAAATTAATAATAATTATTCATAATATTTATTTGGAGTTTTAAGAACAGACATCTGCAAATCTTATTTGTTGAGATCGTTTCTTGTTTGAATGACGCAGTAGATCTTTCTGGCGGCTCATTGGTAGAAAACTACGTCGTTCAACGTTTTGAAACTTGTTCTACCCCTTTACTTTCAATATGTCTTGTAAATTAACCACACCCCTAAGCGACATATGGTACATCACGTTAATCAAGATTCATTTAACCCTTCGATTTCATAAATCTTTGATTACGAAACGGTTTGAAGTAAAGTCGTTTACCAATATTTGTTTTGCTTTACTTAAAACTATGCATTTTTATCTCGACACGTGTAAAGTTGTAGGTGGTGTCAAGCAGAACGATCGTAGATTCAACTAAGGTTGGTATATAAAAGGCACATCTTCCTATTCACCTCATCTGATTCATCTGATCTGATGAATCAAGATGAGGTGAATAGGAAGATGTGGAATTGAACTACTTAATAGCCGATGATGTTTTTCTATTATTTCTAGTCTATTCTCTTGAAACCTTAGAACAACGAGTTGTTGACAATATACCTCAGCAGTGATTTCTAGTAAGCAGTTCATAGTAGACCACGCTTTCATTGTGCTATCAAATGCTTTATGTAAATATAATCTAAGCTGGATGGGTACCAGTTCTTTCTTGATTAGTTGCTTCTCTGTTAAATCAAAGCTGTTCTTCTGTTCTTGGTATAGCTATCATTTTTCTTCATCAGTAACAATTTGAAACAAAAACTGTCGATGGTGTTGGCCACTTTGGAACGATAACGAGTCAGCAAAGAGTTCATAGTTTCCCCATACAATGGGGAAGTTTCATAAATTTTATATTGGTTTGAATTTGAAACGTATTACATGGTAATCTTTCAAACATATTGAGAGGTCAGAACATGTATCTAGCGACAATAATCACATAATAATTAAAATATTACCATTATTAAATTGCCATAGAATATAAACAAAATCATGAGGCCGAAAGCGCGATATCATTGGTGTGACGTTACACGCCGTTCAACGCAGTTTGTTTCCGTGGTACAGGTGCATAACATTCTGTTATTTGGAATCTGAATGAAGGGGTGATACAATAAATAAGAAAAAATGTAAATTTGCTTTGCCAATGATTTTCTAAACGTCCTGTATACATTCTGGTAGCTTAATAGAAAAGTTTAATTGATTCATTTTTTCGATGAACCTAAGTATACTCGCGACAAGAATTCAGACGACTTACGTCATACGAACAAATGAATAATTCATTATATTTTCATCAAAATATTTAAGAAACTGCAACTGATAGTAATAAAACTATATACTACACTAAAAGTTTGCATTATATATTGCACTAAATTGCAAAAAATGATTGTTTTTAACGCGACCAAATATCGAAAATTACGTTGACAATAAAAACAAATGTGTAACGTCAGACGTGACGTAAGACGTCTGAATTCTTGACGCGAGTATACTTGTATTTCCAATTAAACTTACATTAAAATGACCCTCACAAACAATGTTGCAATGCTTCCTTTCGTCGCGCTTCATCGCCCTACACCATATTCCTTATTATTTTTTGACACTGTGAAATATTTTTTATTAGGCGTTGTAGTATTCGTACATAATGGCATAATGCAATACTTCATTGATTTGCCAGGTGACATACATTTTCTGTGGTCATTTTACAAGTCTATTTTGCAACTTTATTTAACACCAATGTCTATTTAATATAATAACATCTAATAATATCACAAATGAAAAATTAACTCTTTTAAACGTATGTACTGCGTTGTCCGAAACCATGAAAGTCGTATACAGATATGATTTAATCAAGCATAGTATTTAGGTATACACGTGCGAACGGCGTCTGACGTCACAGGTTTACGCTGTGGCAGCGACCATTTTTAAATACCGTTATTATTATCATTTTTCCACAAAATTGTTTAGGATAAACGCCATTTCGATTAAAATAATACATTTTTTCTTCTTCACGTATTTGGAAAAATCATGTAATTTCCTCAATATGTTCAAGGTCATTGCGGCATTTTCACAAAAATCAAATGGAGTGTCGTATATGGTAGTAATATGTGCCGAAACTAGTATTTCTCTTTGTATTGACTCCTATTAATTATGAGAGAGTTTATAAAATGTCACTCTCTCCTTTTTGAAACCCCATTATAACAATTACGTTCGTATCTTCAATTTTAACTGTAATATCTGTAAAATTCATTGAGAGGTGGAACAGAAAACTGCTACGATTCAAAATATACAATTTAATACCTACTGTGGGACGCTGGTATAAAAATACTTAAGCTAACAGGGCAAAATACCCACTCAAACTCGAATGTGCGGGATAGCAATCCGTTTGTTTTAAATTTAAATATGGCCAGGAATTCCGGTGTCACTCCACGACAGAAGTGTTGAATGAGCGCGTAGGCAGGTAGATTGGTTGAGGAGCACGTGAATGGATCAATTCCATTCGAGAAAAACAAGTTCCTTAGCGGTAGTGTATTAAAGTGAATTTAATTTTGCCGTTGACCGTTGAAATAATAATTCTCGATCTCCGGTTGCGCACGCAAAATCATCTGTAATCCGGATGCTATATCGTGATGATTACTTCAAATTTATTAATAGCATTACAAGTTACTTACCGCTCATAATGGATTATAAAACGAAATTAAACATTTATTCGTTTACTGTCATGGAATATTTAATTGCGTTAAACATAACCTTGCTATAATTGACTCGTTGGACAGAAAGAGGCTTAATCGAAGTGCCACCACATAGGTACTTCTACTATATCGCTCACTTGTAAACGAGACTGGTCCCAAACGGTGGGGGCAATTAAGTGATCTGGGATTTGGTGTGCTATGCACATGCGTTGGTTCATATTGCCAGATTTCAAACTATTTAATGTTTTAAATAATTTGTTTTAATTAATTACTAAATAAGACTTTATTAGAACTAATTTTTAATGATTATATATATATATATATATCTGTACATGTGCATATATCTTTTATTTTATTCAAAATAGTATCTACTCTTTATTTTATGAGGACACATTGTAGATTTGACAACGAGGATGACCCTCGATTGATGTGAGAGACTGACACCGCCATTTTCGATAGTTTTGAATTTCGTAATAATAAAAATTTATATTAAATAGAAAAATACCAGTTGCGTTAAAACTCGTTAGTACAATAAAAAATCACAATGGAAGCGTTTTCGAAAAAAGACAGTATGTATTTACTAACTTAAATAGGTTTCAAGAACAGTTTTTTTTTTGTTGTTGTAAACGAAGAGTGTCCTTTTTATTTTAAATTAGGTGGAGCACTTAAATATTTAAACAATTGCATATTGAAAAAGAGGAAATGTGTCAAAGTTTACGATCACTACGTTAAGGTTAGTATACACAAGATCCACTTTCCACATTTGATTAAAATTGATTCTACATTTGGGATGTAACTTTAAAATACGAAAAATTCCAAAATGGAGACTTATTCGAAAAATAATTATAGAACAATTTAATCTTATCTTTGTTCCAACCAACCGTTCTTAAAATATCTCCCAATATTTCTGGGACAGTATTTATGAAAAATAACATATCTGAGATCATTGGTATCTCATTTTAATTTTAAAAAATGAACGAGAGAACAACTATAGCAATCCGCAAGCTCACAATAATTTAACAGATAACCATTTAATATGTCTAGAATCATGATGAATCAGTTACTAGTTTGAATCTGAAAGTTGCGCTTTATTATGGAGCATGCGCAAATGCACCACAGTTCTGGTTAATCGGTTAATCTCTTGTATTCCCCTAACTTTCGGAGCCAAGGTTATACTGAACTAACGTAGAATTGTAGAACTGAACCGATTCAGAACTACTACAAAACCAAAACGCCTTTTTATAATTTTAATATTTGTTGTGGGCGTATTTTTCAATTATGCATTTATAATCTAACTTTTCGAGATGTATGTTTTGTCTTTTTCATTGCTTGATTAGATATTAATTTCACAGTAATATGACATCAAGAAAATGCTCAACTGGTCAATGTCTTCTTTTTTTTAGATGTCAGTCGCTATTTTGAAATTCTTCACTAAAGTTGTCGAGGGACGTGGTATTATACCTTAAAATTTTCAACATTTTGAGAGTATGAATATACAGTTTTCTCTGTCCACATTTATTTTTTTATAATCCAGTATTTTGGATATTTAAATCCGATGTATGGTGTCTTCCTCTTCTTATGAACTGCTTGATGCATAATTATTTAACAATTTCTATTAATTTCTAATTAATTAATCTAATATTTAAATAACAGCATGTATACGTTTTTTCAAATTGTTTGTCTTTAAAACAAAATTCGAACTTCTAATATCTTTAATGTTCTATAATTCTGTACAATTTGTCGGTATAGGATAATCAAATACTATTGGATTTTAAAATAAAGTCGACGTTTCGTTTTTTATTTAACTTCTTCAGGACTAAAAACAATAATACCTACCATATCATCATTTAAAACAATTATATGAGAAAACAATCATTCACCACACAATAAAATTTTAAATACAATCAATGAATGTAGGTTATGTTATGATGTATTTTGATTGTATTTTAAATTTTATTGTGTGGTGAATGATTGTTTTTCACACAGACCCCCCATGTATTAATTTCGATTTGTATTGTTGTTGTATAGGCCTTGATATCTGATTCTGATCTATTTAGATTTGTTTGTGTAGTGACAGTAAACGGGTGATAATTAATTGGTTTCTACTTTCTGTGAAAAATTAATGTAAATTTGTTTTACGATCGATGCTTAGTGTTGGTTCAGACAAGACATCTGGCAATATTCAAAAAAACCTGATGTTGCAATACAAGACACGAGTTTCATGCTCCGCCTTGTAAGATCATGTCTTGCGAGTCTCGCAAATTTCTTGTTTCGCAATTTTGCTAGACTTGCATGTTTGGTGCTAGACTAGCATAGAAATGAGAAACTGCAACTGAAAATATTAAAACTATATACTACAGTAAATGTTTGCATTATATATGGCAGAAAATTATCAAAAAATATTTGTTAACACTAAAAATATCGAAAATTATGTTTGCAATAAAAACAATAATTGCGTAACGTCACCTGTGACGTAAGTCGTTTGAAATCTTGCCGCGATTATAATAGTGGTGGTTACTCTTGGTCGACTACGGTCCCACTCGGAGTTCCACAGGTAACTATCGATATGGTCGATCGTCGACAGTGGTCGATTGGTAGACGTTATAAAGTATAAAAACGGCCAGTTTTACATAACAAGAATAAGTAATGGACGAAATTATGTTTGCAATAAAAACAATAATTGCGTAACGTCACCTGTGACGTAAGTCGTTTGAATTCTTGCCGCGATTATAATAGTGGTGGTTACTCTTGGTCGGCTACGGTCCCACTCGGAGTTCCACAGGTAACTATCGATATGGTCGATCGTCGACAGTGGTCGATTGGTAGACGTCATAAAGTATAAAAACGGCCAGTTTTACATAACAAGAATAAGTAATGGACGAGATAGGCAAAACAGAATTGGAACTCTTTCAGTCAAGTGGCAGTTAATTTATAATTAGTTTTAGTTACACTATAGAAATCATAAAATATATAGAACGCCAGAAGCCTTTACATTAGGCACTCAAAACTAGTCACATTATGGAGGATCTAAGAAAGCAGCCATCTAGGGAAAACTTAATGTAAGTTTTTACGAATAAAAATTTTCATATTTTGAAATTCCCGCCCATTAGTGCGAAGCTGCCCCGTTAGTACAACCAACTCATAAAAGCTAAGTTACTGCAATATTACCAGACTCGCGTTTTCTCTATAGGTTGACTATTTTCGGTACCTCTTTTGACGTTGTATTTATTTTATGGTCTCTATGACTTACACCCAATATATGTTTGATTTTAACAATAATTATTTTATATACTGGATATCCTTTAAATAAAGTATATACCTACAATAGAAATGCAATATTTACTTTTTTAACTAATGTTCACTTAAACATCTTATGTTTGCAAGACCGTAGCAATATTTCTTGTCTTGTATTGCAATTGGAGCTGTCAAAGTCAAGTCTTGTCTTGGTCTTGCCTTGTTTTGTCTTGCGAGATCAAGAAAAAGCAAAACAAAATGGCAACACTATCGACGCTAAAATTGACACTTATCAGTGTATCTATGAACGTACATTTTTCATTCTAATATCCTCCTGTCTAATCATGTCTAATGATTATTTTCGTTTTTTATTCACTTTCAAGTTCATTCAGCACCAAATATTCTGTATACAGGAATGGCATATATTTCATACTTCTTCTCCTGATGATGAGTGGGCATCACGAACTGGTTCTTATTCATTGTAGCAGGCGTTTTGAATAAAATATACATTTATTATTCTGTTACAATGTATCACTGTTACTATTAAACAATTTAAGTCACGTGTATTATCCTTCAATACAATACCAATTTCCTCCGCCATATCCTATCTAAGAAAAATAATTATATAGGTAAGTGTGCCCATGTGAATTCTTTCACGATTTTTTTTATTGATCAAATCTAATGTCATTGAAGACATTACTGACGGATATGGTATATGCTAGTAAATAGGGAATATTCAGGCAAATGGATATATAGGTATATGTATCTCTTCTGTAATACATATTTACTGCTATTAACGGCCCTTTTCATTACTTTTTATTGGTTTAAAGATAGTGAAAGTAATTTAGGATACCTACCGTAATAAATTTTGTATAACACTATTAATATCGATAAAAATTGGATTTTAAGTTTGTTCTTTACATATAGCAAGATTAATAATATACTACTATGCGACATTACCAATTTATAGTACTTTAATAAATAATATGGTAGGTATGTTTAATTACATCCTTTTCAAGTTATAAGTACCATAAAATGTTTATAAAACCTGTACAATATTATAAAAAGTCTTAATCAAATAAATTTTTTTCTCATCTTTTAACGATGGACGACAAATTCTTCAAAGGTATTTAACCTTTTGATCCACAATATGTATTTATTATTTTGTATTTACTTTGTAGCATTCTTGAATATTTCAGATATTCAAGGCGAGAAGTACTATTTTAAACTTGTTTCGAAAAATGTCTTGGACATATTGTAGAGGTGCCTTCTTTCAAGGCTAAGGTGATGTCATTATGTAAATTCCATACTAAAATCTCCGGTGATATACATAAAATAGAAAATTTTCCGTCTTAGCGAATAGTTCTTAGAAAGCTTAACTATAAATCAAATATTTTAGCAGGTTAATAAAATTTATTATAAATGTAAAGAAAAAAAAATTAAATTTAAATATGTTGTTTCAGAAAACTTTTTATTTCAGTATCTCCTCTCTGTCTCTCTGTTGCTCAATTAAGGGAGTGCTTTGAAATTTAGTTGTACTCTTCATAGGTAGGTCTGTTCAAGCAAGGAATCCGGAATGGTTTCAAACTGTCAGAAATATTCGATCAGTAAAGCTATGATTTTGTTTTCAGTATATATAGTGCAAGAAGTAGTTGAACGAATGTTTTTGACAGTCTGCATTCCTCGCTTGAACCATCGTCTGCTAAATCGCGTCGCCTTTGTAATACTTGTCTTTCGAATCACTTGAATTTCAATCTAGAATTCTGTAATGTGTGCTGTAGTGTGGCGACGCCAATGTTAGTATTTGGAAACATACACATCAGAATTTGACATTTGATATTGAGACTATAGTAACTTATCTTTTAATAGAATCTTCTTATATAATTTGATTTGCAAAAAAAGTACGTATTTTTATCTAGTATTTTTAAACATTAAAATATGCGGCACCATTCCAATAGTTCACACATACCTCTTGTGTCTAAATACCTATTAATAATGGACTGTTGCTCCTACACTTTCACCATAAAAACACAATACTTATTATTTTAAGTTGTATCAATTTATAAATTTAAAAATTGTACGTCAACAGAAACGTACACTTCACAGATATTTGTCATAATTTCTATGAAAACAATTGATGACTATGTTAATTACGTCATTTGTGCTATAGTGTGCTGCCGCACGCGGTGAGTCACTGCAAACGGGCAGACTAAAAAAAGCACAGCTGCTGCGATTTAGCCGATGGTGCTTAAACAGACCTAATAGATGGCGCACTAGTCTAATACGTCTGTTAAATACATTTCATTTTTATAGATTCTTAAATTGTCAGTTAAATAGTGATTCTATACAAAAATGAAAAAACACGGACTAAGTTTTTTCCCACATCATTTGATTTTATGACAATATTTGAAAGGGTCTAATGATTTTGAGAAAAAATATTTTTTCATATAGCTCTTGTGTATATCTGTTAAAAGAGAACTATCTTTTTATAAATATTATAGGTACACAATTAATTACAACATTCATCATAACATTGACTAAAATGTATTGCACTAGAAAATAATTGTAAGTTGTCCCTTTTATTAATGTTTTATTTTACATTTTACTTTTGTTGTATTCCCTTTTACATTTGCTCCTAATGGAACGACCCTGACTTGTACGGCCTTAGTACCGATTTAAGAAGCTGTGATCAAAGACACGATTCCTTCATATCTAATTTTCCAAGTAATTGTAACACAACTTTCTAACATATTTATATTACAACCCTACCAGAAGCAATTACCGATATACCAGAAGGGCCAGAGACCAACTGTCGTGTCAAGAAACTTCTAAATGGAAAGAAAATAAAAAAGCCACTATAAAATGATGTTCTCTACTTTGTAGGCACGTGTTTAGCGACATATGTTGCTCCTAGAACACACCTGTCTATTAGGGCGATGTGGGAGCGTTTCTTACCTTCTTCCATTCCTTGGACGTTGAACTAGAGTACAGTTAACTAGGATTAATGAACTAAGAGAAAGAAATGTGCACCTGATGAATTGCAAGCCTCGAACGGATGTCATAAATGGTTTACCTAGATACGTGTGTATGGAACAATATTGACAATATTGTCGATGCATGTTGCACATTCTTGGATTGGTTAAACATGGCATAAAGTTGAAGATATGTGTATCCGTCGTCAAAAATAATTATGAAGGAAATCTAATATACCAACTAGACCTTGGAAAATGTTAGCTAAACTTTGATCTACATGTCCCGTGTCTTAATGTAAAAAAGTGAGAGTAAATAAATGAGGTCAAAAGAATACAGTAGGTATTTTAGATAACTACATTCGAACGAAATTACAGGTTAATTATAATTAATAATTTTTAAATTTTACTTGGATTTCAACTGTGTTTGTGCTTCCTATTTAGACCATGTGTTAATATTAAAATGTGGTTTGAGCTTCTTACGTATACAGGATGATTTAGAACTTATCTAAAAAAAAAAACAATTTGAATGTACACTCTTACAAATACAATTTTATAAAAAAAATCAAAAACTTGGAAAGAAATTCCCAAGGAAAGAAACAAATAACATTTTATAACATCTATTTTATACAGGGTGAACTTTAAATAAGTACAAATATTTTAACTGCAGGTGTAGTTCGTCATATATATATATGTCTAGTGAAAGTCATATTTAAAAATTTCAAACATTTACAGAGATACTATTATTATTTTAAAATACCCACATTTTGAGGATCTCTGGCCAGATATACCACTGACTTAACCTAATAAAATAAACCATATGATTTACTGAAGGCGCGGTTGCCATATCTTCTGTAAGATAAATAATTTTTTAAAGTAAATTCAATTTTTACCACTGTTTCTAGTTTAAAAACATTCGTTTTTAGCAATAAGTAAAGTAAAATTATCATAAACAATTAAAATAAGAATTTTTTCAAGTTCGATACTGTCAGTTAAAGAGTTTAAGATTTTACTTAAATTATTTCAAAAAAATATCCATAAATGTGCATAAAAGCATAAGCATAAATAATTTTATTATTTTGATTTATTTAATAACTGAATATTCTAGTTAGAGCTTAGCAAAAACATCTCTGTTACATATAATATTATTCATTTTTTTGTATAAGTATTTAGGTGAAAATAAAATGTAGGATTAGAATAGTAAAATAATGTGTGTCGTACAAAGGCTTTTAAAAAATTATTTTATTTAAGGAAAATTTAAATAGTAAATAAAATATTCAGAATTATATTTTTGATATTACTGTTGTTGTATGTGTTTTATTTTTCGAAATATCTGCACTTCCCAAAAAACTATATAAATTTGATGATGTTATCGATTGATTCTCGTATATTTTTTTAAGCCAGAATCTTTTATTCTCAATGATTTCTTGATATTCTCCGAGAGATGTTATATAATAGGTATACTTTTATGATTTTATATTGAAGTATCGAAAATTTCTTAAGTTCAAAGGGAAGGAAAGCTCCATAATGCCTTTAAACATATCTGTCGCATTGGTTCATTCAACAATAATTGCCTTTTTCTAGTATGACTTATGTCACGTCTACGGTACATGCAAATGTATCTCTACATTTTTACTGAAATACTAGATTTTTAAAAAAATTGTGTGCAAATAAGAACAGAAAATAGTGGTCATTTAAAAAAATTGCCATATCAACGAAATTACTGTCTTCGAAACAAATTCAAGATTATCTGAAAGGGCAAAAAAATGAAAACAAATTTTTGTTTGTAAAATTTTTGTATGGAGAAGTTAATAAATATTAATTAATTAGTTAATGGGAAGATAGATACTCAAGGATGAAGTGATAAAATTTCATGGAAAAGCAAGGAAGTTTGGGGGCGTTAACAAGTAGGTACTTTAAATTTATGAAAGGTTAACATTCAATTCAATTTTGTTACTTCGTTTGTCTTCAATTCCCATACACATTCGTCAATGCAGGTGTTCCCATTTCCTTACCAACATGAACTTGTGTAATAGCTTTTTCATGTTCACCACCTAACTCGCACAAATGTGGCTTGCAACACGTTAATAGCATACAAACTTACTTAACTGACGTCAAATACAGGTACTGCGGGTGCAAATGATAGTCGATTAGTATTTACTACACGTAGAAATACGGAAAACCCTTTGATTGAAAAGTTAATGTTTTAGTTTCCGATATTTGTATATAGTGTGTCATAATTAGGTGTCATGGGTGACTTCTTCAGATCAAAATAAGATTAAAGTTTTTGCGAAGTAATCTCCGCAAATACTTCGTTTCCAAGAAATAGGGTAGTAAAGTACCTGAAAAATATTGTGTTAGCGCACATGACAACTTGTTTGCTTAGATGTATCTAAGCCTCTTTTGACGGCCAATTATGATTTCCCCATACAGGGTTTTAAGATATAAAAACTGAATTAACAATAAAACGAACATAACAACCGAAAATTTTATTATACATATCTTAACAAATTATTAATCATAAAATATTCTCGAAGTAACCACCGGCGACTTCAATGTACTTTCTTAGCCTCTTATTTAAATTTTGTCTGACGTTTAATAAAGTTCTTTAATATAGCCCCAAAAGTCAAAATCCAGCGGATTTAAATCAGGGCTACGTGCAGGCCCAGGAACTTCGCTGCCGTGTCGAGTCCAACGGTGCGGAAAATTTGTATTAAGATATTCTCATACCGTCGGGGGTAATGTGCAGGTGCACCATCATGCGAAGACCAGAAGTTCTGCCGTAAATTTAAGGAAATATCTTCAAGAAGCAGTGGCAAGTTATTAATTAGAAAATTTAAATCATATTCACCGTTAAGTGGACGAACCGCCCCCCAGCCAAATATTGATAGAGAACTCTTGCTGAAAATGTACTTCTCTTGGCAGATGAGGATTTTTTAGTTCCCAAGAATTACCATTTATCCAATTAAAAATCCCTCGTCGGGTAAATGTGACCTCGTCCGTAAATAATATTTTATTAGAAAATGTTGGGTCGTCATTTTGTTGTTGGCGAAGAAACTGTGCAAACTGTAACCTAGTTAGAGGGTCTTGTGGTGTTAAATGTTGAACTGGAGTAAAATGATAAGGATACAATTTTTCTTTGTAGAGTATTTTGGTAACGGAATACTGACTGATGCCAGTAGCTGCCGAAATTTGACGTGTGTTTTCAGCAATTCG
This sequence comes from Monochamus alternatus, assembly GCA_037114965.1. Taxonomy (NCBI): domain Eukaryota; kingdom Metazoa; phylum Arthropoda; class Insecta; order Coleoptera; family Cerambycidae; genus Monochamus; species Monochamus alternatus. The sequence goes on along the minus strand of CM073427.1, from coordinate 22,900,210 downwards.
CAGTAAAGATCCGTTAATATTCGGCCTTCCAACGTTTCCTTTCAGGCAAAATGATCCTGTTTCACCTAATCTGTCGTACAATCTCTTAAATAGTCTATGATTTCGATATAATTCCAAGTACCTTGCTGCACGGCGACCACAAAAATTTTCTTGACAGAAACAATGTGGTGACAGTGACAACTGTCCATATAATTTTCTAATTTAATTCCCGCCGAATCTCAAAAACGTATAACGTCTGTTTCTCGAAAACGGTTGAGTTTATCGATTTGTAACAAGTATACCTTTTCTATTTAGAATTGAAGGTAGTTCAATAGTTTCTTATTAAAAAATTCAAAAGCGTAAAATACAAAAAGACCTCAAAAAACCTTAACACTGTTTGCATATTCGTAATTGGCACCTCAAAAAACATCAGACTGCAAATTTTCAAAACAATCGGTCAATACGTTCTTCAAATATAGCAAAAAATCGAAAACATTTTTTCAATTTTAACACCCTGTAGAATGAAAAGGAGCAACAATTCAATAAGGCATGTTGGTCTCAATCGCTCTATTTTGACGTTAACAGTCTGCCCTTAAGCTATGTACCATTATTAATTACTCACCCTGTATAGAATATATTGTGTGTAGTATCAGTTATATACTTGCGTCAAGAATTCAGACGACTTACGTCATACGAACTAATGAATAATTCATTATATTTTTATCAAAATATTTAAGAAACTGCAACTGAGAGTAATGAAACTATATACTACACTAAATGTTAACATTATATATTGCACTAAATTGCAAAACATTGTTCTTTTTAACGCGACCAAATATCGAAAATTACGTTGAAAATCAGAACAATTGCCTAATGTCAAGCATGACGTAAGACGCCTGAATTCTTGACGCGAGTATATCTTCAATAAAAATTAAGCAGTATACATAATTCATATTCAGTCTGGGAATCTGTGTTGTTTCATCGGTTTCTATTAATTTACATTTTGCAGGTTTTTAAAAAATGAGTACACTTAGCCTTCGTGTTGTAATTTACAGAGTAAACTGTTAGTAATGTCGTGTTAAACATATGCTTTGGATGTAGTTTAATTTCCAGTGTAATAATGTTTGCATCAAACATAGCCATGACATCAGAGCTAGTTATAGATCTAACAAGACTTCCTTCAGCAAATGATTTTATAATGAAGCGGTATGTTATAATTTGTAATCTCACTTCATTTTTTCATTAACTGAACTCTACGATAACAAAAAAACTTACAAAATATATTTTTTAACACTCTGAAGGAATAAAATTTACAAGAATTTACAAACTATGGTATATAAAGGAAAGGAAAACGAAGAAAATTATTATGTGGTACAAACTACAACTACTACTAACTAAACCATTGATTCTGTGGTGTTATAAAATAATCTAAAAAGAGGAAATCATTCTTTAAATTATCTTCAACATTTCATTTTCTTGAAACATCACCAAGATCATAATTATTAGAGAGCCGAATCCTGAATTTAAATTCAAGGATGTCATTTATATACAATTGTAAATTTGAATGTCAATATACTTATTAGTAGTGTTTACATTTGAATTTTGACATTTTATGTCGATATAAACATTACAATTTGTTCCTAAACTATGACATACGTGTAAACATGCAAGAACCCACTAAACGTTTAAAGAACTTTTTCCTTGTTCTTGTTCCTAGAGCACATCCACCCGTTTGTTACAAACGTACCCTTTTATATAATATTAAATACACACATAGGAAAAAAGCTATTAACAAGAAGATAAATAAAGTGAAATCCACTAAAATCTATATTACCAATAACGATTAGGTACTGATTGTTTAAGGGCGCCGTATTCTTGAAATAGTATTTTTTTCAAATACAAATAATTTTAGAAATTTAAGAACTGAATAATATAGAGTTTAGCAAATAACAGGATTGTTAAGTCATGCCACCTGCGAATATTCAAAGGAACCCAAGTAAAACGAATATATAACGGTTCAAAGCGGTCTAACCAACAAATTTTTAGGTACAGAAAACTTTCAGAATACGTATTTTTTTAAATTTAACTGTATATGTAAATATTGTTATAAAATAAACTCACATAGTTATTATATTATTTGAGGGGAATTCAAACAGTAAAAGTGGATAAACAAAACATCAGTAATTTTATTTTTGATATTACTTTTTTTATTTTTTCGGATGTCTGTACCTAAAGAAATTTAATCATTTTACGACGAGAAATACTGCGACCTTAATGAATACTTTTCTTCACAAATAATAATAATAATATCTCTACCCTTAATCACGAGGATTATCCCAGAAGTCGGGAGAAGGAGCGGCATATTATTATTAAGTAGGCTGCATTTGCGCCCAGGAACGACTTACGTTGGTAGTCCCTAACCACCATTGAGTGCAAAAATGAGGGAAACCTCATTAATTAGGGGGATGGTCAAACGCCAACCAGTATCAATTTCTCACATTGATTCACAGAGAGGGTGCCAATTTTCTCCATAAATATAGCTAATTTACAGCCTATCGGCCGCAGAATTAGAACCTGCGGCGAGTGGCAAATACGACTTAATGTTCATGATCATCATTATCGATCATGACCGATCGTGTCAAATCACTTTTTCTTACGAAACTCAGTTTGATCAGATCGAAAGAAAACTAGTAATGTATACATTATTCTTCTGTTTCTTCAAGTATAATGATGTACGTAATGCACTATAACAATATATAATCATTATTCAATTGTGATTAATGATTATCCACAATTCTGTCAACAAATTTAAATTCTTCAATGTGACAGTATCGGGAATGAACTAACAAAACAAAAATTCTCCAGTGTTAATAATTAAATCTGAAACTCCTGTGTGAAAGCTACCCACTTTACCCACTAATCCAGCTACGGCAACGTTTCCACTTTTCCGAATAATAATCAAAGTTTTATTTGTTTTTTTTTTTAATTTATCAAGTCAAACCGGAAAGCACAGCTAAAATAACAATTTTAAGTTGTGCTGAAAGTAAGGTGTTTAGACAGTTTTGAATTGTCATGTTCATGCTACGATTGTCAAAATATTGTATTATAGTCAGGAAAAAGTATATTATTGAATAGTTGCCTACTTGCATCACTATATGCTCGTTCAATGATACTGTTTACGTTGGATTTAAATAATGTTTGCAAACTTAATGAGATCCAGTATTAGAGTAGACAGCGAAAGGAAACGAGCTTTTAAATATTGTTTTTTGATAGAGGAACGAATGTCTGTGTTATGCACTTCTGCCATAGTTGTTAATTAAATTAAATCAAAACATTTATCTATTAGCTTGACCCAGTTTGACATATGTATAGCCATTAGCCATTAATATCAAATCCACGGAACAGGAAGCAGAGTGTTACATATATTTAATCACCCTGTACACATAACGAGTTTATCTTTACTTGGGTAAACCTGACGCCAAGATAGAGATTAGGATGTAAACAAACACCATGCTCCACCGTGGGTAGTTACATAAGCCATGTGAATTTTTTCGTCGTGGTTGCCACGGCGCGTAACAAGATCTAAATTTATACTATTTAGATAATTTCATGAAACTTTAAGCGCCCCGGATTGCCGTCTGGCACTTGGTGCTGGTGGCTGAGCGTTCAAGTGTAAATAAACTGGTGGACATATGTTGTTTATATCAAGTTTCCCACCACTTTTTTCTCCAGAAGCACAGAAGCTGATTTGATGGTGGATTGATGAAGATTTGCGCTTCCCCTCTGTAATAATTAATAAGTTAATCAACTTGGATTTAAACATAACATTGGGTCGTTCCTCATTTTTTCGCAGTTCCTCTTTTTTATAATTTTGTTTGTGTTGCGTCATTATTGATTTGCTATTCTATGCAAAAATATTTTTCTATTACTTTGTACGCCTGCTTCAAACTAAGTAAAGTTCATTGTGACTAACGGTGCAGGCGAGGACGTATCTCGCCGATTATAGATTGATTTGCGTTGTTTAATTTGTAAATGCCTTTTTCAAATCTAGAATTAGAGTGAGAGTATTTTTACCAAACGCTTATAATCGGCGGCGTGGATCTTCGATAGTGTATTTTTACCGGCAGCTGATGAAATTAAGTATCTTTATCACTCAAGCTAGATAATTTTTTTACCGCTTCTTAGAAGCATGCTTATTAGCTTAACTTCAGGAAATTTTTGTAGAATTACCTAAAGTCGTTGCTGAATATTGTGAATTCCAATTATTTTAAAAACAATTAAAAAATGTTTAAACATTTCGACTGCGAAAACCTTTACAAGGCGATGTCCTTGAAATTACCACGTGCATGCATCCAATAGGACCGGTTTGAAAATTTTATTTTATTTCTTTAATTTGAGATTTTTTTTTAAATATGATTTTAAACCTTGTTCTCATAGATGCAAAATTTGCTATTTTTTATTTAAATTATTTAATTGTATAGGGCTATGTAGTTCAAGAAAAATCCAAATAAATTCGCGATATCTTGGATAGGTATGACGTGAATCATATCCAGTACAAAGAATTAATAGAGCTATCATAAGTATCCAAAAAGCTTGAAGAATCCGGAAGTATAAATGATTTATAGTTGCGGCAAGTATTCAGGCAACTTAAGTCATACGAATAAATGAACAATTATATTTACTATATTTTCATCAAAATACTTAAGCAACTGCAATTGAGAATAATAAAACTATATACTATACTAAATGTTTTCACTATATGTACATATATTACACTAAATTACAAAAGATAGAAAATTATGTTGATAATAAAAACAATTGGCAATCCTTGTCGTAACTATATCTGAATCAAGAATTCGAAGAACGGTAAGCGAAAATGACCACCAAAATATTATGTTCACCGTTATTGAAATTTGTCACTCATTGATCTTAGTCAATTTTCAACTTCACAGTCCTCAGTTGAGAGAACTGTTGGAGTATTCAAAAGTGACATCCTTAAAAAGTTTACGGTTTTGCCAGGAAATTAGTTTCTTTTGAAAATGGTTATAATTTTACATAATATGTATATCATAAACAACATATTAAGACACACTGTATGTTTGTACAAGGACAAACATATTAACTCCGTATTAAAATTACAGGATATGAAAATTAATAACTCTTAAGTGAACATCCACTTTGTTGTAGTTACTATTATTGATTGCGTTCACTTTTCATTTTACCTGCTCATTATTCTATTGTTGTGTGCGTAAGCATTTAGCCTTAAAGTATAAATTAACTTTGAATAGTCTCTAATTTAAGTAGAATTTATTTATATTATAATGATCTTAGGTTAGTTCAGTACCCTTTTCGTACTTTTTACAGTTTATTGTGAAATAAATCTGCTGTAAAACAGGAAATCACTATTTAACAAACTCATTGCTCATAACATTATAAATTCATTTATGTTAAGCTGTAACAAAAATTAAGCGTAGATAGTCTGGTGTATATTTTCCTTATGAAGTCATCTGAAGGTGTGAAACAGCAACGAAATTTGTTTACATACAATTATCGTGTGTTGTTTAGTGTACGCATGGTCTGATGAAGTGAAGTATATTCTTGAGGTATACCTAAAACTAAAAAATGGTAGATGACGTTTGCTAGTGTAGAATATTACATAACATATTGCTATGTACGTCTGGAATAAAAGTTTTTTCATCGTAGTATGTGAAGAACTAATTGGATAATTATCAAAATACCTTACGACTGAAGTACCTACTAACCGTTCGTCATGCATATGCTAGATGTATAAAACGTGTTTAATAGTAATGCTGTATTTAATAATGCAATATGAAATTAAACAAATTGGAGAATATCAGGAATATATAATATGCAAGAATAATATCTATTGTAAAAGCCTATACGAAAAAAAATTTCGAATATGTTTACCGGATGAAAAGTATTTTTTTATCAAACATAATATGTAAACAAATAAGTCTAAGCAAAATATATTCATGGCTACACTTAATTAAAAATATTGTAATTATTATTTGTTTCAATATTGATTACCAAACAAATTTAATACCAATCGAAAGTATAAAGTTAAAAGTTAATTAGTTCTTTTTTCTGGTCAATATTACCGGGTTGCCCGGTATAAACATTGAAATATACAGAGTGTAACAAAAAAGTAGGTCATTCCATTAACTGCATATTTTTTTAGAAATGCCTATGTTAAAAGATACAGGGTGTAGAAGTTCAAACTTTTTAATATGTTTTTTCGCAATAACTTTGCCAATCTTTCAGATATAAGTTTGATATTTATCAGAGATACTCCTTGTGGTTAATTAAATCCTCATGGATATTGTTGTAAACGACGCCTAAAAAACTGGAAAGAGAAACTGAAGATATCCAAAATAAGTTTGAAAATTGGTTTAAATTTTTTCCATAAATAGCTTTATTTGCCGAGATTTTTGTAAAGTAATTGTATTTTCTCATTGCGACTTTTTCTTTTTTGCAGAACGTGGTATCAGTTTTTGAGGTCGACGTTTTGATAGTTTGGGATCATCATCAACTTAATTTACATATTTATATTTTATTCTCCTTTAAAATGTTATACTCCTTTATAAATTAGTGTTAGAATAGAGTTGCCATGGCTATTTCAAAACCGGGTCAAATTAAAAACTCCAATTTTTGCATGACTGCAGCTGTGTTAAATTAAAAAAATGATAATGACAGTTGACTACTAAGATAATTTCGTATAAAGAATTGTTCGCAGAATCGTAGGGTTGAGATGCAGACATATAAATTTATTTATTTTTTACGAATATTAAAAGGTATTTCGAAATTTGTGTAGAAAGAAAAAGTTTTGTTTTCAACAGGGCTATTCAAACATTTTTTTTCTTCCTTATTTTTCAATTCGTAAAAATCTGATAATAAACGTATAAGGGGTGTAATAATTTCATTCCCTTACTATGAAGTGGCAACGAGTGAAATAGGTCAGGCCACTTTACTACAACTACATCCATGCAAAAATTTAAGTGTTTAATTTCAGTCGGTTTAATTATAAATATACATGAATAATTGATTTCTAACATCCACTTTTAAAAAGTTGTAATTTTTTAGGGGAGGTTAGAATAATATTTTTTTTATAAAAAAGAAACCCCCTCTACAGTCGGCTGAAGAATCCACTGTTTCATTTTCCTCAAGTATTTTCGAAACATTTAATTATTTTTATTAATTTTATACATTTGTAGATACAATATCAGTTCATTTTATTGTTTTTTTGCTTGGATTTAGGCTAACTATTCCTAAAATTATTATTCGAGAAGTTGACAGTGTGTCTAAAAACACATTTCGACAAATCAATTTTTGATGCTTTATAATAATTGTATGGTTCGATTCAAATGTCCAATACTGGAGCTAATTTGAGAACTGAAAGGTGTATTTTTTCCCACGTGGGAACATGCCATTGTTTCCTACGAAATACACGTAATCCTGGAAGGCAGAGGGTTGCGCACCGTCGACAAAGAATTATAATAAAAGTTGTCCAGGTGCGGAAACGAATACTTATTGGAAGAAGGAAGTTTTAATTCGACTTGGTCTCTATTAAAATTACGTTTTTTACGATATCGTAAATATGTTCTACGATCGGGTCTATAAAGTTCTCCTTTTGCGGGTTTCGTTTTGTCGTAAAAGTTGATGAAAACAATAGGCGGTAGATCTTATAAATTTATAGCAGTGTTGTATCTAAATTGAATTCATGTTCAATCACATAGTACCTACGTAAAAATCAATTGGTTCAAGTTTCTTTGTTGTTAATAATTGTAAAATCAAGTGCATGTTATTGTTGTTTAATAAAACTTTAATAGTAATTTTTGCTCAAAGTTTATACTAAATGAAGAGTACAGCTGCTGCTGTAGCACCATGCCAGTGAAATAATTATTGATTATTTCAAAAAGAAAATAAATAAAATAAACGGCTTTAAGTAGCCGTAGCCTGTTACTGACAAATTTTTATTTGAGTAACTCTTTAGTATACCAAATTAGAGTTAATAACACGATGAGTAATACGACAACTTTGGAACTTATTAAATTAGTCTAAAACACACACGTTGGTCAGCTGATTATCTTATTTGGAATTTTCTTCTTATGGCGACGAATACCTACCTACTATCAGCTCTTAGAATTTGTTACACTATTTTTTTTTGACACCTTATATTTTTTTATTTTAGATAAGTCTACTTAAATACCTTTCAACGTTACTTCTCTCAACATAGACATATTCAGGGTGTTCTAAAAGCCCATCAGGAAACTCCGGGAGGTGATTCTACGGATTAAAATAATAGCAGTATGTCATGAAAAATGTTTTCGAATTGTCAATTGTTTGCAAGTTAAGGCTTGTCAGTTGTTTTTTTTTATTTTTCTTTTTAAATAACTTAATTTAATTCAAGTTCGATTATTCTCTAATTTGACACACCCACTAAGTAGATCAAGCTCTATTAGACCAGTCAAAGAAAAGTTTTATTATGCGCCGCTAGAAGGCACTTTACCTAAAACTCAGAATTAGTTTTAATCAAAACTTTTTTTCTTACTATACATCACAGAAATGTAAATATTATTAAAAAGAGGAACAATATTGGACTTTTAGAACACCCTCTATAACATCGAGGTAGCACCTTGAAAGAAGCTTATTAATTTTTTATATATTTTTAGGTGTTGATAATATTGTGTGAAACTAACTACTCAGTGGACAAAAGCCCCAACCTGCGTTGAATTACACCCACAATATCTACCCATATATTCCTTATTATTAGCTTTTGTAACATTTTTTTTACTGTTTTAAAAAGATATTTTAAGCTAATATAAATCAAATCTTCTACAATTCCCATCAATGAAGTCATATGTATGTTCTCTGATACCAAACATCTAGGTATGCTAATGAATAATTCCACAGACAAAGCTCTATTCAATAATTATCTAAAGAGTGAGTAAATTAGATTATTTTCTTTAGATAATTATTGAATAGAGCTTTGTCTGTGGAATTGTTCATTAGCATACCTAGATGTTTGGTATCAGAGAACATACATATGACTTCATTGATAGGAATTGTAGATTTGATTTATATTAGCTTAAAATACCTTTCTAAAACAGTAAAGAAAGCTTATTAATGTCGAAACATTGTAACAAATACAGGGTGTTTTTGAAATAAATACAGGTGAAAACAATTTTCATTAAAATGTAATACTTTCAAAATGAAATAATGGTCGCATCAAAGATACCAATTTCAAGTAATAATTTTTATATTATAAAAATATATATTTATATAAAAATATATTTATATTTATACCTTGTGCTTAATAATCTTTTTAATTGTCTTAATAAAAAATGTATCTGGATCGTATCATAAATACCCGTAATATGTAAATACAAGTATAAGGACATTTATTAAAAAATAATATACATATAGGGGGACTAATGAGGGTACGATGGGGGAAAAACATTTTCTATGAGACTATTGCAGTCGATAAAGACCTTAATTAAGATCATCCATTGTGGAGTTAATTATAAAAATGTTAATATGAACATGGTCGGTCAATGGTCTCGCGGTTATAGGCGTCAAAACTTGAATCGATGTGGCTAGACCGGTATATGTTCGAGCCCCGCAGCTGGTAGACCGTATATCAGCTATATTCGTGGAGAGGATTGGCACCCTCTCTGCAGGTTTGGTAGGGTGGAAGAATGTTAGCTTGAGTCAATGTGAGAGATTGATACCGGTCGACATTTGACTACCCCCCTATCTAATGAAGTGTTCCAGATTTCCCCCATTCTTACACTGAATGGTGGTTAGTGCCTACAAACGTAAGTCGTTCCTGGGCGCAAATGCGGCCTGCTTAATAATAATATGCCGCCCCCTCTCTTGCACAAGTCTTCGAGTCTTCTAGGCTAATCTTCGTGATTAGAATAGATGTATTATTATTATTAACAAATGAAATTTATTTAAAATTGCATTTCCCATCCCCTACAACAGAAGGTCCAAAATATAAATTCAGTGGGAAGCTTTTTATTATTGATATAGTCGCGACAAGAATTCAGACGACTTAAGTCATATGAACAAATGAATAATTCATCAAAATATTTAAGAAACTACAATTGAGAATAATAAAACTATATGCTACACTAAATGCTTGCACTATATATTACATTAAATTGTAAAAAATGTTTGTTTTTAACACGATCAAATGTCGAAAATTATGTTGGCAATAAAAACAATTGCGTAACGTCAGCTGTGACGTAAGTCGTCTGAATTCTGGCCGCGACTATATATAGATGTACTTCTACACTGGCACCAAATTTCAGAATTTAAATTAAATTTTCAAGACTGATTTTTTATTTTAAATCCGCGTTCACCACTTGATTTAGGATAGTTTCAAATAGGTGTGACTAAAATTTAAAAAATATACAGAGTGTCTCCGGATAAGTAAAACAGACATATTTTGGTGTTGAAAAATAGCCTTATGTGATTCAACTTGTTTGAGAAACAAAGTCTGCCACAATTTCAAATCCATAAAATCCAGTAAGTCTGGGTAATTTAGAAATAACCATAGAAATCAGAAAATATATAGAAAGCCAAAAGAGGTACCGAAAATAGTTGACCTATGGAGAAAACACGAGTCTGGTAATATTGCAGTAACTTAGTTTTTATGAGTTGGTTGCAATAACGGGATGGCAACACACTTTTGGGCGGGACCGTCAAAATATGAGAATTTTACGTCCAATTCGTAAAAACATAAATGATGATTTCTATGTCTAATTACAAACATTCCGTTTTGGTTTGAATTGTATGCTGGGCTGGGATTAAAACGTATTACCAACAGCTTACATTAAGTTTTCCCTAGATGGCTGCTTTCTAAGCTCCTCCATAGTCTGACTCTTTTTGAGTGTCTAATGTAAAATCTTCTGGCGTTCTATATGTTTTATGATTTCTATGGAAATAACTGATTTTTTTTCACCAGTAAAGTGCTGTGTATGTATGAGATACGACAAAATGTTATTAAAAAAAGTTTCTCAGAATGAACAACTCTGTATGTGAAATATTCATTTTTATTTATTTTTGTTTTCAATTTTAGAATGTATCGGAAAAATAAAAGTGAAACCTCATATCGATCTCACATTATCGATCTTCGTATTTAATCAGATCTCCTTTCAACCTGAATGTGTTTTTACGGCCATTAAGCCTTAATCTTTTGATGCAAATGTTCTCAGATAAAGATCCGTCCCATCTGGCGAGATCAGGTACCTCTTTGGAACCGGATAACCGGAACGAAAATATTTGCATCCTGAAGCTCGCTGCCCTACATTGCATAATAGGATCATAGATAATAGGGCAGGCATATTCACTGGGGACACAAAAAGCGGTGGGAAAATTTTATTGGGGCAAGCTTATTGGGTCAGTCAGCGTGGATTTGATTTAAGCATTTCTTGTGTTGTGTTTCTTTATATAATATTTTCGTAGACTAAATAATGGAAGCATCTCTGATTCTTAATTGTTAATATGATGTATATAAATAGAAAGTTAGAGAGATACTGTTATGGTTTTTTTTATAGAAAAATTGATACTTACTCAACTTACTTAAATTGAAACCAATACGGCAAGAATTCAGACGACTTACGTCATACGAGCAAATGAATAATTCATTATATTTTCATCAAAATATTTAAGAAACTGCGATTGAGAATAATAAAACTGTATACTATACTAAATGTTTGACTATACAGAGTGTCTGGAATATGAGTGCCGTAATTTTAAGGGCTTATATATCTGACTAAAAGCATTAAAAAACCGAGACGTTTGTACTGTAAACGTTTCTTGCTAGAAGTCATTTTAAATAACTATTGTTCTGTGTTGTGAAAAGAGCTTTAAGAAAATCATACACAGTAAATATCTATGTTTAGGTGTACATATTTTTAATTATTATGTATAAATACATAATCCTAAGATAGTATATGAGCGACATTGTCACATATTCAAGACCTGTTGCTGTCATAATTCTGTTACCGATGATCAAAAAAAAAAAGTCAAATATGTTTTGTTTAGAACAACCTATCATATGGCAAAATTAAGGTACTCATATTCCGGACACCCTGTAGTTTTATTACTCTCAGTTATTCATTTGTTCGTATGACGTTCGTCTGAATTCTTGCCGCGAGTATATCAGTATTTATAGTATAGTCGCGGCAAGAATTCAGACTACTTACGTTATACGAACAAATTAATAATTCATTGTATATTTATTTTTTTATAATTATATAATATTTGAGAAACTGCAACTAAAAATAATACACCAAATGTTTGCAATATATATTGCACTAAATTACAAAAAATGATTGTTATTAACGCGACAAATTATCGAAAATTGTGTTGACAATAAAAACAGTTGCATAACGCCAGTCGTGACGTAATTCGTCTGAATTATTGCCTCATCTATACGAGTTATGTTTCACATAACAGATTTTTAGGTGTTTATTCATAATTTAAAATAATGGATATGGTTTTGAATATTTGTTGTATAATTACTGTTTTTCTAAAATTTCCGGTTGTTATTTGTTACACTTAGATGGCAACCCACCAAAATATATTAAAATTTGACTGCAAAATTGCAAAAATAGCTAGCTACTTGTATTTTAAGTATTTGTTTCTCTATTTTCTGCATAAAAGAATAACCGTAATTGGCCAAAACTTTGAATTATACAAGTTAGCAGTACATAGCAGCATACTCCGTAAATCAGTTAATTTATAAATTTCTGTATACAGGGTGTCCAGGAAAATGTGGGAAATCTTTCGGGTGCATAGAACATAAAAAAATAAGATGACAAGTTTCTATAAAAATTTTTTCCAATGGCCCTTCCTACGAAGATATGTGTCCCTGAAGGACGGTTTTTCTTGAATAACTTTTAAAGTACTCAATATAATTTAATAAAAATTTAATGTGATGAACACTAGTAAGGACCTCTTAAAATAGTGTCCTTGTAATATAGTTAGCTTTTTTAGTTTACCGGTGCCGACTTAGCTTTACAACTTAATGCCTAAATTTTTAACACCCTGTATGATAAAGACTTTAAAATAATAAATCTGAGTAGCTTCAATCTTACACTAAAAAAAGTACTCTTGTTTATTGTCGATAAAATGAACCGTTTACGAGAAGAAGTCACTGAAATGTAATTTTATATTATGATGACTGGAATGCGCTAAAAGCTGCGCGAATGGATTATTCATGATCATCGCCATATTTTTTTTGTGCCTCTAGCAATTGCAGGGGCTTAGCTGATTCTGAAATTGAATTCTGGATATGAAGAATTATTTCGTGCTATATGCTGGTTAATTTTACAGTCCCTTATAAAACATGACATGTTGCAACAATAACACCCACAAAAATACACAAAGAATAACACTAACGAGATTCAAGATAAAAGAAGAAACCACACTGTACGCCAATGACGTGTTTACAAACAAAATAATGGGAAATTAAGAACACAATTCATATCGTACGTGCAGATGGTTGTCTCTCTCGCACCCACATACATAACCAATGAAGTACGTCTTTGCTGAGTTTCATGTGCCTCCTTTTGTCTGCTCCTAGGTTTGGTACCTTTATTTGGATGCGCAATGGACTTTACGCATTCCATATCATACATTTCAGTGGAAGATGTTCGCATGTTGAACCCTCTTATGAAGTTTTTTAATAATTTCGTTAAAGGTACCTCCTGGGACATCACTGCGTTTTTTAAATTTCGTATTTTTTTGGATTAAACATCTTAAAATGAAACTTTCCTGTTGTATGAATGACTCGTATCGCACTTTGTTGTCGAGAAAAAAAAAATAGAAATCGTGGCCCTTTTTATTAAAAATAAAACATGAATTCGTTTCTTATTCTTTTTCTCGCATGGTCCGCGATGTGCCTAGACCGCGACCGCCTAATGCATTTCTTTCCATCAAATAAAATAACTAATCAGAATACATCATCCACGGAACATATTTTGACACCTAAATAGTACATTAGAATAAGTCGAGAGCGCATAGAAAACCACATATTGTGGGACTGATTAGCTTGGCACAGAACGGTCCACAATGCGCCTAGATCGCGACCTCATAGTGCGATGTCTCCAAGTGAACCGAGGTTTAAATATTATCACCAATGTAGCATTTTACGCATTTTCAGTTTCTCAAGTCACATCTCTTGGCAGGAAGAATGTATTTGCTGAACACTTTTTTATTTTAAAACTGTGTTCCACTTTTAATTTAAAATTAGATTTTACCTCTGCGTATATCTACAATTGAGCTTAGCAGAAGTAAATTGAGTCTCCGCAATTTTGTTTTATATGTAATGGCATAAAATAAAAGGAAATGTTAATTGTACCTCGTTATCTAGATTAATACCTAGTAACCCTACAGGATATCTCTCCTGCAATTAAGTGGTAACTAATAATTATGTAAACAGTTGACAGTGCATGTACACACGTAATAGAGAGAGCAAATATAAGTAATACAGTCATAAAACGTTTCTTCTTGGAATGTATTCTAAAGAATCGGTAAGAAGGTGGTTAAAGAAAAATATTGCATTGTTAGTGTTGGTATAACGGTACAAAATCCAACACATGTACGTACTTACAAACTCTACTGTTTAATTTCAGTTAAACAAGTAGTTTGCATATTAAAAATAATTATGATAAAGAAAACGAAAGACAAACATCGATATACCCAAACTTCAAAATAATAGTTAACTCCATTTTATATAACTTTAATTTCATCGTAAATATTAATGTATTATCTGCATAATAAAAAAATGAATTTCTCATCTTACCTTGATAAAATGTTTTGCATTTTATTTAACCAAAATAAAAATAGACTTTTTAAGTCTCCTGTAAACTTAAAATATTTGTAGTTAGGGTCGGTTTACAGTTGAAATCATGAATATTATAAAAATATAATGTACATGTTTTTTTTTAAATTTAAACATATTTTAAGAGTAACAAAAAAGTTATATCGATGGGAGTTTGCACGGCTAAATGTTTATGTTCTTTCATATCTATTATTCGCAAATACGTATATGTATATATAAAACCATAAAATCCAATAAATAAAGGAGCATGCTGAACTTTCTTATAAATGATTTTAACAATAGTAGGTACCAACAGCCGTGCAAAATGTTTTGGTAAGTACAAGTTTCGCACTTCCCGAAGTCAACTTTCATTAAAATAAAATTAATAAAGCAGGTACCTGTTTGTGAATTTGCATTCCAAAATTTATAGTCAAAACGGCATACCGCATTTTATCAAATAAAAAGATCAGAGCACTAAATAATGTCCTAATATACAAAATATAAACTCAAATACACACACAAAGTTAGAAAGCCACTTCTTCGATAAGAACAATTTCAAGGTAGAATACAGATACCCCAACTATTACCATTCCGAATACCTAGGCGGTACGGCGCACAGTGGCTCAAAACGCAACTGTGCCACCCAAATTACTGTACACCCCTTAGGGTTGGGTCGTTTGAGGTGATTTTTTTTAAATGTTCGTCATAAAATTCCCTATCGATCCCTTGAGATTTTGCCGGACTTTTTTATAAGGGAATGCTCGTCTTGGAAAACCCTACAAGACTATCCACTTAGATTTCGGAGAAATTTTCGATTGCTCTTAAAATGGCCACAATCATCCAAAAATTTTCACATACAGAAATCGTTCTACTGAAAACTGGGAAAGTATTGGAAAAAATATCATCTCACAAAAATTATTTGTACACATTCAAGGAATCCGCAAAAATGTTTTCACATTCACCAAAATGGCCACATACAGAGATTTTCTAAATTTTCCCGTAATTCTGAAAAAGGTCAGAAAGGTTCCATAAATGATTTTGGGAATTCAATTGTTTGACAAAAGTGGCCATTTTGGATACAATAGTGAAAATTTCTCCCCGAAATCTAAGTGGACAGTCTTGTAGGGCTTTCCAAGACGGCATAAAAAAGTCCGGCAAAATCTCAATCTCTGTTCCGTAGGGTAATTTTTGTGCGAAAAATCTAGTTTTTTCCATGCAAACCCATTTTTGGAGTCAAATTCCGCGAAAATGAAGACCCAAAGCGAAAATTGAGAAAGAGGGATCGATAGGCAACTTTATGACGAACATTTAAAAAAAAATCAACTCAAACGGCCCAACTCTAAGGGTGTACAGTAATTTGGGTGGCACAGTTGCGTTTTGAGCCACTGTGCAGCGTACGTGCGGTAGGTGTTTACTGATTTATTTTATCTTTGAGATTGTACTGTTGGTTGCATATTTTCACCCTTGACTACAAGTTACTGCAATAATAATGACACTCTCCAAAACAATTTCTGTTCGTTAGATCTCTATTGGTATGTGGAACAATTAAAAACATATGTCAGAAGTTGAAAGTAGATTTCATTACAAATACGTCAGCAGTATAAAGCAAGTCACCAAATTCGTTTTAAATTCATGTCATTGTCATCATAATGGCAATAAATACCTAATCGAGCTTATTTATGATATCTAAAGCCTTGTCCTCATCGCGAACTTCGTAGATTTTGATTTATATTATTAATGGCGGGAAAGTGTCAACTTTTCGCAAAATACACCAAAGCAGAAATATTATCGTTATTTTCATCATGGTTTTTAAGTTATAGACGTTTAAAGTTGTCAAACGTAAAACTAACCACGATGACAAAATGTTGTTTGCTGTTGCTATCAGGTTAATATCATTATTGTCATTTACTCCATGTTGAACAATATTAGTAAAATACTTCATCCTAAATAATCTAGTAGATCTGCATTGAAAAAACTAGCAAAATTTATATTAAAATAAACAACAAACAATATTTTGTTTTCATCACCTACTGAACTCAATTTTTTAAACACGGGACATTCGCTACGTAAACAGAAACATATAGACATACAAATAATGACATTTTGCTCCGTAGCCGATTTTTTCAAAAGACAAATTAGAAAACTATCACCCACTATATCGATTTCACTAAAATTTTAAGAATTAATGCGTTATAATAGTCCAAATAAATGTTGGAAATTTCAACGCGGTTGGTAAATGGGTTACGGATCTATTAATTAACTTAGCTTTATTTTTTGACAACTTAACTTCTTTTGGTAGATCGTACTTATTTATCATCGTGAATATACAGCCAAACGTCGGCAAAATTTACGGGCACCCTGTATTGTATCGTTAACAAAATAAGCTAAATTGGATATATAATTATTGTTGTTTCTTATAGCTAATACTGTTTGACGTAAATTAATGAACCTTGAGCTGGGTAAAGATTCATGAATTTGCATACAATTATATTGTCACGGATTTCCCAATCCGAATTTTTACTATTGCCAGAAAAACAATCCGTTAATTAACTACTTCTTTATTAACTATACTCAGTACACTACTGAACACTAATTAGAACTCAACTAAACACTTATTTAATTAATCGCTATCTAAATCACTTTGATATCTCCAACTAAACACTTCAATTCAACACTGTAATACAAGACTTATACAAGACTAACTTAATCGTTTATTTTTCTTTTATAGACCCAACGAATATTCCAGGTATATTCTAGCATCTCTAGATCTATTTTCTAGCATCTCTCGAACGACTCGAACGCTTCTCGTCGTTTCTCAAATTTTCAAGTCCCGTCTCGATCCACGGCTTTTTGTTTGTTTAACAGAATCGTGTAGGGGCGATCGGGGCAATCTTAGCATTTCGCGATACCACAGTCGTCGGTTTGAGTGTGAGTGGGGCAAATTCCGTGACAATATTAACTAATCGCGGAGATAGAGGAGATATCGGCATAAGAATCCCAGAACTTCAATGCTACTGATTATTTCGATAATTTGATTAATACACGGGATTTCTAATTGTTTTCAAGGAAATTCTATTTTTTATTTATTTTTTTGAACTCTAAAATAAGCTTACTAAAATATTGAATATCGTTGGATAAGTCAAAAATAACTTTAACTTGTTCATTACCTCAAAAAATATATAGACATTTTTTGTTACAAATACGTTTTTAGGTACATTGATTAAAAATATTGAGTGTTAGTTATTATAGTTACTATAGAAACGCAGCTATCATGCATAACTTTACCAATTTACGTCATGGAATACACATAACCCTGTATAAAAAAATCCAAAAATCTATAAATATTTGTAATAAATCTGTTGTCTTCATTCAATTGTATATCCTGAAATAAATTTACAACTTGATATTCTCACTTATAGGAGTCAAACTAATATCCAGAATTGAAGTTAGTTATCATATTATTTGATTTTATGATAACTCTTCAATGTAACCAAATTGATAAGTATGTACGAGGACTATACAGGGTGAACCTTAAATAAGTATAAATATTTTAACCAGCAGTATAGTTCACTGTGTAGAACACATAATTAATAGTTTTTTTACAAAAAAATCAGAAAAAAAAGTGAAATTTTAAATAAATTTTGTAATTTTTCTATAGAAAACTTGTTGAGGACCGCTGACTTTCATATATTTATGAGTCATAGCACTGCAGATTGAACATGTGGTTCACAGTGTTGCCAGTGTTACACAAATGTCTTTGCTTTTCTTGATATTAAGCGCATACGTCAAGCTGCTATTTTGTTATTTAATATTGTGTGTACCTTTATTTTTAAAATTTGTTTCACTGATTAAAGTGCGACGTCACTTTATGGTTCTGGATTCGAAATGGTTAATACTGACTCATTTTGGGTTATGTGGCGAAAATTAATTTAATATGCTGTGTGAAAATCATAGTTTTTCGTTATTCTTCATAAAATAACTTAAGGAAATTGTGCTTTGTGTCTCTTTCTAACAGTATACAATGACATTTAACTTGTGAAATGTGGATTACTGATTAAATAGTTAATTTTTTAACAAACAGGTAAGCTTGTGTGCACGTTTATGTATAATTTTTGAACATTGAACATAGTAATATCACGTAATATCTTCCTAAATACTTTATGGTAGTATGTATTTAACTTGCGAAAATTTATTTTTAATCGTTTATAGTAAGATCAGTTAAGCAGTTTAAATTTATGTTAATAATACTGCGTATCATACTACATACTCAACTTTACTGTACTTATGCTTCAAACAAGTATTTTAAAATAGAATTTAACCGTTTTACTTGACTATTACGTTAAAGGAAACTTAATATTTATATTAGAGGAGATATGGCAACCTCGCAATAAATCATATGGTTCATTAGGTTGGTTATGAGAGCGGTCCTCAAAATATGGGTATTTAAAAAAAAATTAATATCTCCGTAAATAATAATGGCTTTCACTAGACTGATCTATATGACGAACTACACCAGCAGTTAAATATTTGTACCCTGTATAGAAAGTTAAGAATTCTGAAAGATTTATAATCAAATCATCCCATCTAATTTAATTTTCCTCTTAATAAAATCAATAATTTACTTCTTGCTACATTTTCTATTATTTTCATCAGAAAACTGTCATTGACGATCATAGTAGATTGACAGAAGCTCACGCTAAACTTACTAACTCCACAAAACGATGAAATTAGCGAAAATATTCCTGTTTTGCGAAATTCGCGGAAAGTTGACACTTTCCCGTCATTAATAATTTAAATCAAAATCTGCAAAATTCGCTTGCATTTTTGCGAATTTCGCTTCCTTGAGGGCTTAACACATACTTTGTTTTTAACTAGGATTATCTCATTATGCCACATTTATAGTACCGTCTACGAACTAATTTAAGAGGTTTTTTAAAAAATTCAATTCATTCGCAAACCGTCGATAAATTAAATTTTTGGATTTTGTGGCGTAGAAATTTACTTGCTCCTCAGCCAACTTACCTAACATCGGTTTATGGTAACTAGTTTATTTCTCTTTCTGACTGAAACCCCAAGAGACATTTCGACAAGCAAAAATCGTTACCAGGTGACGTCCTTGAAATTACATGCATTCTATACAACAGGGCAGGTTTCTGTTTTTTGACGTGGCAGTTTAATTATCTTGAAAATATGACACGTTTGGGCCAGAGACTCTTTAATGACAATTGTTTATTTGTTATTACTTCCTGTATTAGGTACCCCGTTTGAAGGAATAATAATCATTATTTTTTGAACAAATGTAATAATAAAATATGGATGTATAATAATATGTAGTATTCTAAGGTATGTAGTAAGTATTCATAAAATATTCAGAAGCAAATAACATTTTGTATTTTCATATTTCCTGCTGGTAGTATTTAGATAGAAAAAAACTATCATGCAGGTTATCAATGTCAACTTTAGAGCTGGCTGCTACGTTTTGTTCTGTGTATGTAAATTTATGCATACAGGGTATTAACGATAAGTTTGGCTAAGTTTGTTATATAACAATTTTTTATTCAAAGCTTAATAAAGGCGTTATGGCTTGTTGCGCCATAAAATGGCATTGCTAGGAACTTGTAATTGTTCATGGCAATAGTTAAGTGTCACTTAACTTGGTTGGAAAATTTGTTGTTGTAATTTGTGTTTATTGTTTCTGTCAAATAATCTTTTTCAGGTCAGCATAATTCTTAACGTAATTCTGATGAAAAATGGGTTGTCACAATATTAGAATTTACGAAATCGTGCATCAAAAAATTTCCACTCATTTATAAAGGAAAAAAAGTTACAAAATGTAGATTACCGTTATTATTTATTGATTTAATGAGAAACGCGATATGGTCGCTCAGGGAGGCAGCATCTACCTTACTAATATTTATTTCCAGAATTGATATTTGGAGATGATAAGAACGTTGAATCAATTTCTGTACTCTTACTTGTTTAAATTAAAACATTGCAAAGATTTTTGTTGCTGGGGACCTCTCCTTCCCTCGACTGTTCCTTTTGTTTAAAGCGAGATACTTACTTGGCCCCACGATCACGATAAGTTGGATTACCTCCGTCGAGAAAAACCACAAAGGATAACAAACCAATTCACGCAAATGCACACAAATACATAAAAACACTGCCACACGTTTACCGCCAGGGCATTACAACAGTTGTTCAATGTGGTTCAAAGAGGATTCAGCATAATATTTTGTTTACTCGGAAAACGTTTTTAGTATTACGCTGCCACACGATAGTATGCACTTCGACACTTTCCATAAATCAGCATCTTATCCTTTATCTAAGCATTTGAATATATGATTGTAAATACACAAAAAATACGAGAAAAATTAAATTTGCGGAAAGTAAGTATTGGAAAATTATTTCAAATCAATCAGCGTACCTTATGCGATATTTTAGGGCAGCATATGATGCAGTCGCCGTCTGTAAGACGCTACTGCAAGGTGTACTTCGCGCCGATACAAACTTCTTGTGTTGTTGGGGAATTAAATTCTGTTAATACTAATAATAGCAACAATAATCGACGATGTTTGCATAAAATAATTAGTACTGTTTAAAAGTACAACATCCCATGTTTGCAGTGTTCTGTAAAAATGTTTTTTGGACCCTTAGAATATTATACAGTGCTTTCGAAAAGTAACGAATAAATTCATTATTTTTAAAATTGAGAAATTTTCGAAAAAATCCCCTGGCACGTCGATTTTGTTTTTAAAAGAGGTACTTTTTTACATACGACCCACATTTGTGAAATCATCGTTGTTCGAGATACGACGTCATCGACAGTTTTTTTAAATAGCAACCCCCAATTTTGACCATGCCATTTGAAAGAGCGTGTCATTCTACATACATACATCATGGAAAATTATGGTGTTACATAACAAACATTCCAAGAAAATAATGAAGATTTTAAAATTTAATTTTCACAATACTGAAAATGATAATGATTATGTAAAAAATCGACTAAATTAAATGTTCAAATTGTGCACCGTTGGCTGCCTGACAGTAGCCAAGACGATTAATAAATTCTTTTCGGACATCAATAACTTCAGGAGGTATACGATGTATCTCGTGACGAATTCTTGCTTTTAAATATTCTAAATTAACCGGTCTAGTAACGTATATTTTGCTTTTTAAGTATCCCCGCAAGAAATAATCTAGGGGTGTCAAATCAGGCGATCTGGCTGGCCACTCAATCCGCCGCCTTCTCCCTATCCAACGATTCGGGAACAGATCATCTAAATAAGCACGGACGGGTGTTGTATGTTCTTTGATGTTTGAAGAGTATGCAACTAACAATGAAATATTCTAGGTTATTTTAGAACAGTTAGTTAGTGACTAATTTTTAATTTTAACTTTTTTATTTAATTAAATAAAACAATTTATGCCGGGTATGTTAGTGGATAATTATGACGGATCTGCATTGAGTGAAAATGTATTTTTGGTAGTGTTCAACGAAGAACGAATGCAAAATACTACCAACTAATCGGATTAACTGTTTCTGTTATCTATCAGGTACTTATGTATTATTATTCATAAAAATGTTTCTACATTTGACAACGCTGTAAAAAACGGCCGCATAGTAGTTGATATATCTAGGCATCTCTGCCTATGATTGCTTGTCATAGGCGCCGATTTTTCGAAGGAAAATAAGGTTTTGCCTCATTTTTTAAACATCGAGCTAGAATTCCGAAATATTTTTTTTATTAGGGCTTCCTGAGCACGTAATTAAAATTTTTGTACTTGTCATAGTTAACCCTGTGACCTGTGTATGCCTATTTACCTAAGTACTAAATACAATGTTATTTTTTCAATAAATAATGAGGTCACTGCATAATTTTATACGCATCGCCTGACCCAAAACCTTGGCGTGACTTTTGAATCTTCAAGACTTCCCCAACTACTGCGGAAGTGCGTGACACTTAACAGGAAGTCAACCCTTAAATGGACATACGAAGCATATCTCCCAATAATAAAACTTGATGTTTATTACGTTGTAAACTTTCTTACTCTTTGTCATTATTTTGTTCAAGAAATAAATGTGTGAGCGGGACGCGATTAAGATGACCTCTGTGTGTTAATATTATATTTTTAATTTGCGGTATCTTTGACATTGATAAGCGGTGTCAGCAGCGACTGCTGCTTATCTGTAGACATAACTGGGTCAGCTAAAATATGTTGCAGAATTAGTCATCTCTCGAGATCCCTTCATTAGAAACAACAGTTTTGTAGTTGATGTAGGCACCGAACACCGAACTCAAAATGATAAAATAGGACGAGAGTCCAGCTAAATATTATTTATTATTGAATTGGTTGTCAGTAACTTCTCATAAATTTTTCATTCAACTAAAGAATTATCAAATTATCATTCAATGTTTGTTCAGTATTTTAATGTATCTCTGAGAAGGCGCCACTCTTTCATTCATATCTTCATGAAACTCACATTTAAAAGTTATACAGGATGTCCACTTCCTAATCGACCAAATCGATAATAAATTCTGTAATCAAACATATTAAAAATTGAACGACAGTAAACTCAACTCATTAACAGAGTTATCTTGTACCGAAATGTCTCATTAATTAGGAATTTATTGGATTTTTTTTTTGTTTATTTCATATTCAGTTTGTTTTTTATTTAATATTGGTGTTTTATTAAATATCTATTCTACAATAATATAATGAAGATGTTTTTACTATTAAAGTGGCACTATTGTAAACAGAATTTAAAGATGCATTGTTTATCCCACAGACCACAGTGGTCTGTGGTTTATCCTTATTTTATAAATACAAGGTGTTTCTAAAATATGTGTGTGTTCTTCAATGGAGTTATACATGGTGTCTGGAATATGAGAGTTTATATATCTGACCAAAAGCAACAAAAAAACTGTAATGAAAAAAATTTCAAAAATGAATAGTTTGTCTACAATTATATTGCAAAAATAAAAATATAACTGCAATAATATGCAAAACGTAAACAATTGAAGTTTCCGAGAAACTCATTAAAACTGTAACGTACTGTAACGTTCGACAACGTTGCAATGTGTCAGGCTGTTGCTGATAACCTAAAAGTAGTATTAGTCATAGTAGTATTGTAGTGCGGTTCATCGTTCTCTAGTTTTTCATTGCTACTTATGAATGTACATAATAAACAAAAATGGAACAATTTATAGCAACCATGACCAAGTGTATGACATGTTAATTTATGACGACTCTAGGCAAAACTCTGGCTACGAGACCAGGAATCATTTTGGTTCAAGAGCCGCTCACCTAAATGGCGCTTCTCGAAAGTAACAACTAAAAAAAAGTCTAATCGCAAGACGGGCCAACAAGCATATGACGTCAGCCTGTGGATGAGCATTTATCTTGCAATTTCTCGGACTCTGCTATATTTCCAATTGACTTTTTTCACAAATAAACTTATATGTTATTGTTATTGTAAACATATTTCGCTTATAATGGGTTTAAGGGATAATTTTAACCAATTTTAACATTTTTTTGTGGCCGGCCTATTAAGAGGTGGTATGTTAAAACGTAACCATTCCTCAATTTCTCAAAACTTTATTCCGTAATTCTTTATTCTACAAATCAGTGAGGACTAGCACGGCAGAATATGTCAGAAATTTCAAATTAAACATTTTGGGATTCACTGTCGAAAAGTATTGTATCCTCGATTGTATCCAAAAAATATAGAAGAGTTTGTTACGTGTTTGTTTTCTTTGCAGATTTAAGAGGGAGGACTCGGAAATAGACAATACGGGTAATGAAGATTCTGATGATTCGGCCGCCGCGGAAGAGGCTTTGCAGGCAAGGTCTAAGAAGTCAATTAATAAAGGCAGGTGGAGCAAAGAAGAGGTAAGAGTTCTTCCTGCGAAAAAATGTACTATACCCATATAAAAGTGTAGAACAGTTTTAAAAATTATAATATCAAGCCGATATCATTATATCTTTTAAATTCATTTACATACTTTTCTTGTTTCATATATGTATAATAGCATTCCAATTTCAGTAAACAAATATTGTCAGTTATCCGTCTCATAATAAAAAACAAAGAATATTATGGTAAAACTTAAGATAATTTCATATTGCAAATCACTGTCGGCACTTATATCTACTTATTTTGTTTTGTCGTAATATTAAACTTAATATTAAAAATTGCTTATTTAATTATATTTAGGAAAAATTAAAAATATGTAAAATTTTGTTTTTGCTCCTGGTTGGACCAAAGCAGCCTATGGTTGAACCCCGCCGTAATAAAGTCATTATTATTATTATTTCGTTGTAATTGCAGAGCATCTCGGAAACTGGAAAAGATAGACGGATGTGATTTTCGAAACACTCTGGGCTACTTTTTCCAGAAATTTAAGATGCCGCCATCGGAATTATAGACCTTTTTGTTTTTAAGATGCGGGCGAAATTTAAAATTTAAACTGCTTTTGTGGGATTCCTCGTATCTCGGAGATTAGCTGATTATTTGTTTGCTTTGTTGTATAATTTTATAAAAATACATGGCCAACCAGGTACCACAGCTTCATTAATTTAACTTTTTTTTTTACAATTTCCAAAATATAAAGTAGCGACTCTTATAATATCAATGTAAAGAAAAAACACAACAACTGGATTACATACAAATATACAGAATGATCCAGGTCATATCTTAAAAAATACACCCTGTAGGGGAATTACAAGTACGGCATTAGATTCTACGTAAAAATCAGGGGGAAAGGATTTTCACTAATCCAATATCTGAGCTATTCCCTGAGAGACGAAGAATCCCTTAAAAGTACTTTTTTAAATTTCTCCCAGTATTTTAAAAACGAAAAATTCTTTCGGATTGCGGCATCCAGTGTTGTGAAAATCGCCTCCTTATATCTCTTGGCTAGTTTCCGAGATACACTACCATTATAACGAAATTAGGGCATTGGCAAGGAGGGGCATCATGCGCAAAATTTTTAACAAAACCGGTGATTTGATTTTATTGCTTGATATGGATATCTATGATATGACAACTGTCATATCCCAATTCCGAGTATTTTAATTTGCCTTTGCTTAAATTTTTATTCCAACTTCATGTGAATGTATTTTTGTGTAAATAGATTTTTCATTAAAATTATGAAATGTCCTTGATTTTTTAAGGGGGGCGAGCCCTCCAGGAGTATACTCTATGGGCGCCCTTGATTTTATTTAGGAGAGATAGGTATACTGGAGTAGAGCAATCGTTTAAGATTAAGTACGACATCTATTACCGGAATATGGTATCTCAACTACAACCAGTGACATAGACATGCGTTCAAAAATCAAAAATATGACGCACTGATTTAATTTTTACATTTTATTTATATTTTTGTCGTACATCATAGTTAGACATCACATATTTTCTTCCGGCTAAGATCGTAGAGTATCCTGCGTCTACTCCACTGGTTATCGTTGAATTGCCATATTTCATTAGTAAATGCCGTACCTAAATTAATACAGTATCTATTCCAAATTTTATGGAAATATTTTTATTCATTAAGAATTTATAAAAAAAAAAATTCTAGAAAAATATTAATAACCCGCTTTAACTTTAAAACGATTATAGGTAAGAAAAAGTTTAAAATTTTTTTTGTTTTTGTTCTTAGAACTCGCCCATATTGTATTTATGGTATCTATACAAGCAAAGTGTGGGTATGATTAAAATTCCTCGTTTTTTCATTTATTTTCTTGTTCGAAACATGATTAATCATTCTGTACCTGCGATTTCAATATCACATTTAATTATACTATTATTAAGAATACTCAAATATCAGATTGAACATTCGCACAAAATTTGTCCGTGTAAATAAACATTGTATTTATGTTAGCAACGTTTTTCGCGACCTAAATATTACTAGCCATTTGTAGTGAGGGCGTATCAAATCCCTATTCTATAAAATCTAATCTCACATTGCGGTCAAAAATGATGCATTGTCATAGATATCGGGTTGTAGGTGGGAGGAAGTGCGTCTAAAGCAGGAGATGCTTTAGGCGTAAAATGGTAGTTGGGAGAGTGCCATTACCTGCTATGTTGAATCTTGATCTGTCCTAATTTGTTTGATTTATGTTTATGTGAATAACAGAGATAAACTATACATGACGATTGAGTCTTAATGTCATTAATTTTAGCTGCGTATTCGAAAGATCTAATAAAGGCAGAAAATCTAAAAAAAAAATGTTTACTTGACCTCTTAAAAGAGAAACAAATCAACCCATAACTCCAAGTACATTCGAGCGTTGAAGCAGGCCGACACTGCGCGGGAGCTGTGAATGAATCGAAGTCGCCAGAGGTCAGGATCAGTCTGAAAACGGATTTGAAATAATTATTTGAAAATACATGTTTTTTCAGCGTAAATATGCATATAAATTTTGTTTAATCATGTATTCGTATTATACTCATTTTTCTATCCTTAAAATTATTGACATTATGACTGAATTTTTCTGTATAACATCAAGCAAACAGACATTTTCGCAGTATAGCAACATTGGAGATGTTATTTACTTTCACAGTAATACGAGTCTATTTCTTTTTTTTTTATTGTAAGTTAGAGGGAATGTTTGAACTCTTCGAATACAGAATGTAACTGAAATAAGT
Source organism: Monochamus alternatus (assembly GCA_037114965.1). Taxonomy (NCBI): domain Eukaryota; kingdom Metazoa; phylum Arthropoda; class Insecta; order Coleoptera; family Cerambycidae; genus Monochamus; species Monochamus alternatus. Next base: position 22,872,728 of record CM073427.1, on the reverse strand, counting down.
GGCAAAACGTTAATGACTGCTTCTACATCACAAAACAACAAAAAATGCGTGTGTGAAAGAGCGATGCAAGGTGTTAAATATTAAAATATACAATTTGGTATATATCTTGTAAATATGAGATTTTAGATATACGTAGATACCTGGTAAGTTGCTTAATGAATATTTGTTTGCTTTGGCGTTCTCTGTATTATTTCTTTAAACTTTGAAGAAACCCACTAATTTCAGAAACACCCTGTAGTTCTTGAGATAAATGTTACACCATGTTTAAATAATTATTAGTATTCGTCGAGATTTTTACTTTAAAATGATGAAAAAAAAATGATTATCGATGTGTTATTATATGTAAATAAAGTAACTTATTATTTAAACAGTTTTTTATAACCTGGAATTAATTTTGAACACCTTGTATCTGAAAAAAAATTGGACGCTTTTTATAGAAACTATTTGTATTGATTTCTGACGTAGAAGTATTTTACTCAACGCCATGTATAAAATGAATATAATAAAAAATGTGACATTTAAATTTGTAGGTGGATTTGTTATTTATTAAAGTAGTATAATCGATCGCAATAATGCACAGTACATAATATGTATACAGGGTGTCCGGAAAGTAATGGGACCCAGTTTAAACATAGCTTCCTGTGATCAAATAGAACCGATTTAGACAAACTTAGCTTAGTCCAAAAGTGCCTCCTTTAGAAGTTACAGGGCTGAACAAAAATGTTTTCTTGTTATGGGCATAATTAACAAACAAAATGCCCAATCATGTTGAAATTTGGTACAGTTATGTTTTAGATAAGTACAAGCATTGCTGAATATCGTAGGGGGCGCTCTTGACAATTTTTTGTAACTCATTTTTATCGTATCTTTTTTGTTAATCCTATATTGATACGCTTGACGGAAAATTATGTTATAAAATTAATTTTGCGTAGATACCTGTTCCATGTAACTGAACCTTCTCCTCCATTAATTTGATTTAGACAATCATATCTGCCGTTTCTGATTTGTAAAACTGATTATGTCAAGGAATGTTTTCAAAATTTGACAAAATAATGCTAATAATTTGAAATTATTTACACATTACATTTACACTACGCAACGATAATTACTAACTCAGTAACAACGATTAATATTAATCTGACAGGCTTTTGATCAAATTTTATCTAATTTAAGCGTATCAGCGTCAGTTTGACAAGTGGTAACTTGATCAAATTAGAAAATTTATTTCTGTTTCAATGTGCGGAAATTTTCAAACGCCTTTTTACCAAAAACGGTGCATTTTATCAACATGGAAGAAGTATAGCTTTTCTACGCAAAATTAATTTCAACATCATAATTTTCAGTCCAGCATACCAGAATAGGACCACCAAAAAAGATACAATAAAAATTAATTGCAAAAAACTGCCAAAAGCGCCCTCTACAATATGCTGCGGCACTACATACTCCTTCACAATGCTTGTACTTATCTAAGGCATAACTGTACCAAATTTGAATGTGATTGGACGTTTCGCTTCATAATTATGCCCATAACAAGAAAACAACTTTTTTTTCTTTGAAGCCCTGTAACTTCTAAACGAGGCACTTTTGGACTAAGCTAAGTTTATCTAAATCGATTCTATTTGATCACAGGAAGCTATGTTTAAGCTGTGTCCCATTACTTTCCGGACACCCTGTATCTAAGTCAAAAAACAGTGAGGGAATAATGATTTATATATAGGTTTAAACGATTTTTTTATCGTAATACACATTAATTTTAAACGCTAAGTACTGTTTGCAATTATAATAGACATCCGGTTAATTACTTAAGTATTTAACACAATCGTTCTGTATTTTGTGACTGAATTTAAATGCATCGTTTTGATCTCTGTCTATTAGAGGTATGTGTATTTCCCGCCAAATGACCTGGCTGAACTGAATGTCTCAGTCAAGAGAAATAATACCGAAAACGTGTAATATAAATTTCGACTGAATTACTAAGGTAAAACACGTTTCCTTAGCGTTTCCCACGCAAAATATTTCTACCAAAATAAGTTAGCGTCGGCACACAAATATTGGCCCATTGTGTTCTCTTGTCACAAGTAAATTAACCAGTTATTATACATCTGCAGAAGATGAAAATAACCTTCTGTATGATACACTGTATGATTAGCAAATATTACTGCCAACAACTTTGCTTATATTTTACCAGAATAATATGGTAGTTAAGAGCACTTAACAAAAATATAGTCAAATGATAATAAAAAACAATTATTAAGTCTCGCAAACTTTAATTTTTTAAAGTTCTCACTACGTAAAAACGGATTATTGTGGAAATATACAAATATTTTGCTGAAACAGAATCTCACGGTGCGAGAGCATACGAAAATATCTCAAGTAACCATTCTTACTGATCTTTGGGAAATATAAAAAAATAGATTACTTACATAATTTGAACATTTTTGAACCATTTTCCTCTTGAAACATTTTCTTTATAATCATTTACGAAATTTGTGCCAACTGTATTTAAAAATATAGACATTTACAATATTAATGATTTAGAAGTTACATTATCATTTAACTGAAGAAGTTCATGAGGAGTAGGTGCAGGTCACGTTCTCCACACTTGGATTTGTAGAGTTTTTGTAGGGATAAAAGAAATTGTCCTTGTTCCCTGTACAATCGTTTGCAATAATAATGACATTTATTAAAATGCATTTTGCGATTTCTTTTGAACTGCTGACGTATTTGTAATTAAATCTACTTTACAATTTTAACATTAATTATTAGTTGTTTCACTCACCAATAGAGATTTAACGAGAGTCCTACTCGGAACTTCCAGAAATTAAAAAAAAATTGTTTTGGCAGTGTCATTATTTTTGCAAAAGCATGTTTTTCAGTTACTGCTTATTTAAACACCCTGTAACTTCTAAATCGTTAACTACATTACACGAGTATATATGGCAAACTTAAACATTTTTTATGATTTTTAAAGATATACAGGGTGTTCAATTTAAAAAATTGTATGTTTGAGTCATATTTTAAAACAGACACCCTGTGAAGAAATTATAAATACGCCACTAAACTCTACGTAAAAAAGTGTATTGGAAGAATTTTCATCATTCCGATGTCTCAACTATTCTCCAAAATACAAAGAATCTCTTTAGTTTTTTTTTCTTTTCATTTTGCCTTGTATCTCCAAAACGAATAGGTCTATGAAAATTCTAATTGCGGCACCTCGAAAAAGTTGTCCAGTGTTGTGAACCCGCATCTCTTGTAGTTTCCGATATACCCTGCTACAATTACAAAGAAATTGGGACATCTTCCTGTTCCTGTGCATACATGACCAAGAAATCAAAATACAAATGTTTGTTTCTCAATTACTACTTATTTAAACACCCTGTGGCTTCTAAAACTTAAACATTATTTATGCTTTTTCTTAATTTGTTTATGTTTTTCCTTATTTTTTACATGTGATCTGAATCACTTTGTACGTTCTTTATAGAACCGTTTTCGATTTATCGGAAAATGTACGACAGTGTTAGAGCGATCCTTTTCCAATGTAGCATCATCCCTTTTGTAGGACGCCAGGTTGAAGCAACTGGTCGAGGAGTACAACGAAAAATGGGACATCATAGCGGAACATTTTCCCGATCGATCGGACGTACAGTGTCAACAAAGATGGACGAAAGTAGTCAACCCTGAACTTGTCAAGGGGCCGTGGACCAAAGAGGTTTGTTGTAGATATAATTCTGAATATTTGTACAAATATTTCCTAATATGTGCGTTCCTAAATGATATGCCATTTGCTTAGTAAAAAGGTGTCATGTTACTGAAAGGCATCGTTACTTGTGAACTTCAAATTGGAATGATCCATCTAAAAATGATTGAAATTTGAATGATGTGCCAGGGTCAGAGATTCATTCTTAGAAGTATGTGAACTGCAAATAATCGGTATACAGGGTGAGTCAGAAAGAATTGGTCAACACTATGCTGGAGATACTAGACACCAAAATGAGCTCATTATGCCTTATACGAATGTCGCTGGTTTAAGAAATACAGGGTGTTCAAGGCTTAAATTTTATTCTGAAATTTCTCAATAATTAAGAAAGTTTTGATAGCATGACCGAAAATTGGTAGTTTGGGTTTTTTGGTGTGAGAATTACGAATTTGAAGCTTATTTTGATTTTGCTCCTAGAGGTCGCTAGTTTCACCGTATTATTTAGATAAATCAAAACATATATTTTTTATATGTTAACCTATGCGAAGAATCTTAAAGAACGTTGAATTCTACATAAACATACTCTTGTTTAGATCGCTTAAGTTTATCGGTTTCTGAGTTATTTGCATTTAAAATTTTCCATGTATTTTGAGGTGATTTTTTTTTCAGGCGCTGATTTTGCTATTTCATTTCTTAGTAGGCTTATGTTAAATATTCATGTCAATTAATATTAGCGTATTTTGCGTGCGTATGATTTATCATTCGTGCTATTATTGAGAAATTTCAGAATAAAATTTAAACTTTGAATATCCCGTATTTCTTAAACCAGCGACATTCGTATAGAGTCAAGGGTATAAGGCATGATGAACTTAAACATGACCCATTCTTTCTGACTAACCTAACAAATGTTAAATACTTCAAGGATATAATCTAGAACCCAAATGGTGTTGATTTAACCAAACTTAAAAGAAAAATGTAGCGAAAAACTTACAGGGTGTTCCTTGATAAATAAGTTTGGAAAATACGTATTCTTATTATAAAAACCGAAAAGTACAATAGAATTGATATTCAGATGGTCAGAAAGGAAAACTTTTATATTTGATATTTTTGAAAAAAAAACACATTATTTTATAAAAATGACTTAATCACATTACCATAGCTATATATAGGTTTTGATCGTTATTTTTTCAGAAAATATGAAAATGTGAAATATGCAGCGAAGTAGCTTTTTAATCAAAAGGTTGTAGGTGATTAAAAAATATGGTAAAATTTCACATTAATAATTTTATTTACATATACATTTAAAACCATTTTTACAAATTTTCTTTTGAAGCTTTTGGAATCTTTCTCATTACAGCATCTCGATTCATTTTAATGATTAACTTCATATAAAAAACTTTTATTTGATGCACCATGACGCCTAAAAAAGGTAGCTAAAATAAATATGATGTGGAAATGTCAGATAAACAAAAAAAAAAAAAAGAAAACCACTGGCATATTTAATAACTACTCCCTAAAAAAATGCTATTTTTGCGCGTTCACAATAATTTACGAGACTAGTGTAAATTATGTATATCTTTGAAGCGTTGTAGCTGTTATCACAGTGTACACCAAATTATATGTATGTACACATATGGTTATTTATACAAAAAGTAAAGCACTGTTTTTTAAGTTAATGAAAAAATGTACTGTTTATTCACTCATTGTTGACATTTACGACTACAGCAATAACATACGAATACAAGTTCTTAGTGAATAAGGTTACTAAGAGTGTATTATAATATTATATAAGTCGATCAATTTGAACCACTAAAAAAAATTACCTGAATAATGATTGAGGTAGGCGAAATTTAAGAGTTAACACATATTCAATTTTACTATTAACTGGTGTCAAGAAGTAAAAAGAATTGTTCACAGTTTTTTATGTAGGTATATTAAATGAATGGAACAAGTTCACACTTACTAAAGAAATACAGGTGTCGAAAGATTTTATTTTAGTTATTTAATTTCAAACATAGAACATATTTATATTATATACAAACGTTAATAAATGGTATATAAATAGTAAATCAATGTCCGCAAAAACTAGCGCGATTAAATATAGATATATTAAAAAATAATAAATGCAAACATGTTAAAAATTTACGAAAAACTAATGATATACTGAGCAAAAAGTCAAAAAGGTAGTATCTTAAAATTTATCCCAAAATAATCAGCAAGAGGATAAAAAGCGTGATTGAATAAATATTTTTGTTTTCAATAATTTTAAATTTCTTATATTAGAAGAAAATATATTTAAAGACTGAATGAAATTTCTTTTCAGTCATTTTTCTTTAATGTTTGAAGGGTGAGACCTCTATAAAATTTTTGCACATGGTATTTTATGAAGAAAAAACATTGACATGTGTAAGTTCATAGTCTTTAGAATATATAATTAATCAAGTGTAACTGTAAATTTTTTATTGCTTATAATAACATGTTTAGCGCATAGACTCGGTATTGCAGAAGCTGTCACAGGCTCCTATCCTCGCTAGGTCCATAATAGTCAACGCTCGATTTTTTTTTTGAAAAACACCGTCTTGTAGAAAATGATTTCAAGACGAATACGTCATTACTGCCAAAAAATAATTTTATGTGTTAGGGTTAGGCTAATGCCTAATAATCACTCAGTCACTAATTGGAAGGTCATAAATGTAAACCATATTGGCTATTTCAGCATAAGCCATTATTAAAACTTAATATTTAAAAAAAAGCTTAATTTAACAATACACAATATGATTAAGTAGGTACCTAATTTAAGTAACTGTAAAAATGCACTTGATCAAATAAATCAATTTTGTTGTTAATTGGTTTAGAATACAAAAGTTTCTAAAGCTGGTAATTTTTTTATTCATGCATACTAAATATGTACACTGAATTTGGTTAAATTATCTCGAGCAGTTTAGAAATTAAAAATCAAAAACTGATTCTTTTTAATTTTTGATACGCTGTAGCTGGACAATGGCTATGCTAAGACCCCACACTTTATAACAAAAAATCCTTAATTGACTGCACAATACGCCTCTGTATTTTTAATCTTTACTTAAGAAACAGCCTGTACAAGGTGGGAACAATGTTGTCAAACTTATCTTACTGAAAAGTTGGTGGTTAAAAAGATACAGGGTGTCAAAATTAAACATTCATATTTGATATTTTTAAATAAGTTTTTAAAATATCCAAATATTTGCATACATTTTGGAGATAGGGGGAAATTCAAATTTGATTCTAATTTTGTCGTCACCACCAATTTCCAAAATGTATGCAAATATTTGGATTTTTTAAAAAGTTATTAACAAATATTGAGAATAAAATTTTAACTTTGACACCCTGTATCTTTTTAACCATCAACTTTTGATTAAGGCAAGTTTTGCAACATCGCATTATTTTGTTGTCAGGGATATACTCTTGCTTTATGTTGCATTTATTTTGAGACACTCTGTATATGATTTATTATTTCTGTTGTGTTCTTACCACGGTGTCCTGAATCCGCCCTTGGACGGCCATGCACGATTTATTCAGTTTGTTTATTTAAGAGGTTTCTTCTCTTGCACTGTGCAAAATTCAGAAGGATCTTCTTGCTTAAAAAATCCATTGGCTTTGAAAAAAAAAACGCCCACGGTTCAACATATCGCCTCGGACCTCACGACCCTCCTTTCCAATGACTGCCCAAGACGAACCCCAACCGACGATATCGCTCTTCAATGTTTCGCGATAGCGATTTTCCCTTAATGTCTCTTCTCCCCTTTTGTCCCGGCTCGTCGGAGCGTGGAGTTGACAAAAAGACAAAAGGCCGAGAAACCCTTCTGTTACCAGTTTCTCACCACGTTCTTCCTCTACGCGCAGGGCATTGCCCCTTCTCGGTTTACCTAGGAGGTCCACGTATTGCGAGGTGCCATTAAGGCACTATGCAGGTCGCGGAGCGCGTGAACTATAAATATTTATTGATTTTGTTAACGATTGGGCGAGTGGCGCAAACCGGCCATGTAGGCGGAACACGCCATTTTTAAAAACGATGCATAAATCATAACAACCCTAGAAAGAACACACAATGCCCACTTAACATACCTATGGGGTCATGGTAATAATAATAACATATTTTTTAATGTTAAAATGTACAATATTTTAGAGTGAAAGGTTTACTAATTACTAAATATTTTGGGGAATATTATAAAATACAAATAAATAAACAAAAATATACCTACCATATAATCAAATTTCTTTTATATGATTTCTATGCGTTTATGTATGGTACACGATACTCTTATTACGCCGTTAAAATTTTATATGATTTGCTTTTTGTATTTTCGAGATATAAGATGTTCAAATTGGTGCTAATCTTAAAAACGGTGACGTCACTACACGCGACTCCGAACTAGGAGATCAACTTCAGTTTGACAAGTGGTAACTTGATCGAATTAGAAAATTTATTTCTATTTTAATGTGCAGAATGGAACAAGTATAGCTTTTCTACGCAAAATAAATAAAATACAAAATCATATATTGGATATAATACAAAACGAGAACACATTATTTTACATAAAGTTATATTCGAATTCCTAGTTCGAATAGAATAGATTACAATTAGTCGCGATGTATGCGAGATCTTGCTGCAATTACGAATGATTTGATTAGACTTTGGCAAGCATGCGTGACCTATCGCCATTGGCTATATAAGCTTCTAGTAGAGTAGTAGAAAATAATTAAAAATTTGTATGTAAAAGAAGGTCGATGGATCTTGTTTTTGAATTCTCAAATGATAAAAGTTATTGTCTTTCCTTTTAGTTTTTTCTGAATTAATAATTTGACCGACGTGCCAAAATTTGACACTTGTTATTCGTTTCTTTTTATTTAATTACCAAAACGTTCTGAATTTGATTGTTATTGATCACTTGGATTAAAATGTATCTTGTGATGCTACTAAAATCAAACACTCACTTGAAAAAACACTTAATTTTTATTAGAGGAAAAAACGAGATCACAAAACAATTAAACAAAAAAAGTGAAAGTTATCGGAAGAATATTCATGATATTATAATTATGTGTTATACTCAATTTTCTTATATTTCTTAAGTTCCAATGAAAGTTAGAAATTATTGGTAACATCTTAAAAATTCTTTAAATTGTTTCTGAAAAAAGGTAATATCGCAAAACGTTTTGAAAGAACAACAAAATATTATCAATTTTTAAATTGTTCCTTTATTCCACGGGTGCTATATACAAAGTGTTTTAAAACATGCGTTGAGTAATGAAGGGTTTGATTACATACTTCGAAATATATGGTGTCAAAAAAAAATCCCAGTTGTTTGACGATATCTCAGGAACCGTTTAACATACAGAACTTAAATTTTATACACGTCATTAATATTAGCTACTTTTGAGCGTTAATTCAATTTTTATTCATGTGCAGTGGCGGAGGTTTTATGATAGCGTGAGGTTTTTTTGCCTCTAATTTTTACTGCTCTAAAGCGAACCGTTTTCAAAATAAATGGCGTTTTATGATGGAAAGACATGACATGAAAGAAAATGGCTTCGTGTTATTGACAAAACATTTGTTCTTCATCTAGTTGTTCTATTAATGTTCTGTATCTCAAACGGTTCCTGAGATATCGTCAAACAACTGAAAAAAACATCTTAGAGCTTTTCTCTTAGAATGAGCCAAAGAATCACACCCTTCATTTTCCAACACATGTTTTGAAACACCCTGTATATTTCCAATAACAATATAATTAAAATGAATTTAACGATACAACAGTGTCAGTAAAGTTATAATTAGATGTTGGTTATATGCTAAAAATAGTGTAACATAATTTTGCCGCCTGAAAGGATTATATCATCCTTGGTAGGTAATGCCTTTTGTCTAGTTAAGATTCTTATTAGGAACTTTTTTCATACCGGAAACCAGGTGTGAGTAATAATATATCATGTAATTTGAATGGAAATTATTCAGTAACATTCCTATAAGGCAATATTAAGCAGAGTGGACGACTTCATCTATATTTATGTGTCGATCATTCAATGTGCAAGTACATGAAGCACATAATAATGACTATGATAATTAATAAGTCAAGGATAAATGTTGCAATGTTTATATTTTGATTGACTAAAATTCTGATACGTGATATCGGATTTCACAATTGCTATTTTTAAATTATTGCTACTGTTAATGTATTAATTAACTTGTGTTTAACTTTGTCGTGGTATCTTTATCAAATATTTTAAGGACACTTTAGGCCAAATAATACCCGCCCAGGTAATTATAAACATTTTTGTAAAATGTCATGTATATTAGACTATAATATTCATTAATATCATCCTAAAAGGTACATTTGTCATTGTTTATTGTCTAAATGAGATGGAAAGAATATTTTCAAGAATTGCTACGAGGAGAAGAGATAAATGAAATGCAAGAAGTAAACAATAACGAATTAAAAGAGAGAAAATGGAGCAATAATCATAGAAGAAATGATTCAAGCTTTAAGAGAACTAAAGAATGGAAAACGGCCCGAACAAGATAAAATAATAAATAATAAATGCTCAAAATATGGAAAGAAATGGGATAAGCATACTACTGGAAATAGTTAATAAAACCTGGAACGAAGAAGCTATACAGATTGGGAAATGGAAATGATAGTACCTATATTCAAAAGAGGAGATCAGAAAGATTGCAATTATAGAGGAATAATGTTGGTGAGTTCAGGAATGAAATTATATGAGCAAATTCTGAATGAGAGATTGAAGAATATACTAGAAATGACAATGTCAGAATCTCAAAGTAGTTTTAGAAAAGGCAGAATTGTGCAGGATCATATATTTACTCTTCAACAAATCATAAATAAGACGAGACTGAAGAGAGGAAATGCCTATATGGCTTTTATAGATTTAGAAAAGGCCAAGTACCTAGAACAATAGTGTGGGATGTATTAGAGAAGAAAGGAGTAAATAGCAAATTGAATGCAGTAATACTATATAGAAACACAACAAATCTGGTTATTTACAAAAATATCAAATCTGCAATATTTAAAACTCGGGAAGGATTAAGGCAGTGTGGATGAACGAGTCCTACTCTATTTACGGTGTTTATGGACCACATCATTAAGAAATGTAATGAGAGAACAATAAATTTATTTGTAGGTTACAAAAACTTGCAGACAGTGAATATATCGGAATGTGCAGATGATGTCGTAATTATGGCTGCAAGAGAAAAAGAGTTACAGAAAAATGTAGATATATGGAAAGAAGTATTAGGAGAAACTGGAATGAAAATAAATGCAAATATACGAATAGATGGACTAGAGTTAGAGCAAGTAAAGTATTTTAATTACTTAGGAGTAGCTATAGAAGAATCAGGAAAAAAGAAAGAAATATAAAAGCGAATAGAAAATACAATAAGTATACCATAGCATAAATAAAAGCTTCATTAGTAAAAGAGAAATATCTACGAAAACAAAAATGAATGTTTTTCAAGCAGTGTATAAATCTATTTTGACATATGGATGTGAGACATGAACATTGACGAGACAACAAAGGAGTAAAAGTCAAGGAAGAGAAATGAAGTATCTGAGAAGAGTGAGAGGAGTACCGAAAATGGATAAAATAAGAAATGAGCAAATAAAAAAAAGATGTAGGAGCGCAATCGATACTAGATTTCATAGAACAACGACAGTTGAGTTGGTGGGGGCACTTACAACGGAAGAATGATAACAGATAAGTGAAAAGAATATGGGAAGCCAAAATGCAAGTTAAAAGAAAACGAGGGCGGCCAAGGGAAACGTGGGATAGTTCAGCAGGAAAAACATTAGCAAGTAAAGGGAAATTATGGCAAGAAGCTAGGCTAATAGCAAGAGACAAAAAGCAGTGTAACCAACAAATTTGTAAGTATAGAAATCAAAATAAGAATTATTTAAAATTTATCTGTACATGTAAAAATAATGGTTAAAATGTGAGGTTAGAATAGCAAAGTAATGTGTGTCTTAGAAATGCATTTTGAAAGTTATTATATTATTTGAGGAGAATTTAAATAGTAAAAGTGGGTAAATAAAACATCAATATTTTATTTTTGCTTTTGCTGTATGTGTTTTATTTTTCGAGATTTCTGTACCTATAAACTACCACAAATTTGATCATTTTATCAGCGGTGACCTTAAAGTTATGCTACGCCGCTGCATCCACTATTTACGGAACGTCTGGTTCTTTTTAAAAATACATTGAATCATTAAAAAATGCGTCACAGCTTAATAAACCAGACCTCAATATAATAAATTAATCCCACTTTGTTTTTTTGCGTTAGAACGGGTAAAGTTACATTAATAGGATTGAAGAAATTAGAGGCCCCGAAAAATACCAAGTATAACAAAAACTAGTTCGGCACAGTTTGTTACTAGGTTATCCGGGGACCATTGTATAAGAATTCAAAGTTTTTGTCGGATGTGATTAGCATTGTAATTCATTCACAGCGAGGAATTCCATCGTGGTAACCTTGAAAAGCATGCAAAGCGCGAAGATTGATTTTTTTGTACGGTCACGACTATAAAAACTACGACAGGTAGGTAATTAGTAATTACCTAATCTTCAGTGGCAGAGCAAGGCTTTTTGTGACTTTGGAATTGGAGTATTTAAATCTACACACAACGTCAAATGTCTTTACAGGGGTTATATAAAATGATTCGATCAAACCTAGTGGTTTTTATTAATGTAGTAAAAAAATACATGTACGTAGGGAACAAAAAAGACAATACAAAATTGCTGACCATGTTACCAATGTTTTTACAAATCTGGTCAGTTTGGCAGTGTATTCAGCCAACTCTTCCTTTGAATTTTTGTACATTATATATAATGCCAGGACGTGAAATTTCTGCATTTACTCGAGCAAGAATGACTGCTTTACATGATGCAGGACATTCTAATCATCAGAACAGATAGAACATGTTGGGCATTCCTAGATCATCTATTGTACGAATAGATACAGTGGAAAACAGACCACGTAGTGGACGTCTTCGAGTATCTAATGAAAGGGGGGATCGGTATTTGGTGCAATGTGCCCGTAGACATCGCACAGCTTCAGCTCTAAGGGCCCACTTTCAAGGTACGTTTCGCCGTGTTATAATCGACACCTACTATTCGAAGACGAGGCCACAACGCAAATTTACGTGCTAGAAGACCATTACGGGTTCCCACTCTACTTCCAAGACATCGTGCTGCCCGTCTCCAGTGGGCGCGAGAGCATAGTGGTTGGTTTTTACGCTAGTGGCGGTGGGTCTTATTAACAGACAAAACCAGAATTGGACTGGTTACTGATGACAATCGACAAAGAATCTGGAGGGAACGAGGTCGTCAGCAGCGACTTCATTTTTCCCGTGAAGTTGCTCCGTATGTAGGATTTCATTGCTAGAGCCATTCATAATCACATTCCTCCATCTCAGACTGCAGATGAGTTAGTCGTGGCGGCAGAAGAGAAATGGAACAATATTCGGCAAGAGATAGTTAACCGCTTGATTATCTCAATGCACATACGTGTCAGTCAATATGCGATTGGATCGTGGTGGAGGTCATACCGACTATTAGTCAAGTAGAGAACTTGCTTTGTTACTTCTTTTTGATTTAATAAATTTTCTCCAAAATGTCACACATTTGCTGGCTTTTAATTTTCTAAATACTCAGTTTATCGAACATATTCTATTCACAAAAAAAAATTTAGAAAAAATATACTTTTAAAAATGTATTTGGTTTTTCTGAGAAAAAGATTTCTTTAACAAGAATGGCGGGGTCCAAGACTTTTGACGTTGTGTGTACTTTCTATAATGTTGACAGCACCAGAGGATTCGCTTGATTTTTAGAGTACTTACACGAGGTATTATTTACGCAGGATGAAACTCATTGGAAAAGGATCTACAACAAAAATGAAAGGAAAAATAATTTACGGGCTATCTGAGGTCGGGAAGTGGAAGGGGGTGAGTTTTTAAGGGTAAAAAACGGTTTACCTCGATTTCTGGCAAAACTACAAGTCCTATGGAAAAAAGTTAAAACATTTACCATAGTATTGTATATTTTTTACACCATAGAGATTCCAACGAACAAAAAGCCAACCGACTTTTTTAAAAAAGCAGATATTTTGACGTGAGAATTTTCGATTGAATATTAGGGTGCTTTTTCGATATTAAGTCAAAATAAGGTGAAACAATGTATATTTTAAATCAAAAAAATTACAGTGTATTTGGGACATAAAAAGGTAAGTTTCCACTAAATATAGTGAAAAAAAAAATTATTTTTTATAAAGGATAAAAATAAAAAACCAAAAACTTGGTTATTTGAATTGTTCACATAAATTTTGAGGTTATGTGAAAAAAGTGTAAATTTGTTCCCCTTGAAAAGTTATATTTTTTCTAATAAACTTTTTTCCGTAACATTTCCCGTTTAAAAGTTTCAGCAATATCGTCCTAAAGAGGCTCGAAAGAGATACCACCTAAAAATCACATTAGCGGTGGAAGGATCAATCCGTTTTTCTGAGAAAGTGTTATCCAAATATTGCTGCACAATCCTGGCCTTGTGGGGTAGAGTTCCTTCGTGCTGACAGCATAGATTTCTCTTTAGCTGCAAAGGCACATTCTCCAGAAGTGCAAGAAGTTCTTCTTGTAGGAAATTTAGATAACTCATGCTGCTCAATGTATGTTCATAAAAATTAGCCCCAGTTAAATGCCTACCGATGATGTCGCACCATACATTTACTCCAAAATGGCTTTGGTTTTGGACTGGATTTACAATGTGGGGATTTTCAGTGAATCAGCAGGGTTCGTTGCGCCTGTTTGGAAAACTATTACTGACAAACCGACTTTCTTCCATCCAAACAACGTGCTAAAAAAGGTTCTGATCAACAATTTCTACATTTACAACAATTTGAGCTATAAAATTAAGTCTGTTCTCAATGTGACACTCAGGCAAACTCCAAGTTGTGAATTTTGTGATCATGCTTTCCATTGGTCTGTAAAATTCGTTGAACGGTTGATCTATCCAAATTCAATTCCCGACTAGCTTGCCATATAGAATTACGTAAATTTTGTTTGAAAAACTGTAACAGTCTAGCTGTATATTAACAGTGTTTCTTATCCTTTGGTCAATTATTTGATTCAATCTTCTAGGTATAAAATGCATCTTCATTTCGCTGCTAGGTCGCCTCCAATCTTGTAAAGGTTCTATGATCAGGAATGAGACTCTCTGGATATCTTTGTCGATATAACTACAGCTTTTCTTGATTTTTTTTGTGATTTGCCGTAAATTAGCAGCATATCAACTTTTTCTGAATGAGAAAATATTTTGTAAGCATAAAGGTTATATGTTTGACGTTCCTAATGACAAGAATTTTGTGACATTTATGCTCTTTAAACAGCGAACATTGAATTATCAATCCTGGCCTTGCGAGGTGGAACTCCATCGCGCTGAAACCATAGGTTCCTCCTTAGCTGCAAGCGCACATTTTCCAAAAGTGCAGAAAGTTCTTCCTGTAGCAAATTTAGGTAACTCACGCTGTTCAATGTATGTTCATAAAAACAAGGCTCCATTAAATGCCTACCGATGATGTCGCACCAAAAATGGTTCCGATCAACAATTTCTACATTTACTACAATTTGAGCTTTAAAATTAAGTCTTCTTTCAATGTGACGCTCAGGTAAATACTCCAAATTGTGAATTTTGTAGTCATGATACCTATTGGTCTTTAAAATTCGTTGAACCGTTGATTTATCCAAATTAAATTCCCGGCTAGCCTGCCGTATAGAATTTCGTGGATTTTGTTCGAAATACTGCAACAGTCTAGCTGTATTAACATTGTTTCTTACCCTTCGGTTAATTACTTGATTCTTCCGAACAGAAAATGCATCTTCATTTCGTCGCAAGATCGCCTCCAATCTTGTAAAGGTTCTATGATCAGGAATGAAGCGCTCTGGATACCTTTCTCAATATAACTCTACAACTCTTCTTGAATTTTTTTGTGACTCGTCGTAAATTAGCAACATATCAACTTTTCGAGCAATCAATTATTTTCCAACGACTGCTTGATTTTTCCACCGCTAATGTGATTTTTAGGTGGTATTTCTTTTGAGACTTGTTAGGACGCGCGGAAATTAATATAGAAAAAAATCTCTAATAAAAGCAGAGCTTTTTAACAGGAAAAAAAATTTGAATATGTTTCTGGAAAAAATATGATGACGTCATTAGTCGTTTCTGTCAAATCCCAAAGATAATACTTTAGATTG
Organism: Monochamus alternatus; assembly: GCA_037114965.1. Taxonomy (NCBI): domain Eukaryota; kingdom Metazoa; phylum Arthropoda; class Insecta; order Coleoptera; family Cerambycidae; genus Monochamus; species Monochamus alternatus. The sequence goes on along the minus strand of CM073427.1, from coordinate 22,856,747 downwards.
AATATGGAGCTTACCTCATCCATTTAACACCACGTGTCCCAAATTTTATTTAAATTTGGTGTATTCTCACAGTATAGGTCCATATACTATCGAGTTTGAGACACCCTGTACTACCGAAATTTAGTAGATTTTATATTTCGATGGCAAGAACTATAGTAAGACTATATCGGTTTAGATTACAGTATTTTTTCTTCTTGGTAATACGAATATCGTATGAATACAGAGTTCAATGAAAATGTAAATCTCGATGAAGCCGTAACAGAGATATGTAGGTGGAGAAATAATGGCATACACGAAACAGAATATTTGCATACATAATCTTTCTTGGAGTGGCCAGCCAGCAACTGACATGCAACAGTCATCGCATCGTGGACTTTAAAATCGCGTTTGAAATATTAACCTTAACTCGTCCATTTCCTTTATTTGCGGTCAATTTCCTCTTGTTTATCGTCAAATAATAATGCTAATTAGTTAAATAAATGCATTGATTTGTTCAGTTTGTGGAGGCAAACAACGACACATATATATATAATTAAAATTGGTTCATTCTACAAATATATTAATTTTGTGCGAAGATAATTTTTTAGAATTTATATTGTTGTTAATAAAATAACTGATTATACGTAATTCTAAAAATGTAAAGCCAACATTTGAAAATCTAGAGAGTGACTCATCGATAGCTTGTATAGACTAGCGCGAGGGGCGAAGCGTACGAGGAGCAACAGTTCATAGGCGTACTAAATTTGAAGGCGATGAAATATAAAAAATATACTAAAATGACGAAAATAATTGTATTACATAACATACATTATTTTTAGTACAAATAGTCATATAACAGTTTTTGCCAATTTCAAGGCGTTGGATAATAGAAATGATACAGTTATTTCCAAATTTAAAGGTTTTATCTTGTATTCTCAATTACTCAATGTCGAAAATAATAGAGAGTGACTAATTCACCACTTGAGAAGGGTTCAAAGCACATAAAATTATCAAAAATAAGTTGACGTCGAGTGAATCTAGCACATTATAGTCTGTTTAGAAATGAAAGAGAGTAATAAAAGCTTATTATGTATGCAAATCGTAAATAAATGTGCTTATATTCATTATTTTTATATTATGTAGTATCGGTATAGATGAGGTGTACTTTTAAAAAACTTTATGTGATCGGACCGGACTAAATTGTAGCAGGTAGCTAAAATTTAATCCCCGACAATCCGTCTTTGTCTATGCCGCTTCAATTTCTCGGTCCATTTCTCTTATAAGTAAACAATATAAAAACAGCATTTCAAAACATGAGCATCATAACCGGGTTAAGAGGGTTTTTAGTAATTCAAATAAAATTACCTATTCAATATTATTATCAAAATATTTAAATTTAATGAATAGACTTTTATTCCACACAAAAATATATGTATTTTGAAAATTCAAATTATGGTGAGTAAATGTAGTGTTGTATAAATGTACAATAAAGAAAATAAAAAAGTAGGTATATTAAAATTCATCCTCTGAATATTCTGATGAATTGTCTTCGTCTCCTAGATTGATAACCATAGGTTCCACAGTAACGTTAATTAAATTATCGAGTTCCCACATTTTCTCTTCTTTTTGTACATGATGTATACATCTTTGCCAGTTATCTGCAGTTACTCGTTCCAAGGAATTTTTTAACAAAATTTTCACGTCACTTAATTTAAACGTCGTATTATTTCGCGATACATCTCCTTTTACCTGCGCCCAGACTAATTCGATTGGGTTAAGTTCACAGTTATAAGGTGGTAACCGAAGTACAGTTATTTGGTGATTTGTTGCTATTTCATCGATAACATATGTTTTCTGATCTTTATTAAGATTGACAAGTGTCAAAAGTTTCTTTTTCACCATATTTGTTTCAAAAGAATTGTTTTTTCCGGATAACCATTGAATTATATCGGCTTTCCTCCAAGCAGTCGTAGGCGTCCCCTCGGTCTGCCGTGAATGGTAACTGGCATTATCCATGACAATTACAGACCCCGGAGGAATAAGATCCAACATCTGTGTAAAATACTCTTCGAAAACATCTGCGTTCATGTCTTCGTGATAGTCACCTGTATTTTTTTCTGTGAATGCCATTTTTGAAGAAATCATCTATAACGACTTTTGACCTCCCTGTAGATGATTTTGGGGGATTTACAGTATCTTGTTTATTTTTTGTTTCCTTTAAAAGTCTGTAGATAGTCGATTTTTCAATCCCTGTCCTGGGCAGAATCCTCTTTTCCTCCGGAAAATTAGCGCCTATGAATCCTATGATAAACCGATCTGAGATGCCTTAGATCTGTCTTTTACAACATTTCCAACTGTAGAAACGACGATAATGAACATTAATAATAGATAATAGAAAACTTTGAATGCAAAGTGCACCCGCGGCATTCTTTAATTATAAAATTTTGTCTGATAAATCAAACTGGCATAGTTTATTATAGGAAAATATCCACGACACAAATTTCTTTATTTAAATACTATACACTGTTTTTAATTGAAAAAAATAGGCACTATTTCACACACGTAAACACAGGGATTTAATTATGACGTCAAATTGTTGGTGGTTGCCGAACTGTTTAAATGTCAAACGTGCAGTCGCGGCTGCCGACTGCCTGTGTCGGCGATAAATTGGGGTATAATATGGTTTAAAAAAAATTTTTTTTCACCTTGTAAATAAATGGAAATTTTTTGAAGGGCAATTTTGTTACGTCATATTTTTCTTTATAACCTCTTAAAATGGTTGTATTTAGTCATAGTTAACACTACATATATTACGTTTTTCTAAGTATGGTGAAAAACATTGTGATGCATTTCAATCTAAAATGAGAGAAGTTATCATCTTCTCGTTAAAACGTCATCCAACGGTGTGCTACAACTTTAGCTCTTTACATATTTACATAACAATAAAAAATTATATGGATTCTTCTAACCCTATCCTTTCAAGGAAAACGGTGCAGCAATTTCGGCTCAACGGAACGGAAACGATTACATTTCTTGTTATGAGTTATTATGAATGACACACAAACTTATTTTCAGCAAGTTCGTTATCTTTTTATAAACATTTCAGTGGCGCAAAAACTAATATCAGATAATATGCATTATGTTTCCGTTTTTCGGATTTAGATAATATAAATGTGATTTCATTGCATCAGGATGTAACTGGTTTTAACGAAAATTTCTATTTAAGGCCCGCTACAGACGATGCGTGAATTCGCGATTCGCGATGCGTGATTTGTAAGAAATTCGTGCATCACGTTAGGCCCGCTACGAATTCGCGATTCGTTATGCACGATTCGTGATATGCGATGAATTTGCGAATAGTGTGTAGGGTCTTGTTCGTTAAAAATCCATTCATAAAAACACGCGATGCACGAACTCCTTACAAACCGCGAATCGCGAATTCGCGCATAGTCTGTAGCGGGCCTTATGAATGGATTTTTAGTGAACAAGACACTATTCGCGAATTCCTGGCATATCACGAATCGCGCATAGCGAATAGCGAATACACGCATAGTCTGTAGCAAGCGTATATTTAAATTGTTTTCCTGTTAAGAAGCTCTCTATTTTTTAATAAACTTTTATTAGAAAACATTGCCCATTTAACAGTTATAAGCAATATCGTCCTAAAGTCTCAAAAGTACCTCGTAAAATTCACATTAGCGGTGGAAGGATCAAGTCAAGTCTTTGGAAAATAATTGATTGCTCGAAAAGTTGATATGTTGCTAATTTACGACGAGTCACAAAAAAATTCAAGAAGAGTTGTAGAGTTATATTGAGAAAGGTATCCAGAGCGCATCATTCCTGATTATAGAACCTTTACAAGATTGGAGGCGATCTTGCGACGAAATGAAGATGCATTTTCTGTTCGGAAGAATCAAATAATTAACCGAAAGGTAAGAAACAATGTTAATACAGCTAGACTGGCAGGCTAGCCGGGAATTTAATTTGGATAAATCAACCGGTCAACGAATTTTAAAGACCAATGGGTATCATGACTACAAAATTCACAAGTTGGAGTATTTACCTGAGCGTCACATTGAAAGAAGACTTAATTTTAAAGCTCAAACTGTAGTAAATGTAGAAATTGTTGATCGGAACCATTTTTGGTGCGACATCATCGGTAGGCATTTAATGGAGCCTTGTTTTTATGAACATACATTGAACAGCGTGAGTTACCTAAATTTGGTACAGGAAGAACTTTTTGCACTTCTGGAAAATGTGCGCTTGCTGCTAAGGAGAAACCTATGGTTTCAGCGCGACGGAGCTCCACCTCGCAAGACCAGGATTGTGCAGCAATATTTAGATAAACACTTTCCCAGAAAAATGGATCTAACAAATAAGGTTTACAAAACGTCTTTGCGAGAGATATTAATCATTTGAAAGAAAAAATCACAAACGCTTGTAATGAGTTAAACGGCGAAATGTTAGTAAACGCAACCCGCAAAGAAATCAGACGAAGATTGGATGTGTCTTGAAATTAGAGATCAAATAGAGAATAGATTTTAATATGTATGTAGTATGAGGGCGTTTGCCTCATTTTTTAAGTTTAGTTATTGCATCACTTTTTGATTTAACTTTATTAAAGAATTTTCGAGTGTAATCCTTTTATTTATTCTAAATGACATTTATGCATTTTTAAATAACGAACATTCAATTATTTTCCAACCACTACTTGATCCTTCCATCACTAATGTGATTTTTAGGTGGTATTTCTTTTGACACTCTTTAGGACGATGTTACTTTTAATTTTTAAACGGGAAGTAATATAGAAAAAATTCTCTAATAAAAGTTTATTAGAAATAAGAGAACTTTTTAACAGGACAAAAAATTTGGGTATGTTTCTAAAAAAATATAATTGACGACGTCATTAGTCGTTTCTGTCAAATTCCAAAGATAATACTTTCTATTGAAAATGGACCTTACTTCATCCCATTTAACACCACGTGTCCCAAAAAGTTATTTATTTATCAAAAATAGATTGTATGTAGATTAATAAAATAATTCACCGCTTCTAGGATGCTAATTTATTTTGTTCTTTTTACATTTTAAACCCTACTTCGTATCAAAAAATATGATTTAGAAACTAGAAGAAAACTGATGCTAATCGCATCGAAGTCCGATCATTATTACAGGAGTTATTTTGACTCTATGGAAATATCTAAAGAGGCCCCTTAAAATGCTTTTTAAACTGCATTAAAATATAAGTAGGAATTAGGTACTAATAAAAGTTTTTGCAAATGAGACCCGTTAATGTAAATCCTAGCTTTCCAACAATTTTATTTGACTTGTACCTCTTTACTATCAAATCGACATAATTTGAATTTGTCCGTTCTTTCTTGCTTCAACGCGTTATTCCCACAATTTTCGGGCACCACCGGAAGTACTAATTAAACTATCGATCTAGAAGGCATAGTTCACGAAATGTGAACCATCTGTTCGTTTTTTGGCAAATATAAATTTTCGAACATATGCTGATATTACTTTATTATACAGCCACACATCACATGAATAACAATTATGTGAAAATTTTAGGTGGAAAGTCAAATCGCATTTAGATAAAGCCATGTACCATATGAAACAAAACTTGTTTATTGACTGTGCCAGATTATATTTTTTTAAAAAACTGAGATGTGAGTTGACCTTGAACAAAGTAAATAGTGGGCGTAACTCATATAACATGTTTTAATAATCGTGATTTCGAAATAAAGTTACAATTAAGAGATTTTTTTTTAATTTTCAACTAAAAATAAAATTTTAAAAATGTGTGTGCAGAAGTAAAAAAATGTGCGAGATTCAAGGATGTGCGTGCGTGCATAATTTAGAAAAAATATGTTCATTTGTGTTGACAAATTTCACTGAATCCATAGTAATGTAACCATTCGATTTAAAAATTTAAAATACTTATACCTTTTTAGTGAACAAACAATTTTAATTCTATTTTTCTGGAAAGCTGTAAATCCTATATAAATTCAACTTTTTTTTGTATTTTTTTTACGTTTGAAAATTTAAAAAAATTTGACATATTGTTTTCTAAATTATAACCAGCACACGCGTCTCCGATTTTTGTAATAAAACGGCGTTTTGAAAATTTCATCTGTATCCCGAAATCAAGAGTTAGAAAAATGTTACATGAACTACCCTTACTATTTTTTTAAGGCATCCTCATACCCCAGTTTCTTTTTAAGTATAATCAGAACGCCCTGGGGATATTGATTTATACCAAACTATCTACAGGGTGACTGTTTTTTCGTTTATAACTTTGGTAAAGAACTGGACATGAAAAAATAATAAAAAACAATTTCTGTAAACTATTTTTTTTTTTAATTAAATTTAAAGATGAATTTTAATATTTTTTTTATTAAATTGAAAGCCCATAACATATCTTTAGTTAAATAAAATATTAACTATTAAGTATGTAATAGATACTACCATTGTTGTGTAAACAGTTTGAACAGTAAAAAATGAAAATGTAAAATGAGGCCTTCTAACCAATTTTACCAAGAGTGCCACTTTTCAAAAAATAGATCAAAATTTTGTTGTTTTGCGTAAAAATAATTTTCTCTGTTGGCATAGAAGTTCAGAGGGTGTAAATGCGAATAGAACCCTATTATTTCACTATCAATATTAGTATTTTATTATCACTGTGTTTTAAGTTAGATTAAAAATAATTATTTGTTTAATAAATAATAAAAAAAAATTTAATTGTTTTGAAAAGTTGAATATCTTGTATCATCAAAATGTAATATGTTGTATTATTCTATTATTTTATCGGACTCTATTGTTTTCCAAGGTTATTAACGAAAAAAATGAGGAGAAAATAATAAATATTTTATAACGACATTCACTGATTTATTTCAGGAGGATGAAAAAGTTATTGAACTTGTTAATAAATACGGTGCCAAGAAATGGACTCTAATAGCCCGCCATTTAAAAGGAAGAATAGGAAAGCAGTGCAGGGAAAGGTGGCATAACCATTTAAACCCTAAAATAAAGAAAAGTGCCTGGACGGAACATGAAGACGATATTATTTATAAAGCCCACCAGGTTTTGGGTAATCAGTGGGCACGGATCGCAAAATTATTACCTGGCAGGACGGACAATGCCATTAAAAATCATTGGAACTCTACGATGAGAAGAAAGTATGAGGCGGAAAACCGAGAGAATGGCGATTCAAGAAGAGGGAGGCATAAAAAGGCTGTGTCTAAGCAAACCGAAACTAATCTGTACTCTCAGTTTCACCATAATCAAGTTGGGCATATCGATACTAATGACTTACATTGTTTAAAAGACAATGTTAATATTTATTCTGCAGAGGTTAGCTTTACCTTGTTTTTCGTTATTAATTTTTGTACTTGAAATTCGTATTTTAGGAATGGCAAGTAGATCTGTATGACCAAGCAAGCAGCCAGTCGAGCACCGGGGGCTTCTCAATGGGTGCCCCCACACCAAGTCCTACACCGCAGCAAACAATTCTAAATTCTGTAGAAAGAGTAAACCCCTCACCTCCCCAAACTACCCAAAACAACAACGATCTTCCTTCATTTGACTACATTAATCTGTACCGAAATCAGTCCTCCCCTGTAAAGTTAATACCAATGAATGATGATGCCATGTCTGATTTTGACATAGGTTACTATAATTCACCAGGAGTTAGCCCTCTAAAAATGAATAATAGGCAGTTCATCAAAGCAAGTGAGTTGAATATTTAAATTTGCTATGAAATGTTATTAATATCCAATTTTTTAGGGGTCGTACCTCCAAGCTATTCCCAAAACACTCTAGTACCTGTAGCTAATGCTCTTAGCATGCCACGTGCCTCAACCCCTCCGATATTAAGGAGGGGCAACAAATCTCGCAAGCGAAGAGAAAGCACAGAACAACTTGCTCAAGAACTTGCCTTGTCGGCTGGCCCTAGCATTGCCAGGATAGATGACATCGATTACTTATTCGATGGCGCCAAGCCAACTATATTCAGTCCGTTGAAAAATGGCAGTTCTCCCATTAAACAGCTGCCGTTCAGTCCGTCACAATTCTTGAACAGTCCCAACATTGCTAATATTAGCTTTGATGTGACATTATCTTCGACTCCAGTGAAAAAACAAGCCTCAACACCAGTCAAGGATAAGTCAAAGCCAGTAAGTACAAAAATGTTATTAAAATTAGGGAATTAATTGTTATAATCATTATACATCTTACAAATACAATTTTATAAAGAAAAGATCACAAAGAGCAGGTCAAAAATGATTTAAAAATACACTTCTGCACGGCACTGGAAACTGATCCACAGTTTCTTCAAACTAACACAAATGTTTCTGCTTTTTGTCCGTTTTGAACTCATAAGTTATTAGCAGCAACTATACGTTTGCGTAAATTATCAATAGTGTTCACTTACGTGCAATACACTTCATTTTTTAAATATTCCCACAAAAAAAAGTCCAAATGATTTAAAGTCAGGAGATCGTGGTGACCATGGTATTGGTCCTCCTCGTCTAATCCCTTTATATTAAAGCTTGGACATGCTGTACATGGTACGGGTATAATTGAGCCTCGTATATGATATTCCATACTGCTGCAATACGCCATGGACCCCCTGGACCTTCATCTCTTACGCGATTTGGTTTAAAATTTACCGTGTCACACTCGCATTGTACTACACTTGCACTCCCTGCACATCGTGGTAAAAGTAGCTGCATTTGGCACATGTTTACTGGGGAATCGTTCTGCTACAGCATTTTCACATCACCACGAAATTAAAACGATATCCATCAATGTAAGCCATTTTTAATACTTGAAAAAGTAATGTAAAAACTCGCATCACAAAAACGTTAATACCTACAATAAGTAATCGGTTTTTAGTATTCGGAGTCATCTGGCTAAAGACAACATTTGTTTACGATATTCAATTCTCAAATTTTTTTATTATATTGTTATTTATAATTTGTATATATAAAAGTTTAGCTTCTATTCAAATTTCCAATTTTGTGATTTTGTTACGTAAACATAATTTAAAATTAAGAATGTAATCTTAACATAAATGATTAATGTGAAGATTTTGGATTAGAAATATTGTCCAAAAATATGTCATATGTATTTCGTTTAGGCTAATAATTTTATTTTTTTAGGATCATGATTATAGTCCACTCAGTACTCCTCATGGCATTTCTGTTAAAAACGAAGGCGTTACTTCATCGACAGATATCATAACGACACCAAATAAGAGGGATTTCCTCAACAGTGATACCCCAAGAACTCCCACACCCTTTAAAAAAGCTCTGGCCGATCTTGAGAAAAAGTCTGGGCCAATAACGAATCTTCCAGATACACCTTCCTCCAGACTGGAAGATATTACGGAAATCATGAAAAAAGACCAAGATACCTCTAGTTATGAAACAGATACCAGCATGTTGGTAACCGTAAGTGTTTACTTTTGCGTTGTTTTTTTTTTTAAATTTTACAACTAACAAAAATAAATGTGGTTAAACCAAAGAGTGATACTAAGAATGAAAATACACAACTTTATTTTGAGTAATTGCTCCTGAAGCTTTATACAATGTTATAACAAACATTTTGTAATTTAAAAATGGAGTAAACTTTGTAAGACGGAACCTGAACGAATCTTAAATTGATGTGGGTGGTGCCTGTTACAATGAATTTCTTTTATTTGTAGAACGATAGTGGCTATATGACCGGAAAAAGAAAAGGTGGAGTGTTAGCCGCTGGAAAAGAAAACATTCTGCCAAACAAGAGGGTGCGTAAGGCCCTAGCACCATCTTGGGCCTCGACTTCCTCACAAATGAGTTCATCAGAAATGTCATTTGCCATTGAAACTCCTGTAAGTAAATTCTAGTAGTTCTTGTGCATACGACTTCATAATATCACGATGTCATCTGACCGATTGGTTTCGTAGTTTTGCACGAGAAGGAGCGATCATCGGTTCAGTTTTTATAACGAGAACCTGTGATAATTCCTTTTAGTTTTTGTCCCTGATTGTAGTTTATGAAATTAAATCTTTTTGTAATTTGGGGTGATGTTTAGCAATTGTCTTCTTTCGATTCTCCTTATGATGTGTTTTGTTACAGAGTAAATCTTTGGGCGAAGATACTTCAATCTTATTCTCCACCCCCTCTTCGATTATGAAAGACTCCTTAGGAGTGACGGGATTAATGGATATCCCCCCACAGTCGGGGTCCTCCAAGGTACTTGGATGGTTTCATTTTGGAGATAATAATTTCCTCTCTTAAGACCATCCCTTTCCTCAACCAAACCAAAACGTACCTGTTTCCTTAAATACATATTAATGATCAAAATATTGGGATTTGTTTTGCTTCCACGTCTTAATTTATTACTTTATTTGGCTTTTGGATTTTTAAGTAGCCTCCTTACTGTGTATAGCTTTTCTTTAGAGCTAGATTGTTATTTGCGACGTATCTTAAAATGTAGTAACAATAATTAACAAACTTCTGAATGTAATGCCTGAAATTTGTTTGTAGATACAGAATGCAAAGGATAGTATTATTTTTATTTGCACAAAAAAGGTTCAGACAGGGTTGGCAATTTGTATTCCTATATTGTGCTGATCTAATTTGCATCTCTTTTGCAGCACTGCAGGCATGACACCCTAATATATTAATAACAGGTGCAAATGACAAAGTTCTAATATGTGATGATTTTTAATGCAGCTAGTGATTTATTTATTTTCTAATAACGTAATAATACCATACCGTTAGTGATTTTTTTTTTAATGCTTAACAATATTTTTTATATATCTGAACCTTATTTTGTTTGGCTGTTCATACGGCAGTACAATTATTTGTATATGCTCGATTATTTCAGCATCTGCCGGTGTATGAACTCGTATTCGTACTATAATGCATGTAAAATCACATTATATATACAGTGTGCTCTATTTTTTTGTCAATACTTTTTATTTCGTCTTTATTTTGGACACCAACCAAATTTGGATTATACTTTGTTTGAAAAATGTAATAACTGTTTAACAATTTTTTTTATTATTCTATAATAAACTGTTCAGATAATTTTTCTAAGTAGGTTGTATGTGCTTTTCTTGAAACCTATATTGTAAAGCAAAAGGTTGCAGGTAATGTTCAAAATTTTGTTGTATGTTCACAAACATAGATGACAAAAATTTAAAGTAACTGTATATGTACATAGATATATATTTCTAGTCTCTAACTTCAAGTTGAATGTTTCATAAACCAAAGTATCCAGTAACCTTTTTTCTATCCTTTCCTTTCTTCAGCTTTTCCATCGCACAAAAAACGCAAGTATAATTTTATGTGCTCCATTTTTAATATAAACACATTATTTATGTTTATTGTATTTAATAATTGCAAGAACGTTTTATTAATATTATATATATTTTTTTTGTTATTTGTGTTGTTGACAGAGTTCTAATATCAAGACGTTCTATTATTTCTCTCTATTAGGGCAAACTAATCTAAAGTTATTAAATGTAGTTAAAAACTATTTAGCTAAGTCATTATTTATTTAATCTTACTGACAAAGTCACAGTTCTGAGTCCCAAGATTCATTAATTATTTATTAAAACGATAACTTTAGTGTGGTTTGTTCTGAAAGTCTTAAAGGAAATTGATAGAATGTTAGACGCAGTGTTGCGTAAACCAAAAATTTAGCACTTGCTATCTGTTGTTATTTATATTATTTTATTGTAGATATGCACTTTTTAATTTATACTTAAGTACGTAGTATTTTTTGTTGCACTTTGATAAAATGACTTATGTTCTTGCACTAGATTAAGAAAAATGGTGCCCTTTTTCTTTTTACCTTAGTTGACAGAGAACAAAATGTAAACCATCTAGTTAAATCATTATAAGTGAGATTGTCTTCTTTAAAAGACAAAAATATGATTCCAGTTCTGCTGGATTAAATTATGATAAAGATTTTTTAATTTTTAACTATTCATTGTTGTTTTCTATCAATTATTATGGGGCATTAAGTTAGGCTTGGGTTTAGTTGTTGTGTGTGGCCATTTGTGTGGTGGTATTGTAGCATAATGTCCTTGTCCTGGCAGCGCCTGCTCCCCATCAGTGCCTCAAATCGAGCCCCCCCAGGTCCACGCAGCACCGCGGCCAAGCGGATTACCTTTGAGGATCCAAGGCCAAAAGCTCCCAAGGTGAGCCATTGACTTGCCTTGCATTTATGTAAAACATTTTTCTGGTAAAATTTAGTGAATTTTAGGTAATGTGCACCGTGTACTGTTTTACTGACATGTAAGATGCATTTTTCTTTTGCATCAATCATTATTTCTGGATCAGGGGGAAATTGCAGTAGGTGAAACATTTGTAAAATAATATGAATTTATTATCTAACTGGGTATTACAATATTTATGTATATATCTCGTTTTACAATTTTTTATTTTGATTCTATCTTGTTAAAAATTTAAGTGCTGTTTAATCCTCAAATATAATAGACTAAAAAACAGAGTTTTTCTGTATCTTTGGTTTAACCACTTGGTAGACAGAAATTAAAGGTATGCACTAACATCTCTTCAATGCTTCTCATTTAAATTAGTGTAAAAAATGTTTTGATTAACCATGAACAGAGCTGTTACCACATATGTATATGCTATTAGAAGATTTGTAGTTAACAATTTTTTTTAAAAATAAATATTTTTGTACTGTTTACATTTTTGTATCTATTCCATGGTAAAACATCTGTAACATCTCACAAAATCAGAATATGTAAAAAATAATAATTAAATGTCAATATCGAAATTTGCATTAAATGATAATCAGCTCTCGATATAGACGGTTACCAGTTTTTTCCAAATGAGAAATTTCACTGAATCTAATAACTTGACTTAATTATTTCGAGTTACATATTCTGACTAGTACTGTGAGGTGACCAAATAATATAAGTGTCATAATCTATAATAAACAGTAGCACCATTTTTATGGTACATATGTTCCAATTCCTTAACCAGTGAAATATAATTAATTTAAAAAAACAAAAAAAAAAATATTTAGGTTAACTTTTTAAATGAAATAACCAGTTTCATTAGGAATAAAATTCTATTAAACTGTAAACCTGCTAACTTCAAAATTGTTGATTTTATTGGAGTGTTACACTTTAATAAGCTGAGCGAGTAGAAGCCTATATATTTCTATGTAAATATTTATGATTGAATTAGGGAGGTTTTCATGTAACATGGAGTTAGCCAGTTTGTAGTTTAAGCCATCTAAAAATTATTTAAAAAAGCTTACTTGTTTCAGCTTGACTATTTATGGGCTATGGTAGCTTGCGGCCGCACTCAAGACCAGTTAGATTTAACTGAAAAAGCGCGCCGTTTCCTCAAAACAACGGGTTTAAAACCACGTTCTCTTAATTTTTAGTGCCACTGTACAGTTTTAAGTCTCTACATTCATTTCTACAATGTAGCTAATTTACAAAAACTTAGTGCAAAGCTAGTTGTTTTTATAAAAATACATAGATATAACGTAGTGTTTGTTATTGAACATTCTTTTGGGTTTTATTTATAAAAGTGACTAGTATTATGAATGGAACCCCTTTTTTGCACATGTATAGAACTAGTCTAACTGTAATTTTAGTATCTTAGTAAGGTAAGATGTATTATATATTTTGAATATAAATTGTTGATAGAATTTGTAATATCCCATAATTGTCAGAGCTATATATTATTTTGAAATATATTTTTTTATATGATATGAAATATTGTTCATATAGCTCATGATAGAAGGTTAATTCATGAAAGTTGCATTTAAAAACAATTGTATTTTTTAATTGTAACATTAACATTTTTCAGGTATTTTTTTGTTCATAAGTTTGGCTTATAAAGCATCATTATAGTACAATTTTTGTATTAAAATTATAACAGTTGTTTGTAATTTCAGGAATTTTATTTATTTTTTTTTTACCAATGTGAAATAGGAATACAAATAAAATATGCTATATATGAATTTGTGTTTTATTTAGTGTTAGGTACCAAAAAGATTTATCAAAAGAAGAAATGGGATTGTAAAGTTCACCTGCCATACGAAAAGTTGAGGAATGATGGGCGAATAAAAAAAAAATCTGAAGTGATGAACTTGTATCACTTTTTCAGAACAAATTTTAATGATGCTATATTTATCCTGATTTAACGAATATAAAATTACAAAAAAGAACTTGTACAAAATTTATTCACATAATTTTAGAATAGGAGAATAAGTACTACTATTATATAATAAATTTTATTAACTTAATTTAGTTTAACTCTGAAATATATGTACCGGGTATTTCGAAAATAGTGGAAAAAATGAAATGGTGATTTAGATGATTTTGGAGGAGGTTTTTAACGTAATAAAATTAATTTTAGAATCTTATAAGTAGTTGCTACCCTTTAAATCAACCCTTGCTACCCTTCTGAAATCAAGTCTCTCTGGCTTTTTTAAACATGTAAAAGTATCAAAACAGCAGCTTTATCATAGGAATAGTAAAAAGCAATTAAATAAGCTGGTAATAAAGGTTGAAAACTAAAATGACAGCAACCTACTACAAAAAGTATCGTAGGGTTGAAATGCAGGCTTTATCTTATTATTTATTTATTTTCTGTAGGACAAAAAGCTATTTTAAAAGCGTGAAGTATGCAAAGATTCTGTAAAAGAGACCGATTTTAGAATAACCCATGAGAACTTGATCGCAGTATCCACTTTTAAAAGGCTGTAGCTTCTTAGGGGATGCTAGAATATCTTTTTTATATAAAACACCCTACCCCATCTAAGAATTGAAAAAATCCACATTTCATTTTCCTCAACTATTTTCGAAACACCCTATATATTGTGTAAACTTTGACGTAAGCATGAAGGCATTGAATTGCCAATGATTACATCTAATAAACAGAAAGTAAATTGAAAAATTGTGTTACGGGATGCTAGATTTAACAATTTGTGATTTTCCTTTATTAAGCTTTCAGTATATATGTATATAGTTACAAATGACAATTAAGTATAACGGTATAAATATTAAAAATAAAAATTAAAAACTAAATTAAAATAAATACGCAAAATGGAACAAACAATTAAATCAATAAACTTCATATATTTAGTCGCCCAATCTTTAATAAACAAGAATAATGTAATGGGTAAACAATTCATAATAATTATTGCCATTAAATTGCCAATTCCAGTTCTTATAATCCGAAGTAATTTTTAAAAATAAATAAATTTAATTCCTTTCATAATCAGCTTTACTGTGATCAAATTGAGAATATGACAAGGGTACATGCAAATTTTGGAATTTTTGAGACCTATGGATTGTGATAGGGTAAGTTGCAACAGGAGAGTGCATTGCTACACTGCACAATACTTCAGCATAGTAGGCATTCAATGGATGTAAGAATATTTTTGGTAAGGTCAGAAATAATAGGTTTGTTTTTGCAGCAGTTGGAAACCGTTTGAAACTATCAGAAACATTCGACCAGTTATGTTGAAAACGCGTTACCATTGAATTTAACCTAATAAATAGTTGGACGACCATTTCTGATAGTTTCAAACCTTTTCCAACTGCTGCAAAAACACACCTAATACACACAAATAATTGCAATTTGAGATGTAAATTATTTTATAAAACTTTTACATCAATTTCCAATTTAACTAAGGTAAAGCTTTTATTCTTCTTAAAATGTCTAATTTTAATTCATATACTCTTATGCCTTGAATGTCACAAAACCTGAGATTATATAACAGCAAGTAAATTTATTTTTATTGAATTTTAAAAAAGAACACATTTACACCTCTCTTAAAACAAAATTTTTAGTTCCTAACAATAAAAAAAATATATAATAAAATCAGTTTAACATGTCAGCTAAAATCTTTTCATTTTTATTAGATTTATTGAATGAATTTTTCCAATCTTCCTTATTTCGTTTAAAAAGCAAGAGGTTGACTTTACTTGCTATTATTTTACCATGTTCTGAATTTGACCAAGAAGCATCTTTGTGTGACAACTCATTCATTATTTGTAGTTTCGCTTTTAAATTTGCAATACTCCAAATAGCCTCAAAAGATCTAGAACCATATTTGGATGTAGCTAGCTCTTGGTAAGTACCCATCATTTTCCTTACAAGTTTTTCTCTACTTTTTTCTCCCACAAATAATCCTTTTACAAATGAATCAGCAATATGACTTCCCATGCTATTAGAAAATATATTTTTTAAATCCTGTTGGTCCATATCCAGCATACTGTTAACTATCTTTATGGGTTTATTAAAATCAAGTAATGCTTCTAAGATTAATGTTCCATGAAGACTTAACTTGTCCTTTTGTATATTGTCGGTCGACATCTTTTTGACCTCTTCAAATTTGTTAAATCTGCACATGCACATAACAAAGTATCTTTGTCTATCTTCTGGTTCAAGACAATTCAAATTTTTCATTAAATTCTGTACAAAACTTCCTTGTTTAGCAGTCAATCTTTTACAGGCTTGAGCTAATGCTAATATAACACCAGAATGGCCGGTTTTAATTATTTGTTCAAAGTCATTTGTTAGTTCTTCAAACATAGCTTCAAATTCAACTTTTTCCTTACAATGTTGTAATAACTTTTGTACTGAAAAATTTGTGCTTCTTGTTGTAGCTAGTTTCACTAGTCTTCCAGCAAAACATGAGGCAAAAATTTGAGTGTATAATTTTGGAGTCGAGATTTCTATTGATGTCTCTAACAACATTATAACTGATTTAGATAAAAATGCTTTTGGCAACAGGTTTTTATCGCAGTCTTCCATATTTGTAGTAAATACTTCATTTAAAAGTTTTTTCAAATATTTTTTTAGTAACTTTATATCAACACTCATAAGACATTTCAATAAAATTTGCAAGAAACCAGAAGTCAGTTCTGAATTACATAATTCATTGAACTGTGGCCAAAGAATAAGTCTTTCACCATATTCTTTAACAATTTCCAGAAATTCTTCGGGAATAACTTGTTTTTCTTCAACTTTTATGTTTTCACCTTTAGTTATATTTTTGTCTCGAGAAGATATGCCAAGAAGATTTTCCAAACAAACTCTAATAACATGATTTGCATATGTATCCCACATAAAGTCTTCTAAATTGTTCAACAAAAACTTTGTTATTTTTATTACAGATTCTTTAAAATACTGATTGGGTACTTCAGAATCATTACTCGTTTCTAATGATTTTTTGCAAGACTGTATGATTAATGCCTCTAACACATGACTGGCAAAACGGTCACTGCAAAGTTTTCTAAGATCAGAAGTGAATGTGTCTATAAATTTCTTTAGTACATTTCTATTAGCAAAAGGAAGCAATATTTCTATTACACGGCAACCCACTTGGTTACAGCTACAGTCAAGTTCTTTGTTTTCAGTTTGTTCGAAAACGTTATTAACAAACATTAATTGGTCTTCCTCATTTTCAAAACCCTGTCTGTATGCTTCCATAATTCTTACAAAGTACTGATACGTATCAGCATCTAGTTCTGACCCTCTTCCATAAAATCCCTTTTTTGCATATTTTCTAGCATTTTTGAGAAAAGATTTCTTTCTTTTACGGTTAGGTCTTTTATTTGTTAAACCACTTGACATCTTTTTATAATAATCTTCCTGTAATAGAAAAATATGAAAATACACATTATTTTTTCCAGCTGAAATTCACTGCTTACCGTATTCCTTATATTTTTAAATATTTATTAAAAAATAACAAGCACGTGTTATACATATATTGCAGATCACAAACAAAATCATCAATTTGTGATCACAAATACTGCGACAGAGTTTATGATTTGTGAACATCAGTGAACATGCTTGGCTGAGATGTATTATCTTCTTCTTCTTTTCTTCGTTTTATGACCTCGTTTGACAATTTTCCTTCAAAATGGCCGTCTCCGCATAGCATTGATAAATAATTGTAGATATCATTAACAAAGGGGAGCATTCATAAATCAATAAGCCAATATTCATAATTTTTCGGTTTTTTGCACGCGTTGTTAGCTTCATGACTATTTCTTAACCTCAAAAGTGTGACACTTAACTCTCACTGTTCTTACATGGTTTTGTCTATGGTTCTTACAGATAAATTGCACAATCACACGGCCGTGCTTTTTATAGTCTGTTCCATTGCCCGTTAGCACTACCAGTACAAATGACGTATTCGGAGTTTTCATAGAAATTATATGCATATATATTTTATCTGTGATTATATGACAAACGTCAAATATATGTTAAAATGTACGTTTGTTTACGTATCATTATTAAATTTATACAACCTAAGATAATAAATTTTGTGCTTTTATGGCAAAACTATAGGAGTAGCAGTCCATTATTAATACGTATGTACCCAGTTTTATGAAAAATGTAAAATATTTAGACACAAAACTTTGTATAAAGTGTTTGAATGGTATCAGTGCCGCATATTTTAATGTTTTGAAATAGTAGATATATAAATTAAATAAGTAGGTTATATTAAAAGATACGCTGTTGCAGTCATAAACAAGAGAACTATTATCCGGGTCTGTAATTACAGTATCAGTAACAAATTTCAAATTCTGACATTTATGGCCTGTTGTTTATGATTCCAAATATTAACATTGGTGTCGCCAGACTACAGCAGGCTACAGAATTTTAGATTGAAATAAATAGATAGAGTAGCTTATATAACTAATAAGCCTAATCATCGTCAATCGCAGCAGCTGTGCTTTCACAGGCGGTGTGATTAAAGCCGGCTTCAGAGAACGACGTAGTCACAAACCTATAAAAAATATAGACTGTGCCAGTGTCATATTGATGGCTGTGATTGGTTACAATCTTTAATGAGATGACATCATATTTGCAGAACTGCAACATAAAGCAAATATAAGGCGACGCGGGACTGGCACGTGATCTATATAACGGAATGGCGTCGTCTATATTTTTTCTAGGTTTGTGAATGACCAATTGGCAGAATTTGGCAATATGGCAACCCTGCATATGAGAGGTAGATCTAGATTATTTCTATATTTGTGGTCATAGATAAATTAAATTTCATGTTGGCTAATCTGATCTGATGCAAAGCAAATGTTTTATGTTTTATAAACTTCATGTTCATTCTTTTCCTAGTGCCTGTGTTGTAGTGAAGTGGATTTTTCCAGAAACACTATTTAGAAAAATTTAATACCTTTCAAAAAATAATGAAAACAAGTTATTCAAAATAGATTGCTTAAGCTCAAATTTAACGAAAGTGCTTTCGACAAATAATAATCCAATAGCTATGATATTTCCATGGTAGTTGCACCAGCAAGGTCAATCAGTTTGACAGAATCAGCCTAAAGATCGACATGATTTTCCTTATTCCAGTGTATCGTCCAATACATTTTTATTATTCAGTTATTGTTAACATATTGTAATAAAATGGCTGAGAGTAGAGTGATCGTGAATAGACCAAATTCTTCAAGTCCACCTCCGAATTGTGCAATTTGTTTGGGATCTTGTACAAATAAATGTTTTTCTGACTCATGTATGCACCAGTTTTGCTTCAAATGTCTTCTGGAATGGTCTAAAGTAAGTAATTTGTAATAAATATTGGGCCTGTTAACTAGTGTAGTGTCTGTGCAGATTAAGGCAGAATGTCCATTGTGTAAGCAGCCCTTTAGGAGAATAATACATAATGTTAAAAGTAATGATGAGTATGACGAACATGTTGTTGAAATTGCACCCCCAGAAGAAATTCATATTATTGACAATGAAGAATTCTTGGTTTTACCACTTGGACTTGGCCCAGCTCATGCGAGACATCAGTTCCACTTTAGGTAAGGATGAGACTACAATTTTTTTTATCAAAATTTTTATCTTCTTTCTATTTAGTTATCAGTATGGATTTCCATAATAAATAAAAATATATTGCATTTTAATTTGCATACTGATTATACAAATAAAATAGATAAAAATACACAAGTTATATGATGTAAGATAAATAAGTATATAATATTAGCGCTGAATTGTATTAAATATCATTTGTAACTCCATATCAGACACCTATAAAATGTTTACTTGTAAATTTAGTAAATGTTTAAAGGTTTAAAAAAGAAATATGGAAGTTTTATTTTAATATATAATTTAGTAGAGTAGCCAAATCATGTCATATATATTAAAAATCAGTAATTTATTTAATTATAAATTTATAGAGCGCTTATACTGTAATACAAATATATGGTCTAGTTTCATTTTTATTATTTAATTCTGCACAAATCGTTTAATAACATTCTTCAGCAATATCATTTGTAGTCTGAATTAGAATTCTTCTAAAACAAATCTGACTGACAAAGCAACTTGCTTTGTTTTTGGTCGTAAATGACAGAATTGGAGAACTATCACATATTGACAAAATCAAAAAATCTTTATGTGAAAAAGATTTATGTGAATCACTTGAAAGACATAGATGGTACGAAATGTTATAAATAGGTTGTATTCAATGAATTCTAATCCCTAGAGGGAGGCTTTTCAGGCATTGAGCGTCATTGACGAGAGTTTACAGACAGTTGAATGCGACGGTCATTAACATATATGTTTTGTAACAATATAATAATGGTATTTTTAAAGGTTGTATCAACGTTAAATACTGAGTAAATTATTATAAGGTATTACTTTTATGTACAAAGTAAAATATGTGTTATTTTTATGCACATCAAAATATATCCCATTGCTGCCAATACCATTGTGTCTCTTTGGGTATACGTGAGTATACTCTATCCTTATTCTTAGGTAATTCTTTATTTAGATGTTGGCTATAAATGAAAGTAATATATTCACAAAGCTCCTTTTAGAGATTTAGAATTTGTTAGTTATATTACTTATGTACCAAATATCTTAATTTTCTAATTGGCAAGGTAGATATTTTTGTTTTATCGATATGTCCAATTAATCATAATTATTTTGCAGGACTACATTTACCGTTGATACTCGTGGGGAACATGCTATTCAACAGATGTTGCTGACACATCCTCTAACAAATGGAGGTCAAATTTCTATTGAGGGATACACTCCTGGAAGGTATATAAATTTAATAGAAAATAGTAACTTTTACGTAATTTAGCGTAACAGTGTTGTGGTTTTTTTATCAACGTTTAGTCATTATAAACCAAAATAATATGTTTTACATTTTATCTAGCTAGGTGCTACATAATTATAAGAATTTTTGCTAACTGCATAGTTTAGGGTGTGCTTGTGGTAATTTATATTGCCCTAACAAAAGTTGGATTAATAATAATAGGGAAGTGAATATCTACTTTTTGTATCGGTGTTAAACTGTGCTATTTTCTCGTATGATACATTTTGGTATCATCCGAATACCTCAATAATTTTTTTAAATTTCAGATTTTGATGCCATAGTTTGAAATCGAAAAGAGATAGTTGAATGTAGTTTTGGTGAACATTGGCGCTACTTACCTTACCTAATTTATTTTTTACTATTTGGTGCAACATTATCAATTCCACCACCTAAAAAAATACCATTAATGTTTTGAAATAGAATAGTTTTGTAATTGACATTTAATCAACTACTTTCTCTATGACGACCTCCTCCTTAAACTAATCCGTTTACATGCCAAACAGCATGACTCAATAAAAGGTCCTCAATATTTTATATACGGGATGCGCAAAAAAATATTGATTTTTTGGAAACGAGAAATGTACATGACCATATTTTAACATCATATTAACAATTTTTAATTTTTGAAATTGACATCCCCTCTGGGAATTAACAAATTATAAGTACCAATTATTTGAATTGTTTTATTGGTCAAAATTACAACTGTTTTATTTTTGAAAAATATTAATAGTGTTATAAATGCAAGTACAAATAATTATGTTTTTGATAAAATAAATAAAAATTGATAAGTTGATACCAGTGGCAGCGCATGAAATTTTTTCATGGATAGACATTCAGAGCAAAAAAATCAAATTAGGCAAATAATTAAATTATTTTTTATAAAAATATCTTCGGCGTGTTCAATTCACAAAATTGTGTGTAAAATTTTAAATAATAAATAATAAAAATATTTATTATGCACTTTCTACAAAATAGAAAATATATGAAAAGTTAAATATAAAATACAACAAAAAATACAAAAATAATATTGCATGAAATAAAACAATAAAAAATGAGATGTAAAATTTTTTTAAAAGCAATTCAAGTCAACATCTTTTGGTTGTAGTAAAATTTTCAATGTTTTTCTAAAAAGAAAAATAATTGTCTTTAATATAAACTGTTTTATCCTCTATATCTGTCATTTATAATAATTGTATATTACACAAAATTGTAATTGTGAATTACACAAAATGTAACATACAATTTAAAACATCATAAAGGTGTCGACATTAAGTCAAATGTGTACTCCAGAGTAAATAAAAATTACCATATGCGTCGCATACGTTAAATCTGCTGACAGCAGAACAATAACTTTGCTCATCGACTACAGTAGACAAATGAAGTTTTTTTTTTCCACCCGTATATCCAGGGATGTAACTACAACACTGAGTTGCATACACAGTAAAGTAATGAATTTGATCGGATAGATTTTTTTTTCTGCTGCTAATACAATTTGGAAAATACAATATTTTGGGTAGACAATGTCTACCCCTATGCTTTGCCACTGATTGATACAAAAAACTAAAAGTAATGAAATAAATATGTAAAATGAATGTATTGAGAAGTTTTTTTTCCAGGAGTATGTATCATAGAAGACGTCGTGAAAACAACACATCTACTAGTTTTCGAAGATCCATATACACAAGAAACCTGTGGGTCAGTGCACCTCCTGATGTTACAGGCAGATACAGAGATGTCTCACCTTCATTTTTCAGGTTAGTGTTTTTCTGTTATAAATGACAGATTTTTTAAATTGCAAGTTATAATTTTTCTGACGTATTAGAATCTTTGGAAAGTCAAGTTCTATTCAAATAGAACAAATAAAGTTATAACAAATATGTCTCAGTATACTGGATTTCCCGATTTAGATATTCAAACAATTAACAGTAAAAACAAGTAAATCATATTAAGGTCATTTGGTAAGATGATAATGTAAAAAATATGCATCGGTGATTTTTTCGTCCTAAATCTACATACAACTGTTATATTATAGTACACCTCTCAAACGGCACTGATACCAATTTCTGTAAAAAAGCTATTTTTAAATTTCATGTATAAATAATATAAAAAAAATTTCTTTTATTTCACGATAATTAATCTTTAATGATAATTGTAAAATAAAGTTAACAGAGTGAGATTGATGTGTACTTCAATGAGTTGCAACTATTACTACTACTACTCGCTGCTATTGGCTGTTGTTGGCACTGCAGGGTAAGATGCTATAAATGGTCATGTCTGAAAATTTCCATTTACTGTTTTAGATATTCAAATAAAATATTATAGATACAAAAAAATAGTAATGTAGTTATTTATTGATTTTATTTTATGTGAAGTTATTTTTTCCAATTATTTTTGGGGTCTGTTTGATAAACTGTTAATGAATGAATGATTTATAAAATGTGACGCCCTAAGTCCAGTAAAATCTTTATATATCTTTTATAAGGGATAAAAGGGGTATATCGGATTATAAAGAGTGCATTCCACTAAGTGATCGCAACACCCAGAACGACCATCGCAATTTTACCCGTTCCAGGTTAAAACTGCTCTTGTGCCCATTGTTCACGGATGTGATTTGAATCCTAGTGAAACAGAGTTGGGATCCATATTTGTTTATATTTGTTAGTTATTAGTTTGACAGATGGTTTGACGGTTAGGTAGAAAAGGTAATTATATATAATTTTTATATATTCTAGATAAAAAAAGTTAAACTGGTGTTACTCATAGATTTTACTAATGTAACTAAGAATGTAATGTATGAATATATAATTCTAAGCTGCACATGTTCCATACATTAATTACATATACATATTTCAGTAAAATATATTAATTATTTAGGTCTGAAAATGAATATTGAACTGCAACTTCAGTCCCAATAACCTCCGTGTCGTGTCTTATTTCCTCTTCGAATGCCCTTTCAGCAGATTCACCAGAAAAAGAATTTGACTCTTGTAAAGCAGCATTCATTAATTCTGTAAGAAAAATAAATACTGATCAAAAAATTAAATATAAAAGCATAACTGAATTACATACCATCTTTTGCACGTATTGCCTGAGCAACTGGGACCTCGATCTCAATAACAGTGCCTGTTTCACAGTTATATAAACTTATTTTCTCCACCTCAACCATAGATCTTAGACTTGACATTTAAATAGTTTCTTTGACTTTTCCCACAGGGTCGGTCAGTGGTCGCGCGGTTTAAGGCATCAGTACTTGAATCGAGGTGACTAGATCGGTGTTGGTTCGAACCCAGCTGCCGGTAGACCATATATAAGCTATATTCGTGGAGAGGTTTGGCGCCCTCTCTGCGGGTATGGTAGGGTGGAAGAATGTTGGCTTGATTAGAATGAGGGGTAGAGATATTATTATTATTATTATTATTATTTATGACAAATTATGATGTTGACCCACCTCAAGACCGTGGGCGTTGTGAGCTCGAAGCGGTCGTTTGCGATGACGTCAACTCTTGACGTTGCAAGCCCAATTGTAAAGCCTGTGATCGCTTTGTGGAACGACTCATTGGTCGTTCTGGTCGTTGCGATCGCTTAGTGTAATGCACCCAAAGACTTTTTCAAAATTTGTGGTCTTGATTTATTCTTAGCTCCCAAATCGATCAGTGTCAGTCTGATGTGACGTTGCCAAATTTAAATATTTTCCTAGTATTGGACATAATCAATAAATTCGAAATTGTATCGACTATTTTAGAAACTCTTATATGTTGTTTCTTGCTTACTTCAGGCAGTAATAAATTAAAATGTTAAAATATGTAATAATATAAATTATATTTTTAAATTATGCAATAGAACATTTACATTAACTCAGTGTTATTAAATTCAGCTAGGGGCGCTAGCGTCAAAGTTAGGTATAATATTAATGTTCTATGGTCTAGTTTATGATTCGATAATTTTTTATTTGAATTTGTGGAAGTCAAATAGTGATTGTAAATCTAATTTGCAAATGTATTATCAAAATAAAACTTATAATAAATCAATAAAATGTTTGTAAAAACACAAAGACAACAGGAAAAAAATCACTTGAAAAGATATATTAAATTTTATTTATGTTAACCTCATATAACCAACCTTGTTTATCTGAATTTTACATTAGCAATTTGGAAAGAGAATTAATAAATCGTTATTTAACACAGAAATTGTTAACGTTGGAGTGCCTAAAGAATTTCCTAGTAATTCTTAATTTAAACCTCTTTGTTTTTAAAGAATTGAAATTTTATATATTACGAATCGATAGAAAAATGGTTAGTTGTCCCTCAGATTGCAAAAATGTTGCATGTAATATGCCTAGTAAATAAATGTACATTAAATACCCAGTTTCTGAAAAAATACGAATATATAAAAAAAATCAGTGTTTTAAATCATATACATGTGACATAAATAAATAATAAACATATGCAGTTTTTATTTGGTATCTTTATTACAGTACAAGTACAATACAGAAGAAGTTGAAAACCCTGATAGGTGTTTTAAACGGTTTTCATTAAAAAATTTGAGTGATATTAGTATAATAACATTTTGAATCGCCATATCGTAAAATAACTTGTTACTACTAGATGCACTTGCTATACGCTCAGGATTACCGGCGTTATTATCATTCAAGTAATTTTTAATTTGAGGAATCGTATTATCACATTTCTCAGTTTAGAAGTCTATGAACTCGTATCACATTTCTACTTTGTTTCCATCTGCAAGTTTGCCTAAATTTTCATCCTGTTTTCGCCTTTTGAAGTACCGTGTCATGCGTTCATTATTTTTTAAAATATTGGTATCGTATTTTCGTGTACGGGTAAATATAATGTTGAAACAGCTGTTTTTTGAGAATTTTCCGGTGTCCTAAAAATAAGAATGAAACCTTATCAAATAATGAAAAATATACACAGAAAATAGATCATGAATGCTTGTACTTACCCATACTAGTAATAGTATAACAATCTTATGTAAAATGTTTTGAGCAGATCTTTGTGTACTGGGTTGGTTTCTTCCTGGATGCAATTGCTATTAACCATTTTTTTTCAACATTATTGGGGAACTTACAAAACATGAAATCTTTATTTTTATTAGCAACAGATAAACACTGCGGGACGCAACAGTTATATGGCTATTTTTTTACACAAATTGAAACACAACAAAAATTAAATAACAAATATTTGTGAGGTTAGATTTAATACCTAACATTGATCGCAGCGCCGCCTACATGTAAATGCTCTATTAACATATTAAATTATGTTGTTGTCCATCAAGACAATAATGTAAATTTTCCATGTTTTCAGACTTGCAGCAAGTGTTCAAATACGTCTTTATTTTTTAATTCAATATATTTTTTTATAAGAATACCTACTTAAAAAATAAACCAATTAACCAGACTGAATTGCGTTTACAGCAGGTCACTATAGTCGACTTCCAAAATTGTAGAGAGTGACTAATGTTATAAACCTGCTCACAATTTATAGCAGTCAACACAAAGAAATATACATGCAGCCCTTATATTTTTCCTACAAAATCGTGTGCCGCATATCTCTGAGAGCATACTCAATTACACAGCTTCTGCTACGCATGCGCTGCAGTTAGTACACGTTAGTACGCATGCGCTGCTGCTTTTATTGGCTGCGACGAATTGTCGGATCCAACTATTTCATTTCCAGCTCTATCATGGGCGGGTATATCGTTCGGGCGGGCAAAATTTCGGGTATATCATTTCATTAATGTAATTATGAATGTAATTAATTTTATTAATGATTTAATCGAAATGAGGATTATCGGATAATGACATGTATGAAGAGTTTAGGGCGCGAGGTCAAAATATGAGTGTAAGTGATGTTGAAATATATATTTCATTAACAAAATTGTACGTGAATAGCATATGTGTGTAAATAAAAAAGTGGTAAAGAAGTACAACTGTGAAACAGAAAGTGATGGAAACTCACGAAAAGAAGATTGTATTTTTAAAATGAGTTTTCCAAAAAAAAAAAAAAAATTCTATTGCTATATCTTACAAGATGAAACTTAGTCTGTGTAAATGAAATCGAAATAGTAGACTAATAGAAAGGAAGAAATAGTGATATAGCGAAGAAACTATTTAAAATAAATATTAAAAAATAAGAATCTATTAAATTTTGACAAAACATGGGCATATAAAGGTCATACGGAAAGCGGTACGATATAATATAATAAGTGTTAATGTGTGACCGTTATAGTGACAGTGCTAGTAACAAATTTTGTCAACTACCTATAACATATAACTGCCATGGTAGATTATCAGAAGTTCAAAACAAATTTATTAACTCCACATAATAATGACAGGGGCAATAATATTTGTAGTGTTTGACAGTTTCGCAAATTGCAATTGTCAAAAGTTGAGATTTTCCCGCCATAAATAATGAAAACAGAAGTTGCAAAATTCGTGCAAAAATCCGTGAATTTGGCGTCCATGAGGACAAGGCTTAAGTGTGATATCTGCGGAGTGCGCATCAGGTAGGTGTAAGTGGGTGGTAGTAGGCAATCGCCCATAAGGACAGGGGCACATTTAAAGTAAATTGTTAATGTGCTAAGTTCAGCCGACGTCAACTTATTTTTGATAATTTTGTGTGCTTTAACTCTTCTCAAGTGGCACGCTTAGGTAATCATACCACCCGTACCTTTCGTACTCATCTCTGTGTTATGAATTAGTCACTCTCTATTATTTTCGACCTCAGGTAATTAATAATACAAGATAAAAACTTTAAATTTTGAAGTAATTCTTATTATTTTTATCTAACGCCTCGAAATTGGTAAAAACTGTTATATCACTGTTTCTACTCTAAAAATAATGAATGTTATGTAATGCAATTATTTTTGTCATTTTTGTATATTTTTTATAAATGATCGTCTTCAAATTTAGTACACCTGTGAAATGTTGCTCCTCGCACACTTTGCCCGTCGAGCTTGTCTACAAGCTAGCGATTAGTCACTCTCTACAATTTTGGAAGTCAACTATAACCAACGTCAATTGGTCTGTTGTGATCGGTTAGTTTTGGTTGAAGGGTTAAGCGGGGAAGCCTATGCTTGTGATCTAAAGTGTTAATTATTATGCGAAACTTGGGCCAACTCTACATTGCCCTACTTTTTCTCATTTTTTTTTTTTATTATTGAAAATATAACA
This sequence comes from Monochamus alternatus, assembly GCA_037114965.1. Lineage (NCBI taxonomy): Eukaryota > Metazoa > Arthropoda > Insecta > Coleoptera > Cerambycidae > Monochamus > Monochamus alternatus. The sequence goes on along the minus strand of CM073427.1, from coordinate 22,828,459 downwards.
TTTCAAACTATACCTTGTTTAGTGAAAATTGTAATTTTTGCATCTTTTATTATTCCATTGAATGAACGTACTTGTCAGAAACACCTTGTATATAGGAGTTTGAATACATTTGACCATTTTGTTTTTTAGTGTCAATTCAATTTCACTTTTAGACATATTTACTTGCAATCAACTGTAATAGATGATATTTGACCTATTTCTGCATTTCCAGGAATATTAAAATAACAGCAATTATTTGTTATTAGCGTCTAGTGCTTCTCATTTATTTTTAATATTTTTTTGTTATTTTATCTTTTGCATTGTACATTCCAGGAGTTGTCCAGGAGCAAGAACCAGGTTAGTTCCATGGTTAAATCGTGAGCTGAATGCATTACTTTATGAAAACACACAGTTAGTAATGCGTCTCGTCGACATCATTATGGATCACTTACTTAGGCATCATATATGCAGCCGTACATTCCGTAATTTGCTCTACGAATACCTGGATAATAAAACTGACCATTTTGTCCACGAGTTTTATAACTTCATGAGGTCTCCCTTCGATATGATTGGCTACGATCGACACATTATTTATACAGAAAGGCCACAATCTCCTGCACCATATATAGATGTTTCGGATAATGATAACGATAGTGACGTCATAATTGTTGGTACTACTAATCCGGAGGAAGTCGTTATCGATTTAGTCAACACCGATTCCGATGAACCAATTTTGGTATCGCAAGAAGAACCACAATTGCCTTTGCCAATTCCAGCAGAGAGGTATCCCGAGCCAGAATGTAGAACTCCTGTTTTACCCTTAAAACTTCGTCTTAAACACAAGAGGCAATCGAGGGAGAAGGAGAAAGAAAAGAAGAGGCAGAGGAGGAGATTACATCGTCATAGGTCTAGATCGTCCAGTTCCTCGTCTAGTTCCAGTAGTGAAAACGATTATTCCAAAAGTTCTTATGAAAGGTAAGACATCATTTCAAAGGAAATTTGCATTTTATATTTTCATTATAGCATTTGTAGAATAACAGGATTTTGTAGATTGATTCAATAGAAAATTTTAATGTTTGGAAAATTTTCTTCGAATTTTACTTTCAGTCTGAAAAATCCAGTTTCAATTTTTAATTTTTAGACAAAAATTGAGAGTGGATGTCTAATTACTGTTATACAGAGTATCCTGATTTATATTAATGTAATACATAAAAAAAACATGAAGTTCATATACAGGTTGATCAAGTTTCCAATATTTAAGTATAAAAAATTGAAAAGTAGTACATTGCCTTTAAATTACACCGTTTCTGTTCTACATGATGTTGGAATTTTTATTACCTAAATATTATTTTTTTAAATATCTTGGACATAAATATTAAAATATATTTGATGATGTAAATTACCTCCGGAATCACTAAAATTTTCTGCCAAAACTTCTACCCCTCTTGATTGACATCTTATCTTGATTTTTTATTATTGTGGTACTTTTTATCTAAAACACCTTCTCTTTTTTCATAATCATCATCCCATCTGAGTGTTAATTTCTGTTAGTTACATCAAATTTTATATATTTTAATTGTTCTAAAATTTAAATTTATTGTCTGAATAAATACAAATTTTTTAATATAAATAATTTTTTCATGATAAATAAAAAAAATTGTTTGGTTCACAAAAAAATCAGTCATTTATTTAAAATTATAAAAAAAAATCGTCCTTTCTATCAGTATACTCTTTTCGATTTCATTGATACGGACTAAGTTTCATCTTGTAAGATATAGCAATAGAATTTTTTTTTTTTTTTTTGGAAAACTCATTTTAAAAATACAATCTTTATTAAAATAAATAAAAAAATTACCTTTTTTCTGGAACATGTCCAAAGATCTGGCAGTGTTGATCGCAATGCCTGACATTTCTGAAGGCCTACAAGGGTCAGCAGATGTAGACAGATCAACCCTTTTATTCTTATACAGGGTATTCTACAAGCTCTATGACAAACTTTGACAGATGGTAGATGATTAAATTTCAAACATTTTTTCTTATATGAACATTGGTTCGATTCATTTTTGTTTAGAAGTTACAGGCATTTTAAAAAAAATTTCAAATTTCAATCAAAATAGCCCGATAAATAATGCTCATACCATCGTCTGCTAAATTCTGTCGTCTTTGTAATATTTGTCTGTCGAATCGACTGAATTTCAATTTAGAATTTTATAATGTGCTGTAGTGTGGCGACTCTAATAGACATCAGGCCATAAATGTCAAAATTTGACATTTGATATTGACCTTATCTTTTAATAGAGCCTATTTATTTAATTTGCTTTGCAAAAATGTATTTTTTATCTACTATTTTAAAACATTAAAATATGCGGCACTGATACCATTCCATTACTTCACACAAAGCTTTTGTCTATATATTGTAAATTTTTCATAAAACTATATAGTACATGGACTATACTCGTACAAGCACTTCACCATAAAAACAATACTTATTATTTTAGATCATATCAATTTATAAATTTAAAAATGATACGTAAACAGAAACGTAACACCTTGACAGATATTTGAAATTTGTCATAATTTCTATGAAACGTCAAATTACTGATGAAAACAATTGAGGACTATGTCCGGCTATGTCATTTGTGTTATAGTGTGCTGCCACGTGCGGTGAGTCAGTGCAAACGGGCAATGGAACAGACTAGACAAAGCACGGCTGTTGCGATTTAGCAGACAATGCTCGTACCTACTGCTGTCAGTTAAAATTAATGTGCCACTTTCAAACTTACCCTGTATATTGTCACAAAATCTTCTTTTTTTTTAACTGAATGATATTTGTTATGTAGGTATAAAAGACGGAAGAAGCACAGAAAATTATCAAAAAGGAAAGCAAGCTCTTCAATAAGTGACAGTGATTTGAATGTCGACAACACAAACTCGGAGGGAGATGATAATTTGCCTCTTTCCGCCTTTATGAGTAAGAAGAAAAATATAAAAAAACTGAAGAAACACGACCGACCATACAAAAATTCCAAACATAACGGTTATCCTACGTTGTCATATTCCGCCAAAGATTATTCCAGAAAAGAGGCCGACCGAGTGCCGCAAGTTGAATTTGAGGACCCAAACTTACCGAGTTGCTCAAAGTATTCCTCGGATTCTTCCTCGACGCAACACTCGAGAAGATCCAGATCGAGCAAATCTTCTTTCAAAGATCGGAATAAAGAGCAAACTCTAGAAAATGGTCACGTCAACGAGGATTCCTCAGGATCGGCAAATCTACCAACCTGTTCAAAGTACACTTACTCTCCGTATACTTCTTCTCAAGAAGGTTCCAACAGTTCCAACTTGAATGTAACTAAATCGGATGTAGACACAAGTAACGATGAAGACTACCCTTTAAATCATCTTGTTAAAAGCGAGGTTAGAGAAGTGCGGCCAGAGGAGAAGAACGATGGGCCTAGTGTAAGTAGTGGTGGCAATAACGGACGATTACGAAATATTTTAATAAAAAAAGAAGAGTCTAGTAATACGTGGTATTCTTATCCCTGTAATTATGACACCGATTCCTCAGAAAATTAATATTAATTATCTTTCATTTATAAAATATACAATTATTTTACTTTAAGTTGTACAGTTATTTATCAACATAATTTTATATATTGTTAAATGATATTTTATAATTCATTGAAATTCTGTAGTGTCAATAAAAGTAATCATGACTCGCTATTTGTTTTTCATTTCCCCTTATCTTAAAATTTCTTTAATGTGCCGTCGATAAATTCAATGTACACCACATTTACCTTGTATTACTCTTCTCTTGGAAATTTTAAGTTTTAATCTTGGAATTCGCAAATAATATATATCCAGGCATGTGTGAACAGTGCACAGATGCGGCTCATCATGGGCGCCCACAGGGGGGCCAGTAGGAGCCATGACCTCTGAGAATTTACATATATATATATATATATATATAACCATATTTAGGTTGAGTGAAAGAACTCCCTTTGAGTAGTTGAACTCCGCCTTTTTAATAACTTTGGTGTTCCTGTTTATTTGTAACCGTAACATTCACATTCTTACCCTTTGTGTACTCTACTTTTGTAAAGGTTATTATTATACCTATTTGGAATATAAAAAATCAAGTCACGTTCGAAAAGATAATCAGCAAAATTATTGATAAATAAAAAAGTACTTAAATGAATGAAGAAAAAGTGTAAAATAGATAATTAATATTTGTAGTTGGCGAAAAACATGAAGTGGCTGACATCTGTTGATAAATTTCGGAACTGCTAAAACGGTGATTAATCGAAAGCATTGGAAAGCTGAACCCTTGGGGCTAAACTCTCGAAAGTATTTTTCTGTTTCATGAATAAATAGTACTAGAACGATTTGTAAAGAGTATAATTTTATTTTGAATAGAGAAACATGCAGAATATTCACAAGATAACTTGTAATAAATTGCATAAAATGTGTGCCAATCTTCAGTGCTTTAATTGTTGTACTTATAAATCTGTGTATCTTCATAAGATCACAGATTTATGGGAGATCAATATTGAAATATATGTATGCTTAGAGCAAGCATTTTAATTATTATGTCTGAAGATTTTGTCAATTAAGATAATGGAAAGCAGATATGTTGTGATTGTTTTAATTGATATTTCTTATATTGTTCAGAAAAAAGAACTCTATGAAGAGATGAACCATAAGTACTGTATTTATAAAATTATTTTCGGATGTATTTGATTTAATTTCAGTTTTAGCCCACAAAATCTATTAGATGAAAAAAAATTTTATTTTACGTAAACTTGTTTAAAATGTTAATTATTAATTAATAAAATTTGTCCCCTTGAATTTTCCAAAAGGAGAAGAATATGATCATTCATTATTCATGAATTTATTTTTATTCTAGCATAAAATATTCTTAGATCTTAAAGCTTCCCAAGTTACAAGAGGAATTCTCTAACAAAAATGGGCTACTCACAAACGGCTGATTTTAGGTATAGGGTATACACAGGCTGTCCTGAAATTAATGTAACATACCTTCGACACAGAATAACTTTAGTTAGTTGTTCTCTGCCCCGATATCCAAAATGGTATATATTACAAATATCGAAAATAAAATTTTAACTTTGGCACCTTGTATTTTTTAACCATCAACTTTAGACTTACATAAGTTTGGTTACATTATTTTGTCGTTAGGAATCTATTCCTGTTCAATGTTGCATTAACTTTGAGACACCCTAGGACTAGTAATATTATAAACTTCATTATTACCATACCAAAATTCATTTTCTGTTTTCAACAGGAATACAAAAAACATTAATTTGGCATTAAAAAAAAATATTATAGTGTTTTTATTTCAGATGTCATATCACAGAATATCTGGCAGTAACATACCCCCTTTTTTATTATTGGACGTATGTATAAGCATTGGTCAAACTGAGAAACTAATGAAATCAATTCAGCAATCAAATAATTCCTGTAAAAGTTGCAGTGTGAGCAATTAAAATTCAACTTCAATAAGGGCACATTTAAATGGGATCACTGCATAACACCAAATAGTTTAACAAAAACAACAAATAAGATATTTACATCAATATTTATTTAGAATGAAAAAAAAAATACAAATGTTTACACATTCACTTGATGGGATCAAAACAATTCAACACGAGACTTGTCAAGAATGAAGTCAATACGTACTAGTAATACTTAGCCTTTTTGATTTACTTTTCTCATGACTGTAAAATAAAGCATATATTAAGGTATACTGACAGAAAAAATGGTAAAACCACTTTTACCTCTTTGCTAAACTAACTAAAAACTAAACAGTATTTCACATTTAAAATGAAAATATACAAGGAATGGTGATACAGTACTGAACTACCGAGTTGAAAATATAATTACAGCGTATTTTCTTTTTAACTTCAATTCAATAGTTCTTAAAATTACTTGCTACAGATAAATTTAAAAATAAATATTTACACACTCAATGACGATCGATTATTGGCCCAGAATTGATGTGCCGAGAAAGCCAAAGTTATCAGGTATAACAACGCCGCAATCCAACAATTGTATGCATTCTACAATAAAACAAATTAAATATTACTAAAATATTCCTAAGTCGGTCCCTTAACTTTTACTTTGAGTAATTTTTCACCAGTTCCCGTTCATGACTGTCAGAATACTAACGGTTCATCTCCTTCTTGTTATTGAACAAACATTCTTTACTCTTTTTTGCTTTTAAAAAGAAATTTGCGAAAACGGTACACAGCGGTAAGCGGTTTTTGTTTTTTATTTTAATTTTCGTTTTCAGGTTAGATTTAAGTTTATCCTCATTAGAATTTGTGTCAATGCCACAGAAAATTTTATACAAAATTTAGAGCATTAATACCATATTAACATTTGGTAGGATATACAATATACCAACACTTATTCCCACTTATTTCGTATGAAGAAAAAAACATTTCATAAACTGTTGAAAAAAGAAATAGAAAATGATACTACATATTTGATTCACAAAATTACTGACCTACTACTGGAAATTACATTTTACCTATATAATTCTCAATAACCGCTAGTAACTCATCAGTAGACACTGGGAATACTGATTTTATAATACCGACGTCATAAGAGCAACTTATTTTTGAATTCTCTTACCGCTATTACGCAAAAATGGACCGGTAACTGATTTCTTGTTACCGCTGATCAAGCGGGAACTCGCGAAAAATTCTTATTTAAGTTAAAAGAACATGATGTTGTTCGGTAATTTTCCCAAAACCTTGTATTTTTAACTTTTAATCTCAAAAACAAAAGAAAATTTTTACCTGATGATATCCTTTATCAACCTCAGCATAAAAAGCGTTTAAATCGCCATGAAATTCCACAGTCGGAATATCTTCTGACAAGGCAACTGCACCGATGTGGTAAAAGACCCCCATTAGAGCCTGAAAATAAAAATTAAGGTAGTCCTTTTTTGAGTATTACGTAGCTCAATACTTACCAGTTGTATAACACCCCACACACTAATTATTAGTCCACAAAGGGACAATTTTGGACCACATAATGGCATTTTTAAAGAATGTTATAAAAAGTTAACACAAATTATGTCGTCCTAATATCGGATATTTTTCATCATATGACCCGACCCAAGTAGCCGAGAACACAAATCACGTGACTTACGTCTTGTGATCTGACAGCTGTCAAATCTGATTGCGTTCAAAAATTCACTCTAGTAAGCTTCGGTTTTACAAGTAATGCTAACTATTAAACTCAATAGTAGAAAGAAATCGTCTATTAAAATAATAAAAACTTCCTTCCCTCTGAATCAAACTGCATCCAAGCAGGAGGCTGCTGGGAGTCCAGTTATTTTGTGGATGGGACTGCATTACCCTAGCCCCAAGGATCAGGATCATATCCGATACTTGTTCTTGCACTATCGATTATCGGTGTAAAACGTGTGTGACATTTTAGAACATATTTTGTATTCTCGAAAGCCTATATAACACGATCCAAAAAAGGTTAAAATTTTGAATGTAAAATTGACCCCAAATATCTATGATCGTGTGAAACCTCACTTATTTGCATTTATTTTAGGTTGATATTCTTCAATTGAAGTAAAAATTGACGAAAAATTCGAACAAGTTTTAATTCGTCAATAACTTGACGAAATGTTCTTGATCAATTTATTTGACGTCTAAGTTTTCTAAGTAAAGTCTAATAGGTTTTTTTTGCGAGTAACCGTTGTCAGAATAACGGTTAGTTAGCAGTATCTCTTACATGAACCCCCACTCCTAGATTAAGTTCTGGTAACGTAGGCTCGCTAAAATACACCGGTTATGGTCCTTCTTGAATCTGTAGTTGTTATAAATTAATAAATAATCATAACGCATAATTTTGTAAACAAGCAACAGTAGCATAGAAGTGTTTGTTTTTGTGTGCTTGTTGAATTTATTTTTAATATATATTGTTTATTACACTTTAATTTTAATAGTAAAACCTTACTCTGTTCCACCAGAGTGAGGCAAGTCAACATTTGAATGGCTAGAAAAATATAACCGCATTGTATTCTATCAACTGTTACAAATGGAAAAAGTAATATTTTATAAGTTGATTAACTTTATTATAGAAAATTATAAATGTACTACAAAAAAAGGAAAAGTTCCTTTAAAACAATGTTATTTTTAACTAATTCTATAATCAATCATTTTATTAAGACGTATTGTATGAAATGTTCTCTGCAGAGTGCAGAAGAATTTATATTATAATCTCACAATTTTCGTAATATTCGTAACCGCTTTTGGCTTACCTACCTTGCTGAATATGTTACTGATTTCAGTAACCGGTGTTATTGTTGTGACGTCAACAGCTACATTATGTCTCTTCCCCTCACTAACCGCTTTCACACTAAAACGGTACGGTTACTAAAAAACAGTTACCGGTACTTCAACGGTTACTCGCAAAAAAATCCTATAAGTAAAGTGGGCATTACACTAACAATTTCTTCACGGTCACACTTTGGTTTTATTATGTTCAGGGCTTGGCAATTTTGCTGTCAGATGTCACCCATACCAACCTAAAAGTAATTTTAACTTTTGACTATAATATATCATTATATCCATATTTATATATATTTAATCTGTGATTATATCATTCCCATTTGTATACGAAACAAAAGCTGTTAAAAATGAAGTTATTTTAATAATTATATTTTAGGACAAAAAAAGCTTCCATTGCATTTATTATTGCTGCTGCTCAGTTACTTACTACCTTATTTTACATCAGGCAAATTTTAAATTTAAAGACAACACCTACTGACTTTTTGATTGCTTCTAATAAACACTATTGAAATGACACTTCGCTTCGCACCGTTACTCGTTACTCGGCCATGCAGCTTTATTCTAAACAGTATATTTCAAATTTAATTAAATGCTTTGAAAATGCCATAAATAATCAATTTTGAAATTGATGAAATTATGTCTAGAATTATTCACAAACTAGCCAATTGTTACAACTATTTGATGCAGTTATAAACTAAGAAAAGTTAAGTATAATAAATAAATAAAACAGAAACTAAGTTAGTTTTTATTCTTATTCCTTTTAAATTAGCATCTACAATTGCAATATAAGAAAAAGTTATTTTAACCAGAAAAATATATACCAAAAAAAAAAAAAACGAAACAAAATATACAGACAAAAAGAGAGGAAATTTGTGAACAGTTCACAGATGAGATGTAAATGCAATTTTATTCAGCCTTCGTCTTACTTTTGGGCTTCTTTAATTTTTTGAGTCCATCTAAGTTTCCTTTAAGCAAACTGCTGTAAGCGACTTGAAATTTATTTATATCTTTTTGATGTATCACAGTAGCGATTTTTTTAGAACGAAACTTTGCTCTAACTAAACACATATGTTCTTGTGATTCTGGAAGAGGAGGTTTTCCTTCTCTAGGTTTAGGACGATCCCTGCCATCATCTACAAAATCATATCTAAATGTTACAACCTTATATATATATAAAGAATATTATAATTTGAGAAAATGCCAAATTTGCATCATCTCTTTATTTATAAGTACTTGAACAGTGATGAACCTTCTAAGAGGCATACATCAAATTAGGAAAAAGAATGAATGGATAAAGTAAATCAATTAATATGTGGTTTTAAATAAAATAATTCAAATACTTTTTACAAATATTGTCGCCCTCCTTGCATAGAGGCGTATCTCAATTTTATTAATATTTCAAGAGCGGCTTTCAAAGTATATAAATATACACTTTGCATTAACATTATGAGAATGCAGTTATTGTGAATAGAACTTACCATTATTGGATATGATAGTTGAGAGTCCCACTGTAACAGTTATACATTTTTAAGAACATTATCAACAACAACAATAAACTGGCGCAAGATATATCTTTATGATAGATATTTATAATGCTCACGATACGATTACATCAAAATACCTCTTGCCCTTATTTTACATCCTTTTTGTCGGAGGATACAGCCTTCTTATATATTTTACATAAAAACTGAGATACGCCGTTATACAAGAAAAACAACGATATACACTAAAATATTTTGTAATTTTAATTTCCGTAATTCTTTGTCGATTCTTTAACTTCTGCCCACATTAGAATCTCTAGATATATCATGAACTAACTTTACAACTGACTTAGAAATTGAATTAATATTTACAAATTGTGAATAGTAAAATAGTTGTAGAATATATTAAACATTTTTTAAATATGCTTACATCTCTTGAATGTCATTGTTACTGATCCATCGGTTCTAGCTTTTTGAAATAATTTTGTTAATTCGGAGAGAAACTAAAAAGAAATCATATTAATTATCTCATTCATCTCAAATTCATATACATACTGAATCGTTTTCCAATAGAACCATATTATTTTAAAAGTTAAAAAAATATCTAAAAGTAAATCTTTATTTTTCTCCAAAAATATGTTCAATGTTGTTAACACAACACAACGTGACACTGACAAGACTGTCATATGTCAGTGTCATCCACAGAACACCTAGAGCACATAACAGCTCCAACACTGAAATGTACGATATGGAATGCGTTTAGTCCATTTGCGAAGGATATTATACATACGGTTCTATCTTATAGAATACCTCAATCAAAACTAAAGTATACCACCTTTCGAATAAATAGTGAACTAAACTAAAATGGAAACGTAAAGTCGTAAGAAGTCAGCCACGTAATATTTCTCTACTACGAAATAAATCCAAGGTTAAATATAATCTGTGTCTGTTGTGTATACTGTATACGTGTTTTTTTACAAAATTGTTGATCGTTGAAACCGCTGAATAGGTATAACATATTGTACATAATTTGTAGTAAAAAAATTGTTTAAAAATTCAAAATGTCCAGTCCTAAACCAGACGGAGAATTAAAAGGGGGGCACCCACCAGCAGGTAGGTAATTTATTTTTTATTTTTATTTTGAGTAGCAACAGAAACTTTCGGCGTTTTAACGGTAGATAGAAAATGTCACATATAGTTAATTTATGTCAAGGTGTTAAAGCATTGTGCATTTTATGTATTATAGAGAATTATTGTTAATCAAGGTTTTTATTGAGAATAGAAATCGTTCTCAGATGTGCAGGCATCATCTAAAAATATTTATTTGTGGCGTAATTTTAATAATATCTAGATAATTTAGGCATATTAATGAATAATCCTTTTCTATTATATTATTAAAATATGGCACATCAGTTAGAAATGCTTAAAAATGTAATGTAAAAAATGTAAATGTAATGTATGTGAAACATAAATTTTGCTAAAATGTGAAAAATACCACGAGAAAATGACTTCAAATATGCATTTAAAGTAATTATAGATCTCATTAAGATACCTACCTGTAAACATTGATAATGAACTATATTGAGTATAAAATATGTTCTACATTTATGTGTAATATTGCAAAGATACAATGGGATCCAAAGGTTTATCAAGACATTTTTTCTATAACTTTATTCAAATCGAATATCTATTTAGCATCATTCTAATTAATTTAGAATCTAATTAAAATCAATAGTATATCTTAAGTAACTTATTGAATGTAAAATCAAAAATGTTTTTGAAATTTTTGTATTTTACAACTGAAATATTTTTTAATTTTGAATTGCAGTTAAAGCAGGTGGAATGAGAATAACTCAACACAAAACCCGTAAAGATTCTGGTGGTTTAACGGAAGATGTAACTGGAATTACTGTTTCGGGTAGTCCACCAAAAACTACTACTATATCAGGTGCGGTGCCCAAAGGCCATGCTGATTTTCCAGCAGAAGCTGTACAAAGTTTTCATAAGGACAAACCTGCATTAAATCATCCTATTAAACCTCAGATCCATATCCAACAACCAAGAAAATAGTCATCATATTTTTCACGTTACCCTGGAATAGTTAATAGGTGGACTATGCAGTATATTATTGTCAAAACATTGAATTCATAATATCCTTCATAATTTTAATAAGTTTTAAAAAGTTTCCAAAACTATCATGTTTGTTGACTCCCAAATCATTGTATTTTTCTAGTATTTTAAAACTTTGATGGTTATTAAGGGAAAAATTTTAGAATTTTTCTAAATCAAGAATTCATTTATTTAGGAAATACTAAATTTTAATGGACTTTTATTAAGTTTTTATCTTTAATATAAGATTTGTGATATCGATAAGCACAACACACTGGGGAATACATGGAGTAATTAAATTTTTTACTAGTTAAATTTATACAGTATAAAATGTCGTTTTCAGTTGAAAATTTTCACTGCACAAATACTTTTATTCTTTCTATTTACAATCTATTATTTTTCCCTTAAAATATGTTATTTTTTGTATAGTTCTATTCTTGTTAACCATTCCTTATAGGCTGTAGATGTTGCATTTAAAAAAGAGCTTTTTAGGCTTCAAAAATAATTGTAAGTGGTGATTGAGATTTAAATAAAAAATATATATAGGTATATATACAAATTATAAATTTACATACAAGACATTTATTTGGAGTTTTTAATAAAATGTTTGTATTACATTGTGTTTTAATCCATCTTTGACTTATTCCAACTCATTTGCCGTTTCTCTGAAATATCTTTCTTAGATAGGGGCTTCAGGTGGGCAGCAGCAACAATATCTCTATGGCAATGATGAAAGCTAGTACAGATTGTATAAAACTTTGGAATATTTACCTAAATTCATCATATGACTTCGATGTCACGACAGCCCTCAACTTTGCATCGTTCCTTATCCAATATAGCTTGTCTTTATTTATTGATGATTGCATTTCTTTATATAAATCTAAATTGCTAACATTTTTTACTGACTTCGACATTATGTTTAGTCAATGTCACCGTTTCCATAGTAACATATTTTTCAACGCAAGGGATTTATAATGCTCACAGTTAAGGCCATCTTTATTGTTTTATTGTTCTTATCAATTAACAATTTGGTTTTAATTTTATTGAATGCATTTGCATACAGGCAAACGATAAAAACTGCAATAGTTAAGATACTTTATGGATAAATAAATTTCACACAACTTATTTTATTTAGTGTAAAACAGACATTGAACTATAATTGATTAAGTCGAAGTCAATAAAATTGTAGCTAGTAGATATTCAAAACTATAATAGTTCTTTAATACATATCAGTTTCTAGACACGTAAATTAAACAAGTTGACTCAATATTTACTGAACAAGATATTGTGGTTTAATTTTTGCTTTATAAAATTAAGGTCAACCAGTCTTGAAATATATGTAAAAATTTATTGTTTATTTACATGAATGTAACAATAAATAATTTCAAAAAGAATTACAAGTACCATATTGAGTTAGAATTGTTTAATTTAAAAGTATTATCATCAAATCGCATGTTATTCTTATGACCTGATTTAATTTATAAAAAAAAACTGTTTCACTAAAAGATTTATTTCTGTTAATTACACACTAAATAAAATAGAATTTACAAGAAACATATTTATCTAACCGTAACACCAAGGTCTTTCACCTTATTCTCTATTTCTTTGTGTATAGTGTTCACTTCTGACTGAGTTAAAGTTCTTTCCATATGCCTGTAAACAATTCTATAGCAATGACTTTTTTTTCCTGTTTTAGGATGAGTAAACGTATCTACTAAAGAGACTTGTTCAATCAAATCGCCACCAATATTTCTGACTAATTCGTAAAAATCATTACTAAAAAATTCCCGATCCAATGGTAGCCAAAAGCTGATGTCATTTATACACTGGGGATACTGGCTTACTGGTTGGTAGACAACATTTTTATTAATGTCATCAACTTTAAATTGGTTGAGAAATCCAGAGTCGTTTGACCAAAATAATCGAATGTCAGGTATTTTATATAAGCACATCGCAATTCGTTCTAAACCCAATCCGAATGCCCAGCCTATTCTATTATTTATACCAACATTATTTAAAATTGGTTGCTGCATTATACCACAGCCCAACAATTCAAGCCAATCGTTTTCATAAAATACCTCCAATTCCCAAGAGGGTTGCGTAAAAGGAAAATATGTATCTACCCAACGATACTCCGTATTTTCTCCAAATAGATGTTTGGCTAACCCTACCAAAGTGTTTTTTAATTCATGTTCCATTAATTTAACCGCTTCCAAAGTATGACAAGCTTGTTTTTCTTGATTTATGGTAAAAGCAGTGTTATTGCCTTCTTCAAAAATATGTAATGCCTCATCTTTAAAAAATATATCTTCTCTGCTTTTTAATCTTACAGCGTCCACTTGATGAAATACTGGGTAATGAGTCCTATCTATTTCGTCTCTCCGGTATACATCTCCTATCATTAAAAAATTGTTTAAACCTGCTTGCATCAGTTCAGATTGATGCGCTGTCATATGGGCTCGTAACAAGTATTTTTTGTTTATATAGTAACAATCATTTTTAGATCTAGATGGATGATCATCAGGAATAAGCAAACTGTCAAAGTTCTGATCTACAGTGACAACGGGTGGTAAGTTTTCATAGATGGAAAATACAGGATTTTCACGTCTGTTCACGAAAGTTTTATAAAAATAATTAATTATTCTTTGGCGCACTAAACTCAGTGGATGATATGGGTTCAAATATATATTTCTTCCTATTTGGGAAACTATTTTTTCAGTAACGTTTGTGTAATTGTCTGTTGCATATACATTATTCAAAAGAGAAATTTCTTTTGCTTTTGGTAAAATCGTAACTGAAGATAAATTTCTAGCAAATATTTTACCAGATGTTTGTTTAAAAACTAAAATATTACAAATGTTATTAATCATATCGTAGCACACCCTAACCCCACATTTTATTTTAAATGACTGACAAGTGACATTTGACAAATTACATTATTTTTGGTGCCATCTATTGTCAGTAGCAAAAATTCTTCTTGTGATCTAGCCTTGTTCCAACATCGGTAAAGAAATCTTCATTCATCATTATAAGGGTGGAGGAGGACTCGAGAGCAAAATCGAGACCAGCCGTCCTTCATGGCTGTCAATCGAGCTGTATTGTCGGGTAATTTTTCGTTCATCCCTATGTAGTTGTTAATTGTTTTAGTGACGGTGGTGGAGATAATAATTCCATTCTCGAAGGTGAGGTGTAAAGTGGATCAGTGCCATGTTCACAGGGACTATTCGCGTGAAAATATGCGAGGCCCAGTGGCTTAGGCCGACGGACTGCTCCAAGCGCCACACTTTTGGGAAGGCGGAGGAGCAGCCTCTGGACCCCTATGTTACCATCGACGTGGATGACACCCATGTCGCTCAATCCACCACCAAGCAGAAGACCTTTAATCCTGTTTGGAATGAATATTTTGAGCACCAGGTAGAGAATGCGAAGACACTCACTCTGACGGTATTTCACGACGCCGCTATACCGCCAGACGAATTCGTCGCTAACGTTAGTATTCCTTTCGAGGATCTTATGAACAGAGAGAAAGATGAAGCCGATTTTTGGGTAAGTCATGATGAAGCTAGAATCCACGAGGTATTTTGAGTTTGAACAACCTAAGCATTCTCTCCCCTACCTATACAAACTGTCAGTAGTGTCAGTCATCAATGAGACAATCGGAATACGTGCCCTTGTTTATTGTTTACCGTACTTACACACGTAATTAAATGAACATACCATGTAATGTATCTGATGTTATGTAGCTACAAATTTTTAATTGTTCCAGTACAAAATCAACAATATTTTTTTCAAATCGGTTACCTTAGTACCTTCTAGGAAATTGGATTGAGTAAAATACCTACAGCTCTTTTTCAATTAAAAAGTCATAGTTAAAACTATTTATCCATTGAATATTTTTCATTTTATTTATATTGGCCTTTAAAAAAATAAATACCTCAATAAATACTTATGTATCTATCTATCATAGATGTATAAATAAATTACCTAATATTAAAAAGATAAAACATCTTTAACAAAAAATTCTACAATAAAAATAGAAATTTATTTTATTTTTTATTATTTCTAAATTTATTACTGCAGTTATATGAAAGTAAGTCAAAAATTGCGATGTTGAATTTTGAATTATCATTAGCCATAGAGACTACAGAGTAGCTTACAAAATCAGTGTTATGGTCACAGGATATGAAAGTAGATATAAAGAAAAAACTATATCTTTTGTGATCGTGTATGAAAAATTTTGAGTTTTGGTGTTGGCATTAGGTTACAAATTTTACTTTTAGATTTTTATAGGAAGTTCAGTTAAATATATTTTTCTACGTTCATGCAAAAAACAAAACTTTATTGAATTATATTTAGTAGAAAAAGTGGCTCTTTATTCCACTAATGCAATAAAATGTTTATTGCATTCATCTGTCATTCTACTACAGAGTTTTGTCTTCATGACCAACATAAACGTTCAAATCTACGTCATATTTTCCTACACTTGTCATATAAATAAAACATTTTTTGGTTTTTGCATGAACGTAGAAAAATATTGTATGCAACTCGCACAAAAAGTGCTTATTGCACTCGACGTGTTGTGTTGACGATTGTCCTACTTGGCCTGACGGCCTCGTTGGACAATTTCTCGTTGCGTGCAATAAACACTTACTTTGTGTTGCATAAATAACTATTTTCTACGTTCATGCAAAAAACAAGACTTTATTGACTTATATTTAGTCGAAAAAGTGGTTCTTTATTGCACTACTGCAATAAAATATTTATTGCATTCATCTGTCATTCTACTACAGCGTTTCGTCATCATGACAAACATATATTGAGACTTTTAGTGTCATCTAAATAAAACATTTTTTGGATTTTGGATGAACGTAGAAAAAATATTGTATGCAACTCGTACAAAAAGTGTTTATTGCATGCGACGTGAAATTGTCCAACAAGGCCGTCAGGCCGAGTAGGACAACACTTTTTGTACTTTTTGCATAAATAACTATTAGGTATTGGAAAATATTGAATTTGAAGGGCTACCTACTAAGTAGCGAATAAACATATTTCATATGTCGTATATAAATTATTTCTTAAGTGAATTTTTCAAATTGAAAGTCATAATTGAAATCGTAACATCTGGAGGTGAATGCTAGCAATAATTCACTAAAAAAATGTGTACTGTAAGATCCCTGTACGAGAAATGTAACATACAAAATGCAAAATTAATATCATTCACACAGAAAACATTTCGGTGTCATGTGGTCTTCACTGATCTCATTTAAAAATAAATATAAGGTGTATGTGTTTTAATTCAAATAGATTGTGCCAACGTTAGAGCTTTTATTTTTTTTTATGCTTTTTTATAATAAATGGGTACCTATATGGTTATTACACAAAAAATATTTAGAAAATTATGTGGGTTCGAAATCTTTATCTTGAGATCGGGATGAATTTAATGAATTGAAGAATATGTATATATGTGAATTAAATGAATTAGGAAAATTAAAGACTTTTCATTGATACGCATTAATATCTTATTTAAATTATTGCAAAAACTAGTCAGAGGAAAGTGACTCCATATTTGTATTTGATTTCATAAATTTTAAAGTAAATTGAGTTTTATGTTTAATAAAACAATAGGATATGATTATTTTGTATAATATAAAACTACTTAGTCCTAAACTGCATGGACTTTTTTGTTATTTGTAATAATGTGAATACATTACATATTTAAATTTTTTATATGAATATTGCGTATTTAAAAAAATTTTAAATTGTGGTAACTTCCCAGTATATTAATTTTGGTTGTGCATTTGATTCTAGAATTATTAACCATTTTTAATCCCATATTATTTCTTCAGGATGTGGTTAATTTTTACTAGCATCTAAATACTATTTAGATAACATTTATATTATTAATATACTTACTTCTTACCTATATATTTGGAGTTCTAAATATAAATAGTATACTTTTGTTTTTTATTTATTAAAAATTAAAAGCATATTTTTTTTATCCAAATCTAGTCTGAAGTACTTATCTTCACTGAGAATGATTAATAAATTGAATTTACATTTGCAAAGCAGAGGGAAAAGTAACCGGTAGGGTAGAGGGTGTTCTATTTAATTTTAGTTGAACAACTACAATGGACGTCATTTTAATACTGAAACTGTTGGATCAGTTTTTATTGAAACGTGCGAACACAAAGTTAGCCAATCAGTAGTCAAATTATAACAAATGTCAGTCAACTAAAATCGATTTGTAGTCCCGCTTGAGTTACTATGATATTAGTTATGAGCTGAGAAAACAGAGCACTGAGTACAACGACGAGCTTTATTGAAAGAGGGTTATGAAGTAAAAATGATCGTGAAATACAAAATTTAAACTAACAATGCAAAACGAACTCTCTACATAGCTATAAGCATGAAGAACTATTACGAACTATATGCTTATTTGATAGGTAGGGAGCCGCAAACACGATTATAGTGACGTACAACATTCAGATGGACTACTTAAATATTGTACAGATCACTATATTTTTATCAATTTTTACGCCATATTTCTTATTTAAAATGTTTTATTGTTAAGTGCTTAATTGTAAAGGAAAATTGAAAAGATACCTACTTCGATCTCTTCCAATTAATGATTTGAAGATAAGTAGACATTGATGATTGATATTTAATAAATTATTTACTACCTATTGTAAACATTTAAAAACCTACCGTTTTAGTTTTATTTTCACTTTGGTGCAAACTAAGTATGTCTTCATCCTATACATATTTTATAAAGAATGGAAGTACTATTGTCACCATCAACCCTCTCCAAATATCTAGATAGTGGGCAAGGTGTATACACCTTTATGAGGGGGTTTAGTTAATCTTAAATATGTTTTGGCATTTCAGTGTTGTAGTCATTCGATTAAGTATATATGTATATCTTCCTACACTCCTTGAGATCCCAGTCTGTTCCTCGTTCTTTTGTTATAAACAAAACCATTCGTAATATATGGATGACTTGATTATACATTTCTAATATAAATTTTCTTTATTTATTTATTTATTTTTATAAACATTTTAAATTCCTTATTAATAAAAACTCAGTTACATAATTTTTTCTTTCTAAATTTGTATGGCTGTAACATTTTTTACTTTTGTTAGACTTTTTGATTTAATCAATATTATTTTTAGGTCAATCTGGAACCCAAGGGTCGACTACACATAAGAATAGATCTGAAATTAACATCGAATGGTATGTGTATATAAAGAGTTTTTAAATAATAGTAAATAAATGTTCAAAGATTAGAGAAAGAGATGGGGTGAAGTTTTTTTTTCAAATAAATTTGTTTAGTTGAGTTCTTAAAAGTATTTAGTCAGTCTAATTGTATTATTTGTCTCCAGAATTAGTTTGTTCTTATTAATTATAAAAAATAGATCAGTACTTCGGAGGCAGAAAGTTCTAAATCCAATATTAACATTTCAATCATATTAATAATAATAATAATAATAATAATAATTTTACAGATAGCATTCTTATATACTCGCGACAAGAATTCAGACGACTTACGTCATACGAACAAATGAATAATTCATTACATTTTCATCAAAATATTTAAGAAACTGCAACTGATAGTAATAAAACTACATACTACACTAAAAGTTTGCATTATATATTGCACTAAATTGCAAAAAATGATTGTTTTTAACGCGACCAAATATCGAAAATTACGTTGACAATAAAAACAAATGTGTAATGTCAGCCGTGACGTAAGACGTCTGAATTCTTGACGCGAGTATAATAAAAATAGAGACTTGAGTCAAAAGAAATATACCAATAGTGTTTTAGCTCTGTAACACCGAAAATGGACGTGGGCTTTTATGCTTCTGAGGTCCAGAAGCTTTGACTCAACAATAACTATTTATTCTATCATTGTTTGCTGAAACACAGCATCTGTGCTTTATCTAATTTGTTCCATGGCCCTAGCACACTACAAGGTGTCTTAAAAATTATGACAAATGTCAAATATCTGTTGAGGTGTATATTTGTACATCATTTTTAAATTTAAAAATTGATGCAATTTAAAATAAAAACATATGTATCAAATTTTATTTAAAAATGTAAAATATTTAAACGGAAGCACTTTGTGTGGAGTATAAGAGTGATACTAGTGTGTTATGTGCCTAATTATAAAGAAAAATTGAAAAGATACCTACCTACTTCGATCTCTTCCAAGTAAATAATTTGGGGATAAGTAGACATTGAAGCTGGTTATGGATGGTGAGCAATAATATATCTATCTATATCTCTTATATCTTTGTAGTAAGATATATATATCTACAGACAAATAAACCACATAGATATAAATGTATATTGTAGTATCAATGCATAGCATTGTAAATATATTATATTATCGCTCACTGCTCATAACCAGCTTATATTTCATAACGTATTTAGTACCCATTGTAGTCATATAAAACCCTAGTGTTTTAGTCTTGGATGCACTTGCATTTAGTGCACACTAAGTATGTCTTCATTCTATACTGTCCACGTTAATAATAAAGATTGGAACCTACTGTCACCGTCAACCCTCCTTTAAAGTTTTAAAATAGTAGACAATCCTTTTTTTTATAAATCAAATGTCAAATTCTAATATTTACCACCTGATATTTGTGTTTGCAAATACTGATACTGGAGTTGCCACATTACGGAATTCTGTATTGAAATTCATCTGATTTGGCAGACAAGTATTAGGTACGCATGGGACGCTATTTAGCAGACAATGACTTGATGCTTAGTTTATTGCTTGGACAATAATTTTATGTTGAATTTGTTCCTCACGTGAATATTTAGTGGGGAATTGTTCACTGTTAAAGTAATTGCTTATTTAGAATAAAATGTTCAACGTAAACGCGTAACCTTCACAATACTACTAACTTTTTTTAATAATGAACCAAATTGGATGAAAAATAGTAACATTAAATTTTTGTATTATAATCAACAATATAGTCCGGAATAGAATTAAGCACACTAGAATTTGTACTTGAAAAGAAATATTTTGTTATAAAAAAACATGTCTTTTTATAACAATTTATAGAATATGGAGCCAAACCAAGGGAATTTAAGGAGCGTCAAGGCTTTAATAGAAGACGTGGTGCTATGAGGAGGAGAGTGCATCAAGTTAATGATCATAAATTTATGGCAACTTTCCTGCGTCAACCAACTTTTTGTTCGCATTGCAGAGATTTCATTTGGTAAGTCCTGTGCTACATATCTATTTGCCAAGAAATCTGTTAAGAGGGAAACCTGTGACTAACTTGTTTTTTCTGTTTGCTGTGTTAGTTATCTAATTGCACTTGCCTTAACTAAGAAAAATGTGTTGTTGTTTATTTGGAGTTGAAATGTTTTGTTACTATGTAATGGGTTATTATGACTCATAAAGGGATGATAACAATCTTGTTAATAAGTTTTGTCTCGAGCGGTGGGAAATTAAGAAACAAAGTTTATCTTTAGAAAGATACTCATCAGTAGGTAATACTGTGCATGTTAAAATAAGGGATCTGAATAATCATTTCCAACAATAACAATTCAACATTATTTCCAACTGCGTACACGTTCTGGTGCTTCACTACCAACTAAAAGAGTCAAGATTACATAGAAAAGCTGCTGAAAGTTACTCATTATTTTAATCTTTTTGCTGTTTATACTAACAATGAGTTAAACAAAATTGATTTACTGTGTTGGGTGATTCTACACACAAAAATATCAAAAATTATCGTGAACTTAGATCCTAAAATGCCTCCTAAGGGTATGGATATACCAAAAATACCTCGATGAACGAGGTAGGTGTTGAGGTCGAGGTCGCAGTCGCTACATTAATATCATCTCTAAGTAAAACAAACCTATATATTCTTATGAGACTGGCGGCTCGCCGGGTGAAGCAGATGAAGCAAAAATTCACCTACTCAAATTCAAATAGTTGTAAATGCCTGTTTAAATTTTAAATATTTATAATTTTACATGATTTATTATTTTATAACAAAATGCTTTACAAAAAAAAAAAGTGTTAGTGCCAACCGTGTCATTTTTTATTTGCCGCGAATTTTAACCCTATACCTCCTAAGATATTTATCCATGTGAGGCAAAATCAAATATGACCTTGAATTTGCCTAGCCATTACTATATTTTCAGCTTTGAGTATACATTGTTTCGCACAAAAAAATGAATGGCAAGGGATGAGTCACCCCTCCATGATGCAAAATATTGAAAATATCTCAGGCTGCTTCCGCTTGCTGGCTGGAAAGTGGAAGCAGCGAGCTTATGGCTTCCCCTGCTTCCAGTATCAGTAGCCTAAGCTTGTTGTGTGTGAATTCAGCGAGTTTAGTGCCTTCGTTAAATTGCATCGGTAGTACTGTCATTGTTTCACAGTCTTAATTTGTTTCCACAATATGACCCTGTTAGTGTTATGCTAGAAACTCTATTTTCTAGATGGACTAAAGAAGATAAACAACTATCAATTTCTATGTTGCGAAAGGTCAATGCATGTATTATATGTAAATAAAAAATGACAGTGAAGGGCAAAGTTTATACCAGAAATTTTAAAATAATGCATACTGGTATACATGTGAATGATTATGTAGTTAGAGCCTCTTTATTAATACGGTAATTATTTACAACAGCAAAAACCTTTCCTTTTCAATCTTAATTAAAAAATTCCAGACAGCAAAAACCTTTCTTTTTCAATCTTAATTAAAAAATTTCAACCTCTCTATTTTCGAAGGTGCTAAATACGAATCTAAAATTAGGTTTTTTCAGACGAATCTAGTTTTAAAAATAAAAATTTTTCAAAATTGTAACCTCTATGTATACTTTAGGTAATTATTTACAAAAGCGGAAACCTCTCCTATCTTAATTAAAAAATTCCTACCCCCTATTTTTGAAAATACTCAACACAAATCTAAAATTAGTTTTGTGCAGTTTAGTCTAATTTACGAAAAAAAAAAAAATCAAAATTGTAACCTTTATGTATACCTACATTACATTAGGTTGAAGTTGCAATATACGCTTCTGAAATCTTCATTTCGTGATGTCACACTGTTATCAAAATAAATAGGCGATATATTATAATTTCAACCTAATGTCAACAAATAGAGGTTACAATTTTGAAATTAATTTTTTTCTCGAAAACGACTCGACCCCAAAAAACTAATTTTAGATTCGTGTTTAGCACTGTTGAAAATAGGGGGGGTCGAAATTTTTTAATTAAGATTGGAGAGGTTTCTGCTAATATAAATAATTACTAATATATATAATCTGAACAGATTACATGGTAAGTATCTAGTTTAAATACATCAATAATTCTTGAACTCATGCCACCCTGTCAAAAAGTATTTTTTTACGGAACTTAGTTTTGAAAATTTTTGCCTGTGGCGCATTTTTTTTATCAACATAATTTTATATCTTATCTGTTTCTAATATCTCTGCTTCACCTTCATTTATACCCATGAGCCGCCACTGTTATGAGACTACATAGCAGATGCATTACCAATTCATCCTTACTGCTTACCATGCGACTTACATTGATGTACATATCAAACAAAATAGTTTGTTGTTTCATCGCGGTAGAACACTAGACATCGTGGTAAATGCAAGCTTAATTGGTTTAGATTACTCATGCGGTATGACTCAAATGGAAGCGGATCGACAGTGAACGACAAACTGTTGGTACCAATCTGTCAAACACATTACAGACCTACAATATTTCTGTATCGGTTAAAATTTTTGCAAAAATGAAACTGAGAAGGATAAGTTAATAGATTTACATACGGAGTCATCAACAAGGTGTAACTTTAGTCCGACTAGCGGAGGTTACGCGAAAAATTTACAGCTGTTGCGCCAATTTAAATAAAAGGCGTACTCCTATTCACTATTGTGTATAATAATTTCTTTGTGATATGTTAATTAATCTGTAGCACTGTAAAGTACTGTATTGATAGTAAATATACAATAGGAAACGCAAAGAGATAGAGGCCGAAGTTACACGATTTTTAGTACAATACTGGGTCCTCGACTGGGTCTAACTTTTGGCGCAAATATGGATGTAAATAAATAGCCCAACTAGCAGCACTTTTTTCGTGAATAGCTTTACACGGGCGCAAAGCTGGTTAGTCTGACTAACACTGCGACCGTTTCATGAATCCGGCTGTTAGTATTTAGTGCACCCACTATTTGGGATTACTAGTTTTTCTTCTACAAGATTTGGATTTGTATAGGTGCAAAGTCCAAGTTTTGTTCTTGTATAGGGTGTCTCAAATTCGATAGTATGTGCCTACTGTTAGGATACAAAAAAATTTGGACAGGTGGTGTTAAATTGGATGATCAATTGATGATCAATCGAAAGTAATATCTTTGGGATTTGACAGAAACGACTAATGACGTCATCAATTGTATTTTTTCTAGAAACATATCCAAATTTTTTTCCTGTATTCCCATTTAAAAGTTATAAGCAATATCGTCTTAAAGAGTCTCAAAAGAAATATCACTTAAAATTCACAAATAATTGAATGCTCATTAATTAAAATGCATAAATGTCACAAAATACTTGTCATTACTCAATACGAACGTCAAACGTATAACTTTTGTGTTTACAAAATGTTTCCTCATTCAGAAAAAGTTGATATGTTGCTAATTTACGGCTGTTCGGAAGAATCAAATTATTGGCTGAAGAGTAAAGAACAATGTTAATACAGCTAGACTGTTACAGTACTTCAAAGAAAATCCACGAAATTCTATATGGCAGGCTAACCGGGAATTGAATTTGGATAAATCAATCTTCATCGAATATAAAAACCAATGGGTATTATGACTACAAAATTCACAACTTGGAGTATTTGCCTGAGCGTCACATTGAAAACAGACTTAATTCTATAGCTCAAATTGTAGTGAATGTAGAAACTGTTGATCAGAACCTTTTTCGGCAAGTTCTTTGGATGGACGAAAGTTGGTTTGTCAGTAATGTTTGTCAAACATGCGCAACGAACACTACTGGTTTATTGAAAATCCCCACATTGTAAATCCAGTCCAAAACCAAGACCATTTTGGAATAAATGTTTGGTGCGGCATTATCAATAGGCATTTAATTGGGCCTTATTTTTATGAACATAACATTGAACAGCGTGAGTTACCACAAGAAGAACTTCCTGCACTTCTGAAGAATGTGCCTATGCAGCTAAGGAGAAACTTGCAGCAATATTTAGATAACACTTTTCCAGAAAAATGAATTGGGATTAAGTGGCCAGGAAAGTCACCAGATCTAACACCCCTCGATTATTTTTTATGGGGGGTTTTAAAAAATAAGGTTTACAAAACACCTTGAGATATTAATCATTTGAAAGAAAAAATTACAAACCCTTGTAATGAGTTTTCTGTCAAATCCCAAAGATAATACTTTTGATTGAAAATGGAGCTTACCTAATCCCATATGTCCCAAATTTTATTTAAAATGTTTGTATCCTTACAGTAGGTCTATACTATCGTCTTTGAGATATCCAGTACTGTCGTAAATATAATCAAATGTTTTAAGAGTCATTCTCTTATATGCATAAAACATAGATATTTGTATGTTCTTTTAGCTATTTAAATAGATGATGGTATTCACCTAAGTACAGTAAAGCTTGGTTGCAACATACACGCTTATTACGTACTTATGGTTATAACGTACTGAATAAACAAGTTGCTGCTTTTTGTTAAACATGTACATACATATGTTTGTATTTTTGTTAACAATTAATAGAAATTTTAAAAATTTAATTTTTTAAGTCCCCGCCGGTACGTTATAACCGAGCTTTACTGTATTGTCTTTTCTGATTTATGGGAAGCGCATGAAACAAGCGATTTGAAGTCATATCGTTACTATCCTCACTGCTATCACTTTTATATTCACTATCTAGTATTCTACAGTTTCAGGAATTTTAATAAAAAAGGAGATTTGTTAACAAAACTGTCAATAAAACTAACATGAGGTTTTTCTGGTATGTGCGCCCTCTCATCAACGTCTACATTGACCAGGACTTCAACATCCACCTCGCTCATTGAGACATGTTCGGCAAAGGTGATACAGTCATTCAAAGATTGTATTGACAAAGTTATAATTTGTGTGCTTGCAAACGGGCAGGGCAGTACAAATTATTGAAAAAAAATCTATTATTATTGAAGGAAAAATACTCCTAATTAGGTCAGCCTTAAATTTAAAGGATAACATATTACTTCTTCCACCTTAAACACAGTGATTTTATTTGTTTTATCATCTATGAAAAATTGTCATCCATAAGTAGTTGTTACACTAGTCCATAATCGAGTCTAACATTCTTTAAATAATGATAACAATCAACAAATCTAATAATTATTAAATAATAATAATAACATCTCTTTTATAGGAGTAGTCTTGATTGGACCTTTAACATACAGCTTAATCTTCATTTTTTAATGAAAGAAGCAGGCGTAACTGATAACGGCTTAATTTAATTCTCTTCGCATAACAGTAATTATTGTTTTTAAACCACCCTTTTAGTATGTGCGCTTTTAATTATATGAGCTTTTAATTTTTCTATAAACTTTTACCCAACTTGTAAATTTTTATATAAATGAAAAAAGTACCTAGTTGTAGATGGCGAGTATTAGTACCGTTTTTTGATTTTTTTTATAAAACAAATGCACATTAGATGGCACTAACTTCATAACGGTGGTTTTGTTTTCAGGGGTTTGGGCAAGCAAGGCTATCAATGTCAAGGTATGATTTTGTCTCAAGCATGATCAATGTTTCGATGTAAATTTTACCAGCTTAGCTTGTACTATATTCATTTTTCTAAATATGTCAAAATAAGATTTCTCTTTGCAAATCATTGAATTCTATAGTTATTTGCGCGGTTTTATCAAAATGTATATATAATTTTTTATCCAGTTATAACACTATATTATCTGCATTTAAGTTGTCACCTGTAATTTGATTGAATTAATTAAAAGGGAAGGTTCATAAATTTAAAGTATCCTGTAGTGAAACTGCAAAACGTTTTATACAGGGTGTTAATTAAGGGGCACAAACCTTAAGGGGTTAATCTATGATGGATTTTAAGACAGAAAGTTGTGGACCCATGATATGAACTTTTTGTCTTAAAATCAATCATAGATTAACCCCTTAAAGTTTGTGCACATACTTAATTAACACCCTGTATAATAAAATAGATTTAGAAGAGATAAACCAAAGACTATTGTGCATCCTACCAATTTCCCACTAACCTCACCCACCAATTACAGAAATCAATTTGAATAATGTCATATTACCGCTTATTTGATCGTTAATACTGTTGGTTGGTGTAGTTTGAGATTCCTTAACGTACATGTCCGTTGCAGGGCGGTATTTAATATAATGTTGTTTACTACTACTTTTAGTACAAATAAAAATGTAATTATTAATTTCTGAGTAAAAAAATAATGTAACTGGGAATAAAATAAAATGTGAAATTATTTATGAGAACTTGCTAATTGCTTGCTGATGTTTTATTTATAATTTAATTTTAGACTTCCTAAACATGAAAAGAACTTTTAGATAACTACACTAAATTTAAGGAAAGATAATATTTTTCAATATTCTAATATGTGGCAGTTTCATATAGGCTATTAATAATATCATGGACAATCCTTTATCAAAATTTATTTCAAAATATTCATTTTAAAGAACCAAATGTATTTACTTGTCACTATTCAAATTTAATTAGGCAAACTGCATCTATATATTATATAACTGTCAGAGTTCACTTGTTTTTACAGTTGAAACCGGTTTAAAACTGTCAAAAATATTCGACCAGTTAAGTTGAGAATGCGTTACCATTGAATTTAACACAATAAATAGTCGGACGAACATTTTTGATAGTTTCCCGTTCCACCGTTTCCAAATACTGCAAATACAAACTTAATATTAAAATAAAAATGTAACTGATAAAAGTAGCTTTTTATTTAGTATCACTGACTTTCATGTTTTATATGTTTTAAATTTATAACACAAATATTTAATCAGTACCTACTTTTTTTCTTAATTATAATTTTATAGACTTGAAATATATATGAGAAAATATGTAAATACTTCATGATGATAAAGCACTTATAATAGTCTTAACTAAAAATAAATAACGTTCAACAAATAATTTAATACAAATTAACACAAATCAGTAATTATAACCATTGAGATTTTAATTTGTTTTATGAATTACTAAAAATTTAAGGCTCATAAATACTATAACTTCAGTATAACTATAAAAAATTGATATTGAATAAAAACTAGTGAGCTTTATATAGATCACAACATATACAATAAGCATTTGTTATCGATTGAAAAAGATTATATTATTAAATACATACATTATGTGTTTTAAATCATTAAATATTCATGAAAATGGGTCATTAAAATTTATAAATACAACCCTGATGTTTCCCCCACCCAAGTCATCCAGTCGTTTGAAAATAGGCAACCTTTGCGCAATTAAAATTTAGTTTTTGTTACCTCTGTCTCTTCCAATCTCTATATAATATAATATCCTTGTTTGTATATAATATAGTTAGTCAACTAGTTAAACTTAGAAGTCGAAATAATAGATGGTGATACTCTTTTAAAACCTAAGTCGCCCTTATCCATGCTATAAATAAAACTAGTTTTATTTTGTTCTAATTTAAATGATGTATTTTATATTATTAAAGTGATGTGACTTATTTGATAAAATCAGTTGCAATCGGTTGAGTGGTGGGAGAGTGATGCAAGACAACAAAACATTTACATTTGGCAGTTGACGTTAACTGTAACCAGCAACTCGACTCAACTCAACTCAACAAGTAGCAGTATTCTTGAAGAATACAGTGAATATGAAATGTTTGTTAGAGAAAAACAAGAAAAAACTTTATATTATTTTGAAGACACTGTTGTGTTGTATTCGGAGGGTGATTTTAAAAGCCATTTAAAAATGTTTAACTAAAACATCAACTTCAAAATATTAGCAAACTGATTTGAACCAAATGATCGAACAAAATTTATGTACTCCAGGATAGCAGGGAATTCACACCTCGATCACGTTTTGAATTGAAGTAGGCAACTGATTGTAAACGAAAAAAAAACAACTAATCAGAAGAAAAGAAACTGGTAATGATGACATGGATATTAAGAGTATTGCCATCTACTATTTTTATTCTAGTTTGACTAACTATATTATATATAGTGATATCCTTGGTGATGTCTCTATAATCCGAATGTGAACGAATAGTTTGGATTCCTTGGCGATCCGGATGAATTATTTCTGCCAATGGTTACTTTATAATCCAGATTTCTGTTGCTTTGGTGTTCTAAATTGTCAACACGACTGTTAGTTGTTTGTACATATATTCATTAGGGTTGTTCCAAATAAATACTTTTGTACGGCTACGATACCGTCACGAGATTATATGCACTGGTAATAGGCGCATGCGTCAAGTTTGTACTGTGCATGGAATCCCGAATGTTTGGAACGTTTTACTTGACCGAAAAATGAGTAGGGGCAAACATAATATAACCTCTGAAATTAACTTTGAAGTTGTAAACAACCTCGTATACAAGTCACTATTTAAAATTAAAAACTAGTCATGGATGGACATTTTAAAATTAAATTTACTATTTATCAATCAACAAAAAACGACTAAATTGAACAACTTTAGTGTCAAATCTAAACGAGATTACTTAGTGCGTAGTCTATACAAACAGTTCGCAATAGTTACTACACATGACCATATACTGATATTATCGCCGTGGTACGGTTCAATGCTTGTCCCAAAGATATTTGTAATGCTAAGAAAATCGTACAATGAATGATAATTTTAACAGAGTATTGTACGATTCTCTATGGATTTGGAACAAACCTAGAGTCAGTTTGACAAGACAGAGTGATATCTATGCAGACGTCGCAGTTAGAGAGGTGAT
The DNA here is from genome assembly GCA_037114965.1 of Monochamus alternatus. Taxonomy (NCBI): domain Eukaryota; kingdom Metazoa; phylum Arthropoda; class Insecta; order Coleoptera; family Cerambycidae; genus Monochamus; species Monochamus alternatus. The sequence continues at coordinate 22,798,585 of CM073427.1, read as the reverse complement.
AAGCTGCGCATGCCCTGCAATGGCTTTAGACAAGAGTCAACTAGATGTAACTACTCTACTTTGCATAGTTTATTTAACTTTTTATAAATTTTAGATGAACTACTTATAGTTATCTCAATCAGAGAATGAACAGTATGGGAAAGTCAGAGAAAATATCAGACAAAAATATCAATTAATTTGGAAATACAAACTATATATTTTCGTTTTATATTAATAAAAACATAAAGATTAGTATTTTAATATGTTTATTTATTGCAACATATCATTACGTAATATGTATATACAAATTAATGTAATGCTTTGTAATCTGCATTCTTCAAAGATTCAGATTATCGAGACCGCACTGTATAAACAAGGATAATATATAACATGGATCTTTTAGTTTTGGTAAAATGAGAAACTTATTTTGATGCTCTTTATATTATACTCATCATCAGATAAATGTGGTTATGGTTTTTTATTCACTGCATGTACAGGGTTTTGGACTGACCTAATTGATATTTATATTTTTAATTTGCAGCACCACTGGCATGGCTGTGTCTATAGCTTTTTAGTTTTTTTGTAAGTTACTTTAATTTTTCTTTTTTTACATTTTTTAAATATATTGCTCATAAATAAGGTTTGAAAATGCTTCTTAATGTGTAAATAGTGTACATAAAAATGCTTCTTTTAATATGCTGTGAAGGATTTTCTTATCTTACTCATTATTTAATCGGTGCTAGATGTTAGGTTAAAATTACTTCATGATTGCAGCTTCTTTTATTCTAACTAAAATTTATTACAGTTTGTGCGTGTGTGGTACACAAGAGGTGTCACCATATAGTCGTTACAAAATGTCCTGGTATGCAGGATGAGGTGAGTCTTAGTTTCTACTAGCGATTATAATAGAATTGTTCTTTTGGAAATTTTTTAAATATTGAATATATTTTGATGATGTCTCCTTATATATAGTGTTCCTTAAATAAGTGCTTGCTTGGAAAGGATAATAGAGGATGAAAAATAACCAATTTTCATTAAGCAAGCCTCCGTTGTGTAGTGTACACATGGTAATGTCAAGAATGTCACCAGTATTTTAGGTTAGAAAATATTGAAATACTGCTGCGACTGAAATTAATTAAAAAATGGAATAAACTACTTACAATAAATCGATTTGAATTCGAGTTTAATATTAGATACAACTCCGCTGCAGTAAGTCGGTGAACGATTTGGCTATCCACTTGGGACAGGTTTCCAACCAGTCAGGTGCCGTGTTGGAAAAGAGCTATAAACATCGCTCAAAATTATTTCCACAAGTTTGCTTCTAAGTAGAAGTGAAAATTATTTTACAGCAAAAATATACTAATGATGGTGTCGACGTTTGGTGCATATGTTACACACAATACTCGAATTCGGACAATGTCCGAAAAAAGTATGCAAAACTAGTTCTGAGCTCCGAAAAATTCCCAAACCCGAAATTATACATTTAAACGGTTACTGCATGTTACAAAATATGAAGGAGTAGTTCTGGGCATTATAAGGTGTTCAAAACTAGTTTTGTGCATTTTGAAATGACCAGAACTAGTTCTATTCATTTTCTGAAAGTTATGTTACACACGATACTCGAATTCGGACAATGTCCGAAAAAAGTATGCAAAACTAGTTCTGAGCTCCGAAAAATTCCCAAACCCGAAATTATACATTTAAACGGTTACTGCATGTTACAAAATATGAAGGAGTAGTTCTGGGCATTATAAGGTGTTCAAAACTAGTTTTGTGCATTTTGAAATGACCAGAACTAGTTCTATTCATTTTCTGAAAGTTATGTTACACACGATACTCGAATTCGGACAATGTCCGAAAAAAGTATGCAAAACTAGTTCTGAGCTCCGAAAAATTCCCAAACCCGAAATTTTACGTTTATACGGTTTTTGACTATTGCAAAATATGAAGGACTACAATTAGATACTTTATTAAGGGGCCACGCTAGTTGCAGCCATACAAATTCGTGCAGCTCACGTTCCGTTAAGCACACTATACTCGTATGACTTTCCTTACACCTTCCATCTTTGCGTGCCGCCTCGTATCTCACATCGCCGGATACTATTTGAACGTATGCCATTGCATTTTTTTAGTTCCAAATTAACAAAGTTATTATCTAGACAATTTAAATTAATAAAATAATGCATCGCTTCTAGGATGCTCATTTATTTTGTTCTCTTTACGTTTTAAACGCTAGTTTATTCGTATCAAAAAATATGATTTAAGCATCTTAGGAACTAGATTTTTTTTAAGAAAAGTGGTGCAAGCCGCATCAAAATCGGGAGTTATTTTGCAACTAGTTTTAAGACACCTAAAGAGGCCCCTTAAGATTTATGCTCAATATGCATGTACATATATCGGAACGAGATGGTAATTAAATAGTTAACATAAGAATGCAGATGTATTATTTTAGATATTTTATTTCAAATATTGCCAACTGTAATAAAAAATAAAACTTTGTTTTTATATAGCTATAAAAAATATACATATTAAAAAATGTATTATTTATTTGAGCACGAACTGGAACGATGACATTTCGAGTTGCACAATATATTCTTCGACAAGAACACGCTCGATTCATACATTTACGAGTTAATTCTTAAACACCACTGTGTGATAACTGATGACAATACAGACATAACCCTACTTTTAATTTGTTCATTGGTATAATTTTCAGCTGCTGCTAATTTTTTATTTGAATAAGGCATTTTAAGCAAAACAACATAAATTACATTTGAAGGGACCCGTCCTCACTGTTAACCACACTTAGACTGAAGTTGGCCAGTTGCATTGTAAACAGTTGACTAATAGCGATACAGGATTAGCCTAATTTGGATAATAATTCTTGATAAATTTTTTAGAACGGGACACTTTAGATTGCTTAATAAAAATTGTGTATTTTCACATCCTCCATAACGCTTTTGAAGGAAAGCACATATTTCAGAAACACAGCGTACAGGGTGTCTACTAACAACGACCAAGAAAAAAAAAAGGTGGAGCTACTTATAAAATGAATGCAGAATTTTATATTTTTTCTGAAAACACAGTGTTAAATGTATAACAAACGTTCAAATAAAAACGAAGTCAAGTTGACTTAGATGCAGGACCTAGCGTAGTAACTAACTTAACCTCGAACGTCGCAAATGGTATATTCTCAAGAACAAAAAGTGTTTATCATAGAGTCCTACTTTAGCAATGGACACAAGATTTGATGGAATATGAAACTGACAGCGATGAAATAGCGTAGTGACAGATGAGGTTAAGTTGCTATGTTAGCGCTCTACATCCAAATTTTCAGAGCCAGCTTGACTTCGTTTTTATTTTAGCTCTGGTTGTCTGTTGGAATTATATGGGTAGGTATTTACCCTAGGGTTTTGTTAACATTTATTTACTAAAAGAAATTGTGAAATTTAAAAATAATAAATTGAAATGGAAATCGCTAAATATCACTAAATATTAAATACATTATCTTTGGAAGTAGTGACTTGGAATAATATGATTTTTTTGTGAGATATTGTGACGATTTTTAATGAAATATTTATAATTTTTTGAAAAAGCGGACAAAAAAAAATTGATAACAATTTGGAAAAAAATTAGTTAACTGAAATATAACATGATAAAATATTTGCTAAATTTAAAAAATTAATTATTAAATAAATAATGTGACTTCATTAATACTGAGTTTTTGGAAAAAGTGTGACAGGAGCTTGTACCATTATTTTAATAATTATTATAATCACCCTCAAAATTATTTTGGACATAAATTTCTGAACATCCTAAATATGTTATCTTACAATGTGAAACGAAATGTAACAAGTAATATAACTATTCCAGACAACTCAACACCAGAATACTGGCTTTAATGTAAACATACCACATCGATTTGTAGTGCACAACTACAAACGTTTTACGTTTTGTGATCATTGTGGATCACTGTTATATGGACTGATACGGCAGGGCTTGCAATGTGAAGTTTGTTCTTTGAATATACATAAACGTTGCCAGAAAAATGTTGCGAATAACTGCGGCATCAATACTAAGCAAATGGCTGAAATTCTTACTGCAATAGGTAAATTACTTTATAACATAAAGGAAGGTCCGATTGTGACAATTCTTTTTTTTTAGGTGTATCACCTGATAAACAGACCCCAAGAAGAAGTAAGCTGCTGTCTGGTTCCGGGGGAAATGGAGGGCAGGCTGAGGGATCTTCTGAGAATTCAAATGCTGGAGGAGAAACTACAGGAGAGGATCTGTCAAAAATGTTAGAGGAAAAACTGCAAAATAATGGTTAGTTTGATTTATTATTGATTTACATTTTCAGGCTTTATTGCATGCTCCTTATATATGCTTAGCACTTAAGCAGGTATTATATTAACAATTTATTGACGAAGAAATTGATGAATTAATTCATTCAAGGTCGCAATTTGGTTTTACATGTGTCAAGTTTTTTAACAATTTTACTGTTAGATGTCACCAGTAGCAACTTAAAAATAATTTTAACTTTTGAGGTTATATCATTTCCATTTGTTTGCAAAACAGAAATTGTTAAAAATGAAAAATAACTCATCATACATTATACGTTACGGCAAAAAAAGGGAGAAATAGTTAAAAAAAAAGTTTCCATTGCGTTTATTATTGCTGCTGCTCGGTTACTGGTTAAATATAAATCATCATTTCCTCTAACCTCACTTTTTTGCATTTATTTTAGGTTGGTTTTCCTGAATTGAAGTAAAAATTGATGAAATATTAGGACAAGTTTTAAGTCGTCAATAACTTGACGAAGTTCTTTATCAATTTATTTGACGTCCCAAGTTTTAGTATTACACTTGTTAATGTAAAGCGAGCATTAGAAAGCATTTATAGTTATTAACAGTTCAGAGTGAAAAATTGAAATAGAAAAAGGTGTATTAATTTTACAATAGAGTATTTTGTATATATTCTGTTGAAAAACATATAAACAGAACTTACTCGTGTAGGCAAAATCAAAATGTTGCATAAAATTAAATTTTTGTAAATTACAGTGTAGTTTAAATTTACTCGGTAGCCATTTGTGTCATATGGGTTATACATCTGGCACTTCATCAAAAGAATCAAGAAAATATAGATATTAGAGGATACAAAGGAGAAAAATATTAAATGAAGAAAAAGAGGTTTGAAAAAATAAATCATATCAATCTTCTGTGGCTGTGCAAACGCCACAGCAGCATATGTATTGATTGTATTTAGTTCTGGTATTTACGAATTCTAATGTTTTCAGTAGTATTTTTTTTGTGAAGTTAATATTTTATATAAAATCTGAATGAATACCATATCGGAGTACCATTTTTCAGTTATAAGTAAATATTTCTTTTGTAGGTAATTTAGATCACTTGAAATGAAACTGTTTTAACATGTTGTATATGTGTACATTTTTGGTGAGAAAAATTACTTATTTTCTAAGCCTTTATATGCTTTAAAGTCTTCATGTGTATAAGTACTTTTATTAAATAACATAATTTACAATATCTGGATATAAAGTTTTAGGAAAATCTTCTTCATTATCAGATTTAATGTGTAATGTAACCACTTAACGTAACGTAAAAACGTATAATAAATAAAAACGCGAACCTTCTGCCATGAACTTATCAGCAAACATTAAAAAATTCAGACATATGAATATAGAATATTTCATTTTGTTTCTGAATTGGTATAATGTAAAAATGCTAATATAAAAAATCATAAATATCACCTATTCTCGCATTTTTAAATTATGTACATGTATGGTAAATGTTCAAAATTATATCTGCGTTTTGCAGTTTACCTGTATCCCAGTTTCGTTGAGTAAATAAACAAATCGTCATGCAGAGGGATGAAATCTATAATGAAATTTCTGTGTATTTCATCCAGCCAGGCTCGCCAATATTGATTAAACTCCTTACACGAATAACATCCACAAGTCATTACTATTAATACACTTGGGCCATTGTTATATCACTGTCGGCAAATTAAATTTAACACAAAATGATACAACGTACACACTACAAAGCGTCAACGATTCATTTCTATCACATATATTCAACACGACTACACACCATCGGCTAACATTTATGAAACAGCCGTTCAGTTAGGGTTTTATTGCAGTCGGTTTAAAAATTTGGAATAACTTTAACCTCAGTTATCTCGGTTATTACAATACATTTATTAGGGCAATATTTTGTAAAATGATTTTGTAATGCTTACTGTCATCAGTTAAATACACCACTTTTAAAATCACCCTGTATAAATGAATTATGTTTTTGATATGCACAACTTTGTTCTAAATACTAACAATGACTTAGGCTTTGCGTTAACCTTGGGTTCAATGTTGCTGGAACACAATTTTTGGTATTATACTGTTGTAGGAACAAGACCATTGATTGCAATTGAATTCAGGCAGTTATTGAATTTACTGAACTAATTAATAGAATCATTTGTATAAACATTTAGTATTTATTAATACAGAGACAATTTGGTTTTATGAAATTTGAGGTTATACTACTATTAAAAATGACAACTGTTAAAATTCAAGGACAGTTCATCTAATTTCCCTCGAGCCAGTGTTTACAAAAAAAATTTTCTTTTCCCTGGGTATTTGTTGTGAGATATTATTCTCTAAGTTTCTGTAATGTGATGGAGTCCATGCCATGCCATCGTATTTGGCATCAAAATGGCATTGCTTTTTGCTCTGGTGTTATTGTTATGTTAACATAACTCTTTTCCAAAATATTGTGTGAGAACAGGTTATAACCCTTAAAATAGTAATAATTAAAAAAGAATATGTTGTTTAAGTAAATTTTATTATTAAGTTCTACCAACTTTAATTTTTAGGTGGAGATGGGGCCATTAGTAAAAATACTATCGGACTGAATGATTTCAATTTCATAAAAGTGCTCGGCAAGGGGAGTTTTGGTAAAGTCATGCTGGCCGAGAAGAAGAACACTGATGAAGTTTATGCCGTGAAAGTTTTGAAAAAGGACGTCATCATTCAAGACGATGACGTAGACTGCACCATGACAGAAAAACGCATTTTAGCACTAGCTGCCAACCACCCATTCTTAACTGCTCTACATTCTTGTTTTCAGACTAGGGACAGATTATATTTTGTGATGGAATATGTGAACGGCGGCGACTTGATGTTCCAAATTCAACGTGCCAAGAAATTCGACGAACCTCGAGCTAGATTCTACGCGGCGGAGGTTACATTAGCTTTGCAGTTTCTGCACAGGCACGGAGTAATATATAGGGATCTTAAATTAGACAACATATTGTTGGATGCTGAGGGCCATTGCAAACTCGCCGATTTCGGTATGTGTAAGGAGGGAATTCTAGATGGTATTACCACTTCTACATTTTGCGGCACACCGGATTACATTGCGCCGGAAATTTTGCAAGTAACGAGTTCCGCTATTCAGTCATTATTAAGAAACATCTACATTTAAAATTTTCATTTTAGGAACTGGAATACGGTGCAAGCGTGGATTGGTGGGCCTTAGGCGTACTAATGTATGAAATGATGGCGGGTCAGCCTCCTTTTGAGGCAGATAATGAGGAAGATTTATTTGAATCTATATTGCATGACGATGTATTATATCCTGTATGGCTGAGTAAAGATGCCGTGAGCATATTAAAAGGCTTTATGACAAAAAATCCCAGTAGGCGGTTAGGTTGTGTAGCTGCCCATGGAACGGAAGCTGCCATTCAGTTGCATCCCTTCTTCAAGGAAATGGATTGGGCGGCTTTGGAGCAGCGGCGAGTGAAGCCACCATTCAGGCCTAGAATTGTAAGTAGTGAAAAATGTGTAATATGTGTAAAAATATCATATAATTTTCAATATTTATTTTTGTTAATTAAAAACAATTTTGACTGAATTGTTGAAGTATTGAATTTAGTTACTTATAACACAATGTTTAAAAATTATTTGACTTCCAAACAGTATTTTAACTTTTAGTTTTAAAATGAGCCAGGGCTTGACATGACATTTACGAGCATACTGTGTAAATATAAAATAATTTTTTTTATTTAAATATATTTTGGTAGAAAAATAGTTTTTTTAATATTAAGTGTGAAAAATCCGTTTCTTTTATGACGCGTGAGTGTGAATTTTTGGACGAGACAAAAAAATCATTGGAAAACGCCATAAAACACTGATTTTGTGCTGAAATATAAATAATATTTTTTGTCCATCTGTCCCAAGTATTTGCCACTGTACATTTATTATTTTTCAATACGTTTTTATCTGAAGTTAGCATCAATGTTGTCAAAAGTGACATGATCGTGAGAAAAGGAGCCAAACTGTGAAAAAAAAACTTTAGCTTGCTTTTGTTCATCGCCATTAAAAAATTGCTAATTTTGCGTATTTATAGCGATTAAAAAAAAATACTCTTTTTGTCAGTTGGACAAAAAATAATTTTATTTGTTTTTTGACTTACTTTGTACTGAAAATTAATGTATTTGTGATAATTTTATTGTTAATAAGCAAATACCCGATTCAATAAAGAAATTGTTTATGTAACCATTTTTGGTTCTCGATGAAACTAAATTAACGACTGATCTTGCAGAAAAGCAGAAAGGACGTAGCAAACTTTGATGCTGAATTTACCAGAGAGGAGCCAGTATTAACACCTGTAAGTAATGAAGTGCTGCAATCAATCAACCAGGACGAGTTCCGAGGTTTCACAATTATCAATAGAGACTACAATCCATCAAGATTCATAGCCGAATAAAAAAATTGCCCCTGGAATATCCTCATGAGAAACTTCGAAAGTATTAAAAATTAACAGAATCAGTTTGCAGTTTATCTTATTTCTAAGTTCAAATTGACTCGGGTAAGCACAAGCTTGAAGCTTTAATTTTTGTAAAAAAAAAGAGAAACGTCATTACTCAAGAATAATGTTATATATTATATACAGAGTTTATTTATATTAGGTGTAATTCCGTGAGAGATGATTTATTTTGACAGAAGCATTTCTCGGTTACTTATTTATTGATAAGTAGCATAAATAACGGGATTCATTACCATAATTATTATTGTTGTTTGTATGCTTATAAATTAAAACGGTTTGACTAAATTGAAAATATAAATTTTTTGTTGAACTTTGTAAATTTAATTGAGGGCTGGATTATGGTTTTTTTCTTTTTTTTTTTTGAAAATGTTTAGATTATTTCCTTCCATTTTATAACTGTATCTCAGAGCCGAATTATATTAAGTCAAAAATTTAGTATTTTTGGAAGAATGTGTTCACTTATTTTTGTTCTATTTTAACATGTTTTTAAGCAGAATTTCTGCAATTTAGAGTAAATCATTTTTGTAAAATACATTTTTTTGACCTATAGTTTGGCTCTAGGGTACTAATAAGTAGTATTTCATTTTATACTTTAATAGTTATAATAATGATAATTTTCTAAGAAAATCGTAGGGCTTTAATAAGCATTTATTTTTCATTTACACGATAAAGACCTGCCGTAATTAATAGTCCAAGATCTGATCACATGATTACTATGTCCATCAGTTTTTTAATTAAATTGCCATTTTAATAAACGATAGAGTTCTTTCCCTACCGTTTTATAGCTTTAAATGTTAATATAAACATTTTAAATGTTTTTGGAGAACTGCATATGGAAACACCCAAATAAGCACAATCTTGACAAATGCTTAGTAAATCCAAGGTCGGTAGTTTGATTCCCAGATGGGTACATTTTTTTAAAATTTTTATTTAATTATTGAATCTTGGTTAAAAATTTTATGTGCATCAAACATATGCCTTTATGACACTATTATACTACTTGCAAAACCAGACCAAGTCAGAATTAAAAGTTTACTTTTTGATATTCATTTATTGAAATATCAAAAAGTAAACTTTTAATTGTAGCCTGGTCTTATTTTGCATAGCACTATATAATGAGTGTTATAAAGGTAAAAGGTATGTGTATAAATATAAAATTTTTATTAAAAAAAAAAAATAAAAAAGGTTGACCTGTATGGGAATCGAACCACCGACCTTGGGTTTATTAAGCCAAAGAATTCTAAGTATATTCATATATTCAAAAAGAGACAACGGCAGTGGCGAGCGATAACAATATATATTTTGACGTGTATAAAAATGACATACATATACTGTGATACCCAATGACGTAGCATAGACTAATCTAGACGTGAGCGAAGTCACATCAGCGAGGCCCTTTTCTTCCGCCATTGGATACTGAATGAATTGAATATTGTGACACATAATAGCCACATGTAAGGTCACAGTGTGCATCAATTTTGGTCCAAATATTTTCGTACAATTGGGAGAAATTAAAAAAATTAAATTTTACAAAAAATTTTTAAATCCTGTATCTTGAACACAAAAGACGATCGGACATTAGTTTATATAACTTTTTTTTATTATTTTTTGGCTCTCTATCGCGTGATACTATGTATTGTAGTTTTTTCAATGTTACCCTGTATATTTTCAAGAAAAGAATGGTGAAAAATCAGTTTGCTTACAAAATTATTCATTTACGATGAAACTAGTTAAAGTAGTGAAGTGTAGATGATCTGAAAATTTCATAATTATGAGGTTTTTAAATGGTAAAAATAAATATTTTTTGTAACCTCTTCAGTACAACCTAGCAGGGTGTGCAAATTAATTATAGTATGTGTGGTAAAGCCTCGGTAAAGCTTATTCTTGGTAAGGTTTTTTAGGGTGCTATTCGTACTATTTAAAGTTCATGGCGTTCGGTTTTAAATCACCCCCCTTTAAGTGCCGCTTCGCCCCCGCTTAACTACGCAAATGGTGATACCTTATAGTTTACTGAGTATTTAATGTTGAAAGTCTCATCTTTTTCAATATTTATGTAAGTACAAATATTGTAGAATATTACCTAATGAATTTATTCCTTTCAATGGAAACTTTTTGTCAAAATTGTGCTTTTTTGGGTGTTTCCATATGCAATAACATTTAAAATGTTCATATTAATATTTAAAGCTATAATACTGTCGAGAAAGGACCTGTGTGGGTCCGGGACGACAAAATAACAGCCCCTCGCCGTGAGAATGGCTTGAAAAAGGCCTAAAAAACAAATGAACGTAGTAATCACGCGGTTGGATTTGCTACTATAATTATTTTCTTAAACATAATAGCTTAGTATTTATATTTCTGACAGATCTATGCAAAGTTCTAGATAGTTTTAACCAGCCCTACAGTAATTTTGGATATGTTGTATACTTTAATTCTTTAACTGAATGTAGCCAGTTCCGTGATTGCCATTTGCACATTTTAAATGAATGTTAACGTAGATTAAACCTAAACGCTTTAGGTATTTAAGATTTATAGATAAAGGCACATGTGGAACTTGGCATATTTTAGGTTACTGTGATTTCTCCAAATATAGATAAAAAAAAAGTAGATTAATGAAATCACCCGTTACTCTAGTCATGAAGGCCTATGTATATATTGAAGAAGTGGTTGCAGGTCAGTCATAATTAATTTAATATTTTTAAGATGTACACACGAGTCCTACGAATCAGATAATTTAGAATTCTGTTGTTGCATATGTTTTCTGTAAAATTGTATATTTATACTATTTTTAAGCCTTTTTCTAAATTAATTTGTTTACGTGTATGTCTTTTCTATTGAACATTAAGTGAAACGTTACTTATTCAGAGATATATCTACATTACGCAAAGTATTTGTTAATTTCTTTTTAATATAATTTTTTTTGCCATTTCAAACAATTTTTTTTGTATATTAAAAATACCAAAAAACTGATGAATGGACATGGTAACAAGCATGCAAAATTTTCAAATGTTTTAACTTTAGAAGTAACACGTAACCGGTTTCCACCTCGTTCATTAATTAGTAGAACATGTCTCTGTATAAGCCTACAATATGTTGCTTTCTAGTTACATTATTGTGATATTGTGGGAAATTACAATTCATGAAGAGATAAATTAAATTTATCATAATGAAATTAGGGAAGTGTGCATTACTTCATTAAAAATAAAGCTTATATAGGTTGTTTACAGTTACCAAAGATTTTATTTATTCATTTTTAATGTGTGTATTGTACGTTTATTTATAATATATAGTTTATGTAATAATTTATAGGTGTTTTTGAAGAGGTCCTTAGATTTTTGTTTTCTACTTAGACTTCTTTAAATGCATTGTTCATATTGAGCGAATGTTACTGTTATGTGTGCGGCACATTAAAAAGTATGAATTTTTTTGGATGTAAAGGTATTTATGAGGTGTGCGTGTTTTTTGTGTTTTAACTTTTTAAGATCTGCCATATTGAGAGCTATTTAGTAAAAACATTCAGATACATTTCAGAGAAATGTATATATTGTTGAAAATAATTATGTAATGTTTTAGATATTTATTAATGTCAGCTTAGAGTAGTAAGTAAAAAGAAATTAACCCGCTATAATTAGTAAATGTTTAGATCTCTATATCACAGGTCTGTGTTAGCACTAAGCTGTTAAAAATCCGGAAGATTATCAGAGATACGGTTTAAACCATCACCCGAGCATTTAGTTTTCAAATAGGCTTTAGTTTAATTAAAGCTTGCATTAATCTCGCTATATGGTATAGTAGAACTGTATAAGCAGGGTTATTTTTGTCCTTTCTCCAGCCTCGCGTCATGGGATAAGAATTTTTAAAATATTTTGTTTATCAATTCAGTGGAAAATTTGATCCTGACAGGATATTAGTGGTAGAAACTGATGAAAATTATCCATTAGTATTTCTCTTGAAGTAGGTTTTACATTTTGCACTATTAGTAACAACTTAATATTTAATTGTGTTACTAATAACTATTTGTTATTTGCAACACTTAAACCATAAATTTTCGTATTTCTAAATCGATATACATGTTAAGTTCACATATTTCTACTATACTATATATTATTTCTGGTTAAGTTAGTCCAGAAATATGATATTTTGTTACATCTGCTTCAAACAGTGTTGTGCCAAACCATATCCCATTTCAGCTGGCTGTTTCGCACCTATGTTTCTTAAGCTCACTCGATGACTTAACATTGTTATATTGTTTATATCATATTTGTAGTAGCAATGTGTTGTATATGGTGTACCTATTTCTCTGATGGTGTACTAAAATATAAATAATAAATATTTAATGTATTATATTGTTTTATTTAATGACTTCTACCGATTGTAAATAATCCATTAATAGTAATATAAACTAAACGAAAAGAGAAAAAAATTCAATAACTAGAATAATATATTGTCTGAAGCTATTTATTTGTGGCATAATTTTAGTTTTTCTTTAGTTTTATTGGGTTTCTGCCACACTTCTGAAAAAATAAAGATTAATTAAATAAGTCCTTGCGCCAAACGGATCAGTCAAGGGTTATTTTTGAAACTAAGTTTGCCTAACCAAAAAATCTCGCACTGAAAAAAGCAGATAAGTAAAAAATCACATCACTATCGCGCACTTCCGTATTTTTGATGTTTCGAAAATCTCTGTTTTCGTTTTCAAAATAGTAATAAAAATATTAAACGTATGTCAAGTTTGACATAATTTTAAACAGTCAAACTTGACATACGTTTAATATTATTTGTCAAAAATACGGAAGTGCGCGATTGCGTTAGCTATATATTCTGTGGCGATAGTGATGTGATTTTTGTTATTTTTTACTTATCTGGTTTTTTCAGTGAGATTTTTTGGTTAGGCAAACTTAGTTTCAAAAATAACCTTTGATTGATCCCTTTGGCGTAAGGGCTTATTTAATTAATCATTATTTTTTCAAAAGTGTGGCAAAAACCCAATAAAACTAAAGAAAAACTAGAATAATGATTTTATTTTATACTCTATTATTGAGTGCATTCAGGGAACTCGAGCGCTAAAGCGCTTTACGGAAGCGGTGAGGTTGAGTGTAAATATTCCGCTCTAAAGATGCTTTATATTATGACTACGAGTATATTGTAGTTTTGCATTTCATTTATTCTATTGAGCAAGTTCGAAAAAGTTAGTTTGATACTTGATCGACAGCCGTACTTCAAAAAAAGAAATTTGATACAAAATCACGTCCAATTAACGTTACTGAAACAAAATATAGTATACATTGACAATATAAACATATAGAACTGATATGAATCTCTTCTAACATTTCTAAAATGCCATATTTATATGACACCACGTGCATACCGTATAAAATCGTAAAAATTTTTCATGTGAAATTAAACTACTGACAAAAATTGTGTGCGGTGTTAAAACGATATTCTAATCTTAATATTACTATTTATAAAACCATGCTATGAAACTATAAACAAACAACAGACACAGGACCACTCAACACAACATTATCAGAATCAATTCAAATTTATTTTTGCAAGTTATTATAAAGAAGAGCGAAAAATAATTTAACTTTAACACCCCATATACAGCCACACAAGAATAAGTAAATAATAATAATTATTATTAGTTTTTTTTATTTATTCTTGTGCTGTGCGTGCCCTATATCTCCATTATAATTACTTTTAATTTTTGGAATAGTACAGACACAGCCCAATTGCATTCATTTTATGTAGATAATATCCTGACTTGTATACTATATTTTCGAAAATTATAAATAAATAAGTATAATTTCGATATACTTATAACCCTTATAAACAAAGCTATAACTTATTTAAAAAACGATCGCATTAGCCTTGATGGAGGTAACGAATGTGATACTGCCTATCTATACTATCAAATATTGTGTAAAAATATGGACAAAAAACATATGATTTTGTGAATCTTTAACTATTAAAAGTAATGACAAATTAATTAATTAATAATTAATGCAAACAAATGGATTAAAATTTGACAACTGAGATATATACGAACATGAATAATTAATAAAAGAATAAATACTGCTAATCTACAAGAATGAAAAATTATAGAATAGTTAATAAAATCATACTGCTGATATACAGCGTGTTTCAGGAGGTGATGTACATACTTCAGTATGTTATTCTAGTTCAATTTTAAGCAAAAAATTTCCTATGAACTTCGGTCTGGAAACACTTCGTTTAGGATATACAGGATGTCAAATTTAAAAAAATTAATTACATTTTCTTTAATAACTCTCCACTGCTTTGAATTAAATTGATGATGTATGCGGAGGTTTCTTGGGACAGGAAATTCATATTTTATGGACGATTGGCTGTATCTCAGAGGATGCTACAAGCAACCATTAGGATCCTTTTAAATTGTTTAAATTTTTTTGCCATGGTGTATGTCATTTCAGAATAGAAAAACATTTCCCCCTACCTTTTCTACTTAAGAAATGTACACCTTATTGAAGTCTCTAGGAGCCGTTTCCGTTAAAAACTTATCTAAAGATGATTCATGCAAATTATGTATTAACGGAACTACACTACAAAATGAGTCATTGGAGCCGGTCTATCAGCCAAGGTTTTATATATATGAAGATATAACAATTCAGTAGTAGACAATTTTATTATTAAATAAAAATTTGCTCGTTTTTCTTAAATTCTCAAATAACATGTTTTCTTTAAATTCTAATAAAGCAATTATTCAAAAGATGTACTGTTTATATGCCCAATAAAGGAACTAATGAAAACAATCCTTTATCTTTTAATTATTAATTAGTAATTATGTTGAATTTAAAATATTCTAATAAGATGGATCACCTTGATGTGGTGAATATGCCGCCGTTTTTTTTAGCAAGTTGAAAAAGAACTAGATAGGTAAGTTGCCAGATTTTTATTTTGTTTTCACAAAAAAATAATAATAATTTCTTGAAAACTAACAACCAAGAAGGCTAGAAGGAAATCGTGTTTAATTTTAGATTCGACTGGTCCGATATAGCTTTTAATTTTTAAAAAATTAACAATGAAAATAGTAGTAGGATTTGCAATTTTGAGAAAGGTCAAAGGAAAGTAAATTTTTGTTTAAAGGCTTAACAATTATAATAGTATATTAAACAACAGGGTTTGAAAACGACTCTTTGCAAAGAGGTTTTCAAACGAATTTTTTACGATACTTTTTATACGACTGCAAACAGAAACCACAAAAATCAAATTTTAATTTAAATCGTTTTTATTACTAAAATTGCCAACGCATTAACAAAATAAATTAAATACAACTTTTAATTTAACTCGTTTTTATTAAAAAAATTGCTAACGCATTAACAAAAGAAACTAAATATTTAATATTTATGGTAACATTTGAACATTCCTTCAAGGTTATGCTGGGAAAAGCAGTATTATTTTGCACCTTGTTTTCGGTAATAGAAAATATTTTTAGTACAGTTTTTCAGCGTGCGGTCGTTATTTTCTTGTTGTATTCCAGTAGACGATCGTTGTTCTTGTTCTGTGGCAGCAGAAGACACTGAAGACTATCTTTTTCGAAACTTCCATTTTATTTCTCAAACAGTCATCAACGTAGCCTTCGGCAACTGTACTGGATTTCCACCCTCCATGGCCTTTGAGGGCAAGCAGATTTGAGCCAGAATTGATTAAAATTGTGGCCGGCATAATTTGGGTGACAACATCAAACAAAAATCACAATCTGGAGTGCAAAGATGACATAACCGTGTGCAAAATGTTTAGCACACGGCGTGTGCAAAATACCGTTTTCAGAGCGTGTTTTCCGTGTGCAAAACCCTCTTTTGCAAGGCAGTCGTATAAAAAAATCATTACGCTTTTATATAGCTCTATGTCATGTCTATTTTGCATTATAAAATTTTACTGTGTTTTTTTCTTCTGTATAGTATTTATGTATTTGTATTTTATGTACATGTATTTAAGTCATTTCAAAGTTTACAGCACTTATTTGTCACACCACACTCACTTAATAACTGAAAACACGTACAAGTGGCTCTTTTCCACTTCAGTGTATTTTCTGTCTATTTTTGCATTTTGACATTTTTTTTTTTCTGTATGCTATATATATACAAAATTGTAAAAATAAAATTATTATTATTATTATAAAGTCTAATATTAATTTGCATTTGGCCCCATTTAACACATATTCTTTCGTCGGATGTATATTTGGCTGCCTATTTAAAACCGCAATATTTGTTTGGTTGTATTAGTTTGTTGCTAGATGGCAGCACCTTCTGGAGGAATAAATATGTTTTGCCATTTTCGTTTTTAGAAAAAAATTAAACTTTTTGAGTAAAATATTCAGGATATTCTTGTTTATATTTCTATACACAATAGCGGACGGTTCATTGTTTCAACTTGGATGATAAAATTTATTTTTTTTTTATTACTGATTTTTTCTTAAAGTTAGAGACCGTCCGCGATTTCCATGTTAATTTTATAATTCCATACAAAAAATGAACCCATTTCATTGAATATTAAGATCTAAATTCGAAAAATAGTAATTTACAAGATGGTGTCCTATGAAGAGCATTCTTGAGCAACTTGACAAAATTACATACAATATAAAGATATACCTACAATGCTAAAAATATTTGTTCTGTAGCGATGATTATTGACATACCTATTAGGCAAATAGATATATATCAGGCAAATAAACCAGTATCAACAATGTTTGTTTACAAATTTAAATTTACCGGCTTCAACATATCTAAAAATGTCGGAAAGCACACGATGACCACTTCGCGCATCTCCATATTTATCTTTTTTTATGCATTCGCAGCTTTTCGAGCATTCCAGTCATCATAGCTGTTTTTTTGTGACGAATCGTATTCATCGACTGGTTCAAAACGTATTCAATGCTGACGTCACTAATGTATTGTACCAAGAAAATTATACTTTCAAAACGTAACGTCATCAAATATTTGTTTCTCTTTGATATCACCCTCACACTTTTTAATTATTGTTTACACTATTGTCTACACTAGATTTTGATTAAAATAGAACCATTATTAGTGGTAGAAATTATTAACAATACCTATTTCCGCATGTTTTTGTACATATATTTTGAAAATGTGTGAATTTTGGAACAATTGCAAAAATCCTCTTACATCATAGACAAAAAGTCTTAGCCATATGACTAAAGTTACTCGTATGGTCTTAACTCACAACATATTCAACAACATTCCATCCACTTCCATCCAAAAATCCATCCACTTCACACGCACAGATCATTAGCCGAAAAAAAACTTTACGCGGGGTCGGACGGGACGGGAGAGTCGTCTACCAAGTACCGGTGGATGAACTTCCATTTGAAAGTATGAGATCTGTTCTCACAAGAGCCAGAGATTGTCAGAGATTTCAAACTGTTAGAAATATTGACAGTTTCAAACTAGTCCTTGACTATTGTAGAAACAACAGACCTAATGTAAGCGGGTTTTAGCGATGCGATCCGCGTGGCTCGACGCGTCTAATGGACGCCTACCTTAACGCAACAACTCGCAACGCATTTTAAAATGATTTTTAAACGATAACGATAACGATATTCGAAATATGTGGCAAAGTTTATTATAGAGTCCGTCGTCTTCACAACTGCTCCCATGTTTTGTGACTGCTCCTTTGATGTCGAGGTCCCAGATTTTGTTTTTTTAGACAATCAGAAGACGACTGCGCATTTAGCCGCGCACATTCGCGCGCTCAAGGGGCACGATGATTTGTCAAGAAATAGATTTTCTCCCACTTCGTCGTGTACAAATGAATTTCATTGGTGTTCATTGCGTATTTTGCCGCGATTTAGCCACACCCTCTAGAACCTTCACTCGACGAACTGTATAAAATAAACTGTGTCTGTGGCATGTGGTAACGAGAACGAGTTGATACGACTACAGAGATAAAAAAATAAAAGTCGATGGTTTAAGTCAATCTAAACGATCTAATTCTAAAACTCTAAAGCAAGTTGTGAAATTTTTCAAACGAGTATTCGCAGTACCTACTCTTATTTGAAATAAAGAAATTGCATCTATGTATTTATTTTTCATCCTTTCCTGGGAAAGTTGGCTTTTATCATTGTATAGTAATGGATAATAATGGATCTATGTGCTAGTCAAGTGACGGACTTTCAGCACGTCTAATCTGAATATTTCATTGTTACTGATACTGCGTGTCATTTTTAACATTATTAAATGTCAAAACTGTGTTGGTTTTATTGGTGTTTGTGAAAATTTTTAGATGTTCAAAATAATTTATAGCAAAAGTGGAGTTCGGCATGAATGAACCATCCTCCCCAACCGTGCGTATACGGTTCCCGCGCACTGCATGTTGCTAGTAAATTTCATGGCTCCATGGCAGAGCCGCCATGATGGCTTTCTGCACAACACGCTCAACATGGAAAGTTTCAAAGTTGTTTTATCGTATTTGTGACTGAGTGCGTGTAAATAAAAACAATGGGAACGTACTAAAGAAAACGGAGAATTGTTTAGTGCCCGTCTCGGACGGTCCGAGTGGCGGCAAGCTCGTTTTTAGGAGATTTTATGTTGGCCTTGTCGTGTGTTTTGTGCTGTCAACAAATATGTCCAAGCTTTCATTTAGGGCGAGAGCCCTGGACGCTAGCAAGCCCATGCCTATTTACATGGCTGAGGAACTTCCGGATCTTCCTGATTATTCGGCGATTAACCGGGCAGTTCCTCAAATGCCATCGGGAATGCAAAAAGAGGAAGAATGTGTAAGTTTTCCTGGAAATGACACCAGGCAGTTGTTAGCGTAGTAGGCAGCCATGTTGATATAATTCGCGCTCCTATGCGCAACCGGCAAAATATAATTTTTTATTTAATTTACCACATTTATGCAACAGACCCCCTAAAAAATTAACAAAATTTATGCCTAATTTTTAAATTTAGAGCTGTTTCTACTTTGTTCTTTAGCTGTCACTGCATTATTTTTGGAACAAATAGAAATAAATTTTTTCTATTATTAGTAACAATAAATATTTTAATTTCACTCCTACCTTTACACAAATTACATAAATATGAATGGATTAACAGGAGCATCATCTACAAAGAGCAATATGTGCCGGGCTCATCATTCCAACTCCAGAAGTATCGGACATGCCAAGTAGAGAATTCTACGACAAGGTTTACCCTCCAAATTACAAGCAACCGCGTCAGCTTATTCACATGCAACGTAAGAATTGTATTAAATCCTGAATTTGTTCATCACAAACTACTTCACTTGTGAAAGCAAAAAACAAAAACAAATATGGAAATTTCACGGCAGGCTAGATTTATTAAATGTTCCTAGATTTTCTTAAGAAATCTCATTTGCCAGGTCTAGATAATATTATTCAAAGGTACCTTTTTTTCACTATATTAAAATGTATTTGTTTCACATGGTCATTTAATTATTAAATAAAATGAGATTATATGATACAAGATCATTTAAAAATTGGTACATAAGTAAAATAGATATGATACTGTAATAATATTAAACAATATCACTAATTAACCATGTTTGGACTGATTTAAAATACAATGGGCGGCAGCAAAATTCATAAACATTTTGTAATCACTGATATTGAATAACTTGATTACAAATTTAAAATTTTCAAAAATATTTTTTTTTTGTTTTTAATAGGGTTATTCTGCAGTAACTCATAAGTAACATTTTTGTTCAAAGTGATATATGAGAATTCAATTGAGTACAACAAACTCCATCTATCCGTACAATGAAATACCAATATTTCTTGAATATTTTGAGATAAAGCATGGAAATTTGTAATTTGCTGAAATTAATGTGTGTTTTGTAAATTAGTTATTATTTTAGTTAACATTATGTATTTTGACATTAACTATTTCCATTAATTTGTTTCTGTTAAAATAGCTTTTTTTGTAATGTGATATACGAGTTCTTACTTTATGTCAATATTAAAGATTTTTTTTTTTTAATTTTCTGTTTGGTGCTTACGAAATACTGCAATGTGACCCTTAATATGTAAAAATGAAAGGCAGTTGGTTACTACTTAAATCCATGTGATTAAATAAAATTAATTTACAATTCATTTGTTTTTTTTTTTGTTCATTTCTCTTGTTTTAATAAACCATACATATATTCTAGTTTGCTATTTTGACATACCTACAATAGATAAAAATTCAGTGATATAGGTTCTTTCCTTTTTTTGCTAGTTTATTATGGAAGTAATTTTGGAGACTAGTAGCCATTTAAATAATAAAATTACAAGTCTGTGATATAAAAATATTTCTTGTATCGGTCAATTCCTAATTATTTGCACTACTTAAATGTCAAGTCCAAGGAACCTCTGAAAGATTTAAGATTTATAGTGGATGTCTGTTTGTCTTATTTTAATTCATGTTCACATAATTATTCAGCGATCTAGAAAAGATCTAGTACTAAATTTATAAGATAGGAAGTTTATAGGTGGTTGTTTGTGATGAATAAATTTGTATGTGTGTATTTTGAATATTAGAAAATATTTGTTTAAAAAATTTGCTAATAAAAGATTTTTTAAAATAAGAAAATTATATGAAATTCTCTTTCTTTATTACTTATTTCCAATTTAACAAGATTAAGTAGTCATGCTAAATGATTTTACTAGTGCCATCTATTCATCAATAACTTAACATGATTTTGTTATATTAACGACCACCAATTTCTTTGAGAATGTTTAATTTTTGGAAAGGATTATATGTGGCAACTTTTAAATCATTGGCATATTACATTTATTAGTGGTTGTCTTAATGTTCAAAATTTTTAAATCTAGAATTTGTTTGCGGCTTTTATAGATGGCAGTTAGGTCAGTTTAATTTAAGTATTTATGATCATATTAATGAGTTAATAAATTTGATAAAAATGGTTACCATTTCTTTTTATTCTAATCAAATTTTAAATTAAATTTTGTATGATTGTCATTTGTATATTTAGTTTTATTTATGGGATTCATATTTTTCAGCTTTTACAATGGAGCAGGACATTCCGGACTACGATATGGACTCTGAAGATGAACGATGGTTGCAGTCACAAACACAAAAATTGGATTTGAGCCCGCTCAAATTTGAGGAGATGATGGATCGCTTGGAGAAAAGTAGCGGACAGACTGTCGTAACTCTAAACGAAGCCAAAGCGTTGCTTAAAGAGGACGATGATCTCATTATAGCAGTATTCGATTATTGGTTGAACAAACGGTTAAAAACTGTACGTAAAAATATTTTTTTATAAGTAGAACACGAAGTTGAAATGTTAAAAACGAATTATGTTGTCAATTCTGTATCGTTTTTGGATTTCTATTTTTGTACAGGACATTTCTTTTAGTTTTTTTTTTTATTTATTATCTAAGAGTTATAGATTTACAAGACGAGATAAAATATAAAACCTACCTAAAATAATAATACATCAATAATAATAGACCAATAAACAAAATAGAAAATACACAAAAAATAATTGCTATAACACTTTAACTTTAAACTTATAATAAAATACAAATTATACAGTAAATTCGATTAAACAACAAAACCACAGAAACGAATAGATGGATTTTTAAGTTTTTTTTTTAAAACAACATATTTATGTTATTTTTTATTTCCAAATTTAATATCTAATTAACTGATGAATTTTACACATATTTAAGGAATGATCATTTTGCAGCAACATCCATTGATTCTGACAGTGAAAACAGAACACCGAGCCGGCACCGCAGCCAATAACCCATATTTGGCATTCCGACGACGAACGGAAAAGATGCAGACGAGGAAACACAGGAAAAACGATGAGGCTTCTTATGAGAAAATGTTGAAACTTAGGCGGGATCTATACAGAGCTGTAACACTGTTGGAGTTGGTGAAGAGGCGTGAGAAGATCAAAAGGGAATATGTGCATCTTACCGTTGAGGTGTTTGAGAAACGGTATCAGGCAAAGGACTTTTCTGGGGCTATTATGGCTGAGGTTTCGGCGGTCAAGTCATCTCGGCCTGCATTTACTCCTCTTTTTCACAATCACTATCCAAATCAGAGTTGGTCTAATAAAGCCATCCTTAAAGATGAGGTGATTTGCAGCTTTTTTGATCTTTAAAATCTTACATAGTTTTTATAATTCAATGTTATTAAATTTTCAATTTAGCATTTCTCACTAAACATCTTTGTATGTTTTAAGGTTATTCCGCGAAGGGAAAAACGACAGTATAAGAAACGCAAACACAAGTCCTTATCCCAGGGACGATCCGGCGGCATGGGCACTGGCGGTCTCGAATCGCTGGGAAACATGTCATCAGACGAAGACGCTGCTATGCCACATCTTTCACCAGAACCAGAGGAAACAGAGGACGAGGGCCAGTTTGCATTCAGGAGGAATAAGTTGTGCTCATACCACATGGTCAGTATCTTTGAATCTGTAATACTTATTCTTGTCATTGTTTTAATACACATTTTTTTTTTTGTGAGTTGTAAATGAATAGAAATTGATTTGCAACAAAATCAGTACATCATTATTCGTTTGTAGCCTTTACCCCACGAAGGAAACTGGCCATGGTGTTCGAAGGAAGAGAACGGCGTGGCGGACAAACGATTCCGTTTCACACTGACCTCCCTCTCCAATCCCCGCCGATGTATAGGCTTTGCTAGGCGTCGGGTGGGTAGAGGAGGTAGGATAATTTTCGACCGTGTGTCCACGGACTATGACGACTTCTGGAGGACGCTGGACTTTTCCATTATAGAGTCCGGCGATACCCAGGAGGAGAGGGACGTTCGGGAGTCTGTTTCGGTAGAACTGAGCAACTCCAACAGTATCCAAACTGATATTAAAAGTGAGTTTAGTGTTAGTAATGTGAATAGAGGTAACGTGCGGACAAGTGAGAGTGCCGGTAACGGAAGTGACGTCAAGGTCGAGATTAAAATGGAACCTTTGGATATTCAGGAGGAGGGCGTAGCGCCACTGGAGCCAGTGCACTCGAAAGAGGAGAAAGACGAGATGGTCGATTTTCTCAGGTCGCTCAGGAGGGATTGGTATGTACAGATTAAATATTTAACTTTTAGCTTAGACGTGAATTTCAATTATCGATCAAAGGTTATAAATTAGTGATGATGGTTAATGATTGGTTGATTGGTTAGTGATTGGTTTTTCGATACGAAGAAAATTTGTACTATCCTGTTGACCAAAGCCAGTAATTAATTATATAATATGGTATTTAGTATACAATTATGTCAAAAGGCTATTGACATAAAGACCTGACAAACTACTTTTTTTGTTTAAATTTTTTTACAATAATTTTCTTATTTATTGGGAACTAGGTTTTTTTTGTGAGATAAATAAGAATATCTAATTGATTTTTGAGTTAAATGTACAGGGCATTCTGAGCGCCAGTGCCATTATATTGTTCCTTCTAGAATTTATTTACGGATAGAGATTTTTGAAAAACGACTATTTATTTTGAAAACCCTTTGATTAGTTTTAGAAAAAGGTATACCTACTTATTGCATGTCACTAAAACATATCATTTTAGGGAAAACTGTGTTTAACGTATTTGTTAAGCTTTGAAATAATAGGTACATAAATTCTAGAAAATTATTAATTTAAAAAGTTATTACAGTAAGTAGGTCTGTGGTGGATATTTCAAAATAAAGATTTTGTTTGTGCTATTGCGTTTAAGTTTACTTAAGTAGTTATTTTTTTAAATGTCTTTCTTTCATGTTGTCATACGTCTTATGTGTTTCATGCTATTGCATAAGAACTTCATTAATAACTTTTTGAATTAATAAATTTGATAGAATTTATGTGTTGATTTCCAATCTTAATAAATACGTTAAAATCAGTTTTCCCTAAAATGGTAAATTTTGGTGGTCAAAGGCTGTCCTTAAAAAAAATTCTGAAAGGAATAATATAAGTAGTGGCACAAGCACTCAGAACGCCCTGTACATTTAACACAAAAATGAATCAGATATTTGTATTTATCTCACAAAATAATTTTCTTTGTAAACTTGCCCAAAAAATAAAAAAATTATTGTAAAAAAAATGAAATAAAAACGTAACTTCTCAGACTTCTTAAGGAAGCTAGCCTTAGGGCATGGCCCATTCTTTACTGAACACTATATGGATTTGGGGATTTATAATAGGTTTGTTTTTGTAGCAATTGGAAACGGTTTGAAACTGTCAGAAATGTCCGTCCAACTATTTATTGTGTTAAATCAATGGTAACGCGTTCTCCACTTAACTGTTCAAATATTTCTGACAGTTTCAAACCGTTTCTAACTACTGTAATCACGAACTTAATGTATGAAAATTATGGCAATTATGACAATATTTGAAATATACTTAAAAATTGTATGAAAAAATTTGATCTTTACATATGTAAATTAAAATTTAATTTTTGCATCGAAGAACTGTCTACTATAGTCTTAGATGCAGCAATTGAGGCATTATCAAATAGAAAGAGGTTTTGACTTTTTGACAATTTTTTTAGGGTAAAGCACAAACTAAGTAAAATAGAGATAATTTTTATTTAGTTATCTTAGTAGTCAATTATCTTATTACTAATTCATACATTTTTGCATTAAAGCTTCCCAAACACTTTAAAACTCAAGAGTCAATGCTCAACCTTTTATGCTTTAGTAAATACTGATCTGGACTAACAATAAAATGCCAAATCAAGTGATATTTGCATTGGGCTTTTATAAACTCAACTGATCTAAATAAGATTGAGCAAAAAAAAGTTCAGGTTGTCTTTTTATTCCAGACGTTGGTCATTGACCGCACCGCATAGGTGGTCTATGACAAGTTTTAGGGTGATTTATGATTGTTTTTAAGAATTGTTAAAGGCATTACTTACGCCAGATAATAAATTAAGGACCTGTAATTGAGACTAGCATTCATACCTCTTTTCAAAATATGTTGGTTTACATGATAATATGTAAACATTGATTTTACAACCTACAAAATGTCCCCACCTAACCAAAAACTAATAATGCTAAAATACGTACATTTTCCAGAAATTGCTTAGCTTTGTTTTCAAAGACTTTTATTGCAAATATCAAGAAGCTGTCTTAAATTTTTTATATATTTTATACTTCCTAAACACCAACTAGAGGGTCAATGCTCAAACTTTCATGCTTTAGTGAATACTGACCTAGACTAACAGTAAATGCATGTCAAACCACATTATATATTTATTTGTATTGTTTTATTATGACAAGGCAAGCTTGATTGATCCAAATAAAATTGGACAAAAAAATTTGTTGTATTTTTCCTTAATTCAGACGCCAGTTGACTGCTCAGCACAGGTGGTCTATGATGAGTTCTAGTGTGATCTATAGTTGTTTTAAGGAATGTTGAATACCAGACACTAATAGTTTTTCCTACACAGGAACGGTGTGCATATTTTGATTCTTTTTTCAAGGTATATAGGAAATAATAATCTTTATTATCTTTTATGACAATACATAAAATATTGTAACAGACTAGTCAATAAAACAAGAAAAACAGTAGATAGGTATAGAGCCACTGTAACTATAAGCATCGTCTGCTAAATCCCAGCGGTCAAACTTTTTGTAGTCTGTTCCTTGCAGTGACTCACCGCGTGTGGCAACACTGTACAGCACATATGTCATAGTTGTCAACTGTTTCTATCCATAATTTAGTTTCTTAAAAATCATGACAGATTTCAAATGTGAAGTAGCAATCCATTATTATGTATGTATTTATAACAATCTACAGTTTTATGTTTAGAAGTATGTTGTGTGGAGTAGATAAATGGCATTAATGTTGCATATTTTAAAGTAGTAGATATAAAATACATACATTTTTACAAAATAAATTAAATAAGTAGGTTCTATTAAAAGATAAGTTATTACAGTCTCAATATCAAATGTCAAATTCTGGCATTTATGGCCTTATGTGTATGTTTCCAAATACTAACATAGGTGTCGACACACTACGGCACATTGCAGAATTCTAGATTGAAATTCAGGTGATTCGACAGACAAGTATTACAAAGGCGACTCGATTTAACAGACGATGGACAATGGTATAAGTATTGTATTATGCATTATGAATTGTCATTGTTATATGATAGGTATAGTATTATGTATGATTTGATTATGTTTTTCTACACCCGTATTATAACAATGCACTTATATGCCCGTAATCCGTTTCATAATGATACCCATTACGATACAGATTTTTAATCAACAGAAACCCATAATTTTTCAATCAAGCATGCTGTGCATTTGACGTTTATCCTAGGTTCCTATGTAATTATTTTAGATGTCAAAATCAGTACGTATTAAATTTTCGTAGATACCTAGCTAAACTTCGATAATTTATCAAAATGTCTGATATCAGCGACATAGAAGAATTACTATCGACTCCTCCACACATATCGGAGAAAGCAGAAAATGCAGTTCATACGAATAATTACTGTTACCTATTGTGTTCAATAAAAATATAAAATTTATGGTTTTTGATTATTTATCGGGTGTAGAAAAAATAGGGTATGAAACTCTCATGTAATGGTTATTAATACACTCGCATAACTCAAATACAAACAGTCTTAATTGGCAACTGTAAGGAAAATAATCAGCTCCTTGTTTGAGTTTACTGTTTATTTTTAAAGATATGGAAAATATTGTAAAAACGGGCTAAATTTGTAAAGTTTTTTATTGTGTTCCTGAATGATTGTCTTATTTGTATCACATACAAATCTTACATACCTTTACTTATACATAGATAGGAGTAGCATTAAGATAAATAAATAGTTTGCGAAGAGATAATTTCTTGTGAAAAGCCATTACATCATCAAATAAAAAAAAAAAAACAAAATCGTAATCAAAAAGTAAACAAACAACGACTCTCTTGCTTGGTATGATGCAGTTTCTCATTTTATGAAATGTTAAAACTTATTGAAATTATTCAATTGCGAAGGTCCTTCTTCATGATGAGCCATTAATTATGCTGGCCCACTATAATAGACCATTGAATGTATCGATCATCACCAGTCATTGCTGCTGTCCACACGTTGGCTCATTATTCAATATAATTATGTTCGGTGTAGTAATTTCTCTTCAATGTGCCATCATACGCCATCCTAAGCAATTGCGCTCTCTTCACGATGGCCCATTGCAGTGGGCCAGTATGATGGCCCATCGTGAAGAGGGGCCTTAACATTGTCTTCCATTTTCACCAAAAAAAACTGTCATTGATTGTCATATCAAATTGTTAGAACCTCAAGACAAGCTTACATAACCCCACAATGATAAAGATAGAGATATAAGGAAAAAGCTTCATTTTTGGTAACAAAATTTGACGTTTGTGGACTGTCCAGATTCAGGGGCATTGTAATTTACATTGTCAAATCTAATATGTCGATTGCAATTCCCTCTGGATATAAATGCCCTACAAATGTCAAAATTTGTGAGTAGTGTCAAGAAATAGATGTACCCTCATTTTTCTATCTATTTAATGGATGTAGAGTTCTAGTTAGTGATTTTCAAGTGGTAATTTTTTAAACATCAACTTAAAATTAAATTTACTGGGAAAGCATAGTATTAAGTATCTTATATCAATTGTGTTACAGTAAAATATGTATTTTTTTTTCGTATGTGCCTCTCTCGAACATATTACAAACAATTTGCTTTTTGCAGGTTACATTTTCGACCGAAAACGCCACCACCCGATTACGAGCCGCCTTGCGATATGCTCTTGTCGCCGGATACCTTCTTCAACCCCAGTGCCAACATGCCATTCTCCATGGAGATTCAGACGTTGGAAGCACCCAGCAGCACGCTGTTGGACACCTCCACATTTATCACCGATCCATTTATGTTCGACAACTTGGATTTAGATACCCCAGTAACAGACACGCGGCAGTCCAGTGACAGACACATTCAAACGGGATCCGCGCTTAATACGCTTATACCTAGTGTTAATAGTAACTGTAATGTTATCCACAGTGATAATGTTACCCTCAACGATAGTTTTAATTTAAGTAACACAAACTGTGACGTGAACTGTGACGGTGACTACAGGACTATCGGATGTTCTAGGTTTACTATCACGGATTTGGGCAGCTTCGGCAGCGCTCCAAGTCAGATGGAGACCGTGGAGATGTCTAAACAGAAAAAAGTGTTTTCTTCGAGTACCTTGACTAGTCCTAAGTTTAATAGTGTAAGTACAGTGACAACAGGGGAAGGGCGCAGAGCCAGGAACAACACCGATCAAAATTCGCTTGGCAACACTAACGGCTTACTGACTCAATTTGGGTTTGAGGGTGAGTATTGCTTCAAATCAGTTTCTGTTCATTTTTTATGTACAAGGTGTTACTGGCCTGTCCAGATCTTTTGAAAGAGAAAGCTGTTCCAAAAATTCAAAATATAGTATGTAACGTTTTCATTTTCAACAATTGGAATAATTTAAATGTCTCATAGGCAACCAAATTTACGTCTTTACTCAAATTATTTTTGGCAGATTATATTGTACAATGTTAGATATTTATAATACTCAACTAATTATCTGAATAATAAAAACCTTATTCCATATTTCATTGTTTTTTAAAATTTCTTATAATAATATAAACATCTCAACATTTGTTTTGTATAAAATATTTGTATTATTTCCTCGGTAAATAGAAATAATATTTTGTAAACTATATTTATTTATTGTTTTAGTAATTGTGCAATATTTATGCACAGGGTTAACTATGACTAAGTACAAATATTTTAAGAGAGGATAGAGGAAAATAAAAATTAAAGGAATCAGCCACTAGGTTAGGTATATTCCACATGTCAAAGGTAGTAGACAGGGCACCGAGTTGCCACATGTATTGATTTACGGTGTTTTTAAAGAAAAAGTTTTATTTACATAATATTAGATTATTTAATGAAAAACACGATATTATGATAACACTGAGAGTTGCACCTACCTTACTGATATTTCCAAATTTATTTTTTATTCACAAATGTACGAGGATTCAACATATTTTGTTTATTTGGAAAACGTCTTTGGTATCACACTGCTGCACTATACATTTTCGTCGCACTTTCCATAAATTAACATCATTTCCACGTTCTAATACCCCGTGTTTGCAAATATACAAAAAATACGCGATTATGTGAAATTAAGCGAAAAGCAATTTATGTTGTTGGGGAATTAAATAATGATAATACTAATAATAGTAACGATATTAACAATAATCAACGATATTTGCATATAATAATATTGTAGTATTATAATTATTATTAAACTGTAACTTCCCGACACATTTACAGTGTTCTATAATATTATTTTTCTGACCAGTAGTGTTCTTTGACAAATAAACGTTTGACATTTGAAGAGTATCAGTAATCAACAACACATCACAACGTAAGTTCATAGGTTCCTATCGTCTTACAAGTGTATGTACCCTCGTGTCATAGATAGGGTTCCCAACTTAAGCATTGGTCATTCCGGGACAATTGTTTTTACGTTTTCAAATAATTGAAACAAAACATCAGAAATTAACATAACTTTGGTAACTAGGACTAGGAAGTAGGTAAGTGGTAAGTACCTACTTATCAAAACTAATAAATATTATTGACAAAAATAAACTACAAAATAAACCCTTTTTACTTTTCATTGCTATATTTTTGTTGAGATCGAGCATCCTGAAGCAGTTTTTGGTCTGATTTAACTAGAGCCAAAAAGTCCTCACATTTTAAATCAAAATTTAGTCTCACTTGTATTTCCGATTTTACTTGAGATATACTCAGTCGATTTTTTTCCTTGGTTGTCATGACAAGTTCAACCAATCACAATTAAAAGGTTTAAAGCGTCTTATATGCACGAAAATATACCTCAGACTACAAAGACACGTCATCAAAGTTCGCAGCGTTGCTGTATACATGAAAATTTCTGAATATTGTTGAAATATTCTTAAGTTAAAGATTTCCGGGATTTTTTATGTCCCGACCAAGGCAAAACTTTTGCCGGGACAAACTTTCTCATTCCTGGATAATCCCAGCCAAACCGGGACGGGTGGGAGCCCTAGTCACGGATGAAGTGTCAAGGCAATACCAGGATGAAGATAACCCACAACCACTTCTACAAAACAACAGATTATTGATTGCTATAAGAATATCTATGTGAAGAATATTACCTTCTTGGTGGCGGTGGACCGAAGACTGAACGGTTGTGTTTAAGTTGTGATTATAGTTTTCCATTTTTAGTAACAGTTTTTTTTCAGTTTTTAACGTTTCATAATCGTTAAATAATGGATGTTTTTAACATATTGGGCCATGTGTAATTTCACAAAATTTTGTTGAAACGTACCTGTAGATGTTTACTAAAGTAGAGAGCAATGTAGTGGAGATTATAAATTAAAAACTGCCACGGGTGCTTTCAAACTTTTCTGTTAGTATTCTTTATCAGACATTGTTATTAATAAAAATGTTAATTTTCGTAATTTCTACATTTGGCAACACTGTGAAAAACGAACGGGTGGTAGTTGACACATCTAAAGCCATTTCGGATAATAGTTTTCATAGGCTCTGATTTTCTGTAGAGAAAGGGGATTTTTCCCCATTTTTTAAACATTGAACTAGGATTACAAAACAAATTTTTTATTATCTTTTAGGCCTCATTGGGCATATGGTTAAAATTTTTGTACATAGTCATAGTTAACCCTTTATATAAAAATATTTTATATATTCGCGGTCAATGGGATTGAATAGGAAGTTTATCTACTTTTTGGGTTCAGTTATCTCTGCCTGAATTTTATTTCCTTTAAAAATCGATATCTTAATTGTTATGTATAGTTACACATTCTAATTGACTTCATTCTACTTATCTAGACTGCTGGTTGGTTAATTTGCAAATTCTTCAAATGGGGTATAGGTATACATTATTTTTTATTCTATTCCCAGTACCATTATGCCATTTCCCTTTTTAATAGCAATTTTTATAGTAAAAGTTTGGTATCTAAATATCAAATATTGGTAAGACAAAGAATAGATCTGATTTCCCATTTTAAAGGTGTCATGAGAAAAAGTGTTAAGTATTTGCGCCCAGAAACAACTTATGTTGGTAGGCCCTAACCAGCATTCACTGCAAAAATAAGGGGAACCTGAAAACCCTCATTAATTAGGGGGAATCTCACTAATTAAAATGGTTTTCATAATCATCCTGCGGAGATAAATCAATTTATTATCAGATAATACTGGATTTTCGTTAACTGAGAATCTTGTATTTTGAAAAAAATCCTTTCCTTAAACAGGGAGTAATAAATTCTCACCACCGAGCCTCATCAGCTTGATAACATTTACGATTTTTAGGGTACTTGAGACTTGCCAATTTATTATCGATATAATTATATGCCAAACCAAGTCTGCCTTCTTCTTATCAAGCCGATTTTATTGTGTGCCAAATTGCCTTTATGAGGATCCTTTTACATGTGGAGCCAACAACTCAGCTAATTGATCAGATTCAACAACTGTTTTTATATATAGTCATGACAAGAATTCAGACAACTTACATCATACTAACAAATGAATAATTCATTATATTGTCATCAAAATATTTAAGAAACTGCAACTGAGAGTAATAAAACTATATACTGCACTAAATGTTTTCATTATATATTGCTCTAAATTGCAAAAAAATTATTGTTTTTATCGCGACCAAATATCAAAAATACATTTACATTAAAAATAATTGCGTAACATCAGACGTCCGAATTCTTGCCGCAACTACATATATATATCTGTATCTTTTTTTGTGTATAAAAATACGATTTTGTTTCTATTAAATTAGTTTAGGCAATTTTAATTATAAATTAGTAGACTTGGATCCGATACGTTTTTCTAAAATTAGATTTTGATAATCTGCATTTTTATTTTTATTAATGTTGCCATCATTAAGTTCCACTATAATAATAATAATTATTTCATTGATTCAGTGTTATAGCTTTCAAGTCTGACTTCCGAATTTATTTCTTTTCAGTACCTCCTAACAGAAAGAGAAATAATAAGTTATCGTACGCTTATTCTAGCGGGGTGGGATACCCAAATGCTTCCTCTGGCACATTGAGTCTTCACACCTCTGCCCATACTCTTACGCTTAATAGTCATAGGTAAGTTTTTACCGTTTTATTTTTTTAAATCTGTTTAGATTGACTAAAGTTTCTTTGATGAATGGTTTGTTCAGATTGCCATTTTGACAAAGGTATTTAATTTTATATATAATAAATATTTGTAGGTATAGAT
The DNA here is from genome assembly GCA_037114965.1 of Monochamus alternatus. Lineage (NCBI taxonomy): Eukaryota > Metazoa > Arthropoda > Insecta > Coleoptera > Cerambycidae > Monochamus > Monochamus alternatus. The sequence goes on along the minus strand of CM073427.1, from coordinate 22,765,488 downwards.
TTTTGTTTTTAATTGACATTTTACATCAAAATTAATGCACCACTAAAAATTGGCCCCAACTTCAAAGATTTACAATTTTTTATATTTTTAATCAAAGGTTTATACAGTAAAAACTTCAAATTCTTCCAGTTCTTAATATGTATGTAGAATGTAAAGAATAATTTATTTTTCCTAAAATTTGATGCATCATCTTGATTAATATCTTTCCCTGAGCGAAATTGTTAATGTAAGCAGGAAATATTGGGTTTGTTCCAACACAGCAAGAATCGATTCCGAACCGTCCAGAACTAGTTAGTCAGTTCAGTTGTTAATGTACTCTCGGCGAATGCGACGTAAGACCGTGTTGGTCAAACATTTTTCACGGTTCTGAACCAGTTCTCGACGGCTGTTGGAACAGACCTATTAAATGTCAAATACTTAAGTAAAATCATTTAATATGAAGGTAATTCTTTGCGAGTCATTAATTAATTATAAATTTAAAGTGAAGTTGAGACTATGTGACTAAGTGAAAATGATTCATTTTGGTGCAAAGTTATGTTTGAAATTCATTAAATTGTATGAACAATCAGAAAATAAATGAAATACAAATATTATAAAAAGAAATTTTATGTTTTCTTCAACATCAAGATAAATCTGTTAACTGTTGATTTTTATTTCTAATATTCAGATAAATTATAAGAAAAACTTGATGTATGTGTGAAATTTCTAGTAAAGAAAATAAATAGTCGAGCAAATCTATGGAAAAACCGAAAAACAGTTAAATATTGCTCAAAAGAATATAATAATAATAAAAATTCTATAGACTTATTTCATAGAATATTTTGTTTAGATATTGATATAGATAAGAAATTTCAAAGTAGTAACTTAAAACTTAATTTACATGTCATTAGGTCTAATCATTAATATTTACTATTGCTGGAATCAAAGCAACTGATTTTATAAATCAGGTAATTTGTCAGTGGACAGAATTTAGAAGCATAAAGTGGGCTTCAAAGAATGTAGTGTTGCCAGTATTATGTGATTTTCAACCAATGGACTTCTTTTCGTTGTGGAAGTTAAAAATTTCCAACTTCAGCCATCTAGGGAAGCGACAGTTGAACATAACATAACCAATTAAACCAAAATCGACTTTATAAAGTTTCTGCTTCATAGAAATTCAACTGGTTGTGAGGATGTTATCAACAACATCATTCTTTCAAGTTGGCTTTAAATTAAGATAGTTAAAATGACCAGAAGTCTGTCATTGTGATGGACAGTCTGTCATTCACATTCTGTGTCCGTCATCGAAACATGTCATTAAACTATTCCCCATTGACGCTTGTCCGTCAGATTGTACTTTTTGTTTATATGAAATCACATGACGTATGCTAATGTGTTTCAATTAGATTCTGTGGTTATTTTTAGTTAATTTGTCATATGACATGTGTAGTTATAAAGTACTAAAGATTGTTAGAAACAAATGAACAGCTAGTAAAGGTTATGTCTATAACAAGAATTTTGTTTTCAGTACGGATTGTCTTGGCAGTTTCAAATGCCTATTTTCTTGGGCAGTAAAATTGTAACGTCACTTTTAAATTATTTTAAACAAAATTTGAAATATTGTTGAGGTTGCTTTGCTTCTATATGTAATAAAACAATGAAGGATGAGGATGAACGACTAAACTTAGACTTAATATACTGAATCAGGTAGTTTAGAAAAACGGATGTTTATTCATTTACATCCTACTTCTGATATGTAAGATTTCGACATTAACTACTCTCCTTGGGTATAAAATATGAAACAATGGTACTACTAGTCTACTATAATTTTATAAACAGTCAATGTTTATTTATACCACTGATTTTCACTCACCACTACTGTGAACTGTGAACTCGAACATGCTTACTCAAATGACCTATGAAAAAGAACCACAATAAGTGTCTATGTCACTTACCAAGTTATGGTTACCCTATTATCCATAATTATACTTAATTATCTCTTGCCTAACACTAACACGTGGTACCCAAGCATCTGTCTTTTTACATCCTTCCATATTTCAGCACAAGCCTTACAAATATTAACTTAATTACCATCTTATCAATACAAATGATCTGGTTTGCCTCTGACCGCTCAACCCCATGGAGAGCGCAGCCTAGGATGGCACAGCGAAGACCAATACTTTCACCTATACCCCGTACCCCTCCAGTACACATCCTAGCATGTCCGTCAGTCCGTATGTCCACATCAGCCATCTAGCCATCTGTACCTACGGCTGTGGCCTCTTGTTCCGACTCATTATGCACAACCCACCAAAGGCCCTCACACACCTTTGTGGACCCGATAATGCAGCCTTGACCACTACATACTACATAAGACAGCCAGTTTAGCATCTCCCTATCTAAAGCTCATGTGGCTGTTATAAATGACTCGCCCTGTAGGTCTTATTTATGATTTAGCTACTCTTTACTGTCAAAACTGACCTAGCATAACTATTCTAATAAGAACTAGGACACTTAGTGAGAAAATCACCTATATGTATAAAATAACAGCAAATAACTACACGCTCACAATTCACCTTTTCACAAGCTCTACTAATTAAGAAATGACTCGAATGGTATTTAGAATCTTGTTTCGAGGCAATACTCTTACAGCCAGCCCTTTTAGGCCCTTATCGGAAATATAAACAAACTGGCGCACACTAAATATCTAATATGCGTTTTAGAACTTACTTTACATATGATTTTCAATCAAGAAATCAGCGACATGTGTAATTCATAGCAAATTGCTAAATATAAATAAACAAAATCAGACACACATGAAGAGCATTTTTGAGCTTCATTGGCCACGTTTGCTTCTAGCAATGCTAATGAACAAACCTATTGTTTTAATTGATAAGTCTAGTTGGTGTTAGTTGAGTATTTTTATCAGAAAATTTCTGAACAAACCATTATTCTTATTTAGTCCTAATTTCCTGCCACGTTTATATATTTCGTAAAGTCTGTCAACAGGGCAAACAAGTTGCAAAGATTTTTACAGTAATATTTTTTAGTGCCAATATATTGGATATTCCAATAACCAGTGAGACGGACACGAATAAACTGGGCACTGATGCTACAGGTGGGCCTGTGTCCAGTAATAACAAAACAAAAACCATAGTCCGCAAGAATAATCTAATAATGGAGGTAACGTGATGATCAATGTTTGACCTGTGGCCTCAAAACGGCTGCAGGGTGTGGCTACTGACTACTATCAGGGTGTTATGTTGCTGATTCTGTTCTAAAAAAAAGGTTGAGAATATGCCTGCAAGATTTTACATTAATTTACCATTTATAACATATAGTAACTCGTGTATCACCATGCTAAAAAAATGTAATTAAGATACAAAAAAAAGTAAGAGTTTTCATATTTTTCTCTGCTTAAAATTTTATATTCTTGCGTTATGTTAGAAACGTTAATTATATCTGTTCCTAAGTCTTATGTCATATATGTGGTGGGCTAACAACGTTTTGTGATATATATTTTTTTCTTATAAAAATGAAGATCATATTTTTATTTTTAAATTTTTCGTACTGATTTTATTTAATGTAATAAAGGCACACGAAATCATGATATACCATTTATTAAATTATATTAATAGATAATTTTTATGTAATTGTCAAAAGTGCCGCAATATACAAAATATAATGACAATTTAAATTACTATTTATTTGAAACCAATCCCATTTTACAGTTTTTTTTTTAACATATGTTGATGTTTATTGGATAGAGTAGTGAGTCATCATTTAAATTAAATTTATTCAGTTTTATTCTATGATTACATACCTATGATAAAGATGTCTAAAGTATTACCTACATGTTTATATTGGAATTAACAAAAAATGTTAATTTTATAACATTTAAGTGAATGTAAAAGTGAAGTTTGCAACATTTTTTATCGAATGTTAGTTCCTCTGCTTCCTAAATATTGCACATTCTCAAATATATTATTTTACATATAATTTCTTGGATTACAAAAATAAAGGATAACATTTTCAGATTTTTACATAACAAAGTGAAATGTTGCGCAATCTTCTCTAATACAGTAACCTTTTACAGAAATGTCTGAAGTTGAAAAGTTGTAGAATATATTGTGATAACTAAAGCTTTCAGATTTTTAAAGGAAGTAAAAAGAAAATAAATAATTGTTACTTAATTGGTGGTTTTATTTAGTCATTTCCTATAGCTTTTTTATTGCACGATATTGCCATAGCATATTAAAAGGGAGAAGAAGGAAAATACCATATTTTTCAAAATTCGTTTTTATGAAATCATAAACTAGTCTTTTGCTGTTAATAAAAAAGGTATATGGAGTGCTAAATATCGCGGAAAAACAGTTAAAAATTGTTTCTTTATTGATATCAAATATTTGGAGCCACCTCATGTATGCATTATGCAGAGAAAAATGGAAACAGTATTCGGTCATTTTTATACCTTTTGATATTTATGTATTCATGTTATTGATCGTTACTGAAAACTACTCGTCATGTAATACCTTTATATTTGGTTTTGAAAAAATTCCAGGCATTTTCAAAAGAAAAAAAAAATTGAATAAGATAAAAAAGTTCTTAATAACTTATTTCTTCTTTTATAGTTATTACTGTCATGTAACTAGTTATACCCATATGAGGCTGTCGATATATTATTATAGTAACTTATTAATTTTTTTTGTAAATGAAGGTTTGTTAAATGTACTTACGCAATTAAACCATTTTGTATTTTTTACCGATAATTAAATAATGTATTATTTTTTTATGTAATTTTCATAAAACTAAATTTACAGTTTTCAAATATGTGATTTATTGCGTCACATTGGAAATTTTTTTATGTATCGGTATAGAACAGGATATTGTTTTACAAACTCCAAATTTTCTTATTGGATGCTTTAATTATTCACTTCTGTAACTGTATATAATATTTTGTTGATGTAATATCTATGAAAACGACAAGTATATTTTGTTCAGAACGAGTACATCTAAATCGAAGTATGCAATATTAAAGATCTTTGACAAAAGTGCAATGATCAAAATTTATACGTAACTTAGTAATTTACAAAATATTGATCACAGGAAGAGACTACTGAATATATTAAGTTGAGGTGAGAGCTGTGCAAAATACATCTCTGGATTGGGTTAACTATATCCGTAACTATTTTTATTTTTGTACAAAAACTTTTTAATTTTTCTTATGAGACAAAACTAATCAGTGACCAAAACCCACATTCAGAAAAAGAAATTGGAGAACGTAAAAGTAAGTTTTTTTTTACATATACGAGGTGAAAACGTTAGATTTGTTTTAACTGCTGCTTTATGAAATACTAGAAAACTGAAATGTGCATTTCTTGACTAATTTTTCACAAAAGTTTCAATTTCTATTTGTTACAACAATCGAGCATTGCATTACAGAGGTATTGACGATAACTTTGTTTTTTGTTATAAAACACCCTGTATATTAATACATTGTTGGATTCTCCATTTTTTCCTGATTACATTCATATAAACATAAAATGGGTTATTTTTTACTGTTTGCAAGATATTGGTGATTAAATAATTCTATAATTTTGTGTTTCATAAGAAAAAAGTTAATATCCTTGTAGTGGCAATGCTTAATTGTTTTTTTTTTTTGATAAAAAAATTAAAAAAAAAACGAAACGAAATGAAAAAGATTCTTGTGAAAAATTAGTCAAGGATTGCACATTTCAGTTTTTCCATTTCTCTTAGTGTAGCAGTTACAGCTGAAGCTGTTCACCCTGTGCTAGCTAGGATATTCCGCTGATCGATTATAGTTTTGTCTTTGCTATTTGGGTTGTACTTAACTAGAAACAAATTTTATTAATATTTTTTTATTTAAAATAACACCAATTTACTATAGTATTATTTGGTTTTCCAATTTTTTGAACAGCCTGTACAAACTTGGAATTTACAATTTATATTTCAAAGATTTAAGACGAGCAAAAAACTTTGTAGTTACTTTTTGGAGAATGATTAAAAATACAAATTTTCACAGAGTTAATCAATCAAGGGGCAGGTTATATTTGTCTATGGGTAAGTGGTAGTTCAGGCAGTCAGAGTCAGCAGGACTAACTTAGTTGCTTGTTTGCTCTGTTCCTAACCTAAAAACAAATGGTATTTATATCAGTCGTATTTAATGTTTTTTTTTTTTTTTTTTTTAAATAAACTTCCTTTATAAATTGCAACTACCTTGTTGATAAATTAGCTGACTGTGTGAGAACGTTTTTGTAGATTTGCCAATATTCCCATGATTAATTTGATTTGATTTTGCAGTTATACATTTTTTTCTTGTCACTTTAAAATTCATTGCCATTGTATTAGTATGATAAATTGCAATTATAACTATAGGAGGGTTTACTGATGACATACCGATATAAAAATAATTTTCATGTATATTTGTAATGATGTAATAAATAAACATACGATTTCACTATTAAACAAATAGCAACATTTATGCTTTCCCTACATATACTCTGTTTACGATCTCTAATTAAAAATCGATTGATTATGTCCTATTACAAATATTCTTGAAGAAATAATGTTGCACTTTGTTTGATTTTTGGGCATCCCGCTAATAACAATTTATTAGATGCTTATAAAAATATATTTAATAAGTGTTTCTCTTTCACTTCCCGTCTTTTTTAAATAAAGCTTTTGCCTGACTTCATTCAAATTGTAAATAAACATTTTCTTGTTTGTATATACATATAAATATATAAGACAGTATTTTTTGTACAAATTTTCGTGAATTTTCTGTTTTAGATATTAGACACTTATTTATGGTAAAAAAGGCGAAAGGCGTTATTTAAAAATCATACGAAATAGAATCAATGGTGCAAGCTTAGACAGTAAGTCATTTTAAGGGGCACAATGTTGGAGACCAAAAAGGGAATCGTTTAAATGTTTTCTAACTTATTAACTTTTACTTATTTTCGAAAGTAACAATTTTTGGTTCAGGGTTCAGTAAAACCCGTATTTCAATGTGTCCTAATTCGATTAAATGTTTTCGAGAAATTTAATTTTAACATTTGTTTCTGTAGATACACCTTTTTGTTCTCCCCATTAGTATGGAATTACCCCTAGTTACATTCCTTACTTCTGTATGTCAGAATTTAAGAGTAAAAATAAAAAGAGAATTAACAGTTTAAACAACAAAAAAATATGTGATCATGTGATTAATATTAGGCTTTTAATTAGTGTAATTTTAATAAATTAAGGTTTTTTACTGTTAATTCACTGAGACATAAAAAATCAGGTAATATACAGGGTGATGTAGTTTTAGGTTTTTATTATAGTTTGTTTTACATTAAACTGTTAAGAGATTAATTTTCGCTAGTTGCTGTAGCTTTTTTAAGAAGTGAATAAATGGCTGTGGGTAAACATTGTAATTGTGAAATATTACTGCCTCACTATTCACTTGCATTAAATTTTGCTAATATAACTAATGCTGAATCTAATTTTGCATATGTTACGATTCAGCAAAATTTAGTGCAGTGAGTTATGTAAAAAGTAAAGTACCTGTAAATTATTTTTATTTTCAAAATTCGTAATTTTTTTTGAGATATTTAAATACTGCGAATCACATTACAAAGAATATAATATATATACAGAAATTTTCGCTTAAATGTATTAAAAGACTAGCAAAGTTGTAACCATAATAATCTTTTTAAATAATTTACAACTAACATTTGTGCTTACAGTTATATCCCTTTAGATGTTTCTGAAAATTACTATTATTTTGTAAATTTATAATGGTTTTGTTGTAATAAGATTTCCATTCATATTTATTATTGAGTAAACACCTCTAATTGACAAATTTAACATTTTTATGTAAATAGAGTTTTCTTAAATTTATATTGCTTGCATTGATTTGCGTGGTAATTTTTCAGATGCTGTCAGATAGGTAAACTAAGAATCAGAAGTTAGTGGTAATGAACTTTTACTTCAATACACATGTGAATGTTTTAAAATACTGGTGCTTTTTTTGGGACATTTGTCGCTTTATTGTTTTTAAATTTTGTTTATAAGTTTGTATTATAGTGTAGATGGTAATTTATCTGACTTTTAGCAATTTGGCCAATATATGAATTTATTTTCAAGATGTAAATAAAAGTAATGGTCAAAGTCCATTGTTATTACAATATTCATGTAACAATATTTCTCGTTTTTTGTACAATACTATACTAGTCATATTTTATATTACATTATAAGATCCAATCCATAGACCTTAAATTGTATGAAAAACGGCTTGAAAAGCACAGAATCTGTTTTTTATTTAATAGAAAATTGTCTTATTCAGTAGTGATTTTATTTTAAAAGTGAAAATGTAAGTGAACAAATTTTGCAACAATAATAATAATGTAATTAAATGAATAGGAATGTGACAGTGACATTTTTTTTATACATCTCACTTGTGTACTTTATTTACTATTCATTATTAAAAAAGAGAATTCTGTTCTTTGCAAGTAGATTTAATTCAGTGGAATTTAAAATATTAAAAAAAATGACAACATATTTAAAATAGTGCATAAGTAACTTGTAAATTTGTAAAACTAAGAAGCGTGGTGCAATAGCAAACAGCGAAATTTGTAGATTTATTATTAATTTATTTTAATTATTATCACCCTGTATAAATATATCGACCAGTTGTTCATTTTGACATTGATTATTATTGCAAGCAGGTATACAATAAAATTTCGACTGAGTTGTTGAAAATTTTGATGTCTATCATGTATTTCTATGCAGTCCAATTGTCCAGCATATTAACCCCGTTAACGGTGACGTACTGGTTAGCGGCTGGATACTGATTAGCTGCTTATTTTAGAATATGGTATTTATTTTATTAAAGCGATTACTGTATTACGGGTCTATAAAAGAACGTTCTGGGTTTTTCAATTAGGACATCTGAATGTGAATACTTGTAAATATGTGATTAGTTATGTGTAAGAAAATTTAAAAAAATAAAATCTGATATGCAGGTTTTAGAATCAACCTGATTAAACCAAGTCTGCCTTTTTTTTGACAAAATTCATTCCCAAACTTTAACAATTGCTGTATTTGGCCTGTTTTCCTATCCTTAATATTTACTGATGCAAAATTTCTTAATTTCAAAAAGATGCCCACCAGAATTTTTATATATAAAAGGTGCAGTAGAATGGGCCCTTCTTTAAGGCAAGGTTCCTCGGACAGTGTAATGTGAATTAAATCAATATACCTTAGTACAATTTTGCTTCCTTAAGAAGTTATAGGCTTGAGAAAATACTTTTTTATTTTTTTTTACGATAATTTTCTTATTTTTTATGTGATAAAGAGGAATATCTAATTAATTTTTGAGTTAAATGTACAGGGTGTTCTGAGGGCCTGTGCATATGATTAGTTATTTTGAAACGGCCTTCGATTAGTTTTAAAAAAGGTATTCTTGTTGCATGTCCTCAAAATGTCTCATTTCAGAGAAAACTTTATTTACCTTATCTGTTAACCTTGGAAATCCATAAAAAAAATTCTAACAAATTCAGAAAGTTATTACAGTTAGTAATGTCATGTCATGTATTTATAAAAGGGCAGGAAACACAACATAGAAAAATATGGAAGAAAGACTAGTTAAAAAATAAAATAAAAAAAATAGCTACTTAATAAGATATTTTATTTAAAATTTATTTTTTAAATATTCATCATACAGTGAATATTGAACATTTCTAACTGTAATAACTTTTTGAATTAATACTTTATTAGAATTTGTATTGATTTCCAAGCTTAACAAATAAAACAGTTTCCTGTAAATCGTATATTTTGGTGATATGCAACAATTAATCGAAGGCTGTTTCAAAATAACTAATCATTTTCCAAAAATTTTTATCCGTAAATCTGATCTGAAGTAATAGTGTAAAAAAGTACTTTCTCAGGCCTATAACTTCTTAAGCAAAATTGTACTAAAAGGTAAGTTGATTTAATCACATTATGGTCATTCTTTACTGAACATCCTACATAAAACAAATTATTTATACAAGTATCTTAAAAATTAATTTCTAAGTAAGTACCTTGTTATAAGTAAAAAAATAATCTATTAGGTTGTGTCGGATAAAAAATATGACTCAATCCAAGACGTCGTTATTTGATTGGAAACGCCACAGTCTGATTATTGATAAAACCGTAAATAATCTTATTATTAATACATTTTAATATTGTCCAAAATTTTTGATGTTTGTAAGCCGTCAGAAATGTCAGGTATCACAAACGATATTCAGATTCAGGACCTGTGCTAGAAAAAATGGTAATTTGTTACTTATACTATTTTAATAGGATAGTAAAAGTAATAAATAATAATAATAAATGCTTAATTTGTTAAATCTGAGGGCGTTGACGGCAATGCGGTCTGGATTCAAATGGCTTCGTAAATCTGTTGCCAAAGGTGATGTCTTACTTTGACTTGACTGATAGTGAAACTTGTAAAACCGATGACATGGACTTTGTACACTTGCTGCCACATAAATTTTTCAGCCTCATATTTTGAAGCTCCCCTTTTAAAAGAGGAATGGCTTAGGTTGGAAACCTTTGTTTTATTATGACTATACATATTTAAATACAACAAATATTATAAAGCTTCAATTATCACTTTTGGTGACAAATTTTTATGTTTGCAGGCTATCCAGATATCGATGGCCTTAAATCTGACAAATTAAGCAAATATCATTGTTTGCTACTTTTACTACGCTATTATATCAGTTTAGGTAACAAATTGTGCTTATTTTTCTATCACAGATTATTAAATATCACTGATGCCCTACAAACCAAAAGATGTGGACAATTGACTTGTTACTTATATTTAATAATGTGGAGAAATAGTGGCGTCTAGACCTTCAAAATGTAGCTTGATCATATCCATATATTTTTGATTTATACAGTATGCGCCAAAAGTATGGAATAAATTCAATAAAAACGAAACAATTATTTTTTGGGAAAAATCCTCGAACAGGTCGATTTTTAATTTAAAAAATACATATTTTAGCGTAAAATGCGATTTTCAAATGTCATTTGTTTTCGAGTAATGATGTCATAGATTTTTTGTTTAAATGGCAACACCATATTTTTTTCCTTGATTCTGAAAGATCGTTTAATTTTCTATCAGACAGTACTAAAATTTTGCCCTCTTACATAGGAAAGTTTTCGAGTAAATGACGATTGAATGTTAGAAAACGTAAATCAATTAAAATAAAGCAAAAACGTTATCAAGTTTAGATTTTCGAATTCCATAGTTCTTTTATGGATTACGTAGGTGAAAATCTTTGCAAAGTGTCATTGTCACACCAACTTTCTAATAAGTATTGTAAGCGACATAGAAATTATTATTCAATTTAAAGTATTATGGCACATTTAACTGTTACTCAAAGAATTGAAATTTTAATTCTTATCGGATGCGGGGATATGACTAGAACTCAGCAGGAAGTTTGCGATTTATTTAATGAAAAATATCCAGATCGCCCTATCAGCCAATCAACAGTCAGTAAGGTAGAGTCTAAATTTAGAGAAACTGGCAATGTTGTAAATATTCCAAAACCTGGACGTCCAAGCATTAATGAAAATCAGAAACAGAACATTTTGATAAGTATGGTGGATAATCCTCATAATTCTTCACGTTTGGTTGCATTAAACAATGACACTAGTCAGAGCACAGTGCTACCTACGTATCTTGAGGAAGGAAAAATATCATCCCTACAAAATTCAACTTGTGCAGGAACTCAATGAAGATGATCCCGATCGCCGCTTACACTTTTGCGAAATTCTAATGGATTTATGTCAAGGAAATAGAAATTTAGACCGGCAAATACTTTTTTCAGATGAGGCCACATTTTGTCTGAATGGTACAGTAAACCTTCAAACTTGCAGATATTGGAGTCGGGAAAATCCTCATTGGATGGCAGAGGCACATAGCCAACACCCTCAGAAATTAAATGTGTGGGCTGGAATAGTTGACGACAGAATAGTAGGGCCTTTCTTCTTTGAAGGAACCCTTACAGGACAAAGATATTTAGAGTTTCTAGAAAATGACCTTGTTCCAGCCCTTGCAGTAATTTTTCCTAACGATAATGACCCTGACATTCCTGACGATACCATATGGTTTCAGCAAGACGGTGCACCTCCACACTATGCGCGCTCTGTACGAGATTTTTTGGACAACTGTTTTCCTGGGAGGTGGATCGGCAGACGTGGACCGATAGAATGGCCTGCAAGATCGCCAGATCTTACACCTCTTGACTATTTTTTATGGGGATACTTGAAGTCAAAAGTGTACATTAATAAACCACCTAATTTAGAAGAACCTCAAAATCGCATTCGGGACGAAATACGCAGAGTTACCCCAGAAATCATTCATAATGTGCAAGAAGAATTTCTTCACAGACTTGCGCATTGTCAAGAAGTTGGTGGATGGCAATTCGAACATTTAATTTAAGTATAAAATTTAATCAATTGTATTTTATTTTACATACCTCAGAATTGTTACTTTTTTATGGATAAAATTTACGTTTTCTAACATTCAATCGTCATTTACTCGAAAACTTTCCTATGTAAGAGGGCAAAATTTTAGTACTGTCTGATAGAGAATTAAACGATGTTTCAGAATCAAGGAAAAAAATATGGTGTTGCCATTTGAAAATCGCATTTTACGCTAAAATATGTATTTTTTAAATAAAAAATCGACCTGTTCGAGGATTTTTCCCAAAAAATAATTATTTCGTTTTTATTGAATTTATTCCATACTTTTGGCGCATACTGTATAAATAAGCATCATTTTATTTCCAGTACCTAATTAATAAGTTTACTTTGTAATGATTTGTTCATTACTAAACTATCACGTTTTACTGTTTAAAAATAAAACATTATTTTTAATAAAGTCGTAACTTATAAATGTGAAGCTTTGCAACAATACTTATCATACCTTACTTCATAGATCAAAATTTATATTTTTGTTATAAATACCACTTTAAATTTTCTAGGGGTCTCTTCAAAGAGTAAAACATTTCCATGTCAATGACTTTTAGATCTCGTTTTTTGGTAGATGTTATTAGCAGTGGCAGCTAATACGATGAGACAGTGTCTCAATATAAATTTGGAAGTAATAAAAAACAAAAATTAAAATCTGTTAACTTTAATTATTCTACATTATTTGTTATGTTTGCCTGCAAATTTGAGTAAAACCTTAGTTCTCTGTTTGATACTAAAGTGTTTTGATTGCCAATAATAGAAGTAGTTTACAGTTTGAGGCAAAAATTGATATTCCAATTTACAAATTGTTACACTGTTTGTCATAACAAAACAACTCAAATATAAATTAACATTGCTGAATAAAAGTAAATAAAATATGGACTGGACTATACATGTAAAATAAAAATTGAAAATTAATTGATTTGAAAGTGTGGGAAAATCCTCAAATAGTTAACCAAATTAATTTTCCACATAAAGTAGAGCAATAATTTCAAATTATCCTGAATTTGCCTTTGATTTGCAATAAATAATGACCAAACAATCTCAAAAAATATTGATTATATTCGTATTTGGTGCAGTATAGTTAACTATTTCAGTCAGTCTGCCTCACATTAAAAAATCATGAGCTGCGGCTCACTTGATGTTAGACTAAAATGCATTCTAACGGTTTATTTGACAATTTTACAATTTATTCATAGGAAAATCAAAGCATAATACATATTATTCATGTTTATATATAATATAGTTAGTTAACCAGTCAAACTTAGGACTAAAAATAATAGATGGCAATACTTTTTTAAAATACAAGTTACCCTTGTTTTTAGTGTAAATAAGAATGACATGGATTTTAAAAGAATACTAGAAAGGTGGCAAGTCGGCTATCGCCGACTTGACCTTTCTTGGGATGGTGGACACCGGATATTTTCATTATCATAGCTTTTCTGCAGATTATTGCGAAGAGTTTCAGAAAAAGAAATTTTTGAATCCATGAATTTTGAGGATTATTTGAAAATGGTTCGGTTTTTTTAAACACCCTGTATTGTTCTCATTAAAATAGTTTCCATATTGACCATTGTTAAAAGTTTCATCAAAGAAATATTTATACTTCCATGACAGTTTCAATTATCGCAGGTGCAGATCAGCAGTATGATCTGTTCTTTAATTTAATACATTTTAAAATTTTTGGTTACAATATTATGCGCTCTTGTATTTTTATCACTATCAATTGTCGTAGGTGCAGATCAGCAGTATGATCTGTTCTTTTATTTAACATTTCTCAAAATTGTTAAATACATTAGTTATGCTTTTCTGTTTTTTATCAATTATCGTAGGCGCAGATCAGCAGTATGATCTGTTCTTTCATTTAACACTTCTTAAAATTTTTGTTTATAATATTATGCACGCTTCTATATTTATGACTATTAATTATCGTAGGTGCAGATCAGCAGTATGATCTGTTCTATTATTTAACATTTCTCAAATTGTCTATGTTTTATCAATTATCGTAGATGCAGATCAGCAGTAGAGAATGGTTCGGTTTTTTAAAACACCCAGTATTTTGTCATTAGTATATTTTTCCTACAGAACATTGTAAAAAGTTTCATAAAAAAAAATTCAATTTTTACTCCTATGTTTGTTTATTTTTAATACTACTTTTTATATAACACATCAAACTGCAGTTTTATTTTACTTAAAAGCATAGAATAATTGTATATATTCTGTGTTATAAGTTGTTACAGATTGCATCAACTAATTTTCTACTATGTACTATTTTATTTTGTTAGTGTAATTTGAACAAAAACGAAGAAATTATGGTTACACAACAATTCTATATAAAATGGACAAAATACATTAGTTATAGTGATAGCTAAGTACTTGATGTATTTATAACAATAAACAATAAAAATGACACTAATATATTTTTTGTAGGTCTGCGTTATCAATCAATACATTTTAGAAAATATTCTTTGACTAATAGTATGCTGTTTTAAGGCTTTGATTGCCCTCTTGAACTCCAAAATACCTAGTTGTTGGAATTTAATTGATTTGAACGATTGTTTCGATCGCTTTGTGTTAATAATACAGATAACTGTAGAATTCCTTCTAGAAGATCTGAAAACAAAAATGATTAGAAATATTTTGGGCAAAACGTAAAAAACAAATTAGGTATATTATAGAAATACAAACGTAGACAAATTAGTTAAAATGATTTAGATATAAATTATTTACTCTACCACAGTTATGCACTGTGGAAATCTGTCACACTCAAAAATCTCTATATATACAGGGTATCCAGAAACTTTCCTGACAAACAAAGACTGGAGATTCCTCAGATAATTTTAAGACAATTTAACCCAATTCACCTAGTCCAAAAATGCTTCCTAAGGGAACTAGAACTCTTTTTGAAGATGGCGCCTTGTAAATAGTTTTGTTTAAATACTTCCAGAACGCTTCTACTTAGAAAAACAAAAACTGGTATGCTTGTTTAGCCTTCAGAGATGAATCGATTCCATCAATTGCGAATTTCTAGTACTGGCCATAGGCGTCCGTTTTGGGTAGGTCAACGGTTATTTTAACGCATAACTTTTTTGTCTTTAACTTTTAAGCATTTGTGACACTAGATTATTAAATTTTCAGGTATTCTAGTACTAAAAGGTACTCTTACTTTAAGTCATTAGGATACACCGTTTTCTAGAAAAATGGATTTGAAAATTTTTCGTTTTTTCATTAAAGTTTAAAAATTTTAGTTAAAGATTTTTAAAAATAAAGTATTTATTACAATGGAACGAAAGTAACAAAAAAAAGTATCAAAGGTAGATAGTTACAAAAGATGCTCGATGTGATGACCATTAGTCTCTATGCATAAATTTACCCCTTGCTTAGAGAATGCCGAATTCTTGCAAAAATTCCAAAGTTATTTCTAAATTCGTTGCAAGCATCTTGTATCCTTCGCCAGAGTTGTGCACGATTTTGTATCGGAACGGAATAAACAAATGCTTTTATGTATCCCCAAACACAATAATCGCAAGGATTGAAATCCGGCGACCTTGCTGGCCAAGCAACTGGACCTCCTCTTCCAATCCAATGGTTTTCGTAGTTATTATCTAGAAAGTATTGTACATTCCTGCTAAAGTGGGTCGGACAGCCGTCGTGTATAAACCATAAGTTTTGCCGAATATTTAAACGCACCTCATCTAACAAATCAGGTAAAATATTTTGCAGGAAATGTAAATAATCAGCACCATTTCAACGAGCAGGTAATTCCATAGGTCCAAGTAGATAATCGTCAACTACTCCTATCCAGACGTTTATCTTAAATTGCTTAAATTGTTGAACAACGTGGGGATTGTCACCAACGTACGAATAATAATGTGCATTATGTACATTAAAAAATCCATTTTTTGTGAATGTAGCTTCGTCACCAAACAAAATGTATCTGAAAAAATCTTCATCTTGATTTTTCTGGTTTTGTAACCATCTAGTGAATTCTACACGAGCAGGAAAATCTCCTTCTAGCAGTGCTTGCACCTTTGTAAAATGAAAAGGATATAAATTTTCTTTGTGTAAGATATTTCCTACGGAAGATTTTGAAATTGTGGGGTACATGGCAGATAGTCTTCGAACGCTAATTTCTGGATTTTCATCAACTTTCATTAAAATAACATCTTCATGTTCTGCTGTTACATCATTATGTCTCCCTGTTCCATTATTTTTTGGGACCACTGAACCTGTTTCTTTTATTCGTTGATGAAGAGCTGTAAATGTTGAGTGAGTGGGATGCTCACGATTGGAAAATTTATCAGCGTATCTACGTTGCGCTGCTCGAGCATTACACCTCATTTCGCCATAAACTAAATGCATATCGGTGTATTCCTCATTAGTAAAAATCATTTTTAAAAAAATTGAAATCGCGTTTGAATTCCACAAAGTAAAAAATTAACAGATAAACTTCGCGAACTGACAACAATTTGACAATGAAAAACGTATGTTTTACTTTTGTTGGCAGTTCAGAGCCAACTAGTGCAAAAAATATAAATTGAACTTTAATGACGAAAAAACGAAAAATTTTCAAATCCATTTTTCTAGAAAACGGTGTATCCTAATGACTTAAAGTAAGAGTACCTTTTAGTACTAGTATAACTGAAAATTTAATAATCTAGTGTCACAAATGCTTAAAAGTTAAATACAAAGAAGTTATGCGTTAAAATAACCGTTGACCTACCCAAAACGGACGCCTATGACTGGTACTAGAAATTCGCAATTGATGGAATCGATTCATCTCTGAAGGCTAAACAAGCGTACCAGTTTTTGTTTTTCTAAGTAGAAGCGTTCTGGAGGTATTTAAACAAAACTATTTACAAGGCGCCATCTTCAAAGAGCTCTAGTTCCCTTAGGAAGCATTTTCGGACTAGGTGAACTGGATTAAATTGTCTTAAAATTATCTGAGGAATCTCCGGTCTTCGTTTGTCAGGAAAGTTTCTGGACACCCTGTATATATGTAGTTACCCAGGACCTGGACCTTGATTAAGTACAATAAGGTAATAATTCATAGCCGCAATAGGTTTACGTATATGTACTATGTAAAATTCATATTTTGCTATTACTTTATCATGAAGCTAAAATGAAACAAGGCTTTAATAAAATAACATTGGTGCAATAACAAAACACAGGAATCTTTTGCAATTATACTTATTATTTAAAACAACTAAAACATGTGACTCAGAGATATAGATACGTAGAAAGTACCTAAATGTTATTTTGAACATGATAAAGTACAAACTTTTTAATCTTTATATTTTTAAGAGAAAATTGATTAGTCTTCATCTCTGAATTTGGCCTAATCAAAATAGATATAAATTTTTCAAATAAAATAAACACAGGAAGAGAAGCCATAAATAAGATCCAACCGCGGTTCCAATGGTTCCATTAATAAATTCAGTATTATTATAATTATTAAGAAAAACTTACCCATCCATCCAGATGGCCTGTCGGAGTAACCTCTACTTTTCCAAAATGCAGTGTTATTGGGGTTCAGCTGATTAGATCTATTATTATCCATTTTATACTTTTAATAGTTGGTGGAATGGAATATAATATATAATTATTAATTCAGCAATATGTGTATAATGTTGGATAATGTATAATTCACAACTGTGCTTGTTTGTTGCTTTTAGGCTCTTATTTATCCGTCAATTCTGGGTGAATTACTCGAATCGAATTCCCCTACGTGGAGTCCCCACAATGTGACAATACAATGTTGCCATAGCCACATCAGTTCTTTGTTTCGGAGAAGTGGGACAAATGTTTAGCCTAACATACCCCATATATGTGCCCTAACCATGTAGATGTATGTTGCGACAAGATTCATACGACTATGTCACGTCATATCATACCAACAAATGAATAAGAAATCATATTTTCATCAAAATATTAAAAAAAAAAACTGCAACTGAAAATAATAAAACTACTTATATTCTACACTCAATGTTTGCACTATATGTATATTATTTTTAATGTGACAAAATATCTAAAATTTTGTTAATGATAAAAACAATTGGGTAACGTCAGCTGTGACGTAAGTCGTCTGAGTTCTTGCCGCGACTTTTATATAATTACCAAAACTCAACAAATAAAACTAGCCAAAATACAGAAAATAAGAAAAATCATAAATAATCAATATAAATCTTAAAGTTCAAAAAACACCAATGGAATAACAAGACCTACCATAATGTAGGATTTATATGCTTTCTACTTGCCATAAATAATCAGGCTGTAATTTTTTTATTTATCCTTTTTTTATATAGGGTGTTCTACAAACTCTTATGACAAACTTTGCAGATGGTTTATAGCCGTCGTCTGCTAAATCGCGTTCTTTTGTAATACTTGTCTGTCGATCACCTGAATTTCAACACAGAATTCTGTGATGTGCTGTAGTGTGGCGACACCAACGTTAATATTTGGAAACATACACATCATGCCGTAAATGTCAAAATTTGACACTATAATAGCTTATCTTTTAATAAAACCTACTTATTTAATTTGGTTTGCAAAAATGTACGAATTTTTTATATATAGTACTTTGAAACATTAAAATACGCCGCACTGATACCGTTTCAATACTTCAGATAAAGCTTTCGTGTCTAAATATTTTACATTGTTCTTAAAACTGGGTACATACATATTAATAACGAACTGCTACTCCTGCACTTTCACCATAAAACCACAGTACATATTATTTTAGGTTGTATCAATTTATAAATTTAAAAATGAGACGTAAATGAAACGTACACTCTTGTCATCATTTCTATGAAACAATTGACGAGTATGTTCGACTTCGCCATGTGTGCTGTCGCGCGCGATGATTCACTGCAAATGGGCAAAGAAACAGATTAGAAAAAGCACGGTCGCTGCCATTTAGTCGACGATGGTATAACTGTCAAACATTTTTTTCTTATATGAACATGATATGAACGGTCCGAAGGTCCAAACCGATTAGTTTTTGTTTAGAAGTTACAAGATAAATAAAAATGATGGTTGCTAATTGCTATAACAATAATTATTATTTGTGTTTAATTTTAAACATCAGTTAATCTTCATTAACAAATCTTAAGATTATAAAAATTAAAAGTAACCAGCGACAAAATTCTAATCGCTGAGGTGCATCTCATCTACCAAGTAGTGCTTGAATGAAGATTACTTGCTATACGCCGAACACTAATTGAAGAGTTGTTAATGACAGCATGTCTTATATTTTCTTTATTTTGTACGTTCACTTCAGTAGGACGAATGGCCTTTTTGTAGTGAGGTTATACCTTCTTCTCGAAATTTGTGAAATGATGCAATTATAGCTGCCATTTTCCGCCATCATGATTACAAAATCTGTAACAGGATTGGCGTATTTTAAAAAGCAAACAACGTGATTGGCTAATTTATAAACATGATCACAAAATCATGTTCGAAAGAAAGCAGTTATTGACTGTGTGGACAGGTTAATGTCTATTTGGGCCTAGATAAATTAAAATATTTGGATATCTTCGTCGGTATTCTCGGGCTGGCGCTCCCATTGGAATATGAAATTGGAATATACAAAGACAATATCGGCATAGGTACTCTTCAGTTGTAAATAAGTCAATTTTTATTTTGAACTTTAACGATAAGTGTCAAATGAATAAACAAAATGACAAATAATAATTATTGTTATAGCAAATAATTTTTATGTACCAGGCTAGTTTCATTGAAATATGAAATTACATTTTTTAAAATGCTTGTAACTTCCAAATAAAAACGAATCAGACGCTATCATATATAGCGGCCATCATCTATGTTCATATAAGAAAAAATATTTGACGTTAACCCAGTTATCATCTGTCAAAGTTTGTCATAGAGTTTGTAGAACACCCTATATTGCAAATAATGTGCGGGGTAAATTTTCTACAAAATAATTATATCGTTTTTTTATATAGAGGTTTTATTAACAATAAAATAAAGGAAAAGGGGTATATGTAGAGCAAATACTTCTTTGAAAGTGGTCTACTCCTTAAGTATAAGGATCTACTCCGATCGATGTAGCTATGGCAACGCTGTAAGTCCGCGGTGTTTGTTTGGCCAGACAGATTTGGCGAGATGACGCGTGCGCACTGTGCAGTTCAAAAATAATTTTCACAAAAGTGATTTCAGTTCATTTCAAAGATATAATTATGTACTTATATAAAAAGATATTACT
This sequence comes from Monochamus alternatus, assembly GCA_037114965.1. Classification (NCBI taxonomy): domain Eukaryota; kingdom Metazoa; phylum Arthropoda; class Insecta; order Coleoptera; family Cerambycidae; genus Monochamus; species Monochamus alternatus. Next base: position 22,744,757 of record CM073427.1, on the reverse strand, counting down.
TCCAAAAGGTGATTATCTCACATGACGGGAAATTTGAAACGGTGACAAATTATTTCAAATCGATTTAAACAAATCACTATTAGAGGGCAGCAGTGAATTTTAATAATTTCTGAAGTGATGTCGGTGATTCCCACAAACTATATTTTGTTACGTTTCTAGTTATGTTAAACTAAATTAAAACGAAAATAAACAAACATAAGATGATGTTTGTGGTAGTAATACTGATTAACATTTTTCAATTATTATCTATAATACATATAGGTAAAATATCAACATTTTGCTCTACAGTCCTACAATTTCGATTTATTGAACACAATTTGTATTTGTGTTTTATCAATAATTTCTGAGATATAGGATATATGTTTACATTTTCAAATAAAATAATTCAAAAATACTTGAATATGAATATTTATTTATAGTACGTAAGAGAGAGAATGGTTTTTAACTAATTGTATGCATTGCAAATATGCATAAAGATTACGTAATAGGTATTGCACTTGTATTACATAGAACTTGAAAGTTTTCACTACATTTTATTTTACATCGATTTAATTGTACCATAGATCCTCTGCCTATATATATATATATATATATATATATATATGTATATATATATATATATATATATATATATATATATATATATATATATATATATATATATGCATATATATATATATATATATGCATATATATATATATATATATATATATATATATATATATATATATATGCATTGCAATAATAATGACTCTCAAAATAGTGTTGAAACTTATGGAAGTTCTGAGTAGAAATTTTATTAAATCTCTATTGGCGAGTGCAACAATATATATGCATATATATATATATATATATATGCATATATATATATATATATATATATATATATATATATATATATATATGCATTGCAATAATAATGACTCTCAAAATAGTGTTGAAACTTATGGAAGTTCTGAGTAGAAATTTTATTAAATCTCTATTGGCGAGTGCAACAACTAAGAATTAATATTAAAATTTGAAGGTAGATTCTGATACAAATACGTCAGCAGTTCAAAAGAAATCGCAAAATTCATTTTAAAGAGTGTCATTATTGATCTTTTAACTGCAACACTTTTATTGGCGATTTTTTTATGTATGTTTACCTACTTCAACGAGAATTTTTTTACATTCACATATATGCATACATATCTATAAAAACCTATATATACTTTATAGTTGTCTGGGACATATTTTAAAACAAATTTATGAAATACAGATGTATATTTAAAAATACAATTTTTTATTCATACAGCAGAAAAATAAGGTATTTGTTAATATAAAATTTAATTCTAAATACGTGTAATCAAATATCATCCAATAACTGATGAACACCACACAAATTTTGTGGATAACATGAATCACAAAAATTTAAAAAGGTTATTTTCTAATTGCAGGCATTTGGTAAAATATATTTGGTTTTTATAAAATAAAAATATTGTACAAAATGCCAGCAAACAGAAAAAAAAGTTTGTAAATTTTTGTCATTTATGTTATCCATAAAATTTGGATTGCGAACAGCTTTATATTATTTACAAAAAAAATTGTATAGATTATATAAGGAAAACCCAACAATGATGATAGATGAGTCAATTAGTGTGAGCTTCTAAACCTGCTGGAATTATCTGGAAAATAAAATAACGATTAGGTACCTTTAATTCCCCTTATTGTACTATTTATCTTACAAAAATAGATATTTTTTTGTATAGTTATCAACTGAAACAATTAAACTTATCGATCCACATGATATACTTGATTTTAGATATACCTACATACAAAAAAAAATTTAGAACAAAATTTAAATCTATTTATTTTAAGGAACGGCTTTAAAAAATAATTAGCAGAGGTAAAAAACATACACACACACACATGTTCACTTATGCACAATCGAATAATCCATAGGAAACATAAATTTTGTTCTGTTATACTTGTAGTTCATCTTGAAATATTCGTTTATCTGTTCTAGTTGAGAGTCACATTTTCCTGTTTCTTCCATAGATGCATGGAGTATTCTACTGATAAAGATACATATCTAAGAGAAAAATATACTGATACAATGATTCAGTAGTAATGCATGCATATTTATAGGTACTTATACGAGTATAATCCTACCTACTAGATAGATAAATATAAATGAAATTTAAACAATTAATGTCAATAATTTATAACACTAAAGTCATAAAATGTGATGTCATTGAGCAAGAACCAAAATTTCGTCCTGTATCTAAATAATTTCAGAACTGTGTCTACTTTTTTAGAATAAGGTTTATATTATATGGAGTGAAGAACGTCCATCTTTCGGCTTCATAGTCATGGCCAACTATGCCCACTTTTATTGTTAATTTGTCAAAAGTTATTATTAGGCATTTTTTAGAAAATATCGAATGACGCATGTCGGTAAGTGGTCGCGCGGTTTAAGGCGTCAGTACTTGAATCGATGTGGCCAAACCGGTGTGAGTTCGATCCCCGCGGCCGGTAAACCGTATATTAGCTATATTCGTGGCACCCTCCTCTCTACGGATATGGCAGGGTGGAAGAGTGTTGGCTTGAGTCAAAGTGAAAGATTGATACCGGCGGTTGACATTTGACCAACCCTCTAATTAATGAGGTTTTCCAGGCTTCCCTCATTCCTGCACTGCCTGCTATATAATAATATGCAATCCCCTCTCCCGCACAAGTCATCGACTTTTGGGCTAATCCTCTTGATTAGAATGAGGGGTAGAGACATTATTATTATTTAGAATCGCTTAAAACGTACCTGTAGCAGAATTTGTTGTTCTAAAATACAGAGCGTACGAGTACTTTGTTATACTCGCGTCAAGAATTCAGGCGACTTACGTTATACGAACAAATGAATAATTCATTATATTTTTATCAAAATATTTAAGAAACTGCAACTGACAGTACTACAACTATATACTACACTAAATGTGTGCATTATATATTGCACTAAATTGCAAAAAATTGTTGTTTTTAACGCGACCAAATATCGAAAATTACGTAGACAATGAAGACAATTGCCTAATGTCAACCATGACGTAAGACGTCTGAATTCTTGACATACCATGGTTGTGGCATAGTCGGCTAAATCACAGCAGCCGTGCTTTTTCTAGTCTGTCCCTTTGCCCGTTTGTCACCGCGCGTGGCAGCAATCTACAGCATAAATGACGTAGTCGGACATAGTCGCCAATTGTTTCATAGAAATTACGACAAATATCAAATATCTGTTAAGGTGTATGTTTCTGTTTACGTTTAATTTTTAAATTTATAAATTGATACAACCTAAAATAATACGTATTGTGTTTTATGGTAAAAATGCAGGAATAGGAGACCATTATTAATACGTATGTACCCAGTTCTATGAGATTCAAGTGATTCGACAGACAAGTATTACCAAGGCGACGCGATTTAGCAAACGATAGCTGTGGTCTTACTCGAGTTTATTTTCATGCCGATTATAAAAGTTTGGCACATATATACTTTCTCAAACGAAGAACTTATGGACATGATAATGGTAATTCAGTGGCTGCAGCTCATCATTATGCTCAAAGGTTTCCCCATATGAGTAATTTAGCCTTATGGGTTTCCCCAAAGATATTATTCGAGACGTGAAATCTTTTTACGTGTGATTCAGCGGGATAGAGCAAGTGGCAATTTGCGGCCGAGGCTTGGGCAAGATGAGGGAGGGGAGGGGATCTTCCGCTTCGGGTCAACTGAAAATCGCTGCACTTACACATAAGCTTTACCGTGAACATTTTAGTTATGGATAAGGCAAGCAAGTCGTCTAAAGGCATAATCATCCTAGTATCTCCCGTGGTGCATACAACGTTTTATATTTCACTTCATACGAAGTAAAAACTATAAAAGGTCATAGCTTTGACGTTTTTTGATTTGTGGTTATGACTGATGCTAGATATTTGCAGAAATATCCGTAACAATGGAGGTGTCATTATTTTTGGGTTCACATGGCAGCGGGCGTGAAAAGATTCATTTTGCTCGCTGCTATGACAGCGGACGTTATGAATGTCCGGGGCACAGTATACTAAGTATAATTGTTGATATTGCCTACAACTCTTAATGTTTGTAAACTGTTAGAAATGTCAGGCATTGCGACCTGCACCATATATAGAGGTAATTTGTTGCTTATACTGGTCTAATATGGTAATAAATAATAATGACAAATATACTTAATTTGTTAGGTCTGAGAATGTTGATTACAAAGCTCTCTGGATGCCGACGGTCTCGTAACTCAAGATGAACTGAAATCCCACTTTGACTTATCTGTTAGCAAAGTTTATAAAACCAATGATATGGGTAAGTTTATATATCTCGTATTAAGTAAATCTTATAAGATGAAATATAAGTTGTAAAAGATAAATAATTGGAATGACGTCATCAATAGCCAAACAGACAGAATGCGAAAAAAAATATCTTCAAATTGTCTAATCGGACATATTCCACGAACAAATGATTCTAGCGGAGACCTGCAATCTATTCATTTGAAGATTAATCTATGAATTTCAAAAGTAGGTATGTATCTGAAGGAAGACATTTTACAAAAAAATATATATACAGGGTGTCCAAAATGTAATGTAATGGGACCCAGCTTAAGCATAGCTTACAGGGCTTCAAAGGAAAAAAATGCTTTCTTATTATGGGCATAATTAATAAACGAAACGTCCAATCATGTTGAAATTTGGTATAGTTATGTTTTAAATAAGTACAAGCATTGCGAAGGAGTCAGTAGTGCGGTATATCGTAGAGGGCGCTCTTCACGGTTTTTTTTGTAACTCATTTTTATCGTATCTTTTTTGTTGGTCCTACTGTGATACCCTTGACTGAAAATTAAGTTTGCGTAGAATAGTTATACCTGTCATTTTGACATGTGATAACTCGAATTAGAGAATTTATTTCTAAGTATTTTATTGTGCGGAAATTTTCAAACGCGTTTTTACCGAAAACGGCGCATTGCATCAACATGGAACAAGTATAGATTTTCTACGCAAAATTAATTTCTCCATCATAATTTTCAGTTAAGCGTATCAGAATATGACCAATAAAAAAGATACAATAAAAATGAGTTACAAAAAAACTCCTCTACCATATGTGGCACTACTTACTCCTTCGCAATGCTTGTACTTACCTAAAACATAATTGTACCAAATTTCAACATGATTGGACGTTATTAATTGTGCCCATAACAAGAAAACATTTATTTTTCTTTGAAGGCCTGTAACTTCTAAACGAGGCACTTTTGGACTAAGCTAAGTTTGTCTAATTCGGTTCTATTTCATTACGGGAAGCTAATTTTAAGCTGGGTCCCATTACTTTCCGGACACCCTGTGTACAGGGTGTCCGGAAAGTATATGTATATAACAGTATTTGGTAGTTTTATCCACGCAAAAGATATAATTAAAACATGAATGAAATACGTTTTATCCATAATCTCATCACAAACATATTTGTGGACTCAATGAAACACAAACTTGATATTGCAAGGAAAAATTCACATAAAATATAACTGTTCCTTACAAGAGAGACATCCGTAATTTGTGCAAATTCTTCACAAACTTCGGTAAAATGATGGCAATAATGCTACAAGGGATGTTATTAACGGAAAGTAAGGTGTATTATTACTATAAATGTAAATGTTAATAAGTAAATAAGTTAAATTTGATTTATTATAGATTTATTATTTTTTCTTTATTCTACTAGTGAAATAAAGTTACTTTATTCCACTATAGTCCAGGAAAGTTAGGAAAAATAGCGGAAATTTTTAGGCTCAATAGATATAGAGATACGGTTTTCTGCATTGTGTTCAGGAAGGTCCCAGAAAAAAAGTCTATATCGTCTGGTTTAGCCATTTTTTGAAAAATGCCTTCTGTGCCGGAAAATGCATTACACCATTATAGGAATGACTGGAAACTCGCGTTCGGAAATCGTTACTCGGGGGTTTTCGGGGCTGCCGAACTCGATTCTGGCATTAGAATTACCCGGAGATGCACGGGGGTGGCTCTGTGGGTGTGCGCGGGAGGTGAATTGGGGAGAAATGGCAGCTTGCATGAAAATCACTGCAAACTGGTTACTCGGGGGTTTTCGGGGATGCCGAATTCAATTCTGGCATTGGAATTACCCGAGAGCGCTCGGGGGCGGCTCTGCGGGGGTCTCCGGGGGGTCATTCTGGGGGAAATTGCATAGTCCATGGGAAGCGCTCCAAACTCGTTACTCGGGGATTTTCGGGGATGCTGAATTCAATTCTAGCATTAGATTTTTCCGAGGGCGCTCTGGGGTCCCTTTGTGGGGTTGTCTGGGGGTGATTCGGGGGGAAATGGCAGCGTCCATGAAAATCACTCCAAAATCGATACTCGGGGGTTTTCGAGGATGCCGAATTCAACGATACTCTACACTCTTTATACCTTTGGCGCCTTTTTCAAATCCAGTTTCGAGGCACAAAAGACTTCCAAAGCAATAGTTTTTATAATATGTGTTATATTTATTTATTTAATATTCAATCAAAATTTTTATTATGCATACCCCCGTGTAATTCTAATGCCAAAATTGAATTCGGCATCCCCTAAAACCCCCGAGTATCGATTTTGGAGTGATATTCATGGACGCTGCCATTTCCCCCCCAATCACCCCCATATAACCCCACAGAGAGACTACCGAGCGCCCGCGGGAAAATCTAATAATAGAATTGAATTCGGCATCCTCGAAAACCCCCGAGTAACGAGTTTGGAGCGCTTCCCATGGACTATGCAATTACTTAGTAGACAAAGCAATATTTGAAAATTAGGTGTTTTAAGTACTGATTGTGAACGAGTTTTTTGTTTAGATAAATTTAATGTGACTGTATTAAAAGTTTTTTTCGTACTGTTTCGTATGCGATATTCAGTACGGGGAACTGTAATGTTAATTTAAGATTTACATTTGAAAATTGGTCACAGTTAATAAACAATTAAAAAAAAAATTCAAATACTGACCATTTGTATCCTCTGGAACTATGGTAGGATGAATGATTTGAATTCATCTGTCTTGACCTGTTATCCTGTTCTTGTTTGGACATACTTGATGAACTTTTGGTGGCTGAAAGTAAAGTAGGTATCAAAAATATTACATACCTTTAAGATATGTATAAAAATAATTGATAATACAATACAATACAGCAGGTACCATATAAGATTCACTGTTATTTTTTAAATTAAATTAGATATTTTTGCCACACTGAAGGGGAAAAAAGAACCGCAAATGTATAATTATAACAAAATTTGCTAACTTATGCAGTTAGGAAAAGGGATTCAGTTAAATTTTTTAAATTGTCGTGCAATTGAGAAATACCTTGCCAACCGCTAGGTTTATCCGTATTCCTGGAACTCCAGTAGGAGCTGTTGTTGGAATTTTTCTGGTTTGCGTAGTTATTTTGATTTGTCCTGTCCATAGTTGCCGTACAATTTGGCGATAGTACTGTTAATAATTCTCTAACCGTAAATTTTAACGTACAAACTAGTTTGGTTTTGGCAACGGGTACATGCTTTATATATATATTCATTTTTGCTTTAGCTCAGGGGGATCCCTTGAGTTTTACCCTACCCAGGTTTTAAGGGGATTCACCGAGCAACCCCTTTACAGTTAGCCAAGATGTAGGACGTGTCAAGTAAACGTAATATTTCCGATATGATTAAGTCCATCTTTTCTGGTAATAGTAATTAATTTTTATTTTTTATTGATACCTACAACATAGCTTCGTGTTCCAAACAATTCGCCATCTGAATACAAGGAAAAAAAAGTGTAAATATTGATATATACGAATATGTTATTCCGATTCCGATTAAAGTAAAATTTATTTATAAAACATCAAATACCTTTTAGTAGTTAAAAAACAGTTTCTTTATTAGATTATAGAGTGTGTCCCATGATTATGTCTCAAATAGAGGAAAAAATTATTTATTATAAATTTATTACAAAATGTTTTTTATAAAATTTTCTGCTTGATTTTAACTTTTCAAATATTTAATTTTTGTGTCTGTTTATGTACAGGGTGTTCACTAAAATTAAAAAGTAACTACGAGTAAAGTACAAATCTTTTGGAATATCAAAAAGTGATACCTTTAAGAATCTCAAGAAAACTGTGTCATTCAATTGCAGTGGGCGCAGACAGGAATCGTATTGTCTATAATTTATTTAATTAATAAATATCTATAAAAATAGCTATTCTAATTTGAAAGTTTTCTACAGTACTTCTTTAAATTTTAGCAAAAATGCTTAACATTTATTGTGTAGAATTACAACCTCAAAAAAGTTATTATCTCTCAAAATATACTTACGTCTATCAATTGTCAATACGATGTGTTGATTCGTTTTGGAGATATAAGTAAATTTCTGTACCTAATACCTACGCATTAATTTTAATGCCGTATTTTGGAAATAAATTACGAATAGACCTGTAGATCAAACAAATTCTTATTATGTTATTCTATTACACCAAGGATTTACAGTACACGTACGGTTTTTTTTCTTTAATTTTGCTAATCACGCAAAACTGTTTGGACAAGTTCAAAAAAAAAAGAAAAATAATTGAATTTCAGTTAATACAAATCTAACAATGAAAAAATACATGTTAAAATATTATGACAGTGCAGGGTGGGAATGCTTTTATTCGCAAATTTTCAACGAATTTCATAGCTGTTTGTTGACACAGTCTAAAAAAAATAGTATTTTAGAAAGAATATCTCTTCACTGTGTCAATTATACAAGTTTTTTCCAGGTGCATAACAGTTTCCAGGCTGAGAAGTCATTTAGAATAAGAAAATAAAGCATCATTTTTACCTGTTATGTTTTATCCTAAAAATTTTATGCGATTTTATAAACAATATCACATCCCGCGGAATTCTTTTAAAAGACTAGTAACACTTGAATTGACGTAAATTATTAAGTATTTTTCAAGGTGTATGGAACACAGTGAGAAGGTACAATTCACGGGTTTTCACGTTCTCTAGCGCATTTTCCCACCAAAAGTTAAAGGAAATGATTCAATTACATAATTATATTCTATTACTACGCTAATAAGAACCTCCATCTACTACGATACGATTCATTGTCCCTAAAATGCCAGCGTTAAGAGTATGCATTTGTTTCTTCCAGTAACTGACAGAAAATGGAGCTGATGCGGTGTTTTAATTGTCATAACTACGGGAGTTGCTGGTTACAATGAACCGCATTAGTGGTGGCGTAACAAACTAGGCAACCAGCATTACAAGTGTCATAAGAAAATTGACTTCTAAACTTATCTGTTAAATTCGACCTTAATTGAAGATGACTTAAGAGTGAAAATAAAATCAACAACTTATATACTATCTCCTTCTTTTAATCAATTGTCACCGTTATTTAAGAAATAGTATCTAAGGGATTATGTAGGTATATAAAAAATTAAGTTACATTTTGTTCAGTTGAATTTTAATGTTAAGTGTAATTAAATCAGATAAAACAGTTCTACTAATTTGAATGTGAATATACCTTTATTTGCACTAAACACAGTAACCACGATTACACCTAAATATTTAGTACCACAAAACGCAGATAAACTCATTAATACAAAATTTTAACACTAAAAAAGACATAAAACTTAATTCTCTTTTGCTATTGGTGGAGAAAGCACATATTTTAAAAATTTATTTTAGAATCTTAAACCAGCAAATACCATTCATCTGTCGAAATCAAGTAAAGCAATTTTTAAAATATCTGTGATATATTGCTAATATCCTTAAACGTGTATTTAGGAAGGAATAATCGGAAAACAGAACAATATAGTTATTGGTCTAGATTTTCTGACTAAGCCAACGTTTCAATTTATTTTAAATCTTCCTCAGGGCTACAATAGGAAACAAGAGATAAGAATTATAAAACAATATTGACAATTTAAATTTAAAACAAAACAAAAAAATAGTTATAAATACATATTAACAATTTGAAAAAACATGCTATTAATTAAACAACAAAAACATTAGATTAAAGCATTAATTTTAAAAAAAATAGTAGCAACCTTACCTAGTGAGACAAAACCAGAGTCAAAAATATAAAATTATTATTCATCATACAATGAATAAGTCAATAAGAAATGCTTTTACTCAACGATATAAAATATGTATAGTGGTAAACTGTAATGTTTCGAATAGTCTTCTAAATCAGATATACAAATATCAGACGAGATATTAATTAATGGAAAAGTAAAAAACCCAGTAAGAAAAAGCAATAAAAATAAGACGTTGACAACAAAAGAAATGATGTACCGAATGTTCATAATATAGGTATTCTCATTTCACAAATTTCTTAATGATGCCATTATAGATTACGCTTAAATGTTCAGTATCAGACTTCTTGTTAATAGTATTGTTTTGAGATTGTATACACAGCATCTCGCTAATAAGCCTTTTTTGGTAATTATGTTCCTTATCAAAAATCTTAATTGAATCATTATTAAAACTAAAATTATGGTTACATGACCATGGTCACATAACCACATATGCGTACTACTGAAAACGCATAGTAAAATTATTAAAATATCTAAAACTTAAAAAAATTATTTGTTTTATGATAAAACTGTAACAGCTATTGATGATTTGATTGAGTTGCTTACCAATCTCTAATGTTATTATCATGTTAAGTGCAGATGTGGGTGTTATTTGTAATTAAAAATTAGATGTGTACTCTTACGCGATCGCTATCCATTTAGCTCCCTATGAAATTTTGTATAGGTGTCACTCTGGTAGCTGATGTTTTTCTGCAAATTAATTTCTGTTTTCTTTAAGAAGTTGTTCTTCTGTTGAAAATATTTAAGTTTTGACATCGGTGTAAATTTGGTTGACTATTCAAATAAAAATCTAGGTAGTACAATCAACTTCACAATGTTACTTTTATTTATACATTTTATTTAGGGACGCAGTTTCTGGGTAGACAATTAAATAAAAATAAAAATATAGTGTAGTCGTTTTATTCTCAAACAAACTCATAACACTTGCAATTAATAAAAAGAATACTGAAAATATGTATACGATTATTGTTTTCAATTTTCAGTAAATATATTAACTTAATAAACTTGATAACATTATTATGATTATTATTTGCTTCAAAAATATTTCATCGGGGAAAAACAGCTGTATGTAACTAACTAGGTAAATCCCAAAGGTAGGGAGGGATTCACAGAAAGTTTCTATACTGCTGTTGAGGTAGCCCCCCATAAAATTATTAAATTTTTAGTGTTTTTAGGTACAGAAACTTCGAAAAATTAAACACTTAGAGCAAAAGTGATATCAAAAATAAAATTATTGGTTTTGTTTATCCACTTTTACTATTTAAATTCTCCTCAAATAATATAACTTTTAAAATGCATTTGTATAACACACATTATTTTGCTCTCTAACCCCACATTTTAATAATTATTTTCACATACTTATAAACAAAAGTGAACAATCTTATATGCAGAACCATGTAAGTTTATATTATAACAATATTTACATACAGGGTGTTTCAGTTCGAGTGAATAAAATTTTAACTACAGATAGAACTCGATAAGTAATTAAGAATTGCGTTATAAACCAAGGTTATATATCTCACCGTTTTTGCTCTACAGGGCCGTATTGGTCGGTTTTTTACATCATATTATTTATGATATCTCTGGTATGGTTGTAACAATTTGATTCAAATCTGATATGATGTTAATACTTACGAATGTCTATAATTTACTGCAAGATTTACAAATTTTTTGTAGGTCAGTGGCGTAGAAACGGGTAGGGTAGCGGGATTTTTTTTGCCCCAACTTCTACGCCAATGACCTAATACTTATTTGGGGTAAATTTTTAGATTTCTTGGACAATTTGGCATAATACTTGTTTGAAATCGGTAAAGTGTCTCGTTCTCCCGAAAATTTCAATAATGTGGGAGTCCGTTCTTCTGATAAAGCATTTAGTTTCATAATGATAGCAAATACATTTCAAAGTAATATTACTTTAATATTATGTATTAAATTAAAATGGAACGTTTCATGTAAAAATGTTAACAGCAAACAATGAAATATTCTTTTTCTTATTGCTGTATCTTAGATGCTGATAATAGGTAATAGTTTGTAGGTGCGGTTTTTACAATTTTAAGTAATAATACAAAACGGTAAATAACAACATAGCAAATAACACTAACATAAAACAATATTAAATAACATGTTCAAAATGACCCCCATTGGCTCTTATACATGCTCTGCATCGCCGAACCAACGACTGATAGACATCAAACATAATCCCTTCTGTATTATTTATTGCATCTGCAGCATCGTGGATTCTTTCGTGGATCGGGCAAAAAAATCCCGCTACCCTACCCTTTTCTACGCCACTGACCTACAAAAAATTTGTAAATTTTGCAGTAAATTATAGACATTCGTAAGTATTAACATCATACCAGATTTGAATCAAATTGTTACAACCATACCAGAGATATCATAAATTATATGATGTAAAAAAACCGACCAATACGGCCCTGTAGAGCGAAAACGGTGAGACATAGAACCTTGGTTTATAAGGCAATTCTTAATTACTTATCGAGTTCTATCTGTGGTTAAAATTTGATTCACTCGAACTGAAACACTCTGTATACAGCTGAATAAAAAAAACGTATTTTGAAAAATTTGTACCTAAACTGTACCTAAAAATTTGTTGGTTAGACCGCTTTCAGCCGTTATATCAGTTTTTCTTGGGTACCTTTGAATGTTCTCAGGCGACATGAGATAACATTGCTATTCTATTATTTACTAAACTCTATATTATTCAGTTCTTAAATGTCTATGTCTAAGCACTATTATCAATTAGTTAATTAAGAATTCAAAATGTTTGGAATATAGGAGTATACAAAGTGTTTGTGAAAGGTTTGGAAATCTCGGAGATGGAGATACTGGTGACTAAAAAAAGTCGATTGAGCCAAATATGCCTTATTCGAATGTTGCTGGTTTCAAAAATACATGGCGCTCAATGTAGAATTTTATTTTGAAATATCTCAATAACTTTGAAAGCTGTTGGAGTATAAAAAAATGGCACAATTATGTTTTTTTGGCACGGCAAATAAGAATGTTTAACTAATTTTGACGTCACTAGTAGAGGGCGGCAGGATTTTTTTGCTGCTTAGTGTATCCATCTGTCTATTGAAACAATCGATTCTCTTACCTCTTATATCTGACAAAGATATACCTTGTTGAAGTCGTTAGGAGTAACCATTTTTGACATAATCGTATTTGAAATATTCAGTGCAGCGATTGAAAACTGTTATCGTTTCAGGTAAAGTACAGCAAAATCTTACTTGCAAAAGTTGTTCAGAACGGTAAATTATGGAGACGTGCAAAATATCGGCCTGCTTTGATAAAATCTTTGTGCTTTGTTGAAAAATGGTTTTAAAATCCAACCTCGCCGATCTTGTTAAAATTACACGTCCCTATAATTTACCGTTCTGAACAACTTTTTCAAGTAACATTTTGCTATATTTTCAGTAGAAAAGACACTTTACCTGAAACGATAACAGTTTTCAATCGGTGCACTAAATATTTCAAATGGGATTATTTCGAAAACCTTTTCTCCTAACGACTTCAACAGGGTATACCTTTTTTAGATACAACAGGTAGGAGAATCGATTGTTTCTATACTCGCGACAAAAATTCAGACGACTTACGTCATACGAACAAATGAATAATTTATCATATTTTTATCAAATTATTTAAGAAACTGCAACTGATAGTAATAAAACTATATACTACACTAAAAGTTTGCATTATATATTGCACTAAATTGCAAAAAATGATTGTTTTTAACGCGACCAAATATCGAAAATTACGTTGACAATAAAAACAAATGTGTAACGTCAGCCGTGACGTAAGACGTCTGAATTCTTGACGCGAGTATATAGTCAGATGGATACACTAAGCTGCAAAAAAGTTCAGCCATTTAAAAGAAACGTGATGTGCCATAAGTGGCACCCTCTACTAGTGACGTCAAAATTAGTTCAAAATTCTTATTTGCCGTGCCAAAAAAGGTTTCAAAGTTATTGAGATATTTCAAAATAAAATCCTAGCATTGAACGCCCTGTATTTTTGAAACCAACAATATTCGAATAAGGCATATTTGGCTCAGGCGACTTTTTTTGGTTACTAGTATCTCTAGCTCCGAAATTTCCCAACCTTTCACAGACACCCTGTATACAGGCAATATTTCTACCATGTATTATATGTGTTCCTATAAACATGACCCGAAAAATGCTTCATAAGGGGGCTAGAACCGCCCAAAAGGGGAATCTTGAAGATGGTTTCTCCAGAATATCTTTCGAACTGTTCAAAATAAAATCACCAAATTTGGTGGGTAGCATACATTTCGCATGCTACAACATTTTCTGTTCTTACAACTTAAAATATTTGCTCAGAGACGTCACAAGCTGAGAGGGTCCAAGGTAAATATTGCCCCACATTTTTTATTTTTGGGTATTTGCTCTTGCTGAGATCAAATTATAAAATTTAAGAGAGTGAGGATGTATTTTCAACATGATGGAGCACCAGCTCATTTTGGGCAGGCGGTTCGTATTTGGCTGAATGAGGTGGTCCGAGTCTGGCCAGCGCGATCGCCGGATTTGAAATAAAATAAAACAGAATAATTTTCAAATTCTCAGTGTCTCGCAGAATATTCTACGCCGGGCTAGATATTGTATTGAACAAAATGGAAACTTATTCGAGTATTTGCTCAACTAACAAACAAATTTCCTAATTCCCATAAAAAACTGTAAAAATATCTTATTTATTATTCGTTGCGTATTCCAATTTTTATTTTATGATGAGATCAATGTTTTCTTTAAATCGATTTTGGTCGAATACGGCGCATCCTGTCGAGATCGAGCAATAGTACCTTTTTGTGTAGAAATTTTATAATTTGATCTCAACAAGAAAAAATACCCAAAAATGAAAAAAAGTGGGGCAATATTTACCTTGGCCCCTCTCAGCATGTGACGCCTCTGAGGACATATTTTAAGTTGTAAGAACAGAAAATTTTGTAGTATGCGAAATGTCTGCTACCCACCAAATTTCATGATTTTATTTTGAATAGTTCGAAATGTACAATACATGGCAGAAATATTGTGCGCTAATTTCGGGACACCCTGTGTATATTTCCCTATTGGGATTAAATTTTTTATCTATAACTTTCATATAATTATTATGATTTGATACTATCCCACATGTTTTATTAAATTTATTAAGTAATTAAAACAAAAATGTAAAAAATACGTAAGATCATATGGTAAAATGGTGGAAATATTTTGAGTGTAAACATAATTTTTAGATGTTGATGAAATAACTTTGGATGTTGAAGAAATATTTTCGTCTTCCAAGGGAATATTATCGCTTTCGTCTAGAATTTTCATAGCTGTTCATTTCTTGTTTTCAGTAGAAGTTTCAATGTAGCCTTCAGCGACAGAATGAAACTTCCAGCCACCATGTCTTTTTATACTCAAAAGATCTGCCTCATAATCGACTAAAAGGTGTTGAAGAATAACACCCACTGGCCCTATAGAACACTTACTTTTAGTTTTCTTGTAGCAAAGGAGTGGTCAAACTGCAAAATTATCTATATTTATATGTAATATATAACCAATCCTCATGAGCAGAAATTCATTAATACCATAAATATTTTAGGTTTGTACCCTTCTGATTTTCGCTTCAGGAATGCAATCAAATTTAAGTATTTTTTTACGTCAATATTCTTCTTGACTGAAAGTTCTGTTCATTGACTAATAGCACCATCGAAATGAAGGCTTCTTCGGTTTGCTTAGTTCGCTGAAATATACTAATAATCATTTCTTGTTAGTTGTGTTAAATAACCTTTTGAAAAATGGTGTAGCTCTCTACACCATTTTTCATAGTCGATAAAATTAACCGTTTACGAAAAAAAGAATAATAGTAATAATAATAATGACTTACGTTGGTAGGCCATAACCACTAGGGGGTTAGGGGGTAGTCAAACGTCTACCGGTATCAATCTCTCACATTGACCCAAGCTAACATTCTTCCACCCTACCATACACGCAAAGACGGTGCCAGTTCTTTCCACGAATATAGCTGAAAAGTTCTAAAACTAGTTGTGGTGGACGGATCGGAATGCAGTTTTCTGCATTCTCTTCCAAAAATTATTTGTAAAAAATGTGGCGACATGGAATTTCTGAGAAATCGGAAATTGCATTGCTGCAGCCAAAAATGCATTCAAAAAATGGCCTCTTCGAAGATGTTAAAACTTGATAAATAAGTGTTAGAACTGGCCCAGATCGGGTACACGAGGGTTTTCGAGGTCGCTGATCACGAATATGATGTTCAAATTGACCCCGCGAACACCTGGAGTTCAGGAACGCCGATGAACGTCATCTCCGTGGGACTCTCTCACAAATCAAGCGGGAAAGAAGAAAAACTCGGCGCCTGGTTTTTTTGGGTTGCTGAATCCATATCTGGCAGCGGCGAACACCCCACCGGCACCTGATGCGCCGGAACCTGGACTCGGACGTCATCTCCGAGAATTTTCCTGAGAAGAGTGCCAAAAATCACACGAAAATCATAATAGGGGCGTTTTGTGGGGCGTTGAATCCGAATTTCACGTCTGAAACGCCCCCCCGAACACCTAGGCGAACCAAAAATCGTTATGGGTTTTTTTTTGGGGTGCTGAATCCGAATTTCACGTCGATAACGATCCTCCGAGCCGCTGGTGCACCGGAACCTGACCCGAAACGTCATCTCCGTGGCAAAAAAGGCGAACCGGAAATCGTTATGGGTTTTTTTTTTGGGGCGCTGAATCTGAATTTCACGTCGGTAACGACCACCCGAACCCCTGGTGCACCGGAATCTCACCCTGAACATCTTCTTCGTGGCTTTTCCAGACACAATCGAAAAAGACGGACCGAAAATCGTTATGGCGGATTTTTTGGGTCACCCCGAACCCGGACGTGCACGTCATCTCCGAGAATTTTCATGAGAAAAGTGCCAAAAACAACCGAAAAATCATTGTAGGGGCGTTTTTGGGCCGCTTAATCCAAATTTCACGCCCAAAACTACCTTCCCAACGCCTGGAACTGGAACAACTTTTTTGAACGCCCTAGGCGGAAGTTACACATTAATGAATGTGTCAAATTATGAGACGGTTTTTGGTGAGTTTGTTGTGGTCGTGTCTGTAAAACCCTCCGAGACGACGTTCAAGTGCAGGTCCCGCGGTACACTAGGTGTCTGAATTAAGCGGCCCAAAAACGCGCCTGTAATGATTTTTTGGGTCGTTTTTAGCGATCTTGGTGGGCAAATTCTCGGAGATGACGTGCACGTCCGGGTTCGGGGGCACCAGGTGCCCGTGGGGTATTCGCCGATGTCATATTTGGATTCAGCGACCCAAAAAAACCCCCATAACGATTTTCGGTTCGCCTTTTTTGATTGTGTCAGGAAAAGCCACGGAGATGACGTTTAGGGTCAGGTTCTGGTGCACTAGGTGTTCGGGGGGTCGTTTCCGACGTGAAATTCGGATTCAACGCCCCACAAAACGCCCCTATTATGATTTTCGGGTGGTTTTTGGCACTCTTCTCAGGAAAATTCCGCGTCCAGGTTCCGGCGCACCAGGTGCCCGTGGGTTGTTCGCCGATGCCAGATTTGGATTCAGCGACCCAAAAAAACCCCGGGCGTCGAGTTTCTCTTCTTTCCTGCGTGATTTGTGGGAGAGTCCCACGGAGATGACGTTCATCGGCGTTCCTGAGCTCCAGGTATTCAGGGGGTCGTGATCAGCCACCTCGACAACCCCCGAGTACCCGATCTGGGCCAGTTCTGACACTTATTTACCAAGTTTTGACATATTCCAAGAGGCCTCTCAAATAATGCATTTTTTGAATTCATTTTTGGCTGCAGCAATTCAATTTCCGATTTGTCAGAAATTCCATGTCGCCACATTTTTTACAAATAATTTTTGGAAGAGAATGCAAAAAACCGCATTCCGATCCGTCACAACTAGTTTTAGAACTTTTTTAGTTCATTGCCTCGACTAGATATACGATCTACTTATCCATATCGATTCAAGTACTGACGCCTTAAACCGCGCGGTCACTGACAGATCCAAAATTAATTAAATTTGATTTATTATAGGTTTGTTATTTTTTTTTATTATTCTACTAGTGAAATAAAGTTACTGTATTCCACTAGTGGATAAAGTATCACTTTAGACGGTTAAAATGTGTGGATAAAAGTCCCATTATAAGGTGATTGTGGATAAAATTATTATTTCAGATATACCTAGTTCAGACTTGTTTTTATTAATCGTTCACCAATAAGTCCTACTAAATTACTAAATTGGACATTTGACCCGTGCTTGCCGGGTTGGTCTGAGTGATCCGTAATACATTATGCCCAGCGCTTTCGCCATATCTTTAAACTTTATTAAAATATTTTAAAACGCTTTATTTATAAAATTATTATTCAATATTAAAGTTCATACAATTAAACATAAGTATAAATATATATCTAGATAAATAAATAAGTACATGAAGATTCTTTTGGAGATATTCCCTCCTGTAGTCGTATGCAGTAGCCTCTTTGTTATCTAGAGAAAAAAAAAAAAAAAATATATATATATATATATATATATATATATATATATATATATATATATATATATATATATATATATATATTATTTATAAAAATAAATAGCAGCTAAACAAAATGTATGTAGATAGCCTATGTTTTAATATGGAATTACTTAGTGGACAAATTAATGATATTTGAAAATTAGGTGTTTCAAGTACTAATTGTGTTTAGATAAATGTACTGTGACTGTATTAAAAAAAGTTTTTTTTTTCGTACTATTTCGTATGCGATATTAAGTACGGGGAACTGTAATGTTAATTTAAGATTTCCACTTGAAAATTGGACACAGTCAATAAACAATGAAAACATTTTTTTAAATACTGACCATTAAAATTCATTTGTATCCTCTGGAACTATAGTAGGATGAATGGTTTGGATTCATTTGTCTTGACCTGTTATCCTGTTCTTGTTTGGACATACTTGATGAACTTTTGGTGGCTGAAAGTAAAGTATCAAAATTATTGTATACCTTTAACGTATAGGCATAAAAATAATAGATACTACAATAGCAGGTACCATATAAGATTAACTGTTATTTTTTTAAATAAATTAGATATTTTTGCCACAGTGAAGGGAAAGAAAGAACTGCAAATATATAATTAAAACACAATAGTTAGGAAAAGGGATGCAGTTAAGTTTTTTAAATTGTCGTGCAATTAAGAAATACCTTGCCAACCGCTTGGTTTATCCGTATTCCTGGAACTCCAGTAAGAGCTGTTGTTGGAATTTTTCTGGTTTGCGTAGTTATCTTGATTTTTCCTGTCCATAGTTGCCGTAGAAGTTGGTAATAGTAGTGTTAATAATTCTCTAGCAGTGAATTTTAACGTACAAACTCGTTTGGTTTTAGCAACGGGGCCATGCTTTATATATATTAATTTTTGCTTTAACTCAGGGGGATCCCTTGAGTTGAGACATTTTTACCCTACCCAGGTTCTAAGGGGATTCACCGAGCAACCCCTTTACAATTTGTAAAGATGTAGGATGTGACAAGTAAACGTAATATTTGCGATAGCTATGATAATAACTACTTTTTATTTTGTATTGATACCTACAACACGTGTTCCTAAGTATTCACCAACTGAATATAAGGAAAAAAGTTGCGTAAAATATTGATATAATGTATATACGAGTATGCTATGTTGGTATTGTATTAAAAAATAAAAAAATATTTCTATTTTTCTCTTGAACTACCTACTTGTCCAATTTTAATGCCCAAAAAATATGTCATGGAACTTGATAGAGCAACACTGTAAACAAAAATTTCTGAACTTTTTTTTTTAAATTCGTATTTTTTTTAATGGGATATACTGCAAATACTATTGCTATGTTCTACCACAATGTAAAATCGACAAACTGATTGAAAAAATATTTCATAGTTTGAAACACGAGTTTTTTGCTCTAAACTTTGGGAAAAAAGTTAACATAAACAGATAATACCTTAGTTGTCTTTCCTATAACATTTTTCTCTATAACACTTCGTTTTGCGAATACAGCGCGTTCAACTTTTCAAAAAATATTTAATTTTATTTTAATTAAATCCAGTGACGTGGTATAGGTTTTGTTCTTCCTTGTACCCCCTAAGCTGCTACGCCAATGGAGAAAACTATATTTTGAGTACAAATATTAAAATTTTATTTTATGAAAAAAAGTGCTCTTGGGGAAATTCACGAAACAGCTTTGTTTTTAGATATTTTCACTTTTTCTAATAAGGGTTATTTTGACATTTTGTATCCTATGAAATTTTAAAAATTGCAGTCAATCATTTATTAAACAATTTAATTTAAAAGGTAATCAAAGTGATATCCATTTTCGCCACAAAATCTTCGAATACGATGTAGGTAACAGCTCTTCTATTATACAGCGGAGCTGCATACACTTTTTCCTTTAAAAAGACCCAAAGATATAAATAAGAATAGTGGACTGAGATCCGTAATCGAGCTGGCTAAGCAGCTGGACCACCTCCACCATCTTTTTCCATATATCATATCTATCTATCAACATACCATTTCAGCATGCTCTAACCGGCCAACAAACAAACATGACATGGCATCTGCCATTACCTATTGTTGTTACAAACTTAGAAACAAGCAATGCCTATTTAATCCTGTAATTTTTGTAAAATATTTTTAATACCTAAGATAACACTGATTAGAAAAAAGTAAATATCTGAAAAACAAAGCTTCTTAGTGAATTTCCTCAATAGCACGCTTTTCAGAAAATATAATAAAATTTTAATATTTGTACTGAAAAAATATTTCTCACCATTGGCGTATATAGAAGTTTAGGAGGTCCAAGGGTAAAGAAGACCTACGCCACTGGCTTTATTTCAAAAAAGTTATTCCCGTCATAATATTGACCTTTTATTACGATTACTGCGTAATTTAATTAAATTTGAAGGAAAAATATTTAGTTGTTTTGTAGATAAAAAATAAAATTTAGTATTTTTTTAAAGTTGAGTGTATGGGAATATGAAATTTCGAGTTTGAGTACGAAATTTCGAGTTTGAATACGAAATTTCGAGTTTAAACTCTCATTCCATTTAGCCCCCTGAATTTTTTTATAGATGTGATACTGGTAGCTGACATGTTTTTCTTGCAATTAATTTGTCTTCTTTAAGGTCTCCTTCTGTTCAAAATATTTACGTTTTGGCATAGGTGTAAATTTGGTTGACTATTTAAACAAAAATCTAGGTATTACAATTTCCCATGTTTTCAACTAATAATTTAGTGATGAGAATTGTTGTAAGAGGCAGTGGTAACTAGAGTATTTTTAGTTTTGAAATATTATTAATGTTCACTTTTATTTGTACAGTTTATTTAGGGACGCATTTTTTGAGTAAACATTTAAATAAAAATATGGTGTAGTCTTCTTATTCTCAAACAAACTTATTTGCAAACAATCGCAATTAATAAAAAAATACTGAATGAATAAATATAAAAATATGTAAATGTGTTTTAAATAAACTGACAAATTAATTTAATAACTTGATAACATTATGATTATTATTTGCTAAAAAAATAAAATAATTTTATATTTTATCAGGGAAAAACAGATGTAACTAGGTAAATCCCAAAGGTAGGCAGGGATTCACAGAAAGTGTCTATACTGCTGTTAACATCCTTTCTCTACATCTAAGCACTATTATCAAATTTAATTAATTATAAATTTAAAATGTTCGGAATATCTGCGTGAATTAGAAACTCAAATGTAAATTAAATTAAACTCAAATTAGAGACCTTAAGATATTACAAAATATAAGATCATATGAAGACGTAATTAAAACGAAAATATAAAAAATATGTAGGATCGTATGATAAACTGGTGGAAATATTTTGGGTGTAAACATAATTTTTAGATGTTGATCAAATAACTTTGGATGTTGAAGGAATATTTTCAGCTTCCAAGGGAATATTCTTGCTTTCGTACAGAATTTTCATAGATATTATTCTTGTTTTCAGTAGAAGTTTCGATGTAGCCTTCAAGGACAAAATTGGACTTCCAGCCACCATGGTTATTTATACTCAAAAGATCTGTCTCATAATCGATCAAAAGGGAGGTTGAAGATCGCCGAAAACAGTGCCCAGTATACGCATTTGGATTAGTCAGTCGCCATTCTTGCTCTATAAAATATTTTTAAATGTGTTTTATATTGCAAAATTGACGATTTTTGCATATTCTTTTTTATAAACAATTTGAAGCATTTTCACAAGAAAAAATGTAGTGGAATAACACCCCTTGACCCTATTGAACACGTGAGTATTTTTAGTTTATTTGTAGCAAAGGAGTAGTCAAACTGCAAAATTACCCATATTTATTTGTAATATAGACAACCTTTATGAGCAGAAATACATCATCGTATGCATTCATTACAAATATGGATATATTTATATATTCTTCTTGAGTGAAATTTCTGTTCTCAACATTGAGTAATAGCACAAAAGAGATGAAGGCGTCTTCGTTATTCGTTGAGATATACTAATAATCCTTTCTCGTTAGTGTTAAATATCATTTTTGCCCTACACCATTTTTCATAGCGACCAAATGCTTGTCCGTATTTCTCCCGCGATTTCTTTAACATGAGATTGGAAACAACACTGGAAGTTGCAATCTCAATACCTGATGGTAAATCATCTAAACTCGTATTTAGACATTCACAATACATACGAGATGATAGCTATGTTTATACCCGTTGCTACTGTAATTTATTCAATAGACGATTTTTACATTATGTCGTACCATTATGCTTGCTACAGACTATGCGTGAATTCGAGATTCGTGATTTTTTGGGTCTTTATATGAATGAAATTTTAAGACCCTACACACTATTCACAAATTCCTCACAAACCACGTATCGCGCATTACGAATCGTGAATACGCGCATAGTCTGTAGCAAGCCGTAGATTTGAAGCTTATAAAACAACTGGTCGTACTAGAATATAAATTATATAATAATATAATAATAATTAACTTCAACAGTTGTAGATAAAACGTTGTACGCAAGACGTAGGATACTCCATTATTACCGCATTTGTGTGATGTGATTATCGACTTATGCGTACGGTATTAAATGACTGTAAGTACAAAAATTTTAACCTCGTGTTCAGGGAGGTCTAAAAGACAATAAAAAATTTATTTCAGAATTCTAGATCAATGTTTAAAAAATGGGGCAAAATCCTCATTTCCTACGGAGAGTTGACGCCTATGACAATCAATCATCGTCCGAGATGGCTACATATGTCAACTACCGTGCGGTCATTTTTTGCAACGTTGTCAAGTATAGAAACAACGAACATTTTTATTAATAATAATAATAATGCCTAAGTACCTGATATAACATTAATCCGGTTAGCTACAGTATTTGGTATTGGTTCTTCGTTCTTTCGTTGCACATTGCCAAAACTACATTTTCACTCCTTGCAGATTCGTCATAATTATCCACTAACATAAACTACTTTATTTAATTACTATAAAACGTTTAAAATTAGGCAGTTACTGTTCTAAAATAACAACCTAGAATACTGCATTGCTAGTTGCATACTCTCCAAACCTCAAAGAACATGCGAAGCTTAGTTATATGTAAGGGTCTAAGAAACATTTTTACAGAACACTGTAAACATCTTGGGATGTTATAGTTTAAATATTACTAAGTATTTTATGCAAACATCGTCAATTACTGTCAATATTGTTGCTATTATTAGTATTAACAGAATTTAACTCCCCAGCAACACAAGAAATTTAAAAATTTATCGTCGTGAAGTCCACGTTGCATGAGTGACCTACAGATGGCGTCTGCATCAGATTTCAATAAATAGTGCGTACGGTACTCTGATTAGTTTGAAATAATTTTCGGTACTTGCTTTTCGCAAATTTAATTTTTCGCGTATTTTTTGTGTATTTACAAACATGTATTCAAATGCCTAGATCACGGATAAGGTGCTGATTTATGGGAGTGTGACAAGTGCATATTATCGTGTGGCAGCGTAATACCAAAGAGGTTTTCCGAGTACACAAAATATTATGCTTAATACTTTTTGTACCACATTAAACAACTGTTATAATGCCTTGACGGCAAACGAGTGGCAGTGTTTTTATGTATTTGTGTACATCTGCGTGTATTTTGTTGTTATCTTTTGTGGTTTTTTCCGATGTAAGTAATCGACCTGGTCATGATCGCCAGACCAAGTACCTCTCTTTAAATAATAAAAAAAAACGGTCGAGGTAAGGAGAGGTCCACAGCAAGTATAAAAATCTTTGCAATGGCAGATTTTAATTTAAACAAATAAGAAAACATGAGAAAATGATATAACATTCTTAAAATCTCTGCAAATATTAATCCTGGAAATAAATATTAGTAAGGTAGTTGCTGCTTCCTTGTACTACCATATCGTGTTTCTCATTAAATCATTAAGTAATAGGTAATCTGCATTTTGTAAATATTTTTTTTTCTTTCAAAGCGGCGTAAACTGATACACGTGTCAAAGCGGTGACCTATCACTACGTTTGACACATTTAGAACTTTGGCAGAATATACCTAACTTCGCGGCTGGCAGAAGGTCAGTGACGGCGATAAATAAGGATTTAACATAGTTTTGAAAAAATTTTCTTTTCGCTTTATAAATAGGTTTGGAAATTTTTTTGATAATTCCGTTAATTTTTATTTTTCCCTATCCCCCTTAAAATATTTGTACTAAGTCATAGTTAACCCTGTATATATTTCACTTGTTGTGTAAATAACTATTATAATTTATATTTGACAATATTTACACCTAAAAACGATTGAGAATTGAATGACCAAGTAAATCTATCAATTTAACATTAATTGAGAAATTGTTAATTTTATCATTTCTTTCTTCTACACTGATAAGGATGATTGTAAATTTACACGTCATTTACATCATACATTAAATACCAAATCTATAGGTACTGTATCTACTCTACACCATGTCTTGGTTACGGAGTAACCTTTTGGGGTAATTCCTCCCTGGCCTCGGATGTGTTCATATCGTAGAAAAGAATTGTAAGGTGTATAGCCAATGTTTCTAAATATCATACAATTTATTTACCATTTTGTAGATACTGTATAAGTCGTAATTCTCCATACTACATAGGTTTGCAAATTTTCAACAAGCTTCCCTGCTCTTATTTAAGAGAAATAAAATATATAAATTATTTTAGATCTATGTTGAAAAAATACCTAATTGACAGATGCTTTTAAAGCATGAATGAATTCTATGCACAAACATAAATTTATTATATGTGCATGTCTAACTTTTGTTGTTATTTATTGTAACTTTTAATTCGGTATAAGGAGGTATTTTGAGGGGCATATCATATCGTAAGCTCACTTTCAATATACCACACTCAGGGCAGTGTGTTTTGCCGTTATAATCGGATTAAACTTTGGTGTGGGTATGTTTATTGCATTTCTTTATAACACAGATGAATTCCCAATCATTTTTAAGCAAAAAAAGTACATTGTTTTATTTTGATAAAAAAATATTCGAACTTCACACTCTTTCAATAACTACATGTTGACTTAATAATAACAATCAACAATGTTCATTAGAACTCAAGTAGTCTTTGACTTACAAAACTATTGCTATTGCGAACAAATGAAATATTGTCCATTTACATGGCAGCAAACGTCAGAAGTGGTCAAAAAACTACGTTGCAGTTGATTTTATGTTAAAAAACAATAAAAAAAACCTGCGGCGATACATTTACGAATTCTGAAGTGCGAGAGATGATTTGTGTATATGCTCAGGTAAATTACAATAACCGTGCCGCAACTAGAAGATATTTTCAACTGTATCCAAACCGCAGAAAATCAGATCGTAACATTTATCATCGACTTTTTATCCGATTCGGTGAATTTAAGCGAAGGATTGGTCATCCAAAAATGGTGGCTGTCCAACAGGAAGAAGAAATCTTGGTGAGTGCATAGTGCAAGAATTCAGACGACGATTGAAGTTACGCAATTGTTTTTATTGTCAACATAATTTTCATTTCATTTCTTTTTTTTTAATTTAGTGCAATATATAGAGCAAATATTTTGTGTAGTGTATCTATAGTTTTATTATTCTCAGTTGCAGTTTTTTAAATATTTTGATGAGAATATAATAAATTATTCTATTATTCTTGCCGCAACTATAGTTGCTAATCTTACGAAAAGTACAAAGCGCTTACGTGCAGCAAAAAAGGTGAATAAAACAAGAATTCTAAAAGTTCTCCATGACGAAGGCTTTATCCATATCATTTTACCCCGGTCTAGAATTTGTTGCCTAACAACTTACCTGTAACAATAACCTTTTGCAACTTTTTATTACAAAAACAAGATATTATTGTTTATGGATAAGGCCACATTTACAATACGTGCAGTATTCAACTGGAGAACTAAACACACTTGGCAACAAGAAAATCCTCAATTAATGAAACAAACATATTTCCAGCATAAATTTACCATAAATATTTGGTGCGGCACTGTTAATGATTTTATAATTGGACCGTATGAATTGTCAGCTCGCCTTGATGGTTGCAAGGCTTGTTAGAAGATATTCCACTAGCAATTAGGCAAGACATGTATATGCGCGATGGTGCACCTGTCCACTCTCCCCTACTGGTTAGAAACTTCTTGAACGAACAATTTTCACATAGATGGATAGATCGTGGTAGTGAATTTCCTTGGTCATCTTGTAGACCCGATCTTATCCTTTAGGTTCCTTCTATTGGAACCATTTGCAAAATTCAGTTTATAAAGAAGAACTTTTATCCTGCCAAGACTTTCTTCAATAGATCCATGATGGTGTAAATGGTTAATGCAATTCGAAGCAAGGAAGGTACTTTATTTAAAGTAAGACGATATTTAAATAGGGGCATATGAAAATGTATTCATGTTAATGGTAGATATTTCGCTCACTTATTATTAGAGTAGATTTTACTGTAATAATGTTGTTCGTTATTAAACTATTTATTTAAAATTTTTGCTGTAGTTAGTTTTAATGATCATTGTTAATCGTTATTATAAAGTCAACGTGCATTGAAAGATTGAGGTTCAAATATCTCGAAAACAGGGCGATTTATCGAAATGAAACAAATATACCTTAAAAATGATTGGGGATTTGTGTTATAAAGAAATGTAATAAACATACCTACAAAAAAGTTTAATCCGATTATATCGGTAAAACACACTGTAAATAGTGTCTTGTATGTGGTATATTATATTATATATTATATGTGGTTTTATCGGTCAGTGGTCGCGCGGTTTAAGGCGTCAGTACTTGAATCGAGGTGACTAGATCGGTGTTGGTTCGAGCCCAGCTGCCGGTAGACCGTATATAAGCTATATCCGTGGAGAGGTTTGGCACCCTCTCTGCGGGTATCGTAGGGTGAAAGAATGTTGGCTTGGGTCAATGTGAGAGATTGATACCGGTTGATATTTGACTACCCCCCTAATTAATGAGGTTTTCCAGGTTTCCCTCATTCCTGCACTGAATAGTGGTTAGGGCCTACCAACGTAAGTCGTTCCTGGGCGCAAATGCGGCCTGCTTAATAATAATATGCCGCCCCCTCTCCCGCACAAGTCTCCGACTTTTGGGCTAATCCCTGTGATTAAAATGAGGGGTAGAGATATTATTATTATTATATTATATTGAAAGTGAGCTTACGATATGATATGCCCCTCAAAAATACCTTCCTATACCAAATTTCAAACAAAACTTTTTAAATATAAAACAACTAGAAATTTTAAGCCAACCTTGATAAGTAATGAACACTGACAGCACACATTTCTGTCAAGTATGCATTTATTATTCTTCTAATGTTCTTTTACAAATCATGTTTTTATTGTTAAACTTAGGTACCAATATCGCGGTATTATATGTTATATGTTAGTGTAGATAAATGTAAATAGTCAGCATCAGAAGAGATTTTTGATTTAGCAAACTTAAGGTTGTAAAATCATATTAGTAAAATATTTAAATGCTTGGTATATATTTTAATATTAAAAATAAAAATTCCAATTAAGATGCAAATTCTCTAAGAAAAAAGTTCAATTTATAGACAGGACGTTACAAAAATTGAACAACCCACATAGCAATATAGCAATAACTAGTTTTATTTTGAGTTAGTTAAATGAATCTTAAAATTTATTTTAATAAGCTCCAACTATGGGTATTTGTTGAATTCATTATTATTAAATAAATGTATCTGATCTCTAACCTCTTATATTTTTTGGAAATGTAACTAGAGTAAAGACAAGCAGCAAGCAGGGAATCACCGAAGTTATTTAACAATAAAATTGCACATCTCCGGGAATCCCAGTTGCCTGTTTCGCAAATACTACTATAGGCAGGAGAAAAATGAGTACGTCAGCAAATTACGATTTATATTTAAAATTAAAGTTAGGTAAACTCAAATTTCGATAAGGTGATTCATACTTATAAATTAATACAATGATAAATGACTAAAAGAAAAAATATATATATCTATGTACAGTGTGTTCCGTTTTACAAGTTAACACCTTTGGAAATGTGGGAAGGCTGAATTTCTGCAAGTCATTTTTTTTACAATTAGTAGGTACCTACCCTGAAGGGAGATGATATTCTGATTCTACTAACCATTTTATTTATGTGACAACAACCTGGCCTATTACGATTTTTTTAAAGGATCGTTTTTCCAGAAAGTGGTATTAGCGATTATTTTTATCAAAAAGATAATATTACCGGGTTATTTAGCACCCATCAAAATACCCATGTACCCAATTTGATTGACAACTGTCTATCGGGTGTTTTTTTATGGGATCAAACTTCGAAAAATCAGAACTAAAAATTGTAATAAGCTGGTCAAAGATTACCTTGAAAGAGAAAACAAATACCAATCGGACAAAGAAGAAACACAATAAGTTTAACAGTTTTTACTTTTTATTGCGGTCGCAGTAAAAATAATTGAAGTATGTACAAAAAATTGTTAGGTAAACATAAAATTACAAAACGTTAATCTAACTGAAATTTTAGTTTTCTCCACCACAGCTCCTTCTAGTCTAACAACTTAGTATTCATACTTCAATACATTTTTTGTACGTTAATTATTTTTACTATGCTCGCAATAAAGTAATTTTAAATTTAAGAGAACGACGGGAAAAATGTGTCCGACTGGAAGGAGGTGCAGAGGTGCAGAGGAGGAAACTAAAATTTAATTTGGATTCATTTTTTGTTCAGCAATTTAGTATTCATTATAATTTTTGTACATTATTTTTTTTATTATGGCCGCAATTAAACCTGTTAAACTTGTATGTGTTTTTTCTTTGCGCGATTGGTATTGGTTTTCACTTTTATGACAGTCTTTGACCTGCTTATTTTTAGTTCTTTGGCACCACATAAAAAACACTCAATAGACATTTGCCGATCAAATTTTGTATATGGGTGCTGCCTAATCTAGTAACATTATACTTATTATCTTTTTGATAAAAAAAACCCTAACACCACTTTCTGGAAAAATGACCCTTTTAAAAAATCGTAGTAGGTCAAGCTTTTGTCACATCAATAAAATGCTTATTAGAATATAACCTCTTTTCAGGGTGCAAATTACAAAAAAATTGGCTTGCAAAAATTTCACTGTCATATCACACATTTCCACAGGCGTTATCCTGATAAACGAGACACCTTGTATATAGATAACTGTTTTTAGTCATATCTATGAAATCATCAAGGGATCAAATTGAATTTTGGCTGAGGCTCAAGATCGTTAAGTCATGTATTGTGACATTTGTTTTGATATAATATCAGAGGAGGCCTTGGTCATGGTTCATACTGAAAGTTATAACATTGATAACATTTGCGCCCTTAATGTTTTTGCAGTTTGAAGTAAAATTTATGAGCATTATTTTTATAGAAAATTGGTCACTGCTAGTTTCAAATTGTAAAAAAATTA
Organism: Monochamus alternatus; assembly: GCA_037114965.1. Classification (NCBI taxonomy): domain Eukaryota; kingdom Metazoa; phylum Arthropoda; class Insecta; order Coleoptera; family Cerambycidae; genus Monochamus; species Monochamus alternatus. The sequence continues at coordinate 22,714,614 of CM073427.1, read as the reverse complement.
AGGCCACAAAAATTATCATTAAATAATTTTCAATATGAATTAGTCAGGGTTTACTCTGATGTTAGATCGAAACAAATTAGCGACCTTCAGTATCTACCCCAGTCAAAAAACAATTATATCCTTTCATAGATATGATTAAAAATAAGTTATTATTTTTTTGAAATTTAACACTATATCTCAATGGGTGTGAGTAGTGATAAAAATATTAAACTTTTAGTACTATCCTTGTTTATATAGGATATCCAGATATGAGTGCCATAATTTCAAGGACCTATAAATCTGACCAAAAGCAATAAAAAACTTATGAAAAAAATATCTAAAATGAATAGTTTATCTACAAATACATTTCAAAAATAAAAATCCAACGGCAATAATATGCAAACTATGTTACGAAATTACAAATTAAGGTACAATTACGGTTAAGCAAAGCGTCAAGACTTATGTTGCTTGTTACCATTGGTCAGAAAAAAATATTGTTAAGTCTGATATGTTTTGTTTAGTACAACTTATCATATGGCAAAAATAAGGCACTCATATTCCAGACACCCTGTATATAACATAATTAGTTAACTAGACAAACTTAGGGGTACAAATATTTTATGGCAACACTCTTTTCAGATATCCAAAACTTTCTTGCTTGTTGTATAAATAAGGATGACAGGAATTTTAAAACAGTGTCGCCATCTAGTATTTTTACTTCACTAAGTTTGACTGGTTGACTAAGTATATTTTATACCAAGGGTACTACCACTGAATATATATTCTGTGGTACCCTTGTTTATATGGTGTATAGATACGTAATACATTTTTACGATTTTTTTTTAAATGTTTTATATGGCAATAATTAGAAATTTTAAATATTTGTTGAAATTAATCAGTTTGGTTCATGATGACTCATGTTTCTCATTTCCTTGTAAAATATTATTTAAAATATAGCTTTTACTTGAAACAAGACAAATAATAATAGCTCTTTAAAATGAATTTTGCGATTTCTTTTGAACTGCTGACGTATTCCTAATGAAATGTACTTTCAACATTCAACATTAGTTCTTAGTTTTGTTTCACTCACCAATAGAGATTTAATGAAATTTCTACTCAGAACTTCTAGAAGTTCAAAAACTGCTTTGAGGGTGTGTCATTATTATTGCAAAAGCATGTACATTCAATTATTGGTTATATAAACTACGCTCTTTATAAATGGTTTAATTCCACTTTTTTGCGTAGTACTTAATAACAGTCATATTTTGTTACAAGTACAAAACGTCACAATGAAAATAGTAATGACGGTAAAAAATGAATTTATTTTTACAATAATACACCATATGTAAGTATGTTATTTTATTATATTCGTTATAAAAATTGAATTGGTCTGGTGGAGGAGAATATTGAATTTATGAATGAATGAATATTTGAAATTTTCAAATGAAAACAAATATTGAGATCATCATTAAATCTCAGTATAATAGGGGAGTATAGTCTACCTATGTTGTGATTAAATCGCACTACTTTCAATATTTCGGACAATTTCAATTTTATAAAATATTCTGCACTTATACCTAATTTTTAAATTTTGTTTTACAGCGTAGCTGTTAACTGTTAAATTTATAACAGAGGCGGTATAATAAATAATGCCATTGAATAATAATATTACTCAATTATAATACGTAGTTTGTAGTTCAGCTGTTTGACTTGCGCAAAATATATCTGTATTTCCCCGGACATTGTGCTCTTGTGTATAAAAGCTTGCAGCAAACGAATAAACAAGCAGTTTCTATATTTTCTGGGGTTTCTACAAAATAAGAAGAAATATTTCAAGAATGGACAACAATCGTTCGAATCAGCTGAATTCTAACAACCCTTCCTACTGGCAAAGCCGTGGTTATGATGACAAACCTTCGGAAAATGTCAGGTAATTTCATGAAATATTGTGTATTAATTACCACAATGTTATAAATTGTAAATGCGGATTTAGAAAGAAGATATTAGTTTAAATACATATAATAACTAAAATAATACGTTTACTTGTAACCTTGTCTTGTAGTAATTTGTACTCAATACAAATCAGCAAATGTACAACCTGTTTAAAAAATGTATATAAGATGTACTATATATTTGTTCAGTAAAACTACATAGTGCTTTAGCGTAAAGTAAAGCTTTTAAATTACAATGCGTGTGATTAAACCAAGCAATATATTATGTTGTAGGTATAATTATGTAAGTATTTTGTTTAATTTTTAAGGTCAGGCTATTGTAGCAACCATCCATCGCCTGACTATTCGAAATCCGACTTGGACAACAGGTCTAATCAGCTTAACCCAAATAATCCCACTTGCTACAGCTCCAGGGGAACTTCCAAGAAATAAAAAGAGTAAAATTTGTTTTCTATTTGTTATACAAAAAAAAAAAATGAAACTGAAATTAATTGGAAAAATAGGCAGAAAAATTAAAATAATTAGTCAAGAGACTCCCATTTATAATAAATTTGTATTTTGTCTTTTAGTTGCTGATGTTTGCAAGATATGCTTTTATTGGTATTCATTCCTGTACTAACATTATAACGAACCAGAGTGTTCTAATAAATAATTTGTTATAAGTACCTATTACGTAAAATTTTAGCAATTATTATCTTTACATGCCAATAAATAATATTAAACAATTTTATATCTAGCATATACCTACTAAGTAAGAATATTTATAGTTACAATTAATTTATTTAAAAAATATATATTTTCATACATTTCAGTATCTAAAATTTTGATGGTTAGACTGATTTTTATTGCGATTTGTTTGTGTTCATCGGTATCTTTGAAAACACCCAGGTGCCATGATATTATAATTATTTGGTTAAAATCATTTGGCTTTGAAAAAACACTATTTCAGGAATATGTGGCCTACGTATTTAATCTTACACTTTCTTTTTCATTTTCAGATCCCTATCTCTACAGTACATTTCATTAGAGGAATATTATTTGCTTTTATAAACTAATGTAATTAACTGTACTAGTTTATATTTGGTCATTTGATAAGAAAATTATTTCATATAAGTGATATTTATCATCTTGTACCAGATTTTTATCAAATTATGTCGGTATGCATTGCTTTAATGCCATTATGACAAAAATTTTTGAATTTTTGTCAACTGATGGTGGTAATCAGGTAATATACAGATAATAACAATACGACAAATTAGGTACATGGTTTGATAAAAAACTGGTAGAAGACGATAAATATCGCTAAGTAGTTGTTATAATACATATTTTTAATTTGTATCCTTTCAATGAAATAAAAATATCTTCGTCAGATTAAGTTGTTTAATTAATTAGGTATCCAAGCAAACAGATGAAGTAAATTTTTTGGTAGGTACCTACCCACATATAAAAAAGTACCTATGCGGTTTTTTAGGTGGTGTTAAATTAAATTAATACTTAAAATCTAGTTAGATTAAATTTTATTTATTCATTTTAATATTATTCGAGTCCTAAAATAGTTCATATTTACAGTACAGTGTATGGAGGGTTGCATATAATTGATCACGTTGTGTAACACATTTAATCTTGTTCATTTCACACACACCAGCTCATGCGCCTGAAATCTGTGTGACTATTGGCTGCTCTGTCAAAATGGACTGTTCCTTTTACTAGCACCAATAGCCTTTGTGCTTTCAAGTATATGAAAAAACAAGGTATAAAAAATAGATATATTTTATTATATTTATCTGTGCATTTTATAGTTGCTGTAAGCTGTATAAGATGATTATACAGATGATACATCACTGATAAAATTCCATAATTGACCATTAATGGCCGTTAATTTTAAATTAGATTTTGCCTTATAAATCTAAATAGGTAGGTGCGCTCTTCAAAAATATAATAGCTTATAAATATATATCTGGTTATAAAAAGAGGTGGTACATGAAAAAAATATCTGTATTTAACATATATCTTCTGTAGTAACCCCAAAACTACATAAATAATTGTATGATGTTTTAGATTTTCTTAACTTTGATTTACCCGCCTTCAGCTAAGCTTATTGACATATGTAAACTTGAAATGCGCATGAATTTAAGTTGGAACAACGAATCACAATGCAGAAGTCTGGCAGAAGTAGTTGCATTGCATTACCCACCAAGAATACCATCAAGACCGTGGTTCCTTGTTCCCACCCACCCATCAAATACAATTCGCAAGGCAGTTTGGCAGTTAACCCCTTGTCTTTTCCGCCGTTGAAGTATTATGTGAAATTTTGAGACTAAAGTGTATTCATTGCACGGTTCGTGTGAAATTTTATTAAGGTATCCACTGCCCGGATAAGTTTTTACTCGTAAGTTGCTATAATTGTTTTTGATCAAGTAATCTGTGGCCAGTTACCCATGGTAATATCCGGAAATAACAAATTACACATTTATTTAATAGCTTATCGGTAGGTGCTGCTATTTAACAACGGATTTAAAATTAACCTACAAATTCAAGTAGGTTCGTTGTACGCTCTCGTCGTGGTACATATTATTGATTTTTGTCAGTAACAATGTACTGTGAGCCTACATCTCAGTGCAAAATTTCCGGTCCCTTCAGCAGTACAAATTTGTGAATCGACCAGATTACTGTACAGATTTCCTACCACTTCATTATAGACCTTTATTTTAACACTGTTTCGTGTTTTTTTATAAGAAAATGCCTGCTCCAACGTCTGTAGCCGAAAATGGGGCCCCCAGGACTGAATTGCAAGAACTTCAACTTCGATCCGGACAAGTCACTGATGAGGTAAGTCCAACTAAATTGCCATAATGTTAATGAGGATATTCTGTCATGTTTAAAGATGTATTAGTAGAGATCAATTTGTAAGTAAGCCGGTATATTTTAACCTTATGTCATAATGTCAGTAATAGATAAATACCCGAGAATAGTTATGGTCTGCTATTCTCGGTTAAATACTATCAGAGTGTTAGATCTCCCTGACGAATAAGTACAAGATTTTTCAACTTAGGAATTATCAAATTGTTTTTTGCTGATTTTATTTGATAGCGCCAAAATTTGATTTTTAAATATTCTTTCTTAAAAATGGGAATTAAATGCGTTGATTGAATTCCTAAAATATTCTGTGGGGTTGCAATTTTTGGGTTTTTAGTATTATCGCCTCCCAATATCTCCGCCTATGTGGCATAATAGACATGTGAAAAGAAATTATATAGGTATTTATATATTATATTTTTAAATTATCGTGATCCTTTAATGATTTGTCCTAGACCTCGAAGCATAATAATATTTGGCAAACATTTAGTGTTTCTCATATAGTTTTTTTTTTGCATAGTGAATGAAACACATAATAGCATCTGTTTTTTTATGACTCAGTATGTAGTCATAATTATTTCCATTTTTAAATTATGATTATGTTTTAATTCAACATTCCCGTGTGAAAGAAAACTGACTGATATTCAACTGTCAAAATTATAATTTTCATTTGTCAACATTGTGTTTTGTTTTATACTGGATGGATACCTATATAAAGCTTATCTATCTGTTATACGAATTAATAATTTCTAAGTATTAAAGGTTTTGTCGCTGATAAGTATATAGAGTGAGCGTCAAAAGTAAGGAATAAATTTATTTAGAAATCGGGGGTTAGTTTTTTGGACTTGCTCTGACCCGCAGAAAAATTTTTTGTATTATGGTAAACCTTTTTAAATGGAAACTCCTCTTTTATGTATTTTTATTCATGAAATTCTATATTTTTTATATACAGTATACACAACATAGAAAATAGAATATGACAATTATTCAAAAATTACTTTAAAATGTACACTGTTGAACTTAAAACAAAATCAGGTTCAATTGTCCTTCTTAGCTTTCTGTGACTCACTAAAGGTTCGCGTCGCCTTCAAATCAGAAGAAATCTCTGCGCCATAAGAAATGTTTGAGTTGATGCCGGCTTCTGATCGTTAGAATGCAATGATTTGATTGTAATAACAAGTATCCAGATCGTCCAATCAATCAAGAAATTTCGAGATTATAAACCACTTAAAAGAAAAAGAGTTAAATTAAATGTTCAAAATGCCATTGGTTTCTTGACAATACGCAAGTCTACTCGTATACAAAATGATCTTGAACATTACCTATTTAATACGTTCCTGTTAATTATCCTCATCTCTTGCCTTATTCGGTTTTTCAAGTTTTCAATGTTCTGAGGCCTGTTTGCATAAATCTTGAATTTTAAATAATCCCATAAGAAATTATGCATGGATGTGAGATCGGGTGATCTTGGAGACCACACTATCCGCGCCCGCATCTTCCAATCCAATGGCCATTAATGGTCACCGTATTTCTCGCCGTAAAATGATCACATTTGTAGCGTTTTTCAGGTACATATTTCTCGAAAAATTAAACACGTAGAGCAAAAGTAATCGAAAATAAAATTGATGTTTTGTTTATCTACTTTTACTACTTAAATTCTCCTCAAATAATATAATAACTTTTAAAATGCATTTGTATGACACATTATTTTGCTATTATAACCCCACATTTTAACACATAAATTAGCTTTTACCTGTGATTTTAACAATTATTTTCACATAGGTACTTATAAACTAAAGTCAACAATCTTATATGCAATACTATGTAAGTTTATGTTATAACAATCTTTGCATCTACCGTTGAATTAAAAAAAAATACGTATTTTGAAAGATTTCTGTACCTAAAAATTAGTTAGACCGCTTTCAGCCGTTATAGTTATATTCGTTTTACTTCGGTACCTTTGAATATTCGCAGGTGACATGAGATAACATTGCTGTCATTTGCTAAACTCTATATTATTCAGTGCTTAAATGTATAAAATTACTTGTATTTGTAAAAAACACTTCAAAAATACGGCGCCCTTAAAACAAAAATAATCTCGGACTCCCGAGCAAAATGAGGTGGCGATTGTCGAAATGTGGCTGTCGATTTTCAGACGCTATTTTTTCAAAAACGGTTAAAAATAGGTATAGGGTCTGTTACATAAAAAATCTTTAAATTTTTATAGCGAATTGAATAAAAATACAAAAAAGTACACATGAAAACTGGCTTAAAAAATGCCGAACTAAAAATAAAAATTGACGACTCCCAGCGAATTTCCAAAAATTTCATACTTTTGCCTCTCACTGTATAATCTAAAAATTAATAACCAGTTTTTCATATCATCTGTTACAAAGTACATAAATCGTCATCAAAATTACAGTATATTTTTAATACAGGATGTTTTTCGCCTAAAAAATACTTTTTGATGTAAAAATTTCATCTCCTTTTGGGTCTACTCTTTCAATATGTTGACACGAGACTATTTAATAGGAGTAATATTGTTTTAATAGGCAAAACTACTTTTATCCTTTTAATTTTATTAATTTCTTCTTTTTCAGTCGTTGGAAAGTACGCGGCGCATGCTGGCCCTATGCGAGGAGGTAAATATGTTCGTTGTTACAAATTTAATGTGTCTCTCTATGTTTAAGTGTACTTAATCTTCAGCCAGATATTTTTTCATAGGTGACATTAATTTAACATATTCTTCGTTGCGTTGATTTTTTTTACTGGGGGAAACAGGAGGAGCGAACGTTCTTTTAGTTTATTATATTTTGTAATTAATCCATTATTCCTTCTATATGCTCTAAATGTTTTAACCTTTGTACAACTGCTCGAGATTACCCAAAATTCACATTTTGGAAGAAAGTTTATTCTAGGAAAATATTTTGTTTTATGTTAGCACGGATTTTACTCGCGTTTTATACCATGTCAAATGTTTTTTACATTAATCATAAAGATAAACAGATAAGATAAATTTGTTCATGCATCACAGTGGTTCTATATTTTATGTACCTTCACCAAGTAAACATAACATTAATATAATGTGGACCACCCAGGTTTTCTTCGGTTTGATGCAAAAATTAAATAATTCTCGGATCCTTCCGCTTCTGCTTTTAGGGGAACTTAGTATTTCTTGAATGTACAGGGTGGTCTTGCGAAAATTGAGCCCTCTCATTTTTGTCCATTTGAAACATGAATAAAGGTGTAAGAATGAAAGGCGTAGGAACTTTTAAATGTTTTTGTCAGCAAATTATCATTAAAAACAATTTAACATTGCATTTCTGAGATGTAGGCCTAACTTTTGTTTTTTAAATAGAACACTATATTTTGGAAATACCATCAAGTGAGCTTTTCGAAAATAATTATACATGAAAATTATCTTATATGGATTTGTTTCGTGTTTAATGTATCCATGTGTCTATTGGAACGATCGATTCTCCTACGTGTTATATCTGACAAAGGTATGTATACTTTGTTGAAGTCGTTAGGAGTAACCATTTTTGAAATAATCGTATTTGAAATATTCAGTGCAGCGATTGAAAACTGTTATCGTTTCAGGTAAAGTGCCCTTTCTACTGAAAATACAGAAAAATGTTACTTGAAGAAGTTATTCAGAACGGTAAATTATGAAGACGGGCAAAATTTCAAAAAGATCGGCCTGGTTTGATATAATGTGCTTTGTTGAAAAATGGTTTCAAAATCAAACCTCGCCGATCTTCTTGAAATTTTGCACGTCCCCATAATTTACAGTTCTGGACAACTTTTTCCAGTAACATTTCGCTGTATTTTCAGTGGAAAAGGCACTTTACCTGAAACGATAACAGTTTTCAATCGCTGCACTGAATATTTCAAAAAGGATTATTTCGAAAACTGTTACTCCTAGCGACTTCAACAGGATATACCTTTTTTAGATACAACAGGTAGCAGAATCGAATGTTTCTATAGTCAGATGGATACACTAAGCTGCAAAAGTTCAGCCTTTTAAAAGAAATGTAATGTGCTATAAGTGGATCCCTCTACTAGTGACGTCAAAATTAGTTAAAAATTCTTATTTGCCGTGCCAAAAAACATAATTGAGCCAATTTTTTTTTAATACTCCGACAGGTTTCAAAGTTATTGAGATATTTCAAATTAAAATTCTAGCATTGAACGCCCTGTATTTTTGAAACCAGCAACATTCGGATAAGGCATATTTGGCTCAATCGACTTTTTTTGGTCACCAGTATTTCCAGCTCCGAGATTTCCCAACCTTTCACAGACACTCTGTATAATATACATTTGACGATCAGTTGACGGTCTTTCCAATAGGAATAGCGTAAAATAGTCCATTAAAAAAAACAAAAGTATGGCCAATGTATCTATATTTAATTGTGTTTATGATATATGTTTTACAAAATATTTATATACCCGCAACTTTCATTCATACGCCATTAGTTTTTTCTTGGATGATCAGTTCTCGAAAGAGATTCACATTATCAAATTCACTTATCACTAATTTTTCATTATTAGATGTTGAAAATACCCACTATCAAATTCCATGCAGTAATAGTTCCATTTCTGGAAATGTTCTCTCAGATTGTGGATAATTTGCGAATTAATAAGGCATAACATGCGTTGCCGTATGCCTTATACCGCCGTATACAATAGTAATTTAAATTCTGTTGCATAAATGTTTATCTTTTAATGACGGCACAGGAAGAAGTCCAACGAACGAAAATCTGGTGAAGGTGCAGGCCATTCATTAGGTCATCTCCTTTCATTTCATCCTTGAAATATTTTGTTAAAAAATTGCAAACATCGCATAATCTGGAGGAGCCCGGTTTTTTTGCAAAAAGTCTCACTCCTCCGGTTTTCACTGTCTCCGGTCCGGCGACCGGAGACAGACTATGAATACCACCGTTTGGCAGGTCCAAATACATTTCTCCGGTTAAATTTCCAGATAAAAATGGGCTAACAATTCGATCTTAAAAAATTCCATACCTAAACGTAACGAGTTTTTCTGAATCTCACAAAATAGTCTTGGTTCTGCCCGTCATAACGCCCTATGATGGTTATTTTTTTTCTGTGGGGCTATTCAAAGAGACATTTTTGCTACACAGCCTGAATTATTACAAAGCTTGTGACAATCATGGGCGTATCCAACCCAGAGCCAATCCTTCAAATGACAACAATATTGTATAATGAAATTTGTAATTATTATTTATTAACAAAATGAGAAGACTGGATATTGTTATTAAACATGAATTGTTATTGATCATGATCATATTTTTTATTTAGTTTTCTATGGAGATATGGCCTACAACTGTTATTTTTTCTCTACGTAAAATATATTTTTTATAATAAAAAAGGGAAACTAATTCTATTATTTTAACCGATTAGGATAGGAGTGTCATACAAAATTTATTTTATATTTGACAAGACTTCTCCATGCTAGATGCGTTAATGGCATCTTATGGTATAATAATCTTATTACTCCATGTTAGAGAACATTTTGGGCAATATCTATGCGGCTGCATGGAGGTTGAGTCTTGGGCATTTTCATCAAATAAAGTAATACTGCTGGTGAGTGATTTTGATGATTTGAAATTTTCACCTTTAATTTCTCGAGCTGATCATTCAAAATTAAAAAGACATACCATCAAGATAAGTGAATGCCCATCAAAATGATATATCCCACAATGCCACATTCAATTTAAGATTTTAAGGTTAAAGGTGCTAAGGTATGTTTCTCTCACAACAAAAGTTGCTTTAGTTTTTTGCAAACGAAGAATGCTTGGGTGGTAACTTTTGGGTGTAGCTCACACTGTATATATTTTGAATTAATTGTAATTAGTAAACATTGAAGAACAATTTGTTGAAAAAACGAATTTTAAAAATATTTATGTTCTAAACTATAGTATTCCAGAAAATTGGCAATTTATTTTTCAATATTTAAAAATAAAGTCGAGTACAACAACATCCTATAAACTGTGTAATCATTCAAATATTTACTCCACATCGAAGTTAAACATACCATTAAATGGTAAGCAAACTGGCCTAGTACCTTTATTTGTTGGGTGGGCGTCAAATCGATTTTTCCATTGGAGCAAATAAATTATATGTTGTGCCACTGCAGGTTTTCTCTAATAATATTTATCACTATCCTATTAGGACTATTGTAAACTGTTTTTATTAATGTGATATAAAACTCAAACAGGAAATTTAATAGCAGTTTCGCATGTTACTGAATCTGTAAATATTGATATACGTACACAGTAGGTTGGTTGCTTTATGTACGAGTATGCCTACACGTCTAACTAGCCTACAAATGAAATAAATTAATTTAATAATAATTTATATCAATCGATGGGTATCAGCTAGTTCAATTAGGTAATTCAACTGGATGTGTGAAACTTATTAGGATTGATTTAATGATGTAGAATGGTGGGTTGTATGCACGTTGTGTTTGACTGTGTAGGTGGCAGCAAACTTCACCTTTAATAATTTTTCCGGGAATAATCTTTAATCTATCAACTATTAGGTCATGACGTTAATCTTGTTTTGGTCGATAAATGTGTTTCAAAATTGATCAGATTAATGAATATATGAGTGTAAAGGAGAAATGTGATTACAAACAAATTTTATATTTATAAACAAAATATTTTCCTTTATGATATGCTTTCAAATCAAATAGAGCAACGTTTTAGTACCTATATTTATTGAAAATTAAACTGATAAATTTAAACCGTCGACATTTTAATATACAATAAAAATAAATATTATTAAACCTTGTTTGTCTATAGAGTTATTTTATTGACAGGAATTGTACAAAAATTGTATAGAATCAGCTTGAATATCTTTACAACGAAGTAAAACAAAAACAAAAAAAACAATCAAAACAATAAAAAACTCAGCTCTTATAAAAATTGCAACGATCGGAAACTTAGTTATAATGTGCAACTATTTCTATCTACGTATAAGTTCAATATATTAATTTTATTTGCGATACGTGCATTTTTAGATACATTTTCCAACAATTTTCTTGAATTTGGGTGGAGATGATACAAAGAAAACGTATACAAAATTCAGTATTTTCCAAATGCATTAGTATTCCAATAAAAAAACATTTCTACAGATCACATAACATTTCAAATAGTATCTTTGGTTTACGGGCTTCCGCAGCAGTTTGTCAGTGGTTGAATAAATCTGGACTGGTTGCCAAGTCGTTGGTTTAAATTTTTTGACGATTCGGGAATCATAACACTCTCTTTTTCAGAAGTAATTTTTAGCTGTCATCTGTCAGTTTCAGGGTTATTTCTGAAGAAGGGAACACTAATAAGTGTTTTGAAACGTCAAGAACTCAAACAACATGGCACTCAGCTCGGAGATTGTTCAACCAATATGGTTGTCTCTGTCTACAAAAATTTAAAACGTGCATTTCTGAGAAATGTACATCAGCAAAAATATATTAAAAAAACTGCGATTCCATTTGGATAAAATGAGAAAAATTGAGTAAAAACACTTGTTAAAACTGGAAGTGTTGATCTAAATACTTACTCTTTATTCATCTTCTTAGAAAATGAACTTTCAAATTTTGAATTATTTGTATCTTTTAAAATTAGTAATAAAAGTGATGTGGGTCAGTGGTTATCTTTTGTGTAAAAATATTTTTTTTTAAATACCTACTGACTAGATATTACTTAAAATAAAACTGATATGGTTTAATTTACTCTGCGCCATTTTGAAAATTTTTGATTCTCAAAGCTCTCCTAACCTCTAAATTTTTGGAATGCTATGATGGTGGAAGAATTTCAAATTGATATATTAGCAAATATATCATATGAAAATGATATGCTTTATGAGATAGGTAAACCACGGTTTGACTTTAAAGTTTAATTTTCCATTTTCCTCAAATATGACATCTTGGCAGCTGCCGAGGGACCTGAAACAAACGAACAATGAAGCAGTGATTGTACAAAGGTTAACTAGATGTTTCTCTGTGCTGCATGCGTGCACTTTCTATCTGTCCTGTCCAAACCAAAAAGTATTTACCTATCCGAGCAGAGCAGGACTACCGCGTTTCCATCGCTCTGCGCTTTAAAAAAGGAACGGGTAGTATTTGCGAGCTCTAGGGCGTAGTGGGGACGGTGCTTTATCTGGCAAGGGTGCTCGTCGGACACAAAATTAATATTAATGTAATATTTTATGTACAAGATTTAATAATTTAAAGCTAGGGTCACACAGAGCGCTGTGGCAGCTACACGTTTGCTAAATCTGTGTTAAAATAGTCACAGGATTAATCAGATGTGACCACAGTTTGGTAATAATTATTTTCCTTGTTTATATTATAATGCAGCTAATTAACCAGTCAAATTTAGAAGTGAATATAATGCTAATACTCTTACAATCATTGTCATTCTTACTTATTCTATTGACAAGGGCGAGTCGTGTTTTAAAAGAGGGTACGATAAGTACCTACGTATGCTATGTTTATGATGATCAATATAGTAGATATTTTTAAAGCATCGCTTAAATGGTAGTGGTACTACAATTTTCTATTTTTTTCTTCAATGTAACTTTACAAAAACGTACATATTAATAACTGATATTTAATAAAAACAAACGAATTTTGTCTAAGTGACTTAATAGATACAAAAATAATGTATTACTGATCAAAAAAAAGTTTTATTTTTAAATACGTATCTACATATTACTGTTTTAAAACATTGATTATTCACTAAAATTTTTAAATACAGTCCTGATATTTCCTTCACAGTAAAGAAAACAGGCGGTCTTTGCGCAAGTAAAATGTAGTTTTTGTTACCTCTATCCCTTCCAACCTCTTTGAATGGCAATAAAGTTTGCAGTGAAAATGATTTCCAGTATCTTCGTCACTGGTACATGTATTTATACCCACACCTTTACTTAGATAAATACTAATCCAAGTTTCATTATTCTGCATTAATCGTCAAACGTCAATATGAAATATTTAAATTACCCTGCATCTCAAAAACTGTCGGCTTGCTTATACAGTGCATCCATAAAGTAACTCATACTTCATTATTAGCTAAATAAACAATATTATTAAGAATTCTCGAAGCAGGTCGTCGATTTTTGATTTAATTTACTATTTTTTCAAATAATAATTTAATATACAGGGTGATCTAACCTTCGAGTAATGACGTCATCACCGGTTGTTTTCAAATGGAACATTTCTCCCATTTCCGGATTTCCTTTGCTGAGCTAATTCCAAAAATGTTTCACAAGCTGCTTAAAATCGGTACAGGGTGGGTAACAATACCAAAATTACAAGTTATCTACAAATGAATAAATGTACTAAAAATTAAATGAAATTATGTATTGTTATTACAACTACTTTGATAAACTGTTAAAAACACCCCAAACACGTTTATTAGTGATCTTACGTCTCAGCCATGCATTGGCTGAAGACGACGTTGAACAACGAACTGAATACTGCACATATATTTTCATTGCTTTTTATTTTCCAACGATACGTTTTATTTGAACGGGCATGTTAGTCGGCAAAACAACCATCATTGGTCCAAGGAAAATCCACATTGAGTGTGAGCTGGTATTGTGACAAATACAATTGTTGGTCCATATTTTTTTTATGCAAATTTGACAGGAGCATTCTATCTGAATTTAGTAACGTATACATTTCTATAAAATTTTTATAAACACTTTTGGTATTGTTGCCCATGCTGTACAAATTTGAGGCAACTTGTGATATCAGCTCAGCAAGGGAAATCCAGAAATCGGAAAAAATGGGGTTTTGCATTTAGAAAAACCGGTAATGACATTACTCGAAGGTCACCCTGTATATTATATCATTATTTGAAAAAACAGTAAATTTAGCTAATAATGAATTTATACGAACTTTATGGAGGCACTGTGTAACTTCATGTTTTATTTATACGAATTCTCACGTCACTAGAGATTTCCAGTTTTATCTGTAGCATCCTGTATAATCCAGAAGCAAAACGTTGATGTATCTATCTCCGGAATGGGGCATAAGTATCGTACACGTTCTGTGTATGTACCTCAGTTGAGTGAATAAATTTAACTTACCACTTAAAACGATGTTCTTACTTTGAATACACACAGCTAGCTTTGCGCTCTATGTTGCCGTAATATCTGCTGTTATAATAAAGAACACAACATAGAGGCTCTGTATGACCCTATAACCCCTTTAGACTGAATGTACAAAATGCGTTTGAACATTTTCATTTGAAAACAGTTTACTTCAAAGCGAAATTTTATTACCGGCAAGCACCCATGCTACCAAACGGCCTATACGACGATGTGCTTAAAAATTATATATCTGGACATCTATGTTGTGGTAGCGGTAGCCCTGCAGTGTGGCTGTGTTTGTGCTGTGTTTCATGATATAAATATCTATATATATATACCCACACACATGCACTTTTGCACACACACACTCGCATACTGCAGATATATACCTGACAACCAGCCACTACCATAACATATACAGGATGTTTTCTCGATTCGACGCCGGTCAGGTGACGTTACAGAGGAACGAGTTGGAGTTGGTAACAAGTGACTCGGGCGATGAGTACCTTCATTTGTTCGATCTGAATGGGCATTCTCAGAAGATTTAGCATTTATGTTGGTTTTATACCAAAATGAAGTATTTTGTGTAGAATACGTGCTGGTATATAGTTTCAGTAACTACAAATTAGTAAATTATAAATTGGTTAGAAAATATTTTCCATTTTAAATTGACAGGAATACATACGTAAACAGTGTGTTTATGGAATACCGTCAAAGAGAAAATCTATTCTATTTACAATTTATTCCGAGAATATACAGTCTCTCCGGATAGGTAAAACGACTCCAGTAAGATATAAAAAAATTTGGTGTAGGAGAATAGCTTTCTAGGATTCAGTTTCGCTGGTTTAAAAAACAAAATCTGTCATAATTTCAAATCTAAAAAATCTAGTCTTGGAAATTAAAAAAAAAGATTTCTTTTCCTTAGTAAAGTACATACTGTTTCCGTTTGAGATACGACAAAATATTATTAAGAAAATTTCACACCTATACGAGCCCCTTCCCATTTCAGTTGGCCCACCATAGGATTTGGCAGAAATTTTGTTTTTATGAAGCAAAAATAAAAGTACAACATTAACCTGTAAATTTATTTATCTCTTAAACAGTATTTTAAACATAATAAATAAATATGAAGCAACGAAAACCAATATCTAACAGAAAATAAAGACAAATAGAGAAAATAAGAACAAGTAGCGTAAAACTAACAAAACAATTTTAAAATTCACCACTGGGTAACATCGCCTTTATTTTTTATTACAGCCGCAATTCGTTGGGGCATAGTATTAACCAAGCCTTGACATAATTCCGGTGTAAAAGAATCCCATATTTCCTGAAGTCTTTGCTTCAGCTCAGGGATATTTCTAGCAGGATGTTTTCGTAGCACCTTTTTCATCTCATGCCACAAAGTTTCTATTGGTGATAGATCCGGACTGCTAGAAACTCATTCTAAAAGTGCAATACCATTATCCTTTATCCACTTTAATGCTTTCTTTGAGGTGTGACATGCTGCACCATCTTGCTGAAACACAAATTCTTGGCGGGATGTCAAGCATTCTTCCATGATCGGTAAGAGCGATTCTTCCAAAATGGCTAAATATTTGTCCGTATTCACAATGCCGTCAATAAAATGAAGTTTTCCCACTCCTTTAGCTGACATGCTACCCCAGATCATGACTGATGCAGGAAATTTCACCTTTCGTTTGAGACAGTCCGGATGAAACGCCTCATTTTTTTTTCGAATAACTCGACTGCGACTGTTTCCAACACACACTTCAAATCTGGCCTCATCACTCCATTGTATTGCACGCCATTGCTGAGTTGTCCAATCCTTATGTTGTCTTGCCCACCTTACTCTATTTTTCTTCTGCTGCAGTGTTAAAAGCGGCTTTTCTTTGGCCTAAACCAAAATATTGTCATTTCTTATTTTCCTACCGCAATTTTGCTTATTAAAAAATTTACCTTATAAGTGCCAAAACCCATTTTATGAGCCTCCCTGTGCGTTGTGGATCTCGAAATTCGTCTCCCAACAGCGTCACTCCATAGAGCACTTAGCTCTAAGTAATTAGCTCGCCTATTTTTCTGGATAATCCTCTTCAACGAACGTCTATCCACATTTGTAATTTTGCTTTTTTTAATATATTGGGGCCTTGCAGCAACTGAGCCGGTATTTTTATACAGTCTAACTATGTTTCTTACACTATACCGCGATAACTCTAATAAATTTGCAATTTCCGAATTTGATTTGCCGGAATTGAAAAATTTAATAATAAGTGAACGAATTTTCATCAATAACCTTTCCTCTACCCATTTTAAAAAAACACAACTACTTAAGTACTTGAAGCTATACTAAATGCGTACTGACAGCTATATGAATATTAGCAACTGTCACGGTGTCAGTTTTCCACAGCAATCTTTGAATTATAGGCATCCTTTGTATCAGAACAAACATAGGTTGATTTGCTGTATTTACAAAATTTTTGCTTTTCCTTGCAAATTTAAATAGAGAGCAAGGACTTTGGTATTTTTTACTGGACATTATTTAATATACTCTGCTAATTACTTTGGGGCCTGAAAACAACCTGTAGTATTTGTTATGTTTTGGTGCTGGCCAAAAAACTAATATTTCAGTAGGTGGGCCAACTGAAATGGGAAGGGGCTCGTACTCTTAAGTCAATCAGAGATTCGTTTTTTGTTTGGTTACCATGGACACCAAAATATTTCCGAAAATATTCATCCTTCAGGGTATCCTGAACGATATTAATAACTGGAAATATTTATCTCAAAACAATGACACACGGCCATAGACTTGAAATTTCGCTTTAAAAATGAATATAGGATTTTTTGTTTATTTTCTGTGCAAACCATAAAAACAAGTAAAACATATTTTTTTTTCTAAATTTCTTTATTATTACTTACATCTCTTAAATGTATTTGAAACTATATTGAAAATTCTTCTTTTTTCAGTGGTGAATACCAAACTCGTATTAACTAAATGCCTATCCTTTAGTAAATAGATATAATTTGATTAATTTTTTAGGTGTGAAATTTTCTTACCGAATCTCCCCCGTGCTTGAATTAATAACCGCAAATTTTTCGTCATTCACGAATATTTTGAGAAAATTATTAATTATTATTATTAATTATTATAATTTTCAATATATTCGTGACCTCGAAAAAATTTCCGGTAATAATCCAAGCACTAGGGATATTACAAGCGAAAAATTTCTCGGAAAGTTTCAATATCCCAAGCCAACTTTGATAATAATCTGGAACTAAGAATAAGAATTATTCGAGCAAAAAATTAAAGTAGGGTTAGGGCATTGAAATATTCCACATATACATATAGTCAGTTTTCATTATGAGAAATTTTTCTGAATATCATTTTGTTGTATCTCTTACAGAACCAGCACTTTTTGGTGAAAGAAATCAGTTTTTTCCATATTTCCAAGACTTACTACTCAACATTTTTTATCATTTACAAGAGTCGTTTCACTTATCCAGGGAACGCTCTGTATATACACTTTATAAAAATGTTTTTATTGGAAATAATCACATTGGGAAAAGGAAATATAAAATGTTTTTACGGCAAAGTGGCTTTATTTTTAAATTTACGGAAAAATGTCAGTAAAAATTCGTCGTAATTAAATAATAGACAAATTTCAAGTTTGATATTTTTATTAATAATTTTAGTTTTAAATAATGCATATTAGAAATTAAATTGATAGAATATTCAAAAGTCATTCCATATCCACCTTTAATCATTTTTTAAATTCTCAGTAATAGTTTTGTATCTCATTTAATGGAATTTTGATAATGTGTCTTTAATTTCGTGTTTGAACAATTCAGTATAATGTCCGAGATCAGCACTCTCAAAGACTTATTGCTTCAAATACTTTTACATCAAAAAAGGGCAGAAAGGGCGCTAAGTGAAGAAATGATCATAACTTTTTTTAATATATTTTAAGAAGAGTGATGGCATTCTTTTAAAGAATGAAAGTCTATCTAAATATTTGATATTCTTCTTTGAAGTCAAAAAAACCAAAAGTTTGAGAAAATCGGCATTTAATTTTTTTTACATACTGATGAATCTCATTTCTTTTACTATTAAGCAAAGTATATATGCAAAGCGAAAACAATTGAATGAATGCTGTCATATTGCTTTGATGGTAATTTCAAACCTTATATGCTTTCTTCATGCAAGATAAAAGCAGAAACACAACCCTTTTTGAGAAAATAGACATTTAATTAACCTTGGTAAAACTGGTCGCCACATCGTCTGTTTAGCTTAAAAGTTATGAAAAAAAAGTGAGTCAAATTTGAAAAAAATCGTTCCAGCATTAAAAAAGTTATAGCCAAAAAAACAATAAAAAAAATAGGTTACGTAGCTCTGCACGCACTGTAGCACTCCCTAAATTTTCTGCGGAGTTTCCGAACACTACATATAAATAAAAATAATAAAATAAAATCAGGGCGCTGAGTTAGCCAAAGAAAGATCCACATCTTCCTGTCCGTTTGTTCTCAAACATGTAATATATTACGAATGAAAGGATGAAAATATATTCCTTTCACCTATCTTCTATAAAAAATATGTTCTAATAATGGTCTCATTTAACTAGTTTTATTCCTGATTGATTACGTATTCTTTTAGTAATAAATGCATATAAGGATTTGAATTTTGACCATCTCGGAATTTCGATTTAACTGTCGTGGATCGGAAAAATTAAATTTTAACTGCATTTTAACATCTTTGCAACTGTGTCTGTTTGATGGTAAAGATACACGAGTATCTTGGGGCGACTTTTCTTTCTCCTCAAGGCGTTAGAGAGATTCCAGCAGAGCTGGTGATAGCTTTTGCGCGCAGCACGGGCCTGTTTCGAATTCTACAGTCAGCGGCATGCACAATGGTTCTTTAAACCTGAGTGCTGTGGGTTATCCGCGTTGTTTTCAACAACATAGTCCAACGGCTCACCCCTTTAAAAGTAGTATACGTTAAATTGGAAAACTCTGGAAAAATCCTTAACGTTGTTTCGGGCATTAGTTATTATCTATGTTAATGTGATTATGACAAGCAAAAAAATAATGAGGATTGACTACTCAAGAAATATAAGGATTGTTTCTCTCAGTAATCCGTGGACACACTGTAGGTATATAATATTAATCACATTTGAGAAGCACGAGTTAAATTTGTGGTAGAATGATATCTAGTAGTACATTATAACTAACAAAAAATATATGTCATGTCTTGATGTAAATATTCATGTCAAAGCTATTCATGCTACGTGACAATTAATGTTCAATATTTTATTCAATATTTAACATGTAGGAAAATTTTAAATGTCTGCTAACTATTTTATTTTTAACAGTAGGGGTACACCAGTCATTCTAAAATTTGATTTACTTTTCTGCGAGTTGTTTTTTGAAATTTCGAATTGTTGAAAATTCTTAATGTTTTTTTTAATTAAAGATACTCATATTTTGACATTAGGGCAATATTTAAAGAGGGCTCTAATTAGTCGATTTTCTTTAATCTATGTCACTGAAATAAAATAGATGATTGTGAATAGGTATACTTTAAACGATATCGTGAACACATTTTATATTCAATTTTACACTGACCATCAAAAAAAAATTTTGCTAAAGGCCTACATTATATATATTTTTTAATTCTCCATCGGTTTAGACGATTTGTGCGGTAAGTTGTAGGTATTCTCGTTAAGTTGACAATAGGCATGGTAATTTTAGAAGCTGAGATGTACATGATAGCACAAAGTAATGTTTTCTGCATTAAATTCAACATTTGAAAAGGTAAAAACTATTTTCTTGCGTATCAAATGTTATTGTAAACATCTCGATATTTCTCCAGACATTTAAAAGAGACCCTATAAATGTTTAGATTTTATATTAAAAAAAATGAGTTCAAATTGCAACGAGAAGTAACTAAAACATAACAAAATAACAACAACGATTTTAAAGTCGGTTTTTTTACAGCAGTACCGAGTATTGCTCCCTCTAGCTTGGATGACAGTGACTATTTTCTAGGCATCCCAAGAATTAAGTCTAATGTTACTTACACCTTATATGTTTGTCTAACTTATCCTAAAACGGTTCTATCTGATTTATATCGGGGCTACGAGCAGGCCAATTGAGTTCTTCAATTCTTTCAACTTCAAGAAATTTTGCACTACGTTGGCAGCATGCGGCCGCGTATTATCGTATCCAAGTTGCGCGTAAACTGCAATAAAATCTTGCAAAATTTCATTATTATCGACATTCAAGGTACTTCCTGCTACAGTGTACAATTCGGTGAGTTCTTGTAAAGATATTCCAGCCCATACCGTCACTGACTTTCTAATCTCTTAAATGCCACTTTTTGAAGAAGTATGACATAGTGATTTTCCGGGTTATTATGCCGTGACCTCGGTAACTGGTCGCTGCCAGAAACAGTATTAAAGTGCACATCCCTAGCATTAGTCGGGATTCTTTTACCTGCCCTGGTTGTTCTCGGACTTGGCGCTGTGGTGACAGATCCGCTATCGATGTCTTTGGGCGTATTTGATTTCGGCTCCTATTGTCGGTCGGAACCGTTCCTCAGATAGTGGTGGTCCACCGAGGCATCCCATAGCCGCCGCTGTAACAGGTCGCATCCCATACTTCCAAACGTTTCGCCGCTTTTCACCGTCGGCATCTTTAGTGGTGAAAATTTCGCTGTGACTGAGTTGTTCAGTTAATGAGTTGATACAGGAAAATTGGTTGTAGCTTGTCAGACATTTTACAGTTGTGGGCCTTCTTGCTAAATATATAGGGCGTTTTAAATTTAAGGCAGAAAACATTGTTTTGCGCTCCCATCAAATGTATATCTGAGACGGCACCAATATTTTTCTAAAATTACCAAACCTGCATTGTAAACTCAAGGAAAATACCTACAACATGACGAAGAAATCGTCTAAATCGATGGAGAAATAAAAAAAATAAAGGAATAAACTTTTTTTTTGTTGGTCACTGTATATTTAGTGGTATAGATTCATTAATATTGATTAAGTCAATTAGTGAGAACGACTTTAAGAAATAATAATAATAATTTAATAATATCTCTACCCCTCACTCTAATCACGAGGATAACTCAGAAGTGAATGCACCCACAATCAATATGGAATTGAAACTAAAAAAGTGGAAAGAGGACTTGTTGTCTCCTCTTCTGTTCTCTGAACTAAAGCCCATTCAGATCATGATATAACGCTGATCTCCATTTATGATTGTACAAAATTTTTTTCCATAACAATTAATCGGAATGTTGCTATTATTGGAAGTTGGAGCTTATGAAATTAGTTCACATTTTTCATTGAACAACTCGTTCCTGGGTTACAGATTTTAGGCGGCGAATCGATGATTGCCTGTATAAATACTACAGCTTATAGCATCATACTGGGATATAAATACGAACTTACTATTTGTGCTTTGAAAACCAATCGCCTCATAGTGATTGCGCCATAAACAGCTCTCATTGTCCATTGTGAAAATGTCACCATTCTAACTCTTTCTAACCCATTGAAATATCAGAGTACATAGACATGCGTTTGTCGAGAGAGTACCATTATTTCGAGGGGTGTGCTTTAGAGTGTTTTGGATTTCGAAGTATTCGTTACACCTTATTCGAATGCTTCACTACTCGAAACATCTTTTCTTGGATGGCTTAATTTCTTGCAGAAAATCCAAGTGTTGAATTTGATCGCTAACAATACCAAAGTTCATATTTCTTACTGTTTGTGGCAACATTAAAATTTAGTCACTTGTGAGAGTTGTGCAACGTGGTGCAGACAAAGGAAAAATCAATAATAGTGTAAAGTTTCCATTTAATTATAATAGGACTGGCCTAAGAAATGCAAAGGTAATTCAAATGAGATTGCAGGTTTTACTAAAAATATAGCAGCATTTTCACCTAAATTAATATACTAAAGGTACTTTATTCATTGACGTAATGATATCAATAGGCTCATTAGTATAAATACTTATTATATAATTATTGCTTTGGAATCCTTTTCCATTTAATTAAGCAGATATTAAATAATAGCCATGACGAAAATCATGTCTAAATATTAAATATTAATAGTTTATTCTGGTCACGATATTTCAGTTGATACCCTTATTGATAAAAATAATTTTATTCCAACCCTTAATTTATTTTGGGATATGTTTATTTCGGGCAACTACACAACACTTACGTGTACCTAAAAATACTATTTTGAAATTCGTAACTAAAATCCAATTCAGATTACTTCGTCCATTGTGATATTGGTTTCGTTCGTAGGTAGTATTTTATTTCCGCGAAAAATATCAAGCCTAAAGTCATTGTCATACTATACAATTCAGTTATGGAGATTTAGTTGACATAGAGTGATTCTTATACAGGATGTTTTTTAAGTAGAGGTCTAAAATTCAGGAACAGATTATGTGGCCAAAAATAAGGATGTTTTGTTATATAAGTTTTAGGACAGCCATTGTCCAGCTACAGCGTGTTAAAAATTAAAAGAAAATCAGTTTTTAATTTCTAAACCGCTTGAGATAATTTAACCAAGTTCGGTGTGCATTTTTACTATGACAGTAGGTATGAAACAAAAAATTACCAGCTTTAGAAACGTACCAGTGGCAGAGGTGAGGGTATCATCTATCATATTTGCCAAAAAAAAATATGTCACCCTGTATAATATTACAAATAAAATAAGTCGTCATATGCGCTATTGTATTATCTTCATTTTTTGTTTCTTTACAGATTTTTGTATTCCAAACGGATTAACAACAAATTTGATTTATTTGATCAAGTGCATTTAACAGTTACTTAAATTACTTAAACCTATCTTAAGGAGGCATGGAAAACAATAATAATAAGAAACCGTTATCTTATTTAATATTATGTATTGTGCCAAATTATTTTTTAAAAAGATTTAGTTTTAACAATGGCTTATGCATATTCAGATGCTGAAATATGGTTTACATTTATGGTTTTGCAAATGGAAATGATTCTGAGGCTAGGCGAATTCCTATGGAAAGATTTCCAAATCATCCAACTCCAATTCCAAGAATATTTAGAAATGTTTTTCAATGCCTTTCGGAGTCAGGCTCATTTCAGAAAGGTCCAATTGCTGCAAGACATTTGAGTGTTAGAACGTTTGTGTTACAAGAAACTATTCTACATGAAATTGAAGAAGACGCTACAAATCATACATTAGTTTGGTCCATTCAGAAGCATCAACAGATACTCACATACAAAGACTCCAAGCCTTACTGCCGCAAAGCTATCCTGCTCGCCTACAATTTTGCTACTGGATTTTACAAAAAATTGAACAAAATTTTGACTTTACCGCTGGCATATTGTTTACCGACGAAGCTAATTTTTTCAGAGACGCTATAATGAACTTCCACAATAAACATGTTTGGTCTCATGAAAACCCTAATGCCGTAATGGAATATCAATTTCACCATCAGTTTTCTTTTAATGTATGGGTGGGTATTATTAGAAATTTAGAACTTTAACCGGTGCTTCCTACAGACATTTTCTTGAAAATATTTTACATGAATTTTCAAATGGAAGATTCGGTAATAACGCGATTGGACGAGTCATTCAATAGCCAGGTCAACTTTGACCACCAAGATTACCCGATAGGGACTCTACTGATTTTTTTGTTTGGGACATTGGTTTACAAGGTTTACATTGAATGTGAGGATCACACGTCAACAAATTATAGCTGGTTGTGATGTGATAAGAGCTACTCCAGGAATTTTTGCACGTGTTTGAGCAGCAATTTCAAGAAGATCTGAAGCATATGTTTTGGCCGAAGGTGGCATTTTCAACATTTATTATAATAAATCTTAGTAAAGTAATTCCATTGTTAATTATTTTCTTATTATTTTACGTAATGTAATGAGTATTGTAAAAATGCACACATGATCAAATAAATCAATTTTAATGTTAATCGGTTTGGAATACAAAAAAGTGTAAAGATACAAGACGTGAAGATAATACAACGACGCATATGATGACTTATGTTATTTGTAATATTATACAAGGTGATATATATTTTTTTGGCAAATAATGATCGATGATACCCACACCTCCGCTATTGATAAGTTTCTAAAGCTGGTAATTCTTTGTTTCTTATCTACTTTCATATTAAATTTGCACACCGAATTTGGTTAAATTATCTCAGGCGATTTAGGAATTAAAAATTAAAAATTGATTTTAAAAAAATTTTTGACAATCTGTCTAGATAATGGTTGTCCAAAGACCCTATATTTATATAACATAAAGCCCTTATTTTTGACTACAGAATATGGCCCTGGATTTTTGACTTCTACTTAAGAAACATTCGCATAATTTTGATAGATTGGCAGAAAATAATTAAAAAAGATATTGAATAACCATTTACGCTAAGCCTAAGAAATTTTATATTGAGGAAGAAGATAATTATTTAAAGGAACAAAGCTAAACTATATTCCTGGTTAACAATGCAGATATTTCTAATTATCCTTATCAAAACTATTTGAAAACATTTTAATCTATGGCATTCACTAAAATAGCATAGCCTGATACGAGTACAGTAATTTCGTTGCGGTGACAAAATTCCATCAAACATTTTGTGGTTACTTTTGAGTTTTCTAATATAAGATTTATCTTTAATTCGTAACACAGGAATGGCGTTAGTTATCATTCCACACAAAACCACAATTTCTATTTTGTAGTACGAAATATAGATTGTTGCATTATATTTTTAAAGCAATGCTAAAATAGATTGAATGTTACTAGTACTATATCGTTTTATTTTACCGGAATTGACTAGATAATACCTAAACTATTTTTAGACCACTATCGATTTAAAATTTTATGACAATCTACTATAATAGTACGTCGTATCATGTCCGATGTCTTGAAATGTTCCTTTACATTGCTACTGATTTTTCCTAAGAGTCTTCCACCACTTCTCTGTTATACATTTCGTGAATACGCACAATATTAACTATATAGTCAAATATAATGAACGAGATTTCTGTGGAGGTATACCTACTAAAAAATTGTGGGATTTTTGCTGATGTTTCGATTTTTGGAAATGCAAATACATCTTTCTGCAAATCCAAATTGAAAAACCTATTTCACGAACTCAGCAAAAAGGTTGACCCTTCATCAGAAATCTGGCGCATTTTTCAAGTGGATGCCCAAATAGTATGGACATATTCTATTTTAAACACAACAGTTTTTTATGACTTGCAGAAAAACACATTCCTATAATAGACCACAATCTGAAATCTGTTTGTTTGCAAGCATGAGAGACTTACAGATCTTAACAAATAATAAAAATTTTCTTTCACTGCGGTCGATCTATACTAAAACCAATTGGATATTTAACCAGTTTTCTATTGGACATATGACCTACTAACTGTTTGATGATATCGGGCGTGTACCACTGACATAAAACTAACATACATTTTACACTTGTTTTGTGCTGCTATAGAGTAAGGAGGCTGGAATCCGAACCTTGGTCGCTTTAGATGACCAGGGAGGTGAGTCTCTAACTCTGTCATACTTTATACCTCATCATACTCCCATTATACCTCTTTCCGTCATTCTCAACTCTAACCATGCGATATTCTTCTTCTTCGAATACTTCGTCACTGTAAAACCACATTCAAAACAAGATTTGAAGCCTTAAGCTTGATGTATAATTATTGAGAATGTTTTTGATATTTTTTTAAAGGAACATTTAGTTGGGAAAAGTCAAGATGATTAGGAATGTAGTGGAATGTCAACAATTTTAATTAAACTTCGCAAAAATATTGCAGAACGTTTAAAATAAATAGTTTTAACGTGTTTTAAAGTGCTGAATTTTTAAAGTAATCATTTTCGTATAGACCACTTATTCAATACTTGAGATGGAATGCTTTTTCTAGCATAAGTAGTATCTGAGTAACTAATGACGACCATTTGCATAAGTCAGAAGAAGAAGAGGCCCTTGAATTATCCACTCTAGTTAAAACCGTCGGCTTAAAGTGCCTACGAAGCGTCGGTGTTGCATTATTGATCCGCAAATTCATTCTATGTTCTAGAAGTCTTTTATACCGTTGGTTTGTAGTTATTTTCTGCGATGCTCGTTTCAACCCATAGAAGAATTAGATTTTCGCTTATATATCCGATTAGTTTGTTAGGGGCTGTATAAGGAATATTATGTATTATTCTTGGGATTGAGAAGGCGTTAAAAGAATTCTAGAATTCATTAAAAAATTGATTGCTGCTATCCTATTATAAAATTTTAAATGTGATTGTATATTAATATTCGATTTTTGCAAGAAGTTTTATTTGGAATGAAAATAAGTTTAAATTGATGAATTTCTGTGAATTGTACAGAACCGGTCTTAAATCTATTGCAAATTGTAATTATTGAAGGGATGTTGTTAACAACGCCAATGAAGGTTTTAATGTTGTTAGTCTGATACAAATTTGCGTTATGCTTTAGAATTACATATAAATCCAAAGTTGTCTACTAAATTTTTGTACTTAGTAGTTTGTTATTTCGATATTTGCCACCTTTAGAAAAATAGTTTCAAATGAATTATATTTTTTTGAGTATTTTTGTTCCGTTTAGAAGTATATAGTCTATAGACTTTGGTTCTATAGCTAGCGATGGTGTAGATAGGAGAAAATCGTTTCCACAGTTTCTTTATTAGTTTTCAATATATTTAGAAAACACAATTTTGTTATTGAATTTTTGAAGAAATATAAAAAAATTAACGCTCTTAATTCTTAGTGTCAGTTTTCACTATCTTATAGAATGTATATTTTACGTAAAAAATAGTAACATAGAATATATGCGCATTCAGATAACTAGGATTATTAGTTGTACTTCGGGATTTATGGGGTACTCTTAGTGGCTCGACTTAAATGCTGGAACTTTACCGGGATCTAGAATTTGATCTACTATAGTCCTGATTCTCTCATTTGCTTTGCCAACTGAATAATAGACTAGACTTAAAATTAGACGGTTCTCATTTTGTTTGCCCTTGATTCTCGAGTTTAGATTATTAAATATTTATCAGCACTACAGAACGATCGATATGGTACAGATGACCTTTTCATTATTCAGGGAAATTTTCATTCGCAAATGTTCGTCTGCTGGCAGAATTTCAGGCGCCGATCGTCTGTTAACCGTTGACCCTTGTGTTTTCTTCAAACTTTAGCTTCGACAAAGAAGTTTCTGAAACGTCTGAACATTAATAGTGTGGGAAATTTGGTGGTCATATCTGCAAGTGGAATTTATGTTATGTTTCTGTGAAATATATGTATTTGTAATGTTTAGCTAAATATAGCATATGGAAACATATTCATTTTTGAGAAAAAGTAAATTTTTCATTACCAAATCGAATTGTAACTTTTGCTGTAGGTACAGGATGTTTAGGAAAGGGAAACATAAAAAATCAAAGGTTTGATTTGTGTGAGATAAGAACACGGTCACCCTTGATTCGTCATTCAATAGGCAGGTTCGACAATTTTTGTAATTTATTGAAATCAACTGAATATGCAATAAAAAATAATTTTGTCAAATAAGACCAGCATTTTAAGAAATAAGGCAGTTTTGAGCATTTGAAAAACTCCAATCGATGCGAGGCTACAAAACGTACCTATACGCGAGGCTAGGATGCGTGACGTCAGCTACCTACTTTGCGCGTCGCTTGACGTGACATTTATTACAGGTTATGCGACCGATTTTCATGGCTTATCGAACATAACACGAATGTACTCATTAAAATACACATAAACTTAGATAAACCTAGATATGTACCTATTTAAAACTATCACCTATACATATAACTTGAAAATAGGTATGTTATAATTTTTAAAAAGTCAACTACGAAATAAATTAAATGTTCTGTAGATTCAGCATTGTATTCTACATGCACTTTAGTACATTTTTTGGAAGATCTGAAATCGAGATCGGCCACAGAGAATACTCCATTTCTGGAAATTTTTTATTTGCACAAGATATTTTTTACAAATATTTCAAATGGAATTAAAGTATCCATAAAAAGTTTACCAGAGAACTTGTTGCAGTTTTTCAAACACTCGTTTTATATCATTTTAATACACCATACCGATGTTCAAACCATAATGAATTTTCACCTTCGAGTGTGGTATAGAGAATTAGCATTTTCAGTGTTTTTTGTGTGAGAGTGTTTGAACAAAATGACACAAATCTTCTGCAGTTTGGTCATATTCACGACCTTCCAGGTAAGTTTTTCTATACCGTTACCTGGCAAGGTCGATATTTAAATTGGATTTATAGACATACTTCACCTATGGTCGAAATTAATTTTTAGAATTTACAATATTGACGGTGTTAGCACACTTTGGCATATATCAATTTGCTAAAAAAAAAACTATATCTAAGTTATTTTATTTGATAACTTTTACCATTTTCTAGATAAACGCATATTTCAGTAAAGTATAGTAGTACGTTTTCAATATGAACACCTCGAGTTTCTATATATTTTCTAAAATTGTCTTATCACCTCCGTTGCACACGAAACATGTTGCGTTTTTTTTTTGAATTTTCCAATGTTAAATTTGCAAGATATGCCAATGAAACGTATAATAAGTATAAGTATTTTGCCTTTTCCAGCATCGATATACCATAGTATATCTGATAAAGTTACTAAGACTACGAAATATGTTTAGTAACTGATTTGAATGTGGTTTTACAACTTCATCTACATATATATGCATCCCGCCCATTTTCTAACTGTTAACTGTATAATAATATTTTCCAGATACTTGTAAGTGACATATTATATTTATATAAACAATAAACATTTTGCAGTCTAACACTAGCATTTAAACACTATATACTGCATGCAAGATGCTTTGCTTAGTATGGTCTCGAGCTTTTGTTGTTCAGTGTAAATGTCCCATATGAAGATTTTCTCTGACCTGTACTGTATAATTACTACAAGCACCGTATATTTCTGCTTCATGTCACCTACTTGTTTATATTTTGTTGTTACGGGCACTGGCTGGAGCAAAATGTGGAGACGCGCCTGTATAATATGTAAAATTAAACTGCATTTGTAATAATTGAAATTAATAACCAACTATGAGACATTGTTATAAAGTGATTTTATAATTTGTATGGGTATTCACATAACATTATACCACCCCCCTTATCGTCTTCGCTTTGGTATCTAGAAAAAATGATGGTAAAAATTAAAATTATGGAAAATTTTCATGCGATTTCAAAGAAATGTACCGTTTCGGACATATACTACGTCACAAAAAGAGGTAAATATCCATTAAAAATCATTATTTTTTGATTTTGCATGTTTACTTCTCTTGGTAAATGTAAAAAATGATAAAATTTCCAGGTTTACCTGTTAAGTTTTTTTGGAGTTTCCATAGGTCGTAGCATGCAGCAAAAAAATCTGCTCACATTTGTGTAGCAAGTGTTGTGATGCTTGTTGCAAACGGCATTTTTTATACTGATATTATTTTAGTCTGGTAATAGGTCAATTGTAGTAGAAAAACTAAATTTTTACAAAATGCCAACGTTTCGGCTTATATTTAAGCCATCTTCAGGGCTCTAGAATACATTTTTAGAGCTGATTATGTCTAGAGTATGTATATTTGAGCAGATTTCCCAGCTTAGTGACCTTGAGAGGCAATGGGATTGTTGGGTTGCGTGAAGCAGGTTTGTTGGTGAGAGAAATTTCTAGAAGGACTAACAGATCCCTACATACCATAGTGTTACCTCGCGTGGAATCAGGAAGACTGTGGACACAGAGTGAGAGGCGCCGTGCGTCGTAGAGGACACACTCTGTGAGAGTGTGAGGAAGATATGGATTGACCTACTGTCCGCTACCATACGCGACATCACCCCATATCATAACGCCTATTGTTGTGTGATGGACATGACGCTTTCTGTCAATTGTGGATTGCGTCTTTCACCATGGTGCCTACTCACACGACCATCGTGCATTCCCAGGCAGAGACGGGATTTACTAAATTGATTCAATTCCTTTCCTAGTCCTACTGAGTCTCTCTACACTATTGTAAGAGCTTAGATCGATGTTGACGAGTGAGAAGCAGTACAGTGTGGACGATAAGACAAGAAGCCAAAACTTCGTATTCGGCGATATACTGTACGCATACCAACCATCTTCCCATGTTCTTCAAACTGATTTGTAATTAGAGATGGGTAAAGATTGAAGTCGTTCATTTGAACGACTCTTAAAAAAGAATCGTGTGAATAGATTCTGTATTTGGCAAGCGATTCGTTCAAATGAATCGCCATGCACTGTTTCGCGAGTCCCGAAATGAATCGTGAATCGTAATGGCATCGGGTCAATATTTAAGGAGCAATTCTCGTTCAAATGAATCGCCGCTTGTCAGACGATTCGCGAGTCGCGAAATGAATCGTAGCGTATCGAGTCAATATTTGAGAAGCAACTCTCGTTGAAATGAATCGCCACTTGCTATGTGACGATTCTTGAGCCGAGAAATGAATCGTAGTATGTATTATCGGTCCAATATTTGAGAAGCAACTCGTTCAAAGGAATCACCATTTGCCACATGATACAAATTATTGCATTTTAAATAATTTCGCGCATCTTTCGTATTTATAATTTACAAAAAATATTCGTTTAAATTGAATCGTACTTAAATGGAATACGAATTTATTTATCTGATTTTTTTTACGCATTTCTCAATATTTTGTAGTAAAATAATTGTTATTAAGAAAGGATAGAATTTTATACTTTACAGAACGTTCCATTTAAATGTAAATATTAAGTTTTACGTACAGTTAGATATAAAACTAGAAATTTAATATTTCATATTAAAAATATAATATTATCGTATAAATATAACTATTATACACATTATATTAAATATGAAAATTGGAGAATAAATACGATATCGCATGCGTGAATAAGTCGCCTTCACCGATTTAAATTTTCAGATTTCAAACAATTGTATTATTATAATTATAGTATTAGAGCATTAGGACTCAGGATTAAATTTCTTCGTTCAAATGAACGAATCGTAAGAGTCGATTCATTTTATCAAATTGAATCGTGTGAATAAATTAATCAAAAAGAATCTAGTTGCCCACCTCTATTTGTAATAGTCCGGTTGTTGCTAAATCGTTCTTTGAGAGTTAAAAGTCCCAATAGACGATCGGTGCCTCTAGCTCTTGTGTCCAGTGCCTTTCTGACTCCACGCCTGGTACCACCGAACTACGGTACGTAAGAATCTGTTAGTCCTCCTAGAAATTCCTCTCATCAACAAACCTGCTTCGTGCAACCCAACAATTCGCCTTCTCTCAAAGTCGCTAAGCTGAAAAATCTCCTCAAATCTACGTACTCCAGGCATAATCAACTGTAAATAAGTGTCGTTTGAACAAGCTTTACAATCCAAATGTGAGCAGAAATTTTTAAAAGAGAATGCTGTCAAAGTACGACCTATGTAGACTTCAAAAAAAAAGAAGAAACATTAGACAAAGCTAAATGAAAAATATAGTATACAGGGTTTTATGATACCACTGTCCACTATCTTGTTCTAGTTAAAGGATATATCTCCCAAGTAAATATTTCTTATAATTCTCTTCATTAGAGTCATTGAAAGTAAAAATCTCTTTCAATTATCATCTAAATTGACAGCAGTTTTCTTGTGATGAATATGATACCTGAAACTGTTTCAAATTTTAAGTTCTAACTGACTAAAAATTATGTTTAAATGGAACAAATCAGGAGTTCATGGCAAGAAAACGGCTTATGTTGTGTTTGAATACTTTATCTTCCAAATCCACCATATAATAGAAATAACTAGTATTCCAATTTAAAAAAATACAAATGTACAGGATGTGTTATTAAAAAAAAAATCACGAAATTGTTCCAAACGTATTTTTTTTATATTATATTAAATTTCCTAAAACATATCTTAATCATTCTCTTTTCAGATAGAAGAGCGAAGTCAATAAGGTGGGGGGTAAAGTTAATATCCATATACATTTTTTTAAAATAAGAATCGAGTAAAGTTTATTTGTTAAATTTGCAGCTGAAGTCAGTTCATGTTCATAGCAGTTTTAGGTTGAAGATTAGTAATGTAAAGCTTCTAATGATGGTACCTAATTTAGAAATATTGAAAGTAGAAGAAGCAAGAATGTGTACAGTGAGGCCTATAAAGCAGCAAATCACCTTTTAACTTTTTTAATATTGTGATGTTTTTACGCCTTATCCTTTCATATAAAAATTGGTGAAACAGAATCATTATTAAAAACTTGCAAAGGTGTACATGCCCTTAGTAGATTTTACTGTTTGTACTTCTCCACTTTCAATATTTTTGAACACACCACTAGTAGAAGCTTCACCTCACTGATTTTTCAATAAAAATGAACAAAATTGTTCTACAATTTTTGTAATAGATAATTATATAAGTGACTATATTTGGTACAGTCGGTGCCCGAGTTGTATATATCAGTGTAGTGATGCTACCATGTTGTTTCTTTATGTTCTTTATGTTGTGTGAGTTGCAATCAGCACTCTGCTGTTGTAGAGTACCGATGCGGGAACCAAGACATTGGAAATGCTCCATCAACAAGGCGGTAAGCTTAAAAAACTTTGAAAAGGACTTAACTCGGTGGTTGGTGTTGCTGGGAGCTGTTTAATTCTTACATTGTTGTAGTCTTTGTTTTATTGCATATTTACGCAACCGGTTTGTTATGTTTTTAAACGAAAAACGATGAGTTGGAACCACGATGGTTTGGGTTCATATTATTGTGTACAGTAATTGGCAAATGAATTGCTTGGAGTTTTTTTGTCTCGGAAATTTACCATATAATTATATATTTTCCAAGCATTTTTCTTATGCCATGTCAAAACTTATGTCAGAGGTATATTTTAATGTGCACCTACTTAATTTACTGCACTTTATTTTTTTGTATGTAAAATGTAAATAAAGTACATTCCCATGAAAGAATTTAATTTTAATTTTTTAATTGTTATCAGTCTGAAGAAATTAAATCTCAAAACAAAATTTTCATTGATTTTATTGCACAGTTTTTCTTTGCTTAATTAATTTTTGTGTTCTTTATTTTGCAAATTAAATTTGATTTTTTTTTTCAGGAGTAATTTATTTTTTGGCACTTTATTAACACAGCACTTACCGAAAACTATAAAAAATTTAAAGTTGCACCATACATTATACCTATACAGGGTGATTCATTAATAATTGTACAGACGCGAACTGGATAATCCTGGGCTGAAAATATGAAGAATTGACACAACGCTTAGATAAAATATGGCTTCTTACAGAGTTACAGGGTATTTTATTAAAAAATAATTAAATGATTTTTGCCCATTACTTTAACCCTGTTTGATATATATATATATATCATACTTGGTATAAAGTTAAAATACTTTAGAACATATTAAAAAATGCTACAAAATCGTTCATGGCTACTACCAGAGGCGTACGACTCTGGTGGTAACCACGAACGATTTTTAGCATTTTTTAATATGTTCTAAAGAATCTACACTGTATGTGTGGTATGATGGGGATATATCAAACAGGATTAAAGAAATGAACAAAAATCTTTTTTTTTTTTAATAAAACACCCTGTAACTCAGTGTATTGTATCTAAGCGTTATGTGTCAATTCTTCATATTTTTAGCTCATGATTATCCAGTTAGCATATGTACAATTATTAATAAATCACCCTGTATATTACGAAGAATTTTTGACAGTGTGTTTTACAATCCTATAAAACATACATATATGTACTCAGTACAGTATTCTGAGAAACATGGATTACAACAACATGACTATTAACATATTCCGTTTGAATTTTTTCGATTTTCACTTAACTATGATAGTGTTTTGGTTTGGTGAACTAACTAGGTTGTCTATACTTCTCTCTAATACATATTGGACTTGGGGAAGGTACCTTATAGTGGCCTTAGAATTGGTGAGGGGTGTAGATTGGTGCAGGCTAACCTTTTTGATGTTTGTAGAGCCACGAAGTTGGTATGAAGACCCTGGTCATGCTGGATGAACAGGGCGGTAAGCAGTTTATAATTTCTTGTGTATTGTAATCGGTACCTGGTCGTACGGATGTACTCTCATCATTACGGAATATAAAGAGTTACAAGTTCCTTAAAATGCATTCAAATCTTGTATACATATTTTAAGTTGACAAGAAGATAAAATTTTAACATTAGTAAATTGTTTGTACCATTCATTACTTTATATCTAAATGTAACCATTTTACTCAATAAATTTTTGATTTAATTTAGCTTAAATGTAAATGAACAATAGTACCTAATCGTTCTTTTTTTATATAGTGTTTGTACTTTGTATTTTATATTTTTATAAATTTTCGAACTATGATTACTTTCTGGTCATATACAGAGTTGTTCAGTCATACTTTAAGCCTAGCTTCCTTGGACAAAAATAATTTGAATTAAATCAACTTACCGTAGTTTAAGTTTGCTTTCTTAAAAAGTTGTAGGTCTGAAAACACTTTTTTGTTTAATTTTTTTAGTAAATTAATATTTCCAGGCATTTTTTTTATAAAAATTTTCTTATTAGTAGGGTAATTGTACTCAAGGTTTGGAAAAAAGGTTTTTATGTGATTTTTGGAAAATGATTAGTTATTTTGAAACAGCTTTCGTATTTTATAAAAAAAACGGCGTTTGAAATAGGTATTTGTTAAGTTTGGAAACCAATATAGAAATTCTAACAAATTATTAATTCAAAAAGTTATTACAGTTAGTAATTCGCTCTTACAAAAAGCATGAAACACAACACAGATAAATATAACAACAAGGAAGAAATAAAATATTTAAAAAATAATAAAATTTAAAAAATAGCTACTTAAACCTAAATGCCATAGCACAAACGAAATCTTTATTTTAAAATTATTCTTGAAATATCCACCAAATAACGTACTAGACATTAATAACTTTTTGAATTATTAATTTGTTGGACGTTACATGCATTGATTTCCAAACTGAACAAATACGTTAATGGCAGTTTTCTTCTAAAATGGTGCGTTTTAGCGACATGCAACAAGTATACCTTATTTAAAATAACCGACAGCTGTTTTAAAATCAATTTCCAAATATCTGTACTTAAAAAAATTACAAGAAACAAAATAATGGTACAGCGCTCAAACCACCCTATACATTTAACTCAACAATCAGATATTCGTGTTTATTTCACAAAAAACCTTCTTTTCGAAAATTTGAGTATATTATTCAACAAATAAAAAAATTGTAAAATAATGAAATGAAAAAAGTAATTTCTCAGGTAGCCGTATTTCTCATCGTAAAATGATCAAATCTGTGCTGCCTCGGAAAATAAAACACGTAGAACAAAAGTAATATCAGAAATAAAATTTTGTTTACCACTTTTATTATTTCAATTCTCCTCAAATAGCAGCTTTTGAAGAACGTTTGTAAGACACACATTATTTTGCTGTTGCAACCCCACTTTTTAACAATTAATTTCACGTACTTTTAAAAAGAAAAGTGAATAATCTTATATGCTGAACTATGTAAGTTTATGTTATCACAATATTTACATATATAGTTAAATTTTAAAAAATACGTATTTTCAAAGATTTCTGTACCTAAAAAGTTCGTTCATTCATTCGTTAGGCCGTTTCCTGTTCGCAGGTGGCTAACATTTTTGTTATTTGTAAAGCTCTATATCATTCAGTTCTCAAATATCTAAAACTATTTGTATTTGTAGAACACACTATTTCAAGAATACCCTTAATATATGGTCCATTCTTTACTGAACACTCTGTGTATCTACTGTTTCCAGACCGACTACTTGGCTTGGTCCAATAAATACAAGTTTGCGAATCGTGGAAATTTTCGTTACACAGATATGATAAATTTAATATCGATAATAAACATTTGATCTTAATATTAAGATCGTACGCGAAAATACGATAATTTGATTCATATTGTTGCTTTTCCGTCAGCTACTACTTATTTAAATCGTCATTAACCTGACTAAACTAACTGCACAATAAAGAAGCGTTTACACGGGTCAAGTACTTTACCCAACTTGACTTGACTCAGCTATAGCTTGGGAAAGAAAGTGGTCAAGTAGGCGTTCAAGTGATAAAATTGATAGTGCAGGTAGTCAAGTCAAGCTACTTGTCCACCGTGTAAAGCCACTTGACTTGCCTTGACCAGAATTGTTTACACGATGCAAAAACAATATTTTGCTTGATTTTTTCGCATTACATGACTGATTTGCGTGATTTTTTTCTACTTGGCTTCATTCAACTGTAACTTTGAAAAGTAAGCGGTTAAGTAGGCGATCAAGTGATATACTTTATGGCATAGGCAGCAGTCAAACCAAGCCATTTGTCCACCATGCAGAACCACTTGATTTGTCTCACTCCATGACCCAAGTCAGTACTTGATTTGACCGTAGTAACTGTTTACACGATGCAGAAATACACCGCATGACTGTTTACTTGACCCGTGCGTGTTCATGCACATCTTTATTTTCAAGCGCCAAGCGAAAATGATCGGCTTGTAGTAAAACAATCTTAAATTAATATTTTTATTATGTTCTTGATATTTCATTTATGTTATGTACCTAATGACCATTTTTTAAAGTATTATTGAATTTTACTTTACCTGTAAGACAATGACAATGACTAAAAATAAATGAATAAATAAATATTGTTTTCCCATTCTCTTAATTAACTGTGACTTAATTTTAGATAAAGTTACTGTTATTAATCAAGTTAGGTGAATAAAACAATGGAAACTTTGAAATTAAAAAATAGTTGAGAAAAATTTCTTGTAACTTTTTATATTTTTATGATGTTAGCTACGTCTGAATGCCTTGTACATATTTTTAAATGGTAAGTCCCAGGACTTGCTGTGGTGAGGTTAATGAAAAAATCAGTATTGGTACGAGGTATTTTTGTAAAGGTATCTACTTAGTTTTCACTCGGAAAGTTGATAGTACTGGAAAATTGAATTTATTAAGTAACCTCGTGCCATTCTCGATTTTTCAATTCAAAAGTCATGGCTTTAAAATGAAAAAATACATAGGTATTCTCAAAGGATATCAAAATAAAGAGAATGCACAATATATTTTCAAGCTGAATTAAACAATTCCTTCATACTCTTGAACATTAATTACTTAGCATATTTAATATAATTGCTACATATATAAAAATATAATTTTGTGGTTGTGAATATCAGATCTACCTTTTGAGAATATATATTTTTTTCATTTTAAGAGTGATTCCTGGGGATCAACTACCGATAATCAAATCACCCGCCATTTTCGTTGATCTAGTTCACCCTTAGAATCCAACTTAACACTAATATACATATTTTCCTTCTAATTCGATAACCAAAATCTGTAATGAACCAAAACAAATGTGACAACTGTCCGGGCAGTCTACAATCTCATTAAGAAACAACAGTTCCACTAGATTCATGATCTCCAACATATTTTCCTTTGGTTTTTGTATTGCGTTGTTAACACTGTGATTTACACGAATCATCCTATAAACGTAACTTACTTATACATTTTTTTTTTATTTTAATATTTAGCTGTTAATATGAGGTTTTATTGAGATAAATTTTTAATGTCATAACATTTTCAAACACATACTTCCTGGTG
Organism: Monochamus alternatus; assembly: GCA_037114965.1. Taxonomy (NCBI): domain Eukaryota; kingdom Metazoa; phylum Arthropoda; class Insecta; order Coleoptera; family Cerambycidae; genus Monochamus; species Monochamus alternatus. Next base: position 22,676,022 of record CM073427.1, on the reverse strand, counting down.
GATAAAACCTATGTGCGTTTTTAGTTTACGAACACCATAATTATTTAATCAATTTATTATTATACATTATTTTTGTTGAACTCTTATTTTAATTAATTACATTAAATATTTCAAAATGACAATGGGGAAATTGTTTGATTTTTCCAAATACGTGCAGATGGAAGAATGTATTATTTTAATCGAAAAGGCGTTTGTTCTAGACAATTTCGTGGTATTTAAAAATTTTTAGTCTGGCCACGCTCCCACAGAACGGTCGCCGCCATAGCGTAGACTTGTGACGTCAGACGCCGTTCGCACGTATGTGATACAACTAAATACAACAGTGTGCTTTATAACGGGTTTACACATGCTTGGATTTAGTGGCGCCAATGGTTACTGGTGCGGCAGTAAAATAAAATTGCATATGTAGACCTCTAATGCGTGCCATTTTTATAAGTGCTCGCAGGGATCAAAAAAGTTAGAGCATTGCCACTTTTCTATGCGTTAAGGCGCGTTTACATATGCAATGATTTGCTGGCGCTAGTAATTACGCCAGTTGAACTTTCATGCCAGTAAAGGTTTACACATACATTATGATTTTATCGCGTCAATTTCATTTGTTGATTGCTAGCTATAGTGATTTGTAGGTACTACTGAATGTAAAAATCTATCAGCCACTGCAAATTCAGGCACCTTCTTTCTTTCTAAATTTTATTTAATGCTAAGGTATATGCATTTCTTATAGAACAAATTTTAACTTTGACCCAGAAGAATTAAAGTAATCACTATTTACGTTTCCTGTTATCTTTTCATAAGCATATTCTCTTGCATTTCTATTTTTAAACAAATTGGATCCCACAAACAACACATTATCCGTAACACTCTAAAAATTCAACGATTTTTTCCGAATTCCATTTCTTACTCATTTCGTATAATATTATAAACGAAAGTAAAATCAAATACTAAACAAAACCTAATCTGGTAAACTAGTGCGTAAATAAAGGCGTGTATTCATGTATTCATGCACGCCAGTATTTACGTACTAGTTACCAAACCAGGTTTTGTTTAGCATTTGATTTTACGTTTGTTTATAATATTATACGAAATGAATAAGAAGAGAAATTCGGAAAAACTCTGTGAATTTTTACGAACAATAACCTTATTTGTGGTAACCCAATTCGTATAAAAATAGAAATGTAGGAGAATATGCTTATGAATAAATCACAAGAAAGAAACGTAAATAGTGATTACTTTAATTATTCTGAGGTCAAAGCTAAAATATGTTCTAGAAGGAATGCATACCTTACTATTAAATAAAATTTAGAAAGCAAGAAGGTTTCTTGGTTTGCAGTGGCTGATAGATTTTTGCATTCAGTATACAAATTACTATTGCTAGCAATTAATAAATGAAACTGGCGCTATAAAATCATAATGTATGTAATGTAAACCTTTACTGGCATGAAAGTTCAACTGGCGTAAATACTGGCGCCAGCAAATCATTGCATATTTAAATGCGCCTTTAGTTCCTATCTGTATACGATTTCCATACATTCGCAACTCAGTACATACGTTTAGAAGAGTTAATTTGTCATTTGTGATATTATTAGACGTTATTGTGTAAAATAGACATTGGTATTGAAGAAATAGACACAAAAGTGCATCTACCGGGCAAATGGAATATGTACTGAATTATGCATATAAGGAGCGTTTACATATGCAATGATTTGCTGGCGCAAGTATTTACGCTAGTTGAAATTTCATGCCAGTAAAGGTTTACACATACATTATGATTTTATCGCGTCAATTTCATTTGTTGATTGCTAGCTATAGTGATTTGTACTACTGAATGTAAAATTCTATCAGCCACTGCAAATTCAGGCACCTTCTTTCTTTCTAAATTTTATTTAATGCTAAGGTATATGCATTCATTGTAGAACATATTTTAACTTTGATCTCAGAAGAATTAAAATAGTCATTATTTACGTTTCTTGTGATTTTTTCATAAACATATTATCTTACATTTTATAAGAATTGAGTCCCACAAACAAGGACATTCTCTGTAATACTCTAAAAATTCAACGATATTTTTCCGAATTTCACTTCTTACTCATTTTGTATATATACCTGATCTGATATACTAGTGCATAAATACTTGACGTGCATGAATAGGTTTACATTTGCAAACTTTCTTTGCACAAACTGATGAGTCGTTACTGGCGCATTGAAAAGTTGAAATGCTCTAACTTTTTTGATTCGTGCTAGCACTGATAAAAATAGCACGCCATCATGCCCGCAAAAAGAAATTTCTTGAGACTAAAAATATTACTACATCGATTAATCTATGTAAAATATCTCTATTTTCACGGACCTTCTCATTATAATTTTGTATTTTTATTTTGTGAGCAGAATCTAAATTATTTACAATATTACGTTTACCCAGCATTTCAAATTTAATACGTGATGAAATATGTTTCTGAGATTTTTCATGTCTTTCGCGACCCCGCGTTATATTTTACAAATTATTAAAACCCACCCTACCCCAAATTGATAAATTATCATTAGTAAATAACAAACATTGCCAGAAGTATAATTTATTCCTAATAGTTGATTCGGTTAACCAGTCGTTGTTTTATAATAATTATTGTTAAATCCCCTATTTTGTTTCTCACCTAATACAACCAAAGACGGTAAAGAAGGTGTTGGTCTAAATTTTTATTTAATTATCTGATTTTCATCGTAACTGAGAGTACGAAATCCTTTTAATAGCAAACAATCCACAATGTCCATGCAACTAGAGAATTAAATACGTACCAGTAAAATGTAAAAATTGCTTGTCAAACACAAATTCTTAAGAAACACATTAAAATTACACATCAAACATCCGTTAATCACAGAAGCCCGGCGCAATTACAGATCATAGATGACAAATGGCCAATGTTTTTGTTTTGTTTTGTTTGAATTGCTCTATTTCCGATTACTGCCGAGAGTGCCGAGGCTTCACGACGGGCGATCGCGTGATAGTAGAAGAAGGATGGCTGTATTAAAAAACTTACATATTAAAAAGAGATAGATGATGGCAACTAGTTGCCTGTGCTGAGATTTATTTACGGATGTAATGACGCTATCCCTATAGTTCAAGGTCGCGCAGTGTCAGATACATAGATGAATGCGTTGGAGGCTTACCGCACTCCGTTGGCATGGGCTACATATTCGGAGAGCGCGAAATTTCAAGCACATTAAAAAATCACGTATTTATTTGCTCACTCGAGATCTCAATTAATAATTAGTTGCATGTGAAAATAGATTTATAACAAAATAAATATAAAAATATGATATAGGCAGGTAGACATTTTTTTAGCTACAAACACCGTAGAGGAGGCTTAGCCTCTCTTTCCTCCTCTAACAAGCCCCCACTGAATTAAGTAGGTAGGTTTAAGTTTATCGAAATTAAAATGTGAAGTTCCAAAGAATCAGTTAAACTTTTCTATTAAGCTACCAGACAGTATCCTGAGCGTTTAGAAAATCAATGGTAAAGCAAATTTGCAATTGTTTTCATTTATTCAACGGTTCATTTCGGTCCCAAATAATATGTTCTGTATTTGCTCCTACGATTTAGGTGATGTAGAATATTATTTGAGGCATTTATAAAATTTTGCTATCTGACTTTACTACATTAAATTACCAGTTTTATTCTGAAAACATAAAGTTTAAGAAGGTACGAAATCAGTAGTAAATAGCAATAAAACATTATTAAATTAGGTAATTTAAAAAGATTAATAAATGTTAAATATTCATTACTTTTACTTATTATTTTTCAAATCAAAACAAGTAGTTTAATGTGAAATCAGATGGCATAACTTTATCAATACCTAAATAAGTAAAACCATCTATCTGCTACTTACCCAACAGCATTGTCCCCGTAATTGTTACGATCGGATCTATGTTGTAAACAAATAAATAAATTATGTTTAACAATACCGTAAATTAACCACATCACCACTAATAAGTATGACATTACCTACACAGTGTTTACGCTATGTAGCTATGACCCACAAATGCCACAAAAACCCAAAAATACAAAAAACAAACGCCTGTTTATACATCACCAATACCGTAAACTGCACCTGTATCCATGGAAACAAACTGCTCTGAACGGCGTGTAACGTCACACCAATGATATCGCGTTTTTGGCCACGTGGTTTTGTTTAAAATCTATGGCAATTTATTAATGTTAATATTTTAATTATTATGTGATTATTGCCGCTAGAGACGTCATGTTCTGACCTTTCAATATGTTTGGAAGATTACCCTCTAATACATTTCAAACCAATATAAAACTCATGCAACTTCCCCATTATAAGTTTTCTGTTATCAGTGCATGTTACTACCTAGAAATGCAAATAAATTTTAAATATATTCGTTTTTTTTTAAATATCTATTTTTAAAATGTCTCCTAATCCAGTTATATGGTTTTAAAATACTTTTAGTTTTGATAAAGCCTTTTCATAATCATTTCGTTACTATTACAAAAATTGTATAGTATTTCAGAATTTGTAGATTGCTCGGATTAAGTCTTTTGGTAAAACTGATTTCGGTATTCCACCAGTATGTGTCATTTTTGTTTATGAATCTGTAAATAAGTAATGAGGTTCTGAAGATAAGTAAACTATAAAATGGAAATAAAAAAATATGTGTGAAGATGAATGTTGTGGAGTCTTAAAAAGGTACTAAAAGTTATAATACTTGTAAATGTAAATATGCAATAAGATATTTGACGTTACTTCTGATGTTATGGTTGTACACACTTTGGAGTTTTTGTAATGGAGTACTAATATATTGATATGTCGATTTATTCTCTTTTTTGGTATACTTTACATCGACAAATTTTCATAATTACTTCCTTTATGATAGAATCTATTTTAAACTTTTATAATGTTTGATTTTGATAGACCGATATTTTTAAACACTGGACTATTGCAATCTTTTTTGTATGCATATTTCTGCTGAATGTTTCTAGTACTACAGCAAATAAATTTAATGTTTGTTTTTAAGAAAATTGAATGCACTAAAGATACAATTATTAGGGAAACCCTCTTCTTCCTTTTATTTTAGGTACCTCTATGTACATACTATTGCAATAACATTCTTTAAAATGAATTTAGCGACTTGTTTTGAACTGCTGACACTAAATATTGAAATTAAATTTCGTTGTGAATATGCCAGTAGTTCAAAACAATTCCCTAAATTCATTTTAAAGAGTGTCATTATTATTGCAATAGTATGTAGGTGAGTTGTAAAATTTGCGAACGAATTGTACATGAATCTTATAGGCAATTTTTTTACTTCTTCATCATTTTCGGGTTTATTTAAAGCTACATTAGCCTCGTAATTCTTTTTATCCTTTTATTTGCTTCGCAGTCGGTGGATGACATTCGTTGTGAAAACTATAATATTGCTGATTTTTTATGTTTGTTATTTATGAAAAATATAAATTATACCAACTGTTGCAAAGTTTGATAATGTCAATAAATAAAGTCATTAGCAGAATACTGCAATAAGGGAAAGAAATGGTACCTGAATTCAAAATATGTGAATTTGGACTTCAACATCACCTGATCCTATCGCAATTTATTTTTGGCCCTGGAAATACGTAACAAATTTAGTAGGTAGGTATATTTCATACCAAAAATTAGTTATGTTAATTTAATCTACTATGGTTTTTGGGGTTGCGGTGCTGTGGCTTTGATTACAGTCGCCATGGGAATTTAAAATGAGTATGTCTTCCAGTATTTCCGTTGTTGGTTGGTACAGAAATATTTTAGTAAATGTAACATTTATTTTTAAATTGGTAGGATGTTTATTAACGTTTTAATCTAAACTGACTAAGGTACAACCTTTTGTAGTATGGTATACACTTCACACAGGTTGATTCTTAACCTGTACGCATTAACTTGGGAAATTATACTTGAGGACAATAATGACGATTAGTGAAAAAAAAATATAAAATATTTTTAGTTTTTGAAGTTTACAAATATTTATCAGGTGTAATTTTTTATTTATAAACATTTTCATACATATAAGTATTGATTAATGTCAAAATTATTTCTTTTCTTTCATTCAAAAGCCAACTACAATTCAAGTTCCATATATTTTTAATGAGATATAGATATAAAGTACAGTCCAGAAAGTGTCAGTATATGTCTACTCCATTGCAGAATCTCGCTCAACAATTAAAATATTTACAAATGATACATAGTTGTGAAAATACTCTTATGTTTTAGAAATCAGTCAAAAGACTCATGTATACTGGACTTTCTCTCTTTCATACATATATTTGAGTATTCAACCTTAGAAACATTTAACAGCAGTGTAGTGTATTACAGAAGTTCCACGTATATTAAAATTCACTTTTTACTTGTGTCGATGTTATTAAAAATTATTGCTTTGGTCAAAATATTCTTCTGTATTACTCTACCTGAAATTCCCAATTAAAAATATCCTCTATCCTTTCCCTAACACTTCATTTTTCATACTACTGAAATTATTTGTGTATAATGCGAATAATCATTTTAAATTTTTTATTTATAAACAATATACTTCTTTAATTATTGTGTAATAATAAATATGTTGTTTTTGTATTATGTGCAAGTAATTTCTTTACCCACAAAACCAATTTAAATATTGATGGATAATAAATACATGATTCAATCAAAGACAACAATACATTGAGGGATTTAACACTATCGAAGTAAGTTGACACTCTACTCACAAACTTTAAACGTGTTTTTCACACTCTCAATTCTCTTGATTCTGCGCTAATGCCAACTTCTCTTAAACATATATTGTCAACTGTAGCATGTACATTGATTTCAATGAAGACTATAGTTAGCTTCTGATGATTCTAGTGGATTAGTGGTCCAACGAAAATTCTTACAGATACAGCAGAAGTGAGCTTTACTTACAGGTCAAGCAATTCTTGATTTTTTTTTAATTCTGGTGCGCTTGGTCTGTGGGATTTTTTGGTGGAGAGTACGGTAGACTAGAGCATGCGCATGCTAGTTTGTAATAACTCTGACACGATCCAGAATACACGGCACACTAATATTTTAGTGTAACCTGCGAATAGTGCGTTTTGCGAATATTAAGCTTTGTTTTGTGTTGCGCAGAGCAACTGGACAGGATCGAGGATGGCATGGACCAAATTAACACCGACATGAGGGAGGCTGAGAAGAATCTTACCGGTATGGAAAAATGCTGCGGGCTCTGCGTTTTGCCATGTCAGAAGTAAGTATGCTCGGAACAATACACTGACAATTTAATACAATTTTTTCTTTCCCAAAGATCTCAATATGTTGCTTATAATATATACAAGTCAAAAGGGTTTGTAGTTATATCTGGAAGGCCGCAGGGTTATAATTTAGACCCTCTGTTTTTCTAAATATGTATTAATTACTTCTATTTTTTGAGTATAATAAACATGTTTCTCTTTTATTATTGCTATTAGGTAGATTTAATGGAACCACAAAAAATTAACAATTATATTTATTTAACTACGTATATATATTGTTTAACATTCACGAATTACCTCAAATTAACTACAAGCCGCTTTTGTATATCAATTGGCATGTCATGGCAGTTTCTCCATTGTTTTCTCACTGTGGGCTTTAAATGGTAAACAATACAGTCAAATATTTCTACTTTTATCCTCATATACTAGAAAAATTAAACCCGATATTTTCTTAATTATGGTTAAGATGAAACTATCCCAATACTTTTCGTTTCCGGTTTATGGGATGTACAAGGTGGGCCAATTTCGACACTTTTGGGGGGTTTCTACTATTTGCCGAGGAGAAAAAAAAGTATCTAAGGTTGCATGAGCTGGATTTTTAAGAAAAAGATAAAGATAAAGGGTGTCTCTCATTTTTTGCAATTTTTATGACGCTTTATAATTCTTTTGTTTAAGTAGTTAAAAATTGCGGCGTCTATTTGTGAATTGTGATTATTAACCCCGTATTTATGGATATTTCAAGTTTTTAAACAACTTTGTTAATAATAAAAAAAGTAAAGGTACTTTGCTTATGCAAATTTTTACATTTTGAACATCCTGTATGTTTGATCACATATCTGGTTACTAGTTATAGCTTCCTAAGTTCAGCAAAACTTTTTGTCAAGAATAACTTTCTCCAAAAATTAACAATAAAAAAAGTTTGCACGACTGTGGTACCCCATCCGGGAACACACTGTATGTTTCTAAAGGTCAGATGTATAAATATAAGTATTTAAAGTGATAAACTGACATGTATATATATAACGGGGCTAATTTCATGTTGGTCTTTATGACGTTATAAGAGGCGATAATTTGTTTGAAGGTTTGCAAGTTTAATAATTTCAGTATACTAAAGCTGGTTTCTCATAACAACTAAATAATAAAGCTGGTCGAGATGGGCGTGTTATGATTTTGAAATTTCTCAACCACCAATAGAAGACAAGTGACGTCAGACGCAAGAAGTTATTATGAGAAACCAGCTTAAGACCAGCTACCTACGTGTTTTTTCATTTGGATTATTACTGCTTCTTGAGTATTATTGTTAGTAAGTATTTTTCCTAAAGAAGACAATTACACAATTATATCAGAGCCGTTTTGAAATCCACAGACAAAGCTCTATTCAATAATTACTAACCTGCTTTAATGAAAACACTATAAATATCTAATTTCACTTTTGACAGTGGGAACTCGAAAATTCAACCACAATAGATGAGATCTGACCTATTTCTGCATTTTTAGGATTGCTTCTTCAGGTGGCCTCTTTTAAGTTGAGTCAAATATCTAACTATAAAAATTATTATATAATAAATTAATAAATTAAAATTATTTGAAATTAAATATCGACAATGACAAGAGTGACATTATTCTGTCAATGAATTAAATTAAATATGACAATACCTACTTAAATAATGTTTACCCTTTATGTAAAAGTTTTTATATATTTTTAGGTATTAATAATATTGTGTGAAACTAACTACTCTGGACAAAAGCCCCAACCACAGAGTAGTTAGTTTCACACAATATTATTAATACCTAAAAATATATAAAAAATATTGTGTATTATACTATACAATCATTCTATTAAGCATTAAGCTATAAAATTAAATTACAGCCCTTTTTTATATACAAAAATATGACATACAATAAATAGTATACTAGATAGTATCTACACAAAAACTGATATTTACAATGGACATGCAATAGCCTACGTAATAGGAGAGTAGGACTATGGAAGTCATTTTTCACGTTGAAAAATGAGATAATTTTTGTTCAGTCTTCCAAACACGTTCCATAATATGTTTTATGTACATAGGTAACTATATTTTATACTTTTCGCATTTACGTCGTATAAAATAAATGTATATCTATTTATTGTTTACCTCTGGCTGCTACTTGGGTAGGAACTGATATATGTTTTACTGCTAATAAATAAAAAATACTGGCATATATAGAATTAATTATATTAAAAATGATATTAAAACGTAGTATAGTTTTATTGTTCGTTGTTCCTGAATAATCTTCTTTAAACGACTTTATATCAAATTCTATGGAATCTTTTGTAAGAAACAAATCGTAAAATTATGGATGAGGTGTGATTAACTTTGTATGAAATATTTTTAAGGTCATTTATAAAAATATAGCTTCTTTTTAATCCATTTTAATTCCATGAAACTTGATTTTTTAAATTTATTGCCCTTGTTAGTAAAGCTCATTCAATTGTTTTCAAAATATACTTTGCTTAATCGTAAAGGAAATGATATTCATCAGTATGTCAAAAAAATTTAAATGTGGATTTTCTCACAAACGCTTGGTTTCCATAAGTTCAAACCACAGTATAGATAAATTTTCATTCTTTAAAGGAATGCCATCAAAATCTTAATAAAATTAAAGACAAAAAAAAAAGATCTTCACTTGGCACGTGTCCTTTCTGCCATTTAGCGCGCAGCAATTTTAGAAATATTTTACCTGAAACTGCGTTTGTAGAAAAGTAACAAGTGCGCCAATATTGACTTTTTGAGAAAACGTTACATGAGTCGACATATTTTTTCGAGTAGTATCACTCCGTACACCCTGTATAATGGGATTTATAAGTTACTATTTTATAATTTTTATTTGTGTTGCTGTAAAATAAGTTGTCATACCAACATAGCGAAAATCTACTTAATTTACTTCAAGGATAATAATAAATTATGTTTACTGTAATATTCCAGCAAAATGTTAAGTGTGGAAATCTACCAAATGCACATATGATTCAGTTCTAAATTGATAATAATGACTTTTCCGAAATGGGGAAAAGCAAACTGAGAATTGTACGATACCGGACGCTTCTTATTTTTGTTTTTATTATGGTTCAGTCACCATCCAGAGAAGTTAATTTACTGTGCATTATTTTGCCAACAAAATTTTCTGTGGACTAAAGCCCCAACCACCGTTGAATTACAGCCACAATATCTACCCATATATTCCTTATTATTAGCTTTTGTAACATTGTTTACTGTATTAGAAAGGTATTTTAAGCTAATATAAATCAAATATCCTACAATTCCTATCAATGAAGTCATATGTATGATCTCTGATACCAAACATCTAGGTATGCTAATGAACAATTCCACAGACAAAGCTCTATTCAATAATTATCTAAAGAAATTAATCTAGCTAAATTTACTAACCTGGTTTAATGAAAACGCTATAAATATCTAACTTCACTTTTGAAACAGTGGTAACTCGAAAATTCAACCACAATAGATGAGATCTGATCTATTTTTTTTACTATAGCTCCAACTCTTTGTGAGGTTAAGTTTCCGTAAATACCATTATATGTAAATACTAAATATATATGTTCTTTATTGTAATAGTTTTAACACGTACCTATTGTTGAGATACAACATTACAGTTGCAATTTGAAAAAGGCAATTCTACGTATTCACTTTCTATTTCTAACCCAAACATATAGTTTTTTTTTTATCTTTTTTTTTATGAATGTGCTTTCTTTTAAAACAACGTGCAAAATGTAACGCAATTTTAGATGTCGACTTCTTCTCAAACTTGAATCTGTAAACTGCCTAGTATATGATCAACAAGCTAGCTTGGCTGTTGGTCCCAAATAAGTATTGTACTTGATGCTGCCGATATTTAAAGGGAATTTAATTTTTTTGAGCAGTGATCATGGAATTAATTGTTGTTGATGGTTGTACACCTAATTTGTAGGATAATATCTGACGTTTTGTTGGCCATAATACCAGAATTGTTAAAAATAGACTTTTTAAAAACAAAAAAAAGCTAAAAATTGTATGCTAATTGTAACAGTACAAACTTCTGATGATTTTAGTAAAAGGAAATTCACTGCTGTGGATGCATGCATATCAGTAATGTTGAATATAGGTACCTATATATTTTTACATACAGGATGTCTTACGGTGACGGCCCATTAGAATATTTCGGAAATCTCAATTTTGAAAATTTACGCTTTGGGGTTGTTCTCTTTAAAGAAAATGAACTTGCAGATATTCCTGTGAAAACAAACAAAATCTATAACTTCTCCGTTTATTTATTTTTGTGATAACTATTTAAATTATATTTTTTTCTGAAACTAATAACAGCTATTGCAACTTCTTTTTACTATACCTATTGCAACTACGTGTTCAGAAAGACTGTGGGTACCTTAAAAAAGATTAAAAGACATTTGAGAAATTATATGGGAAATGAAAAGTTATCAGCGTTATCTACATTACCCACAGAACAGGATGTCGTAGGAAATTATACTAGGTACTTGACTTTCTCGTATTAATGAAAGACTTATTGAATTTTGTTACGACCAAAACTCATCGACTTGAATTGCTTTTTAAAAAAATTGAAAACTTCGTATTATGTTATATATATTTATATATTTTAACCAACAATACAGTTGACTGTGTACAACACATAATTAATAGTTTTTTTACAAAAAAATCAGGAATAAAAAAGTCAAATTTTAATTAAATTTCGTGATTTTTCAATCGAGAACTTGTTGAGGACCGTTGATCCGAATCCAATACTAATATTATTAAGAGTCATGGTGGATGAGAATTTCATAGCGTTGCCAGTGTTATACTAATGTCTTCGAATAGGCTTGTCAAAGAATGATTGAAATATGTTAATTTATATATTAACTGCTATCTCCTCTCCTTTGCCATTCCTATCACCAATAAATTGCAAATATAAACCAGATTCTCTACTCACAGTCATAGTTCAATTTAGAATTTGGTTCTTATTCATTTTTATACTACACTCCAACTGATTTATCATAATATGTTATCGTTATCATTATCACTGATTATTACTACGTAACAAATATATTTTTAACATGTAAACCTTTTCACTGTTTGAATAATGCGCCATATTTTATTTAATCACACTGTATTTCACAAAAATATTAATTAAATACACATGGCACTTAAGAGAAACTTACTTAAAGAAACCATTAGCTTAGTTCGGTTTCAGAAGATGCAAAAGTATCTCATATTAACTTTCAATTTACGTGTCTCGAAATTATCAAATCCCTTTCCACAAATATTACATGTTTTGTTTCCACTTGCGTTTGCCACTACTACAGCTTACTCCTTTGCCCTGGATCATACTAGTGCACCGGTATCAACATAACCTCTATTAATTCTAGAGGATGGGACTGGTGCGGGACAATTGGCCTACTGCTCGTGACACCTATCTGTTATCTGTGCCTACGACACCAGTTTTTTGCATGCGATTGACCCTGCTTTTAAATATTTTCCTTTGCCTTCCCTCGATATTGAACGCATACATTAAGCTATAATAGTTATTTTGTTGTTCCATGTTTTGTGTTTATTTTTAAAATCTGTTTCACCCACTACGAAACTACGACACGTTGTTTGAGGTTATGCGGCGAAAATTAACTAAGATGTGTTAAAATCATTGTTTTTTGTTATTCTTCTAAAATAATTTAAGGGGATAATTTGTGATAATCTTTCAAACAGTGTACAATGGTATTAACTTGTGAAATATGGATAACTGTTTAAATAGTTTTTCACTAAGTGAGCTTTTATGCACGTTTATGCATAATTTTTGGAATCATTGAGCAAAGTAACTTCCTAAACAGTTTAATTGATAGTATGGAACTTGCAGAAATTCATATTTTAATCGTTTATGATAATTTTACTTTCTTTATTGCTAAAAACAAGTGTTTTTAAATTAAAAGAAACAACGCCAAAAATTCAATTTACCTTAAAAAATTATTTATTTTGCAGACGATATGGCAACCTCGCCTTCAGTAAATCGTATGGTTTATTTTATTAGGTTACGTCAGTGGTCTATCTGGTCAGCGGTCCTCAAAATGTGGGCATTTAAAAAAGTAATATCCGTAAATATTTGAAATTTTTAAAAATGACTCACTAGACTCATCTATATGACAGAATACACCTGGAATTAAAATATTTGTGCTTATTCAAGATTCACCCTGTTACATATAATTTTTTTTGTTTTATTTTGTACAACATTATTTTTGTGTTTTATTTGATATATTTTATTTAAGTTTTAATTATTTTGTAGAAAGTGCATAATAAATATTATTATTATTTTTTATTCAAGTAACACTTAATTTTGGCCCAGTTTGAATGTTTTACTTCCAATGTCTTGTCATGAAAAAATTCATCCCCTCGCTTCTCTACTGGCCCCTGCTCCATTAGGTTTATTTGTCAAGCTGTCCTATTGGATCTGTTTAGAGCTGCACACGAGTTTATTTTGGAAAGGATCAAATGCTCTGGTGTACGACCAGCCAATACTTCCATTTGTTCCAGGGGGTCGTCGTTCAAAGAGGACGAGGGCACATGGAAAGGCAACGACGACGGCAAGGTGGTTAACAACCAGCCCCAGAGGATGATGGACGATCGCAACGGCATGGGCCCCCAGGGCGGCTACATCGGCAGGATCACGAACGACGCCAGGGAGGACGAGATGGAAGAAAACGTCGGTCAGGTCAACACCATGATCGGCAACCTGCGCAACATGGCCATCGACATGGGCTCGGAGCTGGAGAACCAGAACAGGCAGATCGACCGCATCAATCTCAAGGTAATTTATTATTTGCTTCGCTTGCTTTTTTTTCGGTGTTTGAAAGATGAGCCTAGCTTTCTGGAAGTTTGTCGTTTTGGCTGTGGTAAGTTTTCTCTCTTGAATTTTACAAGTGTGGAAACTTTGGAAGCATGACTTCTAGTCTGGGTAAATTTATCTCATTTCTACGCCCCACTGAAAAAAATAAAGTTAAGTACTCTTATTCTCGAAAGTATTTGTTTCATCATTTTTCTGTTTTGTTTTTTTGTCACACATTTTATAATTTTTAGAGATAAAGAGGCTTTATATAGGGTGTCTCTAAAAGGTCTATACAAAACACCAGCATAAGTTCGTGAGGCTAAAGTTTATAGTTTCCGAAATACTAGAGTTATTATTTTTTTAAACTTTTTTGTGTAACATGATTCGCACGAAATTTGGTACGTAGGGATTTTTTATTATGAGAAATCGAGATGTGATCGAAGTTTTGATGCGCATTGCAGATGGCGCCATCAGCAGTACTACATCTAAAACTTCATAACTTTTTTGTGTCTCAATATATACAGGGTGTCCGGGAAAATGTAGTAATTCTTTTGGGTGCAGATAGAACATGAAAAAATAAGATGAGAAGTTTCTATAAAAATTTTTCCTACATGTCCTCCCTATGGAGATATGCGTCCCTGAAGGACGACGCTGGAAATCGGTTTTTATTGAATAACTTTAAAGTACTCAATATCTATTCGGTAGGTCTGAGAATCGGTCGTAATCTATTTTTCATACCCCTAAGTGATAAGGGTGGTCCACCCCAAACAATTTTATTTTATTTTTTGGACAATTTTTTATTTTTATTTTTTTATGATGTGGCATTAAAAAATACATACAACCCTTAATTTTCATCCTTCTATCACAAACCCCTATTTTTTAATAACTATTTTAGTAATTTAATCATTTTTAACCCTGGTCGATAATTGATCGATTATCACTAGATCAGTTATCCCCGCCAAGCATACAATAAGTTAGTTATTTTTTATTTAACTGCCAAAATATTCACTAGAAATAATTTATATGGCAAAACAACGTTTGCCGGGTCACCTAATAAAGTAACTTAATAAAAATTTAATAGATGTACACTAGTAAGGACCTCGTAAAATAATATCCTTGAAACATATTTAGCTTTTTTAGTTTACCAGAGGCGGGCTAATCTTTACAACTTAATGTCTATATTATTAACACCCTGTATGATAAAGATTTTAAAATAATAAATCTGGGTAGCTTCAAACTTGGACTAAAAAAAGGTAGGTAAACGGTTCATTTTATCGACAATATTATTTTGTCTTTATCATAAAGGGTGTTAAAAATGTAGGTATTAAGTTGTAAACCTTAGCATAGTCCCTGGTAAACTAAAAAAGCTAAATATTCAAGAACACTATTTTAAGGCGTCCTTACTAGTGTCTATCACATTAAATTTGTATTATATTAAGTTAAAAAATTAAAATTATATTAAGTACTTTAAAAGTTATTCAAGAAAAACCGATCTCCAGTGGTGTCCTTCAGGGACACGTATCTCCGCAAACAGGGCCTGTAGGAAAAACAATTATAGGAACTCGTCATCTTATATGTTTTATCTGCACCCGAGAGATTTTCCACATTTTCCCAGAGACCCTGTAAAATTAATAATCGAATGCAACTAGGTTTTTGTTTTTTAAAATTAAATTTTTGTCTTTTCATGCTGCAACATGTATAGTAGTACATATGTTTACTTTATTGTAATGGTATTAAACTAATTCAAATATTGTGGGTGTTGGTCCAGGCAATAGTTCGCAGAGTAGTTGTTCACACAATATCATTAATAAAAAAAATGTATACAAATATAATGAAATAGTTGCAGACATTAGTAACTGTTTTCTCACATTGTAATAATCTTTAATTTTGACTGTTATATTTAGTTCCCATGAGTTTTAACCGGAAATTAGATGTATGGTTTGTGGTTAGATGTGTTATTTATATCTACGCTAAAGAAATTCAAAGATTATTAATGAAAAGAATGAGATAAATTTACACACGGCTGTAATGAAACCTGAGACCTCCTAAATATGCAATAATAAGTATATATCATAACTGAAATTAATTAATTCAGAATATTGATCACGATATCGATATAGGCTTTTCTGTTTTTTATGTTAATTTTTAATTTATTGTCCAAAAAATCTATAGAATATATGTGATAAAAGAATGTTGTTAATAACCTTTTTGAAATATCGACAGTATTATTGCACATTTACAGTATTCTTGGTAAATCTTCTAAATAATGCAATTTATAATAATTGCATTTCTGCTACTTCTTAGAGAATTATTGGGTAATCAAAAGCGAGCTTTTCATCCACTATTCCGGAATTTTTATTTAGAAACTGTCAAATTTAATTATCTCTCCTGTAAAATCAGATAGTGAGGTCATACAATTTAGATTTATGTTAAACCTTTTTCAACAATGCTGTTGTAAGTTCTAAACCATGTTACATTATCTCGAACTTACAAGCTCGGATTTTGGGCGTTAGGAAAGCTTTTAGAATAAATTAATTACAAGAGTTCAGAATATAGCAAAGGCATTTTCTGCTAAGAAATAAAAGCAGAAACCAAAATGGGAAATTTTAAATTAGTAATAAAAAGTACGTATGGCAAAATTAAATAATTATTTAGTATGTTAATTTTTTTTCTGATATTGATCGCCCAACAATTCTTGGGATCGGCAAACGTTTTTGTTTAATAAATTTGGTAGGATTTATAATTTTTAAATAAAAGAGTACTGTTTCTAATAAAATTCTAAGATTTTCCCTGATATATTGTATAAAAATAACACTCTTATTAGGTACTAAAGTTATTCAAAACTTTGCAAAGAGTTTTTATTGAATTAAGCTTTTTGAATGTTTTTTTTCTTTTCTTGGCACAACTAATCGCAGTTTGGCACATTTCCTAAAGCAAGAAATTTGTTACTGCATTTTCTATTAATTTTTATGACGCAGGTAAATATCGAATAAAAAATTGTACATATGTATCATCAACACAAGTAGTATAGGTACCTATACATTGTTTAGATTTGTGGATAAGCTGAATATAATTTTGGGTGTCGTGCTTTTCTTGAAAACAATCCATCATTTTGACAATTATAAACGCCTTTGCGTTATGTAAGGAATCGATTTTGAAAAGTTTAATAACCTTTATAAAATCGGTCCAAACACTAGCACGTTTTGTATTTTCTAAAAGGTACCAACGACATGTGTTTATGGATCTTCAATATAATAGTATTGCCTTTTGCATTATTTATTCATCTGAAAGATGATTGCAGCATAATGCATTTAAATTACAAAGAAATAACATTTTAGCCATAAATTAAGAGTTCTCCATTGCAATAGTAGTAGTTCTGTATAATCGAAAATTGTAACAAATTTCCTGCATACTAATATTTTAGATTTGTTATTAATTATGTGACTTATATTTTTTTCAAAAAGCTTTAACAGGCATACCCTTACTTGTGCAGACAGGTAAAACTTCCCAGGAAATAATTTTCAGTCCACCAGACGAAAATGAAAATGTAAAGCTTTTTAATTGAAGCGCTACACTCACGAATATTTGACAATTTGATAAATGCTAAAGATAATAAGGTATCTACTTGTATTAATTATTTAATTTGTTTGTATCGCCTCCGTCTTTGGAATGTAGTAGGAAAATTATTTATTTCAATCTTCAAGAGTTGGCTGTTCTTGTCACAATAAACAAAAAATGCAGTAGACACAAATATGTGCTTCATTCTTCCTGAAGAAGCTATGATTTGATGAATCGTGAACAATTGAAGATTAAAGATCCAGACACAAATCTAACAGTTGGCATTGGATTACTTAGATCAGTAACAGTATTGATAGTCATTTTACCACGTGCTCAGGGAGGTCTAAAATAGGTACTCTCCAAATGCTTTATAAATTACTCTCCAAATGCTTTATAAATTCCTAAGTTTGGAAATATTGTGACGTGAAGTAGCTATGTTTGTAAATAACTACTAAGAAAATATACAAGAGAATATCATGGTTTCACCATGGCGCAAGCAAAATTTTTTATGGATCTTATTTGCCACTTTGAAAGCTAGGAAGTTGTTTAGCACTAATTATTGTATCGTACGCAACTTCTGTTTCAATTTTATGCCTGTTTGAAGCTTCAAATTAAGACCAGACCAGACCAATACCGGGTGAGTCATTAATAATGGTACATAGCTTAAGGGAGTATTGTTAACGTCAAAATAAAGCGATTGAGCCAAACTGCCTTATTCAGTAATTGTTGCTCCTTTTCATTCTACAGGGTGTTCAAGTTGAAAAAATGTTTTCGATTTTTTGAATTATTTTAAGAACATATGGTTCGATTGTTTTCGAAATTTGTAGTCTTCTGTATTTTGAAGTGGCAATTACCAATATGCAAACAGTGTTGAAGTCACGACTAGGGGGCGCTAGTTATACTGTACTGTCGATGTAAAAATATGTCTAACTTTTTGTATTTTATGCTTTTGAATTCTCTAATAAGAAAGTATTGAACTACTTTCAATTCTAAATAGAAAATGTATACCTGTTACAAATCGATAAACTTGACCCTTTTCAAGAAATAGACGATTCAAGTTTTTGAAATTCGGCTGGAATTAAATTAGAAAATTAGGGAGACTTAGCAATAAGACGAACACTACAACAACTGAAAATTTTATCATGCATATCTTAACAAATTATTAGTCATAAAAAATTCTCGAAGTGACCACCAGCGACCTCAATGCACTTTCTTAGTCTCTTATTTAAATTTTGTCTGACTGAATAAAGTTCTATGTTGCTTCTTGTTACTTGTCGGGGGTAATGTGCAGGTGCACCATCATGTAAAAATCAGAAGTTCTGCCGTAAATTTAAGGGAATATCTTCAAAAAGCAGTGGCAACTACTTTGTTATTTTCACGCCTACTACTTTGCAAAAAATAATTTTCTAATTTAATTCCTGCCGAATCTCAAAAACTTAAATCGCCTGTTTCTCGGAAACGGTTGAGTTTATCGATTTGTAACAGGTATACCTTTCTATTTAGAATTGAAGGTAGTTCAATAGTTTCTTATTAAAAAATTTAGAAGTGTAAAATACAAAAATTAAGACATATTTTTACATCGACAGTACAGTATAACTAGCGCCCCCTAGTCGTGACCTCAACACTGTTTGCATAATCGCAATTGCCACCTCAAAAATATAGTAAAAAATTGGAAACATGTTTACAACTTTAACACCCTGTTGAATGAAAAGGAGCAACAATTGAATGATGCAGGTTGGGCTCAATCGCTTTATTTTGACGTTAGCAATCTGCTCTTAAGCTATATACCATTATCACTCACCCTGTTATATGTACACATATGTATATTATACTGGCTAAAAAACCTTTCTGCACATTTATGGGCACCATTCGCCAATCACGAATGACCTATTAATTTTTGCTTGGACTTTTCAATAATCTTGATGTTGTTTGTTTTACATTGCTACTTCGTTCACTCCACGACACAACTACAACATCAACAAAAAATCTGTACACTGCGCCATCGCCCTCATGGTTGTATGAAAAAAGGGCGAGTCCAATGCAACGAGGATAGAGGTGGCCAATCAGCGAGCCCACGACCTTCTCAAGTAGACACAAAACACAAAAACACTGAAATTATTACAGACTTTTTTTGCGCATCTGACCCGTTTCCACCGTATATTATATCTTGTGTTCGCAGCTTCACCGAAAATCGGTTACTACTCGTTTACGTTGGCCATTTATATAAATTTGAATGAAAAAATAGATGCATCTTCATCGGATTGTAACCAAATTAAAGTTCTTAGAAGGTGGTGCCATGAAATAATGTACAGGTAGGTGCATACTATATCTTCACAAACATACTTAATGAGGAATGAAGGCATGAAATTTATTTGAACTTGATTGAAATATTAATAACGTTAAAATCAGCTATTTTTTAGTTTTAGGCTCCTTTTATTTTGACTAGACTTCCCATAATATCAGTTAAAATGGAAAACATAATTAAATTAAAATAAGCCTGTTTAGTATATACAGGGTGCGGCGACTATTTGTGGCCCATCTTTAGCTCCGTAGTTGAACAAAATAAAAAAAAATATTTTATACGAAAATTTATTTTTTTCATTTTATTAAATAAACTCCGTGTCTACTAAGCTAAATGAGATGACGGGGATCTAGAACCTGAACACAGAGAGTTGTCTCACTCTGTACAGGGTGATGTAGGTATAAATTTAATGTTATTTACTTTGCTACGGACGGTACTAAAATATGCATTTAAAAAATAACTGAATCACTTTTAAATATGACCTAAAACGATTTTTAGAGAAAAACTGCCTCAAATTCTTTGCAGCAATGGCATTAAAAACTTTTTAGTTAGTCATATTTCGTTTTAATCCAAAAATAATGTTTAGTTGTTTTTTTTTATTGCGTATTTGATTTCGTAGGACTTTTTAATATGTCTTCAATTTGTCCCATTCAAATATTTAGCATTCTGTTTAACAGTGGCATGTCCAAACTTTTGAAATGGGTAAGCTGTATCAAAAATGTGGTTGAATATATCCTTGTAGTTTCCTTTCATTATTTTACTTAATATGAGTAATTTCGTATTTCACATTTATTTTTTTTTATCAAACTAGTAAATCTAGTTAAATTGTGAAAACAATATCGTCATAATTTTCTTATTTTCCGCAGTAACTTCTGATCGGTTGAAGATATCGAAAAACTAAATGACGCCTTAAATTAGAATTTCGGAAGAGAAATAAGAAAGTTATGACGAAAATACTTATTTGTGTAAAAATTGTCTAACGTAGGATTTAGTTTGCTTCAAAATTTTAGGATCCAGGAGTTGAAATATTTAATATTCTTTTTTTAACTAAACGTTGAGAAGCTTGATTAATTTACAAACATTGCATTCACATGTAAACACACGTAATAATTTATTTGCATTTAAATAACTGACAAGAGCTTCCGTATTTCTTTTGTAATCTGTCTGGACGCTGCCAAATTCTATTCTTGATTCTTGCTCCTCATAAACCTATAAAAAAATGCACAAGGATTTAAAACAAAATGCTGATTTATTCATCTTCGCAATAAAAAGGTCGAACCGAAATATGTTCGATAAATGTCACAATAAAACGAAATTTGCTCGATCTTTGTATCGGCCATTTCCGTTATTGCTAAGTTATATGATATTTTAATATCTTTGGAAGGTGCGTAAAGGGGCGTTCTCACTATTCAATTTTAGTTGTTCAACTTTTGTGGATCGACGAAAATCGAAAGAAAATTGCTGTGTAACATATTTCAATTTTTGTCGGTCAAGTTAAGTTAATTCCACAAAAAATTGCATTAAAATTTTATCGTTCAAATTGAGGTGCGTTTGCACGATTCGATTTTAGATGATCAACTTTTGTGAATCAACTAAAATCGAATTTGGTTCACACATTTCAATCGAAACTTGAATGAACAGTTGATGATGGTGCTATGATAACCTTTATAGAACTGTAACATAATCATGACTGCTGAAACTCCATACTGATTTTTCCTTATGATCCATTCTATTTTCTCAAAATGGCATTATTTACGCTGTATCCCATTGCAAGATCATTTTTCTCAGTTTTTTAAACAATAAATTGGAAATAATTTTTACACCCGCACGAACCGCTGCATTTGTCGCTATTTTATATCAACTGTTTCCAGTTTTGCTTGAAATATATGAACCAAAAACCGATTTTAATTGATCCGCAAAAGTTAAAATCGAATCATGAGAACATGCTTTAAGTTCCACACTCGATCACGTGATTGGTACTGTACTTCCGGAGCCTTATCTCGCCTGCACTTCCAACGCACGTTAGTTCACATTCACAAATTGTCTTGAGGGTCATACAGCGTCACGCGATGAACATCGAAGGACCTCTTGACAGCAGCTCCTTGATGTCGGTTTCGTAAAGGCAGGAGTCGAGTAAGGTAATTTAAAAATTTGTAAACTTTGCCCATACGAAATTCAAATACCCACAAGGAAATATTGGAAAGAAGCAAAGAAAATTGAAATTAAATTTTAAATATTTTAGTTGTTGTTTCCGCTTACATAGTAAACATTGTTATAATTTTTTTTATTTATTAACCAAAATTTAAAAAAAAAAATACAATAAGGCGAGTTCTTATTAAATTAGAATAAACAAAATAAGGAATAAAATATGCACTTAAATTCCTTTCTAAAACTAGAATGAGTTTAGTCCAACCTTTTGGTAATTTTCTTTGGGGATGAACGGAACGATATGACTATTTTTCGGATAGCAGCGTGTTTAACATGAAAAAGGTAATTTGATATTTCAAAAAAACTGTGAAGTTTGGAAACGGGTCAGATGGCAGGTAGTGTGAAATATGTGATGGGGCACACTGGTTATTAATTTGTTGGTTAGGGTGAGAGCAACGAAACGCGCATAGCAGTGGCCAACCAGCGTGCCAACAAACTCCTCAAGTCCTAAGGGGAGCGGGATAACAAGTCGCCTTTTATACTCTTCTCTCAAATCTCGATGTTATGGCTTAGTCGTATCTAGTTTACTAGTTATCTATACTGTTATTATTATTATTGTTGTACCCAGTTCGGTAGTATTTTCTAGTAGCTGTTTTAAGGCCACATGGGCAATGTAAAAGCGATGCATACACACACACAATGCGACTTTATTCGGGGGCGGCGCGATCAATAGGTGGCGAAATCCCAAGCTGTGACGACATATTTGTTATTGATCGGGGTGGCGTTGTGGTTGACACAAAAAAACAAATGATTCATTTTGCACAAGGGTTTCATCAGAATTTGATCTTGAAGTATGCGTCGCGAAGAAACAATTTTAATAATAATCCATAACACGCGTATTTCTATACGGGGTGAGTCATAATTGGGTGCAAACTATTTAACTCAAGTTTTTTTGGTCAGAACAAATCGGTTAACCGAATATACCAAGGTTGCCACTTCTAGGGAAATATCTCTATTCTAAGGAAATTTACACACTAAATATGAAATTGTTGAACCAGGATAAGGTCAGAAAAATCCGGATAGTTTCAACAATAAGTATGATACTATAGTGAAAATGTATTTCCAGTACATTATTTGTTAAATTAAATTATTAATTTTAATTTTCCTATTTTTAAAAACTAAATTCAAGAATTCAACTAAATAAATTTAGAGAAATAATGTCAAAGAGCGCATAGAGATTTTCCCTTCAAATTGGTTGGTAACGTTGGATAATAGGTACATCGGTACTGTAATGATTCCTCAAAAAGTTACAAACCTTCAAATATATAAGCTCATTTGTAACAAAATTATTCATTTAATAAAAACAGGAACATTGAATGGTAACTACTTAAGTTTCAAAATTTACTAAGGAAATATCAATAAATTATTACTTGCCATTCAAATAACATTCAATTTCAGATATGGTTGGTTAAATCCTAACAATAAATTGTCTTCCTTAGATTTAGCTGTTTTTGAAACACTTAAATGTTGGGTGGAAGTTCATTACGACGAACAAACGAAAATAATTTGCTTCCTAAAGGTATCGCTTTTACTTTGTTCATGTCTTGATGTAAAAATCATTTTGGTTTTTTCGATCTTCATTTCCGTTTTTGTTGATTTCAAATACTTACTCTAAAAGTACCAAAATGATCATCTCCCTTTTCTGTAATTGGTCAACTTAATGTTGATGTTAATTCTAACTTTTACTAAATTGATTATCCTTAAAAATTTATTGTATTGTCAAGTCAATTGGTTATTTTTATATTAAGTAACGACTTATTTATTTATTTTTAAATAATTTATTTATTACAATATCTAATAAATGTAGCTAGTAATATATAGCCTGTTAGTTGGCCAATTCAGTTCACTTAAGCTTATGGTTATTTTTATATTCTAGGTAGAATTATCATATATTGTACTGAAAATGCTAAACATAGATAATTTTATGAAATATTTGCAATGTTACATAATTTAATTGTTTCAAATAGCATGGTGGGCAAGAAATAATATTTCCAAATTAATTGTAAGTGCAGATCATTTAAAAATTTGCATTTTAGATTGAAGTGAAGCCATTCAATAAATGCACATAATTTACAAAATTATGGCCTCATTTTCGAATGTTACTAAATTTATGTCCCCAGTGATTAATCTTTGGAATTATTTTGATATATGACATATATTTTATGCTACTTTTGAAATCATTTATTTTGGCTACCATGCATATTTAAAAGACGAGGCGGTATAAGAGCACAAAGACAGCACACATTTTTTGAATATCTTCAGTGATATGCTCACTCCTTTCATTTACATTATCACGTATTCCAAGCCTCGTTTGAAATGTTACTAGTTCACGCTTCCGAAGGAGTTTCTACATGGTTAAGTATTCGCGTTTTAATTTCGAGGTATTGTCCAGCTTTAAATTATCGCAAAATAGTACCAATGTGATTTGTGGATTGAAGTTCAGATTACCGTAATTGTAAATATAACAATTGTATCGTATTGTAACTGTAAATAAAAATGGTAGTGCACTAGTAACATTACCAAAACTGAGAGGAATCCCTACTGAAGGGGGTTTTGCTGAGTTTTGCTTCAGCAGTAATACTTTCGTTTAAGAATGACGAAATAAACGAACAAATAATAATATTTCTGTCCCTTAATATACTTCATAGTTATTCTTAACGCAAGTAGCTGTTTCGTATTTTGATAAAAGTGTCTTAGAAGAATATGATTTTGAAATGCCTTTCGGCAACGTTGTTAAGATATAAACTTAAAATGTTATCGATTGAAATTTGAATCTTAAACGATGGTATTAATAAATTGTTTTTGTTAATGTTTGGCACAGTTTATACAATTGTTGAGGGAACAGGAAGAAGAGATTAAAGCCCATTACTTATTATAGTAATATATTTACTGTGATTAGTCATATCTAAAATGTTCCCGCGATTTGGCGTGTGAATATCTTCTTCCATTGAAATAAGGGCTTAGTTTTTTTATGTACAGTGTTTAGTTAGACCCTTACATCATAGTATTAAGAGGATGAGTGATATTTACTTAATTAAGGATAATGGAGGCTGTTGCATCTCGGAGCGGCACGTAAAGCCGTGAGGGGATGCGAGAACGTATTTTTTCTTTTTATCGTAGACTAGAAACAGCTTATATATTAGATAGAGTCAGTAAGATGGCTTAACATGTTAAAAAATTATTTATATTACATACCTACTGTATTCTAATGTATAGGGTAGTTATTCCAGGTCATGATAACAATAAACTATATTACTGAAACTGTGTTTTATTTGACAAAGCTTTTGAAATTTGCAAATTTCAGAATACCTAGAAGTTACAGCATTTGAAAGGTAAGTACTGTATATACAAGGCGTTTCAAGTAAGTGCAGTGCGTTCATTTAAATCAGTAATAGAAAATGTGAATATAAATAATTTTCATTAAGTACTCACTAAAATACCATATTTCTAAGATAAAAAATTGTCAAATCAAAGATATAAATTTTTAAACCGGTCCTGTTATGTAATATGCACGTGGCAATGTCGAGGACGTTACCTCTTAACGTTGTTTGCCAATCAGAATGGTTACCTTTCAACACTTTTTTTAGGAGTCTCGGTTAGAAACTGCCAAAAATAATTTATTTGCCTTAAACTGATATTAGATAATTTTACAGAAATTACTCGAAATTATTTTCACGAGCTAATTAAGCATGTTTCTAATCGGAGGTGAAAATTGTTTCGCTAATTTTATTGACTGCAACAAAAACACGCTGCAGATGGTAATGCACGTTTGGTATACACACTCATCAATTCTGCTAATTCTTGATTTGAATTGGCAGACGACGAGAGATGTCCGCGCTTTAAGTCACATTGAACTAGTGCATCTAATTCTGTATGTGGATTGTAAACAGTTGAATAAATGAGTCAAGTTTCACGTAATAATTCTTGATGAATTTTCTGGAATACATGGCACTTTAGACCATCGGTTGCATCATCATTATCTCTTACACGAAAAATTAAGATAGTAGTAAAATACAAATCATGGTAGACTGCTTTTAACTTCTGTTAATAAATATATACTTTCTTATCATTATATTAATGGCTTCTATATGCTTATCCATGTTGCCATTGGTTATAAAAACTGTTAATATAGATATCTAAAGGCTATCTTGACAGGAATAGATTTTTTAAACTTTGTTGCGTTATTATTATTTTTGTTTTAATGTAAAATTAGTGCATAAGTCAATAATTATTTTACTTTTCTATCTTCAAACACATTAGAATCGAATGCAGTGACCCAGTGCAGAGTAACCTTAACAAATGTTGTCTTATTTGAATAAAAAATATCTTATGATCACCGTATTTCTCATCGTAAAATGATCACAATTTGTGCTGTTTTTTAGGTACAGAAATCTCGAAAAATAAAACACGTAGAAGAAAAATAATATCAAAAATAAAATTACTGATGTTTTGTTTATCAACTTTTACTATTTAAATTCTTCTCAAATAATATAATAACTTTTAAAATGCATTTATAAGACACATAATTTTGCTGTTCTAACCCCACATTTTAACAAATATGACACTAAAGTGAACAATCTTATATGCAGAACGTGGCAGAACTATGTAAGTTTATGTTATAATAATATTTACATCTACAGTTGAATTAAATAAAATACGTATACGTAATTACCTATTTTGAAAGATTTCTGCAGGTTAGACCGCTGTCGTTATATATTCGTTTTACTTCGGTACTTTTGAATATTCGCAGGTGGCATGAGATAACATTTCTGTTATTTGCTAAACTCGATATTATTCAGTTCTTAAATGTCTAAAATTACTTATATTTGTAGAAAATACTATTTCAAGAATACGGTGCCCTTAATAATAATTTTATAACATAGGCTACATTCTCGTTCTATTAAATGTAAAAATAAGATTTACGGTTTTGTTATCTAATGTTGAATAACTGAAGTGATATCGATACAGGGTGTTCCAAATTATATCCTTTATACAGTATGCGCCAAAAGTATGGAATAAATTCAATAAAAACGAAACAATTATTTTTTGGGAAAAATCCTCGAACAGGTCGATTTTTAATTTAAAAAATACATAATTTAGCGTAAAATGCGATTTTCAAATGTCATTTGTTTTCGAGTAATGACGTCATCGATTTTTTTTTAAATGGCAACACCATATTTTTTTGCTTGATTCTGAAAGACTGTTTAATTCTCTATCAGACAGTACTAAAATTTTGCCCTCATACATAGGAAAGTTTTCGAGTAAATGACGATTGAATGTTAGAAAACGTAAATTTTATCCATAAAAAAGTAACAATTCTGAGGTATGTAAAATAAAATACAATTGATTAAATTTTATACTTAAATTAAATGTTCGAATTGCCATCCACCAACTTCTTGACAATGCGCAAGTCTGTTAAGAAATTCTTCTTGCACATTATGAATGATTTCTGGGGTAACTCTGCGTATTTTGTCCCGAATGCGATTTTGAAGTTCTTCTAAATTACGTGGTTTATTAATGTACACTTTTGACTTCAAGTATCCCCGTAAAAAATAGTCAAGAGGTGTAAGATCTGGCGATCTTGCAGGCCATTCTATCGGTCCGCGTCTGCCGATCCACCTCCCAGGAAAACAGTTGTTCAAAAAATCTCGTACAGGGCGCGCATAGTACGGAGGTGCACCGTCTTGCTGAAACCATATGGTATCGTCAGGAATGTCAGGGTCATTATCGTTAGGAAAAATTACTGCAAGGGCTGGAATAAGGTCATTTTCTGGAAACTCTAAATATCTTTGTCCTGGAAGGGTTCCTTCAAAGAAGAAAGACCCTACTATTCTGTCGTCAACTATTCCAGCCCACACATTTAATTTCTGAGGGTGTTGGGTATGTGCCTCTGCCATTCAATGAAGATTTTTCCGACTCCAATATCTGCAAGTTTGACGGTTTACTGTACCATTCAGACAAAATGTGGCCTCATCTGAAAAAAGTATTTGCCGGTGTAAATTTCTATTTCCTTGACATAAATCCATTAGAATTTCGCAAAAGTGTAAGTGGCGATCGGGATCATCTTCATTGAGTTCCTGCACAAGATGAATTTTGTAGGGATGATATTTTTCTTTCCTCAAGGTACGTAGCACTGTGCTCTGACTAGTGTCATTGTTTAATGCAACCAATCGTGAAGAATTATGAGGATTATCCACCATACTTATTAAAATGTTCGGTTTCTGATTTTCATTAATGCTTGGACGTCCAGATTTTGGAATATATTCAACATTGCCAGTTTCTCTAAATTTAGACTCTACCTTACTGACTGCTGATTGGCTGATAGGGCGATCTGGATATTTTTCATTAAATAAATCGCAAACTTCCTGCTGAGTTCTAGTCATATTCCCGCATCCGATAAGAATTAAAATTTCAATTCTTTGAGTAACAGTTAAATGTGCCATAATACTTTAAATTGAATAATAATTTGTATGTCGCTTACAATACTTATTAGAAAGTCGATGTGACAATGACACTTTGAAAAAGATTTTCACCTACGTGATCCATAAAAGAACTATGGAATTCGAAAAACTAAACTTGATAACGTTTTTGCTTTATTTTAATTGATTTACGTTTTCTAACATTCAATCGTCATTTATTCGAAAACTTTCCTATGTAAGAGGGCAAAATTTTAGTACTGTCTGATAGAGAATTAAACGATCTTTCAGAATCAAGAAAAAAAATATGGTGTTGCCATTTAAAAAAAATCGATGACGTCATTACTCGAAAACAAATGACATTTGAAAATCGCATTTTACGCTAAAATGTGTATTTTTTAAATTAAAAATCTACCTATTCGAGGATTTTTCCCAAAAAATAATTGTTTCGTTTTTATTGAATTAATTCCATACTTTTGGCGCATACTGTATACTATCTTACCAAGGAGTCACCTTATTAGATATTTCGACATTGACTTATACAGGCTGAGTCGGAAGGACCGTTTCAAACTCTAGGAGTGTATATTACATGTAATAATAATTAAAAATTCAAATGTTAACCAATTTTCGTGTTTTCAAAACGAACATTTTATTTGTCAGGTCAAGAAACATTTAGAAAGTTCCAGGGTTTTGAACTGGTTGCAATGATTGATTTAATTAGCTTTCAAAGTTTCCTGATATTAGACCATTAGACTATTTAGACGAGGCTGGTTTAAAGTAGTATAATAAAAGTTACAATAATTTAACGTATTAGAAATGCTGCAGCAGGGAGTAAACAAAGATCTACAAATATTAAAATTTATGGACAAATGTCAACCTTACATTAACTTTTCTAACACAAATTCTTGCTGAAATTGTTCTTGCTCGATATTGCAAGATCATTTCTTGTCTTGTCCTGCGAGTCTCGCAAATTTCTTGCATCGCAATTTTGCAAGATCATTGATGATTCTCGCGAGACTTGCATACAAATGAAGAACTTTTTTATGAATTTGGTAACACTGGTGGTTACTCTCGGTCGGCTACGGTTTCGCTCGGAGCTCACACGTATCATCGATATGGTGGATCGTTACACCTCAGACCTCACAGTAGTCGATTGTCCATTGATAGACGTTATAAAGTATAGAAACGGCCAGTTTTAACAATAAGTTATAAAGAATGAACGAAATAGACGGAAAAGTCATAGCTGTTTCAGTTAAATAGCAGTGAATTTATAATTAGTTCAGTTTAGCAGAACTTAACCTACATACTCAATTACTCAATAAACTTTGATTTTAAAAATAATTTTTGCTGGATGTCGTTTAAATAAACTACCTACAATAAAAATACAAAATTAATTTTTTGAGTTTGATAATAAAACATGTCAATAAATATAGTTATTAGCAGAATATTCCAATAAGGGCAACAAATGGTACCTATGAATACGAAATATGTGAGTATAATTTGGACTACAAGATCATCTGATCTTATCTCAATTTATTTTTGGCCCTGGAAATGCTTGAAAAACTTAGTAGGTAGATATATTCCGCACCAAAAATTAGTTGTGTATATTTAATGTACTATGATTTTTGAAGTTATTGTGCCGTGCCTAAATAAATCCAATCCAATTTTCTTACTATGATCAAATGAATCATATGGAATGATTTAAGAACAGTTTTTTATGATAATAATTTTCTGAGCTTAAAATTTATTTTCTTTATTTTACAAATTTTTGATGTTTTAAATTTAAAATCCACTAACCCAATACAGTTGTTGCTACAAAAATATTTATTTAAAATAAATGAATCCATAGCAACTGCCTATAAATTGGACGTACAACTTCTTACAATTGTTGGTTCGACTTCATACTGCTCAAGCACGTTTTCACCGTCTCGGGTATAAGATGGATCAAACATTTTGCCTTCGGGATTCTCTTTAAACAGAAACTCCGCTAGAAAATCCACGGGGTCGTCGGGTTTTATTCTAGCCACCTCAATCAAACCCTTGGTGAGCGTTGGAAAGATGTATTTGATCAGATAGTTTCGTAGAGGCTCAGTCTGAGCTATCAGAATTTTTTCCTCCTCCATTTGGAGCTTTTGTAAAGTCTCTGCCCATCGCTCCATTTTATCTTGATAGCTCAACATTGCACTTTCTTCTCTCATCTGCGATGCAACACGATTGGTTTAAAATGTCTTTTGGCTATCATGTGTGAGACAAAAATAAATAATGTACTAATAACACTGGCACACATACAGAGTGGTCTGTATTTTTGACCAGACCCACCTATTTTTATATATTTTGACGCACTGAATCTGAAGTCCGTTTAGCTCACACTCAAAATTTTGAGTAAACTGCAAAAAATTGCAAAATATCACGTTATATTTAGCTGCAAAATCAGATTCAAATTCAGAGTATCGAAATATATAAGAAACACACTTGGTCAAGGGTCAAGTCCAAAAAACATTTTTCCGAATTCTCAAATCAAAATACATAAAGATAGGTGGGTCTGGTCAAAAGTACATACCACTTTTTTTTGTGTGCGACGGTGTAGTTAATATATACGGGGTACCACATAAAATCCCTTGGCCCTACAACATGATAACGGAACAGATGTTTTCCCTCTGCAAAAATCACTTGTCGATGACGTCAATTACTCTAAGTGGAAATTTTCGAATGAAAATTATAGAGGGCGCTGATGTGAAAATAATCTTATACTTATTTCACTTCCTTATAATTTTGTTATAATACCTAGGATACGAAATATACAGGATGTTTCTAAATAAGTGCGAAATATTTTAGGGGGTGGTTGCTGAAGTTATTTTGTAAAAAAAAGTTCATAAACGTAGGTCGAAATATATGCTTCGTTTCGGAGATATAGTGTTTAAATTTTATTTTTTATTTATATTTATTAATTATTTCAAATAGTTTTAAAGATATTGATTCGCTTTGGAGGGATAAATGTGCATTTTTTGGGGTGATCCAAATATTTCTACTTGCACCAGTGACGTTCGTGCGAGAATGCTACGACTTTTTTTAATAAAAAGAAAATGTTACGTCACTGATTTTTTCCCGTTTTGATATTTTTTTAAAATCCGCCATCAATTCTGAATTAAATTGGTCTCTTCAATTTTTTTCGTAGGATGAACCATTTTTGAGGAATTTGAATTTCACCACGAATACGTCAGCAGTTCAAAACAAGTCGCCAAATTCGTTTTAAAGAGAGCTATTATTATTGCAATATGATATATGTTGCCAAATCAAAAAACTATTTTCCCTTATCAAGTTATCAGACCGAGAAGTTTTGTGAGAATCATGTAGGTATATCTAGAGCAGCGCCAATTATTTTTTTTAGGTTCACCTTTCGTTCTAATCGGAATTCTTCTTGCTGTAGTTTGAACTGCTCCTGCTCCAGTCTAATGAGATCTGACATTTCTTCTGGCGATAACCCGAAACCAGGAATAGGTTCTCCTAGTATAGTGGTTAACATGGTCCATAAACATTCTAAATCTAATGGTTCTTTAGTAGTCTCGTCTAGTTCGTTCAGCAATATGGGATGTATCCCGTTGTCATCGAACAATTTGAGCATAGTATTCTCTTCTGTGTTGTTCGCCCGAAAAGTTGCAAATTTCTTCAGCATGTTCACTTCGTCGTAATTTTTGCTCTGAAATAAATAAGTAAAATAATTAAATAAAGTTCATAAATACGAAGGTGCATTAAATATAAATTGAAATTTTTATTTTAACGCCCGCTAGATAAAGTGAGTGTCTTGATATATAGGGAGTGGTGTCTCTAATGCAGAATATTAAAAATCTAGACTCCTGGCAGCAAATGAAGTAAATTGATATATGGTCAATTATGAGGTTTGAATATTAAGAATATTTACAAGTGACAGAAAGTTAACGCCAGTCCTGGCCGACATGTACTCCGCACTGTGGAGTGAAATGCAGTGGAGACTACGAGACCAGTGTTATCAGCCGTGAAAATGTTCTTCACATTGAAGAATTTTGACCTAAAATTTGCCCTCTGTAAAAAAAGATTTTTTAAAATGTGAAGAATTTTCTGATTTACTTAGTTTTAATTTTCTATACATTTCTCATTTGATTTATAATATATAGTCGCAATATCACGTTCTTTGTTCATGTGTCATAGTAAAATGTTATTAGAACTATTTAGTGTACAGTAGACGTTCGATTTGTGATCGGTAAATGACTGACATTACTTCAGACAATATACCTTTGTCAACTGTATAATATCTGCTCCAATTTATGAGCATTTATATAATAACGAAGCTGCTATTTAATAAGCATTCCAATTGTTTTGTGTGAAAAAGATTGGTGTATTACTTTATTATATTTGTGGACTTGCACTGTGTTGTGTTTGTTTTGCTGCCCTGATTTGAGTGACCTGAAAGTATCAGAAGACTGTACAATAGTGTTATTGTAAATTACATTAAGTAAAGAATAAGAAAAGTCAGATGTTATTTGTCCGCCTAAATTGGATGCGTCGCAACGTTTTTCAAATTCAAGGGTCGTGTGGTAAAATTTCTCGGAATGATGCAAATTTTTAAAATGCTGTCCCTTAAATGTTTTTTCTCTAACATAACCTTCTATTGTAATTTATAAAATTATTTAAAATATATAAAGCTGTTTACAGGCCATTTAGACCCACAGCCAGATTATTTTCCTTCATTCCCTTTTATTTTTCTCCTTACTTTTCCAGTTCATTAAATTTTTCTCTCTTAGATCTATTGCAACTGCCTCTCTTCATTGTTTCCTCAGTCTATCTCTTTTCCTCACATAGTTAGATTTACTCTCTACTATTTTTTTAATCTCCGATTCGTTGTAGATGCCATGGCCACTGCACTCTTCTGGATGTCATAACTTTATCTATTTTTAGCGCCTGGTATATTCCATAGGTATATTTCCTCATTATTCCTCATTACATAGCCATCCGCAGTCTTGTTTCCCCTAGGACTCGTCTTTCCCATCTCAACAGATTTTCTCTTGATTTGTTACTGAGGTTTGTCAAACGGTAAGATTTTGCACTATAAAATTGAAGCTCAATTCTCTTGGTAAAACGTGAATATAGCACCTTTTGATATAAGACTTTTTAATTCAGAATATTCCTAGGAATCTGTATTCTATTTTTTCTGCATTAAAGACTCCACATCTTGTATATATTAGGTAGGTATGTGAAAAAGTAAGGAATCTACCGACACGACATACGATGTCCAATCCACCGTCAGTAGCACCAAGTTTTAACAAGGATATGTATGTCGGTTGAGTAACGCATTATTAAATTTTTGTCGACAAAACCCTTTCCTAGTCCCAAGACTTGACTGGTACACAAAATTTTAAGTTGTTAGGAAATAAGTCATGCACGCCGATCCCGGACTAGCATCAATGAGGCGAACATTCGTGCGATTCGTGACCTGATTGAAAGTGATCAGCTCAGAACAGTATGGAAACTGTTGGAGACAACTTGGATAGAAATTTTGTCAATTTTTTCGATTTTATCGCGCATCTGAAACAAATACTTGGGTAGCATATAACATATAATACCTGTATAACTTTATGAGGTAGTCTCATGACACGCTCACAAAGCATCTCCTCCGTGGCCACAAGACTGAAAACAAAATCTGGCATAATCTTGTTACTGGCGTTTCCTATCAAGTCCCCAATTTGATCTTGAACGGGACTAGCACCCTCGCCACCACCTTCGCCTGCAACTACACCTGGCCCGTCTCCTTCTGCCTTCGGTCGGGACACCTCTGCGGCTTGACCGAATATTTCTTTGGCCTTAAAAGTTACATTTTAAAATAATGTAATATATATTATATGAAATTTAAATAGTTTAAGTATATGTAGCTTTATTAATTAATGTTAGGTATATTTCAATGATTGCCGTAGAGAGTATACTTAACCTGTAGTGCTAAATTTGATTAACAGTTGAAAATATCTTTATTATATAACTAAGTTTAAGATGGTTGGACTGATATTTTATCCAACTTCATAAACGGACTATCCCTACAGGCTACAGGTTCGGAAAGTACAAATGTTTCCTCTGGTCTGCAATAAGAAAGAAAGAAAACTGTTCTGTTACGATAGTCAGAGAAAAACACTTCTGATATATGATTATTTAATATTATTTTATTTGCTCTATCTCCGTTATTCACATAAACAAAAATCAAACAAAATAGGATAGATACAGCTGTGGAGTACAAGTAAGATCCTGCCTACCCTCTCAATATCGATGGCCGGCTTGCCGGTGATTTGTTGCATCAACTCGTGTGTGTCGCAATGGATGTGCAAAATTCGATTTTGTGGAGGAATGTTTCAAGATCATCGTACCTACTATAAATGAACACTATTACTTATATTATGAAGACTTGCCATTAACATATGTCTATCACACTGATGTCTATTGACTTACTTTGTTCCTCTTATGTAAAAGCAATGGAAAAACTTGAAATTTCCGAACCTGTATTTGTAGTTTGCCTAAATAATATGTTACTGTTGATAGTATTTTTTCCTGATTTAAAACTAGCAGATATTCGCTGATATACATGCTACAATTTTAAATTTGATCAACTGCATACCTACTAGATTTATTTGCTACTTGAAAAAGTTATAATATCGTCTGCAAAAAATCTGATGAAAAAATCGTTGAAGTTGATTTTCAACCTTTACATCGCTAAGTTACTGTAGGTCCGCGTTATGCGTTGTGAGTAGTGCGTTTTCTTTCCATCTAGCCTAGGAGATTCCATATACTGAAATTCTATTTTAGTATTATGGTTTTGCGAATGTTTACACATTAGTTTTTCAAATGTCAAAAATGGCTTACATGTATAGCAACTCGAAGTTGATTTATATCGACATTTGTGTTAAAAATTGGCCTAAACGTGTTTACACGTCGGTGGACAAAATTTTGAACAGTTGTTGTAACAATGAAAATTTGAAAACAATCAGTTTTTTATGCAGAATTTTGAAATTTAAGTATGTTTACAGGGTCGGCTTAGGATATTTTTCGAACCTGATTATTTTGTTAGAAATTGTTTTACAATTAGACCACATAAATTATAGTCACGATGTCTTATTTCCTGTTCCTTGTGATTACCTGTTGAATATTTTTAGGGTATCCATCTAGGACATAGCCACGGCGTTGGCAAACGTCATTCACTAGGAACGTCTTCATAAGCCTCACTACATAATCATCCGGTAGCTTACCATCTGGGCTTTTCTCTAGTGACATTGTTATATCTCTATATTGTTCCTCCCATTCTTCAATTGGACTTGCAGCCTCTTCTTCTTCTTCTTCCTCTACTTCCTCCTCTTCTTCCTCCTCTTCACCTAAATCTTCTTTTATTATCTTCTCTACTTTAGGTCTCTTCATTGCTATTTTTTCTCTTTCAATTCTGATTTTTGTTCTCTGTGAAATAAACATTTTATGTTTAAGATATAAATATTTCTAATTAAGGCATTAATTTGTATATAGAATGTTCCATCAGGAAGTGCACTAACTTTAAAGAACGTTATTTAGTCTGAAGGAATATTTTTTAGTATGTAGTTTAAACAAATCATCATCGTGAGATGTTTGAAATTGAATAAGAGATATTAATTTTTTTTTCTAATATTTGAAGAATGTTAACGCAATTTGATATAGGTAATTGCGTAATAACTTAGTAATTCGAAAAGAAAGTATGCTATGCTACATTTCAATTATTGTTACCGAGACTATTTTTGAACATTTTTGTTAATGATGAAATGAAATGAAACTTTTTGTTCGATAATATCCCTGGATATTACGGGTGAAAAAGACAACCGTATATTTGTCTACCGTAATTGACGAGCGAAGTAATTTCCTGCTGTCAATGCACTTATATCAAAATGTAAACAATCCGCATTCGTAAACAACAAATAAAATTTATTCCTGCCAAAACAAGCAAAATCTGGACCTTCTCCGCATATTTATCAACATTTGTGATAACTATTTAAATGATGTTTTTTTCTGAAACTTATAAGCTATTGCAATTGCAATTTCTATTTACTATACCTGTTACAACTTCGTCTTCAGAAAGATCTGTGAGTAGTGTGAGTACTTTAAAAAGGTTTAAATGTATATACTAGGTATCCAAGGGCAGAGTCACGGGGGGGGGGGGGTAAGGTTGGGGATCAGAACCATTTCATGGGTTGGGTTGGTTGGGTCATATAGATATTGTCCCATTACAAACCTGCAATCACTCTATTCGCCAAGATTTGGCAACGCGGTCACTGAACTAGATCTAAGTTCTAATTTTATTTTTGTCATTTTTGTAACAAATATTGTTTGTACCTGTTTATTATTTACATGATGAGATCGTTTTTTATTGGTTTAATTTATTAAAAATTATTTATTTTTATTATTAAAATAATCTAGTTTGAAATACTTAACTTTGTTTACTGAACCCCCCCCATGTCTAATTTCTGGCTACGCCACTGCCCAAGGGCTATTGAACATTTTGCTACGACCAAAACTCGTCGAATTGAATTGGTTTTTTTTAAAAAAACTTAAATCCTCATATTATATTGTCTTTAATGTTTTATTTCCTGCAATATTATTTTTGCTTTTTTTGTTTCATTTCATATATTTTATTAGCTTTTTATATATTTTCTATTTTGTAGAAAGTGCATAATAAATATTTTTATTATTTATTTTTTCAAGTAATACTTACTTGAATAAAAGTTAATTTTAAATTTGAATTACAACGTTAACCAGCTATAGGT
Source organism: Monochamus alternatus (assembly GCA_037114965.1). Classification (NCBI taxonomy): domain Eukaryota; kingdom Metazoa; phylum Arthropoda; class Insecta; order Coleoptera; family Cerambycidae; genus Monochamus; species Monochamus alternatus. Next base: position 22,638,615 of record CM073427.1, on the reverse strand, counting down.
TGGTCCTATGAAATTCATTAAAAGAAATAAATGTTTCTTTTGTAAAGTTAATTTTACATACAAATCATGTAATTACCGCAATTACACACAACGTCAAAAGTCTTGGACTCCCCCTCATTCTTAGTAAAGAAATCTTTCTGTCAGAAAAATCAAATACATTTATACGAGGTAATTAAGTTCCGGGAATTTAGTTATAACTCGGAAACTGGCAACACTGCATCGTTCGTCAACGTTTTTCTAGAGAGGGGGGAAGGTTGAAGTCGATTGCACGTTTGGTTTGTGTTTTATGTGTATTCTTTGGAAGTAACTTTTTTAGTGGTGTCGTGAAAATAACTGACTCAAATTACAAGCAACATGAAATCTGGCGAAAAACCCCCGGAAATCTTTCAAAAATTGCAGGTGGTATATGGGACGAGTACATGTCGAAAACACTCGTATTTGAATGGGTAAAACTGTTCAAGGAGAAATGAATCGGTGAATCGGCAGAAGACGATCCATGTGACGGAGCTTCCGTCACCTATCGTAGTAACGCGAATGCTGACCGTTTGCGTGCACTGATCACGTCTGACCGGCGTCTAAGCATTCGTGCGTTGTCTGACGAGTTAAACGTCAATAAAGACACAGTTCACTGGAGATGAGACCTGGATACTTGAGTATGACCCCGAGACCCGTAAACAAAGTCAGCAGTGGGTGGAAAAGGGTGGAGAGCGGCCAACAAAAGCGAGGATGTCGAAGTCACGACTGAAGGCAATGTTGATCGTTTTTTTCGATATCCACGGCATCATTCATCGTGAACATGTAAATGCCGGCGAGACAGTGACTGGACAGTTCTATGTTGGCGTTCTGGAACGGCTGCGGGCCCTCGTTTTCAGTGTGCGACCCGAACTCTCCGAGAACGGCTGGATCTTGCACCACGACAACACGCCAGCCCATTCCTCGTTCATTGTGCAAGAGTTTTTGGCAAAAAAGGCATTCCAACGTTGCTGCATTCATCCTATAGCCCCGATATTGCCCTCTGCGATTTTTTTTATTCCCCAAGATGAAGTCGCACCTCAAGGAAACTCATCATAGCGGCGTACAAGAGGTCAAAGAAGCTGTAACCGTGGTGCTGAACGGGTTAACTGCGGAGAATTACCAAGAGTGCTTCCAATCGTGGGAGCAACGTTGGAATCGTTGTGTAGAGTAGAAGTAACAAAGCAATTTCTCTACATGACTAGTAGTCGGTATGATCTCCACCACGTTCCAATAGCGTATTAACACGTCTGTACATTGAGATAATCAAACGGTTAACGATTTCTTGCGGAATATTGTTGCGTTCCTATTCTGCCGCCACGACTAACTCATCTGCAGTCTGAGGTGGAGGAATATGATTATAAATGGCTCTAGCAACGAAATCCCACATGTGTTCATAGGATTCATGTTAGGAGAGTTGGCTGGCCAATCTAATCTATTGATATGTCCTGCTTCGATTGTCTCTTGAACCCTTCTTGCGCGATGTGGTCGAGCGTTGTCGTCCATAAATACAAAATTTTTACCCAATTCATTACGTAGGGGGTAGATAATGGGCGTAATAACTTGTTCGATGTAAATTTGACTGGTCATATTCTGTGGCATCCGAATTAATGGGGTGTGGCGGTTGAACATTATTCCACTCCAAAATATTACGGTACCCCCTTTCATACGGAGCAACTTTACGGGGAAAATGTAGCTGTTGACGACCTGGTTTTCTCCAGATTCTTTGTCGATTGTCATCAGTAACCAGCCCAATTCTGGTTTCGTCTGTAAATAAGACCCACCGCCACTGGCGTAAGAGCCACTGGAGACGGGCAGCACGATGCCTTGGAAGTAGAGTGGGGACGCGTAATGGTCTTCTAGCACATACATTTGCGTTGTGGAGTCGTCTTCGAATATTAGGTGACGTAGGTGTCGATATAACACGGCGAAACGTACCTTGAAAGTGGGCCCTAAGAGCTGAAGCTGAAGATGTGCAGTGTCTACGGACATATTGCACCAAATACTAATCCTTCCTTTCATTACTCGAGGACGTCTGTTTTCCACTGTATTAGATTCTTCATATCTGTGTCATATTCGTACAACAGATGATCTAGGAATACCCAACATGTTCGATATCTGATGATTAGAATGTCCTGCATCAAGCAAAGGTTCATGGTCTGCAATTCTTTATTGTCTTTTTTGTTCCCTAAGTACATGTACCACATTAAGAAAAACCGCTAGGTTTAATCGTATCTTTTATATACAGGGGGTCCAAGACTTGTGATGGTGTATGTATGAGAAAACCCCAAGGTTACCGTCGGATATCAGCGAATGACGCAGTGGGGTAACGCATATTTACCACGTTTGGGCTCTGTTCAGTCCGCTCACGCTCGTATTCAAATAGTAGATTGTATGTATATAAAATAAATTCTAATTATTTATTATCTTATTCAACGCAGTTGTTTACTTGTGCTGTAAGATTTTGAATCTTACGTATTGTTTCTTGTGTATTTTAAGATTTGTAAAAGTTTAAGTTAAATAACTATATGAAAACTGATATTTAGCAATTTGAGTGAAGTATAATGTAATAACAACCAGAATGCAATAATAAGAATACTGTTTGATAAAACTATTTGCAACATGATGTGATAAAGGATTTAAATCATATTTCTTCGGAAAAAAAAACATGAAAATTGTGCTACAACATATAGCGACAACTTTTGGAAAGAACTATTTCATGAATACTTGTGTATCATTAATATTATACAAGTTGAGAACGGGTAACGGCCATTTCCATCGTTTGTTTTAAGCTACGCTTACGCTTTAAGGAACTTTAAAAATACAATTTGCCTTCTACCGTTTACTAAACCCGACATAAAATGTCTTAAACCTTCTTAAATATAAGCCCTCGAAATTCTAGGCTTATCTCTTTTAACGATACTTAAAGGTTCTATATAACCTAATTTAATAATTTGGTTTTATTATTTTTCCACTGAAAAATAAACAAAAAATAATGAATTATGATGAAAATGATATATTTAATAATGATTTAGATATATTATAAATATAGTATGGGTTTCCTCGAAAAATGTATGAGAGAAGTGATCACTTCCATACGATGGATAACTTTTTTTAGAAGATACCGGCTGTATAAAGAAACAGCTGCACATTTTGACCTTAATCGAAGAAGATCTTGAATTTCCAAGTAATATAAGCTCTTAAAAAGAATAACTGATTAAATTACAAAAAAAATACATTTATTTTTAATCTTTAGTAATAATTCTGTATCGCCAATAAAACGAACTTCTTTTTTTTTTTGTTTTCAAAAAACTGTTTTAATGATTCTGCTGTTCTGTGAATATTATTTGGCTACAGTGAGTTAAATTCACCTGCTATCATTTTTCTTGTACAGACATTATCGGTTTTTTATTCTCCACCGTACTTTTATAATTTGCTATTATGTTAATTAGTAATACTTTTTCTTCATTGCTAAAATTTGCCAATCGTGGTTTTTTTTTGGGAATTATTTCCATTATAAGTCCTACCAATTCGAAAACAGAACTTAGCAGAACAACATAAAGTCAGAGCAGTGAGAGTTAAGTGTCACACTTTTGAGGTTAAGAAATAGTTATGAAGCCAACAACTTGTGCAAAAAACCGAAAAATTATGAATATTGGCTTTTTAGGTAGACTTTAAAAATGAAACTTAATCATTGTGCGGTGGAAACATTACTATTTTAAACTAAGCCTAAAATTTTAACCGCCCTTAGTTAACTACACTTAAAAGGCAATGCAGTGGAAATGGCCATAAGTAAGAAAGTAGTTGAATGGATATTTCTGATAGTTTCAAACCATTTCCAATTGCTGCTGGAACATATATCCTATTAATAAAATGGTCAGTTCTGGAAGTGTTTGTTAACGGAATCAAAACAAGCCTATAACTTAATTTGATAGCAGAAAATGGGTCATTAAATACCTAATTGAAACGTAGAAAACTATAGCAATAGTTTTGCTAAGTAGGTACAGAACTGCATTTGCATACATAGTTACGTTTTAATAATTATTTTGTGTATAACAAAAAAAGGTGTAAAAATAATAAGGTAAATTATGCAAGAATGTGTCTTATTACAACAATGGAGAAGTTTATTTCAAAGAAATATATATATGTTTCAGTTACTAAATGAGTTGACTTTAAGAACATTTAAATACGACCTACCAGATCCTCTAGAATTTCCTCAATCATAGTTTTCACGTTGACATAATGTGCGCCATAGAGTTTACACAGTCTCTGGGCTAGGGTTGTTCTACCAGAGGCCGGAGGTCCATGGAGGATCGCTTTCAGAGGTTGTACAGTAGTTGTAGTTTCGGGCGGATCAAGATTCATGGTGATTTATTTCGGCAATACCTACTTAATTGGCATAAAAATACAAATGGTTTAAATAAGTGACACTTCTGACATAATTTTATCATGTATAAGAGAAAGTTAGTTTATACAGAAGATCATTGTTTATATAAGCTATATAGATCATCGTTTGCTAAATTGCGTCGCCTTTGCAATAAAGCACGGCTGATGTGGTTTCGCAGACGATGGCTAAATGAAGAAACTGTAGATTTATTTATTCATGAAAGGCATGAGATAAACCACGGGTGCTGCGATTTAGCAATGGTCTAATATGCCCATGTTGTCTGTGATATGCCTTTTCAATACCTACTTTACAAATCTTTGCCATGGACACGAAATTCATGCATTTTCGCGCGAATTTCACAGTTTCTGATTTAAATTATTAATGCAGGGAAAGTCGCGACTTTTAGCGAATTTTGCAAAACCTAGTTTGGCAACACTGTGGCAATAGATTAAGAAGAAGAAGAATTTAGAAGTGTCTTGTGTAAGGTTATGTTGTGATAAATAATTTAAAACAAGATATAATGATAATAATATTCTAGAATATATAAAATAATTGCTGTGTCATAGAATGGGATAACGAAAACTAAAGAAATGTCGACAACTAAAATTGAATTTGCAGTGCAAATGACATGCGATTCTTGTGTGGAAGCGGTAAAACGAAGTTTGGAAAATGTCAAAGGTGTTAAAAGTGTTGATATAGATTTAAAAAAAGGGTCAGTAGTAGTAGATAGCAATTTACCTATCACCGATGTACAGAGAAAATTGGAATCCACAGGAAGAAAAGTTGTCGTCAAGGGCCAAGCTGGTAGTCTTGCTGCTGTTTGCATCTTAGAAGCTTCGGAAGATAGTAGTATACAGGGTGTTGTACGCTTTATACAGCCTGTTCCAGATGTGTGTATTATTGATGGTACAATTGATGGTCTGAAGTCTGGAGATTACCAAATATCTATACACGAATGTGGCGATTTATCCAAAGGTTTGTTAATAAATTCTTTACTAATTCCTTTATCATTCCTTTTTTATCCTAATTAAAACTATATTTTTTTTTTAATAAAAGGGTATGTCATATATGTGTCTAACATAGAAATGTTTTCTAGGATGTGGAAATGTGGGGAATATATATAATCCAGAAACTACACAAAATGGACGTGTATATGGAGATCTAGGTACTGTAGTAGCACAAAAAAATGGTAGGGCTACTTTTAGAATGGAAGATAATGTTATTAAAATTTCTGAGATAATTGGGAGGTCCCTTGTTGTGTCACTGAAAATTGAGGACAATGGGTCACAAAAAAAGTTATCAGCTGGTATTATCGCTAGGTCTGCAGGGCTCTTTCAGAATCCAAAAACGATATGTGCTTGTGATGGTGTTACTATTTGGGATGAAGCATCTAAACCTAAATCTACATTATAATTATTCTTAGAAGTCTTGGGTAATTAGTTTAAGTATACATGGATGTATATATTGTGAGATAAAATACAACTTTATGTAATTCGTGCATTTTTGATTTTCTTTACTATTTTTAAGTAATTTATTTATAATCTATAAAAGGAATTATATGCGTAACTTTTCCACATATCTGTCTTATAGTGACGGGCCATTAGAATATTCCAGATACTACATCTATTTAATTTTTGAAAGTTCAGTTTTCTCTTTAAACTAAGTAATGCCATTCTTGCAGCACTTCTAGTTGTACTGGAAGTTGAAATCTACTTGCTTGTCTTAAATGAAACACCCTGCATATTTTTGCATATTTGGATTTTACATGTAATTTTAAAGAAACTTTTATCAAGTTTCCTTATATCTACCTATAATGGTCTTCGAGATATTTCAATTCCATCGAAAACAGTTGTTCGCTAATTAAAATGATCCAATTTCTTGCGAGGATGGCTGTGAAATAGCGAACTTAACAATAAAACAATAAATTACTTATCACAAAAATTGTCAATAAAAAAAATAAGTACAGGGTTCCATTTAGAAAAACCAAGTTTTGGTAGTTTGACGCTAAACAAATATTACGATAAATATTCACCACCCAGTGTAAATTTAAACATGTTTAAAATGTTTATAACAAATGATATGCATCCCTCTGTCTCTTTTAAATATCAATACTTTAGCTTGCACAATGTAAAAAATAGGCCAATGTATTAAGTAGGCTACCGAAAAGCAACTTTTTTTTATTTTGCTTTTTTAATTAAAAATGTTTTTTTTGTAACGGCGTCAAATATTTATTTATTACTGTGAAGAATTGTGACAAATGTTTTTATAGTAATTATCATTAGAGTTAATGTATTATTTGTCAAAGTTATTAATAACGTGACACACATTTCTTCAGCATTAGTCAGAAATTAGGATACCTAATAGCTTTGCACTTGGCTGCTTGCTAAATTTTAGATAAGTGGGTAACCTTATTATTAACAAAGCATTTTTCTTAGAATAAAATGGATTTGTGAAATAGTAAAGTTTGGTCAGTTTAATCATGAAAATTACCCTCAAGTAGACTGTTTGTATTTAATATTCATACATATTTATAAGGAACTTCAATTTGCACAATGGATCACCTGCTTTGTTGTTTGAGGTCATTATACTAAGTACATAAAAAAAAATGATTATTTGAACTTACTATTCAAAATTTTTGTATAAAGTCTCGGCTCACTACCAGCATAACATCTAAAGTAACAGTACTAACAGTATATAAAAGGTAAACATTCTAACAAATATGTTTATTCCTTTTCGAAGAAAGTTAGTTGATAGAAATGATGTTTGTACATCTATTCATACATCTTATACTATTAAAAAATAGTGTGTTTGTGAGCTCATTAGTAATCGAAGCCTTACATGACTATATGACAGAGCCTGAACTGGCTTACTATTTTCAAACAGCAGATCGGTCGATTATACCAGATTATGAGGTCGTGTATTTACCACTTGCACTTCCAGTTAAAGAAGCCATTAGCATATTTGGAGATGAGGATGAAGAAATTGAATATAATTTTTCTGCTTTCCAGAGGTGGGTAGTGTAACATCATTGGCTTTATTAGAGTTATAAACCAATGGTAACATTAAATTATCTATTTATAAATTTGAGTAGTGTACTTATTTAATACTGGAAATTATTTATAGACCTATCGAGTTAAAACTAAGAAGGAATCCAAGTATTACCTCCTCAAACTTCAAGACGTATGTTCATAATAACGATAGAATTGAAACTTTGCCACACACTCCAAAAAAATGTCATTATCTACACAAAGACAGAAGTACAGTGGCATCAATTAGTATTTGTGCACCGAAGACAGTGGTAATCTTTTGAGAAATTATAACGAAATATAACCATATTTATGTGTACTTTTTTAAATTAAAATCGATCTTACATTTTAGCAAGGGTTAATCTTTCTTGAAAATTCAACTTTAGAAATTCATCCCTTGACCGAAAGATTGCAAACATTACTTAAGCTTCCTGAACCACTTGTTGAAACTCTATTGGATGAAGAAGTTAAAGTGCCTCACATTGTCAAAAGAGCAAATTTCTTGACAGATTTTCTGAACTACGATCTTCTGCCAATTGCTGGAAATGTTTGGTCACAAAATGAAGAAATCAACCCTGGTACTTATAACAATATAAACCGTGCTGCCTGGAATTATCCAGAGGCGGCAAGTTATAGACCTGCTGGAGGTATGACACTGGAGCTGGCACTATTCTTCGATGAAGCTGCTTACAGAGTCTTTGGTCCACATTTTAACAACGATGATAAGAAATTACAAGATATGTTACTGGCTTATATGAATGGGGTAAGTACGAGATTAAGCGATTGTTTTCACAGAACTGTGACTCGATATCTTTAGGTACAAGCATTGTACCATCATCCAAGTTTAGGAACAGTTCTTGAACTGGTTTTGGTAAGATTAGACATAATGAAACAACAACCTTCTGCTATGCCACATTATGACGGGGAACGTGGTAAATTGCTTGATAGTTTCTGTGCTTACCAGAAAAATATGAATCCTGTTGGTGACTCCAATCCTGACCATTGGGATATGGCGCTATATGTATCTGGGTAAGTAAAACTTGAAATTGCCATAAATAAAAATAAAACAAACAAAGATAAGTAATATATGTTAAAAAAATCATTTTCATAATTACGACTTGTTATTTTCAGACTAGATTTCTTTGCATATGAGAAGGGTCGTAAAAGTGGTGCTACAATGGGTTTAGCTACTGTTGGAGGTGTTTGCTTGGATCAGTATGCCTGTGTTATAGCAGAATTTGGAACTACAAATATTTTCGGAAAGCCTTATCCTAGTGCAGGTTTTACAAGTGTATACATTTCGGCTCATGAAATTGGCCACAAGTGAGTTGGAGCCACTTAAATTAAATTTATTTTGATTTGTTTCAATTTTTGTTTTTGTTGAAAAGTTATCTCGGTCAGTTCATAATTATTGGTTTTAGTTTAGGAATGCATCATGATAGCAGTGGTAATAGTTGCCCAAAAGAAGGGTATATTATGTCACCATCTCGAGGTACCAACGGTGAAACACAATGGTCCACGTGCAGTGCTGACATAATGGCAAAGTTGAGGTAATACACTCTTGGTATGACACTGAAAAGAAATTATATTTCAGTATTACTAGTTAACGATTTAAGAATAGTAGTTTTCATTTTTTAGTTGGGCTAAATGTCTTCAAGACTCTGGAAAATCACCGAAAAATCTTGATCACAGCCATTTTCTTGATACTCCTGGTCAAATTTTTACAGCAAAGAGACAGTGTGAACTTTTGCTAAGAGATAAAGACGCTGCAGTGCTGCCCCATCAAGAATTGTCCACCATTTGTTACAATCTGCAATGCAGTACGCCACACAGAAGTGGATACTACTTTGCAGGCCCTGCTTTAGATGGAACACAGTGCGGAAAAGGAAAGGTAAAAAAAAATCAGCTATGATTATAACACGTATTATGAGAATGTTTTTAGTATTGCTATGGAGGCAACTGTGTAGATAAAGAACCTCCAAAACCAGTGAAAAATGTTCCGGGTGGATGGGGACCTTGGAAAGAGGGAAATTGCAATTCAGGCTGTATAGAAAAATCCAAGGGTCATGTAATGAAACGTAGATATTGTAATAATCCTACTCCTGTTAATACCGATGAAGGCTGTGAAGGTGCAAGTGTAGAGTTTGGATTGTGTAGTGACAATAAGGTTGGTGGTATCGTTTAAAAGTATATACACTCACAAGTAAAAAAACCAACAAGCTAATATTTGGTAAAATTTCAGGTGTCATAATTTTTATTTCAATTTTTATATATTTTTTTAGGAAACTTTTGTTAAATGCTGGTATTTTTGTCATTAGAGAGTTTAAGTTGTGTCCGATACGTGAACGTGTACGTAGAATTTGACCGTCGCGCATGCTCAAACTCGAATTTTCCACGTTTATGTGTTACGGATGTACGTGGGCTCACGGGTCTTTGCGTAACGTAAACAAAAATGTATACGTGCCGAAGAGGTGACCGAAAACCTCCGAATGCACAGGACAGATTGATAAAAGACTGACCGAACAGAAGGAAGGCAATACTCGTAGGTTAAAGTAATAATCATCATTTCTAAATATGATTCTGTGATAACTTACCCTACTTCTACGTTTTACGTATCATGATAATCAACAATCAACTTAAACTCTCTATTATACAAAGTTAATTAAAAGGTTGTAGTATAACCCTCATTTTAAAACACCCTGTGGAATAATTTCGTAAGAAAATTGTTTCAAAATAACAGTTTTTCTTAAGATGTTTAAATTAATTATTTGATCTAGTTTCCTAAATAAATTATAAAAATTGAACTAAAAATAGAAAAATATGATTTTACCAAATATTAACTGGCATTTTTTTGCATATGTGTGTATATTTGTAAAAATATCTAGCGTTTTATTGAGTATTTCATCATCACGTTAAAATAATCTAAATAAATTCTTGTGCCACAAGAAGCAAGACATTTTTTTTCAGTTTGTTCCACCACATTAAGATTTTTCACATTATGAAATCTTTCAAAATTTTCAAATTCTACAAATATATGTGAGAAAGCTGAAAACATAATATGGCACAACTCCTGTAATTGAAATATTGTTAATTAAAATCGATTTCATTTGTTTGATAATCCGAAATAATTGTATCATACTTCGATAATCCGAAAAGCATGTTCACAAACTCATATATAAAACAACAGCTCAGTTATGATTTCTTTATAGTACACCATATAAAAAACACATGAAAAGAGCTATAATTTATATTTTTATGAATTTTTATTGGTAACTTTATTATTCTGTAGAAGGGTTATTTTCATTAATGGTATTTTTATAGGTTCTTGATAATCTGAACGTTTTGTTCTCGGAAATTATTTCGATTAACGAAGTTGTACTACAGAAGCGTTTTATCTGACGTATTATTTACTTCTCACTGCTAGATTTTTTAAAAAACTAATCCTTGTTGCATTAGAATTTATTTTTTAAATTGTATTAATTTGCAGTGCAATTATCAAAAAAAGAGTTGGTAATAACAGTGTTGGGGGTCATGCATAAATTAATAGTGTTTTTATTGAACTCAAAATTGATTTCTTTTTAATAAACAAAATATATGGGCCAAGTAAGGGTAAATTTTGCTCCTTTCTCACTATCTTGCACTGTTCTGACAGTTTTTTTTCTATTTTATGCCTGAAAAAACTTGTGATTTGGAAGTGAAAAATTCCTCAATTTTTTAAGAAGGAATTTGGTTGAATGTTGTTCGATGGAGAGCAGAAGATACAGGAATCTAATTGCTAAAGCACACCCCCTACATTCAGTTTTCAATTAATGCAAATATTATAATATGATTGGCTGGTCATATCTGGTCAATTTCTGGGCCGATTGACATGGATCATTGTAAATTAAGCATTTAAACAATTTTCATTAGTCAGATGATCTTCCAGAATATGCAGAATTAATGTTAAAATTACCTTTTTAAACAACTTGGCAGTCAATTTTCTTTTGTAAATAATTCACACAATCTTTGCAGCAAAAACACTACAAAATTATACATCATCTCATTAAAATATATGTATTTTATATTTCACTTCTTCATAATTTAGTTATAATACCTAGGATTCGAAATATATAAACATACCCATATCACCCCGAACATTCATAATGCTTGCTATCCTAGTGGCGGGCAAAATGGATCTTTTCAAGTCCGTTGCCACGAGAACCCAAAAATAATGACGCTTTGATTGTTATAGATATATGTTTGAAAATTTATAGCATCAGTCATAACCACAAATCAAGAAACGTTAAAGCTATAACCTTTTATAGTTATTTCGTATGAAGTGAAATATAAAACGTTGTATGCACGACGAGAGATACTATGATGATTATGCCCTTAAGCGACTTGATTTGAACTTGAAACAACATGTCGATTGTGGGTATAATCATCCCTGTATTTCCCTTGGTATATAAATAACTATTTTGTACTTACATTCTCTTACTGAAAACGTTTAGATTATGTATCAAAAATCCTGATTTTAGATCTGTAAATATAAAAAAGAAAGTGTAGTCGATTATGCATCACAAAGATGTAAAGAATTTTCGAAGCTTTTACCGGAACTGGATTCTACAGGAGCAGGGTTACAAGCTCCTCACGAAGAAGGTAAACAGAATTCGCATTTATTTAAACGACGATAAAAAATTTCATAAAAAAAAACTAATACCTACTCTCCAAGTATTCAGCAAATGCAAATATAGAAATTTTTATTCTTTCATTTGGTATCACCAGTTTTTGTAGATAACAATAAATATATTTTCAGGACGGATTTGGATGGGATGTGCCGTTTTCTGTAAGCGTGGTGATTCTGGTAGTTATTACACTCCTAGAATAGAACTAAATGACTTGGGAGTCTCTCCATACTTTCCTGATGGAACATGGTGTCACAGAGAAAAGAATCTAGATTACTACTGCATACAGCACCATTGTTTACCAGAGGTAATATAGTGACTATACTTCTTTACACAAAATGAAATCTAACATCAATTTTAGAACTTTAAATTTACCAAGTCAGAGATAGGAGGAGACGAGTTCCCATTTGCTCAGAACGCATATCCTTTGCAAGAAATACCTCAGGAAATAAAGGATTATTTCTCTTTGGGTTCGAATGGTAAACCCATCCGGACTACATTACATTCTGGGAAGCAACCAAAGGAAGAGGATTGGGAAACCAAAGACTATATTGAAATTCCTGAATTAAAAGATAGGTATAAGATGTTACCTTACGATCATGAAAATTTTATTTAGTTTATTAGTGCATTCGATTGTCTTATATAAAATTTATAATAAAACATATTGCATATATTTTTCAATGTTTTTATTTTTTAATTAAACATTCCTCTCTATAACTTTGCAGGATTTAATTGTGGTCAATTGTTTTTCTGTAGAAGATAAAATGATATTTATTATCTCATTTGATTTATTGGCTACCATTGTAGTTGGGTGTTAAAATTTTATATGATAAAGGGTGTCCTGAATTGCAGATATCAAACTTTACCTGGTGATAGAACTTCTCAAAATAAGAAAACAACATTTTAAGATATAAAAAATAGTGTTGTTCAAGTTCCTGAAGAAAATGTTTTTTACTCAAAACGTGTAAAAAATAAGTACATGCATATCAATTTTATTTTTTATTCTCTAAAGGCTGTATGACAAGAGCACATTCTTCAATAAATTTCTGTTAATAAATATGTACAAGCACAATATTTTGATAAAAAAAAGTGATATATTTTAATATTTCTGTGCAATATTAATTTAGGACGTGCTCTAAATTTTTCTGAGAAGTGCAAATAGAAATTTTATAAAGAAAATATAACAGAATTTTGTCAAAAAATGTGATCGTGTCATACAGGTTTAAGACGCAAAATGGCGATTATGAATAAAAGAATATTTAGGGGGCAAAATAGTTATTTGTTTGAACTGAAAAAAAGTTTGGATGTTATATTATAATATTATTTCGTAGCCAAGATGTACACAATATTTTGTGTTCAAACGGCATGTATTTATTTTGAAACTCCTAATCTTTGATGAAAATTATGAACGTAAGTAATGCTTTGTTGCTATGACATCAAGTAAACTGAATTGTTAGATAATTTCCAAATTTTTATTTTATTTGAATGCGTTTGGCATACGTTTAAGAGAAGGAATCAAATGAAGTTTCTTGTACTCTACCCGAGTTAAAAGAACTGATCAGTTGTGCTGTAGCCAGTTTAATTCTGCAAAAATTAAAAAAGCTATATGACAATACATACAACATTTTATTGGCTGACCTACAAGAGAAATCTGCTGTGTTAAAATCTTCATTTTTAAGGAACACATGTTCAATGTTGAAAAGTATACCACTACTAGTATAGTTTAGTATAGACTAGTTTTCTGAAAAATATAATCAGTATTGTTAACGAAAATATTGATATAAGGAAGTATCAAAAAATTGTCCCGTTTTTTTTTCAGAGAAACTCAGTTCCTAGAGAATGTTTCAGACACTGATTATTTACTGTGCAAGGTTCTTTCATTTACTTTAGGATGTAAATAACTGTTTTATGTTTAGGAAGTATTAATTTTGGAAATTTCTGCAGCTTTACGGAGGGATAAAATATTTGTAGATGATGACGAAGATTCAAAAACACAGGTTGAACATTATTTCACACTTGTGAACCACGATTATATTTCTCTGTATAGGATGTAGCCAAGTTGTTGGAATCACAAAATTGGTGAAATTCCAAAACTGATCGCTAAACGCTCTCAAGAGTTTCCTGATCACTGCTTTAGGTGAACTTCTGCAACTTTATTTTCCAATATTAGATTTGACATGTGTTTTGAAAAGCCACGGTGGCTGGAGATCTTTGACAGTGGCCTAGGAATATGTAGAGAACTACATACAAAATATAAATAATATTTCTAGTCAAACCTTACCGTTCCATTAACTTCAATGGTCTCAACATGCTTCCAAGTCGCGTATAAGTTTGCTAACTACATATAATAATATTGAGTTCATAAGTTCTAGGAATAACTATTTCCTTGTCTTGGAATTTTGGTGTCTCAATAATGGAATGAATAGGAGGAATGAGCTGTAGAAAGGTTAATGTAAAACATCAGTAGTTGTAATGGCCCAAGGGCCCTGAAATTGGATTTTATGACCGCTAAGCAGTATGTGAAATGAGTACTTCATGGCCATTTGAACAAAAATATATTTTTACCTGTTTTTCCTGCTGTGATGTTTTTCATTTATTTTAAGACCATAACTTCAATATTTGGTTTTTATTCAAATTACCTTTTTCCAAATACAAATTAATTTTTGTTAGAAATTTAGGGAAAATAAAAATTTAATTACATTATTTTATACAGGATATCCAGGGCAAGATGAATTCTTTACTTTTGATTTTCTATAACTTTTGAGAAGCTATGTTATGTAAAATATCAAATAATACTTAATATTACATTTTTTTGCTGCATACGTAACTCATCATCGGCAAAAATGTTTATCATAAAAACAATTTATTTTATATAAAATGAAGTAACTGTAAATTATTAATAATATCTCTATCCCTCATTTTAATGACAAGGATTAGCACAGAAGTCGGAGACTTGTGCCGAGAGAGGGCGGCATATTATTATTTTGCAGGCTGTATTTGCGCCCAGAAACAACTGACGTTGGTTGGCAGAAATGAGGGAAACCCCATTAATTAGGAGGATGGTCAAATGTCAAGCGGTATCAATCTCTCACGTTGACCCAAGCCAATATTCTTCCACCCTACCATACCCGCAGAGAGGGTACCAATCCTCTCCACAAATATAGCTGATATACGGTCTACCGGCCGCAAGAATCGAACCCACAACTGTCTGGCCACATCGAATCAAGTACTGATGCTTTAAACCGCTCAACCACTGACTGATGACTGTTTATTTGTTTACTTTAGATACTTATTATTTTTTTGTATAAAAAATAAACGCTTACAAATTCAATATTTGAATCTCCGAAAACTAGTCAGTTTCCGCTCATGTTCATCAAAACTTTTTTCATTTCGAGAAGTTTTATCATGGTAGAGTATAGTCTATACAATTCAGGATGTGCTGTATGTTTTGCCATTTATTCACCACGCCAAGCTACAATTGGCTAATTTACAGAGGTCGTGTTTATTTCTTTGTCATCTTAATGTTTTATTGCTCGAAAATGTTTGTAAGTCACAAATGTTTAACAAAAATTATCACCTTTATATACAGTACTTGTCTAATTTGTTTTACGGAATTTATTAATATGTATAATATAGCAAAATATGAATATTAAATTTAAATACGAGCACAACAGCTTTTTTTGTATTATGAAAATCCTATTTGCAATAACTATAACAACTCAATTGGAAAATTTTAAATAAATTTTAATGTGCCATGAAGTGGTGACAAATAATAACAAAAATCACACTGCGATCGTAACCGAGGCCTCCACCCAACACAAAAATAAAAAGAAACAAGAATTTAATGGAATTGATATGTTGTATATCATTTAATCAAAGGAATTAACCAACCATGGAAGTAAGTCACTTTACAAATTCTTGATTGTACTACCAGTTACCATTCTCAGGCAAGTCACATATCGAATATTTAAAAAATATTATACAATACTCTAAATAAAAGTAGTTAGCAAAAACTTAAATTAATACAACTTAATTGAAATAACATACCATATTAACATGAAAATAAATGCCGTCCTGCAGCTTTAACACCAGAATTATTTACATTTAACTGGAAAAAGGGAAATACAATTTTTTTATTGTAAACAAAAAATTCCCAACAGAAAAACTGTTCGGCGTCGGACAACTGAAAAATAACGTTAATAAATAGAATCTTCTACAAAGGGTTCTCAATACTGCAAGACATATTGTAGAAAAAATTAATTATCGTATAATGTAATAGATTACAAAAATGAGGTAAATAATATAATCGATAAAAGAAATAATACAAATAAATATTTTTTTTAACTGTAATATTAAGTTTAATTTGAGTTAAATACAAAATTATTTCATTAAAATAAAAAGAAACCTTACCTTTAGAAAAAATAGCTTAGTTGAGTAATACCGTTTCCTTCTTGATTATAATTTAAAAAAATATCAATTCATTTATTATTTTTGCTTCTTAATATGATTAAATAAAATTACTGTATTTATTCATAATTTTAATAGTTTAATAATTCAAGTTAATATCAACAGAAGATACTGAATTTAATATTTTTTTTTATATCAAAAGTAAGTAAATACCTCATATAATATTTTTTTTCAATGGCAATACTTCATTCTGAAAAAATATTCACATATTCCACTTTAAATTGGCAAACTATATTTTACTTCTAACCCTTAGAAGAAAAATAACTCAAATTATGGCACTACCCGCTACACAGCAGATTTATAATTTTACTAAGTTTAAAACGAGTTTAGATAAAAAATACAAGCTTAATTGTTTATGGTTCATAAAAAAACAACTTCTTGTATTACGATATATAAATTTTTAACGAGGTACACTATACAAATGATTCCTAAGACTAATTTAATGAAAGCTTCTACTTATTATACTAACAAAATACAAAAAGTTGATATCTTAAATGCCCACTTCATTTTACCATAATCTATGCAAAAAAAGTGAAAGTAAATTAATCCGGGGAAATTTTAATGAATTTTACATGAATGACAATTTAGTAATTTTAAAATATATTATAAAATATTAAAAAAAAAAAAAACAAAAATATAGGTACTAAAAAAAGTAGGTAGATAAATTATTATGGAATGTACCATTTAAATATATGTATTATTGGAGCGAATGCCACGTTTTTAATTTGAGAAATGGTAGGAAATACATTTATTACACATGGGGTTCCCAGATAAGGTACCACATTCTTATAAACTCTTTTTTTATTGTTGATTTCTTAATAAACTGAAATTTTGATAAAACTTTTGATCATTTTGGCATGTTACATCTGATCAGGTTTTTCAAAAAAAAAAAAAAAAAACGGAAACAAAGAACCTTAAAAAATTGCTCAAAATCTGAAGAAATATAGATTTTAATACAAATACAACAAAAATCACATTTTACTAATAAATACATATTTTAAAAAATTTTTATGTTTTCAAAAGAAAAAATAACTTGTTCAAAGTACAAATATAAATTTATTTTGACTTTTACGTAGCTTCATATGGATATACATGACAATATTTTTGCCAAAAAGTGATTTTTATTGTTTTTGAAACAACTTACTGAAAGTAAGCTTTGTCAAAAATAAAAAAGGGTACTTTGCTCTAGACTAATTTTTTAATGCCTTGTATACTTAATAAAAATTTAGATTTTTCCAAAAAATTTACAGTAAGCAATATTGACAAGAATGGAGTACTTCATCTGAAGACAATCTTTATAAAGACACAAAAATAAAGACAGATATTCCTAATTTATATTAGGATATTTTTTATGTAAATGTCTATTTCATCTGCACCATTTTATTCATGCATTATGCACACAAAATTTTATTTCAATATCTGCATTTGCCCAAGATATTTAGAGATAATATTTCTTGAAACTTTCACACCTTCTATTTCAAAAATGAGGGTTCCAAGGACAAATATTTAAAATTTGACATTTTTCACCATTGTGTTACATTTTGTACATAAACTATACCAGTAAATAATAACATACGGTTTTCAAAATATTTTCCCAGACTAATTTGATTTCACATACAAACCCAGCTCCGTTTGCTTTCCAGAGCAGATATAAACTTTGAGTATTTTTCAGTGGCCCGACTAGCTTAAAACTTAGAATACACTTTTCATGATAATATATCACAGTTCACTAATAACTCTGAAAAAAATTGTTCAGGCAAATAGGTTCCAGGAAAGTTTAGAAAAGCACAGTATTATTCGTAACAGTTATACATTTCGTCTTCAAGTGTTCGATGTTTGAGAAGATATCCTCTGACGCAGGGGCTTGACGTACACGTAAGAATCTTCACTGGTTTTGATGAATAACTGAAACAAAATGATGCTTTCAATGTCAGAATATGATCGCTTATATCGTAACAGAAAGAACCATATACAGGTATAGGAAACTTTCCGTATTTGGAAAATTTCTATGAAAATTTACTACTAAGTTTAAGGAAAAAATACAATTAAAAATTTGTAGCCTGCAATTAATAAGAATTTCATTTATCTTATAGCAAAATTTATATAACTAATACTTTAAATTGGTAGTAAACTATGTATCATTTACAAATATATAAAAGAGGCTCTAGGACATAACCTTGATGGAATAAGTTAATTTGTTCTATCTGGTCATTTATTGGCACCTGTCAATACCTATCATGTAGACAATTTCTATTGCATGGAATTCACTTCTGATCAAAGCAAAAAAATTTATATTTAGCGACCAGTAAAAGTACTAAACACAGGAAACACAGTTAACACTGATAATGTACGAGTTGAGGACCTGTCACCAAAGCTTTGGGTATATAATATTTTAACGTGCTATTGATAGATTAAGTGGTGACAGCTTTGAACTACCCTAAAAATATATCTGTATTTTATGAAAAATCTGGAAATGTAGAATTAAAAATAATAAGACTAGTGGAAAATCACTGTTCCTATAAAATACGAAAAATTTAAAATCAAACCTGAGTAAGAATGAAGAATACAATAGAATATAGTATATAGGGTGTTCAGTTAAGAATGAACCATACTTACATAAGGCTAGTTTCCTTGGACAAAAATAATGTGATTTAAATCACCTAACCCTTGTACAATTTTCCTTAAGAAACTGTAGGCCCAAGACAGTACATCTTTTATTTAATTTTTTTTTACGATAATTGTAATTATACTCCAATTTTAAACAAATGTTTTTTTTGTAAGATAAACACAAATATTTAACTGATTTTTAGAAAACGATGACTTATTTTAAAACAGCCTTCGATTAGTTTTAAAAAAGGTATACTTGTTGTACTTCGCCAAAATGCACTATTTTAGGGAAATCTGCGTTTAACGTATCTAGTTTCTCGGTTGTTTTTTTACGGCTTTTTTAATAATTTTTTACGAGCAAACCATCGAAATAATAAATCTCATTGTTTTCACATAATCTTTACTAACATTTAAATAAGCTTTACAAATTTTTTGAAGACAAAATATATAATAGAATCAAAGTTATAGTGGCCGACAGGAAGACATCAAGTGAAGGAGGTGCTTGACGGTGACCAAGATCGCGGCTGTTTTGCTTATCTGATATCAAAAAACCAAACGGCATTTTAATCTTCATATTTAAGACTAGCGATTGAACTAGAATGAAATCTAAATTACAAAAATTAATTTTATTATACACTTTCGAAAATTAAATTCTATTTTTTACTCATTTTTTCTTAAGTTTCTCGCTCGTAGAAAAAAAACTATCGAAGCAATCATGATAATCTTAGTTCAATCGCTGGCTTATAACATATTAAAGATGTTGTATAAATTTGAACAAGATCGATGCAGTAGTTTCTGAAATATCGTGGTCGCCGTTTTGAAAAATAGTGTTTCGAGAAAAACGTGTTTCAAAGTTCGTGCATATGTCGCTTCACAGCGTCTTAGTCATTATTCGAAAGCGTCTGTCAACGGTCTTGGCTCCCGTCTACTCGAGCCTAATTCACAAAAGGTTCAGGTAGCAGTTAGATTTGGGGATATCAATATAATGGTCAGCGCCGCTCGGCTTTGCGGAGCAGCATTGCGTGTGCTCCGTATACCTGCTCCATTCCAGGGCCGTAACTTGTTAATCACTTCGAATATCGAAAAATCCTTTGGCACACATTTTCTACACATGTTGTAGATGTGATTTATGAGAAAAAAAAAAAATCGATTTTTTCGACCCAAGAAACTAGAGGACCCCCTCACAGAACATACACTAGAAAAGAAGCGACATTTGACATCAAGATTTTGTTATGAGTTTCAGCGCCTCTATGAATGGGTCCAAAAAGTACATACCATTGTCCGACAACCAGTAATATTATATATTTTATATTTGGTTGCCTATATAACAGGGAGATATTTGGTTGCCTATATACCAGGTAGATCTAAATGTCAGGTGTTTCAGAAAAATAACAGAAATTTAAGAATGAATTGTGCAGTAAAAAAATAAGAAATTATTTTTTTACTGCACAATCCATCCTTAAATTTCTCTTATCTTTCTGAAACACCTGACATTTAGATCAAAAAATCAATATAAACTTGAGTCCGTTCGTAATGGTTTGGATTCAAAATAAAGTATTGTATCGAGTATTGAAAAAAGATATTTTTGATTTCTGTATAAGTATGTATTTTGTAAATCGTGTTTTCGATTTTTTGTAACATAATTTTATTAGTAATATCATATCATTGCTACCTATTATTAACTTAATATATTATTAATAGTTTATTGTGCGACATAAAAATTCTGAATATTCAGGCACCGATGTCGAGGAAGTAATTTGCAAATCCTCGTGCAAATCTTCTGATATCGGCAAAGAATGCTGTTGAGGTATGTCTGATAACAGTCCCGTTTCATGTGGTAAATTTAAAGTAGGCATTGCATTCCTGTTCAGTTTTGTTCGTTCCGGTGTTTGAAAGTGGAATGCTTCAAAATGTTCTTCGCAAATTGAATGCTTATTCCGAAGACTTGAGTATGGAATAGATTTTAAACTTTCCATCTTAATAAAAGATAACCATTTGGTTCTAACATCTTCATTCCTTGGAAATGTAAAAAATCGTATGGTTGATTTTTCTGGGTTGTTGTTCCTACAATTAGGAACCGCACACCTTTTTCGCATACTCATGTTTACCTAAAAAGCATATTTTTAATAAATAGAGTGCATGTTTTTGTGATAACTATCTACTAAAGTGGAAAACTCAAATTTTATCTCTTTTACTTTTTTTGAGAGAACTAGAGACGAATACAACTTAATAACATAACCAACAATGCTCATGGAATTTAGGTATGTAATTTCAATATTTACAACAAATACTTACCACTACTATACAATAATGTTTCGAGGAAGAATAAAATTTGAATGTTTATGAAATTATAGCAAAAACCAATGAAAATCACACACTATTAAAACACATCCAACGCCACCAAATTAAATTCATATGCCAAATAGAACGCTATGATAGAACCACAAAATATGATAGAACGTAAGTAAATCGTAAAACGTAAACAAATGTGATGCAAGATAAACTGTGCCGATAAAATAGAACTCACGACAAATTTTAAACTATAGTGGCGACATCTAAAAATGGGTCCATGAACTCAAAACCAGTCATAATTTATTTTACCTATAAATGACGCGCCCCTGGACCCCCTTAAGCTTGGAAATCAATACATAAATTTTTTAAAATTATTTATTTAAAAAGTTATTACAGTTACTAATGTCTATAAACTACCTAGGTGTTTGGTGGATATTTCAAAAATAAAGATTTTGCAATAGCACAAGCTATTGTGTTTGGGTCTAAGTAGACATTTTTTAAATGTCTATTTTTCATGTTGCCATATATCTCTGTTGTATTTCATTCTGTTTTATACAAATATTACTAACATTAATAATTTTTTGAATTAATAATTTGTTAGAATGTTAAAAACAGTTTTCTCTAAAATGGTGCATTTTGGATACCTTTTATAAAATTAATCAAAGACTGATTCAAAATATAATAATATAGTGGTGTAAGCACTCAGAACACCCTGTATATTTAACTCAAAAATCAATTAGACATTCGTATCTATCTCACAAAAACCTGGTTTTCCAATACAATTATCCGAAATAAAATAAATAAAATACTTTTCAGGCCTATAACTTTTTCGACAAGCAAAATTGTACGCTAAGTTGATTTAAATCACATTGCTTTCGTCGAAGGCAGCTAGCCCTAAAGTATGGCCTATCTTTTACTGAACACCCTGTATATCATATGTCAGTGCCCCAATCACAATATCCAAAACCAGTTTTGGTAACCTGAATCAATAATTTTACGAAATTTGGAAAAAGCTGCATACTTTGAATGTAGACTTTATTAAAAAAATAAATAAATAAATGAACATTTAGAAGGTACTTTAAACAGTCAATTTTGTTATTAATTGATTACACTTTACTTTTCAGTTTTACAGAAGCATTATGTTTACATCACATACATTACTGTTTACATTCCTGCACTAAATGCTATACAGATGTATGTCAATTGCCGATATTGAGTTATTATTCTTATGGTTACATATTCTGGGGATTTACTGTGTTCTGTCACAAATATTTTTTCTTTTATTACCAATTTATAAATGGTTGTAAAAAAAGTGTATACAACTATGGCCAATAATTCGTATCCTACTTAACATACTGGTATATTTTTTGTATTTGTTAATTTTGTAATTTACATGTTATTTTCCCCTATTTTTATTTATTTTACGCAACAGGGTATGTTTTCACTTGGGATGAATCAAAAATAAAATGAAATACACTTACTTTTGTCTGCCATTCTTGTCCCCTGTCTTTCCTGTCTTTCGCCTGGTCTCTTTGCCTTTGCTCTAGGGCCTGTTTAGCATTTGTAGCCTTATCAATTTCATTGAATTTTAGACCTGCTGTAACTTCCTTCCATAACCTGCGGGACTCGTTCTCTTCTTGTTCACAAATCGGTTTGACTTGTTTTTTAATTATAGGTAACGTATTTACATCTACTTGTTCCTCAGTCTCCTAAAAAGAAAATTAGTTAGCACAGTCTTCTACCTATCATAAATAAAGTTACCTTTTCAGTCCATTTATATTCCATCACTCCGTTCCATTCCCCGCTAACAGTTAGGAAAGGTTTCTTTTCTTCCGGTCCACAAACCTCGGCGGTTATTCTATTTTTCTTATTGCCATAAAATGGTTTGGTAATAAATTCAATTGTACAGTTGTAACCGGTTTTCGGGCACGCTATTGTCACCGTTCCGCCCAATTCTATCCAGGGTACAGTCAGTATCGAACGCCCGTAACCGTTGGGGAATGTAAGAAAGTATTCTTCATCGTACTCCAGAACTGACACAACACCTTGGCCGATGTTGTAAACACAGACAGACAGACCAAGGAATTTGGATTTGGTGTACACGTGCGCATTGAAACTTATCCTTTTGTTGAAGTGTTCTGCATAGAACGCAGAAACTGTAACAAATTAAAAATATATAGGGTGATTCAGTCATAATGTCATTAATTTTAAGAGAAGATAGGGAAAAATTAGTATATTCGAATACGTGATTTAAAAACATTTTAAATGCATATTTACGCAGAAAAAAAATATTTTCAAACCATTATTTATTTAAACCCCCTTTTCAAACTGTCACTGATCGCTGGCGGCAGTTCAACTCAGTGGCAGCCTGCCGCAACATTGCCAAATTTAAATATTTTCCTATAATACCTACTTATTGTAATATGTAATTAAGTTTCAACATAAAAATATTTAATATTGAAATTACAAAACTTCAACGGTTCAAAATAAACCATTCACATTTCACTACATAAATCGGGAAATACAGTCCAATACCCACTAGGTTAAATTATTAAGAGAGGCTGCAGAGCTAAATAACAACAAAAACAAACAATAATTAAATTTGCATTTTTATAAATACCCGTTGTAATCAATATGAAATTATGAGAATTTTATAATAAATTTCCACTGCAGTAATTAATGCCAACATCGAATAGGCTGTAAGCACACTCGGCACAAGTGCGGGTACACAGCTAAAAAGTTGGCAGTTCAATTTCCCGTTTAATATGTTACCAGCGGAATAAGTCGAACATCGTTCAGGTCCGTTTTTCTATACAGATACTACGGTGTATTTCATGTGATTGTGTCGTCGGTGTAGTTTATAACTATTAATAAAATTTGCTATTTGCCTAAATAAAAATGCAATTCAAGTTGGGTAAGGTAAAGTGGTGAAAGACCACAATTGTCCTCTGCTGAACAGAGCCGTGAAAAAATTTATAAAAGACATTTTTATAGACATTTGTGTCTATGTTTTACATGTGCTTCTGTGTTATTCGGAGTTCAAATAATGTGCAATTCAATTTTGAGCAGCTTTTGAACTTGCATTACGAGGAAATGAATGAATTTACCGTTCGAACTTGGAAAAAGCTTAATGAATACCTTAAAAATGCAACAATTTTTTAAGGTACCTCAAACAATATAGAAAATGCATACATATATTTTAGATTGTAAACAAGAAGTTTGTCATTAGAAAAAAAATCCATCACTTCAGTACCAAACATGCTGCTATTATATGTATGCCGTCCTGAGTGGCAACGCTGTTAGACTTCTATATACCTTCAATGCTCGAACGCGTCATCAAAAAATTTGTAGTGAACCAGGAGTGTCGCGGTACTGATTATTATGAGGTGATTTGTTTATCATTTCAAAGGCCAAATAAACATTTTTTTTTCTATTTTCTGTCTTTATTAGGCCATCCGAAAACTTGGTTAAAATGAATGACATTATGACTGAAACACCTTGAATACAGTATGTCCACGGTTAGAATGGAAAAGAGTTTGTCATTGTTTCACTTACTGGGTGGATGGTGAGACACCTGTTCGGCAACAAAGGACAACTGATTCCTTCTGCACCAAGGCACAGGCCCGTCTTGTACGGGATCTTCAATTGGGTTATTCTCTTCGAGAGGAACGTCCCAATGGCATCGAAATACTTCCCCTAGGATGGGATTGTAGGGCTTCTTGGCAACAGCACTTTTTCTACCAGCATGGTATGACGATAGGTACCATTTAACCACCTGCACCATCCTATCTTTAGGGTCCTTTATATCGGCTATACTGAATAGGTAAGAAACAGTTCAGTTATTTTTTATTATATAAAATTCGTCATATACAATACCTTACGAACATATCGGGATGGGCAAAATAATCTGCATACATTTCTAATAGCGATCGCCTCTCCAATATAAAAGTAGGTAGAACCACTTTTGTAAGATCCATGCCAATCTTTACCTGAGACAGCAAATGTCTGACAACGGAACCATGGCTTTCTATTTCTATGTCATCCTCATCATGATCTTCATATAATGCTATGGAAATTTAAGTATTAGAACCCAAATTTTTATTAGGTAGGTACATTGTGTTTATACAAACAATTAACACAACATGCTTATGTACAAAGAGAACTATCGTGATAAAAAAAAATGTGTACAGGATGTCACAAACTGAGAATACAAAAAATTTAAATAAAATTTAATGACCAATGGGTATCATGACTACAAAATTCACAATTTGAAGTATTTGCCTGATTGACTTAATTTTATAGCGTTAAAAAATAAGGTTTACAAGACACCTTCCCGAGATATTAATCATTTGAAAGAAAAAAATCACAAATGCTTGTAATATGTATGTAATAGGAGGGCGTTTGCCTTATTTTTTAAGTTTAGTTATTGTTATCATCACCGTTCGTTTTAACTGTATTAAAGAATTATTGAGTTTAATCCTTTTTATTTATTCTAAATGACATTTATGCAGTTTAAATAACGAGCATTCAATTATTTTCCAACCACTACTTGATCCTACCACCACTAATGTGATTTCTAGGTGGTATTTCTTTTGAGACTCTTTAGGACGATATTACTTATAACTTTTAAACGGAATACAGAAAAAATTCTCTAATAAAAGTTTATTAGGAAAAAGAGAGCTTTTTAACAGGGAAAAAATTTGGTTAAGTATCTGGAAAAAATATAATTGAAGAGGTCATTAGTCGTTTCGATTGAAAATGGAGATTACCTCATCCATTTAACACTACGTGTTCCAAATTTTATTTAAAATTTTTGTGTCCTCACAGAATGCCCATACTATCGAGTCTGAGACACCATGTACATTGTATTTTTTGTCAAAATCAAGTGAAATCTCTTAAATATATCTACTAACGAAGAAATAAATTGAATTCCAAGATATCTTCCAAGATATAGATTGAATCTTAAATGCAGGTTCCATAAGGATCATCATAACAAAGTACTCCGGGTTGCATAACTTGTGACATCACATAAATTCAATATTCAATAAGACTCTCATTATGCTCCTATGACTAGTATTTTAGAAAATGACATAACTTGTACGTGTGTTAATACCTAAATAAACTAAACTAATCACATGCATTCTTACCATCATAATCTATATCTTCCGCATTGCCCGATCTGGAACCTTGCCTAACGGACGGCTGTCTAGCACTGTTTGGTACGATTGGTGCTGGTTTACTTGTTACAGGAACCACTGATGCGGCATCATTCTCAAAGGACCTTAGGCTACTGTGAACAAAAAAAAATTGCTAAAAGACGTACAATTTGTTGAATATATATGAGATAGGAGAATGTTTATGTTTATTTAGTTTTAGTAAAGCTTGTGCTGTCACCTTTCCATTTTAGGCTACTGCAAAGAGAAAAAAAATGCTAAAAGATGAACAGTTTTTTAAACACATGCGAGACAGTTTATGGACACAAATGCGGCCTACTTAATAATAATATGCAGCCCCCTCTCCAACTTCTGGGCAAATTCTCGGGATTAGAACCAGGGGTAGAGATATTATTTTTATTATTATTATTATAGAATGTTAAAATTTATCTTAGGTTAATGAAGTTTACACAGTAATGCTCTTCCTGATAATATAATTTGTACAACTACCTATTTTGTAGATATTTTTTCTAAACTGTAATCTAAAAAATATTAATTCCTAAAATGGGTGGGTTCAAAGTTCTAGAAACTTAAAAAATACTGTACGGAAATTAGAAAATTCACAGAACTAAAGTTGCTACTTGCTAGCAACTTAATTGTTACTAAAAAACATGTAACTGATTGAATTCATTCACTTTGATTACTGTGGGATATATGGCATGATCTGTCTCTTTCAAGAGACATTTTGACAAACCTGAAAATCTATTTTACAGATAATCACATTTAAAATATAATAAATTTTGATTACTCTGCTCCAATTTGTGTAGGTATGTTATGACGTGACCATTGCATTCTTCAGTGTTTGCTGTGATATGAATATGTCAAGTCTGCATAAACATAATCAAAATTGTGCTTGGTCAAGCACTACTGTTTATATTATTTCATAATACACATTTGGTTATTCAATATTTTTTGAGTTATGACACAAAAAAATTAAACTATTGCTAAAATTATATTTATTTGTTAAAAGCATGTAATTTAATTTGACAAGATTTCTAGTTTTGTGATATATCTATTATTTATAGTGTAAGAAAACCTTGAGATTCATAGGTTTTGGTTTAGAAGAATCCGACTGATTTTTTTTAGTATTTAAATTAGGTACCTGATATTTTATTTAAATTGCACAATTTTGCGTTTATTATTCAACGTTCATGTAATATTAATATTTCTTTAATGAAATATATTTCGTGGAAATTCATTTTACATTAAAATCAAAATTGATCATTGTTTGTAAAATTTCGTTTGGAAAGGCTTTTTTCGTGAAATTTATATGAACACGTCGCCATATGGAAGAATATTTTCATGCGCAAAGTCTTACAAAATTTCACGTCTAATATTGCACCCACTTTATTTAATTACAGCTCTTCGGATTTATCATTAGCATCAGCCACTTCAGCATCCCGACCCCTCGATATTTTACCTGCGACGCCTGAAATTGAGCCTGCTGTTGAGAAGCCGCATCATTTTTTCGACGTCGGACGATACTCGATAGAAAAACAAACGGGGAAACGGCACAAATCACAAATCTAATCACAGACGTTCGCCATTGTAACTATAGAACAATTTGGTCGGATGAGCTCGAATTCATATGGGTCTTCGCGAATTATTCGATATAAAAAATAATCACTTTGTTTACGCAGTGGTGGTGCGGTGTATTGCGGGAATTTGGTGTTTCGGTTTCAGTGTATGCGTGCGTATAAGTCTGTCTCTGGAGGTATCCAGCCCCGTTGAGGCATTTGGGGTTATGGACGCCGCCGATGTAGCGGCGCCGCGACGGAACGAGTGTGCGTCGCATACGGGCCGGGAATCAGGGAACCGTTACGTCGGCGGGTCGGCGGATGTAGCGCCAAAGGTCGAGCGAAAACCGTTTTCCCTAAAATTCAATAGCGCCCCATACACCAGCAGAATGTCTGGTCATATCTGATACGTGGCGAGCCAAATTCGTACATACAGTATGCGCCAAAAGTATGGAATAAATTCAATAAAAACGAAACAATTATTTTTTGGGAAAAATACTCGAACAGGTCGATTTTTAAATTAAAAAATATATATTTTAGCGTCAAAATGCGATTTTCAAATGTCATTTGTTTTCGAGTAATGACGTCATCGATTTTTTTTTTAAATGGCAACACCATATTTTTTTCCTTGATTCTGAAAGATCGTTTAATTCTCTATCAGACAGTATTAAAATTTTGCCCTTTTACATAGGAAAGTTTTCGAGTAAATGACGATTGGATGTTAGAAAACGTAAATTTTATCCATAAAAAAGTAACAATTCTGAGGTATGTAAAATAAAATACAATTGATTAAATTTTATACTTGAATTAAATGTTCGAATTGCCATCCACCAACTTCTTGACAATGCGCAAGTCTGTGAAGAAATTCTCCTTGCACATTATGAATGATTTCTGGGGTAACTCTGCGTATTTCGTCCCGAATGCGATTTTGAAGTTCTTCTAAACTACGTGGTTTATTAATGTACACTTTTGACTTCAAGTATCCCCATAAAAAATAGTCAAGAGGTGTAAGATCTGGCGATCTTGCAGGCCATTCTATCGGTCCGCGTCTGCCCATCCACCTCCCAGGAAAACAGTTGTCCAAAAAATCTCGTATAGGGCGCGCATAGTGCTGAGGTGCACCGTCTTGCTGAAACCATATGGTATCGTCAGGAATGTCAGGATCATTATCGTTAGGAAAAATTACTGCAAGGGCTGGAACAAGGTCATTTTCTAGAAACTCTAAATATCTTTGTCCTGTAAGGGTTCCTTCAAAGAAGAAAGGCCCTACTATTCTGTCGTCAACTATTCCAGCCCACACATTTAATTTCTGAGGGTGTTGGGCATGTGCCTCTGCCATCCAATGAGGATTTTCCCGACTCCAATATCTGCAAGTTTGACGGTTTACTGTACCATTCAGACAAAATGTGTCCTCATTTGAAAAAAGTATTTGCCGGTGTAAATTTCTATTTCCTTGACATAAATCCATTAGAATTTCGCAAAAGTGTAAGCGGCGATCGGGATCATCTTCATTGAGTTCCTGCACAAGTTGAATTTTGTAGGGATGATATTTTTCCTTCCTCAAGGAAAAAAATATGGTGTTGCCATTTAAAAAAAAATCGATGACGTCATTACTCGAAAACAAATGACATTTGAAAATCGCATTTTACGCTAAAATATGTATTTTTTAAATTAAAAATCGACCTGTTCGAGGATTTTTCCCAAAAAATAATTGTTTCGTTTTTATTGAATTTATTCCATACTTTTGGCGCATACTGTATATCAGTGCGTCAATAGTTAATCACGGGCCAGATGCGGCGCGATAAGAAGTTCGTACAAATTAAATCTGCAGGTTGAGACTTGCCGGCCAAATCTCTACGTTAGTGTACGCGCGAATAACAGTATAAAAATATCTTATCATGGGTGATTGGACAAGAGAAATTTTAACGAACTTTATTGAAATTTACAGAAGTCATATTTGCTTATGACAAATAAAAGCACAAGAATATACCAACAAAAATCTAAAAAATCGCGCTTATGATGAACTCGTAAAATCTTGCCAGGCCTATTTTCCAAACGTAGATCGTGGTTTTGTGACAAAATATCCGAGCTGCATTTCGCAAGGAGGCAAATAAAGTAAAAGAGACTAAAAGAAGTGGCACCTCTTCCGAAGATGTATATATACCCACATTTTGGTAAGTATGTTAGGTTTCTTCTGGTTTTAAACAAAATAGTCTGACTTTTTTGTTTTTATAGGTATTACGATTTACTCTTATTTACCATAGACCAAGACACTCCACTAGATAGCATCTCAAACATGTTGCATCCCCCACTACAGATTCAAATGATACTGAAGAAGAAAATGTTGGTGTCGACGAAGCTTCAGAAGTGAATGTGCAAGAAAATATAAACTGTGAATCAGAAAGAAATAGATAACAAATAAGTAAATTAATATATTACTGAAATATAAATAAGTCATATGAACAAATCAAAAAAATATTTAAGCCCTTCCTTGTAGAATCATATTATGCTGCCACTCCACTTCTCCGACTCCATTAAAATATTCCAAATATTTTTTTCGATTATTTATTGCTTCCAGTGGAACATTTTTCGTTGGATTTGGCTGAAGTGGAACAAGACTGTTATGCGTATCTCTTCTCCAATCTCCTTTAGTAATTTTGCGATTAATAAGATCTTCAACGTCTACTGATGACGGAGTTATATAATATGACAGATTTTTCTTAAAAAATTATGTATCACACAGATTGCTAAAATAATATATATTGCTTTTTGGGGATCAATGCCTATTTTAGTGTGTAGAATTCTAAACCGAGATGCCATCAAACCGAAAGCGTTTTCAACTACATTTCGACATCTGGAAATCCGGTAATTATAAATACGTCTTTCATTCGTCAAATTTCTCTAAGAAAACGGCTTTAAAATGTGTTCATGTAGAGCAAAAAGCTTAATCTCCAACTAAACAAAATTCAGTTTTTCATCGTTTTCATCGTTATTTGGGAATTGGAGTTCGTTCCTTACTAATAAGTCGTAAAACATTGTTGACGGTAAAACTCTTCTTCCTTGCTTTCCTACATCAACATAAACGAATTCGTAGTTGGAATTAACTAATGCTATCAGCACAATACTATAAAAGTTTTTGTAATTATAATATTGAGCTTCTGATGAAGCCGGACGTCCAATCCGAATATGTTTTTCGTCCACTGATCTCTGATTATAACAATGTTTAGCCTGATGTTCTTCTTTGGACAAGAGGAACAGATTTGTATGAACTTGTAGGCACTAAAAAGTATACATTTATTTGTAGGTTTTTAAGACACCAACTACATCTTCCAGTAGACTCCCGTCGCAAAAAAGAAAGGCAAACGGCAATGCAACAGAGTTAAAGAAATTCATGAATGTCTGTTCCACCGCTTTATCACAAAAAGAGGTTGATGAATTCACGGCGATTGCTATAAATATCGCGGCGAAACTAAAGAAGATGTCATCAGAACAAGCATATTTATCCGAGTCATTAATCAATCAAATAATTACAAAAGGCTTGTTCAATGAGTTAACACGAACAACAGTTGTCATGGAGATGCCTGCTACCATTCCTCTTGATCACGCAAGACCCGCATCTTCTGCTGGAAGCAGTTCCACTTCTACAGACTTAAGTGACTTTTAACGTCAAACCAACCAGATTGTATAATCTTTGAATTTTTGATATAATAATTGAACATTTACCTTTCTGATTTACTCAAAAAATGTAGTTAGTATTCTTTTCGCAATTTTTCTAAATTAAAGTTTATTTCTTACCTTTATATATTTTTCTTTCAATACATTATATTGTCACGGAATTTGCCCCACTCACTCCCAAACCGACGACGGTGGTATCGTGAAATGCTAAAATTGCCCTGATCGCCCCTACACGATTCTGTTAAACAAACAAAATGCCGAGGATCGAGACGGGACTGGAGCAATGGGGAATCGACGAGAAGCTTTCGAGTCGTTCGGGAAAATGGATTTAGAGATGCTAGAATATACCTGGAATATTTGTTGGGTCTATAAAAGAAGAATAAACGGCCGAGTTAGTTAGTCTTGTATTACAGTCTGAATTGAAGTGTTTAGTTGGACCCCGGACTTTATTCGATTTTTTGGAGAAACGAATAAACGGATCGTCTTCATTTTTGGTATGGACGAACTACACACAGCTGCAATGCTGTGTACTCTTCTATCGTATGGAATGGTTCGCTGGGGAATAATTCACTTTTTAAAATTCGACAATCGGAATTCAGGACTGATTTTTGGCAGACAACCCTATACCACCGTGTTGGTAATGAAATAATCTTTATTTTAATTTAACTTTAATTTATTAACCACACCGATGCTAGTATCGATTTACCTGTTTATACCTGCCTACCCAAGAGTTGCGACGGGAAAAAAATACAACCTAACGTTTGCATATTCTATGGGCTTCATACTTTCGATTGGTATGGAATTTGTCTATTAACCAAACCAGTGAAATGTTTAAAAATAATAATAATTTTTAATTGTTAATTAATCATA
This sequence comes from Monochamus alternatus, assembly GCA_037114965.1. Classification (NCBI taxonomy): domain Eukaryota; kingdom Metazoa; phylum Arthropoda; class Insecta; order Coleoptera; family Cerambycidae; genus Monochamus; species Monochamus alternatus. The sequence goes on along the minus strand of CM073427.1, from coordinate 22,605,885 downwards.
TTCTGGACTGAATTTTTTTAGATAACCCATTTGCAATATATTTATTGACATATTTAATTGGATATAAAATACTTTTCATCCATTAACCAGCTCGGTGAAGGTCGTTTTATAGTGGGATCTTAGACTATCACGAGTCACCCGTCAATTCCACCACAGTGAAGCCCAATTTGCCTAGCTTCAAATTGCCTCATACGAGCCTATACCACAGTCGCCGAGTGAAGATTCAAGAAGTTGTGGTTAAATGCGCAATTGAGCACCAATGAAATTCATTTGTACACAACGAAGGGGGAGACAATCTGTCTCTTGACAAATCACCTTGTCAAATATTTTTTAGTGTCATTAAATGTAGTAGGAATATTTTTTAGATGAATTTATCTGTTTCTATTGAAAATAAAATTCTATATAACTTCTGGTGTCATTTAATTTTTTAATTTATAGTTGTAATAGTGCTATTGGCGAAGACCTCTATAATAAAAAAGATTAACGCGTCAAGGAAATGGGTTGGGCCTCACCTCTAGCAGCTCCCACGAGCCGCCACTGTTACAAACCAATATAAAATTCATGCAACTTACCCATTAGGTTCATTCTTAAAGAGGCAATAGATTAACTAAAACGATGAAGAAGGATTAGTCCTCGGATTAGTCGTAGGCCGTAGTAGTGATAGCTGGCTCAAATTTACGATTACAACATCGCAAAGTGTCTAGTGCGAATGTGAGAGGTGAGAATCGTATTTCGCTAAGGGTGCTGGATTCCTTCACTCGTCCGAAATAAGCCATAAAGAGGAAAGCGACGAAGTCGATAAATGTGTGACGTCGACGTCCTTCCAACTGCCGAAGGGGATAAGCGGCCACGACTACTTCACTTTTGCGGGCATATTATGGTATAAAACAAAGGTCAATTCCTGTCGCACCTCTCTGTGGGTGTCCTTGTCGTCTATGTTTAGTTGGGAAACGACATTTTCTTACCTGAAGCTTCCGGAACCCCATTCCGCCATCGGCTAGTTATACAGTGTCCATGAATTGATTCGAAGGGGAGAAAATGTTTGCTTGTCGTCAAATGTACAAAAAATGTAGTTTAAAGTGAGCCAACCTTTACTGAAAGGTGAAAATTTTTGAAATAATCTTGCACACCAGCAGCGAGTGATTACTAATTAGGGCAATATACATTGTTGTCAAATCTACACCACCTGTGTACGCGAAGTGTGTTTTATTGTTAGTGTGTGTAGTCCTGACGAACTTGTAATGAGTGAAAATGCAGTTTTGAGTGTTTGGAACGAAAAACTAATGCGAAATACTAATGCTAACCGGATTGACTGCTACCTATCACGTATTATTGTTAATAAAAATGTTTATTTTTGTTGGTTCTACATTTGGAAACGCAAAAAATAAAAAACGACTGCATGGTAGTTGACAGATCTAAGCCGTCTTGGACGATGCTTAGTTGGGAAAGAGGGTTTTTAAAATCGAGATAGAGTTCCGGAATAATTTTTTTATTGTCTTGTAGGCATCCTTGAGCATGTGGTTAATTTATAAACGCCAAAAAAGCAAACTATTACATTTTTGACATTAGAAAACAACAAGTAGTTCAGCTAATTATTAGAAAAAAAAAGCCTACCAAGTTACACCGACTATTCGTCGAACGCATCCATAATCTGATCGATTTGAACAACATTGTCAAATGTACCATGAAATCGATCACCTCATTATAGATATTAACTGTGCAGAACGCTTCAACATAAAAAGTTGACGACACAGGTACAGTCGCGGCAAGAATTCGGACGTCTTACGTCATAGCTGACGTTACGTAATTATTTTTATTGTCAACGTAATTTTCTATAAAATTTTTTCGATTAGAGCCCTCCCTGACGAGATAAGGGCTTCTAAAAAATTGAAAAAAAAATCGGTTTCCATTTTTCATTTCATTTTATATTAAAAACGGTTAAACTTATAAATTTGAAAATCGGTGACTACATTTAGTTAATTAAGTGCCATTGTTGAGTATGATTTTTATTTTTACCAAATGTCTACAAGGGTGGCACCCACCAATCTCTGCTGTTTCTTTTATTAGATCTTTTTTTTAAATGTTTCTCGATATGAAAACATTACAGTAAATAGAACAATCAATTTACTAAATTTTCCCCTTCTTAGTATTTTTGTGCAGACACACGTTTTTTTTTAAATAAAATCCACATATGTACATATCCTCGGGACCTCGGGTGTGGAATATGCAAGCAAAATAATTCATATGAAATGTATATGAATTTTTCTAAATTCACTTTAAGTAATTGCTCTAGAGTTTTTTATTTTTTACAACGGAAGATGATGGATACACTCTGAAAGCATGCCATTCGAAACCAGCATTAGTTTTAAGAAAACTGCCCGAATAAGTAATTTAAGGTTAGAATAGAGAATGATTACTTTTTTGCGACCTACTGTGCTTCCATTAAAAGTTAGTCTTTATCTGGGTCAAGGGTTTCTGAAATCAATACTTGTAATAAAATGATAGACCTGTAAATCATTTAATCAAGTAAATAATAAGGTTTATATAAATAAGTTTACAATAGCAGCCAAATAAAAATATTTTACATTACATGTTTCGTTTTTTGACAATAATGCTAAAGTTTACAGAGGCTATATAAATACTGAAAAATTGGGATAAAGCGTGTCATAAAAAATTGGCACTAAAATTTAACTGTGAAATTTGACCTTATGGAAAGGTGATCAAAAGTTAATATAAAATCAACAAGGTAACAGTACTATTTTCTCATTTAATTCAACTATCGCACTTAAAAATACCATTTAGTAAATCGTGTATATGTAGGTATAGAAGAACTTATTTGCACTAAACTTTATATATTTTTAATATCATGATGCACAAACAAGTGGGTACCAACCAAACTCATTTGCACGAGATTTAACTGTAAAAAGATAAAAAAATTAACACAATTTCAAAATATACAGGATGATTTTGAAAGTAGAGTATTAATTTCAACTGATGGCAGTAGGCATCCTGTAACCTAACCTATCCTAAGCGAACGGCGGTCGCTCGTCTAAAATGAGCCTCGTGTAGGGAGGCTCGATTTAAATCGACTTTATAAATAATCGATCTTTTCAAACAAACGATATTTTGAATCGATTTTCTTTACAGCGATTTTTTGGTGAATCGATTATTTTCCATTGAGATCGAGATCGGATTGCATTTTACAAGAGGGGTCGAAGTTTGGCGGTTGAAGATCTACATGTTGCGCGGTGTACGGTGTTCCGTTTTTCTGTTGTTTTAATTGCTGATTGATCAATTTAGCGAAATCGATCAATTAGCATTTAGAATAACTGAGATTTCTGGTGAAAGGAAAACAGCTTATGTTTATGGAATACCTGTTCATTCACATGCACTGTTCATGAGAGTATCACTTTAAATCATTATTCTTCAAGTTGGAACTTGATGACACATGCACACACTTTTCATAATCATAATACAGTAATTACATTTACTTTACTACTTTATTTCACAAAAAGATCAGTGTATTTACCCATTAATTTTTTTCAGTTTAATATTTGTTATAGTGTAAACTCTCCAATCTTAATTAAAAAATCCCTATTTTAGAGTGTGCTGAACGCGAATCTAAAATTAGTTCTGTGCGCTCGAGTCTACTTTTCGAAAAAAATTGTAACCTCTACCTATGTATACATTGCATTAGGTTGAAGTTGCAATATAACGCCTGTACCATCTTCATTTCATGACGATGAGGTTACAATTTTGAACATTTTTTTTTAAACCCGAACGCACAAAATTAATTTTAGATTCATGTTCAGCAGTCTTGAAAATAGAGTAGTACAATTTTTTGGAACCATTGGAAACCGATCTTTTCAAATATCGATCTTTTGCATTACGATTTTTTAGGAATCGATCCTAAGGGATCCGATCTGAATCGATCCAGAAAATCGATCTTTTTTACAGAATCGTGCACCCTAGCCTCGTGTCGTGTCTTGTCCATAGATATAGTTGAAAGAACGACCGTAAAGGCAGTCAACGATTGACTGTAATTTCTTATGACACAAAGTACCGCTGGTGTATATGTTACACACAATACTCTACAAGCATGCAACAGTCGGTATCGCTGTCATGTCATAATTGAATTCCTATGTTTACGTTGTAATTTTGTGTTCTTCTTCAGTTTTTAGTGCCTTTTTTCATTTTTAAACGTTTCATAGTTATTAAATAAAGACATTTGTGTTGGGTGCAGATACTTTCCCACAATATAGTTCGCCGGTTTGGTTTTCTACGTTATGGGACAAGACTGCCACGGTTACATTAAAACGTTTATTTTCTATTCCTTTCGTTCGGTTTTGTTATAATAAATAGGCATCTAATCTATCTAATTGTACCTACGGGAAGTCTCTTTTATCAGTAGTGAGTGAGTGAGTAGTGAATGTGCGAATATGTAGTTCTACCAGTTTATAACGAAATAATGGAAAACGAATGCAAAATACTGGAGCTAAGTGGATTAACTGATATTATTACTAATAAGAATGTTAATTTTCGTTTCTACATTTAGAAATGCTGCAAAAAAACGACGAAGGTAGTAGATATTGTTGACAGCTGAAAGTTTTATCAATGGATCTAAGCCATCTCAGTCGGTTCTTATCATAAGCGCCGACTTTCCGTAGAAAAAAAGGGTTTTGCCCCATTTTTTAAATATCGAGTTAAAATTTTGGAATAATTTTTTTAATGTCTTTTAGGCCTCCCTGAGCACGTGGTTAAATTTTTTGTACTTCAGTCATAGTTAACTCATACTACTCTGACGCCAAAAGATTCGACATAAACCAATAATCGGATTCCAAAGGTTATTGCTAAAGCCCGCACCACAGAATAAAGGAACTACTCTTTTATTCTGTGCACGCACTTCGTCCGCAGATGACGTCATTATCAGGGGTGCACTTAGGACGGTAAGTTAATGATTGTAGAAACCAAAGTGCAAACATATACGTGCAAAAAGTCAAAATAAACATATTACCTTGTACTGGTAATTTCTAATATCCAACATTATTCACATTAAGTTTATTACATTACAAAACACTCTATACAGGGTGTTCTGAAAGTCCATCAGCAATACTGTAACGATTTTTTTTTCCAATTTGTTTCCAGTTGTTTGCAAGTTACAGCTTGTCAAAGTTCAATTATTATTTTTTTCTTTCTAAATAACTTATTTAATTCAAATTCGATTCTTCTCTCATTTGGCACACCCACTAAGTAGATCAAGTTCTATTGGACCAGTCAAAGAAAAGTTTTATTATGCACCGCCAGACGGCACTTTACCTAACAAAACAAATAAATTATGTACTCTTTAATCAAGTCGATAAATGTAACCGTTCAGCAGGAAATAATAAGGTATAAGTTTGCTTTTTCACCGTAATATATTTTTTTCGGCTTTGTAATATCATGTACTACCATCTTTTGTAAAACCAGCTCTGTCAGTAAATAAAATATTATTACATGAACGGGTTTCCATTTTAGATATATCGAATTTTTAATTTACACCAATTTCCGCCCCGCTGACGGCTTGCGAGAGGTTGCCACTGGGTTCGAATATTTTAGTAAAAATATTTTTTGTCACGCCCTCATGCTGCACGAACAAGTGTATCTGTTATGTATTGTTTGAGTTATAGCTGTAACCAAGTTTAAGACGCAAATTTTTTATGCCTTGATTTGTTCTCATTTCGTTTTCTTCACAATTAATATTCGTTATCATATAACGTTCAAATTGAGAAAATTACAAAAATAAATTTTTATTTAGGATATTTTAAATATACGCTAAATGTTAACCGTGTTCTATCTCGACGAACGTCCATGTTCATTCGAGTGTTTCCGTAGCGCCTGGGAGTCTATTATCGAATGTTCGTAGAGCAATACGTATGCGAATTAGGTACTTTTATCCTTCTTCTTACAACGGTAAACAAGAGAGACAGAACCATGTAATTCGCATACGGATTACTCTTCGAAAGTTAAGAATAGACTCCTGCTATCTTTGGCTGCTGTCTTCACACCGGTAGATCTGCGAACGAAGTGCAGGCTTTAGTTATTGCAATAATCGGATTAAAGGATAATTTTAATTCGAGTTCGCCCATCAGTATTTAAAACCCTTTCCCTTTAATTTTGGAAACTTAAAAATGGATTGCTTTTGTCAGGACTCAGTCTACGCTTTCTACAACATTATTATTCCAATCATCATCGCTGAGAAGTTGTTTTTACGCTGTCGTGAGCATACACCGGCGGATCCGCCAGCTTATACAATCGCCGAGAATAATAAAACTGAAATCTACTCACGTAGGTGTCGTCACAACACTTCCAGGAGTGAAGGGGGAGTCGTTTGCGTCGAAGAAGTCGTCCTCGCCCTCGGAACTAGAATATGACATGTCCGGAACGGCTAGAGACGTCGCCGTACCTGAAAAAAGTAACAGATTATGTAATTAACGCTTTCTGACTCGGCTCATATTACACTTCGAAACTACGCATTCATTGTTAACAAATTTTCATGGATTACAAGAAGAGATCACCAGATGTAAAATACAGGATGTGTTGCCAGGTGGGAAAAAACAAGTGTTGTACAGGGTGGGCAAATTTCGATGTTTTAATAGCCTCGATAACTATAGGAGATAGAAAAAATAACCTCCTTTATTTTGACGTTAACAATCTGCCATTAAGCTAAGTGCCATTATTAATGACTCACCCTGTATAGAAGAACGAACTGGTATAAGCTTGTTGGACGTAGCATAGCAATTTCACTTTTTACAAAATTTTCGACAATATTTTTCCCTCTTTTCCGCTTTAAATACGCCACTCCATTCAAAAAATAATACTCAACAAAGGACAATGTTAAAAATAGCCGATTTTTGGCTTATACCGGGGAACGCATAAATCATAAAAAAATCAATTGATTATTGTTAATTAACATTAGAAATGGCCCAGAAATACGTCAGATAGCTGTGGAAATGTCGCTACTACCCCTAAACCTATATAAACTACCCTTAAATAGCTTTAAATGGATAATCATTAATTATTGTTATAAAATTCGTGTAAAATGAAAAAAATGCTTGAAAATGATTTGAACAGACAGTATGTCAATATAAAAAGTGATAAATAACTGTCAAAATGTCCATTCCACCCCTAAAAATTAAAAAAACGACTTTCAAAAGCTAATGGTGAGCTTACTTCGACATCAAAAATAGATAATGCTTAAATGTTCAAGGGAACGCTTATTGCTAGAAAAAATTATAGATTACTGTCAAAAAATGCAAAAACTGATACTAGAGTACATTATGTAAGTGGGGAAATATTAATTGCACCCCTAAATCTATATAAACTGCCTTTAAATAGCTTAAAATAGATAATCATTATTTATTGCTGTAAGATTCATTTAGAATGAAAAAAATGCTTAAATCACTTTTAAGGTTCATTTATACTATTGCGACCTGAAAAATGGGCGCAAGGAGAACAAGTGGCGCTATTTCGCCATTGAATGGGCACTTTTACAGTCATTTATCACTTTTTATATTGACATACTGTCTGTTCAAATCATTTTTAAGCATTTTTTTCATTTTACACGAATTTTATAACAATAATTAATGATTATACATTTAAAGCTATTTAAGGGTAGTTTATATAGGTTTAGGGGTAGTAGCGACATTTCCCCAGTTATCTGACGTATTTCTGGGCCATTTCTAATGTTAATTAACAATAATCAATTGATTTTTTTATGATTTATGCGTTCCCCCGGATAAGCAAAAAATCGGATATTTTTAACATTGTCTTTCGCGAGGCATTCGCACTGTATTTACTCTTGTGCGCAACGAAAAACCTACAAAAATTGATTCACCCAGAGAACCCTATTCGATCGAAGCAGTTTTCATTCGTCCGTGAGCGGCAGTTAAGTATCAATTTCCCGCAGCATCGTACACAAACATGCCTTGAGCGACAGCCGCGTATAGTGTATACGCAGCTTTAGGTCGCAGCCGACAATGCTAATATTTTGTTAATAACGCAAATTTTTATTATGCACGAAAATTTATTATTTCTAGGTTCCTTGATATCATACTTCAAAAGACAGTGATGCTATTCAACAGACAAAAATGCTATTCAAAAATAAAAAAAATATTATTTTAAAATATGAAAGCGATGAGTTGGCCATGAATGTGGCCCTGGCAGCCGGGGCCCCCTGGCGGACTGGGCCTCTCTGGGCGGTGCGGCGTTCTTATAAGAACTATACAGTATACTGTACATTGTAAAAAAAGGGAATTCATTTATTATAGAATTATAAAACCTTGTATTCTTATACCTTTCGCAGTTTTGTCCATTCTAGAGAATATACGTACATATTTATTAAAGCCTTAAACAAGATATTTATAGATATGGAAGTTTTTAATACACGAAATTTATATTAAAACCAAGGACCGATAGTCACCACTTAACCCGAGAGGTACCGTTAGACGAAGGTTAAAGAAAATAAACAAATTCCTCGGGGATATGGTGTAGGAAACAACAAAGCGACACATTCGATTGCAGACAGCCTGATTAGCTGAAACTATCGAACTTATATAAACACTTTGTATCTCAGTATTAAAACACTTGTAAATTTATAATTTTCTTGAAATTAAGTGTACTTCTAACATCAGAAGTGGGATCTGAACTCGTGTGTTTGTGTTGTGAAGTGTTTGAGCGAATAAAATGGAAGATTTGACGAAACAACACAAAAGTTTGCATGGAGATTTATCTGTAGGAGCTCAAGGGTTATCCCGACATCGTCGTCGAAGAGATACCTTTAGCTCCGAGGAGGATCTCGACAGTAGGAAGGATGGCAGAAGTCGTCGCCATCGTTGACGTGAGGACTTCCGCCGCAGCGACCGGTACCATAGGTGGATGCGCTCCCGGAGCGATAGCAGAGGAAGGAGAACGAGGACGACCTTGGCGTCTTCATCCACAGACGTTGTGGCAGAGAGCGTTTCTCAGATAGGCGACGCCGTTGTATGTGTATTTAAACGGCTGGCCAGCAAACAATACTCGGGGGTAAGTAATGTCTCAATAGCAACAAATATGATACCGGAATTCAACCCATTACTGCATGACGTGAACGAGTGGTTAAATGCTGTAAATGAATTTGCTCTGATACACGGATGGGATCATAAAACAACCACCCACCTGGCCATGGCAAAATTAAAAGGAACAACGCTGAGATTTAGTTTAGGGGACTTCCAACACGATTACTGCAATACAAAATTACAGTGATTTTAAATTAATTTTTTGTACTTTTTTTATTTAAACATTTGATTTTTATATGTGTCTCTTTCAGGGCAGTGGATTGTTTGGGCTTAGGCTTGGGCCCCCTAGCCTTCCACGGGGCCTGTGGGGGTGTACGTTACGCCACTGAGTCAAGGACAGGCTCAGACCGGTTTTATATTGTCAGGGAGAATAATATTATGTGATCCGTATTATGTTAATTAAAAAAAAAACACACACTTTTTACAGATAGCAATTATATCTGTTGGAAATTTTGCAAGTACGGGCATGGGCAGTATTTACTGTTTGAGATTTATTATTATACCATCAGAAAATATAAAAAATCATTGATTTAAATAAAAAACATAATTTTTTCATTGGCACATGATGGACCAAATTTTTAATGTAAATGTTCATTTTTGTAAATTATTTTAATTTTGTGTTTTTCATATCACAGTCTGTTTGGAAATGAAGGAGAGTAATAAAACCCCTAGAACCGGCCATGGGCGTGGTAATATTTCGTTTCAGGTAATTATCGGGTAACACTAATGCTAACAGGTGGATGTACATTAGTATATTTTACTGGATACATCATAGGGCAGGAGCCAGTGTATTGTGACAGATCAATCCAGTCTTAGAGCTGAATATACGAAGACGTGCTAGTGCAGTAGAGTAAAATTCGATTTGTGTTTAGTGACTATTGTGCCAGTGAATATGATATTGTTTGGATAATATGTCGAGCTTATCAGATTACGTACCTGCTAAACGCGTGAAAAGATGTGTGCTGTCTTAGAATGAGAAGATTACTATATTAAATGTATTTAATGCATTGAAACACCAAAATCCTACCAACAGTGTTGACGACATCGTGGAAAAGTGTTCCAAAATGACAGGGATTGAAAAATCGACTATCTACAGACTTTTAAAGGAAAAAAAAAATGAACAAGATACTTACATCCCCCAAAATCATCTACAGGGAGGTCAAAAGTCGTTATAGATGATTTATTCAAAAATGTCATTCCCAGAAAAGTACACTCATTTTATTTTAAAAAAGAAATACCAACGCTTAACAAAATTTTAAGTGAACTTTCAGAGGACAACGATTTGCCAACAATCAGTAGAAGCAAATTATGGGCCGTCTTACGAGAGTTAAATTTTTGCTGGGAAAAGCAGAACAGGAAGTCAGTTCTTATCGATAAAGATGAAATTATTTGTTGGCGAAGATCCTACTTAAGATCCATTAGAAAATTCCGTGACGAAGGAAGAATTATTTATTATCTAGACGAAACTTGGGTCAACGGGGGTCAACCCTAACAAAAGTAAGTAAAAGTATGGCAACATAAAAATGTAAAAAGTTTTCGACAAGCATTTTTGGATGGACTTTCAACAGAGTTCAAGGCACCTTCAGGTAAAGGGCGAAGATTAATAGTGACACATATAGGTAGTGCCAGTGGATTTGTAGATGGCGGTTTACTTTTATTTGAATCTAAAAAAATACAGGTGACTATCACGAAGACATGAACGCAGATGTTTTCGAAGAGTATTTTACACAAATGTTGAATCTTATTCCTCCGGGGTCTGTAATTGTCATGGATAATGCCAGTTACCATTCACGGCAGACCGAGCGGACACCTACGACTGCTTGGAGGAAAGCCGATGTAATTCAATGGTTATCCGGAAAAAACATTTCTTTTGAAACAAATATGGTGAAAAAGGAACTTTTGACACTTGTCGGTCTTAATAAAGATCAGAAAAAATATGTTATCGATGAAATGGCAACAAATCCCCAAATAACGGTACTACGGTTACCACCTTATCACTGTGAACAATCGAATTAGTCTAGGCGCAGGTAAAAGGAGATGTAGCGCGAAATAATACGAAGTTTAAATTAAGTGACGTAAAAATTTAGTTAAAAAATTCCTTGGAACGAGTAACTGTAGATAACTGGCAAAGATGTATACATCATGTACAAAAAGAAGAGGAGAAAATGTGGGAACTCGATAATTTAATTGACGTTACTGTGAAACCTATCGTTATCAATCTAGGAGATGAAAATAATTCATCAGAATATTCAGAGGAAGAGTTTTAATATACCTACTTTTTTATTTTCTTTATTGTACATTTATACAACACTACATTTACTCACCATAATTTCAATTTTCAAAATACATATATTTTTGTGTGGAATAAAAGTCTATTCATTAAATTTAAATAAATATTTTGATAATAATATTGAATAATTTTATTTGAATTACTAAAAACCTTCTTAACCCGGTTATGATGCTTAAAGTAGTCTCATGTTTTGAAATGCTGTTTTTATATTGTTGTTGAGAAATGGGCCGAGAAATTGAAGCGGCATAGACAAAGACGGATTGTCGGGGATTAAATTTTAGCTACCTGCTACGATTTAGTACGGTTCGATCACACAAAGTTTTTTTTAAAAGTACACCTCATTTATATCGCTAATACATAATATAAAAATATTGAATATAAGCACCAGTACTACATTTATTTACGATTTGCATACATAATAAGCTTTTATTACTCTCTTTCATTCCTAAACAGACTATAGCTAAGACATGACGATATGGACATGTAATAACGAATCGCTAATATCGCTTTTGTTTTCTTATCAGCGCATGTTGTCAAAAAGGGCAGGTAACTGTAACTACTACTGACTACCAATAATAATAAACGTTCGACACTCACCAAACTTCTACCACAAATGTTTTAATACAAGTAGAAAACGAACGCGCTATTTCACAGAAAACTATCATCTGCGTCAGAATCGCGATAAGTAGCGATATTATTTCTGCGGTGGAGGCATACGCTACGCATTTTCTTAATCTAATCCAAACCGTAGAAACTATCTAGGTTACTTCAAGCTTATCGCACGTTCCTTCCAGTGGGAGTTAATATTCATTAACCGCGCATAAACGTAGAACTTCAGGGGTTAAGTAAGAACACATGCACGTTCAAAATCAAAGCGAGTGCCTTGTCTCTCATTACGGAAAATGTGACGAAAATGCACAGGAATTGCAGCATGGATGGGTCTCAGTGAGCAGGAAGTAATTATATTAAATGCGATGGTGTGCATTAAATTCGTTCGTCATTAAGATTTACAGGGCGCGTTGAAGAATTTTATACCTGGGAGCAAGGACGTCTTGCAAATAGATTCGTTCTTAGTGTAATGTCACATATTTAGGCAATCCGCAACAAATTGTCATAGTTGAAATTGTACAGAAAAGTGGTGTGAGGACCATGCTCTGTCCGTCAACCCCAGGAAGACAGAAATGATTCTCTTCACGAGGAAGAAGAAAATGGGGCCCATAAAGGCACCAACTCTCCTAAACACTACGTTAAGCTTCGAATCGGACATGAAATACCTTGGAGTCACGCTTGATTCGAAGTTAACATGGAATCTTCATTTCGAGAGAAGACTAAAAAAGGTATACCTATCGTATGAGCAGTGCAGCAGGACCGTTGGTAAAACAAAAGCTCAGTCAGGTACAAAGAATGGCCTGCCTAAGCATAACTGGAGCTATACGTACGACACCTACCATAGCAATGGAGGTGATGCGTTCTACCACTTTTGGATATTTATCTAAAAGAAGTGGCTGCAACAACTATGCTTCGCCTCAAAAATATTGGTATTATACCTGATGTAGGATGTGGAGAAGTTAGGAGTCGGCTGTGGAATGGGGTCGTCAGGAAGACGCCCGTTTTGCAGGCAGACACTGACAGTATTTGTCCCAAGTTCATGTTTGACAGACCCTACACGCTAGTCAGGAATGAGGAAACCGCTAGCGAAGATGTGATCAACATTTTCACAGACGGATCGAAAAGAAGGAAGGTGGAGGATGTGGGATTTATTCCAGACCCTTAAATATTCGGTACCAGCGGGCAATAGATAGTCATGCTACCGTGGTACAAACGGAATTAGAAGGTATAATAGCCGCCAAAGAAATTGCCCGTAGACATACAATGGACAAAACTATTAGAATCTACACAGATAGTAGACAATCACTACTGATCTTGCGTAATCATAAGATAACAACTAGATCAGCATGGGAATGCCAGGTAGTGGCCTCAACCAACAACAGCATATCAAAGAGGACACCCACAAAGAGTTTAGGAAACGTTGGGATGAAACAAATAGCTGTCAATTTGTTAAGGAGTTTCTAGAGTAGCCCTGCAAGGATACAGCCAAAAAGTACCTGGCTACAGAAGCACCTCTATTACATGAGGAAGTGCGAAACACCTCTTTGTAAGGGTTGCGAATAGGAAGACGAGACAATACTTCATGCACTCTATGAGTGCACTGTCATCTCGTCAATAAGAGAATCTGTGTTGGGAGAACGATGGCCTACTATGGCCTACATTAGAGAGATCCCCCTGAGCAACGTCACCACCTTTTTCTTCTTTAGTTAGGTTTGTTGGCGGCTCAGGTGGATTGATCTCCTAATGGGAGGAGGTACAAAGGGCCCTAAGTACTGTAGCCTTTTTGCTACCCTCCCCTCAATTCCAGATTACAGAATTGTACAGACCGAATCTGAATCTTGTATACCGTTTATATAGGAAAGTAAAACGCCATACGTTAATCATGCAATCTACATAAAAAATAAACCTAGCTTGCTAGGTGGCTACTATGGGGTTGCCTATTATTTGGCGTATGTGACGTCACTACTAAACAGGTCCAAAGGCTGTCGTCCATTAGCAGTACAGTACATCAACCGCTCGCCGTCGCATTTTTACATTTTTGTACTAATAGAAAACGCGGAATGCACCCGCGGCAGTCTTTAGTTATAAAATCTTGTAGGATTGCCGGAGCTACGTTGGTCTTGACTTAAAAAAAAGCAAACAGTACATAGCATAGGGAGAACCATGTTATAGGGAAATATTTGTATCCAGCATAAATTCCGTTATTTAATTAATATAAAACGTATAAAGCTAAAAATTAATCACCACTAAAATTGAACCATAACCTAACCTAGCCTAACCTAGAATTTTGCATTGCTAGCTGCATACCCTACAAACATCAAAGAACACTAGTAAAAGTTTAGAATATATTGTAAGATTCAAAGAAAGATTTTTTACAGAACCCTGTAAACATTTCGGGATGTTATATATATTTTTAATATATATTAACAATATTGTGTGAAACTAACTACTCTGCGGACTAAGGCTCCGACCAGCGTTGAATTACACCCACAATATCTACCCATATATTCCTAATTATTAGCTTTTGTAACATTTTTTATTTCATACTATACTGTAATGAGTCTGGAAAATGTTTACTTCCCGGACTGCTTTAAAAAAACACAACATTCACATTTTTAAAAGATTTTATCTTTAAAACTACAAAATCAAGCCTATAAAAACCGTCAGCATAGACTTGAGTATCGAATATTTTGCCCACATTGTCACAGGATTCATCTTTTTGGAGATATCCAAGAAGTACGCCAAAAGGATATTCTCATTCAAGCCGTTTTCCACCTTATAGGTTTTTCTCCACACGTTGCAGAGCTGGTATTTCTTCTCATAACGAGAAGAAGACTGGCACCAATTTACTGGTTGCTTCAGAACATTTTAGCTCGATTTCTTCCATTTTTTACGAAAATTATCACAAAATACGCACGGGATGACAAACTGTCAAATTTGTTATTTTTGTTTTTACATCACTAAGCTAAATCAAAAGCTATACGATAAAACAAGAATCGAAACCACGCTAACACCTACATCTACAGGCAGGTTACGTAAAATAAAACATTAAAATTTATTTTTTAATACAACACAGTATGATATAAAACGTTGTACGATACACGGCCGTGAAATGTCATACTCGTTTAGAAATTCCTGACTCGATCGTCGCCTCGTCCGTAAACATCTAGACTTGTACTTTAATATACCATTTCCCGGCCTTGTAACGTAAATAACTATTTCTGTATTAGAAAGGTATTTTAAGTTAATATAAATCAAAGCTCCGACAATTCAATGAAGTCATATGTATGTTCTCTGATACCAAACATCTAGGTATGCTAATGGACAATTCCACAGACAAAGCTCTATTCAATAATTATTTAAAAAAAATAATCTAGCTAAATTTACTAACCTGGTTTAATGAAAACATTCTATAAATATTTAAGTTCACTTTTGAAACTGTGGGAACTCGAAAATTCAACCACAATAAATGAGATATGACCTATTTCTGCATTTTTAGGATTGATTCTTCAGGTCGCTTCCTTTAAGTTGAGACAAATATCTAACTATAAAAATAATTATACCTATAAATTAAAATTGTTTGAAATTAAATAACCTAACCTAACCTAACCTAACCTGTCAATGACAGTTACCTACTTAAATAATCAAACAAAATTTTTACCCTTTATGTAATCATTTTTTAATATATTTTTTGCTTAAAATACCTTTCTAATACAGTAAAAAATGTTATATGTAGTTTAAAATACTACTAATTATTTTACGCAAACATCGTCGATTATTGTTAATATTGTTGCTATTATTAGTATTAACAGAATTTAATTCCACATTACAAGAAGTTTAAAAATGTATCGGCGTGAAAGACACCTTGCACTAGCGGCCTACAGATGGCAATTGCTTCAGATTCTGTCAAAAATGTCGCGTACGATGATAAGTTTGAAATAATTTTTTCGTTATTTGAATTTTTTGCGTATTTTTTGTGTATTTACAAACATGTATTCAAATACTGAAAGGACGGAAAAGGTGCTGATTTAGGGAAAATGTGACAGGTGCATATTATAGTGTGGCAGCGTAACCAAAGACGTTTTCCGAGTAGACAAAATATTATGCCAAATACTCTTTGAACCACATTGAACAACTGCTATAATGCTTTGGCGGTAAACGTGTGGCAGTATTTTTATGTATTTGTGTACATTTTTTTGGAGATTATTCTGATTTTATATATACTTTTCACTTTTAATTAATATAAGAGTTGTATAATATATTAAACGACGATATACGAATATTTGAAAATTTTCTGCCAGCTTTCAAATTATACTTTTCTGTCTTCGAAAACGCGTATAGATATTTTTTGAACCTTATTAACAACAGTGATATATAAAAATTTAATAAATAAATACTTGTTTCCCAAATTAACTTCTTTCTGAAATATGTCGATGGCATTTGAAACATAAAATTTGTTTTTTTACTACTTTTTTAGAATGCTATATGAATTTGACATGAAGACTGTTTTCAAAGAAGGCGTAAGGTTACCGCAATCACATTCACACTGCGACAGTCGACATATTTAAGGATAAACAAAAGATCGTAATGCTTACTAAACAGAACCGCTTTTGTGTAAACGATTTTAACGGCTGTGAACGCATTGCGGCAAAACGTTCCATTGTGTTGTTTACAGTTTTGAGGAGCTTCTATACAAGATGTCCCTGATATGTATGTACCAGCGACCACTCTAGAATTTTGAGGTCAAAACGGTTTATGTTAATTTACCTATATGCAAAAACCATTACGGTGCGCCAAAGTTTATGAAAAAATATCAACAATCGGTTATAAAACGGAAAAACGTTAAACGATTAAAATAAAATTTGGTATACAGGGTGTCAATTTAAAAACGAACATCATTTAATATTGCCTAAGCTAATGACAGTATCAAAATTTGGCGAAACACATCAATTTACATATCAGCTAGGTCACCAGATCTGACACCTCTCGATTTCTTCTTATGGGGTCACTTGAAATCAGTTGTATTCAAAACTCAACCAGACTCAATTGAACAACTGCAGCAGAGAATTGTAGAGGTATTTCACCTGACACGTCGGCGAACAGTTTGAATATCGGCTATACTTGTGCTTAGAAAACAATGGAACAATTTGAACAATTAATAAAGTACCTAATTATAAAGGCAACAATTTGAGTATTTTATTATCATACTTTTAAAAGTTGCATTATGTCAATTTAGTAAATAAATACATTCCACACATTCATGAGACTAACTACCTCAATTTAGACAAAAAAGAAATATGAGACTTATTTAGAATTACAAAAGGAACTCAAAAATGGCAAAAGAAATAGGGGTTGCCATTTAACATTTTAGGGGTAGGTGCCCTGGGGGTGAGGGAGTTGAAAGTAGTACGACAACAAATGCCTCAAAAGTTGTCCCCGTTGACATGTAAATTGACGTGTTTCGCCAAATTTTGATACTGTCATGTAGATGGGTCCTAACATTTATTGTAAAATGAGAGAAGCACCATCGTGCATGAAGCACATTTTTCTTCTTATAAGTAGAGGTATATTTTCTATTTCATTGAACATTGAATAGTTTTGAAAAACAAAAATGTTTGTTGGAATCAATTAACACTTTCTAAAATCGAATTGGCAATGTCTGTAATGTAATAAATATTTTCTGAATCTAAATAAACTAATATGAAGTACTATTTGACCTTTTAAAAATAAATATACTACATGATGAAAATGATAATAAATTTATACGTTGCTCATATTATGTATTAACGCAAACATTTCAAATACATAACGTACTACAAGAAACTCCAGGTAAATACAGCAGAATTACACAGTTTCCGCCAAATGACATATATTTTTTTTAAATACGTACCTATGTTGCAAAATTGCACTAAAATGCGCGCTAAAATGTGGTTATACTTCGAATAATTACATATTTACAAGTGCAAGACTTATTTACATAATGTGAATTGAATTCGCAAACAAGATGCAATAACATCCAGAAAAATTGTTTGCACCATATCACGTGGTAATGCGAGAGTGAGGGGTTCCATTTTGCACTGTTATTCGCAAGGAAGCATACTTGTGATCGTTTTTTTCTGCTGTTGTGCTATATTTTACAGAATATGTACTATTTGTACATATCATTTTATACTTATTCATTGTTGTACTTTTAGAACATATTTTTGAAAAATACATCGCAGCTTATATATCACATAGAGGCAGAAGTATATGCTTTGCTTTTATTTTATCTCGAATTCAAAATTTTTAAGTGAGGTAGCAGTAACACTACAACATTTATATTTAAAATCCACCCACATTTTTTTTAATTAGTTATATATAGTTGAAAGTTATGTTACGTTAATTTAAGCAAAATAAAGAATATATATGTTTTCTGCAAATAGGTATATCTAAGTATTTTCAAAGTTATTTAGTAGTATTCCTCATTTACCTTTAAATTTTATTAATAATTGTTATTCAAAATTAAATACAGGGCGGTTTTCCTATTTCTTGCAAAGAATAGGTAATGCCTAAAACATTTGTACGAATGCAAAGCTATTTTTGTTGGTAATACAATACGATATGGACATGTAATTTGGCTAACTGAAGAAGGGTTGGCGTGTCACTTGGAAAATACACATTCTTCACCAATACATTCAACTTTTGCGTTTACAAATACATTTTTAGATGGGATGCTCCAAATCTGCAATGATGGAGTCTAGGCTTGGAGCATTATTCTTTCTAACAACATACACTTGGAGTGTATGCTTCAAAATCTAAATCCAGCGGGACAGTTCAATCCATCCGTTCAAACCGATCGATTGCAGCATACGTGTAAATAGGCCTATTATTGAGTAAGCTTCTTATTCATATTAATTTTACATCCATATTACAAGGCACATTGAAGAACATTACTGGTTAATGAAATTGGAAAAATACAGATCCCATATGAAAATTAAGTAAAATAAAATTAGTAAAACCCAGGGTAATAATATAAAAGAAATGAAAAGTTACGTATCTGAATTGTACACAGAACTGGTAACAGCACTTTACACTTCAAATAGTAATTTTCCATCAGAGTTGTAACATTACATTCTGATGTTATTTCACACTATTGACCTAGGCAATAAATAACCAACAATCCACAGTGTAATATTACAAATAAATGTTGTGTAAGGTTTTTCAAATGTCAGTATATGCTATCGTTTATTTCTCTGTTAAAAATTATTATATATCTAGTTATCAACATGGGTTTATGGAAAAATGACACTATGTCGAATTTAGCGTTACCCAATTTATATTAGAATCCATAGACATGAGAAAAGAAGTTGATGTGATATATACTGATTTTTCAAAGGTCTTTGATCGTGTAGATCACTGTATATTGCTAGAGAAGTTGAATTGTATTGGACTGATTGCTTCTTTACTAAATTTTTTTATATCACACTTGCATAATAGATCGCAGTATGTTCATTATAATAGTTTTAAATCACAAACTTACTTGGCAACATCAGGAGTGCCACAGGGTTCGAATTTAGGTCCTTTGCTGTTTATTATATTCATTAATGACTTATGTGAAGTTGCAATTGACTGCAAAAAACTTTTATTCGCAGATGACCTCAAAATATATTATGAAATTAACAATTTAAAAGATTGTATTATATTACAAAGGCAAATTTATAATATTGAAAAGTGGTGTAAAGCTAACAAATTGAAGATGAATGTTGCTAAATGTCAAGTAATCACTTATTTACGAATATCCTCTCCCATAAATTTTTCATATACTTTTAACAGCACTGAACTAAGAGCTACCGAAACTAAGGATTTAGGTGTTATTTTTGATAGTAGGCTTGATTTTGTAAAACATGTTATTGCAACTGTCGACGAAGCTTTTAAACTATTAGGTTTTATTATTAGAAATTGCAAGAATTTTAGCAGTATTGAAACCCTTAAGATATTATATTATTCGATGGTACATTCCAAGATTGAGTATGCAGTAATTATTTGGCATCCAATATATAACATACAGTTACAATCTTTAAATGATGTTCAGTGGAGGTTTATGAAGTACTTATTTTTCAAAGTAGACAACATTTATACTGATAGAGGCTATCCTAATGATTTATTACTGTTAAGATTTGATGAACTGTTTTATTGTCAAACAAGTCGAATAAATGTATTTAGTAAGTCCCTGTATATTCCATGATGTGTGCCTACAATGCTATACGTAATAATTGTGATTTGTTTTGTTGGTCTTTTAAAAGTTAAACTAAAATTAAAGAGTTGGTTATAAATCGCTAAATGGTTCTTAAATTGTATTTAAGTATTCCTAGTTATATTTTTAGTATTAATTTGTTTTACCATTAAGTTATTCAAATGTTTGTTACTCGATTTAATATTAAGACAGTGAAGTAACTATGAAGTAACAGTGAAGTAACTATGATATCATTTTACTTTACTTTAAATTTTACGTATTCTTTTTGGTTTTATAGTTGTGTTGTAAATGGACTTATTTATCTGTTGGGTAATAAACATCTATTATTATTATTATGTGTAGAAAGAAACTGATGCAAAGCTTTCTGAAATCAAACCGGAATACACCCGGAAAGTTATAAATAGATAAAATTCTTGCAGTCATACTTACAGGTACAGAAACGATTACAGTCATGGGGGATGAAGGGTGTTCTCGACTGGAAATTAAAATTACATTCGAACAAAAATCCATTATGAATTTCCATGAGGAATTCCAGGAACAGCAACCCACTTAATCTAAGTCCAAACCGGCAGATAGCTCTAGACTCATTTAATTCTATTCAAACCGCAAATTATCCTGAAATTGACAACGTACTGACACGCCACTTAAACTGTCACAATGTTTGTGTCACGGCTGTTCCGCAGTGGGCTTTTCATAACAAAGTACGTGGGCGGCGTTCTCAGGAAGGCTTTCGCAGTTTTCGCCATCACAAATGTACATATTTTTATACTTATAATTTAGTTTTCAGAATACGAGGTGTGGCAATTAAGTTCCGGGAATTTGTCAATGAAAAAAACAAGCAAATTAAATTTCGCCAAAATTTTATTATCGACCTTCACAATAGTCTCCCTCTAACTCTACACAACGATTCCAAAGTTGCTCCCACGATTGGAAGTACCCTTGGTGATCCTCCGCAGATAATTCGTTCAGCGCCACGGTTACAGCTTCTGTGACCTTCTGTATGCCGATGAGTTCATCTTGGGGAATAAAAAAAACGCAGGGGGCAATATCGGAGCTATAAGGTGGGTGCGGCAACGTTGGAATGCCCTTTTTGCCAAAAATTCTTGCACAATGAACGAGGAATGGGCTGGCGTGGAGCAAGATGCAGTCGTTCTCGGCGAGTTCGGGTCGCACACGGAAAACGCGGGCCCGCAGTCGTTCCAGGACGCCAATATAGAACTGTCCAGTCACAGTCTGGCCGGCAGGAATATATTCACGATGAATGATGCCGTGGATATCGAAAAAAACCATCAACAGTCGTGACTTGGATATTCTTGCTTTCGTTGGCCGCTCTCCACCCTTTTCCACCAACTGCTGACTTTGTTTACGGGTGTCGGAATCATACTCAAATATTCAGGTCTCATCTCCAGTGACTACCCGACTCATCCGGTCTCTACCGTTTCTCCGAATGCGGGACAACAAATCCTCGCAGATCGATTTTCGCATGTCTTTCTGTTCACGGGTGAGAACTTTTGGCACTATCTTTGCGCAAATCTTTCGCATATTCAAATTTTCGTGTAACATCTTGCGAACGGTTTTTTTATTGACGTTTAACTTGTCAGACTACGCACGAATGCTTAGGCGCCGGTCAGACGTGTTCAGTGCATGCAAACGGTCAACATTCGCGTTAGTACGAGAGGTGGCGGGAGCTAGTGACGTTGAGCTTCTTGCAGTTCTTGGTTCGAAGAAGCACCTCCGCTTCTTTGGTTGGTTTTGGACTCAGCTTTTACTCTTGTTAATTAAAATAATTACCCAAAAAGAGATATTCGTTCTTTCTAATTGTGTTTTATTTAACTAACAGCAGGTATTTTACTAAGAACTAGAGATGGGCTTAGCAGTTCATTTTAATGATTCAGTTCTCGAGAACTGAATCACTAAAAACAACTGATTCTTAAATAAAACCAGTTCTTTAAGAATTGGTTTTACGTCAAACACTGCACAGATATACGCTTCTCTCCGAATCCCGCATATCCGTCAATCGCAGACGGTCGGTTTCTTCCGCGTTTTGCGACCCGTTTAGCGTTTAGACTTAGACTTTAGAATAAGAATTCTTAATCAAAATATTTGTAGCCTCTTTTTTCCAAAATATCTCGAATCTTTTAGATACTGATTTTTATTTATTTTTATTACAAAATTTAAATTATATTTTTGTAAAGTTGTTGTATTTTACTTGTTCATAAAATTCAGTTCTTAATTCTTATACATCATATAATTATAATTAATGGCACATACCTATATCGTTTTTATTAATGTAATAATTTGATATGGACGCCTATGTGCGCTGGTATGCAGTTCTTGGATATTATATTTAACTAAGAATGATATTAAGGCTCCGCAATCGGATCACCAATCAGTTATTCAGAATTCAGATCGCCCGTATGATTTTGAAGCTCACACAGGCTGTGAACACTCGTTCACTACTCACTGAACAGTTCCTTCTGACGTATAAACTTGAAAATATCTCTCGCACTCTACATCAATCCGATACAAATCAGTTCGCAAAGAACTGATTTGTCAACTTCTCGAGAACTGAATCTCGCAGTTCAATGTCGAAACCCGTTCTTTTAAACCAGTTCACTCGGAAACTGCCCATCTCTACTAAGAATAAAACAGAGTTAGCTCAAATCTTTAACAGTGTTTTGACTTGATTAAGACTGAACTGAACAGAAGCCGAAAAGTCTAATATATATATAAATTTTGGAATTAACATAAGGTTACTGATAATATACGGTATAAAAGATAAACTTCGGCAGCAATCTTTGTCAGCACTTCTACCGCACTTTATCACTTATGGTGTAGATCAGTTAACACAGGGTCGGCTCAATGTCTATGTAATAGGTAACTAGCTCCTTCACGTGGATCGTCTTCTACCGATTCACGCCCCTCTTGAACCGTTTTGCCCATTCAAATACGCATGTTTTCGACATGCACTTGTCTCCATACACCACTTGCAATTTTCGAATGATTTCCGAGGGTTTTTCGCCAGATTTCACTAAAAATTGAATCACAACACGTTGCTTGTAATTTGAGTCACTCATTTTCACGACGCCACTAAAAAAGTTACTCCAAAAAATACACACAAACGTGCTATCGACTTCAACCTTGGATCGAAACAAAAGGAAGGTCCCCCTCTCTAAAAAACGTTGACGCACGATGCAGTGTTGCCACTTTCCGAGTTATAACTAAATTCCCGGAACTTAATTGCCACACCTCGTATATTGAATCGCCCGCTTGAAGGACACAAATTCAAAACTCTATTATTTGGTAAATGAAGGAAAACTGTGTAGTTTTTTTTAAGTTTTCAAAAAATTTATATGAGCGTTTCCTTAATTTACAGCGACTGCACTGGTATAACATTAGAGAGTTTTCTATTAAAAAAATCATATTTATTATTAAAAAATCATGGATTTAGTTCCTTCTTCAAACTACTGTATTAGTTATGGCTACAAACAGTAAAAAATAGCTGTGACGTACTAAATCTGTATTTTCTCACACGAATAATATATTATCCATAAGTAAATAAAACTCTACTCAACCGCCAAAAATCTAGAGAGTAACTCATATTATAAATCCCCTCGCAATTTATAGCAGTAGAGACAAAGAAATATTCGTGTATACTCGCGTCAAGAATTCAGACGTCTTACGTCTCGGCTGACGTTACACATTTGTTTTTATTGTCAACGTAATTTTCGATTTTTGGTCGCGTTAAAAACAATCATTTTTTGCAATTTAGTGCAATATATAATGCAAACTTTTAGTGTAGCATATAGTTTTATTACTATCAGTTGCAGTTTCTTAAATATTTTGATGAAAATATAATGAATTATTCATTTGTTCGTATGACGTAAGTCGTCTGAATTCTTGTCGCGAGTATAACCCGTATATTTTTTCCTATAAAATCTTGTTCTGCATATCTCTAAAAGCATACCCGATTACACAGCTTCTGCTGCAGCAAATACGCATGCGCCAGATTAGAATGCACGATTTCTATTGGTTGTGACAAATTGACGGATCCACCTGTTCCATTTCCATCATGGGCGGGTATATCTATCGGACAGGTCAAATTTCGGATATATTTGTATACTAATCTAATTATGAATTAATTAATTTATTAGCGATTTTGTGTTCTTAAGAATGGAGAATAATTCAAGCTCTACAGCGTATTCTCGAAATCGTAAACGCCCTAATTTAACAAGCGAGGAATGTCAGATGATGACATGTTTGAAGGGTTTAGGACGCGAGGTCAGAATATGACATGTAAGTAATGTTGAAATATGTAGATCATTATCAAGAATGTACGTGAATAGCATATATCTATAGAGCAAAAAACAGTGGTAAAGAAGTACAACTGCGAAACAGAAAATAGTGGAAACTCGCGGAAGAAAGAGTATTTTAAAAAAGAGCTTTGGGTTGGGATGGGTTGCAATATCTTACAAGACGCAATTTTTCCTTGAATATATACAAGGGTGCTTTTTCGAATTATGCGTAACATATGAATTATAGTATGTGAATTTCCGTATAAATGAAATCGAGAAGACTATTTTAGCTGTCATTTCCATGAAAATTTTGGCGCTAAATGATAAGATTAGATAGTACTCGATAAGGTATCGCAACACCCTTCACCCCTATTTAAAATCAGTGGGTCGTGCTTCCCCCCGGTAGAGGGTTGAAGTTAGAGGGATGAAAAAAGCAGACAAGTAGTTCCCAGCGTTTTCCCACATTTTCAATTTCAAGCCCGAAAATCGAGGTATAAAGTTTTCGTTAGCCCACCCTGTATATAGCGCAATGTATTCTAAAGCTTTTACCCTTATGGATACGAAATTCGCGAATATTTGCTCGATTTATTTAATGGTGGGAAAATTTCTACTTTTTTTTGCCAACTATACCATTTTCTATCATTTTCATCATGAAACTGTCATGGTAGATTGTCAGAAGCTCAAAACAAACTTATTAACATCACATAATAATGAAAGTAGCAAAATTTGTCAAAAGTTGAGATTTTCCCGCCATACTTAAATAATTAATACAGAAGTTGTAAAGTTCGTGCAAAAATCTGTGAATTTCGCGTTCATGAGAACAAGGCTTAAGTGTGATATCTGCAGAATGCGCGATCAGGTAGATGTAAGTTGTAGTGGGCCATCGCCATCCAAAAAGACGGCATTCTAATGTGTGTAGAGAATGGGACAGGAGGGGATTTAAAGTAAACTGTTAATGTGCTAGGTGCACTCGACGTCAATTTATTTTTGATAATTTTGTGTTCTTTGAACCCTTCTCAAGTGGCACGCTTAGGTAATCATGCAACCCTCACCTTCAGTACTCATTGCTATGCTGTGAATTAGTCATTCTTTATTATTTCCGATCTTGGGTAATTGATAATACAAGACAAAAACTTGAACGACTCGAAATTGGCAAAAACTGTTATGTCACTGTTTCTACTAAAAATAATGAATATTATGTAATGCAATTATTTTTGTATATTTTTTATATCTGACTGCCTTCAAAATTAGTACGTCTATGAAATGTTGCTCCTCGCATGCTTCGTCCGTCGCGCTTGTCTACAAGCTATCGATGAGTCACTATCTACATTTTTGGGTTTATTAGGTGCCACTTCCATTATCACCTGCTCGTCTTAGACAAGTGGCAGTCGATATTGATGAAATTTAAAATATTATGCTACATCGACTTTTTATCAATATTTTGAAATTTTTATTAGAACTGCCATTTCGATCCCAAAGACGCAGTTTCCACTAGATACATTGTTGGCAGAAAATCGGTAGTGAATAAGTTGGTTACTATTTGACCAAATTATGTGTTGCTGAAAAAAATGAATTGACTACATAACAGGTTTTTGCTTTTAGGACACCCGTTTAAGCCCGATTTGCGTTTTTTTACTTTTTGTAGAAAATGCTGGTAAATTAGTGCAGACACCCTGTATGTTGCTGAACATGACATTGCCATTATAACTTGATTCAGACAAAAACCAAACAATGAATATGAAAAATATGGGGCAAGTATTTACGTTTTAATAAACAGCTTCATCATCGAGGCTTCTCGGATTTGCATTAGAATTTGCCTTACAAATTTAGGATTTGCCGCATTAATATTTAGATACTCAAATTCTCACTCTACCATATTTACACTGCACCTGCGTTCGAAATTTAAAAAGTTGATTTAGATAACCGGACTAAAAATTTACTAATTTACTTTTTCCGATTTTTTCTGTTACATGTAGCCTTAAAAAATAAATAAACGGTTTTGGTGACGTCACAACCATTCATTTGTAAAACTGCAACGTCGAAAATTCCACTCGATATTCTGCACAGTTTAATTTGAAAATTATTAAAATACAAGTTATATGGGAAAAAAACGAGCAATCGAGTCTTATCAATAACTACCTACCTTTTTAGTAGCAAATAAATTTGTTATATATATTAATATTTATTATAGTTTTGATACAACACATTTAAAAATTGACAGTACTGCTCAGACCAAGCAAGTTTATATTTAAATCGACTTATTTTGATCCAAAGAACATGTGTGGTCCAATTTTATAAAACTCTTTTTGAGAGATCCACTATGATGCGTGTTATATTGGTGACGCTATAAAATATCTTAAAAGTTATACTTCTCAAAAAAATATACAGCGTGTTCCAAAAAAAAAAAAAACGAATTCAACACATGAATACAGATTCATATAGATCAATTGGAGGCCGAAAATGTTTCGTTTCAGGCTCACCAAAAAAAAAAAAAATTCTTAAATTTCTTGATGGACTTGAATGATTCTTGATGTATACTTAAAACACAAAATTATAAACTATTACAACATTATAAAATTACATTTACTAGTGGTATTCAGGGTAATTTTGAAAGGGGGTATTTATCTTAACTGATGACAGTGGGCATTAAAATAAATCATTTTACAAATATTGCCCTAATAAATTTTTTAAACAGATATAACTGAGTTTAATTTTGAAGCCGGCTATGAAATAAAATTCTAACCTAACGAACGTATTATACGTGTTAGAAAAGAATCGTGTTATGGTTAAAATTTTGATGTTTTGTGGTGCGTTTATCACCACGTTAAACGTTAATTTGCTGACACAGTGATATAACAATGACCTCAGTAAACCTAAAATTATTATACTTATTTATCCGTGTAAACATGTGTTAAATACCTAATAATAATAAAAAAACATTAATTTGTTTTTCACTAGTTACACAAAAGCTAGTCGAAATCCATGCGTCTCCTGGGATTGGTCGAAACATTTGAAATAGAGCAAATAGAGAGCCAAATCAGGACTATTTGGCGCTCAATTCCAAGTAGACAAACATAATCAAACTGGAATATATTTGTATTTAAACACATTTTGAAGATATTTATTTCTATTTAACAGTATTTCATTGTATTTAAATATATTTGTTTCTATTTAAACGGATTTATATGTATTTAAAAGTATTATTCACTGTATTTACGTATTTATTTGTATTTTCTAAATACGTTTGTTAGGTTTGTACACCTATTTATGCAGTGACCTTCCCCTCGGGTGTGTGCGTTTATCATTTTGTGTTAAACGTCAATTTGCTGACACAGTAATATAACAATGGCCCAAGCGTATTGATAACAATGACCTGTCAATATGTTACTTGTGTACGGAAAGTGTAATCAAAATCGGCACTACAGGACCAAATACATAGAAATTTTCTTATAGATTTAATCCCTCTGCCGACGATTTGTTTATTTACACAACTAACCTGGGACACTACAGATAAACTGCGAAAAGCAGATATAATTTTGAACATTTACCATGAGTGTACATAACCGGCTTACATAATTTAAAAATGCGAAATTAGGTGTTATATATGATTGTTTATATTAAAATTTTATTGGGCGTATACTAAACTTATTAATCCACTCATCCTGTATAGTGACCTGTTACAAAAATGGGAAACCTTTATAAACGTGACGTCATACGCACATTCCGATTCATAATGCCATCAACGTTATGATAAAATGGATATTTTTATTTAGAAGCTTTTACTATTTCTTGAAAAATGTTTACTAGACGAAAGGTTTGAACAAAAAATAATAATAAAACAATGAGTAAATGTTGGAAGTAACTATAGTATGTATTGAAAGTAGTAGAAAAGAAAACATTAAGGGACCTCTTTAGGTATATTGAAATTAGTACCAAAAACTTCTTCTTCTAAAATATCCGTCTTGAAATAACGTTGCTGACGTAAAAAAATTGGAAGGTATGACTACAGAAAATTTAGAAAAAACAATTTTTTTTTGTAAACAGTTGAAGCCTTCTAGCGGCTAGACGAAGCAATTTCGGATATAATCTATCCAGAACCCAGGAGCCTATGCCCAAGAACTGCGCGCGTATTTTCGTTAATAAAAATGTTACTCGATTTTACTGGACGAGGGGACATCCAGCTTATATTGAAAAATATTCGTGCAAGCTGGCAATACAAAAGGATAAAAGTCACAGCCATTCAGTCACTGACATGCACACATTACTCTCAAGAATGTAAATGGACTCACCGATTGTCCTGCTGTGCCTTCGGGCATTTTCCAGGCACTCGGAGCCTAATTCGATACCCTGTTGGACGGCTGCCTCCCCCGGTGCCGATACGATCTCTGGAATGTTCATTGGGTTTTTTAAATAAGGAAAAAATGTCAGTGCCGCTGGCGAAACATAATCGCCTTTGGTGCTCTCCACATATTTATTTACTAAAACGAAAGTAAAGCGTGACATTATGACAATAAAGCTGGGGGCACATTGCTCTGATGCCACACCACGCCACGTCATGTGATGCAACGTCAGAAGGATCTGGCACCGTGTATTATGTATTTTTATATATTGTGTACGCACTGCTCTGACGCTACACCACGCCACGCCATGCGACGCCATCCGACGTGTTGTGAATCCGACTTGTTAGATTTTCATCATGTCGCATGGTGTACCGTGGTGTCGTGTGGTAACAGTGTGCGCCTGAATTTCATGTCACACATAAAATGAGAGACAAAATTGATGAAATTTTGTTAATGTTAGATGGAGGAATCTTTATCTTTGGTGCCACAACACTAAACGAATGACTTGTTATACTATAAAATAAGGGATCGATTGTAGCAATTTGAATAAAGTGGAAGTAATAGAATAGTTAAATAATTAAATTATAAACTGTACGAAATCAAGTGGAATATTTAAATGATCATGTTTATTCAAACTTATATTACATATATTTATTCAATTAATCTTCGTTTTTTACATTTGGAGTTACTGTTTCCTCAGTGTCTCCAGTCTCTTCTGATCCTTAAGACTCCGGGGTCGGGTGCACGGGCGTTACGGCTGTAGGCGGTGATTATCGCTCTCCCACTACAATGACTTTACGGTGGACGTGTTTAGAATATTTAGATTTAGTGGAGTAAAATCTGCTAGCAATTATGCCGTTTTGTTTTTAAGAAAATATAACCATCTTGTAGAAGGACATTTTTAGTATCCAAAATAGACTTGTACAACTTTTTTTATAAAAATAAAATCAAATTATCGATGCTTGGGACATTATTTGACAATTATTACGTTTTTCGTTACAGCGCGCTTGTAAACCAACGATTTTACTTATGTTCGTAGTTTTTTTACAGCTTATATTAAAAACTACAGTACTTCTCACGGTACACACCAATTTTTAATAACTTTTTCGAAAAAAAATGTTCCAAAGTCGGCCCGACAAATTTGTGCATTACAAACTTATATTAATTATTTACTTACTATTGATATGTAGTTATATCGAGCAAATGTAGTCAAAACTATAAAAAAGTTTTTTAAAAATAGTTTACGATGTTACACTTTTCAAGAAATTAACTTTGTGCGCCGTGTGCATACTTGTGATGCAGAAATAGGACAGCGCATTCAATCGACGAGTTAAAAATATATATATATTCCATAATAAAAAAAACATTTTTATTGTACATATTATGATTTGTGTTTCATATATTTATGATATTGCGCTCTTTAAAATTAGAAGAACAAAGATTTGAGAACAGGTAAATTTTTATATAAAATAAATATAATGACTACATTTATTTCAGTGTTTTATGTTCTTTATTATTTTAATAAGGAAAATACGTATTCAATTTGCGGAGAATTTTGTTCAACTTACGAAAAAATTGCATACCTAAAAAATTCTAGTAGAACTTTTTATATTTCTGGAACTGTTAGTCTAAACGAAAAAATGTATTCTACAAGAAAGGTTCAGACACCACCTCCAACAAAAGAATCAGCATCGAACTCCATAAGATCGATTAATTTAATACTGTCTCAACTGAGAACGTATAGATTATAAATGACTACTAGTTGACCCGTTGTTGGCAGGAGCTGGTGACACGTGTTGCGTACTTTTGAGGTTATGTAGATCACTTAATTAACTAATAATAAGAACTACACTTAAAATTAATAATTTTTATTAATTATTGATAAAATAGGAAATAAATAATTATGGCCCAGCAAATTAATAATAAATTTACTTGAGAATTACACTTAGAAGGTAAAATGATAATTGTAAACGTCACTACTACGCTCGATTCATACACAATAATAATGGTCGAAAACTGTATAGGGAGTGAGAGAAGGCTTATTGTGTGAGAGAGACAGGAGACCGGCTTCATTCTCATCCCTACTCCGTACTGTTTACTGGGTGAGAAGTGACACCGGTAGATGCTTGGCGGGGATAACTGATCTAGTGATAATCGATCAGTTATCGACCAGGGTTAAAAATGATTAAATTACTAAAATAGTTATTAAAAATAAGGGGTTTGTGATAGAAGGATGAAAATTGAGGGTTGTATGTATTTTTAATGCCACATCATAAAAAAATAAAATTTTGTCCAAAAAATAAAAAAAATTGTTTGGGGTGGACCACCCTTATTATTTAGGGGTATGAAAAATAGATTACGACCGATTCTCAGACCTACCGAATATACTTATAAAATTTCATAAAAATCGGTCAAGCCGTTTTCGAGGAGTATGGCGTCTAAAACTGTGACACGAGAATTTTATATATTAGATGTATTTCTTTGAACTCCGGTCCTGCCCGCATTTGCCAATCTCTAAGCCCATCCCACTGAATGAAACACACATGGTTGCAGCATTTAAAATATATTCGTATCTGAAGTTGTAGACGTTCGGCATTTAGCAATAGATTTTTGAGTAATTTGTACCAATTCGATATAATTTTAGTATCGTTGCAAAGCTAAAAGACAGACTTACTTCCCTCGTGTAACCAATTTTCGATTTAAGCCTTTATTTTTAAGTAAATAAATTGTAAATATGACGATTTCTTGCACAGGTTACTCATTAAATTTAAATAATTACAAAACTAATTTTGAAAAAAAAATATTACACAGCAGCCCTAGGAAACAACTTTGTCTTTCGATTGTTTTTTTTTTTATTTGGACCGCTATGTTTATTCGTTGTTTAAATAAGTGTTATGGGCCGAGCGTAAAAAATCAGTTTATTTCAAGGGCGCGACGGACTCTCTCTTCATCCGATCGTTCAACTGTCAGGAAATTCTCTAAATCAATGTCAATAGGTTCATCAACGCTTTAAGTTCGATCTTCGTGGTAAACGTGATCGAACAGCTCAGCCCAAGCTTATGACAGCCACAATAGCCCTTGCAGACACTTCGACAATTACAAGAGATTATTTCAGTAATGCTGGTGGCGCTGCTTCTTTTTCAGTGGTTACTAGCAGTAAACCGTTGATAGTGCGTTTCCAACCCCATTCCGTTGGTTCCATGAGTTTCTTTCCAGCCCTGCGTTGAGTGAAAAACTATACGCACGCTACTGTACGGCTGCTCGAATAGGTAGCATAGAACAAAGGTGGCCCAAATCTTTGACCACTGCCTTTTCGAAACAGATAATTGTGTTATGCATTAACCAGTGCTAGTGATAAAATGTAACGTAACAAGGCATCGCATGGCGTGGTAACAGTGTATACGCAGAGTATATATATGACGTCACGTCGGATGGTGTGGCATCAGAGCAATGTGCCCCCGGCTTAAATATTACTTATTGAATGTCACGTACAAGACATTACAAGCAAAATTTGTCATTGGTTAGTTTCACTTTGGTCCTTAAACTTTAACGTCGAAATTAAACGGTTTTCGAATTTAGGGTATGATGATATTTTAGATAGGGCTTTCCGGAGAGAATAACTCAAAATTAGATAGATTACCAACAGCTCATTATAGATCCAGTTTCAAACAGAAATGATTCAACATTCATCAGTTTATGAAAGACAGGATCCGCGAACTGCTTATGATAGCGCTACGACTTGATGTCGTAGTCATCGGGCGTAATTCGTCAGTTCACGGAAAGCCTAGCCATTGGCTGTGTTGCCGGCAAAGGCTGTAATAAAATGAATATTCCTTTGATTGAATTTGTTACAAAGTAAATGGTTCATCGATTACACGTTACAGCGCTTGACGGATTTTTGTTTAGTCATTTGCTTCTTGAAATGTAATATTACCAGTCTAAAAATGCAAAATTCACAGTAAACAAAATATTTTTATTTTGGGAAAATATTAGTTTCCTTAATTTGGAGCAATCCAAACATATATTATAAATCATTGGGAAAAAATACAAAAGAAAAATATAGTCTAACTCCCAGCACACATGACTTTTTTTTGTGGACCTGTATAAACTTTTGATGTGATTTTTAGCGTTTTTATGGGTTTTTTCTAAAATTTGCTGTGCGACCCCCCATTTTGACTTCAGATTCGTGTTCAGCGAGAAAAAATACATGGAAAAAATATAATGGGACCCTCAACACACACCACTTTTTTTTTTGTGGACCTGTGTAATTAATAACAATAGCGGCAAAAATAGTTAAATTTGCTATTTTATTAATTAAAACCACAAATTTATTCTATTAATAATTAATAACAATAGTGGGAAAAACAGTTGAATTTGTATAAAATAGACGCTATAAAATGTTATTTATTTCTTTCCTTGAGAATTTCTTTCAATTTTTTCTTCGGTCACCGACTACATACTTTGCTTTGTCAGGTTTTACAGTGAACCAGTGTCGTGCAGAAATGTATTTTTAAATCATTTTCAAACTAAGCTTTTTGAT
The DNA here is from genome assembly GCA_037114965.1 of Monochamus alternatus. NCBI lineage: Eukaryota > Metazoa > Arthropoda > Insecta > Coleoptera > Cerambycidae > Monochamus > Monochamus alternatus. Next base: position 22,572,486 of record CM073427.1, on the reverse strand, counting down.
TTTCTGACAAATATTTGTAATGGTCCCCTGTACATTCAAAAATTGTTTTTGAATAAATTCTCAATCACCTTGTATAGGGTGTAACAGTAAAATAACAAAACAACAACCTGGCTGTAAAATACATATTTTTACTCAAAAACTGTTGAAGAAATAGGCAACCTATTACAAAGGGTCTTTCAATAAAAGTACCCTACTCTCCATCTCTGAAATAAATAAAACAAAAAATTATTAATTTCATCAATAACTTTTGTAATACTGTTTCAAATCTGTAATTACCGAGGTGCATTGGTACAGATCCTGGTTTTTGGATAACAACATAAGAAAAAATATAAGGCCTTTAAATCGCTGGACCTTGATGGCCCGTTAACATCATCACCCCGCGAAATTACATAACCTATAAATCTTTCCATGGGCTTTTATACGCAGTCTGATATGTAGCACCGTCTTGATAAAATCCACAAATAATCGGTTATCATTGTGCAAGTGGTAACGAATACCAGAAAATATGAAATTCGGAAAAGAAGAAATGTATACACTGTCATCACTGTTAAATTAACAGATTAAAACAGCTCTTGCAGAATACGTTCAAAAGTATTATAGTGATTCATGTTATAAAACCGTTCATAATTTATAGCAGTCAACACATAGATCCTATCCGTATATTTTTCTATAAAATTTTATTGAAATGTATGTTTTGCATCTGGCAGAGCATACCCGATTATACAGCAAAAGTATGTAAGTGATACGATTGAAATAAGTAGTTCATTAACAAGAGTGTTTATAAGTAAAAAATGACAAAAAATATACAACTGTGAAACGAAAAATTGTTTAAACTCGCGGAAGGTTGAAGATACAAGATACGCGATTAGCTAGAACAATTCATGGATGGTATTTTAGAAAAATTAGCTTCCCACAATAAAAACAATCAGGTTGCTACCTCACACGATGACACTTTGCCTAGAATATCTAGAAGAGTGCTTTTGTGAATTAGAATAAATAAAAGGAAATTGAAAGAGTATATGAGAATGGAGAAAACACGTGAAACAGTGATGTGGCAAAAAAACTATTTAAGACAAATGTTAGGGGATCAAAATCTGAATCGAAGAATGTATTACACTGATGAAACATGAAGGCGATACGATGACAAAAGTGTGGCACTGTTTTGCACTTGGAACCTGGTGCTGTGGTTGTAATGGATAATGCACCCTATAATAACCAACGATAAGTGTTAATGGGTGACCCTTATAGTGGCAGTGTTAGTAACCAGTATTGTGTATTTAAATAGTGTAGTGTATTATGTGTTAAAGTGGATATCCGCGGAGTGCGCATCAGACAGGTGCATGTGAGTGCTGGTAGGCCATCGCCGTCTAAAAGGACGGCATTCTAGAGATGAGTATAAACTTTTCAAAGAAAACTATTAACTTATTATATTAATTAGGTGTTAGGTTCATTCAATGCCAACCTATCTTTGATAATTTTGTGTTTTTTGAACCCTTCCCAAGTGGCACGCCTATGGAATCTTGTTCCCCATAACCCCCACCTTATATACTGATCTAAGGCTGTAAATGAATTACTCTCTACTATTTTGAACTCGGAAATAGGTATCTGTTACGTTAATTTAAAATTGATCGGGCGTACTAGGTGCCTAATGAAAATGATTCAAAATAATTTATAATAATTAAATAAAATCTTAGAGATTTTGTCATTCCTCTACTTCAGTTAAATAAAATTAAAAACTTCTATATTTTCTCTCAATTCTGTATTATAGAAACCGATAAAATGGATGTTATTAATCCTTTTTGCTTTCAGAGTGATTTCCGATTTCTTGAGATTTATTAATCAATTTTTAATCGCTAATTTCCATTAGCAGCAGAAATTATTAAGCTCTTATTCGATTATATATTCTTTCAAATGACGTTGAATTGATTTAGACGATAATAATTCCAGAATTTAAGATCTTAAAATAGGACAAAAAAATAAAAGCGCTAAATCAATATTTGGCGTCCATTCAGTATTTAATTAAATAAAACAATTTTTTTATATCTTGAACTGAAAATATCCCAGGAAATAAAAGTAGTTCAGTGGGAAAACCACACGTTTTCGCTCAAGTGATTTATACAGTGTTCCCATAAAGTAATACATAAATTAATTATTAGCTAAATAAACAATATTATTAAAAATTGTCGAAACAGGTCGATTTTTGATTTTAATTTACTGTTTTTTCAAACTTTTCGCACTTTTATGATCGTTGCGTATGGTATTCTTCCATCCAATGTGGATTTTCCTGAGACTAATAACGCGTGTTTTGCCGATTAACATGTCTGTTCAAATAAAACGTTGACTTGTCGGAAAATAATACGTTAGCAATGAAATTGTTATTTCGATTATTTTGGTGCATCATATACGCGCAGAATTCAGTTCTTCGGTCAACGTCATCTTCAGTCAATTGATGGCTGAGACGTAAAATCACTAATAAACATGTTTGGGGTGTTTTTTAATAGTTTATCAAAGTAGTTGTAATAACAATACATAATTTCATTTAATTTTTAGTACATCTATTCATTTGTAAATAACTTGCAATTTTGATATTGTTGCCCACCCTGTACCAATTTGAAGTATTTTTGGAATCAAGGAATGGGGTGTTCCATTTAAGAAAACTGGTGTTGATGTCGTTATTCGAAGATCATCCTGTACATTAAATTATTATTTGAACAAACACTAAATTAAAATAAAAAATGGACCTGTTTCGGGAATTTTTAATAATATTGTTTATTTAGATAATAATGAATTTATGCGTACTTATAAAGACATTGTATATTATTTAAATTCACTGTGAGAGAAAAAGAGAGAAATGTTTCCAGAAACAGTCTCTTTCTATCTCTGGTGCCGCGAAATAGGACATGTCTGCTCTCTCCAAGAGTGTTAATTCTTTTGTTACACACATTCGTTTTGGTCGTATATATCTATAGAATCACTAATAAAAATGCCAACAAATTAACCCTACTTAAGAAATTTTTTTTATAGTTATACCTTCTTCATGCTTTATAATTTACCAAACCCTTTTTTAAAAATGCGTCATTCTAGATAAATGTTATTCAAATTCAAACACATGTACAACCTATGACCTCATATTTTTTTCCATTAATTAATTACGTAGTACGAGTATTTACTGTTGTTGACATTGAAAGTGTAATAGACACTGAGTTTAGTTATTTGTTTATTTGCATACACTGTCCAGACAGAATCGGAAGTACAGGACAGGGAAATACAGATAGATAAACAAGACAATATCAGATATACAATACATACATACGAATATTAAAATTAATGGAAAAATGCATTCTTATCCAAGTTCCATATATCATTCCTATCTTGTGCTTCGTCAGCATCTTAATTTTATCGTTAAAACCAACCACAAATAATACAGGGTGTTACAGAATGATGTTAAGAAAAACTAGGGGCAGGTTCTACGTTTAAAAATAAAAAAAGAATCTTTATATACAGGGTGTCCGGAAATTATGCGTCAAGACTTCAGGAGGTGATTCCTCGCAAGAAATTAGGATCATGAAGTCATATAACAATTTTCTCAACTCAATATTAACGGAGATACAGTGTTAAAGTTAAAATTTTATTTTCGATATTTGCAAATAACTTCTTCGCAAATCGGGGTTTTTTGCGAACGAGAAATTCAAATATATTCCTAATTTTGACGTCACTAGTAGAGAGCGCCACTTGTGGCACACCATGTTTCTTTTAAATGACATAACTATTTTGCTGCTTAGTGTATCCATTTGACTATTGAAACAATCGATTCTCTTACCTGTTGTATCTGAAAAAGGTATACCCTGTTGAAGTCGTTAGGAATAACAGTTTTCGAAATAAACCTATTTGAAATATTCAGTGCGCCGATTGAAAACTGTTATCGTATCAGGTAAACTGCCTTTTCTACTAAAAATACAGCACAATATTACTTGTTGTTGTTGTTGTTCAGAACGGTAAATTATGAGGACGTGCAAAATCGGTGAGGTTTTTATTTTGAAACCGTTTTTGAACAAAGCACAAATATTTTATCAAAGTAGGCCAATCTTTTTGAAATTTTGCGCGTCTCCATAATTCATCATCGACATCTTTTCTTATATAAACTTTTTTTATTATTTTTAAACCCTGCCCCTGATTTTCTTAATATCATTCTCTAACACTCTGTATAAGTTCTTAATTGTTGCGGTTCCGGTTATGTTTTCGTTTATCTCTCTGTATGTAACTCCATTTTAATTGTTCTTGTTTATGCACTTAAATATGCAAAATTCATTAATTCACTTTGCGAATGCCGCAGTTCAGTGTAAACATTTGGTTCCATGTCATTTATACAGTATTTTCGAAAAGTAACGAATAAATACATTATTTTTAAAAAAATCCCTGGCACGTCGATTTTATTTTAAAAAGAGGCACTTTTTGACATACGACCCACATTTGTGACGTCATGTTGTTCGAGATATGACGTCATCGACAATTTTTTTAAATAGCAACCCTCAATTTTGAGCATGCCATTTGAAAGAGCGTGTCATTCTACAAACATACATCATGAAAAATTATGGTGTTACATAACAAAAATTTCAAGAAAATAATGTTTGAAGATTTTAAAATTTAATTTTCACAATACTGAAAATGATAATTATGTAAACAATCGACTAAATTAAATGTTCAAATTGTGCAGCGTTGGCTGCCTGACAGTAGCCAAGACGATTAATAAAATCTTTTTGGACAGCAATAGCTTCAGGGGGTATAAGATGTATCTCGTGACGAATTCTTGCGTTTAAATCTTCTAAATTAACCGGTCTAGTAACGTATACTTTGCTTTTTAAGTTTCCCCACAAGAAATAATCTAGGGGTGTCAAATCAGGCGATCTGGTTGGCCATTCAATCGGCCCCCTTCTCCCTATCCAACGATTCGGGAACAGCTCATCTAAATAAGCACGGACAGGTGTTGCATAATGGGGAGGTGCACAGTATTGTGAAAATTAAATTTTAAAATCTTCAAACATTATTTTCTTGAAATTTTTGTTATGTAACACCATAATTTTTCTCGATGTATGTATGTAGAATGACACGCTCTTTCAAATGGCATGGTCAAAATTGGGGGTTGCTATTTAAAAAAATTGGCGATGACGTCATATCTCGAACAACGATGACGTCACAACTATGGGCCGTATGTCAAAAAGTGCCTTTTTTTAAAACAAAATCGACGTACCAGAGGATTTTTTCGAAAACTTCTCAATTTCAAAAATAATGAATTTATTCGTTACTTTTCGAAAGCACTGTACGTCAACTTATTGCCTATACGTGATAAAGTGTGAATGCAAAATAATCTGATGATAAAGGTCGATGTTTCCAATTTAAACTCAGTCTTAACGCTTCTAGTATTTCATTATGTGAATCTGCGATGATCTGGGATGAGCTGCTTTTTTGTTACACTCTATATATCAATACAAATGTTGTGTTTAAGTTTAACATTATTTGGAATTAAATATAACACCTCGTTTCTAATGACTTTCCTTATTAAACTGAAACATTTTAAAAAACTTTGAGGACAGAACAAATGGAGTAATTTAACACTTATTTTTTGAAATTAGCTTCATATATAAAAGTTGTGTTATATTCAGTCAACTGTATAATATAGAAAATTATCATTGTTAGTTTTACTAGAATTTAGATCAATTTTATGGGGGAAAAAATGCTTTGAGGAAAAATAAATTTAGTTTTCTTGGTACAGAATTCTGCAAAGTAAAGCAAAAACAAAAGGTTTCTATGGAGAAAGAAAATCAGCGAAATTGGGAGCAGGTCGAATCTCCCGACAATTTAACATTGATAAACTTGAATATAATACTGCGTAAAGAACATTACGCCTTTCGTTCCACAGCAATGAAACAAAATCTGTAGCCAAAAATAAACAACATATAGGTTTTCACTCTGGATTAGTATCATATTTTGTTTAAATTATAACGGCCTAAGCGCTAGTTCGTCACATGTGTCTAGACAAAAACAATACTGATACGTATTGGCACGATATACTCAATGATGCTTCCTAAAATTACTATTGATAGTCCACCGGACCACCCTTCCAAATGTACTATACGTGTTTCGTGTTAGAATGGAAATCCTCATGTTACAGCCATTGTACGTACGTATGCACTGAAAAAGTGCTGGATAAACAAATAATATATAAACCAGCACCAAAAAAACGATTGAGAATTAAGGCATTAATATGTGACCTTGAAGTTAGCACACATACGTAGAAAATATATTAGTTCAGTGACAATTAGGTAGTGTTAATTCTATCACCCCCTTTTAGTTTCAAAAGTGGGATAATAATGCCGTCAGTATAAGCGTAAGCAATCTCAGACGTTTTGCCAGAACTTTATTGTTTAAATGTTGAAATACTGCAGGCAAATTTACCAAACCAAACGGCATTCATAGAGATTATATGGCGTTATAAATGCCATTTTATCTATTGATCCATAGTCACTCATGGGTAACTGGTAAAAAGGCGGTGCAAAATCCAAACAACATTAAGTAGTTATTTTCACCCAAAACATTTATCTGATCTTAAATTTTCGATAAGGGATATCTTTCTTTTATAGTCATCGTAATCAGAAATGAGAACATTTGACAAAAAATTGTTTATATTATAAAAACTAGTGGTAAGGGCCAAGGAATGCTTCATCCAGTTGAGAAAATAATAAATCATTTCTATACCATGCATATAGACCATCTAGGCCCATTTGAGGCTAGCAAAAAGGAGAATAAATACCGTATGGCGACAGTTGATGGTTTTATTAAATTTGTCTTGACAAAACCTGTAAAAGTTTTACCTTTACCTTCTACCAAAAGGGTAACAAAAGTTCATGTATTTGTTTGGTGCTCCTAAGCGGATTATCTTAGATCGGGGGACAGCTTTTACGTCAGCAAAATTTGAAAAATTCTGTAAATTTTATGGAATAAAGCATGTTTTAAATGCGGTAGCTACTCCACGCGCAAAGAGGTAATGTTAGAAATTTAACAGGACAATCCTCAACGTCCTGTACACCACGGTTGCTGGCAGATGGAATAGCTCAATCAAACCAATTCAAAATACTATAAAAATAATGTAAACAAAGCTACTGATGTGTCAACTATTCAAGTTGTAGCTGGATGCACCCCGTGAATTATAGCAGACAGTAAAATTGGTAACGAAATAAATGAAACAATAGGTCAGTTTGATCTGAACACATTCCGAACAAAGATGGAGAAGCCAATAAATTATGACCAGGTGAGACAAGGAAAGAAAAGGAGGACTTGGGGATGGTTCTTAAAATAGACAATCCTCCAGAGGAACATAAAAAGTTGTTGCCTAAGTTTAAGAATTCTTTTAGCATTACGGCAGTTCTACCAAACGTTATGAGGTTGAGGATCTTAGGGAAAATATTAGAAGGAAGAAAACTGTTATTGCAGTAGATAAACTGAAGCGTTGGGGCAGCCACTGCAAAATATCAGATCTGATTTTGACCGAATGTGTGCACGCATGTATAAAATGTTTTGATTGGGATTTAGTTCTGTGTATAGCAGGAACCATTTTGATGTAAATTCAGTTCCGTGCGTTGTTTGAACTGTTCTGATTAAGTTCTCTGTTTTGCTTGAACGTGCGGAAAATTCCAAACTAGGCTCCTGTTGGCACGAGTTTGATGAAAATTGCAGACAATGAAAACGAGAATAACGTCTGTGGACAGTCGTCTGGTCAAAATGGTCGAAAGTGAGAAATCCATATTCGACAAGGTGTCTGGCCAAGCGATTCAGAATTAGGCATTGATATGTGACCTTTAAGTTATCACACATACCAGAATATATTAGTTCAGTGTCAATTGGTTAGTTTTAATTCTACCACCCCAGTTTCTTAACCTCAAATTTTTGCTTTTACTTTACGGTGTTGTATTGCAAAATCTAAAGAAAACATACAGAATTTTAATAACCGTGGGCTAGCCGACATTCATTTTGTGTATGGATTTTCTAATGGGAAAGCATTGTCAAATTAATTCAAGTAAACAAACGTTTGTTTTCATGTCCTGCCTACCTATTTATGTAATCTTTTTCCATTCTTTAGATTATGCAACAAAACCTTAAAAACGTTTTCTTGAAAGCGAAGTATTTTAAAGAAGTGAATTAAGATATTTTTTTAATAAAAAAGTCATATCTATCATAGTTTGATGTTCATATTTGAAAATATTACCGTGCACAAAATTGGGGGCGCATTTTACCCGTGATCCCTCCTGCCTGAGACGTCCTTGACCAAAATTGTTAAACAGTTTTTATGTAGTTTGTTAGAACATTTAACGAGTATCTTACATACCAAAAATCATAATTATGCGTTAATTCGTTTCGAAATTCCAAATATTTTGAAAAATATGGTCTCTTGAGGCTCCTTTCAGAAGGACACAGCATATTTCGACCCCTATTTATAGAAAAAAATCTTATTTTTGATGGTAGAATTTACTACGAAAGTATTGTTCCACATAAGAACCGACACAAAACAGGCACATGTAGGGGGTACCAAAATATTGCAATTTAGCCAAACTACCTATACAGGGTGAACTTTAAATAAGTACAAATATTTTAACTGCAGGTGTAGTTTGTCATATAGACGAGTCTAGTAAGTAATTTTTAAAAATTTGAAATATTTACGGATATTAATTTAAAAAAAAAAACCCACATTTTAACACATACTTACTGAAAAACCAACTATTTAAAGTTATTCACATTTCACAAGATTGTACACTGTTAGAAAGATTATCACAAATTATCCCCTTAAATTATTTTATAAAGAATATCAAAAAATTATGATTGTCACACAACACCTTAGAGTTAATTTTCGCCACATAACCTCAAACGTGTCACTACCATTTTGTACTTCGTAATGGGGAATGCCATTACGTTGGAAAAGTTTTTGGAAACTCAGTAAATTACATTGTTTTGGAAATATATGAAGACCATATTCGTTGTTTTTTTAATTAAATTAAATTTAAACAATTTATTGGCAAATTAATGTACATGTGACGTCAGATGTACATTTTTAAGATGCGGCAACAGAGCAATAGCATGCAACTTGTCTTAGAATAAAATAAATGAAATGCAGTACTGTATAAATAGAGGAGATGAGAACGAGCTTCGATGAGTGCGGATCCACATTTCACTAGGACGTTACGGGCGCTGCCATTTTGAAATCATGTACGTCACAGTTTTAAGTAAAGATATTTACAGATAATGGTCGGACGGGAGACTGAACGTTTCGTATTTTGAGCTAACTGAAAATTTTAAAAGTACATATTATTTGTTCATATTTCATTTAAAATTTAATGTGTTTCTAAATACAAATTTTGAAGCGACATGATAAAATAATATTTTCAATCCCCTTCGTATAGATGCATTCAAAATGACAGCCTCCTGTATTACTAAGCTCGCGCATCTTGACGCTCATTCTCCCCTCCTCTATTTCTCTGATTGTCATGCATTGTTGCCAGCTGGTAAAAATGTACGCGTGCCGTCATGTTGATTTAAATAATTAATATCTCTCATAAAACAGCATATTAGTCCAAATCCTATGACACGTATCCAATGTTTTTTAGAGTACTCTCTAAAAATGCAAAATACCAAATTTAGTGGTATTCTCCATTTCGTAATGGGTGAAACAGATTTTAAAAATAAACAAGAAACATGGAATAACAAAATAACTAGCTTGAGGAGCATTGAACTGTACTGCTGGTTAAAAAAGATTTGTACTTATTTAAGGTTCACTCTGTATACAAAGTTGCATACAGGCGAAGTGACAGGCCTTCCCAGCGGGCCAAATATTTCGAAAAAAAAATTTATCTCTGAATTACTTTAACTTGGAATAACCAAATCTGGCACATGATCTTCTTTCTCCGTTGATCGAATTTAAAAAGAATGATAATATCCTGCACAGAATTTAATTTAAAACACTTTTTTACTCGTTAAATTTAAAAAAACTGTAAGTTTTTCAAGAAAAAGTGCATTAATTAAAACAAAATTTTAATAGTATTCATTACCATTAATTAAAAAGTCAGTAGAAGGTTACCTTTAAAATTTGACAGTTACTTGCATGTGCTCTGTGTCGGTTCTTATGCGGAACACCCTGTATAAAGAATCACCTGCCTGAAAAATCGTAGATGCGGAAGAACCATGCTCGTATACTCTGTATAATTATAATATATCTGTACACAAGAGAGAATCAAAATACGCATCTGAATTTTTAGTTTCACATGTTGGGCACGAAACAACAAACAACTGATACGATGCGTAGATGGATAAAAAAAAGTAATGCAAACAAATTGGCGACTTACCTTGCGAGGACACATTGTTGGAGGGCCCCGGCCTCTGATGGTAAATACCATTAACTGGGTGCGCCGTGTTCTGAAAGCAAACAATTGAATTAGAACAAACTGGTTCTACTCTTTTAGCCGTAGCTTGGGTTAATTACGAATAAAGCTTTATATGTAAGAATCTTGCGAGAAAAAATAAAATACGTTATTTGTGAATTATTCCACATCTGCAGAATGACGTAGGATAGATATTTTAAAAATCTTAATGCGTGCGTATTAGACGAGTCTTTTAAACAATATCTACACTCAGAAAAGAACTGTTATAACATTTGTAGCACTTGTGGACCTACCTTAGAACAAATGGCAAAATTCAATACGTTTTAAAATTGAAATTACTTATGAGTATAATATTGTACAATTAAGTACACTAATTTTGCCATAATCGGTTTTTAATAATAATAATTTGGCAAATTAACTTTATAAAAAAAAATGGTAGAGGTAAATCGGAATAGTTTTTTCTAGAGATATCTGAGAAGAAAATATATACATTTTTATTAGTTTATTTGAGTACAATTTGTTGACCCTATAACTATCTCGAATCTACTAACTTTCAGTGGCGGACTGGTAGGTTACAGGATTGTTTAAAATTGCTCTACTTTGGTATTTAATGATGTTCCGAACTTTGAAATTAATAAATTTTTATTTCTCTTTTAGGTGCATCGTCCAATGTCGTTGTAATATTTTATTTACTTGTACTTATCAATGTTAATTTGCAGTTTGTAAAAATACTATGAACAACTTTATGAAATATTAATAAACCTCGCGATAACTTTTGAAATCGAAATATCCGATTTACAAATATTGAAAAGTCACGCTTATTCATTAGATAATATCGTTGGCATATTCCTCACGATTTCCTGTACTTGAGGCCCCGGGCAATACCAAGAAACGACAATTACAGTACACTGAAATTTTAAATATAATATATTAATAGCGGAAAAAGAATCACAAAACGACCGTACAATATGACAAACTATATTAGACTGTCTCTGTGCACTTGTAGAGACGACGCATGAGAGCCTCTGCCTCAGGTTGTCAATATGGTAACCTAAAATTTATCATAATTCTTCACAACCCACGGAATTTAAAATGATAATTTAAGTAATGCACTTGACAGAAAACTATATTTCTCTTTGCTCAGAATAATAGAAAAAAATATAAAAAAGGAAACATTTGAAAAAAAAACATATTTGTATTTTATACACTTCTTATCATCTCTGTATAATCACGGAATGGATAGATGGCAATGATAGACTAAAGGTCCATTTACACACATCAGTGACGTATCAGTTCAGTATCAGTGTTATTTGTGGTCGATCACTGATGCCAGTTTACACATATCCGTCCGTAGTCCGTAAAAAGAAGTGAGTAGACGATCAAACAAAGTGATCTGAATATATTTATCATGCAGTTAACCAAAATTTCGTACTAGCTCGATAAGCTTTTCATCCATTCTAAGTAATACAAAAATCTGGTCAGTTCGTCACTAGAATTACAAAAATATCGTCGCCGGCGTATTTAAAAGCCACTGAACGGACACTGAAGCAGCACTGACAGCACTGATACAGCACTGTGACGGATGTGTATAAATACGCCCATTTAAAATCTAGGCAACAATTTTTTAGTTTCACTGATATTGATACGGAACTGATACGGAATCGAATTTCACTGCAATAGAGACAGATATCACTGAATAAAAAAACTGGTTCCTGCATACCAGCAACTCATTTTGCTCATAAGCAAAAGTTTTCACGAAACAACAAAAATAAATCAATCTATGGTTCCAACCAAGAAATATGTATGTAACTAAACATTGAGAGAAGAAATTTATATTATGAGGAAAAATCTTCACAACTGTGTTTTATTCTTCTTTTCTTCATGACTCAAAAAAAACCCTGAAATCTTCACTTTGAAGAAAAATCTTTACAGTTGACAACACTGCTCTCTCCTGCAATTGGTTACCAGCGGATTCCCTGCTCTCCATACCTCATGGTACTGGACGCCACTGCTAACTTTCTAGTTTAGTAGATTCTACAGCATACAGTTTAAAATTGACCACACGTAAAGTTGTCGAACAAACTTGAAGAATAATGATTAAAACAAGAATAAATAAATATATCAGTATCCGAAAGTAATTCTTTATGGCAATGACTACGGGAAAATGGATGACGATGAATGTCATGATAATTTAAAGTTTCTTTTTATAAAACTTTAACTGATCGGCCTATGAGTACGATTTTTTTGTTAAAAATATTATTTTTTTACTCTATTAGAAAGGTATTTTAAGCTAATATAATCCTACAATTCCTAAATGTGGTTGAATTTTCGAGTTCCCACTGTTTCAAAAGTGAA